>LR990655.1:21482500-22888333 GCA_905147715.2 Xestia xanthographa
CAAATTCACATTTGAAAATTAAATATTGAATAAGACAATATTAGTTCACTCGGTACATTAAGTTTTATTACGCTATGAATACATTCGGCTCTGTGCGATTCGCTACGCAGGGCTGTGGCCCCGCCATTAGCACCCGATATGAAATTAAAATTAAAATATATAAAAAAACGTCCGACGAGTACTCTCGACAGACCGCTGAGGGGCAGCCCTAAAGATTTAATGCTAACGAAAGGCGTGGAGTAGAGTAGCCTAAGTACTGTTAATTATTGTTGTTTATAGTTGGGACAACATTACATAGAAAGCCAGATTAATGTAAGTTACAACATTTTTAAATATTCTTAATAAGGTAGGCAAGCATACTGAAACTTTGAAGACCTCAAGAAATCCTGTAACTCACAATATGAGGAGAATAAGCCCTATAAAAGACTTTTCGTCAAACAGAAGAAATAAAAAAACAAAATAGTGAAAATTAAATAAAAAAACCAAAGAACAAACAAAAATCTCTACAAACAAAACCGACTCCATGCCATTAGTTGTAAACTATCATGTAGCGGTGTACAGTAGGGGTGCCACTCGATGATTTGGTTTTTCGATTCGTTACGCCGTCAAACTACCCTCTACTCCGTACCCTCAAATATGTTCCCTCGCCTTGAATATTATTTATACGTTTGTTAAGTGGAGTTGTGCGGCGAGAGGAGTAGCCTCAGGAGCTCAGCACTTCAACAAACAACGGCTCTGATTCTTATTATTGATTGCAGAGAATATTTTATCCTGAATAAAGAATACTTAGAGGGGTTATTGGTCAAATGGACACATTCAGTCAGAGACAATTCGTCAAGATGCTGACGAATTTTTTGAACGTTAAATCAGGTGTCTAAACAATAAAACCAAGAGCCATGACACAATTAAATAACAAAGCATACAACCCAAAACAATTGACTATAGAAAAATATAAGTCAGCCATTACAAGCTGCGCACATTGTAGAAACTTTTTAGCCGGCTATTTGTAGAGCCTCGGAGAAAACATGTCAAGGAAAACAGGCACGCTCTGGCTCTGAGCAAGCTATGGTTAGGTATGCAAAGCAAACATATTTTCTCTTGAGACTAGAACGGTGAGCAAACAGTGGGCAACATGAGCGAAGGTTGGGCCGTGTTTACCGACGCTGCGTCGCCTGCCCTCATATATTAAACATAGCCAGCGCTACCTTAGCCCTCCTCTCACGTTCGCCGTAACTATTATTCCACATACCTAGACCAGCTTCTAGGACAACGCTCCATTGCAAATTTAATACGGCATAATGTTGCCGTTAGCCCGCAATCGCTGTAATGAATACGTTTTTCAGCAAATTTACATCGGCATAAAAATAAGGTCGCGGCCGTTAACACGTTTATCGGGCGCTCATTAAAGCGGAGGGCGATCTTGCTTCGGAGTCGTTAAGCGCGCAATAGTTCGCGAGATCCTCGTAAAAAATATCTCGCAACCGACTTTACGAGCGCCCTTTGTGAATGCATCATTAAATTTCCATCTAAATTTAAATTACGAACGGTGCGATTCGACGCGCTCTCTCCCACGTGTTTCTGTTTTCCCAGTCGGTGGAAATGTTATAATTGCTGCACACAGAACGTAGCAGAGTCGAGAATTTGAAAAAAAGATGACGTCAGTTGGAATTATCTTCAGCGCAGCGCAATTGAAACGGCTTTGCGACGGGCTTAGTGAAAAAGTTGGCGTTCGTTTTAATAATTCCCAGCTCCGGCGCCTCGTCAGAATGCCGTTGTCACTTCGCGGATTAAGCTCCGACACGGTTGAGTTGGGATTTGAGAGTTATTTTAATTTGCATTTTTCATATAATTCAAACTAGAGTGCAACGCTTCCAGCGCTTTTTTCATGTGAAATCGTAACGTGTTAACACGTCAAAAGTTTACGACATTTGGATGGTCGAAGGCGAGGGTTGAGCTCGTTTGTATGCGGCGCCACACTTCCCCGGGAAAGGCATAAAGTCAGCAGGTGAGGAGCGGGTATCGCGCGGTCACGCTATTTAGATAAGGCCATTTTCGTGACCTCTCTCCCCTCGGCCTCGGCGATAAGAGCCCGATGTGTACGTTACGACATTTTGTTGCAGTGTGCCACCTTCCAAAACATCTCTTTATATATCAGAGCAAACGACGAAAACACCTAAATAGGTTAAAGTAAGATAAAAACAAGGAAAACCATCAAACAAATAAGGTCATTTGATTAAGCGGAATGATTTGCGAATCACTTAAAAATCCAAATGCCACCATTTTTCGACTGCCCTCCTGACTTCTGGCGTTGGAATGGCGAATAAAGCGAGTTTGGAATAAATTGTGGCTCGTCTGGATAAAGCAATATTTGTTCATCTACCCCCGCATTACGACAGCAGCGGCCATTAGCGGGATGCAAATAACGTCTTGTCATTTTTGCTTCTTTATTTTTCCTCAATGCTCGGAGGATCGTGCTACTTGGCCGCCCTCCCACGGATGTTGCACGGAGATATGGAAATAAAATCCACTTCAAAAATATTGTTTAAGTAATACGCTATTTTAGATAAAAATATTTCTATGTTTTTCTTTACTTTTATTGAAACTTATTGAACAGTTTCATTAATACGACCGTCATCATCGCTAGCCTTTTCCTAACTATGTTGGGGTCAGCTTCATGTCTAACCGGATGCAGCTGAATGACAGTATTTTACATGGCTGTGACTGCCCATCTGACCTCCACAACCCAGTTAGTACTGGGTAATACGACACCCCGTGGTAAGACTAGTTGTCAGACTTTTTGGGCCACTGACTGACTACCTGTAACGACTATCAAAGATCTACAAATGATAGCCGGGACCAACGGCTTAACGTGCTTTCCGAGGCACGGAGGAAACTCGGTATGTAATGGATGGTCACCCATCCATAGACCAACCTCGGCAAGCACGGCTTAACCTAAAGATCAACCCGAGCAGCTGTTATTATTTGGCCACGAGGTCCTCCGATTAATACGACCATAAGACTCCCAAATCCTTTTACGTCCATCCAAGTTCTTCTCAAAGACAAAACCCTGACTAATCACCCTGCACTTGCCAAGAAAATTCTAATTATTTTACGATTACTGTCTTCCTATTTACATTTTGGTCTAACCTACCCCTCGGTAAGTACCCCGCAAATCCCTACAAGAGTACCTACGAACAAAAATGGCGTCGACATTAGAACATCCGAGTGCGTTTTAGCCCCACTTAAAGTGTGGTTTATTTGCAAGCCAGATTGCTTACGGAACATTATTTATAGTTGAGGGTAGGTTGTTATTAAATTTTTCCACAATCGTTGAATGATTTAGGGATTTTTTCAGTTTTGTGATTTTTATTACATTCTTTTTTTACGACTTTTATAAGCAAATACATCTTTTCAACGTACTTTTGATCTTATAAACCAATATTTACATCATCTGCCTAGCCTATTTCCAACTATGTTGGAGTCGGCTTCCAATCTCACCGGATGCAGCTGAATACCAGTACTTTATATGCAGCGACTGCCTATCTGACTTTCACAACCCAGTTAGTACTGGGTAATACGATACCCTAAGTAAGACTGGTTGTCATACATTCGGGCTACTGACTACTGGTAACTGTCATTTTGTAACGTCGACGTTCTTAACGTGCTTTCCGAGGCACGGAGGAAACTTGGTATGTAATGGGTGGTCACCCATCCACGGACCAACCTAGGCAATCGCGGCTTAATCTGAAGATTGACCCGAATGGCTGTTATTATTAAACCACGAGCTCCTCCATTAAACTCATAAACCAATATTTACAAAGCATTATAACTCTCTATTTTTTTTTAATTTTCTTGTCCCCACTTTTGACCTCAAAACGAAGAATTATCATTGCCAACATTCTTAATGCGTAAAGCCCATTCAAATGCTGGTCTACATGGCAAGGAGTATTCTCGAAATGTTTACGAGACAATAAACATGTCGCTACTGCTAGCGATCTTCACACCTGCCAGTGTGATTACAGGAATATAGATGTTGTATTGATTCAGGAATATTGACCAAGACCATACCAAGGAGGCCTGATTTATGTAGAGATTTTATTAACCGACTTCAAAAAGGAGGAGGTTCTCAATTCGATTGGTATATATTTTTTTTCATGTATGTACACTGATTACGCTGAGATTTATGATCCGATTTACGTGATTCTTCTTTAGTTTGATGCGAAATAGTTGCCATTTGGTCCCATAACAATTTAACATAGTTTGACCCAGTATTTTTAATTTTATGCATATTTTATGAACATTTTTACTTCAGTCGTGTAGTCTAATTTTATGTATGTTTACCGATTTCTCCCCCATTTGTGGAGCAATTCTCAAAATTCTTTTTTTATTTGAAAGAATATACTCCTAAGGTGGTCTCATTTAAATTTAGTGAAGATTTGATGCTGATCTTCGGAGATATACAATGGAACTCTTCAAAAATAGACGGCAAATCGGTCGTGATTGCTGCGATCGCTTGGATGTTTATTGTTTATACAACATTATGACGTAACATCACGCCTGTGTGCTCTGAGGGGTACGTGATGAGTAAAATACAACCAAATTTCGACAGTTTAGGCATACCTAAACTGTCGAAATTTGGTTGTAGTTTAACTTAGCATACTAAGTTCCATTTATTGGGGATAAGGCTATTACCTTGACGTGTATTGTTAACAATGTAAAATAAATGCATAGCAAATATTTGTATAGGATATTACAACTAAAACTTTAAAAATAAAAAATTGCAAAAAATAAAACCGACTTAAAAAAACACAAAAAAGTAAAAACTCAGCTTCAGAAGTCGGTGACAAAAAAAAACTAAATAAACCAAGCAAAGGTTACTGGAGAACTGGAAGGAGTTCTGAAGCTAAAGTTATTTTTCACTTTTTTTAAGTCGGTTTTATTTTTTTCAAAAAAGTTTTTTTGATGTATGAAAGGCAACCTGATACAGAACATTCTGTGCAAACAACGGAATCAGAAACATTTAATTGCCAGCCCATTGATCTATTTATCTTCCGTATTGATGCTAGTACGGAACTACGTAGACAGTATTTAGAACTACACGTTCTGTTTACTTTGACTACTTATCATTTTAAATATTACCTACACAACAAATATGTCCACCTGTCAAACAAGATCCAGTCTACAAATCGGAATAACTAAAATATCATATTACAAATACAAATAATAATCCTCAATTCCTTGCACTACGCAGGGGATTCTAATCGTTTGACACTTAATTAATGGGCACTTTACACGTAGATATTGAATGCGTTCACCCACGGGAGCGGCCGACAAGCCCGCGGCCGGGCGGTTGGGTGCGCGGGCGCAGCGCAGCGAGGCGCCCAGCGCACGCGCCGCGTGGGCGACGGACATAACTCGCGCGCAACAAGACGCGCGCACGCCACCGCTAACTACCGTCGCCATTTTATATAGGATGCTCTACTTATTAAATTTTACGAGTATGAAATGCCTTGAGTGTATTATAGTAATAAAGTCCTGAAAGTTCGTTATAAATCAGCAGGATCAACCATCGACCTCTAAAGGAAAAGATAATTGGCGCGGCAATGCAAGTCTAAGTATATACTCATATTACTAAAACCGAAAAACAAGGAAAATCTACTTTAGTCGGATTGTGGCCACCAACTTACATAAAAAGAATAGAGGTACCATTTGAAGGCAGGGCCAAATTCTCGGCAATACTTGCCTGAAGTATGACGTCTTACCAAAAGTAATGTTACGTATTTCTTATAACATAATATTTGTTTCACGTTTTAGGAACTTTTCCTATTACTTCATCCTGCGTCATTCGTTTCGTCGTAATATTATTGTCGAAATGAAATGAATGAAAGGAGCTAAAAATAAAACCTTCGGGAACCCGCGTTCATTCTATTGCGCAATAATCTTGTAATTTCACCTTTACAAAAGTAGATCCAAACTACAGTTTTATAATAAATGAAATTTTATTCGGTGAGGTCTTTCTAATTATTTTAGTTAATTAAGGCATGTACTTTTTTCTTGTATTTATTTGTAACAATAAAAACACTGGTACTCTCTCTCTGCTTTAAAAAAAATTTTTAGTATTTTAAATGACGACATCATCTAATCCATCTACAAGAACCTACATATTTATTGTCAATATTCT
Source organism: Xestia xanthographa (assembly GCA_905147715.2). NCBI lineage: Eukaryota > Metazoa > Arthropoda > Insecta > Lepidoptera > Noctuidae > Xestia > Xestia xanthographa. Next base: position 21,488,682 of record LR990655.1, read on the forward strand.
ATTTCAGTATCAGCATTTCTTAAACTGTATCATCATGTTATAAACAGCTATCATTCACTTAATCATTTCACGCTGTAGCGATAAAATAAACATCCTAAATAAAAAAGCAACAACCTGTACCCCAGCCGAGTGCACATCATAACTATATCTAACCGCGACAGGTACTGCACGCCACCGGATCACTCTTTATGGCCTATAAACGTGTAATTCACGCCACCTTAATCCGGCCCTGTTCGAATAAATCTGGATTAGCCGAGCCCACAGCGATTGTGCGATATCTCCTGATTATGCCGTTAACAATTGTAATTGAAAAATAAAATGCCCAAGTGCGTGCCTGGATTGGTGTAATGGTAAAGTTGTTTGACAATGTATGGGATGTTCTTACGTAAATGTTAGTGAGCAATATTATACGGTGATTTTTTTAATGTTTAAGTTGATACCGTGTTATAGGAATATAAGATTAATAGTATTCGTAATAAGCTAAAGGAAAGAGTAGAATAGAACCAACTCACGGGTGTCGTATAAAGCGACTAATGTCTGAGGCAGAACACCTTGCGCCTCCGTAGACCAGAGAATGGGCAGCAGCGTTTTCTGTTAGTCTTTCATCACTGCGATCTCCAATCCGCCTGCCAAGCGTGGAGATTACGGCAAATTCCTCCCATCATGGGAGAGGCTTATGTCCAGCAGTGAACGTTATGGGCTGCTGTTGTTGTTGTTGTAAAGGAAAGATACGTTTATTTAATGTTTATGTATGCGTTTACGAGTATAGATGTTTGTAGATTATTCATTCTGGTATATTACGTTTTGTTTTTTTTTTTCAGCACGTTTAGAATAACAACACTGCCATCGCTTTCGTTGGGTATATTCGCCACAAAGTAAATTCGTCACATTTTGTAAACTCCATAAATTGAAAGTGTATTCGCCAGCCACATGCATAAAAAACATGTGTAAATTCGTCACAAGTATCTGCTCTTTGTTTTCTTTTTATATCTAAATAGCATAGGAGGAACTTGTGGCTAAATAATAACAGCCGCTCGGGTCGATCTTTAGGTTCAGCCGTGCTTGCCTAGGTTGGTCTGTGGATGGGTGACCACCCTTACATACCGAGTTTCCTCCGTGTCTCGGAAAGCACGTTAAGCAGTTGGTCCCGGCTGTCATTTGTGGTCTTTGGCAGTCGTTACAGCTAGTCAGTGGCCCAAGAAGTCTGACAACCAGTCTTACCAAGGGGTATCGTATTACCCAGTACTAACTGGGTTGTGGAGGTCAGATAGGCAGTCCATGTAAAATACTCGTATTCAGCTGCATCCGATTAGACTGGAAGCCGACCCCAATAAAACTTGGGAAAATACTAGGCAGATGATAAACTAAATAGCATAGCCGCAAATCGCCTGATGTGTAGCGATGACTTGGTCTAGAAGAAACTCATTCACTCGAATTTCGAAGAGATCTAAATTATAATGATCGGGAAACGGAGAAGCCGACAGTGAATTCCACAGACTGGCGGTTCGCACAATAAATGTGGAAACATAGCGCTTTGTTCGGGCCCGTGGAACTGCAACCATATAACGGTGGCGCCTCGCCGCTTTTTGTTTGCTATTAACCTTTTTTGTCACATATACGTGACAAGCAAGAGCGTGCCCTGTACGCCAAACGACACAAATAAAAGGTGTAAATCACCTCTTAACGAAGCCGAAAGGCACTTGTTCTCCCCATCATTGCGATCATGTTTTTGTTTTACACCATACCTGGAAACCTTCTAGTTACGGAGATATTGGGGGTCAAAGTTCCAATTTTTTGACTTTTTTTTTATTTATACTTACATTAAATGTAAGATTTTTACTTTAAACACCTCCACGACCCCCGTCTATTCAATCCATCCATCAGCACAATGTTTTGAGTGCGTTACATTGAGTTCTACCACAAAAAATGATTTTTCATCCCCAAAGAAAAAGTCGTTTCACAGCTATAATTTTTACGCAAAGTTACTTAGTTTGATATACAGAATGCTTGGTTGACGGCTTCGTGATGAGGTCTTTTACACCCTGTACGTGACAAGCAAGCGCGTGCCCTGTACGCCAAACGACACAAATATGTGACAAAATGGTAGGTGCAATTGTGCCTTGGCGTGGAAGGCACGCGCGTGCGTTTATGCTCTGGCGTTCAAAAGGTTAAACAAATCAAGTTCAATACCAGTTCTGTGTCTAACTAATTTAATTTAAAAAATCTGATATAATATCAGACGCAGAGCCTTTTTTCTTGTTAAAGGCACTTGCTTGCTTTACTCATATTTATCTAACGTTTCGCTGTCAATGAAATAGTACATTTTAATACAATTGGAGAAAGTTTGTTATTGCATACGAGGCGGAATTAATTCCCGAGCCGTAAGCGGGAGTGTTTTTGAGCCGAGAACTGCTATAACAAATGTCCACGTGTATCAAACGACGTTTTTTAATACACTTTTGAAGAAATAAATAAAATTATAAGAACGAAAAATATTTTTGTCATAAATTAGGTACCTATGAAACTATGAATTTAATTTTCTTTTTTTCCGCGCTTTGCTTTCACCACGTTGAAGGAGAAGCAAAGGTATGAAGTCGCTAAAATAAAAAATAGTTTATTTTTATATTTTTTATTTAGAACACAAATAAATGTTAATTTGATTAAAAAAGTAATTATTAGTCTATACTAATATTATAAAGAGGTAACATTTGTTTGTATGTAGGGGGTAATCTCCGGAAGTAATGAACCAATTTCAAAAATTCTTTCACCATTTGTGTGAGACTGCACCAGCAGACTCACGATGTCCGCGATTACGCGGATCCCCAATCAAAATAATATTTGTCCAATCGACAAGTGAATACAACTATTAGATATAACTTACCCATCACGTTGGAACCGGAGATGTGGCGTATTCCCTGGTTCCGTCTTATCTGGGTGGGGTGTCAGTATAACTGTGGTTTGTGTGGTGTATGTGTAGTTATGTGAGATTACGACGGTTCCATGGACGCCACAGTGCGCACCGTCGACTCCAGGATCAAACCTTCAGATCCCACACGTGGCACCTTTCACGAATGTTCAACTGAATTTTATCCCGGTTTGCTAACCCAATCGGGAATGTAATAGTCCAGCACTGAATTTAGGAAATTACCGGCGTTCAAATGACACAAACAGGCCGGACATAACCAACAAATCACTCGCGGTCAAGACCCAAAATGGCGAGATTTCTCAATTTTCACTCAATTATCAACAAAATATCAAACACCGATCAAGATGGTATCGGATTAACAATAACTCAAAGTTTTCAAACAATAATTACACGAAACAGCGTGTACCAAAATTACAAGCACACAGCGACCATCTTTCAACCAAAATTGCACTGACAAGCTAACGTCATCGCACAGATTCGCACAGACAACGAAACGTAATCTGTCAAACGTCAAAAGGTGCGTTCAGAACTTGGTGGATGAAACATCTACCCCCCCCCCGGACGGGCCGTCCCGTCCGCTAATCAATTGGCAGTCTTGACAAGGTTGCGACCGCTCTCTTCATAACCGATCCATCCACTAAAACCTCAGAAAAACGAGGTACCCCGTCGGTGCCAGCCACCAAATTGAGAATGCGCCCCGGGCGCCAATACAGAGGCTTAAGGTTGGCATCCTTAATAAGGACGAGGTCTCCTATCTTGGGCGGATGAGTTTTATCAGTCCACTTGACGCGCTGCTGGAGGATGTGCAGATACTCTAAGCTCCAGTGCTTCCAGAAGCTCTGAGTGAGCTGTTGCACCAACTGAAACCGCGATAGCTGATTTTGGCTCACATCAACAAAAGGGTACTCAGGCAGAGCGACAAGTGGCTGTCCAATCAAGAAATGGCCCGGGGTTAGAGCCTCCAAATCGTTCGGGTCCGAAGAGAGCGGGCACAATGGACGCGAATTTAGTACCGCTTCAATGCGACAAAATACCGTAGCTAATTCCTCAAAGGTGAGAACGGTGTCTCCCAACAATCTCCGCCAGAGTCCCTTTGCCGCTTTCACCGCGGCCTCAAAAATACCCCCCCAATGGGGGCAGGCTGGCGGGTCAAACAACCAAGTGACCCCTCGACGGGCCAATTTGTTACCAATGTCAACCTGGCTCTCATTAAGAAAGTTATACACTTCCTTCAAATAGTTACTTGTACCCTTGTAGTTGGTACCGCAATCAGACCTGATCAGAGAAGGTAACCCACGGCGAGACGTAAATCTATCCAAAGTTGCCACAAAGGCCTCCGTCGAGAGGGAGGATACCAGCTCCAAGTGCACTGCCTTAGTTGACAGGCAGACAAATACGCACAAATAAGCCTTGACAATTTTACTATTGCGAAGGGTAGACGTCTTTATCGAAAAGGGACCAGCAAAGTCCGTTCCTACGCCTGCAAAGGGCCTCGCCTCATTGACGCGATCAGCAGGCAAGTCTCCCATCTGGGGCTGCATCGTTGGGGCCTTAGTCCGATAACACGGTATGCAACGGAAGACGATGCTACGAATGGTACGACGAGCCGACAAAATCCAAAACTCTCGCTGCAGAATGGCCAACAGCGCATTGCAACCGGCGTGCGAGTTCTTAATGTGACGATCAGTCACCAACAATTTAATCAAATGGCCCGCCTTGGGCAACAAAAGGGGGTGACGGACCCCATAAGGAAGGCTAGAGTGCCTCAACCGTCCTCCAACACGCAAAAGACCCGTTTCATCCAAAAAGGGGTTCAACTTATTAACGGCTCCCGACAACTTAACTCTACCGGACTTCAAGGTCTCGATCTCCTTCTCAAAGTGTACGGCCTGCACAGAGCGAACCCACAGGAGGAGTGACTCCTGTCGCTCTTGAGGAGAGAGAACCGGTGACAGGCGCTTGTCCCCTGGATTCCTAGCATTGTGACCAAAACGCCTGATCCACGAGGTAACGTTCAACAATTTGTCGAGGGAGCTGTATCGATTCAACAAAATATCCGGATCAAACGGAGGGTCCTTCGTCCCAACAGCGAGCACCTTAAGCCCGGGCAAAGGATCCGACATCAAAATTGGCGTTCGAGGCCAATCATCCTCGGGGCGAGTCAGCCAATCCGGTCCCCACCAAAGGGGGTGCACAAGCAGGCGGGGGGCCATGCACCCACGTGAGGCTACGTCGCCGGGGTTCAAGTCTCCAGGCACGTGCCTCCAAATCAAAGGCGTTTCGGAATTTTGTATCTGTGACACTCGGTTCGCAACAAAGACCTCCAAGGAGTGGACGGACGTCTTCAACCAACACAAAACAATTTGACTGTCCGTCCAGGCGTAAGAATTCCGAATGTTCACAGATCCACCTAAAGTTTGAGCAACGTGATTCAAGAGACGCACAAGAAGCGCCGCCCCTGACAACTCTAGCTTAGGGATGGTCAATGCCGTCCGGAGGGGGGCCACCTTGCTCTTGGCCATGATCAGTGACAACTTCACCTGGCCTGTCGCGCTGACGGTGCGCAGATAAACAACAGCTGCATAACCGTGCGAAGATGCGTCACAAAACCCATGAAGGGTAGCAGTATAGTTCCCAGGGGGGAGGATAGCGCGTGGCAACGCGACCTCGTTGACCGCAGGAAGTGCGGATACAAATTGGAGCCAATCTTCCAAAAGGGTTTCCTGAAGTGGCTCATCCCAACCAAGTTCCGCGGTCCAAAGGCGCTGGAGAAAACATTTCGCCCAAAACAATACCGGGCATATCCAACCATTCGGGTCAAAGGTTCTCGCGACAGTAGACAATACCAGTCGTTTAGTCCAAGTGTGTGGTGACTCCAAAACGACATCATACGTAAAGGTGTCTTGGACTGGTCGGTACTGAACGCCGAGAACGGCCAACATAGCAGGGTTGTCAGCATTTTCAAACAAATGGGGATCCTGCTTATGATCCTCTTCCACATCTTCCAACAGTGCTGGCGAGTTGGACACCCACTTACGCAACTCATAGCCAGCGGAATCCAAAATTTGAACCAACTCGTCACGCAACAGGATAGCTTCCTCAACCGTGGAAGCCCCAGTGCTGACGTCATCAACATATAAGTCCGTTTTCAAGATGGCGGACGCCCGAGGGAACCTCAAGCGTTCTCGGTCCGCGAGCTCCCAAAGCGAACGAATAGCAACAAAAGGGCTCGATCGAAGGCCGTACGTATTCGTGTTGAGCTCATAAACAACCATGGGGTCCCGGGGATTCTCTCGCCACAGGATCAACTGATAACGTCTGTCATCCCGGTGAATAACCGTTTGCCGGAACATCATTTTGATGTCAGCCACAAAGACTACTTGATGACGACGAAAAGACGTGATGACATCACAAAGGTCCCTCAACAATTTGGGGCCGGAGTGCAAGCAATCATTCAAAGAGACAAAGTCCGCGCAGACCCATCAAACACTGTGCGCAGCTTACCGGTGGATGCCTTGAGGACCGCGTGATGCGGCAGAAAGTAATGCTCAACTGAGCGCCAATCCAAATTTGACACCGACATGTGTCCCAAGTCTGCGTACTCACGCATGAAATCTAAATATTTCTGCCGCAGCACCGGATCCCTGGCCATACGGCGCTCCATCGCCAACAATCTCTTCTCGGCCATAGGTCTGGACTCGCCAAAAGGTGGTCGAACTGCAACAAAAGGCAACCGTGTTACGAGCCGACCGGAACGGAGTCGACCTGTGTTGTTCTGATAGAACAACTCGCACTCCTCATGTTCCGGGTTCAAGCGGGCCACTTGCGGTGGCTCCTCAACCTCCCAAAACCTCTGAACAGCGTCAGAGAGAGCGGAGCCACACGCCAACGCAAAATCAGGCTCAGGTGGAGGGGGAGCCTTCAACACTGGGCCCATCACCGCAAAGCCGGTCGAGACAGCCACCAAACCGTTCGGCTGCAAGACTTTCATATTACCCAACAATATTCTCCCTAGTACATCGGAACCCAATATCAAATGAGCTGTATTAGGGGAATCAAACCGGCGGTCAGCCAAATCCAGGCCTGACGTCAACCGGACAATATCAGGCGACAGCTGACGTTGGGGATGACAGCCCAAAATACTCGTCAGAACAATAGCCGAAGGACAAAACTTAGGGTACAAACAACTCACAGGAGTGAGCCCCAATAAGGTTTGTCCCTCAACAGTCGGGATAGGTGTTTCGCCTATTCCATTAATCGTGCCTGAAAAGGCACGGACATCCAGGCTCACCCGACCCGCTAACCAAGACGACAAAAGGCAACCCTGGGCTCCCGTGTCCAAAATGGCACGGACCACAACAGAGTCCCCCGTGGGTCCCCAGACCCTGACCGATGCCGTTGGCAACAAAACCGTGTCGATCTGGGGAGGTACGTTAGCGGGACAGGCGCCAATTTCCTAGCAATGCCTGGGCGGCGACCGATCGCCGCATCCAGGCTGGGGTCTATCCCGATGAGGATAGTAGTCAAACTCCTCATCCGCGCGATGTCCCGAGCCGCGCGCCATCGCTGGAGGGGCATATCCCACTTGACGCCTGTGTGGCGGGGGGCGCGTCTCCAAACGGGGGCGTTCCGCCAACGGAGGGGAGGGAAGGCGGTGCTGGTCTGGCCAACGTCGCCTACCAGCAGCTGCATAGTCGCCTTCACGAGGGGAGGTCAATCGGCGGTCGCGCGGCTCCCGATCAACTGGCGCGGGGGGTGGAGTACGGCGGTCAAAGTTGCGGGCCCCTCCTCGATTCTGAACCGGCGAGCGAGGAGCCCGGTGCTCATCTCCATTATACCCCCCCCTGCGCGAACCCCCATCAGAGGCTGGTCTGTCAGAGCGGTTCGCGTTGGCGCACAAAACTTCCAGATGTGAGCCCCTACAAATTGAACAAGGGCGGGGATTGGGGCAATCCCGATGAAAATGATTCCCCAAACAAGAAAAGCACAAACGGCGTGCATTGGCAACTCGGCGGCGGGCACTCACGTGCAACTCCAAGAAGGCCGCGCAAGTGACTACGGCATGTCCCGTGGCCTTACAATAGCCGCAAGCAAGATTACTCTGGGTGCCACCAAAACGGGGGGCAGGGCGGCTATCACCAGGCCCGACAGTCCTAGTCCGTCCCTGGGCCCTCGGCCGAGAGGGCGGTTGGCTTGACCCCGTGGCACCACGGGCGTTGTCGAGGAAACGACACTCATCCTCCAAAAATTTGACGAGGTCCTCAAAGGGGGGAAGATGGGTGGCACTATCCCCACCATACTTCTGCTCAAAACGGGACCTCAAGTCTGACGGAAGCCGCTGCAACACTAAGTGTACCAACAAATAGGACCAATAGTCCACCGGCAACTCCAATCGTTTCAAGGCGTTGGTTGCTGCGAGCAACGGATTCAAGCACGCAACGCTGACATTCTGGTGATGGCCGGCAACCCCAAGATCTGGTCAATATGGACATCAGCCAGGCAACGTTTGTTCTGGTACCGTCGGGATAGAAGTTCCAGAGCAGTGGGATAGGCCGAGTCGGTCACCGGCAAGTGCTGCACCAAGGCTCGAGCCTCACCTCCTAGGGCTGACAACAAATAAGCCAACTTCTGGGCCGGTCGGAGGTCAGAGCGCGAATCAACCAAACTGTCAAATAGGTTCCTGAAGCTTAACCAATGGTCCAAGTGACCGTCAAAATGTGGCAGCTCCAGGGTAGGCAGTCTACCCAAAAGTCTAGGGCCTGCAACAACAGAGGTCTCTGTTTTGACCTGGGCAGGGTCCCGACTCTTCAAAATTTCCCTGGCGCGCATACTTATTATGTCACCCAGGTTCAACATCTGGTCATAATCCGCAACAACCTTATCACGGGCTGCTTGACCCAATGTTTCCAGGTCCAAGTCCAAAATCACTTCATTGAAGCGAGCAAACAAAGTGTCAACCGCACTCAATCTCGCATTCAACTGCTCATACCGGGCAAGCGTGGCCTCTTCCAGGTCTCGACGCTCAGCGGTCGCAGCAGCTGAGGCAAACCATCTTAGCTGTGAGGTCAATCCACCAATGGCTTGGTTTACAGCTTTCAATGAAGCCATTGGGACAAATATCAAATAAACAAATTAAATTCAATTAAATAATCAACAGGAATAATTTTCCCGGACCAAACTACAATTTAAACCAAATAATAAAACTTAGTTTGAATTATTACAAGTTCAAATCCGACCCTGTACAAGCAATACCTTGTTTATACAATAGCAAATTAAAGTACAAACCACAAGGGACACTACATATCATAATATATTATGTCAAACAATCTATGTTAATTTGAGTCAGGCTGACGGCAACAAATCAGACTTCTCAATACTTTTAACTCAACAATAAGTGGTGAATTTAACAATTAAACCACGCTCTGCTACCAGTTGTGTGAGACTGCACCAGCAGACTCACGATGTCCGCGATTACGCGGAGCCCCAATCAAAATAATATTTGTCCAATCGACAAGTGAATACAACTATTCAACTATTAGATATAACTTACCCATCACGTTGGAACCGGAGATGTGGCGTATTCCCTGGTTCCGTCTTATCTGGGTGGGGTGTAAGTATAACTGTGGTTTGTGTGGTGTATGTGTAGTTATGTGAGATTACGACGGTTCCATGGACGCCACAGCGCGCACCGTCGACTCCAGGATCAAACCTTCAGATCCCACACGTGGCACCTTTCACGAATGTTCAACTGAATTTTATCCCGGTTTGCTAACCCAATCGGGGATGTAATAGTCCAGCACTGAATTTAGGAAATTACCGGCGTTCAAATGACACAAACAGGCCGGACATAACCAACAAATCACTCGCGGTCAAGACCCAAAATGGCGAGATTTCTCAATTTTCACTCAATTATCAACAAAATATCAAACACCGATCAAGATGGTATCGGATTAACAATAACTCAAAGTTTTCAAACAATAATTACACGAAACAGCGTGTACCAAAATTACAAGCACGGAGCGACCATCTTTCAACCAAAATTGCACTGACAAGCTAACGTCATCGCACAGATTCGCACAGACAACGAAACGTAATCTGTCAAACGTCAAAAGGTGCGTTCAGAACTTGGTGGATGAAACACCATTAGAAAACTACATTCACCCTGAGTGACATAGGCTATATTTTGTCCCCGTCCTCCCACGGGAACGGGAACTACACGGGTGAAACCGCGGGACGTCCACTAGTTTTAAATAATCATATTCACCTATGATATTCTATTTATAAACACAATTTCAATATTCAAAAATGTTTACGCCGTAAAGACGCATTGCTTTGCCTAAATTAAAAAAAAAAAACATTCACCTACGACTATAGGCATTGAACCAATTTGGACTGAGTCTAGGTATAGTTATCTGTGGCAATTTTCATTCGGGAAAATGGAAATAAACGCACGTGTGTGAAATACATTGCATGTTGTACCTAATCGTAGTGCGTTATGGACCAGTTTTCGAGGAAGTGTATTGAAAAACACATTTCAGGCTGCGGCATCCGATGTAGCAAATACACAGATATTTCAGAAAGCACACGTAGCCGGCGCTCCATATTTCACACGCGACACGCAACGCAGATATGTGCGGAAGTGCCAAGTCTTGCGTACACCAGACATAAACTTACTGGATGGGTCTTTGACAAATACACGGTCAAAGAAAGACTCCGGAGTCTGAAATTGTGTCAATAATGATCTAAGCTTTCACTGCTGGAACACGGGCCTTCTCTAAGTGACAGGCTGTAAAATTAACGCTAGGTAATTACTTTTTTTGGTGCTTTTCGGTAGCACGCAATGTAACGCCACTACGTTTATAGTGTTTGATACATATATATAGTATTTATATATCCTTGTAGCTTATCGTAGGATTAAATAAAATTATTCTCTCATTATCAGAAGTGACACCTACCCCTGCTTGTCTCTGCATCACCTAAAGGTTGACTGGTAGACAATGCCTATGGCATTAAGTCCACCTCTGTACTTTGTGCTTGAAGTATTAAATAAATAAGTAAATAAAATAAAGAACGCCCGGAAAACATTGCGGTATAGTTGCATGCAACAGTACAGGTCATGGAGGTATTTATCAATACCTCCATAATCAGAAAGTATGGTCGAGTACAAAAAAATCGGAGCACTCTTTGGGGACTGCCGATAGAAGTGAAAACAAAAAGTACACAGGCCCCGCCCCAGCCGTAGCACTGGTTATGCCCCGCGCATGCCTATGTGGTGCTACGCCGTAGCGGATGCTACGAGTGCTACGAACGGCTACGAAGCGTGACCGCACGTTACGTTACGTGACGATGAGTTCAATGTTTTTCCTTCACCCAAAAAGTGCTCAACGCGCCTAAAGAAGTTTTCACTTCAAAAAACTATCAAGATGACGGGAAGAATAAGTGACTCTTGGCCTCATTGAGAGAGTTTTTAAACATGTTATATGGCCTACCTTGTAATCATGGCCTGTTCTACCTATAAAAATCAAAACACCACATTACCACATCCAGCACCCCAAATCCATGTTATCCACCTTTCTGGGTAGCTGGGCCTTGTCGTCAGGCCATAAATTAGCTAAAACAAGCGGCAGATGCCGTGGGAAGACCCCCCCGCCCCGTCCGTCCTCCCCGCTCCCCGCTCCCCGCCGGTAATGGGGGCATTAGTAATACTAATGGTGGTGGACGGTGACGTCACATAAATCCATGTCATGTTTAGGACGCGGTGGCTGTTAGGTTTTAGTGATGAAGGTCTTGCGTATGTGCCAAGTATGCGTGAAGATAAGCCTGATTATTAAATTAAATTGAAACGTATGAAAATAACTTGTGGGATTTTCCGTTTTCTGAATAAGTAGAAGTAAATAAGAAAACGATGTAACTATACTATATACCTTCATCTTTGATCGACATGTAACGCAAACATCACAATTTTATTCCTATATAATTTATTCCTATATTTTTTTAATTTTCGAGAACGTTCAAAAACATTTTAAAATAAATCAATGCTAAAAAAACTCACACTTCCAAACGACATAAAAGTAAATACTCAAATCAATAAGCATACAATTTACGTGAGAAAACTATCCCTCCGTACAACTCCCCTAAAACAAAGTTATCCCACACCATGGGGCACTAAAAATTCCTCGTAATTGAATGAATCAATTCTATCGCCATTAAATCGAGTTACCGAGCATATTGGGTGAGCAAATTTATTTAGCTAATAACCCTCTGTCTGGCGGAGCGAAACATCCCTTGTCTACGAGAGAAAACTCGAAATAAATTGCGTCAAGTTCGATGACGCAGTTTTCTTATGTCACGTCTATGTGTAACAAAAAGTGTTGCTGAATGATCTAGATAGATTTCCTGGTTACCTAAACTAGGACAAAAAGGTAAAAATTAGGATTTCAGCAAATTTAATTACTAAAGTAAGTGTCACCCCAATTTTGATCGATTGCGCTTTTGAACTGTAAGAAAATCACGAGTTTGCGCCTCCTACAACGAAAACCGTGGACAGATAAATATTTTTGCATAGTAAATTTTATTAAGACTGATGTAGAGTTTCGATAACGCTTAAATCCTGGACGCAAAGACGCATCGTTAAGGTAAGAAGAACTAAATGACAAAACTTATATTGTCACTTACGGGATATCCCGGGGTTTTGAGCTCCCGATATTTCAACGCTGTTGCAAGGCGCCATGATCGCAGGTTAACTGGAGAATGCGGGAAAGCCGAAAAAGCAACCGAAAAGCAAAAAGCCTTGAAAGCTTAAAACAGTAACTAAATGACACTTCCCATCTGAAAGAAAGGTGAAGAAACAACCCCAAATCGATATCAATTGTCAACTATCTTACAAGGATCGTCTAACAGATAATCAGAAGTACTGCGCACCCTCTGGGCACCCGGGTACCCGGGTAGTGCGTCCCGCTGCTTTATGTCGCCATTAGCCGGCTCGCATCCGGCTTCACGATTTGTACGTCGTTTGTACGTGTTTTGAGCCAGCCTACAGCGCAAACTCGGCACAGTTATGGCAAATTTATGTCAGGTATTAATTTACTTTAGTTGTCGCCTCTGAAGTTTGTTCGCCCGCCCCCGATGCTAAGTTTCGAGACGTTCTTTGCCAGCATTAAATATTTATTAGAGTTGCCAGCAAGTTGTCAGTGTTACTTGGCACTGTTCTGCGCTGGGATTGGATTGTATTCATTTATAGGAGGAAAAGTTAAATAAAAGTAGCTGTATTTTATTTTAATATTGACATTAAGGCGGTTTTGAAAGGAATTGGTAAAGTTTTTCATGAAATACTTGTGTTAGAACGACTAGTTCATTTTTTTACTTTAACATTAATTTACTAGTCGTTCTACGACTAGTAAATTAATGTTAGATTTTTTCTGAACGTAACTCAAATTCCTTTATTGAAAATCAAATCAGTTTTTTTTCATGGATACAAGATCACATATATTATGGTGGTAGATATTTAGAAAAATATGATTTTCACCTATTCTGAATTTCCTTCCACTCACTTAACAAACTACTTAATCCCAACGCCTTACATTTAAGCTAAAACCCAACAATATCACCCACACAACCTCCATGAGTACGTTTCCACCCACATTAGGAGCTCAGAGTGGCAGTCGGGTCACGTCGCGAGTGGCGCAGCGTCCAATCACTTCGCTGAACTAATAGATCGGAAGGAAGCGCCCGCGCATACGGATTGCAGTTACAGACATGCACAGAGCCGCTAGAAGTGTGTATGATGGTGAGGGTTCCGTATTTAAAGTCACCAACAAAACCTTGTTTAAAATATTTATTGCCAATATTAAAATCAAATGCATAATTAAGAAGACACAAGAGACGTAAGATCTTCTTTGTAAGATAACACTTCTGGCTGAACATAAATACTTTTCGCCAGCTTATTTTTTTTAAGCTAGTAGTTAATAATGAGAACCTCGTGAATAAATAATAGCAGCTGATCGGGTTGTGCTTGCCTGGGTTGGTCTGTGGATTGGTGACCAACCGTTACACCGAGTTTCCTCCGTTCCTCAGAAAGCACGTTAAGTCGTTGGTCCCGGCTGTCAGTAGCCCAAAAGTCCGACAACCAGTCTTCCCAAAGGGTGTCGTATTACCCAGTATTCACTGGGTTGAGGTGGTCAGTTAAGCAGTTGCTCAATGTTAAATGCTGGTATATTCAGCTGCATCCGGTTAGAATAGAAGCCGACCCCAACATAGTTGGGAAAAGGCTAGGCAGATGATGATGGGTTTATAATGCGAGTTTTATGTGAGGCATGGCTTTACAGATGATCACACATTATTTGATAAGTTAGATGTTTATAATGGCAACAACGCACATAACTAAAACAAAATCATTACGAACCAAAATCAGTTTCCCCTACAAACAAGAGCAAACACAAAACCGCAACTTGTAAACACGAAATAAAAATGTAAAACTAACAAGAATGAAAATACGAGCGCTTCAGCTACGAAAAGATGACCATCCATCGTGGGCATGGAGTCAATTTATCACTGGGAAAAATGAAAACTGTGCACAGGTCCATTAAAAATAGTCGCACATAGTCGCATGACCCATAAAACGAGGGAGCGGTGTGGAGAGGAAATATGAAATGAAAAAGTGCGCCCCGCTGTATACCACGGGGTTCCGTGAATGTTTCACTCTTTTAAGTAATAAGAAAATTTTACGAGGCTTTATTCTGAGATTTTTCTGCCTGTCTGGTTTAAGGTTATGCTCTCTTATAATCGCAATGGGAAATTTTCCAGTGCTTTTTATGAACGAACTAGATGGCGCTGATCAACTTTGGGAATAATAAAATGGCTCGTTTTTATGTCCACAAAGCCTTAACTGAAGTACGGAGGAACCTAAGCTCGACTCAACACACCAGGAGTTTAGACGTAACGCAAAAACACTCAGAAGAACAATAGCAAAAACCATGCAAAAACTTGTAGTACATTTCAGTGATGCAAAAGAACAATAGACTTTTTAGGTTAAAAATGTTTGACAGAAAAAAGGTTCTATAGAGTTCTCACTTTATATAGAACAATGAATAGTAAAGAAATTTTACTATACAATGAGTTCGACATGTGTCTAGGAGAGATTAAGATTTTACCATTGACCTATTTACGTAGTAAATTCTTTTTTCATTGGATTTTACTAGAACGCCGCTTAAAAAAATATTTCCAAAGCTGATCAGCGCCATCTATTGATATATATACTGAAGCGTTGTGACAAACGTCAGTGGAAAATTCCTCATTATATTTATCCATGATAAAGTTTGTTTTGTGAGTACCAGCGTATGCACTAGGGCATGCAATTATCGAAATATTCCGATAATCGATAAAATGAAAAATATCGATTTTTTTTCGATAAAAACCGGTAATTACCGATAATTATCGTTTTTTATAAAAAAAATACCTAAACTTGTTTTTTACTTGTAAATAAAGGGATAAAGTGATGCAATTACTTACCTAAAATAAAGGACAATATAATATACTGAAAAATAAATAAAACAAGGCGTTTTTTTTTAAATCAACGTTTGTATTTCTTTATAATATTTAAATTATATAACATAACATTTTGGATTGTCTCACTAAACTCTTCTTGAAGAGATCTTTTAAATAAAATCTTAGAAACCTCTAGCTTAATTTAAAAAAAAGTTACTCTTTAAAATAATTATAATAATTATGAGTTAAATATTGCAACTTTTGGACGTTTAGTATAATTAAATTAACTTTAAATAATTTCGTAGTACAGTATGGACATCTGAGTCATACAACATACACATCCTAACAAGATTTCTTAACGATTAATTAACGACAATAGGTAAATTAACATATAACAATTCCGTATTATAATTAAAAGAAATCACATTTAAAATAGTAATTTTGTATTATAATTAAAAGAGATCACATTTGAAATAATCACATTTTAAAGAGATTTTTGTTTTTTTTTTGCTGCTGGAAATATGTCCGCAGAAATGACAAACAATCTATTGTTTTATCATTTAGGCTAGTACGCAGCTTATTACATAGTACTCCAGCTGCGGAAAAGACACGTTCGCTTTCTACACTAGTTGGCTTAATTGAGCGAAGCCATCGGTATAGTTTTGTTAGCAGTTGACCACGATCACCACCGTTTTCAAATAGTAGCATTTCAACTTTAAGAAGTGTCAAAGTGTCCTCCGTTGAAGCTGAAATGCCTGGGCCTCTCAATTCAGTTAATCCGGGCGTCCTCAACTCCTCACTCACATGATAGACCGACAGCGATCGACACGTTCACACACAAATATTGCGCAATGAGCAAATGACAGTGACGGGAAAGAAAACGCGCGCGGCGAGGGAACGGGACGCATATAACGTTCGTTCAGAAATGTGTCAGAATTCTTTATATAAAATTATCGATTATCGGTATTTATCGTTTTTGTTTTCGATATTTATCGTTTTGTCAGAATGGATCGATAACCGATAAATTATCGATTATCGGTTATCGGTTTGCATGCCCTAGTATGCACAGACGTCAGCACATCAAACTACTACAATCTGTCAAATTTGTTTCCAACTTTATCACTGGAGCATTAGGTTCACAGTTGATTGAGAAAATTTTATAGTTTCGGGTAGCTTGCTGTGCCTCTACCTTCAAGTTTCATGATTCCTTAATTACATTTCGTATAAGCTGCTTAACAAAAAATCGTATTTAATAATAGCCACATTTTCTATGAAAATTCTACATGAAAATCGTCCGTATTTCCAATCTAACGATTCCCGGTTCCAAATTGCTGTTCAAGATTTAACACGGCATCCTCCTGCAAAAAAAAAACAACACATGTGCTTAAAATGTTTCTTAACTTAGGTACCTAGCTGAAAGAAAACCGTTGTTTCGGCCACTAATCTTAATATATAAAAATCACGTGTCACTATGTTCTTACACACTTATCTCCGAAACCACCCAACCGATTTCAATGAAACCTTGTAAATGTGTGTGGTTAGTTCCCGTTTGAAAGATAGGATATTTTTGACCCGATAGGTGGCGCCGCCGCGCCGTGCGAAGCTGGGGCGAGTCGCTAGTATTGTTATAAAAAGCCATATTTATGAAAATATAACAAGCAAAACAGTTTCTACAGTTTCAAAAACATGTATAAAGTAAAACTCTTTCCCTAACCCTCACATTCACCCACGGAACCCAACAAAATTCGCCACCTCGTCAGGCGAGGTAGCGTTGGTCAAAAAAGAAAACCAATTTGCCCGCATGAAAAGGTTCGATCCAATCGCGCCCGCCGTATCCACTCATTTGATATTTTCACTCGGCGATAGAAAACAAATTACAAAGTGTCGCTCTCCTGGATTATAAGCATTAGCTATTTATTTCTATGTCACTGTCGATCCCTCAATAGCTTTCTTGCATTTGAAGTTTTCCGATTAACTTGGTTTTTATTGATATTTTATTTATGATAAAATATCGGATTTGGAATGGCGATGAATGTGATTTTGCATTTCTTAAATTGATTTCTGTTCTGAGGTGAATGGTGGCTATTGAATGTTTTGTGTATTAAGTTTCATTGGGTAGGTACTTTTTCCTTATGTAATTTCAAATGGAATTTTACATGGAGATTTTTATAGAGCATAAAACTTATTTACTGTTTAAATCGGACATGAAGAATTAAACGAAATCTTGTTAGAGATACAAAAATCATCTTCTTCACTAAAGTTACGACGTGAGACGATCCTTAGGCCTAAATTCCTGCTACGCTAATTTCGGTCGCGTACGGTCGGTCGCGTACGACAGCAAGAAATTTTATTTTATTAAGAATGTTACTTTTTTTTAAATCATGGTGACATTTAATGATTTTTGTGATTTTTATTTACATTCATTTAAAAAGTACTTATACTTCCCAATAACGTTATAATTCATAAATATTCGTAGAAATTGAGTGTAATGTAAAAATATTTACATAATTAATTAAAAACTAAGTATTAAATAAACTAAAAAGTACTTATTAATTTTATTTGATTATTGTGAATGTGGGTCACATTTTTATCTTTTGTACTCAAACTGCCAGACAGTTGTGGGAAAAATCCCACAACTGTCTGGCAGTTTAAGTACTATAAGCGACCTACCCAAATGTAAAGGACATTTTTCTTTGGTATTGTTCGTCGTTTTGTTGAGCTCCTCGAGTAATAAGTCAAGCTACACGATAACTGACAAATGCTTGCACTGACTGGACAGGTCCACTCAAATCTGTGTGGTTCTTTCTTCAAAAGACCATCTCAGACACTAATAATCTGCATAGTCCTCAGGTGAATTGAGCAAGATAATGTCTGGACTTCAAAAGAGACTATGACCTCTGAGTTTGTTTCGGCTGTTTATTCTCAGAGTAGTGAGGTATGAAACACCGGCCCCATCTAGGTTGAAAAATTGTGTAGAAAAAGTGTTTGTAAAAACCTGCTTGCAAAATAAACATCATTTATCAATACAGTAGCAACTTACGAACCGCTGACGTCAGCATCGCAGTATGGCGCTTAACGTATACGACAATGTATACTCGTACGCGCAACCGACGTACGCGACCGACATCAGCGTAGTAGGAATCAGGCATTAGAAATAGACTAAAATAGAACCTGTAACACACCAGTGAACATTCATGAACATAACAAATACATAACAGCGAACCTTTTTACCGAAAACAATCCCTCTACCATACCTACAAATACGCACCTATTTATAATATCAATATCATGTCTGAAGCTCCCCTCGGTTGCCATGGTAACCGCGTCACGAACCAACGTAAATGTTGCCAGTAAATCAATTAAAAACCAGTTTGGAACAAATAAATTGTTGAAAGGTACTTTATAAGGTCTGAAAGGGACATATTTTAGCAACAGCGAGACATAAATCAGACGTGGGCATGTATGTGCGAAGATTTTGATTTGTGATCGGTCAGACAATGAAGGATCATTGAATGTGAACTTGGCCTTATTTTGGAAGAATTATGGGCTTTGGGGTTGTCGATACCTACCCTTATTTATGTTTGTAGATTAACGCAACGATCGGCTATGAAGTTTTTGTAAATATGTGTTCACGAAAGTCGAAAACGTCTAGAATTCAGTAAATAGTTCAAAAACGTTGAATACTCATTACATTTATGTTAAAATACTGAATTTGATAAAATTTGTTACCTCCATGAACCGTGTTATAAGCATAATATTAAAGGTACAAATATGCTTTAATTTAGTACCTACCCGTAGCAAACACTATGTGAATGACAAAAGATGATTTCTAGAAATTTCATTAAAATTCCGCTTCGTCAAGTCCGAAGGCGATCCCTTCAGGGTTGCCACTGTACAGTTAAAATATCTACTCAAATAAATAAAAGTGAAGTATCTGTTTGTTAATTTTTTTACTGAATGTTCAAGAAAGTATATACTTATAACAAATCACATTTTTAAAATATTTATCTGTCGGTTTGTTCCGGCTGATCACCGAAACTGCTGGACCGATTTTGACGGGAGTTTAACTGGCAGATAGCTGATATTATAAGGCGTAACTAACAGCTACTTTTATTTTAGAAAAAGGATTAGGGTTCCGTGCAAAAAAATTAAAACTCTTGCAATTTTTAACAAAATTCGATTCCAATAGGAAAGTAATATGTTTGTAATAAATTAACAACTAGCTTTACAAATAAAATTCCAATAATACTTTTGGTTCATGAAAACGTGCTGATTTTAATATCAACTAATTTTTAAATGAAAATAAATTTAATAAAAATGCTAAAGCTCATTACTTTATTCGTAAGTACGTATGTCTTTAACATACTTTAATGACCGTTCATTTTAAAATGTACCTATGTAATAAATAAGTTCCTCTCTTTTAAATATATAGAGTGTTTAATATCTTGGTACTAAATTAAAAACAGAACCAAGTAAGGTTTTGTTTGCAGTATTATTAGATGATTACAGTTTTGGTATAAAACTGTTAGCATAAAATGTATTTCTTAATAAGTAAATGAAATAAATAGATGAAATATTAAACATACAGAACCAAGTAAGGTTTTGTCTTCAGTATTATTGGATGATTACAGTTTTGGTATAAAACTGTTAGCATAAAATGTATTTCTTAATAAGTAAATGAAATAAATAGATGAAATATTAAACATACAGAACCAAGTAAGGTTTTGTCTTCAGTATTATTGGATGATTACAGTTTTGGTATAAAACTGTTAGCATAAAATGTATTTCTTAATAAGTAAATGAAATAAATAGATGAAATATTAAACATACAGAACCAAGTAAGGTTTTGTCTTCAGTATTATTGGATGATTACACTTTTGGTATAAAACTGTTAGCTTAAAATGTATTTCTAAATAAGTAAATGAAATAAATAGATGAAATATTAAACATACAGAACCAAGTAAGGTTTTGTCTTCAGTATTATTGAATGATTACAGTTTTGGTATAAAACTGTTAGCATAAAATGTATTTTTTAATAAGTAAATGAAATAAATAGATGAAATATTAAACAGTGTTTCTATGGCTTCCACAAAACTCTAACTTGCTTCTATTGCTCCTCTTCTTAACATTTTGTTGAAAAAAATAATATCCCGAATACGATTATAACATGTATTTTTCAGCCCTGACAGGCCCTTAGGTGTGGGCGAGCGGGCGCGGCGGGCGGATTTGTCGTAGCCCGGAAACGGCGGGGAATTCATTTGGGCGTAATAGGTTTCCTGCGCCCGCGTCCGGTACCCGTCCGGGCCTCGTCCGGCTCCCGTCCGCCGCTCGTCCGGGCACAGCGCTGGGCGTCCGACACGCAACGGAAGTAACGCGATATCTCAGAGATTTTAGAAATCTTATGTATCGTAGTTTTTACTTATTTTGGTTAGTGTTGAGACAAGGAAAAATCATTTATTAGCCCGCCCAGGATTAGTCCGTCAGTTAGATTATCGAAAAATATTGGATACGTGTTTTTTGTTTTATCAAATTAATAAAAATTTACGAAGATAAAACGCGTGTAATCATGAATGGAGTTGGGACGTCACTTTTCCAAAATACACAAAAATAAAAAGGTTAAATTATAATTATAACTAATAAATAGCGTTATATCTTGACTAATCTTACATTACTTGTTCATTTAGGTTGGGTAAGTTTTTAACTCTAATATATTGCACGTCACGCCACTACGTCTTAAATTAATGATGATAAAAGTGAACTATTGTTTATTTAACACATTTAGAATATTTAGGCAATAATTTGGGGAAAACGGGCATAATTATCTGTTCTTTATTATGATAAGGACAACATGTATTTATAAAGCATTGATAAATGTCAAGAGGGTACTTACGAATAAGAGGATTTTGTAGAAAATGTAAGTAGACATGTTCTTTCATTCGTTGACAATTGACTCGCCAACATACAAGGAACAAAAACATTATTCCGTATATAGAATTACACAAAAAAACGTATAAAAATTTTCCATTCCCATTTCCAAGCAATCACGGAAAATGTTGACTATTGGGTCATGCGAAATAAACAACATTTTAATTCAAAATCAAATCAAAGTAACAAGCTTAACTCCCAAACAAACGGGGTTGACATAAAATCCATTTTCACAAAGTCGTAATTTCCTCCGAAGAACTTCTCAGACGAGAGCCTGGTTCATTAAAACTTGTGTGACGTGTCATTAAGTCCCGGCCGCAGCTGATTATTAATATTCAAATCATAATTCCGACTTAGATGAGGGAAAAAGCATAGACGTGTTAACTTATGAATAATCCCAATTTCACAAACTCACAAACTCGGCAACTTTCGCTTTATTTTGATGAAAATCTTCGTTTGAGGGCTTCATACGCTCTATAAGTGGATCATAACTACTGAAACTGAAGCCTTTTTTGGAGTTAGTTTTGTGTGAGGCAACAACACAGTTGAAAGGTAACTTCAAGGTTAACTAGTGTCGACGGGGTGGGGCAGTGACCTCTCGTCCACAAGGCTACATTACTACATTGGATATTTGCGTAAATAATGTTGGTGAAAAGTAAAAAAAAAAAAAAAATTGTTTAATTCTCACCATTAACAAGTAGTTACAATTTTGTTGTTTACTTAGTTACAATTAGTAGGTACCGACATAAAAGTTATTACAATTGTGTAAACTATGAAACTAATGAAATACAAATAATGTCATGAGTTGTACTTCGAGAGATGAAATTAGCTCCTTTAAACATCGAAAAGTATAATTTTAAAGCCTGACTTAATAAAACAACCAAAAATTGAAAAACAACTTTTCTTTAACAAAACCGTGTAGGACAGTAATATAATTTTCCCATAAAAACCCGACCTTTACCCCCGTTCTAATTCAAGCGCACGTAATTAATTCTCGCCCAACGCATGTATGTGTACATACAATTAATAAATAAAATTCCTACACATTCAACCGCTACGAACTCAAATAAAACAAAAACTCATAAACCGGTTGGAAAATAAAATTTAAAAAAATATACTAACGCGATTTACGTTCAAGAGAGCGAAAAATAAAATAACACGGGGTAGGCGCGGTTTGTGCCCGGGGCCAGCCTGCTTGTAATTTCTCTAGATATTTCATATTTTAAGCGTAGACGCCCGCTGGCGTTGCTACGACGACGTAGAGCCTCGTAGCGTCGCTACGCCGTAGTCGCGTGACAAATTCTCTGTTTCATTTTTATTATTTTCTTATTATTATAAGATGGTTACCTAACTTTTCCGCGTACTCTTTTGTTATAATTTATTGTTATAAGCTATATTAATCGTAATAAATTACCAATAAGTGGTTTCGGTATTTATTTCTTTTATTAATCCGAGAGAAAATCGAAATATTCTGTCTGAAAAAAGACGATTGTTCATAATGAATCTGCGACACCCACGCACTACACCATCATTTTCCAAGAAAACTAAAACACAACAGCAGTACCTACACACACAAACAATAACAAACAGTTCAAGCTTAGAGTTCAAATTACAAACAATGGATATCAATAATATCACAGTACAAGCAACTGTTTCACGCAAAACAATGTTATTGTAACCTAGTAAATTGTGGTTTTTTGAGCCAAAATATTTTCGCGTCGGAATGTAGGGCGTTTCGTGCCTGCTCGAGGCGTTTTACGACACATGTAACTTGTGTTAACATTTACCTGCCGCGCGAGTTTCTGCACATCACTGTAGGCAAAGAAGTTTAAAACAGTATTTTACTAGATTACGGGGATTGTCTCTGGGTGTTTTGTAACGAAAACAGATTAAGTAAATGATAAATTGTCCTATTTTACAAATAGGTTTTTACACGTTGTCTTTTTTTTAAACTAGAGAGGCCGGTGTTTCATACCTGACTACTCTGAGAAGAATCCGCCGAAACAAACTCATAAGGTCCAGGCATAATCTTGGTCAACTCAAATGACTATGCAGATAAGTGTCTGAGATGGTCTTTTAAAGAAATAACCACACAGATTTGAGTGGACCTGTCCAGTCAGTGCAAGCATTTGTCAGTTATCATTATGAAGGTAGACTTTTCCGTTTCGTGTTTTAAAAGTTAGTATTCCTTTAGTGACAAGTGTAACTTAGAAA
This sequence comes from Xestia xanthographa, assembly GCA_905147715.2. Lineage (NCBI taxonomy): Eukaryota > Metazoa > Arthropoda > Insecta > Lepidoptera > Noctuidae > Xestia > Xestia xanthographa. Next base: position 21,512,230 of record LR990655.1, read on the forward strand.
TCACGACCACATCAACGACTCTTTTCACACATCACTAGAAAGTGCGGAAGTGCCAATACCAAGAGCTGCTAAATTTGCTAATACAAAAACGTAATGTTCAATTTTGCAACCCATGTAACTTGTTAACGTTTGCTTCCCACACCATCGACATGGGAAGGTAACAGTGTTTCTAACAACATACTTGTATCACGCTTATTGACGTGTAATAAGCAGAGATCGGAAATAGGTACAGGGTCCTGGGTTCGATTCCCGGGTTGGGCAAAATGTTATTGGGTTTTTCCATCAGGTATTTCTCAGTAGCAGCCATGAAGTCTGGATTTGGCAATAGGCTCGCCCCCACTACATAAAAACAACAACAATAGCCCATAACTTCCACTGCTGGACATAAGCCTCTCCCATGATGGAAGGAATTTGCCGTAATCTCCACTCTTGGCAGGCGGATTGGAGATCGCAGTGATGAAAGACTAACAGAAAACGCTGCTGCCCATTTTCTGGTCTACGGAGGCGCAAGGTGTTCTGCTTCAGACATTAGTCGCCTTATACGACACCCGTGAGTGTTATGGGTTGGTTCTATTCTACTCTGCCGGATACCACACGGCTATATTACTAGGTACACCTCTGCCTTACCCCTCGGGAATTACAGGCGTGATGTTATGTATTACCATGTAACTTACTTCTTCCTTACGTCCGTCCTTAGGCAGAACACCTTGCGCCTCCGTAGACCTGAGAATGGGCAGCAGCGTTTTCTGTTAGTCTTTCATCACTGCGATCTCCAATCCGCCTGCCAAGCGTGGAGATTACGGCAAATTCCTCCCATCATGGGAGAGGCTTATGTCCAGCAGTGGACGTTATGGGCTGTTGTAGTAGTGTAGTAGTTACTTCCTCTAAGTTTAGGCAAATAAATTCTGCGTATTCTAATCTCTGTTAATAACTTATTAACAGAGATTGGAATACGTAGAATAACACGTTACACGAGTAAAATGTGTCTTATTAATAGTAAGAAACATGTTACTCGTGTAACGATACCTGCTACCAAGTTTGTAACGTGAGTCAGTAGGGTAAGTAATATTGCTCGTGTATTAAACAAACACGTTGTAACTCAATTTATAACATTATCGAGTTTTAAGTGTTGTGTTACAAAGCGAACAATATTGTTTAACGTATGTTTTTAGATTATCTTGTATTAGTGTTATTTATAGCAGACAATATTGTGTGCTGTAATAGCAATTGGAGTAATAGTTCTTGTTACAGGAATAGTAACATGATTCCATAATTTTAATGTAAATTTATTAATTTTAGGATATATAATTGTTTTTTTTAACAATATATCAATGATGAGATATTTGTCGTGAAGGAACCCTACAAGGTATAGAGAAACTTTTTTTATATTTTGATATTCATTTATAATTAGAATCATATGTTTTTTTTTATTTTATATTATAAATATACGTTGCGTTGGAAGGCCTCCCACTAGGTGGACCGATGACCTGGTGAAGGTTGCAGGAATCCGCTGGATGCGAGTCGCACGGGACCGGTCAATGTGGCGACACTTGGGGGAGGCCTATGTCCAGCAGTGGACGTCTTTCGGCTGAAATGATGATGATGATGATGATGATTATAAATATATATTTTAATTTAAAGTGTTTATCGACACGTATAACTTGTCTGGTGCTAGTTTTTATGCCGCTGGCCTCTGGCTTGGCTTAACCTGACTTGGTATTTTTTTTTACTTAGCCTATTCTGTCCCACTGCTGGGCAAAGGCCTCCCCCATTTCTTTCCAACTCTCCCGGTGTTTTGCCTTCTCCGGCCAATCAGTCAAGAACGAGTCCAAATCGACTTGAGACTTGGTATATGTAGTTGTATATTTCCAGAGACTAAAGTAATGAATAAGAAATGTGATGATATTGCCAGTCTTGGGTATCTACTATCTTTGTTTCTGTAAAGTTAGAACGTAGGTCTTTCGAACGGTGGTAAGCAGACATTATAGTTTTCTAAAGACATATTCATTTGCATGAGCCAAAAGAGCACACACCCCTGAAACAACTTGACCTATTTTGAACTTACCCGCACTAAACATAAAGCAAAACAAACGCGACGTGACACACAAACACATTCGCCATAAAACAAGCAAGTTACATCGGCATAATTCACAACAAAATTCATCGCGCAGAGTTAGAGCCAGATATTAATCTCTCGGCGGCATCCGAGCGCTGGATTCGCCATTTTGCGCCTAAATATGATAAACTTTCCCCCGAATTTCTTCACCCCCCCCCCCCCTTTCTTGGCAAGAATACCCCCCGCAAGGCGGGCCCCACCCGAGCCAAGTCTTACGGCCCTGCTTTTAAACTAAGCTCGTTAATTAATTACAGCCAAGTCGACTGCCGAGGGTACTGCCTTATGTAGCGCTATGTGCCAATTTAATATTGCACTGCGACTAGTAATGTTCAAACACTAAGCATTGTGTTTAAAATTTTACGTAAGTGCTGTTTTTCTTTTTTTCTTGGAGATTAAAAATGCCAAAAAAGGTTTCAAGCTAATCTCTGTCGCATGTATTGTTCATAATTACAACACTAAAACTAATGTTGTCCCCTTACACCAAGCATACGGTATGTTAAGTATCATACTCAAGTTCGATGTCAAACGTAACAGTTAGTAACACGTCGAGCTACAGTTTACACAGAGCTAGTAATTACACCCGACTCTAAAGACAATACAACAACCGCGAACAAACGGCTACCCTATTAGTAGTAAATCATAAAATTATTCACAATAATATTAATTACAAAATCACGGGTCGAGTATTACTGAGAACACTTCCTCGGCTCCATAATTAATTGCTACTAAATTCGGCCCGAATTTGAATCCGGTTACCAAGTCCGCGAAGAAACTTACGAGGTACATAAGACTTAAGGGCCGGGCCGGCCGGAAGGAGGGTAAAATGGCGGCGGAGGGCGCGACCCTCCCGGGGAGGGGGTGCGTCGAGGGGGGAGGAAGGACGTGAGATTTACTCTAAGTAATTGCAGTAATAAACACGCAAATATATCACGGCGGGGTAATGAGAGGAAGCGTCGAAAATTGCCGACGCAAATTGCGTGTGTGAGATAAGCTAATTTTTTCTCTCTGTTGAACAAGAGGAAATTTTCGGGCTCTTGTTTTTCGTTTTCGGCTGTTCCGCTTCGTCTGATTCGTCATTTTGTATTGTGGACGAATAATGGAGCAGTCAAACATTTATTTGCACCAGATTTATTTTTATCCTATTATGGCGAACCCAAAAGGAAGGGTAATGATTTTTTGTAAACAAAAATAAGGCTTACTTTTGCTACAACTACATGTGGCAACCGTGACTAGTAAACTAAAAAACGTTGAACTACAATAAGAATACCTGCTACTGTTCTGTTTTTCCAACCAACTTATCTTTTGTACATACACCCACAATATAAATAGCAAAATGTGGATGTACTATTAGATTCATCTCTGCGTATCCCTTCGGGTATTACAGGCGTGATATGATGTTATGTTACTTTATATTTATGTTCAACAATATACAAAAATGTAATGCACAAAAAGTGTAGTCACAGTCTCACTAATAGGGCAACTTGACCTGTTGAAATTTTCACTACGATAACAATTGGTCGTGAATTAGCCCTCGGGTGTCGTATAAGGCCTCTAATATCTCAGGCAGAACACCTCGCGCCTCCGTAGACCAGAGAATGGGCAGCAGCGTTTTCTGTTAGTCTTTCATCACTGCGATCTCCAATCCGCCTGCCATGCGTGGAGATTACGGCAAATTCCTCCCATCATGGGAGAGGCTTATGTCCAGTAGTGGACGTTATGGGCTGTTGTTGTTGTTGTTGTAGCCCTCGGCTAAACAAACGTTCCATGCAAACGAGACACATGCCACAGATCTAAAAACACGTGCATGTACCAGGACAACTTGTTCTGCAACTAGTTTTATCAACCAAACTCCGTATCTGCAACTATTTGAATGTGGAAATATGGAACATGGTACCAACAGGTTCCAACACTAGTAGTTTGATTAACTTTGATATGAGTTTGTTTCTGAAGTCGGTGTACGGTGGCCTTTTTCAGGCAAATTACATCGTAAGTGTTGTTGGGAAATTAATTGACTTTATTAAATACAACATAAACAAGAAAACATCGTGAGGAAAACCGGCATATCCTAGAATCATAACTTCGAAGACATGTGACATCTACCCGCACTAGGCCCGTGTCGTGGACTATAGCCCATTTCCTCTCAAAGAGAGCAGGCCTGTGTCCCAGCAGTGGGAACATTATAGGCTGATATGCTAATAAACATACATATTTCTAATGCGGTTTGGTAAAAAGTCGGTTACCTTCCCAAAATCGAACACACGGTTTAAAACAATCAATATCTTTCTGTTATTTTACTTACAAACTTTTGGCTAATCAAAAACAATAACGAATACAAACATTAAACGTAACCTGAAAATATATCAACAACAAATTCCGACCCGTTAGTTGCGAGCCAATTTCGCGTTCAACGCCAGCGATAATTTTTGGCAACAAAACAACTCGCGACATAAGAAGCTACGGCATTAATTATTCTAGCGAGACAAGAAAGGGGCGCCCCATTTCCAATATTTATGTGTTGTCGATGACTACGCGAAATATTGGGCGTCGACTGCTTTTTAAAACGAAGAAAGGGCCAAGAAAGGCCGCCGGGAAACCGGGCCTTCTTAATGCACAAACACCACTCTGCTCACCTGCCTTCCTTGATTTATTAGACGGCTTTGTTCGCCGCTCGTTACAAGCTTGTTGTTGCGTTTTTAATTTATTTCCTTGGAGAAATTTTGCACGTTAATATTTAGTTAGATAATGCCGCTGTAATGGCTGGAAATCGCTGCGTTAACACATTTTATATAATGCTTACGTTTTATCAGTTATCTCATTCTTTACTTTAGCGCGCTGCGATGGTGCTTCCCTTGGCATAAAGACAATGTAAGACGAGGGAAACAGACTCACAAATAAAATAAAAAGTGGCCTTCTAACATGCAACAGTGACTGATAGAACCTAATACTAACAAACCAACATGAATCCTAAAACGCCTAGCACCAAGACCACTCCTAAATAAAACCAACTTCACCTAAACCACCATCCAGCCTCGGGTTTGTTCTAAATTGAAATAACGCAGCGAATACATTAACAGGCGTCGGCGGAGCAACAGCCAACGGCGGCAATGGGCCGTGAATGAATGCGAATTGCCGTTGCCGCAAACGGACTGGCCGATTGTCGACGACACGACTCATTGCCGATTCAACGGCACGCTCGATGATTTACTCACAACTGTACGGATTTGAGTCAATCTGGTGCACCTTGAGGTTTTGGTAAGGGAGATTTGTGGTTGCATTTTGTTAAGTAAAAATAATTGGAGCAATTGTTTGTAGCTAGAAATTATGAATTGAAGCTACGACTTTTTCGATGTGAAAACTCTTTTTTAGAATGAATTCATCCGGAAAATAATTCAATAATATCTGCAATCACCATTTCAAATCGCAACGATAAATCTCATTGAAGCCCACAAAGAAACAAAGCGTCAATACAATGTCTCCCGCAATATCAATCCGAATCACAAGAACAATGGAAAACTCCGTTAGACACCGCCCGCCCAAGACGCGGGAAGAGCGGAAGTGGATTAGCATATGCGGACGCAGTTAGCATCACAAAGCAGGGTCCGTCGCACCCAATATTTATGTGACGTCATCGATTGGCCGTATTGCCTGTCTCTCTACACTGTAGCCCCGTATTGCCCGTAGCGGTCACCGCCGCATTGATTGGCCATGACTACGCATAATTTTCTAACATAATTGATAATGAAAATCTCGTCGATTTAGTCGTGTGTAATGAGCCTAACGGATCGTTTTATGGTTTCGGTTCTATGTTGGTCGCGATGAGAAGACTGGAGAACATTCCTCACATGACCCGTTGAACGTGAGAAGTGACGGAGAAAGTTTAGTTGTCTTAAGGTCATTTTCAATAAGTTACTAGCCAGTTTCGGTAGGTTGCTATCTCTGTCTGTTTGACATTTTGCTTACTGGACGGTTAGAAACAAAACGTCACAGAAAAGCTTTCTTTGATTTTTCTATGAATCAAGTGACAGGTAGGTGACACGGATAGGATATTCATTGTTTATAGAAACACCGATAATTATGGAAGAAGGCACATTAACCAACAGTTATACGTAAGTAAGTTATAGAAAAAGGGTGTAAGACTATAGTAACCAACCGTTTCGCATGAACATTAAATGCTCGTACAGATCTGCTTGCATGATGTCATCATCATCATCATCATCAGCCTATAATGTTCCCACTGCTGGGACAGGGCCTCCTCTCTATGAGAGGGAATGGGCTATAATCCACCACGCGGGCCCAGTGCGGATTTGTAGATGTCACATGTTTTCGAATTTTTGGAACTAGGACATGCCGGTTTCCTCACGATGTTTTCCTTCACCGTTTTGAGAGCAGTGGTGATGATATAAATTACACAAAGTAATGCGCCTGTCTGAGTTCAAACCCACGACTTACTGTTCGTAAGTCTGGGCCGCCACCACTGCGCCACCGCTGCTCTCATGATGCGTAGGTTTTTAAATAGAAACTCAGTCTTCACTTTTGCGAAATCATTTACGGAATGTACAAACCTGAAAATTCATCAGAGCCAACCCTTTACGCTCCACATTCGCTTATCAAGCAAGCTATCAAGACATAATTCAATAAGCACCTGCTACACCCATGTCCACATTAATGCGACATGTAGAATACAGGGGCGGTGACAGGCTGGTGGGCTGCTACCCTTCCTCATCAGTCATAGCGGCCGTCACCCGGCTAAGCGACCGCATTCAAATTGCCATCCGATGACGACGTGCTTTCGCGACCCCTGGCTTGTCTGTGGCCGAGGGCAAAGATTAGGCAGAGATACGACGGTCGCTCCTGCCTATTTGAACTGAGCCTCTGGGATGAGAAGTGTAAGAATATCCAAACAGGTTTAAAAGAAAATCAGGTATATTCATTATGCATAAATACATACAGGCAATAGAAATAGAAAGCTTTCCTAAAATTAACCAATATTGATTTTGCAATAACTGTTAAAGGTAACTTGTATAACCGTGTCGTGAACGAATATCGTATAGAATACATTAACGAATTCTCGACTAGGATGAATAAATGTTAACTTCTGATTAGAAATAAAACATAGTGAACAATGTCTTGTGTGTTAGCCAACGAATTTCGTAAAAGCCAATACTAGCAAAAACATGGAGTAATCATAGAAGTAGAAAAAACAAATAGATGTTTCAAATCTAACTGTGTAATCCTACTGGCGAAATATGTAATTCATAAAATATGTCGATATTTATATTGCCCTCTCTCTCTTTTCTCTCTGGGAACGCAGAGTTAGGCACAATACTTGACTTATCCGTCCTGCACCCTCTGTGCATTCCCAACTCTTTATATCGGCCTCGACCAGCATTACATAGCGGGGACATACTTTTTACGTCATTAGACATCGCTGGATCACGGGGACTTACTGCGGTGACGATAAATCGATTATGAACTGACGCTCCAGTCACTGGGGACTTTCTGACTACGTTGGTTTTAATTGTTATAATAACACCCCACTTTTGAGATGTTTGGGGGTGACATTTTTTGAAGATATACTTGAATTGATGACGCTTTTGATCTTTGATGTATTTTTGTGGTTTTACACCCTTTTCCCAAGAGGAAGTTTCTCAGAATTTCAGTACTTAAGGTTGGACTTTCTGGATTATTTTTACATTAAAGTCCAGTTTTCCCCCCTGAGGGGGATTCTCTTAGTGGGGATTTGTGGAATAAGCCGAAAATCATGCAGAAAATAAACCTACTTACTTTGGTGACGATATGAACTGACGCTGGTACTTTATACAAATACTAGCGGACGTCACGCGGTTTCACCCGCGTAGTTCCCGTTCCCGTGGGAGTACGGTGATAAAATATAGCCTATACGGATTCGGAAGAATCCCTCTAAGTAATGGTAAAAGAAATTTTGAAATCGGTCCAGTAGTTTTTGAGCCTATTCAATACAAACATACAAAAATACAAAGGTTTTCCTCTTTATAATATTAAGTATAGACTAGCGGACGTCACGCGGTTTCACCCGCGTAGTTCCCGTTCCTGTGGGAGTACGGGGATAAAATGTAGACTATGTTACTCAGGGTGAATGTAGCTTTCTAATGGTGAAAGAATTTTTGAAATCGGCGCAGTAGATTTTGAGTTTATTCATTACAAACATACAAAAATAAAAATCATTCCTCTTTGTAATATTAAGTACTTATAGAATAAATAAATTTTGTTTTTTTTTTCAGGCAAAATAGCCATTACAACAAAAAATATAAATAATAAATGGAGACAGATAAATTTGTACCTAATAACAGTAAAGAAATCGTTTAAAAAATTATAACTTTCTAACTACGCTGGTTTTAATTGTTGTACTACCCCTACTTTTTAATGTGGGGTGACATTTCTCAGCGATATTGAGTATTCATTGATCAGGGTTTTGGGGTTTGTCGTGCGATTTATATGGTATCATCCATTTTATGGTGAGTTTTATAGTCTTCGTCGATTTTATGGACAGAAAAGCTTTACGCATTCATGTGCGTTGCATCAGGCCCAAAATCATCGGTGGAAGCAACACATGTTTTTAGTACCACGTACGCACATTACTGTATATCTTCTTTGTATTCTTAGCGTGTTGTTGAATGATAAATGATGTTTATTTTGCAAGTAGGTAGGTACAAACACTTTGACGTCATTTTTTTAAACTAGATGGGGCCGGTGTTTAGTACCTGACTACTCTGAGAAGAAACAGCCGAAACAAACTCATAGGTCGTAGTCTCTTTTGAAGTTATTATGTGTAACCAGACAACATCAAAGGTACAAGTCGTGAATATGCTACATAGCTCTCAATGAAATACCTACTGCAAGATTTGAAACATACAATTACATTACAAACACAATCAATCAAAAACATAAACGTGAGCTCACTCTATCGCACGACTACGTAATCCAATACTTCTTCAACAAACCGCAAAAAAATCCTGTAAATAATTTAATTAAAAACTACAAAAAATATACACACGCGAAATGTAAGTGCATTGTGTAAACATGGGCATTCGCGGCCGGCGCGCACGAATATCCTACATCATTGAAAACGAAACGGAAACTCTGCAATAAACATTCATTTCGAAATTAAACACATCTACCTGTGTGTTTACCATCGCGAAATCACTAAAATGAATAAAACAGTGAGGAATTGGACGCCGTAAATTCGCATTCGAATATCAATTTGGGCGAACGCCGCGGGGAGGGGAGGGCCGATAAATAAAAAATATATAAAATACACAGTACGCAACGTGAAAGCGGTGAATGGCACTTGTGAAAAATGGACTTGCCGCTCTTCCAGGGAAGCAATCATTCAAACTGGCTGTTGTCTGTTTGCGCCTGTGCTCTTTTTCGCCTAGCCTCGGATATTCTTTTGGATTTTTTTTTGGCAATGTCATTCGCAGAGTTCAGGTGTGGGGACACGTGGTCCCGACAAAGAAAACAAATATTAATAACTGGCATTTTTTAAAGTCCCCGTTTATTGTTGTCGATATTTCGTAAATGATTGTAGTGTGATGCGGCGTTTTTTTGGCGCTGTATCGCGACGCCTCGCTTTGTCGGCGCGTGGGTGGAGCCGCGCCCGCTAACGCAGCTAAATTTTGTACTTTGTTGTGTTTATTTAACGCCTAATGGACAGGTTACGGTAGCGTTCGTTACGCTTTGTAAAGAACTTGTATTTTAACTGGAAGGTGCTATTCATTCAAGTTTCGAGAGCAGTGGAGTATTTCATGCACGTTTTCCACAGGTGACTTAAGTAAGCATGTGTTTCATTATTAACTTGTAAAATGATAACTCCACCGAACTCTGACTTTTTTCTAAAAACAATCACTGGTGTCGATTCTGTTGTGCACACTATTGTACAAACTTAATTTAGGCTATTGCTATCTTTTACTAAAAGGCAGTGCGAGAAAAGCACGGCTATAGCTATGAACTAAGTTAGAGATGTCAAACTAGTTTATGCCTTGCCCTTCCCCGTGTTTTCAGTCGACATATTTTTACGTGCACCCTTCATTTGTATGTAAATATTAGTTCCAATTAAATTTGACAGTTCTAAATTACGTCCGTCTCTTTCTCGTTTTATTAGAGAGAAAAAGATAGCAATAGCCTAAATTAAGTTTAGTTTGTGAACAACAGAATCGACACCACTGTCTACAAATCTGATTCACAATCTCGAACTGTGGACGGTAAGGCGTGTACATTTGTACAAACGTATAAACTCAATCGTAGGAGCAGGTCAAAGTTTCGATTGGTATCGCAGGTAAAAGGCATCATAAGTACGCTATACACGAACTCCCATGTAAAAGTACTCACACTCGCGCCATTACCTTAATCAAAGCCTCGCCAACTTGCTCAGTTAGCCCTCCCTTAGGTGAGAGGGTCCCACCATTTTTCCTAATTAAAATAATGCCTTCTTCTCATTCTTCGTCCCCCAGTCATTAACCCAATGTGCTGTAGATAAACGTTATTTGCCCCGGAGGACGTTTCTTTTACAAATATGCCTGTTTTTCCCCGCTTACCGAAATGAGGCGGGAATTTTTATCGTACGCTTTTTTCGCAACACATTTTTTGGAAATGTTTTTTTTAATTAGCTACAGTTTTGAGACTTCTAATTAATTAGCGGTGTTATTATGCCTGTTCAATTAGATTAAGTACCTGTCTTGTAAGACTTGCACAAAGCCTGGAGGAAATAATTAGGATCTTATGTGAATATTTATTTTAAGAAATGTAAAAGTCTCATTATGGGACCTACCTACACAGTCCTACCTATACATATATCTTTTATGCTCTTATAGGAATAAAATAACACTTTGTAAAGTTATGCCTCCTACACCAAGTTTTCTTGAAGGTATGTGTGTGTAAATATCTTAAAGGAATTTATAACTGACTTCAAAAGAACGTATAAAGAGCTTACGATATTGCCCTGACAACGGTAATACGTATTTAGCCCCGTTTGAGTGTAAACAGAAAGTAAGAAATCACGTAGTTTTCCACTCGTGACAGAACTGTGGGCTAGATCGTAAACATTATTCGAAGAATTCTAGGATTACAATAAGAGCATATTGTAGAAAACAACAGCTTGACACTGCTTCATTTCAAGATATGTTTCAGAAGTTAGGAACAGTTTTTTTTTTTCAGGAAATTCAGCCTTTCTAGCTTGAGCGATAGTGAACATACTGGCCACTAACTATGCAGGAAAACATAGAGCTCAAATCAAATAACAGTAGACTGTAATTTGTTTACTCAGAAACAAATTAAAGTCTTCGAACAACTGAAACAAATGACTGCCGCTGCGAAGCCTTCCTCAATTTTCTGTGCGTAAGTGGTATAGGATACTACTAGGACTTGGGGCACCCCGACGTTAGGTTAGTTAGGTTCCTTCTTGAAAACTGGTGAAATAATTGATGGGTGTGAATCGTGATCTTTTGTTTTTTGATGACGAGTAGGAACAGTGACGAGTCGGGCATAACTCTTTATAACTACTAGTGATGACCACCCAACATATAACTCCAGTACTCAAAACCTCAACTAGTTAAGTATCAACGCAGACAGTGCGGAATATTCCACATTTTTGCAGTAGGCAGTCGACATCCCGACCTTACATTTAACCCGAATTCCAGCAAACTGCATAATTTCGCCACTAATGAGAAGAGCCGGCCTGCGTCTAATTAGCGCGGCGCAGTCGGTAAGACGCCCACTAAATAGAAGCTAGCGTAGGAAGACCAACTGCTAAGGTTTTTTGTGGACGGCTTCCCGTTTTGTGGCAGCCTTAGGGCTAGTGGAAGCGTCTGGGGTTAAATTGAAAGGTGGTAAGATTTTCTGAGATTAATTGTAGTTTGTTTTGTTTTCGCACGCGAAGGTAAGGTAAATAGTTCTTTCTAGAATATTTTTGATGTGAAACGTGAGCGTAAATAGTTTTTTTTTCGAATAATAACCAATTTCTGCTCAAGAACCATGGCAGTTAATTTATTAACCGACGAAAAAAAGAGAAGGTTTTGCATTGAACGTTTTTAAAGTTGTACTTTCATACAATTGATAACTTTTCTTATTTCAGTACAGCACCACACATCCTTCAACGTGTTCAGAATTGCGTCAATTCTTTTGCAAAACGCCTGGGAAAAGGGGGATAGACGATGATGCCAGCTAAACAAGTGCCTTCTCAAGATTTGTAATGTGTATGTTTTTTACATGTTTTTTTACTTAAATTTTTGGATATTATTAACCTGAAAATTTAAGCACTCGTCCTCCCTAGGTAGCTTCATGGTCATTTCTTGGAGGCTTAGCAACGGCTTTGGCCTTTTTACCTTGTAATTCATGTTATTTAAGTTTTTATCTTTATTAAATCTTTGTTTACTTTTGTGATGTCAGTTAGTGGCAACCCTAGTTTTATTTTTAATTTATTGCTGGAGCTAGTTGTAGGTTGTATAGGTAAATCACATCGACCTCATTAGATTTTCTTTTTAATTTGTTCAAATTTTAAAATGTAAGTTATCTGGAGTTGACAGGAGCCTGGTGGTGGAATGGGCAGTCTACGTTCAGAGCTGAGAGCAGGAAGACATCTGAGAAGCTCTATAAAAGTATATTTAAAGGGCAGTTACCCTTATGTTCTGTTTTAAGTCGGCCTCTCTCCGTGCCGCACCCTCACCTAGAACACCTGGAAACCTTGATGCTTGAGCTGCACAAGCCTGATGATGAAGATTTGATGCTCCTCGGCCCTCCACCACCGTCTGAAGACAGATGTTCTCGGCCCTCCTCCTACGGCCTGAGGATTGACGTTCCTCGGCCGTCCACCACCGTCTGAGGACGGATGCCCTCGGCCCTTCTCTACGGCCTGAGAGTTGATGGTTCCTCGGTCCTCCTCCACAGTCTGAAGACGGACGTTCTTCAGTTATTTATTCCATTCTGCGCTCATCTTCAGTATTTTCCGCCAGCTTCACTGGCATTAGTGATTAAGTAGCTTCAGCCTTTAGGTTAGGATCTTTGTTAATAAATTCTTATAACTCGTTCCCTTGACTATTTCTTTTAATAGTGCTCCCCTCCAGACTGAAAGTTAGGTAGGTGAGTGCTCAGAGTGACCTTACAGTTTTGTGGATCCTATCCAGGAAAATGTAACGTTACAGACTGGCGCCCAACGTTAGGGCACTTGAGAATAATGGGCTCTTATAGGATGCAAGAGCTAGCAAAGTGTACCCCTATACTAGCAATACCTAGCAATCTTAAAAAAAGACAGATCTGTCATTAAACATAACCAAACATCCTCAAATCTGCTCCACTCAGCATAATGTTTTTGTAAGAGGTAATTCTCCTATCTGCTGCTAAAAAGATAAAACCTCAGTAAGAGGAAAATACCTGTGGCCTTTTTCCCATATCATGGAGTTCCTACGGCGTCGCAAGGAGCGTTGAGGCGGCGACGACGGCGGCGCGAGGCGCGGGCGCGGGCGGGGGGCGGAGTAGCGCAGGCTCACCTAATGAAGTGTTTCGCTTTGACACGCGTGTTCGTTAGCAGACCACTTCACGATACTGAGCTGTGTTCAGATGACAGCTTCCTCAAATTTACCACTTAAGTGGCGTGCAATGCCACTGCTGCACTTGTTAACTAGTTTCTGTTTAGTTGGCGAGAGTTTATTGGGAGATACCTTGCATTTAAAGAAGTTGTGTGGTGTGAATGTACTTCTGAATTTCTTTGGGGGTTCAAGAGATGCGTTACCACTTAAGTGGTGTGCTCTGCACTTGTTAAATAGTTCCTGTTTAGTTGGCGCAACTTTATTGGGAGACACCTCGCATTTTAATGGAAATGAAAGAAAAGAAGTTGTGTGGTGTGAGTAGGTACTTCTGAATGTCTTTGTGGTTTTAAGAGATGTGTGCAGATGACAGCTTACCCGTTTAAGTTTTGTTTGTCGCTTAAGTGATGTGCAATGGTACTGGACTCGTAAATGTCTTGCTGAAGCTTTGATACGACTTCTGAGATGGACCTTTTTTACATAATCAAGCCTGGAAATGGTATATTAAAGGTGGTATAGGTACTATCGTGGTCTTTTCCGCCTGACCAGTTTATTTTTTTTTTCGCTTAAATCATGCGGAGGCGCCGAGCCACGCCCCCTTTAAGTTTGGGCTTATTAGGAAAGCGTCAACTTTGGCGCGCAATAAAATAACAATAACTCTCGTTTGGCGTGTGTCGTCAGAGCGCTCGGCCGATTTGGTATCTTTTCATTCATTATTTTCTATACAAAGTCAACGGGGTGGGGCTAGAGAGCGTTTCTATGTTGCGAGTGCAAGCAAAAATTAGCTAAGTGGTGGTCAGGCGGGAGAGTCCTCGATAGTACCTCCACATGATCTCTCGGTTAGCTATCGTTTTGTTTTTACATTTAGTGACATCGGAAAAAGGCAGACTCATCATCTGCTCGCCTTTTCCCAGGTATGTTGGGGTCAGCTTCCAGTCTGACTGGATGCAGCTTAATACCCCATTTTAAATGGAGTGACTGAAGTAAGTTAAGCGAAGACAGGCAGACTATATCACTTGCTTTTCTTTCCAGTAAGTGTTTCATGGTAGTTAAAGATATCAATGAGTAAATGCGATCAAACCAGTCGGAACAAATTTGGGGCTGGCTCCGTACAACGGGCACTGTCAGATACTTCAGTACTTATCCATCAGAGTCCGTAGCGGATAACTGAACAGTCACTGAAGAAGTTTTTGATCTTCATTTGGATCGTTTGGCATCAACAGGATTATTATTACCTATTATAAGCCTATATTGTCCCACTGCAGGGACAGCCAGTCCCTCAGCCAGCCCAGGGGCCCAGGAGCCCAGGGGCCTCCCTTTTTCTTCAACAAGATGTTTTGTGTACAATGGCCATTTTCTTGCTAACTGTACCTTTTTTTTTTTAAATTCTGTGAAAGCGGGTCAAAATTTCACAAAAAATTATGGATAATCTCCTTAAACCATTTTCGTGTAGCTGCAACGGTTAAGGTAGTTCCCCTTACTGACACGCTGAAAATTTGGCTCTCTTCAACTGATCCCGCTCATTTAGATCTCGCGGGATCAGTTTACTAACTTATTATTTTTATATCATTTTCTTTAGTAGATTGGTGCCACTCTTAAAATTTAAAAAAATGCCATTACCTGTATACTTTGTACTAGATAGATATAATACATGTCATAGACAAAAAATCGTTTTCTTTGTGAAATCAACCCCAAAACGCTCGCCAGTACAAGGCGAGTGGTTGGCAACAAATCCCGGGACACGATAACGCAGCTATAAAGTCTGTCTAATACTTAATTGCGTCCTATGTCCGCCACACAATGCTGCACGTAATCAGCCCAGCCCCGCACAATATGAACCTGTAGTCATCGCCAGGGTTAGCAAAACTAAGAAAAAAATATTAGTCCTACTAATATTATAAATGGGAGTTTGTGAGGATATATGGATGTTTGTTACTCTTTCACGCTAAAACTACTCAACAAATTTGGACGAAATTTTGCACAAAGATAGTTTATAACCTGGATTAATACATAGGATACGTTTTATCTCCGCAGTATGATCCCGTAGGACAAGTATCGAACTCCACGCGGACGAAGCAGCGGGCATAAGCTAGTTGGATATTTCTTAAATATTGTAAAAGTCACCTGTTCAAACTAATTTCCTGTGCAACTGGTAAAACTCTGGCCACCAAATGACACATGCGTGTAGTACAAAAACGACTTTGATTTCTCTCAAGCGTGGGAAAGTATACCTGCCTGCCTATGTAATAGAGAACGATTTGCAACAAATTCACCACTGTACTTTACATTTCGTTTGCGGTTTACCTATAATAGCTCGCGATTGTTAGTTGCTACTTTTAATACTTCGCAACTTACTATCTATAAAGGGTGTAAAAGACCTGATCACGAAGCTTTCAACCAAGCATTCTGTACATCAAACTACGTAACTTTACACAAAAATTATTGCTGGGAAACGACTTTTTTTTTGGGGTGAAAAATCATGTTTTGTGGTAGAACTCAATGTAACGCACTCAAAACATTGTGCTGATGGATGGATTTAATGTACGGGGGTCGTGGAGGTGTTTAAAGTAAAAATCTTACATTAAAAACTCGTATTTAAAAAAAAATGTTGGAACTTTGACCCCCAATATCTCCGTAACTAGAAGGTTCCCAGGTATGGTGTGTACCAAAAAAATTATCGCAATGACGGGGAGAACAAGTGCCTTTCGGCTTCGTTAAGAGGTGTTTTACACCCTTTTGTAATCGTTTAAACAAAAGCAAACTGCAGGATTTTGAAGTTTCAGCTTTCAGCCGAGCTTGAGCGACTTGCTGTCTATTATTGAAGAGTTCCGTTGTATATCTCCGAAGATAAGAATCAGATCTTCACCAAATTTAAATGGGATCACCTTGAAATAATAGCCTTCCTAACAAAAACAGAGTCATCCAAATCGGTTCACAATTGGACATGATATCGCTGAACATACACACAAAGATCTGAGGAATTGATAACCTCCTCCCTTTGAAGTCGGTTAAAAATCCAACAGTGCGGTTAAGGCGTTCATTAATGTTAAAATCGTTATTTCAATGTTTTATGATTTTTGTGATTCTTATTGACATTCATTTTGAAAAATACTTATTATTTTATTTGATTATTGTGAATGTGGGGACCATGTGGGTCACATTTTTATTTTTTGTTTGTTTTTTCCCCACAACTATCTGACAGTTTGAGTACTATAAGCGATCTACCCAAATGTCCTGTCTTTGGTATTGGTCGTCGTTTCGTTGAGCTCCTTGAGTTATAAGTCGAGCTACACGATAACTGACAAATGCTTGCACTGACTGGACAGGTCCACTCAAATCTATGTAGTTCTTTCTTCAAATAGAGCCTATCAGACACTAAATCTGCATAGTCCTCATGTGAATTGAGCAAGATTATGTCTGGACCATAGATAATACACTATATTTATAATACAAGATAGATGTGCAACTGAGGTTTTCGTTTTAAAAACTGTGTACCCCAACTGTTAGATGGCGTTACTTGTCTCAATGTACCCTCCGCTTACGCTATCGCTCACTAGGTGGCGCTTTTAGGTTTTGTTTCTAGTAATAAATCCTTTTATTGAAGAATGATTGTTATTTATTTGTGTGAAATAAATGAATTATTATGTGTATGAAATAGACTATGATGACAACATCATGATTATTCTAGTCTTGCCTTAAATAAAATATAGAATTCGAAACATACACATAAGAATTTACTTATTTCACAAAATAAATAATAATCAGTCGTCAATAAAAGGAAAATCATTCTTCAAAATCTTAAGCTAGGAATGACATCAATAAGAGCCATATCAATAAATTAATGATAGATAGAAATTAAAAAAATATTTAGTTTTTTAAAGAATTTATTTCCTTTTTTTACAATGTGTGATAAAATAATATACATACAATACAATACATCCAAAAAGCACTTAACTCGTCGAATTCAAATCAAAAAGGTAAAATCGAGGTCCACTATAGATACACAGCGTTGGGTCAATCGTTTACGTATCTTATCACAGGGTCCAGGGGAGAGAGTCCAACGTTTATAATAGCAGATATCAAGAAAACAAGCACAGTTTTAGGTCGTAAAAGAACACAAAACAGATCACCGGAACACCACGAAACAACAAGTAACTTATAAAAAGTTTTCAAATGTACCCCCACTGTTACTGTGTAATAAATAAACTACTTGAAGTGAAAACGTCTTGTTTATTTTGCAATAATATTTTAAAATTTATCTGTAATGTAAAACATGTTGAAATAATAATAATAAATAATACTTTTTTTATTAATATTTAGTAATACTTTTATCGTACTGTTATCAACTAGCTCTATCTATTGGCAAAAGTATAAAACTATGGCCAAACAAGCGTTCCTAACCACATAGATGGCAGCACTGTCTATGAAAATTTTGTTTGAAGCCAATGTATGGAAGTTTCACCCCCCTGAGTCTGGACTTCAAAAGAGACCTCTGAGTTTGTTTCAGCTGTTTTTTCTCAGAGTAGTCAGGTACGAAACACCAGCCACATCTAGTTGTAAAAAATGATGTGTAAAAGTGTTTGTAAAAACCTACTTGAAAAATAAACATAATTTATCATTATTAAAACTAAAATGAAAGTAATTTCCATGATCGTCTACCTACTGACCAGTTGAGTGTGGCTTACAAAGTTCAAAACCGCACTAACTTTGACTGGATACCGCTACAACATAGTTAGGAAAACTACTAGGATTATTATGAACGAAGTTATTTTACAGAAACCGTAGCAGCTGATACCTAACGTAGTAGTTATCACCTATAGTCTCCGCCAGATAAGTAAGAATTAAAGGTCATTAACCCGCACACATCTATTTAAATACATAATAGGGTATATGCATGATTTTTTTTATCACTTTAAACAAAACGTATTAACATCAGAAATAGCAAAGTGAAATTATTTTTTTAATATCTATAACAAATACCAAGTTATAAGCATTTGAAACTGCTGATTAGACAGAGAGATCCGACACAGCGAATGACGTCGTTCGCTGCATCGAGCTACAAAATCCATACTAAATTCCGTTTATCTAGAAAGAGATAGAAACAAAAGTTTAAATGGCTGTAACTTTTTTGTGTTGTTTGGCCGATTTATGTCTTGTTTTAGCTTTTTGACATTATTTTTATATACTTTAACATTCCGTATCGAAATATAAAAAAAAAAAAATATTCCGTAAACAGAAATAATGACATAAACTTGTCCCGAAACGACATAAATCGTGATCTTTGACTTTTTTAGTAAAAAACGATTCATAATGTATTGTCGGAGTACCAACGCAGAGAAATTAGGAAAGAAAGAGCAATGACCTTTAATTCTTACTTATCTGGTGGAGACTATAGTTTATTTAGGTTTGGTGCAAAATGTCTTCTTCCACACTTCTCTATTACTCATCAGCTCAGCAGTCACTTCCCTTCTAACCATATCATCCTTCACACATATCATCGTTTTCTAAATCATCACGAATAATAAAAAGATTAACCAAGAAAATCTTCGACGAGATATTTACAAATACTTTCCCGTCATACCTTGCAAACATCATCATAATCTACCAAGTCTTTTGTTGGGATCGGCTTCCAGTCTAACTTGATGCACTGAATGAGGATTTTCTAAACATCTATCAAAATACACGAGTTTATTGTAGATTACGATTATTTTTTTATTTAATTGTCTTTTAAATCATGTACCACTGACTTTTGCAGTACTAAGAAGCTTAATCTTTAGTTCAGCTACTTTTCTTTGTCCGTAATCCATATTTATATTGTAAAACAGTGCAAATACGATGAAATTTCAGTAAAAAGTTTCACTAGCACACAATTCAGTGCAATTTGACAGTTGTCTATACCAGACGCCTACGTAGCGACATCTAGTGTCAGATAAAATCTGAAAAACCCTCATTCATTAAGATGGAGCGACTGTCTATGTGACGTTCACAATCCGCAAACCAAGCAATACCATAACTATTTAGCTCTACTAAAAAAAGTCCAAAAACTAAAAAAAATACTTAGTACGTTTGAGTCAACCCTACGCGCGCCCGTAGGTCGCGTAATCCAACTATTCAATTTTCAGCCGAAAAGGATTGTCCGCGTCTTACGTTTTTTATCTCTGCTGATCCATTACAAGCGGTTATTGCCACTCCGTTTTATATACAGCTATAGTCTTACGACGATTTGATTGTGGGTAGAAGTATTTTTTAAGCAATTTTTTTGAGTGACAGAGTTTATACTATAAACATAATACATATATCTATATACATTAGAGGAGCTCGTGGCTAAATAATAACAGCCGCTCGGGTCGATCGTTAGGTTAAGCCGTGCTTGCCTAGGTTGGTCTGTGGATGAGTGACCGCCCATTACATACCGAGTTTCCTCCGTGCCTCGGAAAGCACGTTAAGCCGTTGGTCCCAGCTGTCATTTGTAGATCTTTGACAGTCGTTATACAGTCAGAGGCTCAAAAAGTCTGACAACCAGTCTTACCATGGGGTATCGTATTACCCGGTACTAACTGGGTTGTGGAGGTCAGATAGACAGTCGCTCCATGTAAAATACTGGTATTCAGCTGCAACCGGTTAGACTGGAAGCCGACCTCAAAAAAGTTGGGAAAAGGCTAGGCAGATGACATATATCTATACCTATACATACTATAGGCATACAAGATATAAGCCACCATCAAAAGTGAAAAACAATCATGAATACCAAAATACAAATCGTCCTTTCATTTTCAGTTCTTAACAACCTCAAAAACCCCAAGTACGCCGAATTTTCACCTCAACTTAAACTCGCCATACCTGAAATTGTACGATGATTTATACGAAGCTAAAAGTTGGCGGCAGAAAAAAGCAATTATACCCACTGTTTTACGGAGGTGAGGAACCATATTAAAAAACTTGAAGCCACTGTCAACCCCACAAGTGCTACAGACACTGATGGCTATTAATTAGAAGGGTTGGATGAAGATATTTCATTATTTCTTCTCCTCTTCCCGCTGTTTTTCACGATGAAACCTTTTTCAAGTTTCTGTTTTTATAGCGGAGTTAGGGTTAGTTTTGCAATTTCGTGCGAAGTTTGTGGTAAAAGGTTTTAAAGGATTTAAGTTGGTAATATAGATTGTTAGGCTTCAAGTGCATGATTTGGCTCTTGAAATATTTAGTTACTGAATGACAAATTCTTTTTAGTAGTAGTGTTTTAATTTAGGTACTACTAGCGAACGTCCCGCGGTTTCACTCACGTAGTTCCCGTTCCCATGGGAGTACGGGGATAAAATATAGCCTATTTCACTCAGGGTGAATGTAGCTTTCTAACGGTGAAAGAATTTTTGAAATCGGTTCATTACTTCCGGAGATTACCCCCTACATACAAACTTACAAACAAATGTTACCTCTATAAAATATTAGTATAGATATAGATAAAAGGTATTTTTGTATATCAGTCTCTATTGGCTGCCTCGTTGGTCTAGTGGTTGAAAGCGCAAAATCCATAGCATGAGGTCGTAGGTTCGATACCCAGGTCGGGCAAAGCGTTATCAGGAATTTCTTAGTAGCATCTACGGAGTTTGGATTTGTGCCCGGTTTGTGCCAATAGGCTCGCTCACTATTACATGGGATTGGGACGCCCCCTATTAAATATAGCTGAAATGTGGGTGTACTGTTAGGTAAACTTCTGCCTGACCCTTCGGGGACTCCAGGCGCGATGTTATGTCATGTCATGTGTCTCTATTGACAAATACGATTAAAAAACGCGTCAAACGGGCGCTTTAACGTATCACAAACTTTTTACTCCCTTCCAATAAAAACTTTAAAAAGTTAACAAGCATTTGTCAAAGAACAAACACAAACGCAACACCAAAACAAGAGGCACGCACTTATCAAACAATCTCGTAATCAAACACTGCACTTTGTAAACAAGGTGCTAACTCCAGAATTTATGTAAACTGTTCTCTGCTCCACACTTATCTGAGATTAAAATCTGGCTCGTGCCAGAGGTATAGGCGCACAATCACTCCTCGGGGAACCAGCTTTATTTGCGGCCTTATCATCACTTAACATATCTGCATATTCATTAAGAGATCAATCAAATTATTGTCTTCGCAATTTTACGTATGCATACGTGATACGTCTGGGGATTAACTTTCCTCATTTGGGATGTAATCGTCGCTTTAAATGAGGTTTATTTCGGTTCAGACGTTTTATTTACGTATGAGAGTTTTGGCTATATCCATAAGCCTTTAGAATACATAAGTAATGAGTTGGTGATTTTGAGTTTTTGACGTAATAACAGCGAAAATGGGGGCTATCGCGCATGAATTCGCCGCTAGAGGCGTTCGTGTAGACTAAGGTCTTCCAAAATGTCAGATGTCATACAGCTTAGTGTTCGCACGTTGCGTGCTTTTTTATGACGTATTTAGACTAATACTCACGATTTTGTTCTAGACTGAGCCGTTCCTGATTAGGACTTGAAGATTTTAAGTAGCAACTTAGGTTCTTATTTGTTAGTAGTTGGAGGTAGACTGATTTTTAAATGTTTCATGCTTGCTAATTTTAGGTACAATATTATGAATATGTATCTGTGTTTACACTGGGTTGTTATACGTAAGAAAATAAACTTTTTATGACGATATTGGTACTATAAAGTATAAAATAGAATTATTGACAAGACCTTACTTAACAGTGGCGCCATCTGGTGAGCTCCAAAACGATAGCCTCCATTGTAACTGCAGAAGCAAAGACAAAAGAGTATCGTGGTTCTGGTTACATAACACTAATTGTACAATCTAAACATCGACGAAACGTTTAAAACGTGAATGAATTTACGTCAAGAAGACACAAAGACACCTATTGAGACAGAATTGCCAATAAAACAGCTTACATCCTGACCACCTACACCCTCGACTGCACAAAAGATATTGTTTCACATCCCATTCAGAAAACGTCGATCATTGATTGTTTTAAACAGACGTTTCGTCGCCGGAGACCGGGCGGAGCGAGCCGATTCGAATGGCCAGAAAACTGCATATTTTGGCTATTGTACTAAAATCGCGGTACCTCTATCAATCAGAAGACCCCCTGGGCCCGTTTCCGACCAGGTGTGCTTTGGAATTTGCGCCGAAAAACTGCGCTTTAAGGATTTTAGTTGAAAAAAAATGACGCGTATTGTGCGATTCCGCGTAGTCGGCTAGCCCGGTGCGGCAGGTAGGCGGCTCTCAGTGGTATGCCTATGTACTCAATTTACGAGTATGGTTATAAAATTACGCCTACTTAGTTATTTTTATAAGTCATCCCTAATTTACTCTTGGTAAATAATGAAGCAGAAATGAGAAGTCAACCAGAACAAAGACCCATTAACACAGACCACACTTCGAGGACCAGATTCAGAGGACTTGTTTGTCACGAATCATTGTAATTTAATTAAGTTATTTGCTGTTTAGCTTCTGTCATCTTCATCTAGGAGTGGCTGATAGCCAAGCTGTGCACTGTTCAAGCAGTGTTGATTAAAGAGCTGGTTTTAGTACTGTGTATACTAGTATTATAATGAGGTATAATTCATTGTCAATTTGTATGTAGAGGGTAATCTTCGAAACTAATTATCCAATTCTAAAAATTCCTTCACTGGCAGAAAGATACATTATTCGTTGGTGCAATAGGCTATAAATTATATTATTATGGTTCATATTAGCCGAGCTATCACTATTATTGTGGACGAAGTCGTGGGCGAAGTCCTAGTACTAGAATAAAACATTCCCAATAAATTTTTCAACTTTAAACCAGTATCAGCAGGTAAAACGTGACCATAACGCGACACCATTAATAAATAGTAAAAGTTAATTTGTCTGTCAAATTAAAGTCGAACCTCAGTGACGGACACAAAACTAATGAAATACGACTCGTCGTAAAAATCAATGATATACGACAACCATCGAACGCTGACAATTGTAAAGCAATTCGGGATAACACTGCACGACTTCTGGATTTTACCAACATTTTTATTGCACCTCGAAAAGACGATTAACTCCCTTATGACGTGTATCATAAGGTTCTTGATACTAAAATGCAGATGTCTGTTTGTTATAAATCATTAAAGGTTGTAGCCGTACAGTATATTGGCAGGTAATGTACTGTCTTTATGAGTGAACGTGATCTATGAATGGGTTTCGGGAATTATCGGGACACGGATGCTTTTCTAGTTTTGTGCAACGAATCGGTTTAGGGTAGAAAGGACGTCTGTTGGGGGACCACACTTGACAGGGTTGTTTGTAGTTTTGAGGCAGTTTGGTAAGACTTCGGAAGCATTTAAGAAATGTTTCAGTAGTACCCAGTTTCTCAATGTTTTTCTTCTTGAATCGATGACACAGATTTTGTCCGAAAAGTACCTACGTAGCAACCTGGACAGGTCTGTCGTTTGCCTTATTCAAGTCCTTGAGGGTGCAATAGGCTTGTGTACTGAAAAAATCTAATTAGTCCGTCAGTTCGATTATCAAAAAATATTTGACCCGTATTTTTTCTTTTGTTACGTAAACCAAAATTGACGAAGATACGACGCTATTAAAATTCTCAATACGTCACGCCGTGCTATAATTTTTAGTGCGTTGTGACGTCACGAACCCCCCACACCCGAGTTTTGATGCATTTTATCTTTGTCAATATTCATTGATTTACAAAAACAACAAATACGTGTCCATTATTTTCTAATAGTCTGATTGAAGGACTAAATAGATTTGCAACTTATTGATGGTGGAAACTAGCCTATTAGTTGTGCACTACGGGCAGGAGAAAAGATATGGCATATCCTGTGATAGGGCTCCGCACTCGTTTCTCATTGAAAATCTTAATATTATTGACAACGGACAAGCATGAACTCTGTTTTCGTTTCTCCATTCCTTTCACTTCATTTTTTCACATTCAAATAGGTTCACAGTTTAATTTTAATATGACTCCAACGTTATCTACATCAACACTAATATTATAAAGAGGAAAGGTTTGTATTTGTATATAACGAATAAACTTAAAAACTACTTAACTGGACCGATTTCAAAAATTCTTTTGCCGTTAGAAAGCTACATTTTTACCGAGTAACATAGGCTATAAGTTATATTGATATCATGCAAATTATCCGAGTTATCACAATTTTCGCGGTCGGTCGAAGTCGCTGTCGAAATGCTAATGCTAAAATGCTATTATACAATTTTCGCAGAAATCTAATTTTGATATCGCACATCATAACCTGTATTCTGCGAACTTGATAAACTACCATTTCAATAGTTAATCACTGTCTGCCAAAAATAACAACAACGCCAACGACAAAGCCTCTGTACCTACATAATCATGGCCAATTTACAGACAGGTGCGTTTATTCGTCTAAGTTCCCGAATCACCATAACGTCACCATCGACAATAGAAGCTACCTTAAATCAAAGCCCAGAATATCCCAACAATGGGACTTTCGGACTTCTTTGAAGACGCCATTATGCCCACGTGGGGCAGGTGATGCGCGCACGCGCACAGCTGCTCGCACAAAAACTGCGCTTACGCAAGATTTTAATCGTATTTTTTTAAATCGATGACAGTTCTCTAGGCATTTCGCGCCTATCTAACGGCCTCCCGCGGGTAAGCAGCTGCGTCAGTGTTTTTACCAAAATTCTTGTTCACACTGAATTAATTTCGGGTACCTTTGATCTTGGATTAGATGATGTTAACAAGGAATTTTGTCGACAGTAATTTGAAAAATTTAGTTTTACTAAAAGTAAAAACTAGATCCTAATCACAGTATTATATTACTGTGAATGGTAATAAGTTCAAAATACCACCAGTCAAAAGTGTAAAATAATATATAGGTAATGTATAATACTATAATAATATGTAATAAATACAATATTTTATAAATTATTTTAGTTTGTAGGTCTAAACTTGCATGGTCTGTAAAGCTTGTATTTTTTCATGTATTCCGTGGAAAATGTTATTTGTTTTTTATGTGTGTCATTGTTTGTTTTCCCCAATAAATATAATAAAATAAAATAATTGTACACCAGAAAATAAGACGTGCAAGTGAAACCAGTGCAATTAGGGTGAAGTGTCCCAAAGGAAAGTTGAAACCCCCAAAAAGTTCTATTGAAACTGAAGTTCATTGACATTATTATAAACTCTTAGCTTGTAAGTCTTCGTTTATCATCTTCGTACGTTATCATAATCAAGAAAAATTGCAGAAAAACGTAGAAAATTTCCACTCACGACATTAGCTCCAATAAAAAACTTTCCATTCACATCACGAACTCAATAAGAATCGCTTTTATAATAACCAAGCAAGTAAGCTTCAAGTGCGAATGCGCGATACGCCCCATAGACGTAGCACGAGTAGGTGCGAGTCGGTGTGAGTAGGTGCGAGTACCAGTTGTCACCCCATTAGAATAGGCACGAGACGAGAATACGCGCGCGGCCGCGATTGCCTCGCATCGGATCGCACAATGAGGTACAAAACGCGACTCAACAAAACGATTACCCTCTCGCCCCATGAGAGGTACATGCCATGGTTCCGCGAGTGTGCGCTGGCCTCTACTTGATACTTAAAGAAACCTGAAATAAGTAATTTTAGGTAAGCTGTCGTACTTTGTATGTCTTGTAAGTCTTTTCAATATTTTATCAAAATTGTTGTTAAAAACTTGACTTGAAACAAAGTTGTACGACAACACCGCTGCGAAGCGCACCGCTGTGAAACTTATCCATCAAGCAGAAGCACATACAACAACCAAACTTTTGGGCGTTGTTGCGAAACCTGGGAAAAGCTTTACGTCCAACTAACTATAGTTAGATTGTGGTTACATTAACCCATGTACACCTTTCTACTACACCTTGAAGCAAACAACTTTCTAACGCCAAAACTACACCAGGTATTTAATAAAACCTCCGACAAACGATCAAAACTTCGCACACGGTATCCGGAGCTCCTGTTTGTGAGGTGCGAATAAGTGGTTCCGTGGAAATATTTCAAATCAGAGCGGGCAATGGCAGCGCTATACAGGCAATAACGATTGACGTGACACGCGTGCGGCCCGTGTGTCGACTGCCTAATGTGTGTATGAAAGGCGGGCCTTTCACCCTATTTATTAGGTCTATGTTTTGGAAAAGGTAGGTTTCAAGTATCGCATACATAATGTATCTCTCACCTATCCGTCTTTGTGCTAGAACTGAGTTTTCTTTTCGTATTTTTGTACGAAGTTTTTTCAGGCGGATTTCTGAAGTCCAGTCATATAGACACGGATTTTGATAAAGGTAGCTTTCTTACGTTTTTTTTCTCGTCTAGCATTGTACTCGAAACTATCATATTTGAAAATGGAACAGAGAACTGGCAAATAAGTATTGAATAGACGAATACCAGCCAACACATTCAAAGGTGAGTTTTCCGCGAAATATTCTTTTTTTGAAACTCACCTCATTATAGAAACACAAAACAACGATCTATTTATTAAATATCTACTCTAGCCACCTTGAACCACCTTGAACTCTGAGAAATCTTATAAACTAATCTTGTAATGAATAACAAACGGGACTCAATAAACAATAACTAAAGTACTTACAAACTCCGAACTCAAAGCGGAATGTCGCTGACCCTACAAGCGGTCACCATCATTCAAAATACGTGCTCATTATTGTAATAAAAACAATGAGCAAACAAAAACCAATTAGTTACGCCACAAATAATATAACGTTTAGAATCTCATTAGTGGACGATTTTGGTATGCGCGCGGGCAATATTCGACGAATTCGGCCACCGCGGATAACGGAAAACGCCGAATCTCGAATGCCGAAAAGCCGAATGGTCGGACCCCGCTCGGTGACATATTGGAATGCGACTCCATTTATCCCCGCATCCTATTGGAATCCGGAGTGACGCGGCAAATTGGAAATTGCGGTACCATTTTTGGCGTTATTGATAGATAATACTGCTTGTAACAGGGAGCGGGAAATGCAAATGTATCAGGAAAACCGGAAACCGCAATTCGAGAATATTCCGTCAAATCCTCAACTGCCTTGCCATCATAAAAACCCTCGTAATTCGTCTATTTATTCTATTTGTAGAGACAAAGCGAGGTGAGCCCTTAAGTCGACTACAGGAGCTTAATTAGCAACTCTATTTGTGGTGGTTCAAACTTCGTTTGAAATACTGTTTTTATAAAGTTCTATTCAGCTTGCACTACAAAGTGGTTGTTACGTCAGTCACTGCGGGCCGAATAGTGCGAAATGAGTATGAGTTGTTTTTTGCGATTTACAAAAAATCTATTGATTGGACTAAAAAAATAAAACACTATGATGCTAATATGTTGCTTGTAAAATTATTTGCCAAAAAATCAGAATGATGGCATGTATTTTACTATGGTTTTTACTCGTTAAAAGAAATTTTTAGAGACAAGTTCGTGTTTTTTTTTATCGATTTAAATAAGTTGTATTATGTTTTCAGAACACTATCGCACTAGCATATATCCTGAAAAATATCATATATTTTTCTGGTTTTGTTTATTGCAGTGAATCATATGTTTTTTTGCATTATAAAACTCGCGTTTAGCTCCTGTAGTCCCCTTAACCGAATTGGTCCCGCCGCGCCGCACTGCACGCATGACACGCATCACACGTCAAAGCTCGGACTTCCCCCGGACTATATTAAATCACATTTTGACAAGCGCACCGTGAAAAATTAATCGAGTGTCGTCGAGTGAGCAGCTGCAAAAAAAAAGTAATGAAAATAATTATGAGTTTCGCTAATATTACGTGGGTTCCGTACTGGCGAAATAATTACTACCTTATTATTTGTTTTATTACTACCTATAACCGACGAAATGGTTGAATGATAGTGGTTCTAGAATCATGTGTTAAATTCATTGAAAAAATTGTGTCACGATGTAACTAGCGCCAATGTACGGCAAATTAGTCGGACTTTAATGTGTCACAAAACAATCAAGTTCGTTTAAAAAGTTCGCCAAACTTTTGGTTAATCTCGTAGAAGAGCATAATTTGGGTAGCTTAGCCTTAGGTGAGGCACTTAGCAAAATGTAATTTTTCTTGAACAAAATATTCTCACTAGCTTCTCTTTTACAATGGAAACTATCGTCTTGTTAGTCAAAATACATAGATTTGAACCCGATCCTGTTGGATTATTTTCTTATTCAAAGACCGTTGTAACATAATCTAACTGCAATAAATCATTATTTTGTTATAAGGAGTTATCAAATTGTTTTATTGACAAATCATCAAATTAGTCCGTTCTCAGAACAAAATTTTGCAAAACGTTACAGATAAGAATTTCATCTTATAACTACTACTACTACTACAACCGCCCATAACGTCCACTGCTGGACATAAGCCTCTCCCTTGATGGTAGGTATTTGCCGTAATCTCCACGCTTGGCAGGCGGATTAGAGATCGCAGTGATGAAAGACTAACAGAAAACGCTGCTGCCCATTCTCCGGTCTACGGAGGCGCAAGGTGTTCTGCCTCAGACATTAGTCGCCTTATACGACACCCGTGAGTGTAATGGGTTGGTTCTATTCTACTCTGCCAGATACCACACGGCCATCTTATACCTAGTCGAACGTTTTCCCAACGCTACTAATACGGACGGAACCCTAAAAATGAAAACATGATGGCATTTCACTCGGTCCCCGGAGCTAGAAAGGTCATTGGGCAGTCGCTCGTGAAATGTCTCGCCCTCCGGACACCGGCGGCGACTGTACCAATGCGCCATTGGGAATACTATAGCACCGATCATCTAAGCATGTGGAAATATAAACAATTGAAGAATCTATATGTAATAGGCTAGTTTCCACCATCAATGAATTGGAAATCTATTTAGTCCGTCAGTTAGAGTATTGGAAAATAATGGACACGTATTTTTTGTGTTTGTAAATCAATGAATATTGACAAAGATATAACGCATCAAAACTCGAGAGTGGGGGCTCGACGTCAGAACGCACTAAAAATTATAGCACGGCATGACGTATTGAGAATTTTAAAAGCGTCGTATCTTCGTCAATTTTGGTTTACGTAACAAAAGAAAAAATACGTGTCAAATATTTTTTGATTATCTGACGGACTAATTAGATTTTTTCAGGACACAAACCTATTATAACAAATTTACGTTAAAACGTTTAAATATAAACAATTGACGAACGTACTATGATTATAACACTTAGAATTAAGTTTTGAGTGTGAAATAGCATGATGGCCTAGTGGTGTGACCGTCGGACTGCCGAGTCATAGGTCTCGAGTTCAAATCCAAGACACCTTTGATTTTTCAAATTCATGTGCGAATTGTATAATTATCACTAGCTTCGGTGAAGGAAAACATCATGAGGAAACCAACATGCCTGAGCGATACTTCTCGACGCATGTAAAGCCAAGTCATGCAGCTCATGGGCGGCATAAAAACTGTCACACCAGGTTAGGAACTAACCACACCTGCCGGGGTTGCAGGACTGTTCGAAAGAGATACCGTGGCCCCGGAACAAAAAGGGCGATGAAGGAACATGGATGGGTTTTAGTCAGTAAAAGTCTGACACTCCCTCCTGCTCCGCCCAGAGTGGGAGAAGTCATTTGATGATTTACCATCCGATAAAAATATGTCTCGCCGTCCGGATATCGGCGGCGACTGAACCACTGCGCCATAGGGAATAACTAAATATGTGACAGAAACAATTGACGGTCATGTTGAAGATTATCCTCTATCACCCCAACATAATAGTCAGAACCCGACATATCAGTCAGACAGCGAGAGTTTAAAGAGTGCTAACTAACAGCCTCAATATTGTTTGTGGCTGAACAACCAGGGTCAACTGTGTTGAAGAAGGAGTCTGATTTGAATGAAATTCTTTGAAGTTTTATTAAAATCTGAATAATTTGTGTTTGGGATAAATGAACACGCGTTTCGGGACTGCATATCAGCCTGCTGAACAAGTAATGCGATGTTTAGGGTTCCGTACCCAAAGGGTAAAAACGGAACCCTATTACTAAGACTTCGCTGTCTGTCCGTCTGTCTGTCACCAGGCTGTATCTCATGAACCGTGACAGCTAGACAGTTGAAATTTTCACAGATGATGTATTTCTGTTGCCGCTATAACAACAAATACTAAATATAGTCAATGGTACGGAACCCTTCGTGTGCGAGTCCGACTCGCACTTGGCCGGTTTTTTAGATAACTTTAGTTTAGTTCACGGATCTACTTTCATAGCAATCGCAAGGCTGTAACTTTAAACTCTTGCCGTGATTAACGCAGTTTTAGAAACAGGATTCTCGAAGCTCTAGCTAGGTTTTTACGTGATGCATTTCTCAGCAGCACCCCGGTTTTTACGTGATGCATTTGTCAGCAGCACCCCGGTTTTTACGTGATGCATTTCTCAGCAGCACCCCGGTTTTTACGTGATGCATTTGTCAGCAGCACCCCGGTTTTTACGTGATGCATTTCTCAGCAGCACCCCGGTTTTTGGATTTATGCCTGTTTGCTGACAATTGGCTCGCCCTCTATTACATAGAAACATGGGACTCAAACATCACTGACGAACTGTAGGTTTATGTTTTTTTTTTTCAAAACTGCTTTAATGTAGAACATCTCGCAATCAAGTCAATAACATTCCCAAGAAACAGGGCTAATTTAGAAAGCAACAACTGTGCGATATTCCGTAGATATCACGCAAAGACATCCTTACCCATAACATGATAACAGTAACTGTAATTACAACAATATCTCACACAACCATTACATACACATCTTGTGATAAACGAGATTCTATAATTAAAGAGAAGGGTGTATCCCCTTGATAGTTACCATTAATACTGATATAACACGAAATAATGCAATTAATCCCGCACAAACTGTTTTATGAGATCTATCGTGAGAAGTAAGCACTTGTGTTTTGGGTGGGGTAAAAAACAAGGAAAAATAGCGGCTATGGGATGAAAATGTAGCGGGGGGTGTAGACGGGCGATGAAAGAGCTGGAATATCAACGGGTGTCTATTTTTGTGGGTTATTATTTCTGAAACTGAGGAGCTCGTGGCTAAATAATAGCAGCCGCACTGGTCGATCTTCAAGGTTAAGCCGCGCATGCAAAGGTCGGTCGGTGGATGGGTGGCCATATTACATACCGAGTTTCCTCCGTGCCTTGGAAAGCTTGTTAAGCCGTTGGTGCCGGCTGCCATTCATAGATATTTGACAGTCGTTACACCTCTTTCGTTCTCACCTCTTTGACAGGTAGTCAGTGCTCCGAAAGTCTGACAACCAGTCTTACCAAGGGGTACCGTATTACCTGAGTACGAACTGGGTTGTGGAGGTCAGATAGGCAGTCGCTTCATGTAAAATACTGGTATTCAGCTGCATCCGGTTAGACTGGAAGCCGACCCCAACATAGTTGGGAAAAGGCTATGCAGATGATGATGATTGGTTTCTGAAACTGTAGTTTTGCAAAAAAATGTCCTAGCCCAGCCTCGTCATCATTTTCCTGCTCTTGTCTTGTCTTTCTCTTCCATACTTGTATATTACTCATGTCGTCAGTCACCTCCTTTCTTGCCATGTCATCCTTCATACAGTCCATCCATCGTTTCTTTGTAAGTCTATCCAACCTATCAGAAATAATCGTTTGTTTTGTCACTAATCATAAATTACTAAAAGAATTTGTGTTTAGCTTGCAAAACTTTACCGCATTTCTTATTACGAATCAAATGTTTCCAAGGGATATCGTGTGACCCTGGGTTCTGGAGGTCAGATAGCTAGCAGCTCTATGCAAAATACTGGTATTCACTGGCATTCGTTTTAATTGAGACCCGACCCAAGCGTTGTTGGGAAAAAGCAAGGCAGATGATAATTTAGTATCACAAATATAATCCTTCAACTGACAGTAAAATCTAGATCAGTAATTTCCCCAAAATTTCTTTATATTTTGTAGATTTAGCATGGCATACACCAAATTTACTTACTCCCAAAAACTCTGCCGCTTTTCTGTTGCGCAACAATCGCACAGTCGCCCGTCTGCCCGCCCCCAGGGTAACCGCGGTCGATCCATCACTCGCCTCAGATTAATGTTATGATGTATGCGATACATTATACATTGAATACACGCTGATACGCAGACAGTCGCGATTCTTTCATGCGTAAATCGCACGTGTGTATAATTATCTATTTTTCTTGCATGAAAAGTGACGGTAAATAGGTAGTTTTGGTTTTGTGTACCTATAAAAGCTAATTGGTAGGGCTAATCAACATAGATCAAGTTACTAATGACGTATTCAATGTGGGCTTTTAGGGATCTCAGACGATTTGCATCAAGACATTATTGAGAAAAAGATATTCTTGGCAGATTGTAAAACAGTTGGTCTTCTCTTTTCATTGAGGTAGCGAGGTAGCAAGGGAAGTAAACAAATAATTCAATTTAATTGTTTTGAATAATTGGTCTATGTAAGAATACGCAGGGTAGAAGTCGTTAGGGCTCAGTCCTCAGTCGATAATTTAATCATAGGTCGTCACACCTGGACTGCGTGACAAATTAAACAAACTCCCTACGATTGCAAAAATAACAGCTTATAATATTACCACGTACCTCAAAAATAAGCTCACATCATACTTCGTAATCACTATACGTCGACAACATCACCGGAGGCGCCCCACCCCTGACCGCCGTACAATTCACGCGCGAACGATCTCACAACAATATCCGACACTAATAAAGGCCTCAATCCATTCAGTGCGCAATATTGTCTACTCTAATTGGCATTAAAATTCGTCGAAAGAACTGAGGTAACCCCAAACAAGCGCTTATCACCACATCAGTGCACTAAAACCCTTCGCTCTCCCCTCTCGGCCCATCCCCCGCGCCCCTCGGTCTGCGGCTAATGAATATAATAGATGGCCCCCAGGTACGTAAGTTTATCGGTTCAATGAGGACACTCCAATTGAGGTAAGAAATTGATACGGGTATTTTTGGTAATGGTTGTTCTATTTTTCTGTTTTGTAATAGACGGTCTTATATGACATTTGGTTGTAAATATTTTGGGTGTTGTCATATTTTTGTTGATGTGAGTGAATTCAATTATAACTTTGATTATTGACGTAATTTTGTTCGTATATACAGTAGCGTAGTAGTGAAAAGATGTACCAACAAAGTTGTCAGTGATACTGAACTGTCAGTCTTCGTGTGACAACGTCCCTTTATAAGACTTTTTATGCAAATTCTATACTTGTAAGTGACCGCGTTCTATCGAAAGTATGTTATCAAACATTGACGATGAAAATTCCACATATCAAAAATACCCTTTTCTATGCTTACAAGTAGACACCTCATGTGCTACACTTGAAGTTGTATCGTTACACCTATTGAAGCACACATACGTGAAGAGAATTGACGTAATCTTGATAATTAGCGTTGCGGGCGACGCGTGGGCAGCTCAGCCTCTTGTACTAACATCAGGGCTGAGGATCAGCTTAGATAATAATTAATACCATACAGCATTTAGTCACTATATATATTAATTATTATAAAACAAAGTCCCCTGCCGCGTCTGTCTGTCTGTCCCTATGTATGCTTAGATCTTTAAAACTGCGCAACGGATTTTGATGCGGGTTTTTTTAATAGACAGAGGATTCAAGAGGAAGGTTTTAGTATATAATTTGCGGGCGGGCGAAGCCGCGGGCATCAGCTAGTTGAGAATATAACTCATCAAAGGTCGGTTGTGCAAGTTAACTAAGATTTATTTTTCTCCTTATTTAAAATTGTTCTAGTAAGTAGAAAACAGAAAATGGTAAAAGCTGTTTTGTTCTTTTAAAAAATAGTAATCAATTTAGTACCTAGAGTCGTTCATCAACTAGTCCCACAAGCCTACGGCCCATCTATCTACAAACCAAGATGAAAAACAATTTTTTTAAAGTAATTTTAAAATTGACGTCACTATTTAATATTGAAAATTCAACGTAATCAATGTCCACAGAGGAGCACAAAGCCGCAGGGTGAAAGCCCTCAAGGGACGCACATATCTAAATATATAAAAGAAGAAACTGACTGACTGACTGACTGACTGACTGACTGACTGACTGACTCATCTATCAACGCACAGCCCAAACCGCTGGGTCTACAGATTCCAAATTTGGCAAGTAGGTTCCTTATGTGGTCTAGGGGTGCACTAAGAAAGGATTTTTCAAAATTCACCCCCTAAGGGGGTTAAACAGGGCTCCAAAGTTTGTATGGGGAAACAAGATTAGTTAGACTATTTTATTCGAAATTTCACAGGAGTGCTCCTATTGATAAATGAGTAGAAACGGGTTTCAGGTTTTTTCAGATTTCAACCCCTAAGAGGGGGAAATGGGGTGGCAAAGTATAAAAATCAATGCACAGCCCAAACCGCTGAGTCTAGAGATTCCAAATTTGGCACATTGGTTCCTTATGTAGTCTAGGGGAGCACTAAGAAATGATTTTTCAATATTCACCCCCTAAGGGGGTTAAACGGGGCTCCAAAGCTTGTATGGGGAAACACGATTAGTTACACTATTTTATTCGAAACTTCACAGGAGTGCTCCTATTGATAAATGAGTAGAAACGGGTTTCAGATTTTTTCAGAATTCAACCCCTAAAAGGGGGAAATGGGGTGGCCAAGTATAAAAATCAATGCACAGCCCAAACCGCTGAGTCTAGAGATTCCAAATTTGGCACATAACTTCTTTATGAAGTTTAGGGGTGCATTTAGAAATAATTTTTCAAAATTCACCCCATAAAGGGTTGAAACGGGGGTCCAAAGGTTACATGGGGAAATAAGGTAAGTTAGACTACTTTATTTGAATTAACAGGAGTACTATTATCGACAAATGAGTTAACATTTGTGTTTCAGGTTTTTTCAGAATTCAACCCCTAAAGGGGGAAATGGGTAACAAAGTCTGAAAATCAACATAGGTATTGTTTTTATGGTGTATAGGGTCGGGTGTATTTCAAAAACAACGATTTTAAGATTAAATGTGGCGGACCTGAAATACCATCATCCCCTGTAACGTTCGGGTGCGATGGGGTTGAAATGTCTAAAAATCAATATAGGTGTTGATACCGAGATTATCAGGGGTGCTGATTACGAATATGGCATTTATTTTGAGATCCAGAAGATGGTGGATTCGACTTCTACATACAGGTTACTGTTGATTTATTGTGATGATTGTGATAACGATGATGATGATTGTGATAATGATGATGATGATTGTGATGATAATGATTGTGATTAGGAAGATAATGATTGTGATTACGATGATGATGATTGTGATAACGAAGATGATGATTGTGATAATGATTTTGATTACGATGATAATGATTGTGATTACGATGATGATTGTGATTAAGATGATTATGATTGTGATAACGATGATGGTGATTGTGATAGTGATTTTGATGGTAATTTTAATGGTGATGGTGATTGTGATTAAAATGAAAATGATTAAGATTACGATGATAATGATCGTGATTACGATGATAATGATTGTGATGACGGGGATGGAGATTGTGATGATGACGATTGTGATTACGATGATAATGGTTATGATTACGATGATAATGATTGTTAAAATGATGATAGTGATTGTGATGGTGATTGTGATTGTGATGGTGATTGTGATGGTGATTGCGATTGTGATGGTGATTGTGATGATGATTGTGATTGTGAAAGTGATTGCGATGGAGATTGTGATGGTGATTGTGATGGTGATGGTGATGGTGATTGTGATTGTGATAGTGATGGTGATTGTGATGGTGATGGTGATTTTGATAGTGACAGTGATTGTTATGATATGATGATAGCGATGGTGATGTGGATTGAGATGGTAATTGTGATGGTGATGGAGATTGTGGTGGTGCTTGTGATGGTGATTGTGATTGTGATGGTGATTGTGTTAATGATTGTGTTTACGATGATAATGGTTTTGATAACGATGATGGTGGTTGTGATAGTGATTTTGATGGTGATGGTGATTGTGATGGTGATTGTGATTTTGATGGTGATTGCGATGGTGATTGTGATGGTGATTGTGGTGGTGATGGTGATTGTTATTGTGATAGTGATGGTGATTTTGATAGAGATGGAGATTGTGATGGTGATGGTGATTTTGATAGTGACGGTGATTGTTATGGTGATAGCGATGGTGATGTGGATTGTGATAGTAATTGTGATGCTGGTGGAGATTGTGGTCGTGATTGTGATGGTGGTTGTGATGGTGATTGTGATTTTGATGGTTATTGTGATTGTGATAGTGATGGTGATTGTGTTAATGATTGTGTTTACGATGATAATGGTTTTGATATTGATGATGGTGATTGTGATGGTGATAATGGTTGTGATAATGATGGTGGTTGTGATAGTGTTGGTGATTGTGATGGTGGTTGTGATAATGATGGTGACTGTGATAGTGATGTTGATTTTGATAATGATTGTGATAATGATGGTGGTTGTGATAGTTATGGTGATTGTGATAATGTTTGTGATAATGATGGTGGTTGTGATAGTGATGGTGGTTGTGATAGTGATAGTGATGGTGATTGTGATGATAATAATAAATTGTGATGATTATGAAATTTGGCACATAGATAGTTTATAACCTGGATTAACATGTAGGACACTATTTATCCCTTTAGTATGATTCAGTGGGACAGTTACCGAACTGCACGCGGGCGAAGCCGCGGGCAACAGCTAGTTATATTATAACTGAGCATAATATCTGCGTCGTCACTCAAGCGCAATAAATACCCAAATAAAGCGCAAATAATACCCAAATCGCTCATCAGCGCAACCCGACCTCCCCCAACTATAATTATCTATAATCAGAATATACCCCATCTATAATCAGAGCGAACGCATTGCAATTATTACTATTACCATGTTTTGCATGTGGGCACCGCCGTGATTACCCCTTTGCGCGCCAACCGCTGACGTTCTAACGTTTGTCCAATCAAATCACATTCGAAATATAAATTTCGAAAAAGAACGTAAACACGTAAACATTTTTCCCGCGATATATCGTGCGACAGGACAGTTTTGGCACGTCGCCATAAATTATTCGCAACAGAGGGCCGGCTGACCCCGACCTCCAGTCGATTAACCATCACTAGGTCTTCCTTCAATTTCATATTTATAAACGGGGATTACGCAAAAATGCCAGTGTAATGGATCACCTACAGGACTTAGCAGGGCGGGCCGTTGTCGGACAGCGGGGGGGTGGGGAAGGCAAATTTGAGAGGGACGGGGGTGTGCGGCAAGGGTCTGATCGTCGGACTCATCCATCACGCGGCTCACGCATGTGAATTGGGGCGTTTTATCTGGAGATAGCCGCGGATGGATACCTATTTAAATATTTGGTCGTTTAGCGAGGCGGTCGAGGTATTAGCTGGCGTTGGGTAGGTAGCGACATGACGCTGTAGCTAATGGTGTCGCCGCGTACACCAACACAATGTGCTGTACGTTTAACACGGTTGTTCGAAGTATTTCAGAGCTTGCGTAGAGAAATATGTGCAAGCCGTGTGGTATCCGGCAGAGTAGAATAGAACCAACCCATTACACTCACGGGTGTCGTATAAGACGACTAATAAAAAAAAATACACCTTGCGCCTCCGTAGACCAGAGAATGGGCAGCAGCGTTTTCTGTTAGTTTTTCATCACTGCGATCTCCAATCCGCCTGCGAAGCGTGGAGATTACGGTAAATTCCTTCCATCATGGGAGAGGTTTAAGTCCAGCAGTGGACGTTATGGGCTGTTGTTGTAGAGAAATATTATTCCGAAGTGCAGTTTCACCACTGAGGAGCTCGTGGCTAAATAATAACAGCCGCTCGGATCGATCGTTAGGTTAAGCCGTGCTTGCCTAGGTTGGTCTGTGGATGGGTGACCACCCATTACATACCGAGTTTCCTCCGTGCCTCGGAAAGCACGTTAAGCTGTTGGTCCCGGCTGTCATTTGTAGATCTTTGACAGTCGTTAGGTAGTCAGAGACCCAAAAAGCCTGACAACCAGTCTTACCAAGGGGTATCGTATTACCCGGTACTAACTGGGTTGTGGAGGTCAGATAGGCAGTCGCTCCATGTAAAATACTGGTATTCAGCTGCATCCGGTTAGACTGGAAGCCGACCCCAACATAGTTGGGAAAAGGCTAGGCAGATGATGAGTTTCACCACTGAACTTATGCGGTCAGCAAAGTTTTATTTTTGCTGTATGGAAATTCTCTTTCTGGGGAGAATAGTGTTGTCTGACAAAAACCCCAAGGTCCACTACCATGAGTCAGACATCTGGAAGATACTCGTACATTCAGGAGCATCTCGAACGGTGCCTAGAAAGCTACATATCTTTAAGAAACTATTAGGCTAAACCTAATAGAAGTGAAAAGACTAGTACGTAAACAAAAAACTCTGAAAAGCCTCGATGATTATTAGAAACGTTCGTTTAGCTTTAAATGGACGATGAAAATTCGATTACAAACAGTCCTTCTATAGTTTATTTTAACTCAAATTTTACACCACGATCAAAATCATGGATGTTCTTTTTATTAGTAAAATAAAGGCATCGAATAAGGCTGTTTTTTAGGGTTCCGTAGTCAGCTAGGAACCCTTATAGTTTTGCCATGTCTGTCCGTCCGTCTGTCCGTCCTCGCTTAATCTCTGTGATCGTTAGCACTAGAAAGCTGAAATTTGGTACCAATATGTATATCAATCACGCCGACAAAGTGGTAAAATAAAAATTGGAAAAAAATGTTTTATTAGGGTAGCCTCCCTATATGTAAAGTGGGAAGTGATTTTTTGTTTAATTTCAACCCTAACGTGTGATATATTGTTGGAAAGGTATTTAAAAATGAATAGGGGTTTTCTAAAATCATTTTTTGATAATCTCAATAATTTCGGAAATAATCGCTCCAAAAGTATACAACAATGTGTCCCCCCCCCCCCCCCCCCCTCTAACTTTTGAACCATAAGTTTAGAAAATATGAAAAATATCTGAAAAGTAGAACTTTATAAGGACTTTCTAGGAAAATCATTTTGAACTTGATGGAAACAACAGTTTTTGTACAAAAAAGACAAAAAGTTGTACAAAATAATTTCTGGACTAAGTTTGTAGTATATTCGTATATGCAAGCATTTTTACATAATGGATACCCACCTTTAAACTCATAAGTGGGAACACTTATTGTGACGCACGGGAAACTACGGAACCCTACACTGAGCGTGGTCCGACACGCTCTTGGCCGGTTTTTTTTAATTACTAGCTTCTGCCAGCGGCTTCGACCGCGTGAAGTTTGAAAATTGTCGCATGGGATCTTACTACCGAGATAAAAAGTATCCTATGTTTTAATCTAAGTTATAAACTATCTGTGTGCAAAAGTTCATCCAAATCCGTTCTGTAGTTTTGCGTCAAAGAGCAACAAACATCCATACTTACAAACTTTCGCTTAATTATAATATTAGTAGGATCTAAAGCTGTCCTTGACCTTGGTACATAACAAATGATGGACTACACCACGACCTTAACATTAAAACAGTCATGGAAGAAATAAAGGAAAGGATGACTCAATACAAAACAAGAATCACAAACCACCCTAATGTACTTGCCTTGCAAAGGATCTAATGAACGAAGTGCAAATGCCACGAAGGCTCAAACGCAAAAACCCACAAGATCTACTATTGTGAAGTTGTAGATCGCAAAATGATGAAGCGATATTGTTAATGAACAATCTCGCACAAGCCCTATACCGTCAAATACCAACCTAGTGCTGAATTTTCAATAATATAATATTTATATATTAATATATTTTTTTATATATAATATTTTCTCTCATTTTCAGAAGTGACACCTACCACTGCTTGTCTCTGCATCATCTAAAGGTTGACTGGTAGAAAATGCCTATGACATTAAGTCCGCCTCTGTACTTTGTGCTTGAAGTGTTAAATAATTAAATATTGCCAGAGAGATTGCATTATAAATTTATGTATAAAAAATAAAAAAAAACTGTCATAAAAATAAATAACAAAACATCATCAATCGTCATCGTCGTCAGTCGTCGCCGTTGTCGTCGTCGTCGTCGTCATCATCATTCATCATCATTATCCACAACCCGACTTCACCCACTGTTGGGATATCTCTCTTTGCTTGTGCCAAGCTCCACGCTCTTGTGCCAGCCTCATTCAAGCCTTTACTACTACTACTACTACAACAGCCCATAACGTCCACTGCTGGACATAAGCCTCTCCCATGATGGGAGGAATTTGCCGTAATCTCCACGCTTGGCAGGTGGATTGGAGATCGCAGTGATGGAAGACTAACAGAAAACGCTGCTGCCCATTCTCTGGCCTACGGAGGCGCAAGAAGTTCTGCCTCAGACATTAGTCGCCTTATACGACACCCGTGAGTGTAATGGTTTGGTTCTATTCTACTCTGCCGGATGCCACACGGCCCTTCAATCCTTTAATCCAATCATATTCCAACTTTTCTAAAACCATCGTCAAAAGAAAACAAAAGACAAAAAACTCAGAACAAACATACGTAAAAGTCCCGTTACACCGAGCGAAAAAGTCTCCACATCGAAACGTCGTCAATCGCGTTCATGTAGCTGTCGCGTCGTCGTGTGACTGTCGTCGTCGGTGACACGACGCGTCGACAGTGATCGACGTATAGACGTGACACAGAAATGACGTGAGCTACAGAAATGACGCATGACAGTGATTTCTATGCAGAGTTACCTGGAATGTCAGAAAAATACCTTTAAAAACATTTACACTGATGTCTCTAAGCTGAATCTTTTGGCTTGACAAAAAATTGAAACATTTACGAATTTTTCGGAAAATTAATGGAACGTTACCTTTAAGGTTGTGGACGCAACTGGAGTAAAAGAAAACAACGAAAACGATAAAGTAAAATAGTGAAACGAAAACAAACTATTAAACTTTAGCTTCCAGTCTCGAAAGATTTTAATTATCCTACATAAGTAATGGTACACTAAAAATGCATTGTAAATAAATATAAACGTGTCTTTAGAACAATAAATCTGTCAATTTCTGATCAGTTCCTTAACTTCATAAAAGTCTCTGCGAACTGCTGGAATTACTAACTTCTTTCTGTAACTTTAAGCCTTTAAACGACTGAAGATGGATTTATGAATTGGATGACGACATGTTAGCCAAATAT
The DNA here is from genome assembly GCA_905147715.2 of Xestia xanthographa. Classification (NCBI taxonomy): domain Eukaryota; kingdom Metazoa; phylum Arthropoda; class Insecta; order Lepidoptera; family Noctuidae; genus Xestia; species Xestia xanthographa. The sequence goes on from LR990655.1 coordinate 21,554,109, forward strand.
TTTGTTATTTGTATCTAATAATAATAATAAAGCCTTTATTTTCCTTTTTCAATTCATTAGCATCTTATTAAACCTAAAGTTTAACAATACCTTACATTTCATTAAACATTTAAACATCATCATCATCAGCCTATTAATGTTCCCACTGCTGGGACACAGGCCTCCTCTCTATGAGAGGGAATGGGCTATAATCCATCACGCGGGCCCAGTGCGGGTTGGTAGATGTCACATGTGTTCGAATTTTTTCGTTCTAGGACATGCCGGTTTCCTCACGATGTTTTCTTTCACCGTTTTGAGAGCAGTGGTGATCAAATAAATTACACAAAGTAATGCATCTGCCTGGGTTCGAACCCACGACTTACTGTTCGTAAGTCGGGGCCGCCACCACTAGGCCACCGCTGCTCTTCTATATTTAAACATATATTAAATTAATATTTAAATATTTCACATTTAACATTAGTGTTTGATATTGATGTATAGTATATATAAATCCTTGTAGTATATCGTAGTCTATACTAATACTAATATACTAATACTAATAATTAATAATTAAATAATTACTAATTAATAATTACTAATTAATAATATAATAATAATATTATAAAGAGGTAACATTTGTTTGTAAGTTTGTATGTTTGTAAGTTTGTAAGTTTGTATGTAGGGGGTAATCTCCGGAAGTAATGAACCGATTTCGAAAATTCTTTCACCATTAGAAAGCTACGTTCACCCTGAGTGACATAGGCTATATTTTATCCCCATACTCCCACGGGAACAGGAACTACGCGGGTGAAACCGCGGGACGTCAGCTAGTATTAAATAAAATTATTCTCTCATTTTCAGAAGTGACACCTACCCCTGCTTGTCTCTGCATCACCTAAAGGAGTCCGCCTCTGTACTTTGTGCTAAAAAATATTTTTTATTTTAATTTCGCCAGTTATGTTTAAGTCCCATGTAATAGAGGCGAGCCTATTGCCATCAACCGGGCCCAAAACCACACTCTGTGGATGCTACTGAGAAATGATGGAAAAACCCAATAAAACTTTGCTCCACCCGGCAACCGAACTAGGACGTCTAGTCAGAAGTAGGTAGGTATTATTCACTACATTGGCCACAATTATGGATAACTATACTTATGGGATAAGAAACAGTATCTTTTCTCCAGCATCCACATGAGATTTATATTTTCAAATGTTGCATACAGCTCCGGACAAATCCTAACTGAAGAAGATATCTGTCAGTGTCCATGGTCCTCAACTGGTCCGCAATTTGATCCTTTTAATCGTGAAATTACTATACGTTTTAAGTTTAAAGATACAAATCTTCAAAGCAACAAAAGAATACTCGCACAGACTTTGTTGTCAAACATTTATCAGCAGCAGGGAAACACTTAAGACGCACTGACAGAAAAACTATAAGGTCAGGGCATAGGAACGTAGCGGAGCGGGTGGAAATTGTACTTTTTGAAGTGAAAATTTCTTTAGGCGCGTTGAGCACTTTTTGGTGAAGGAAAAACATTGAACGATCGTCACCTCACATCACGCTTCGTAGCACTTGTAGCCGATTCGCTACAGCGTAGCACCGCTTAGCATCACATTTCGTAGCAGTGCTACGGCTGGGGCCTGAGGGGTTTGGGGGGGCGGAGAGGTGTGTTGGAGGGGGAGGGGGGAGATGTTTCAATATGTATGGATTCACATGTTACTTAGTTTTCACTTCTATCGGCAGTCCCCAAAGACTGCCCCGCATGTTTTTTTTCTTATTTATATTAAATGGGCCTACTCTTGATCTCAAACCTGTCCTGAGGACAGAGATGAGGCCGACGATAGAACGAGCTAACCCAAAAGAAACCTATTAACTTGCGACTTAAATACTTTAATTAATATACTTTTCCAGCTCTCTTATTGCCCTTGCCTTAAAAAGGTAAATTCGAGGAAAACGATTTAACAAAATTTGATGTGAAACAAAGAGAATCAAGTATTAAGCGAATAACACAAGTGACAAATGTTTTTAGGGTTCCGTACCCAAAGGGTAAAAACGGAACCCTATTACTAAGACTTCGCTGTCTGTCCGTCTGTCCGTCTGTCTGTCACCAGGCTGTATCTCATGAACCGTGACAGCTAGACAGTTGAAATTTTCACAGATGATGTATTTCTGTTGCCGCTATAACAACAAATACTAAAAACATAATAAAATTAATATTTAAGGGGGGCTCCCATACAACAAACGTGATTTTTTTATAATAATTGGTACGGAACCCTTCGTGCGCGAGTCCGACTCGCACTTGGCCGGTTTTTTTATAGGTTTATCTCATCTATCTTTTTTCCCCAATATCTGAGGAAAAGTTGGGGAAAAAATAATAAACAGACTAACCTCGTTGCCGTGTGATGAGCCTTTCTTATCTTTTTCCTCCACTTTTATTTATTTTTGTAATTTTAAGGTCAATATTACATATTGTCACTTCGATTTTTCACACAAATTCGACTGGGTGAATTTTACAAACGCAACTGAACTGATCAGCACATCTGAACTTTTCTTGCTGCAGTTTTTTTTTAAACATACACACCATGTTTCCTTTTTTTTTAAAAAAAAATCTCTTAGTCGCCACATCGTCCCACCATGTCAGAACCCTAAGTATAAACCAATGACCTGAAGGTTAGACCATCTCTAACTGTACTCGAATGGACGAATCGTGCCTCTATTTAGTACTAACTAATAGTATGTAGGTATATAATCCTAAGGCAGCGGTCCCTCCGTCGCCGCCGGCGAGAAAGCGACTTGCTAACGACTTGTTTCTCATTCAAGAAACGTAGTTACAAAAATTGTAGGTCACTTATCAGTAAATGAGACACGTAAGCGAGTGTAAATTGACGACCCGAATGGCGCAGCGGTGGTGAGGCTGCTTTACGTTCTTAGGGTCCCAGGTTCGAATCCCGGTTGGAGCAAATGTTTGTGTGATGAGCATGGACATTTGTTTCTGAGTCATGGATGTTTATATACATGTATAATAAGTATGTATTTACAAACAAAAAGTATCTATGTAGTATCAACTATCTGGTGTCCACGACACAAGCCTAGTTGCTTAGTGTGGCACTAGATGGCGCTGTGTGTTCATGTCCAGCGATATTTATTTATTTAAATACATCCTCAACAAAGCCAAGAAAGTCGTGTTCTTCCCATTACTGAGATATTTTTCTTGTTCTGGTCTAGTTACGGAAAAGGTAAAAATTCTGACTTTTTCACACCTTTTTTTGTTGGTTGACACCCTGTACTTCATACTTGATCGCTAAGTGTTTACACCGCAGCTATACTGGTTTACTTTAGCGACAAGAGGTATCAAAAAAATTAAGAGTAGGTTCTCGTTCAGAGAGTCAGCAACGCTTGCTTGGCGGGCAGATCACTCGCTGAGAGACTCGCTTAGTACTCGCATACTAGCAAGTAATCGCGCACTCGCTAATGTCCCCAGTGACAAAACTATCCGACCTACACACCCGATGCTCGCCAATTCAAAATCAAAAGTAATTTATTGAAAATGAGGCTGAAAATCAGCCCTTTTTTTAAAGGCAATTTACAAGATAGTCTCTGCAAACGCACGCCATTCGTTTAGAAGTCATTTATCGCGTTTTAGCTTATCAATAGCGGGCATTGCCCTTTCCCTAATATCTCTTCGTACGAACCAAAAAAATGATTTTTTCGTGTTTCATTAGAAAAAATGTGGAAGATCACGATAGATGACGATTCAAGACTTGAACAAGCTTATTTTTGGTTTTTAAAGTTAAGAACTATTGGAGGTCGCATATTTATGTATGCACTGGCCTGTGAGAATAATCATATTTACATGTCTGTCACTGATTTTGAATTAGCTTGGTTATGGTTTGTTTATGTTCTAATCACAGAGCATCTATATAGACTGGTTCTAATACATTGTAACTTGCGTGTAAAAATATTGAACCACGTATTAATATCGTCTATCTAAATGCTCTATGATATTATACTCTACCATCTCACTGCTGTTCTTATCATTATTCCATTAAGAACTTTAATAAATGTAGGTGAGTCAATGACCGCTATAGACATGTTAACATGGCAGCAACCTATGGCAGCAACTATATAGCTCTACTCGTTTATCGCTATTCGCGTGCGGTGAGACAGGAACCTTACTAATATGCATAGTTTTTGCGGTATTGTATTGTATTGACTTGTTTGTTCAAAGTAACGGAGTCTTTAATGATACAAGTAAGTACATGAGTGGTTCAAAATGTTTTTTAAGCGTGCAGAAAAGGAGTTAACTTACCTATATACCTAGAAATATATTGAAAGAAGGCTTGAGTCTTATGATTAGAGCCTAAATATCGTATTAAATATATGGGTGTTTAGTCTCAACGGACCGCTGTCAATTCATTTTGGTCCGTTCAGACGTAGACAAAAAATGTTTACGTCCGAACGGACCGGTGTCAAAAAAACAAATGAATAAACAACAATAAGTTTAAAGGGACAGTCGCATACATTGTTGTTGTTGTCATTGCTCACGTATATTGAAGCCTAAGGTCTGACTTGGCTAGTTTTCAAACGAATTTAAAAAAAAATTCGGGGGATGGAAAGGGGATGAAAGTTTGTATAAAATTTCATCATTTTTGAAGTTTGAATTGTAAAAAATTGTAGATGAGCTCATGCATGGTTAGAAATAAAAGTATACTGTGTCATTTGAAACTTCAAAAATAACGGAGTTTCATACAATCTTTTATCCCCTATTTTACCCCCTTAAAGAATAGTACATTTTGATACAAGTGGAGGAAGTTTGTTATTGTATTCGAGGCGGAGAGCCGAGAACTGCAATAACAAATGTCCACGTGTATCAAACGACGTTTTTCAATAAACCTTTGAAGAAATAAAATAAAAAAATATTAAAAATATTTTTGTCATGAATTATTAGGAAACTATGATTTAAATTTTCTTTTTTTTCCGCGCTTGGTTTCGCCAGGTTGAAAGAGAAGCAAAGGTATAAAGCCGCTAAACAGCCTAGGTATATGTAAAATAGAAAATTCAAATATGTTTGAGTTTAGAACACAAATCAATGTTAATAGATCCACCCCAAAAAGTACTAGGCTGGCATGAGTTCAAGGTGATATTTATTTTAAGAATCGGTCATGTACCCCAAAAAGTACTAAGCTTAGGTTTCCGAAAAAGTACTAGGCTGGCATGAGTTCAAGGCACTGCAGACCCACCGTACCGTCCAGATTTGTATTATCTTCTTTAAAAAAACAATAAATTATAGGCAGTGTCGTACACGTCACGAAAAGTACTAGGCAAGCATGAATCCAAGATGGTATTTAAATGATATAATTGTATTACTAGTAGACCGATTCTTAAAATGAATACCACCTTGAACTGGATACTCACCATACCCCTGGACGTACCCCTGGTGGTACGGTGGGTGTTTTAAAGTTAAACGATACCACCAGGTAATAGTGTTTTAAAGTTGTAACACTAGTTAAAACCACTTCTGACCCTCTAGTAGCAAGACTTTTCGAGATATAAGCTTTAGAACCTGCTACGACTCCATGACGCGTGCTCGCTTCGGGAAAACTTCGTAAATAACACTCTTTGACTTCTGTCCCCAAAGTGCCGGGCCTACGCCGGCCTCCTTCCGGCCTACGGCCCGGTGCCCATGCCGCCCATAAAGGATTAAAAAATACAACACTATTACCTGGTGGTATCGTTTAACTTTAAAAAACCCACCGTACCATCAGGGGTACGCCCAGGGGTACGGTGAGTATCCAGTTCAAGGTGGTATTTATTTTAAGAATCGGTCTACTAGTAATGAATACAATTATATCATTTAAATACCATCTTGGATTCATGCTTGCCTAGTACTTTTCGTGACGTGTACGACACTGCCTATAATTTATTGTTTTTTTAAAGAAGATAATACAAATCTGGAATAACACCTAAATTATAATAAAATACTGTTTAAATCATAACCCTTCCTTTTGGCTTCGCCGTAGTCGGGCAATAAATTAACATCTCATTTTATTTTTTTAACTTTTGCACCCGAATGTACTTGATGAAGTTTATTCATTTGTTTTTTTTGACACCGGTCCTTTCGGACGTAGACATTTTTTGTCTACGTCTGAACGGACCGCGGTCCATTCGATTTGGTCCGTTCAGACTAAACACCCAAATAACGCCTAAATGTGGTATTTATACGGACCTTCCTACCATGAAATTAGACGTTTGGAAAACAATACAACAACAACAATACAACTACAACAATACAACTATCTGGTGTCCACGACACACACCTCGTTGCTTAGTGTGGCACTAGATGGCGCTGTGTGTAATGTCCAGCAATATTTATTTATTTATTTTATTTATTTAATACATTTAAACAATCTTTTTTTTACAAAATTGCCTATAGGTTATCTATTTATATATAAATGTGTTATACCTTTCTCTATTGTATTTACTACTAATTTCTATAATAACATTGAATATTCACAATAGGTACGTTAGACTTAAAGAGGGTCATGAACTCCTGACCTAACTACTGAAAATTATCAACTTTACATTGGGCGCCAACTCGGAAATATTAAAAAAAAAACAGAAACTTTTTAGGGTTCCGTAGTCTACTAGGAACCCTTATAGTTTCGCCATGTCTGTCCGTCCGTCCGTCCTCGCTTAATCTCTGTGACCGTTAGCACTAGAAAGCTGAAATTTGGTACCAATATGTATATCAATCACGCCGACAAATAGGTAGGTAGGTAAAATAAAAATTGGAAAAAATGTTTTATTAGGGTAGCCCCCCTATATGTAAAGTGGGAAGTGATTTTTTTTTTATTTCAACCCTAATGTGTGATATATTGTTGGAAAGGTATTTAAAAATGAATAGGGATTTTCTAAAATCATTTTTTGATAATGTCAATAATTTTGGAAATAATCGCTCCAAAAGTAAAAAACAATGTGTCCCCCCCCCCTCTAACTTTTGAACCATAAGCTTATAAAATATGAAAAAAATCTGAAAAGTAGAACTTTATGAGGACTTTCTAGGAAAATCATTTTGAACTTGATGGAAACAACAGTTTTTGTACAAAAAAGACAAAAAGTTGCACAAAATAATTTCTGGACTAAGTTTGTAGTATATTCGTATATGCAAGCATTTTTACATAATGGATACCCACCTTTAAACTCATAAGTGGGAACACTTATTGTGACGGACGGGAAACTACGGAACCCTACACTGAGCGTGGCCCGACACGCTCTTGGCCGGTTTTTAATGTTATAATCGGATTTTAACTTATCATTCTGTAAAGATGCCTATCTTATCTACTTTTTAAAGTCTATTTATTTGTCTGGTAACATTATTAAAACGATGATTTTCGGTTGTAGGTACCTAATACCTAAAGGGTGTAAAAAACCTCCTAACGAAGCCGAAAGGCACTTGTTCTCCCCATCATTGCGATCATTTTTATGTTTTACACCATACCTGGGAACCTTCTAGTTACGGAGATATTGCGGGTCAAGGTCCAACTTTTTGGCCGATTTTTTTTTATTAAAGATTTGATTCATGTAAGATTTTTACTTTAAACAACTCCACGACCCACGTACTATTCAATCCATCCATCAGCACATTGTTTTGAGTGCATTACTTTGAGTTCTACCACAAAACATGATTTTGCACCCCAAAAAAAAAAGTAGTTTCCCAGCAATCATTTTGCGTAAAGTTACTTAGTTTGATGTATAGAATGCTTGGTTGACCGCTTCGTGATGAGGTTATTTACACCCTGAAATGCTGTATACGCATTATATTCGTAAGATATGACGATTACCTATCATTTATTTAGTAGTAACATAGACAGTAATATTACAGAGCTTACAATTTAGTATAGCTATGGACGTAAGAAGCGAATAAATTGCCTTCACAATGGGATCCCAGCATCCTTATTGACAGACCTACGATCTCTCATTAAAATAAATAGAGGCAACAAAATAAAACGCCAATAAAACAAGTCATAAGGAACCAGTGAGTCATCAGAACGAGCGAGCATCGACAGCTGTCCGTCCGTGGTCAGAGAGCGCTTTTATTAAGTTTATAAATAGCCGGGAACCCAAACAAATCGGCGTGCGTCGCGGCAACCGCCCTTGAACTGAGCCGCGGAGGCTTTCGCGCGGCTCGAGCCCGCGCGGGGGCGGGGCCCGGCCGGCCAATCAGCGCCCCTTCACATTTTTCAGCCCCCGCCCGCATCGCCGGACGCTGCCCAAAAACAAAAGGATCAAAGTCGGCGAAACCTATCTCTTTCTTTGTGAGGCCAGCAAACGGGCATCGATGAGAGGATAGATACAGTGTGTCGCGCGGGCGCGAATCGATAAAGCGCGGCCCCGCCGTCGGCGCGGGCTCCCGCCGCCGCGCGCCTGCCCGCCTGCCCGCCTGCCCGCCTGCCCGCCCGCCACAGCCATTTGCACGGATGTTTACTATTATATTTATTGAACGGACGCTCCTAAGTGGCGATATAAGAATATTTACAAATCATAAGCACCCGATTTGGAGCAATTAGGCGCGTATCGCCGCCACTCGCCGCGGATCTAAGTGCCCGCTGAATACTCTCGACGAGTCGCGGCTATCTTGCACGTTCCTACTCTCGTAATATAATAAACACTCGTAAACCGGCTTACACCAATTAGACGGAGAAATTCAAAGGTTATTTGAGAGAGATCATTTATATTCAAATATCATTTAAGTAGATACGATCTCACGCAGAAATATTCCAACTTTATTGCTTTCAGGATATTATTACGTAATAAAATAAAGGAAACGGATGAAATAAAAATGAACCCTCATATTTACAGGTTTCATTTTAAATGTTGTCGTTCGGGAATGAAATAACATTTGAATATTTTTGTTAATGTCCTGAAAAATGTTTGTGTATGAAATAAATGTAAAATATATCTGATCTCCTCATGTATTATTTTTAATAAAGATTAACTTAAGATTATTTTAGATTAAGAATACTAAATACCTACATAAAAATTCTCGGAAGAAAATTTTCTTTTTTAGCACATTCGATAAAAACATACTCGGTGTTTGGATGTAATAAATATATTAAATACCTAGTCTAAACAACAGGATTTATTTAAAAACAAAGAATAACATTTTCGAAATAGAGAGCACTTTTTTGTCCGTCTGTCTGTTAGTCTATCAAGACCTTTTTTCTCAGAAACGCATGAGCTGAAAGTGCACACTAGTCCGACTCGCACTTGGCCGGTTTTTTCCTTCTAATAATGCAGACGGTATATAATTTAAATATGTACGTAATTTATTACCTGGTCTATTTATTTAAAATAAAATGTATTAACTCATTAATATGTATTTCCATCACAAACGCAAAGCAGCTGTTCTTATTTTTAATTTTTCCGCTTTTTTTCTCATGAAAAATTTAAATAAATAATTAAGTACTCAATATTTAAGCTCAATTCTAAGATAACAAATATTATCATGTTATTTTCGTGTGTGTACCTAAATAGGTAGGTACTAAAAATAAATAACTTTAAGTTCAATTAGTAAGTTCTACGAGATATTCCCACATCGAACGAAGGTTGCCATCTTTTATTGTAAAGAAATAAAGTATATCTAATTATAGATTTATGGTACCTAATTATAGTGTGCTTATAAAGAGTAGATACTTACATTATTTCCTTTATTTATTCTACATACAAATTATTTTATATTTTTAAACATTTCAATACAAAACACTATAAAGCGGAGGAGCTCGTGGCTAAATAATAACAGCCGCTCGGGTCGATCGTTAGGTTAAGCCGCGCTTGCCTAGGTTGGTCTGTAGATGGGTGACCACCCATTACATACCGAGTTTCCTCCGTGCCTCGGAAAGCACGTTAAGCCGTTGGTCCCGGCTGTCATCTGTAGATCTTTGACAGTCGTTAGGAGTCAGATGTCCAAATAGACTGACAACCAGTCTTACCAAGGGGTATCGTATTACCCAGTACTAATTGGGTTGTGGAGGTCAGATAGGCAATCGCTCCATGTAAAATACTGGTATTCAGCTGCATCCGGTATTACTGGAAGCCGACCCCAACATAGTTGGGAAAAGGCTAGGCAGATGATGAATACAAAACACTATAAAAAAAACATTACAAAATAAAAAAAATAGTGGCCCACCAGCGTTGGGAACAGGCCCGGGTCCGAGCTACCGGTGGTCAGGGCTATTGAGAGAGGAACCTCCTAACGATACGTGCCGTGTCCAGAAGTACCGCTTTCTGAATCAAGCTCTTGATCCAGCTGCCAAGCGAGAGCCTCCTAAGATATTGGTCGAGGCTCTTGGCTATTAAGCCATTGGCCGACACGACTATCGGCACAATGACTGCTGTACCCACGTCCCACATGTCGACCACCTCGCGAGCCAGATCTAGATATTTAAATTGTTTATCTTTCTCTGCTTTCACGAGGTTCTCGTCATGCGGGACCGTTATATCAACAATCATTGTGCGACGCTCCAATCGATCTATCACCATAATGTCAGGCCTATTGGCAACAACAGTCCTGTCAGTGGTGATAGGTCGATCCCAATACAACGTAATATTACCATTATAAAGAACTGGGTCGGGTGCATACTTATTTAAGCACTTCTGATTCCACAAGGTTGTACTTCAAAGCAAGTTGCTGGTGGATAATACTGGCAACGAGGATGTGTCTATGCACTCTGCGTTAGCCAGACTAGAACACCCAGAAATAATGTGTCGGATCGATTCCCCCGGACGGTGGGATGCCCGACATATTATGTCAAACGTGCGTTTCACAATGTATATTTCCGGTAGTTATTCTTCATCATAACTTCGTCCATTATTGCACAGACCAAACCTTCGGTTTCCCCGAAGAGGTCACCAAAGCGCAACCTGGATACAGACGCTAAGAAGTCTATCTTATATTATTATTGTTACCATATGTGTACTATAAGGTACACCTTGGTTACCTTATATTATTATTGTTACCATATGTGTACTATAAGGTACACCTTGGTTACCTTATATTATTATTGTTACCATATGTGTACTATTAGGTACCTACACCTTGGTCTAACCCATCTGTGTGAACTTGGCAGATCATTGTCCAGCAGATAAAAAATAAATCGGAGTTCTATTCGCATGCAGCTGAGATCTGCAGTTCCTGATACTTTTTATAAATAGTTCTGGCGTGTTTACCTAAAAAATGTCAATTAAAATAATGATCTGCCATGTTCCCGTAACGATAATTTTGCAGCAGATTGAAAACAATTGTGTGTTCTTTTCGCATGCAGCTGAGATAGAACTCAGCTGCATGCGAAAAGAACTCAAAAGTATCGGGAACTGTAGACAGTTCCCGATACTTTTCAGGCATAGTTATTCTGTGGCATAGTTGCCAGCAGAGCATGTCAGAATTTTCGAAAAGTCGAAAAATAATTATTTCATCGTATTAAATCATTTTAAAAGACTAGAACTCGTTTGAACCTAAAATTCGATTCAAGTCAAGAACTCAAGTTTAAGTACCAGCAGATCACAGATGAACATTTGAAAAGTAGAAAAAATATATTTTGTCGTTTCAAATTATTTAGCCAGGCTAGAATTCATTCGTTACCCACAGAGTATCACAGCTGCAACCTAGAACTCACATGGTAAAGTGAGTCCCAAAACTCACTCCACTCCTAGTTTTGGACGTAAATATTTCTATTTATAGCGAAAGATCAACAACGAATCTTCAACAAAGATTTCTTACGGTCAGAATTATCCAAACCTGACAAATTACCGTAATTTTCCTGTTAAACCGTAGTAATAAACTGAAAAGTAATAATACCAGCCTCTTACTATCCCACTGCTAGGCAAAGGCGTCTTCTCATACAGAAAAGTCATGAAAATTGATTATCACGCTTGCTCAAGGAAGATTGGAATTACAGACATAAATCTTTCAACCTGATAAATAAAATATTAGTAGTGGCTCAAACTAAATTTTTTAAGGAACTTTTAATGACTAATATTAGAACTTTCACAACTACACAAAATTTCTAGATTAATATGAAGAAATTCTTTCTTTTACTCTGTGCCAAATAAATGTGTTGTCATTCTTTCTTTCCCTGTAAAAAAAACTTAAACGAACCGTTTCTGTTCTTTTTATTACTTACCTTTTAAAAAAACTTTTAGTAATTTTCAATGTTAAGAAAAAAAATCAACTAAGTACATAATTTTACGTACTTACATTATCTCTTATCACGGAAGTGCAAGAGTTCTAGCCTGGCTAAGTGATTTGAAACGATGAATATATTTTTCAACTATTCAAACGTTCTGCTATGATCTGCTGGCTCTTGAACGTGAGTTCTGGACTCGAATCGAGTTCTAGGTTGCCACTGTGATACGTGTCTGTGGAAAACTCAAGAGTTCTAGCCTGTCTAAATAATTTAAAACGATGAAAATATAGTTTTTCTACTTTTCAAACGTTCTGCTATGATCTACTGGCTCTTGAACGTGAGTTCTGGGCGCGAATCGAGTTCTAGGTTGCAGCTGTGATACGTATCTGTGGGTAACGAATGGGTTCTAGCCTGGCTAAATAATTTGAAACGATAAAAATATTTTTTTCAATACACTTCCTCGAAAACTGGTCCTTAACGTACTACGATTAGGTACAACATGTAATGTATTTCACACGTGTGCGATTTTTTCCACTTTCCCGCACGTGTGCGGGAATGAAAATTGCCACAGATAACTATACCTATACTTAGTCCAAATTGGTTCAATGCCTGTAGTCTGAGGTGAATGTTTTTTTTAATTTTTGCAAAGCAATACGAGTCTTTACGGCATAAATATTTTTTGAATATTCAAATTGTGTTTATAAATAGAATATCATAGATAAACATGATTATTTAAAACTAATAGTTACTTTTATACACAAATTAACATTTATTTGTGTTCTGAATTCAAAAATATAAAATAAATCTATTTTTTATACTAGGCTGTTTAATGGCTTCATACCATTGCCTCTCTTTCAACCTGGCGAGACCAAAGCTCGAAAAAAAAAGAAAATTTAAATCATAGTTTCATAGTTCGTGACAAAAATATTATTCGTTATTTTATTTTATTTCTTCAAAACTGTATTGAAAAACATCGTTTGATACACGTGGACATTTGTTATTGCAGTTCTCGGCTCAAAAACACCCTCGCCTATGACTCGGGTGTTATAATTCCGCCTCGAATGCAATAACGAACTTTTTCCACTTGTATCAAAATGTACTATTTTCTACTTTTCAAATGTTCATCTGTGATCTGCTGGTACTTAAGCTTGAGTTCTTGACTTGAATCGACTTTTAGGTTGCTGCTTCTGCGAAAAACAAACGAGTCTTTTAAAATGATTTAATACGATGAAATTTTTATTTTGCGACTTTTCGATTATTCTGACATGCTCTGCTGGCAACTGAAAGTGTGTTCAGAACTATGCCTGAAAAGTATCGGAAACTGTATAACTCAGCTGCATGCAAAAAGAACTCACATTTATTTTCGATCTACTGCAAAATGATCTGCTACGGGAACTTGGCAGATCATTAATTGAATTAGCTTTTTTTTAACGCCAGAACGAGAAGAAGTATCAGGTACTGTAGAACTCAGCTGCATGCGAAAAGCTGCAGAATTTACATGATTTATCGGGCCCTGTCGATCGTGTGCCCTGCCCCGATCAGGCAGACTCCTTGTTTCTTATTACACTTCCCTGTCCCTGCGGGTAGGGCCCGATAAATCGTGTAATTTAGTAAGGCCTTTGTTTGAATGAGGGCCTGTTTTTTTTTTAAACGGGTCGGCGCAACACGTTTTTTTCTTCCATCCATCGTTTCATTGGACTCCCTCATATATTACTATACTCTATGGTCTCCCTTTCCATCTATCAAAATTTATATTCATCATATTTTTTTTAAGAATTATTAGTCCGGTTATTCAGTTTGACAACCTTAGCGAGTTGTGTCTGCGAGTGGGGCATATAAAAAAAAACATGAATTGTTACTATGTTTTAACAAGACAACACACAAAATCGAAATAGATACAATAAAAGGAATCGAAAAAGTAAATAAGAAAAACGTTTGTGTAGAAAAGCGCCATCTATCAACAAATGAAGTACCTATCTTAAGATTGCTCGGACCAAGCATCGCATGTTGCCATCTAGCGATGGGTAGAAGAACTATCCCACTCTACTGACCTCTATTTAGTTAAAAGCTTGAAATAACCACAGATGGCGCTGTACTTATTTTTATACTGGTGACTAAAAATATTTTTTACAATATGTTTGGTTTAGAAATGAAACTTGCTACCTATCTAAGACAAAATTAAACAAAACATTCTTTTTGATTTAACCAAATCCTACAATAATTATAATAGCCTTTTTGTATTGGGTTTTTAATTGCTGCGTAATAAACTACTTTATCGACAGAGCCGTTTCCGGTTCGCGCTCGACGACATCACGCACGCAACGCAAACTCGCGTTTGAAGCTAACTTCACTTCATAGATGTTCGATCTTTTCGACTACATCGAGGCTTGAGCTTTTTTTGGGATTACGCTTTTCGGTAATTATTGTTTTACTCGTTGAATACAGTGTGGTTTTGAAATTATTAATTGTAATTCTAGTCAAAGGTGAGTGACGCGTTATTTCGAGTGTGGAGTGATCATAAAACCGTAACAGTTTGGCGCGTTGGTTATATTCTGTCAACATAGCTTTAGTGTTCAGTTTACACGCAGTTGAGTTTAGGCACGTGTAATTACAATACAAATGTGATTTTCCATTTGCAGACATGGCTTTGAGCGTTGCACTACCTCTGGCAGGGTTGGAGACGGAAAATTTTAACTCGTACAGTTCATTCGGGCATATCATAGACATAGCGGGCCTGTCTCAGTCCCAGTCGAGCCCGAGTCCGTCAGTCTCCAGTGAATCTAGCGGTATCGGGTCGCTGGGGTCGCTCAAATCGGAATCAGTAAACAGCGATTCCCTGCCCTCTAGTCCTCAAACAACAGAGAAGGTGAGTGAACATTTTCGCACTATTTTGTTTGCATTCGTCCTGGCCTTGACCTCTCTATTTTCATAATATTCCGTAATGGCGAATGTCTTACGCTATCAATGCTATGTACAATTTATCGAAGTGTGATAATGGAAAGATTTCGGAGGCATCTGGCATAGGTTACGTGATACATATTTTTGTGATCCAGTGTGATTGGAAAATAACGATTAGACCTAAAAAATGTAATGTAATTAAATTATCGTATTTGATCTTATTGATGTTCTTGCCAAAACCATTTTACAGCTAGCTATGGAGTGAGTAGGGAGTTAGGTACCGACCTCTTGGTGTTGTTTGAATCTTGTTTTCATTTTTATCTGGAGTGACGTTATTGTGTCAATGTGTGCATCATTTTCAGAAGCTTTTCGAGCCGGTGGTGCAACCCCAGCCGCGTCCCATAGAGAAGAAAGCCGATGATGTCAAAATCACGTATGGAGGTCGCGATATCCTCAATCTGATGGGTAACCTCACGGACCCACGATGGAGCTACCGGCCCACGGTGCTCCCGCCCAACAACCCGGCACTGTTCTTCGCCAACCGCTCCCAGTATCACCGGTTGGGTCCGTATGGAACTCGCACACAGTACGTAAAGGACTCTTGCCGCCTCTGCGGCTTCTCATGGGTTGTAGCTGCCACAGATTGACATGACTATGAGTCAGCATAAATCCAGAACAAAGAAATGAGTGGGTACGACTGGAACACATCAGGGTGCATATCAACTTGTCTAACTCTTACAGTCACTTGATGGTGCTCTAGACCATTAATAGCTGGACTATGGCTTTAGTTTCATATGTTTTTCATGGAATTAATTATGACAACTTGTTATTGTTCATAAAAATGACAAGAGATGATCTTTTATTTTGCTCATTGTTATCTTTTTGACTTAAGTTTTTACATTATATTTTACTAATTTGTTACCAAATAAACATGAAATGTTTTAAGTTTTTATGACTGACAAAAAAATTAAATCAAGTTCCTTTAATTGAACTAAAGCCATTGGTTCTGTGACACTTTCCTATAATATAGGTTTATATGCTTGCCTGTTGTGCTCCAGTTATACAGATGACTGTGGAATATGTATGTGGCCATCGTCGCGCACATTCGTGGAGTTACATTTTAAACGTGACTTAATACTGTGATCTTAATTTAAACAAGACAATTTTTGACAAATTCTGTGAATGGAATGCGTGACGATACATGACTTCGTTTTTGTTTTTAACTTATTTAATTGTGTGATAAAGATAGGCTTAATTAATACTATGGACTTGCAATGCCATAAATATTTCCAGATTTATTCCAAAAAACAGCATTTCTAGGTCCCAGTCTAATTGAAAAGACAAAATTGGATCAAAACTTTAAAATCTATATTCCCTAGATCAACAAGTTAAACTAAATCAGTATAGTAATATATTACGCTACACTTAGTTCCTCTTAGAAATGTTAATGATTTGTTATCCAAAGAATATTATATTAACTATAAATTGTTGAGTATACAATTTATATTGATTAGTATAAAATACAAAGGGTGTAACTCAACCCCATGGATTTCGTGTCCAATTACTCTTAAAGCAATATTTAAATTATAGACATTTACTTATGATATCATATTGAGTTATTTCCCACCATTACATGTAACAGTTATTATTTAAATATTGTTTTATAATATTCTTTAGTCTCTAGGAGATAATTTAGATATATTCCACAGTCATTTATCAATAGGATCGTCATTGTTTAAACCAAAAGGCTGCTTCTCGGATGTTATTTAAATTTACGATTTTGACGAGATAGGCACGAATTTAAGCCAAGCTGTAGGTTATTTTAAGATTTAATTATCATGATTGTTGGATTTACCGTCCGAGCATTACATAATAATAGTGATGACATATAATCTAGACTAGAGGATACAATCTTGACACATTACCCCTAAAATCTTCTTATCAACTCAACTATAAAGCTTTGAACAACTCATTTGTAATTATTATATGATGAGCCCATGTGAACATAGTCAAAATGGGTTATCAGTGCATATCATCACAAATTAATGCAGTGATTAGATATTCTAAGGTATTAGTAGTTGTTACTGACCGTTTTAAAACGTTTGAGTCATTGATGTGCCCAGAAACTGGGCTTCTAGTGAAATTATAGTAAGTGTCGTTAACAGACTGGCAATATCTCTATGTATGTGCATATATAAATGTAATATTCGTGGTCTCTTAATTTAGTCAAGATATTTAATAGTGTGAGTCTCTTCAATTACATGTAAGTAATGTATAACATACTAACTATAACGAATAATTGATACTGTCCTTTTGTGCAACTTTAGTTCTGCTATGTTGTGATCAGCTTTAAATTGGAACTGGAGTATTTGTACACGATAATGTTGACATATTTTCCACATAGTTATTTTTATAAAAAAAATGTTGATATGAGACAATACAGTATGTAGTTTTCAAAATTTTTCTTTATCTTATAGTTTGCTTAAAAGTTTGGCAAATATTTTGGAAGGGACCAACATGCGCGAATTGTTTTCTCCAAACAGTAGTTTGTAGAAATATGCATAGTAGTTCACCTCCGAAGCAGTTCTTGTCGTTCGTGATTTAAGTTCATATTGCATTTTAAACGACTAAGTAGTTAATGTTGAGCCATATCCACAAGCTTTCATTTCTGTTTTGTCTGTTATCAATTAACTGGGCTATGAACACAAAACTTAAGTAGTTGAAGTTTTACAAATATTTATTGACGTATTTTATGATTCAGTGGGTAATGACTGAACATATAGCATGGATCTCAGAATGCAGCTAACAGTGATACACATTCTTTATTGCCTTTGTAGGAAGCCTCCCCTTAGCATACTGTTGGCGAATAAATAAATATTATATCAATGTTCAGGGGTGGCTTCATTTGCCTAGTGTGCTATATATCCTCAGTCACACAAACTCACAAAATGGTTGTTATTGGTTATTTTAAAATCAAATGTTGCATTCAGACTAATTTTAGTTATTAACTTATAATATGACAAAGCTGCAATCGAATGTAGTTCAAAGGAAAGTATTTGGAGCGATACGCACAGTAGACTAGCTCTTATTGTGAATGTCTCCGTAAGTTAGGTGATCCCGTAGGCACGACCGGCGCGACGGCGCGCGGCGCGAGCATCAGAGAGGCCGAGGTGCGATGCAATATTTGCATTCCAGTTTTGTGTTTAAGTTAGCAGCCGAGGGTAATAGTTGTTAATGTTTATTTTTATTTAATCCACATTGCCAAATATTTTGGTTGTTGTGCTATTTATTACAAAATTTTCTATGATATCAATTTAGTACCTTCCATTAATAAGTGTCTTCAAATGATTTTACAATGTTTTATCATTTCAATTTTATGCATTTTATTTTGTTTTAGTCAAATCATAATTATACATGATAATATACATAATATTACATATAATATGTTGTATTATATGTATTGTTCATTCATATGATAAATATTTTTTTCTCATTGAACTGTAGTCAAATGACAGTATTTTTATAATGAAAATTGTATAAGGATGAAGGGTTTTTTGCCTGACGCGCGTTGCCAACGCCTCCGGGTCGCGGCAACGCGCGTCCTGTGGGTATTACGTATATCTGATAAGCATTATGTAGGTTTAGCGAAATAGATTAACTCGGAGATGAACTCCAAGTACCAAAACTTATTGGTTCAATGTTGTTGTTCTCGTATTATGGTGATATAGTGCGTCGCGCGCGGCGCAGAGCTCAATATTTTTAGTAACCCCTAAGAAAATTAATACCTCTTTTGAAAAAAAATATAATATATATGATATAGTATATCCAATCGATTATCACATATTATGTATTTCCCTGTTTATTTTGATGTGATATCATAAATGACTGATCTGAATTTAGTTTTTAAGTTGGTTATTGATATGCAGTGCTATTTCGAGAGTGTAATTAAGATTTAATATTGAAAGTGCCAATGCTCGTAATTTAATCTTTATGACTGTTCCTTTATCGTACCTAGCTGTTTGTGAGGGCTCGGCCCGTTCCTCCTTTGTCAACTTCAGTATAAGCAATCTTCTTTCTTAGACTAAGTTTTCAATTTATTGTTACTTTATTTAAATCACGTAACGTGCACAATCTCAGTAATGCTTGCAATATTATGTGTAACATGTTTTATTCCTCACTTATAATTTATAACCCTGCGTAATGTTAAGAGTACAATATGATGTTATATCATTCTAGTATCAAAATTAGCCGAAGATGTTAATATTATTAGTTAGGTAAAATTTTAACATAGCTTTGTATAATTGGGATGTTTTAGTATTTAGTAGTGTATAATTACGGCGTAGTGGCAAGCAAGATGTCTCGTGAATGGAGTGAATAATGTTAGTGGCAATAATACTCGATGTAAGTCTCCTGCCAAGATACTTGTACAGGGCCGCGCCGCCGCGGTCATCGCCGGGCAGCATACCCAACTGAACGTAACGAACCTAGGCGTTTATTTGTTGTAATTATAATAATAGACGTAGGTATTTTATCGTACTTAAATAATTATTCTTGCGATGCCTTAATTCTGGTTGTCAATTAGACATGTCTCTGCGTAGAGTGTTATCATTGTTTTTATTTATTTTAGTTTTGCTGTTCCGGTTTCCTCCGCGAACTTCCAGTCCAGGCTGTTCTTTTGAAATGATTTTGAGGTCGATTTATTTTTACCTAAGTGTTCTTATTAAATGTTACCAAAATGTTTTTAATAAAATATTTTTATATGTATCTTGTCGTTTTCATTTTGAGTTCTATAGACATTTCGCTAGAAGCGTTTGTCGTAAACACCCACCTACATTCAACTACAAATAGCTGTCTGTAATGACTCGACAAAGTATAAATAGCTTCGTATCATTTTTAGTCCTGCACTGCATGTAACATATTTTTCAATACACTTTCTCGAAAACTGGTCCATAATGCACTACGATTAGGTACAACATGCAATGTATTTCACACGCGTGCGTTTTTTTCCATTTTCCCGCACGTGTGCAGGAATGAAAATTGCCACAGAAACTATGCCTATAGTCTGAGGTGAATGTTTTTTTTTTAATTTCAGCAAAGCATTACCTACGCGTCTTTACGGCATAAATATTTTTTGAATATTAAAATTGTGTTTATACTTAAATAGAATATCATAGATAAACATGATTATTAAAAACTAATAGTTATTATACACAAATTAACATTTATTTGTGTTCTGAATTAAAAAATATAAAATAAATGTATTTTTTATACTAGGCTGTTTAACGGCTTCATACCTTTGCCTCTCCTTCAACCTGGCGAAAGCAAAGCGCGAAAAAAAAAAAGAAAATTAAAATCATAGTTTCGTTCGTAACAAAAATATTTTCGTTATTTTATTTTATTTCTTCAAAAGTGTATTGAAAAACGTCGTTTGATACACGTGGACATTTGTTATTGTAGTAGTAGGATTTAATTCCGCCTCGAATGCAATAACAAACTTTCTCCACTTGTATCAAAATGTACTATTCTCAGCTCCACACTTCACGGCAGTAACTATGTAAAAAAATTGGTCACGTTTCTTAGCGTAAACATTTATTTTTGGGCGAGTAGCCAATAACAAAGAAATTAGACACAGTGTCTGACAAAATTATGTTTACAAGTCAATTTAAAATGCTTGAATATTTCCTCGCAAATAATTAGGTATTTACTACATGTTATTGTTTACTAGCATGGATAACACGGTTTGTTTACATTTTATTGAGCTTACGTCATCAAGTTGTAGGTAGGTACCTATGGTTGCTTATTAGGGTTCCGTACCCAAAGGGTTAAAACGGAATCCTATTATTCCGTCTGTCTGTCACCAGGCTAATAAAAAAAAACCGGCCAAGTGCGAGTCGGACTCGCGCACGAAGGGTTCCGTACCATTATTATAAAAAAAAACCGGCCAAGTGCGAGTCGGACTCACGCACGAAGGGTTCCGTACCAATTATAAAAAAATCACGTTTGTTGTATGGGAGCCCCCCTTAAATATTAATTTTATTCTGTTTTTATAGAGCGGCAACAGAAATACATCATCTGTGAAAATTTCAACTGTCTAGCTGTCACGGTTCATGAGATACAGCCTGGTGACAGACAGACAGCGAAGTCTTAGTAATAGGGTTCCGTTTTTACCTTTTGGGTACGGAACCCTAAAAAAGAATAAAGGTGGACCCTACTACGATGGTACGGAACCCTTCATGCCCGAGTCCGACTCGCACTTGGCCGGTTTTTGTGAAATATGGCCCTGACTGAAAGTGGTGTCGGAATATTCCGTTGCAATCGTCGATTTATTGCATTGATATGTAAGTACTTAATTATATTTTAAATTATGTGCAATGAATAGGTAGGTACGTAGGTATGACGTGTCGGTTAACGTACGTAGGTATGTATTTCTATTTTTATTGATTGATCTCTATCGTAGTGTTGGCGATAACCCCAATGTAAGTTGATAGCTAGGTACCTACCTATCTTCAGCGTCAATAACATCAGCTCTATGAGGATTGAGGAAAAAGGTTAAGTAGGTACCTACCGGGAAACTAAATTGGTTATTTAAATTCAATCTAATTTTGAATCGGTTCCTATATCTACGTATGAATAGAAGACACCTACCGGCTTGTACACATAAACAAAATACGACGCATCGTGCTACGATGCGACGTTGCATCGTGGTAATCTACGACATCGCAACGTGTCACGATTTCGTATGGTCGGTCGCAGTAAATTTCGAAAAATGGACCGCACTAGACAAATAACAAATACGGCACCGGCGAAAGATAGTTCCAACGACGTCGTACCGTGCATTGTGGCAGTACGTAGCGACGTCGTAGATTCCCACGATGCAACCGCGTCGTAGCACGATGCAACCGCGTCGTAGCACGATGCGACCGCGTCGTAGCACAATATGTGACCGCGTCGTAGCACGATGCGACCGCGTCGTAGCAGGATGCGACGTTGAATCGTGTTTATGTGTCTAGCCGGCGTTGTTGTTGTAGGGTTGTATCACTTAGTTTGTGTTGTTATGTTGTGGAGTACACAGAAAGAACCACAAGTTGTATTTAAAGTTATATTGGAAAGTAAAAGTTACAGTAGTTAAAAGTGGTAGTGATTCTTTCTCTTGACAAGTGGCTAGTTCCACAGTTGTTGTCTGACTCGCCCTGCCTTGCGTGAAAAGTTACAATTATAGCGTGATATTTGTGACGCACGTCATCTAAGTAGGTTGCTGCGTTCGCAAAGTAAATGTACGGTTGATGAGACCGTACAGTTGTTTATCATTGTATTACTACTACTTACGTAATTACGTATAGAGAAGATAGCGCGAACAAAATCTTACTTTGAATACTTTGAGTTCTACCACAAAACATGATTTTACACCCCAAAAAAAAAAGTCGTTTCCCAGCAATATTTTTTAATAGTAATAGTATATAATAGTGTAGTACCTATAGTAATAGTGTTTACGTAAAGTTACTTAGTTTGATGTACAGAATACTTGGTTGACGGCTTTGTGATGAGTCTGTTTACATCCTGTATGTCGAGCAGATCTACCCATCCCACATTTCCTTCGATTCCTAGGTAATACCCATGTAGTAACTGCTCCCTTGCTCTCTCGGTCGCAAGCGCGACAGAGCGTGGGGTCCTGGGTTCGATTCCCGGGTCGAACAAGAAGTGACTATGAGAATGAGAGTTCAACATTCCGTTGCAACTCGCAGTTCTGTATCTGGGCTGTATTTGATAGATGAAGGACTTTTTACCATGCATATCTCATATCTGCGATACACACAGATAATTATAATTATAATGGATAAATTCATACAGCAGGATAGCTTCGGCCTTCTTCGATATAAGGGGCAGGACTAAAGCTGGTACGCCGCAAATTAGAGATATGTAAGAAATAAATGTCATTAACCCGAGATGGGCCGGAGCCATTTATTCAAATAGGTAGGTCCATAATAGGTAGAGAACGCCTTGTGGTATTAAATCCGCCTATGTACCACTATTGTACATGAAGTTTAAATAAATAAAATAATTCCGAAAACAGAAATAATGACATAAACTTGTCCCGAAACGACCTTTATCGTGATCCTTGACTTTTCTAGTAAATAAAAAACGATTCATAATGTATTGTACCTACTTATCCAGAGAAATTAAAGGAAAGAGCAATGACCTTTAATTCTTACTTATCTGGCGGAGACTATAGTAACCACATGAACCCCCAGGCCATGAGCCCGTTCTCCCTAACACTAAGCGGAACCTAAATATTCTTGCACAAAACTGGTTATTCTACCTAACTAAACATAACGCCTGTGATCTCCAAAGGGTAGGGCTTAGACATAGGTTTAGCTATTCTATTTCCGAATTAATGTATCTAGGCATCGATTAGTGTTAGTGAAAATGGGAGATTTACACGAAATGAAGGTGTTTGCTGTCAGAGTCATACATAGATATTCCTATTTTGGTAATCTCTCGGGGGGTAGATGAAACTAGATGTGTGCCATCCTCCCCGTGTGCGTTACCCTGGCAAAATGTTGTGTATTTGTTGTGTGAATAATTAGTGTATCATGAGGAGCAATTTGTTTACTAATACCAAAATTTGTATGAATTATAGTTTTAAAGTTATTTGAGAAAACACATTTTGCTGGAGTAACGTTTGAAACGTTATCCTGGCAAAATCGATTTTCAAAAATTCGTTCAGCCCGGAACCAAATATACGTACATGAATAGATAGCTTTTGTTGCGTAGTAAATGTTTGTAAATAGCAAAATTTGTGTGTGATAAGGTTCTTGAGTTACCTATTTAAGATTTTACTGCGGTAACGTTTCCCTAAAAACACCAACATACTCCAGTTGTACTTATAGAGGAGGATGGCACTTTTTTTCTCATTTGGCCCTATACTCACGCCCTATATAAGAACGGTTGATATAGGTACCTTTTTGAGTGAAACTAGAACTACTTATTAAACTAGAGGTAGGCACTTATTACGGTCTATTCTATACAAAGAGCGCGAGATATTAGATACTAGCGGACGTCCCGCGGTTTCACCCGCGTAGTTCCCGTTCCCATGGGAGTACGGGGATAAAATATAGCCTATGTTACTCAGGGTGAATGTAGCTTTCTAATGGTGAAATAATTTTTGAAATCGGTTCATTACTTCCGGAGATTACCCCCTACATACAAAATTACAAACAAATGTTACCTCTTTATAATATTAGTTATGTAGATAAGTACACCTGTTCAGGGAAGTCACGGCCAAACTTAGCAATTTAAATATTCCCGTTATGCTATCAAACCACGATCCGTAACGCTGAGCACTTAGCTGCTGAGTCTTCTTAGCAAAACGCAATGCCTGTTATTTAAGTAGCTATAGCAAAGGACAAATGGGCCATTCTGTTGTCTTGTTTTGTTAGTCTCTGCTGCGCACTCGTGCATTCGTAACGGGGACCACTAATCTTGAAGGAGACACAAAAGTTGCTGGGCTGGTGACTTTTGTGTTTCATAGTGAAAAATAATTAATGCTCCGTAGCCTGCTGTCGCTGGCGCTTGGTATACCTAGTGGTCGCAATGCAAGCGTAGGTTACAGCTTAATCTTATGGTGAATGCTCCAACCAGCCGGCGCAATTTAAATTTTCTTACGTTTTTTGCAATTTGCAGGATTCGCGGCTGTAAGACGTATGTAGTTACAAAATTATAATCATCAATACAACGCTCGTTCATGTAACTCGAATGAATGACTATTTCATGAAACCGGCCAAGTGCGAGTCGGACTCGCGCACGAAGGGTTCCGTACCATTATCTATACATTAGACAAAACAGCAAAAAAATCACGTTTGTTTTATGGGAGCCCCCTTAAATATTAATTTTATTCTGTTTTTAGTATTTGTTGTTATAGCGGCAACAGAAATACATCATCTGTGAAAATTTGAACTGTCTAGCTGTCACGGTTCATGATATACAGCCTGGTGACAGACAGACGGACAGACAGCGAAGTCTTAGTAATAGGGTTCCGTTTTTACCCTTTGGGTACGGAACCCTAAAAAATCATCTTTTTTGAAGTACTTTATGAATACCAGCGGTTTATTGTTCGATTTGGAGGTAACTTTGGATTTTTTTTCTATCGAAAAAAGTTTATGGAATCGTGTTTTTGCCAAACATAGGACTTAACATTAATCCTCAACTTTACCATATATTTATTTCAAAATTAATGCTGCAGTATTTAAGGCGTAACGGAGGATCATGCCAAGCCATTTGAGGAATAGGAGTCCTTAGTCCTCAGGATTTATCACAATCTGGGGAAATTACAGTGCAGTGTAGGTACTACCTATTCAGTCTGGACACCCCTGCCTAACCCACCGGGGGCCACAGGCGTATATGATGTGTTTACTGAAGCAAATCCTAGTAAGTAATCCTACACAATTATTATAAAGGCGAAAGTTCATGAGGATGTAGTATGGATGTTTGTTCCTCTTTCACGCTAAAACAGTTGAAAGGATTTGGGTGAAATGTTGGCACACAGATACTTCATAACATTTTTTTCAATACACTTCCTCGAAAACGGGTTCATAACGCACTACGATTAGGTTCATTCAACATGCAATGTATTTCACACACGTGCGTTTTTTTTTTCATTTTCCAGCACGTGTGCGGGAAAAAATTCCTCAGATAACCATACATTTACGAAGTTTAAATCGGTTCAATGCCTATAGTCGGAGGTTTTTTTTTTTATTTCGGCAAAGCAATTTTATGTAGGTAAGTATTCGTCTTTACGGCGTAAATATTTTTTGAATATCAAATTGTGTTTATAGATAGAATATCATACTTAGATAAAAATGATTATTTAAAACTAATATTTACTTTTTAAACAAATTAACATTTATTTGTGTTCTGAATTTAAAAATGTAATTAAGAAAACAATTTTTTATATTAGTCTTTATAACGGCTCCATCCATACCTTTGCCTGCCCTTCAACGGCCAAAGCAAAGCGCGGAAAAAAAAAGAAAATCAAAATCATAGTTTTGAATTCATGACCAAAATATTTTTCGTTATTTTATTTTATTTCTTCAAAAGTGTGTTGAAAACTTTTATACAAAAATGTACAATTCTTTATTCTTTTGTAAATCCTCAATAGAATGTCTCACAAGGGGTCCGTCAGACTCCTACAAACCACAAGGTGTTGCTCCTCGTCACTTCTGGCTGGGTTGCGGGTACACAATTGCATTCTTCTCAATCAGATACTTTTATTAAAACCTCATCATCATCAGCCTCTGCTTGGAAACATGCCTCCTCTCTATGAGAGGAATTAATGGGCTATAATCCATCACGCGGGCCCAGTGCGGATTGGTAGATGTCACATGTCTTCGAATTTTTTGGTTCTGGGACATGCCCGGTTTCCTCACGAAATTTTCCTTCACCGTTTTCAGAGCAGCGGTGATGAAATAAATTACACAAAGTAATGCGCCTGCCTGGGTTCGAACCCACGACTTAGGTACTGTTCGTAAGTCGGGGCCGCCCGCCGCCTGCACTGGACCACCGCTGCTCCACTGCTATTATAACCTGGATTGACTTAACTAATTAGAATTTTTACTTTTTTACGGAAGTAGTAGGTACTAGGTACCTACGATACCGTGGGATATTACCTACCTACCGTACGCGGTGCGTGCGAAGCCGCGTGCTTACGCTAGTTATCTCTAAAGGTACTTAGATATGACGTGACGGCTGGAAGGCTCGTCTTGTTCACACCTACTCAAAGTTAATAGATCTATTAATAAAACTAGATAAGCACCTTAAGTATTGGTAGCATGTTTACATACAATTAAGGTAGGTACCTACCTACCTATTTATCCATTTTAATCACATGTAGGTACTTACTCGTTACCGACATTAACAATTTCTAATAACATAAGAAAAACATGAGATCTTAGCATTCTGATAGTGCAAATCATTATGATAATTTATTTAAATTTTATGACTGTGTGAATCATTACCTAATAACCATTGATGTTTTGAACATTATCAGTAGGTACATAATCACACAAATGATAACATGCACGTCCTTCCTATAAAAATAAACAAGAAAAAAAAAACCCAATGAGTAGGTAATAGATACCTACATAAACTGAAAATCTAATCATATTAAGGAAACAACAACGAATAGTAGCAGCTAGGTATGTCTTTCGTTCGTCCGCTAATTCGATCGAGATTAGCGGTAAACATTGTCTATTTACAAAATGGACGCCTTGGGGCATAAACGCCATCTTTCAAGCATTGTGAACATCGCGAATAACGTAGTGCAAAATAATGGCATGGCGGGTTTAGGTTTCACACGAAGCCTGCGTTCAGCGCCATCTATTCGTTTGGTGAGTAAGCTGTACTTCCGAACGGAGCGTTGCTGAAATCCAGTGATTTTATGGAATAACAGATGGCGCTGCAAACGCGAGCTTTGAATGTTTTCTATAACCGCACAGAGATGGCGCTACCAGTTCTTTTCTAACGACATTGCATTGTATCGAAATGGGTCAAAAATTCGAGAATAACAAGAAGTTACGTTTTACACTTTTGACTCTATAATAACAGCCTTGGTATTGTTCTTAAAACTGTGGTGCTGAATTATGCTAATAGTAATTAGGTACTTAGATACCAATGTTGTAATAAATAAGATTGATCTATTTCAAGTAAAGAGACGTATTTAAAATATTTAGAGGATTGTTCTGATTAGCGGCATTTGTAACTACACGCAATGCACGATTTTACAGAGTATGGTTTTCTTGAGCAGCGGTGGTCCAGTAGTGGCGGCCGCTTACGAGCAGTAAACCGTGGGTTCGAACCCAGGCAGGGGCATGGCATTACAAAGATAATAAACAATACCTAGTTAATAAGAGCGCTAGTAATTAGTGCTGTCGTATGCATTGCCTTTTTTATTCTTCTACGAAGATGACAGGGAAACTCGACCTACTCCTTGAAAAGCTTATACTAGAGGTCATCATCATCATCATACAGTCATACACACTCTCTTGCCCTTTTATTTGGGGTCGACGTAGCATGTCTTCTTCTTTTAAAACTCGTCATCTCATCAGATCTTTCTTACCATATCACAGTCGATACATCGTTTTTGGCCTTCTTTTAGACTTATAGCTACCCATCTATATACTTACTTACTCAAAACTCACGACACAGCTCGGTACACATCCAGTTTTATCCCTTAAAGTGAACTGGACTTAATTTGTTGCTTCTAACGACCTTCACGGAATTTGTTGAGTTTCCCTGACACCTTGTATAGATACAGGCCTACGGCCTACCTATCTACTATTTTACCTCGGCATCGGCATGAGATAAGACACTGACACTGCCGTTACATTTGAAGGTATTTTCGAGACCTTTTTGATGACATGACGTATAGCTGATTGGGAGGCTCCTGAAACAGCTTATTCCGCGGAGCAAATAGCGACAACAATAACCAAAGTTTCAAATAAATCATTACGTCACGAGCCACCAATCTCTTTCATAAAAAAATAAATTTTAACAGCAACAATAAATCCAGGCGCCGCGTCGATTCCCAACATTATTCGCGACAAAATACAATTTCACCAACTACATTGTTCGAAATCATAATGGAATATAGTCAGAATTGTTTTTTACGCTTCGTAATAACCGCGGCAATGATGTTTTTGTTTGGAATATCCACTTTTGTGTAGCCATAATGGGTGTATTCATT
The DNA here is from genome assembly GCA_905147715.2 of Xestia xanthographa. NCBI lineage: Eukaryota > Metazoa > Arthropoda > Insecta > Lepidoptera > Noctuidae > Xestia > Xestia xanthographa. The sequence goes on from LR990655.1 coordinate 21,582,906, forward strand.
CAGACGGGAGCAACTGAAAAGTGTCTCTTTTATCAGTCGCACAATAGGCGGGAATCAAAGAAATTACGAATTCCACGGACCGATGTTCTACGGTGTAAAATAAAGAAGGGATTGTGGACGCCTTTGTTGGTTTATAATATTTTCATTGTTGAATAGGTGGCCCGATACAGCTTCTGATATTTATGATAGATATGCATCTCGAAAACAATGGCGTGTTATGTAAACAGTAATAGATAGGCTGCGGTTAGGATAAAATGTAGGCAGAAATGGATAAGGATATACTTTAATCCATTTATAGGTAGGTATTATAATTTAATCCGAAAGTAAAGCTTCTGTGTGTCTACCGATCTGTGATTACTTTTAACTGTTTGACGACTAGCCAGATAAAATTAGGCACACAGTCTAGAGTTATAGCCCATAACCTGGCGTAATTTTAGCTATGCCTATAACCTAGGTACTTATTTTCCTTGAAATCGAGCTCGTTCCTACTTCCAGTAAAACTTACATTCAATTAAACCTACTGAACCAAAATCAACGCACACTTGAACAAATACATTCGACCGCATATTGGAGGCAATGCTTTGAACTTCATGTGGCCTAGCGTTGTACCAAGTTGCAATAGAATAAGAGGCCAGTTTTTACTGGTTTTGCTGCCAACGTGCGGCCAACTGTACTTACAGTGAGCAAAATATGTGAATAGAGTGAACTGAAAGCCGCGGGGCGCTGATTGCCAGCCATATCTTGGATGTATTGACATTCATGAGCCGGTATTGCGACGCTCTCATCAGGCCTAAAGCACAGGTCCCACTGGCGACGAGTAGCGATAAGCAAAGACGAGTAAGCTAGCGTGTAGTGTAGCACCAGCTAGTGGACGAGTTCTCGCCGTATCTGGATGTATTGACCTTCATGAGCTAAGGTCTAAGGCCCACCGCTGACGATGAAAAGACTAGCTGTCGACGATTTTTTCGCTCAAGAAACGTACAGATGCTCGTAGGCGTCTATACAATGGATGTAGATCCAGTGTCAGTAAAAGAGATTGATACATGTACCCTTTTCCTGTCCCATGAACCAGTGTGTCTGCTTCATGAACATTAAATGTGCTAATAGTTGTTTGCCCAACTACCAGGAGGCCAGAACCATCAAGAAGTATTTTTTTACTGCATGATAATCGAAATGTACATAATTATGAGATCCCTATTAATAGTTATTTATGCAACTGTTGTATAATGAGGGGTATTAAAACACGAATGTGGGTTTATCACACGAGGCGAAGCCGAGTGTGATAATAGTATCACATGAGTGTTTTAATACCTAATTATGTACAGTTGCATACAAGACTTTATCTACATCCATGATAATATATGAATCCTCCATAAAAGGTTCTGAAACCATAGGATGTTGCAGTGTTGTAAGAAGTCTATGTAAATTCATGGAAAGTTTAATTTGCTGAGTATTTAATACAAACAAACCATGTATAGGTAATATATAATTATTTAAATTTTGGATTTGGTAGTGAATCGCACGTGCTAGACAATGTTCTTTTTAGGGTTCCGTAGTCAACTAGGAACCCTTATAGTTTCGCCATGTCTGTCCGTCCGTCCGTCTGTCCGTCCTCGCTTAATCTCTGTGACCGTTAGCACTAGAAAGCTGAAATTTGGTACCAATATGTATATCAATCACGCCGACAAAGTGGTAAAATAAAAATTGGAAAAAAATGTTTTATTAGGGTAGCCCCCCAATATGTAAAGTGGGGAGTGATTTTTTTTTTAATTTCAACCGTAACGTGTGATATATTGTTGGAAAGGTATTTAAAAATGAATAGGGGTTTTCTAAAATCATTTTTTGATAATGTCAATAATTTCGGAAATAATCGCTCCAAAAGCAAAAAACAATGTGTCCCCCCCCTCTAACTTTTGAACCATAAGTTTAGAAAATATGAAAAAATCTGAAAAGTAGAACTTTATAAGGACTTTCTAGGAAAATCATTTTGAACTTGATGGAAACAACAGTTTTTGTACAAAAAAGACAAAAAGTTGTACAAAATAATTTCTGGACTAAGTTTGTAGTATCTATATACTATATATACTATATATTATATTATATATATTAATATTATAAAGCTGAAGAGTTTGTTTGTTTGTTTGAACGCGCTAATCTCTGGAACTACTGGTCCGATTTGAATGATTCTTTCAGTGTTTGGTAGTCCATTTATCGAGGAAGGCTATAGGCTATATAACATCACGCTGCGACCAAAAGGAGCGGAGCACAAATTAAAAATATTGCAAAAACGGGGAAAAATGTATTCCTTTTGTGAGCTGTTTCTCTTTTATGTGACGCAGACGAAGTTGCGTGGGTCAGCTAGTATTCGTATATGCAAGCATTTTTACATAATGGATACCCACCTTTAAACTCATAAGTGGAAACACTTATTGTGACGGACGGGAAACTACGGAACCCTACACTGAGCGTGGCCCGACACGCTCTTGGCCGGTTTTTTAAAACGAGTTGCATAATGAAATTCAGTACAACATTATAACACCCGTTTGAATGTTATAATGGTTATTATGACACTGGCTGTTTTAATGTTGGCCATAAGCTAACTGTTTCAGATAATTTTATAGAGGATTTATAGCATGGGTGTAGATAAAAATATATAATACCTCCTATAAGGTTCTGACCTCATGGTAGTTGGTAGATAAATAAAAAATAAAAAACCAATAAACCCCTGCCTAGTCAAATTATGCAATCACTCGTTACCCGTGATCCCGGTGGGATATGACATGCTGTTATTATGGATTTGTATTTTCTATCGATACTTTCAGAAGTCCAGGAAACAATCCCTAATGCTATGGAAACACTGGTAATTAAAATTACCCATGGACCCGATAATGGGTCGACCCACCGGGACCACGGGTAACCACCCCTGCTGTTGGTGTACCAAATAAATAAACAGCTCGTTTATAGTCGCTTGTCGCTTTTCGTCGGCAGTGGAACGGTGCCTTATCCATCCTTATAAACACTTTTATATAAAAACGTTAAATCGACACGAGTTTGCGGTGAATTTTAATTATAGGATAAGCGTAAGGGAAAAGAAAGATTTTATTGGCTTTTTATGAAGTTTATATGATTTGAGTTTGAGCCCGAATCACCTTACCAGTTTCATCACTTTTCCTTGACCATTTTAAAAACAGAAGAACTTACAAGTTAACAAGGAAAGCGAAACTGTTCTGATATGGCCTCCTAATACCTACGCAACCTTTAATTCTAAGAGGATTAACTTAAAGTTTTCAAAACGAATGTATTTTTTGCTATCGGACTACTCTTTTATATAGAGTAGTGAAGTGGAGGAGCTCGTGGCTAAATAAGAACAGCCGCTCGGGTCGATCTTTAGGTTAAGCCGTGCTTGCCTAGGTTGGTTTGTGGATGGGTGACCACCCATTACATACCGAGTTTCCTCCGTGCCTCGGAAAGCAGAAAGAGTATCAAAACATCCATTCATCCTGACAAACTTTCGCAAAAATAGTAGTCATCATCATCTGCCTAGCCTTTTCCCAAGTTTTATTGGGGTCGGCTTCCAGTCTAACCGGATGCAGCTGAATACCAGTATTTTACATAGAGCGACTGCCTATCTGACCTCCACAACCCAGTTATAGTACTGGGTAATACGATACCCTTTGGTAAGACTGGTTGTCAGAGTTTTTGGGCCACTGACTACCTGTAACGACTGTCAAAGATCACAAATGACAGCCAGGACCAACTGCTTAACGTGCTTTCCGAGGCACGGAGGAAACTCGGTGTGTAATGGGTGGTCACCCATCCACAGACCAACCTAGGCAAGCACGACTTAACCTAAAGATCGATCCGAGCGGCTGTTATTATTTAGCCACGAGCTCCTCACTTATTAGAGAAGTTATAACGTTAAATATCTTTTCGTTTATTGAGTTACAAATTATAAATAAACAATTTTTATGTAAATTATCTTCCTACACATACACTAATTACACAATAGACGCAAATGGTTGTTTATAGTGTGCAGGTCCATACCTCAAGACGTAGAAAAGAAGTACACTTATTTGAATGAGTAAGATTGCAAAAACGACCAGTGCCTTGATCCAACATTTTGATTCATTGTGTTCTGAACTTCTTTCAGAACTTGAGGAGTCTGAGTAGGGCCGGCTACCATCACTGCTGCTGGCAGGGTGCTTCTTTATTGTAATCATGGTTAATTGTTAACTCTTTTTCTTTCAAGAAATTCTTTTCAAATCCTCACGTTGCATGGGCATTCTTATTTCTAGAACACTTGCTTTTGTTGTACTCGAAACAGACTGTTCTCCAGATTTCAATTGCTATTAAATATTTTTTGATTTTGTAAGTAGTCATTTACAGTGTAAAGTGTAAATAAACGAGTTTCTGGTTAATGACAAACTTGACATAATGGCACAGACCTCTATAAAATATGGAGATCTGCGAAACCTTTTTATTGTTTATTCTTTTTTACACAAAACCTTTTTAAAGTTTAGACTCTTTGACGGATGAATATAGCATCCTGAGCGAGCTATTTTGTTTCTAGCCAGCAGTATTGTTTAGACCAAGACCTTCTTTTTAACGTAAGTAAGACTTCACTTTGAAATAGAAGAACGAAACCGACTTTCTTGATAATGAAGATGTTTAAAAAGTTCTCCATTGCCTTTTTACGTTAAAGTACCTGTTTTTACATTGAGTCTCTCGTATATTTTGAATAGGAATCAGAAAATAGGTATCGCTCAATGAGTAATGTTAAACAGTGGTCCATTGAAACGGCTGAAGCCTTTAGAAAATCACCCTCCTTTCGAGTCGCTTTTTGCAGCCTCTATTTATGTTTTCCACATTTTCCATATAGAATTTTGTGCTTGTGATGTCGACCGAATCTTCCATTGAAATCTCACACTCGGGAGTTGGCAATTCAGTAGTAAATTAACACCATTCAGTGGCGGTCTGGAAGATGCCTGAAAGGTCTGTTTGTGACTTTTATTAATATATGTAGGACTGAAAAAAGCTTCGTTTACATATATGCTGAGCCAGTATTCAAATATATTCTTACGGTACTTTTTATATCGTTAGATATAAGTACAAGTGTTCTGTGTAAAGGTTTTGAGGCTTTGAGAATTATTTTGAATACTTTTGAAAGCATATAGTTTTATTATCCTTATACTTTTGATTTTCATTTAAGTTATAGGGAGTGAATAAACAATTTCTCATACTAATAGTTACACACAAAGTGGATTTCTAATGGGGAGACACACTGTGGAACTAATGGCGCATAGCTGGTTCCCAACATCGTCATTGGTTGAAAATGTGGTAATGTCATTTTATATTTCAAAATAGCTTAACCTCATTGGTCAGATTGAGACCAGCTATGGTGGCGCCATCTTAAATTATCTTTGCCTGTGTCTCCACATTGTATAAAGTCCGACTGTTCATAAGAACAATGTTATGTTTCCCTCAAAGGATATCTTTATAAAATCATCAATAATTTTCTTGTGTAGGTTTCATAAACATATTTAATGACTAACGCAAGACCCGTTTCCAAAGAATTTCCCATTCAACTCATTTTCCTATTTGGCGGGACACAAAAAGCGGGTGGCTGGTAACACAATTGGGCCGGCTTTTGTTCCACGTCGCTCCACCGAGCATTCTTTTACCAGAGCGGCTGGAACAACTGTTTCTAGTACGATAGCCTCACAATGCGAACTATTGTCGCCAACGTAATTGTTCTTTGCCTCATCTACTCGAGGGCTAGCTAATAGCACCGTAATTTAACACGTAATTGCTCCAGGAATTGCTAAAAGCAACAAACAAACGTCAAATTATATTCGAACAGTATGTCCTAGTATAAAACGTTTCATAAAGCTATTCATCGAGCTAGCTAAGGAGTGAATCTTTATGAATGCGACCAAATTGTATGAGAGTAGTCCTCTTTCAAAACTTCTATGAATAGTGTTAATTCGCTATAGCGAGTTTGCTCGGAGCTCGTCAATGGACTATTTGGAGACTTGAGAAGCGCGCCGCCTCACAAAGTCGCAATATTGTGTATGGAAAACGCGGGAAATATGAATGGTGGAGGCGACACACGAGTGTAGGCGATTTTGTAAAGAACTCACAATGTTAGAGAATATTTCAACGGTGTCTATTCACTCGTGTGCCTGGCTATACCAAATCTGAAACGGATTTGCAGAAAGGATTATGTTTTATGGTGTGCTTACTTATTGTTATGTTCAACCTGTTTACGGGTGAGTAGTGAAAGTTAGGATGCAAGTGAAATATAAAGTACCTAATTGCATATTTTCATTTCAGTGCTGGAATAGCTCTGGATCAAAAGAAAGTCAAGGGAAATTCCTTTTCCCAGCACTGGGACTGGGACGGTGTGGGCTAATAGTTACCGTTAGTTAAATAACAAAACAGCCTTGCAGGTGTAGCATTTAAGAGAGATTTTCAACCTAGTTCGGGTTTTTATTAATAAAATGTAACGTAATGTAAAATCTTTACCTACGTATTTTCGCCTTCACTTGTTTAAGCTGTTCTTCATTTTATAATAGACTAGCTGATGACTGCGGCTTCGCCCGACCCCAAATTATATACTAAAACCTTCCTCTTGAATCACTCTATCTATTAAAAAAACTCGCTTCAAAATCCGTTGCGTAGTTTTAAAGATCTAAGCATATACAGGGACAGACGCGGCGGGCGACTTTGTTTTCAACCGACTTCCAAAAAGAGGAGGTTCTCAATTCGACTGTATTTTTTTACCTCAGAACTTTCGACTGGGTGAACCGATTTTGATGATAAATTTTGTGAACATCTGATGCTGATCTTCGGAGATATACAATGGAACTCTTCAAAAATAGACGGCAAAAGTGCCGTGAATGTTGCAATCGCTTGGATGTTTATTGTTTATACAACATCATGACGTAACATCACGCCTGTATGCTCTGAGAGGATACGCAGATGTGTACAATACACCCAGATCTCGACAGTTCGTTCGTGTTCCGCGCGGTTCTAAAGAGATACTGCGACCCTGGAACACAAAGGGCTAAGAAGGAACATGGATGGGTTTTAGTCAGTAAAAGTCTGACACTCCCTTCCACTCCGCCCAGAGCGGGAGGGGTAATTTGATGATTTCCCATCCGAAAAAAAAAGGTATGTTAAGTTCCATATATTGGGGATACGCCTTTCATCATCAGCCTAATAATGTTCCCACTGCTGGGACACAGGCCTCCTCTCTATAAGAGAGAATGGGTTATAATCCAGCACGTGGCCCACGGATTGGATGTCACATGTCTTCGAATTTTTTGGTTCTAGGACATGCCGGTTTCCTCACGAGGTTTTCCTTCACCGTTTTGAGAGCAGTGGTGATGAAATAAATTACACAAAGTAATACGCCTGCCTGGGTTCGAACCCACGACTTGCTGTTCGTAAGTCGGAGCCGCCACCACTGGGCCACCGCTGGTCACGCCTATTACCAGTCAAATAAATTCATAGTATATATTTGTTGGGAACAACTAAAAATGGTAAAATAAAAAACTTTTTTGCAAAAAATAAAACCGACTTCAAAAACACAAATAAGTGAAAAATAACTTTAGCTTCAGAAGTCGGTGACAAAAAAGTTTTTTTATTTTTTATACAGTGATCGACTCAGTGAGTGGCTCAAACATCAGTAAGTGCTAGAAAACCAGCATCAACCTTTTTCCATAACATAACGTACATAACATCACGCCTATAATCTCCAAAGGGTTCGGCAGAGGTGTACCTAATAGTACATCTGTATTTCACCTATTGCCATCAATCGGGCCCAAATTCATCCGTCACTGCTAATGAGATACTTCTGATGGAAAAACCCAATAACAATAGGGAATATGCATGTAATTTTTTCTTCATATAAATCAATAAAATACACTGTTAAAAACCCAAAAAAAGTATTTAAAGTTAACTTCAACGACTGCTTGTCGCTCAAAAATAATATTATACTCCTGCAATTTTCTATGACAGTTCAAACGTCTGTGACTGTCGCGGCCACGAGGTGACGTCATTTACCTCAATCTGCCTTGTTTACATCTAAGTTTTTGGCCTTATTATAGTAATTTTACTAATTGTATGTGCTTTATTCAAGCAAAAATTGCGATAACGATATTATAATAAAATCTTAGTGAAACTTTAACTAATTTTCAAATAAAAGTGTTTTTTTGACATATAGACTTTGACGTCATAACCGGCGTTATCGAGCACGACGCGTTTGAGAGTGCGTTCCGTTTCACCAAATCATGCTATATAAAACAATAAATTGTAAAATAAGTGATGTTTTAGAAACTTAAACAAGTGTAGGTACCACATTTGTTTTATGCGCCAATAAAAGGCATTTTTAAAAAATAAAAAGAATTTTTTATTTCTTGCATATGCCCAAACCGGGAATTGAACCCAGGACCCCCATTCTCAGTAGGTAGTCGCTATTGCGACCACTAGCCCATCGAGACTAGTCTTTCCACTTCAAAACCAACACAACCTTATTCACATTTTTAATGTAACCTCCTTAATTCAAGACAAAACCCTGATAATGTAAACACAAAGCTACACCTCAACCCTTGTAGCTCTGGCCCTTAGTTTTTCAGCGCCGTTTCGAAGGCGAAAGGAAAAAAACGGAGCGTGCCCTAACAAAGCGACTCACACAATGGAGCCACGAACAATGCTAACTAGAGGAGCTTCAGCTTGTATCATTTGCAGATAAACACGGGTAGATATCGATATGATCAATATACATGACAGCTTGTAATATGGGGACAGGATTGGGATTTCAGGAGGAGATTTTGTCATGAAGAACTCTGCGGTTTAGCAATCTGCGACTCGCGTACAGACTGGAGCACATCAAGCAACTAGGTACAATCTGTCAAAGGGGTTTGAATTTTTTGGCCGGCTTTACTTACGCTATTTTAATTTTTTTTTTTTTCAAAATAGCGGCTTAAAATTTATAAATCGATAGCTGGCATCAATACAAACAAGTTTTGCTTAAGACAATATCTTCTAAAGCGTCACGTTTCCGAGATTTAAGCTATTAAAGTAATGCTGGTAGCGACCACAACGCTTAGATATATTGCGGAAACGCCTCACGTTTCCGAAATAATATCTAAGCGTTGTGGCCTTAGAACATTTTGTCTCATACAAAACTTGTTTGTATTGTTGCCAGCTTTCGATTGATGCACGTTTAAGGCGTGTCTGATCAAATCAAAATAGTATTGATGTCATCAACAGTGAATATATTCTAACTTTGATAGCTTGTATCTTGGAAACGTGACAGTTTTGAATTTTTTTTTTCAAACCAAACTTATTTGTATTGATACCAACTATCGAATAATATAGAAAAAAATCCGCAAATTTGAAAAAAAAAATGGCGGATACAAAAATCTGCCAAGCCCTTTCTTTAATACATTTTCAACTTTATAAAGCTAAAGCATTAGGTTCAAGGTTGATAGGAAAAATTAGACAGTTTCAGGAATGGCTTGATGTGCTAGCGTGACGCTAGTAGCGTCTGTACAACAATGTCAACAGAAACGGAAATAGGGATGAAGGAAGTAAACCACCAAGAATTTCAGTTCTGGTGAATATGATGTAATGTCGAAACTCAATCCGTGTACCGAGATGATGAGGGCAGGAACTGCCCAATAGATGAAGTACATACTTAAAGCGATTTAACCAATGATACTAAGCGCCATATTCCGATACATACCTAGTTTACTCCGTGCCTTGAAAAGCACTGTAGTGTTTGTATCTATTCTAACGACAGACGCCGTGAGAGTAGGACGTACGCTTGAGCCCTTGCCTGCGTGTAATAGTGAGCCAGTGAAAGTGATTAAGTAGTGATAGTGAACACTACAAGCACGTTAAGCCGTTGGTCCAGGCTGTCATTTGTAGATCTTTGACAGTCGTTACAAGTAGTCAGTGGCCAGTAAGTCTGACAACCCATGCAGATTTACTAAGGGATAGCGTATTACGCAGTACTAACTGGGTTGTGGAGGTCAGCTTGGTAGTCGTTCCATGTATAATACTGATATTCAGCTGCATCCGGTTAGACTGGAAGCTGACCCCAACATAGTTGGGAAAAAGCTAGGTAGATGATGAATTGATAACTAAGCGCCATTTCAACAACTATGCTGCAATGATTACTCACAACTTTTGGATGTGTTTTAAATGCACTGAGTGCGTTCAGTATCATTTGTAAATGTCTCATCACATCATCATCATCAGCCTATTAATGTTCCCACTGCTGGGACACAGGCCTCCTCTCTACTTATGTGAGGGAATGGGCTATAATCCATCACCACGCGGGCCCAGTGCGACAGTGTGTAAATGTCTATCCTTAAGTTAATGCTAAGTTTTTCATGATCTACAGCAATACCTACACAATGTTTTTGTATAAACTCAATCGTTTTCACAGAGTTACAAATATTTTTGTATTGTTCACAGCGGCTGTGAAATTAATTTCAGATACACTACACGCCAGATGCATCGGAAATTGGAAAACGCTGCCTCCCTGCACCATGAACATTTTACATATATGCCTGAAATACGAACACACTTTATATTATTTAGCATTTCAGATTTCAATGAAAGAAAATTAAGTGCATTGAAACACGAGTACCTACTCCATATGCATACTAATTTTAAGGGGGCTATCAATCAAATAATGCAGGCGCCTTTGTCATGTCTTCTCAAAAAAGAGTTCATTTGTGTCTCCACGTCCCAATAGTAATGTCGGTTTGGTTACAACCAAGTTTAGGCAGCAATTACTTGCCAGGTTTCAATAAACCGCATACCCCTTAGGTTGCTGAAACCTGAAATACGTTAAGCATATGATATGCACATCAGAACAGGAACATGCTTCCGAAAACAATGCTGTGTGCTCCACATACTTTACAATCCGCATGAACGAGAGCACCGATACAGCCTACCGTGTCAATGAGCAACAAGACACTATCACAAAGCTCGCCCACCACCTACCACACTTTCCGTCGTATTAAAATTCAAACGACACTTAGAACATTGCACATCCGCCAGCTCAGCACTAACGACGAAGTCCACAACAATGTGCCCTCTGAAGAGGCCCGAACAATCGAATGAAGACAATAAGCAGCGATACTCCGAGACAAAAAGAGGCGAAATAAAGGCTCACTTGTTTCCTGGCCGCATTGTGAGGAACGGGAGAGGGCAGAGACAAAAGCGTAATGTGCCACGGGCCCAAACAATGGGGCCGACCCATTATTGTTACAGTAGCGCCGCTTTGCGCTGTGCGCTGTACGAGGTGGCTCCGAACTTGACATGGAGCTGGCCTTGTCGGCAGCGTCGCGCCGCGTGCGTCGCTGGGATTCATCTCATTCGCGATGTTAATTATTATAAGCATAGCTATTCGCAAATGGAAAAAACTTTACAACTACTCTGTCAACCGACAATACAACATGGAGCATATGGCGAAATTCTAATTAATTTTCTGGTTGGAATTATAAGGAAGTTAAGGTTGCTAGTCATGTTAGTGACCCTCTAGTTCAAGCGGTTCATAAGACTTGACAAAACATTAAGCTTTCTTTATTATAAACACATAAACCTTCTGGGGGTACATTAGTTAATTGTGAAAACCGCATCAAAATTCGAAAAGAATGACGGGACCCCAGACATACATGAAAAGCGACTTTAGTTTATCTATAATAAAGGGTGTAAAACACCTCTTAACGAAGCCGAAAGGCACTTGTTCTCCTCGTCATTGCTATCATTTTTTTGTTGTACACTATACCTGGGAACCTTCTAGTTACGGAGATATTGGGGGTCAAAGTTTCAACTTTTTGACAAGTTTTTTTTTTAATACAAGTTTTTAATGTAAGTTTTTTACTTTAAAACACCTCCACGACCCCCGTAATATTCAATCCATCCATCAGCACAATGTTTTGAGTGTTGTGTAGTTTCATGTACAGAATGCTTGGTTGACGGCTTCGTGATGAGGTTGTTTACACCCTGTATGTATATATTCAACATCATACTTTACTGAAATATTTACAATATTGAATTGAAAGGATATCTGGGGGTCTAAAATGGCCGCTTTATCAGAATCCTAATATGAATCACGTTAAGAAATGTAAATTCTTAAAATGGACTTTATAGTCATGCACATAAAGTCCGTTTTAAGAATTTAATTTTTTAGTGAATTAAATTATGATTCTGCTAAATGTAAATTCTTAAAATGGACTTTATGGTCATGACTATAAAGTCCGTTTTAAAGATTTAATTTTTTTTAAGTGAATATTTTATGATTCTGTTATAGTGGCCTTTTTAGGCCCGCTGAATCCCTGCAAAATATTGCAAATAGGCGACCATATTATTATTTGATATATCGCATTTTGAATCTACGTCTAGGTAGTAGGTAGACACGTTACAACACTACATACACTACACATCATATCAGACAATACTTGCTAATTCGGCAGATGAGGTCCTCATGAGTCCACCACCCAGTGGAGAGTATCATTTCGTTATCGGGGTCAAAAAGACCGGCCGCCGCGCCGTTTGATCTCTCGCCTTTATGATTTCTGCAAAGCCGGTGGCGAATCGCACAGTGTGTCGCCCGCCGAATCATGTAGACACAATATTGAGGTAAATAATTGGGTGAATAATAATAATTTTGAGATAGTAACACAAAATAGGCACTTTTATTTTCATTTTGTTGTATTTTTAACTGCTTGCGCCATGGAAGTTGTTATAGAGACAGAGCTAGACTCCCACACGCATCAGCACTGTCAATGTTTTTTCATTTTAGTTCTTCAAAAATATTATCCGTATATATTGAAACCTAAAATGCAGGCTACCTATCAGTTCGGGGCTCACTGACAAACATTATTTTTTAATCTAGAGAATATTTAAAGCTTATCACGACGTTTAATTTTAACTTCTGATAGCCTAACCATTTTCTATATTTATAGCTAACGCTCGTGTAGATTGAAAACATGGAAAGTTTCAATATTTCTTTCGTCTGTACTATTAGTAATTAAAAGAAGTTTTAATAATTTATTCCAGTTCTAAACACTTTATTTACACTGGAGACACTTTTACCGCCAAAATCATCGAATGTCAAGCCAGCAAGATTAGTGATGTCCCATATAGCATCCTCACGTAGTGCTGTGCTGTATCGATTGAGTAGGTTTTAAGTTTTCTTCCGTCTAACAGTACGCATAACACAAAGACATCGTCCTTAAGATCCAAAGAACTGCAACAAAAATTACAAAACAAAAAGAACATTATTTATTATTTAGAACAGTTTGCCCAACTCTGTAGCTGCACGTTGCAATGTGCAACACGCCCGGGCGACGTTGAATGGTTGCCGCAGGGCGAATCTCTGGGACGCATACGAGACGTATCAAAATTCAATCTCTCACTAGATACGATGCAATATTAAAATTGAATTTTACTGGTCATGTTTCCAACTTCGTTTTGAATAATATGTGGTACATGAATCGCTACGGAGTTGTGCACAAAGCTGCTCTGATGAAAATGTAAAGTTTAGTCGAGGGATGTTTTGCAAGATGGAAGCTCTAATATCACGTCAAAGAAAGCGAAATGTTTGCGCATTCACTTGTTGAAACGAGCTAAATGTTATTTCTGGTTAATTTCAATGTTTTTTTCGCAATTGATTCCCTACGAGAATTTGCCGTGCCGTTTAAATAAATAATAATAAACGTTGCGTCGTTTGACTAAAGAGTATAGCGTTTGACGCAACTGTCAAAGAATGACAGGTGTGGAATCACACCTATGAGTCACACCAACGACCAATGAATGTCTAAAAATAAGTATTCTTATTTTAAAAAATTACAGATATTAAACGTTAACACAAACACTTAAAATAATAAGTGCAAACCACTTTACAAATCAAATTTTATGATCGTAAACACTCCGCATAACCCGCAATCGGATATGACACTCGCGGCGTGATGTCATCGTAGTAGCTCGCGAAGGAACGCAAATTTAAAAAGCGGTGAAACTTTACTACGCTGTAACTTTTGATATCCTGGCCCAAAATCGATGAATCAAAAACTATTATTATTGGCAATATTTTGATGTGTTGGTGTGACTCATTATAATATAGTTTTGCTGACTTGTCCAACGTGATTATGGTTACAATTTCAACTAACCTTCCAGCCCAATGATATTCTAACAAACAGATATGTTATACACCTACAAAACCACCGAAAAAAGTGTGCCGCGGGGGAGAGCCAGCTCACATACACGCAGTGACGCAGAATAAAGGAAAAACAGGCCAATTGACACGTTTTCGAGTTTTCACGATTGCGCGCTCATAACATATCTGTTTAATTAAATATCATTGTTCCAGCCTTACTATCTCACTGTTTTTTCTTTCAAAACCTCAATAAGTAATCATAACATTTAATTTTAAAGACCAAAATTAAAAAAAAAAAACATTTTCCATCTCCGATATGACTTTTCCATTAACGATTACTGATGAAAATTCAACGCGGACAGCGCAACCCTATCACAAAGCACAATTAATAAAATTTCGCTATGGACAGAAGGGGTCTTTTGTCCACTTTATTCATATGCTAACTCCAGCCGACTCCTATTTTATCTGAGTACTTCATTGTACTTCAAAAACAATAGAGAAATTGCGACGCGACGCGGCAATCGTTGTGACATGTCTGTAGATTATGGAACATGTGTAAAGTTTTGTATTTTGGTTGAATATTATTATTACTGGTAGATGTATGTATTATAAATACATATTTTGTTAGCTAATATGCTTCCCCATTATAGCACGAACTCGCGGAATAAACGTAAAGTAATTATAATATACGAACGATTGTAAACACTCGTTTCAAACACAAGATAGACATAATTTTAAGGTTTCATATACAGGCTGTAAAAGACATCATCACGAAGTCGTCAACCAAGCATTCTGTACATCAAACTAAGCAACTTTACGCAAAAATTCAATGATATTCTAACAAACAGATTTGTTATACACCTACAAAACCATAGAAAAAAGTGTTCCGCGGGGGAGATCCAACTCACATACACGCAGTGACGCAGAATAAAGGAAAAACAGGCCAATTGGCCTGTTTTCGAGTCTTCACGATTGCGCGCTCACAACATCTGTGTAATAGAATATCATTGCAACAATTATTGCTGGGAAACGACTTTTTTTTTTTGGGGTGAAAAATCATGTTTTGTGGTAGAACTTAATGTAACCGACTCAAAACATTGTGCTGATGGATGGAGTGAATAGTACGGGGGTTGTGGAGGTGTTTAAAGTAAAAATCTTAATTAAAACTTGTATTTAAAAAAAACTTGTCAAAAAGTTGGAACTTTGGCCCATAATATCTCCGTAACTAGAAGGTTCTCAGGTAAGGTGTAGAACAAAAAAATGATCGCAATGACGAGGAGAACAAGTGCCTTTCAGCTTCTATAAGAGGTGTTTTACACCCTTTATGTGCTTGTCGCAAAAAAATAGGATAGGATAGAATTGTTTCATTGTTTTATTAAAAAAATGTACGTTACGTTTACATAGCACATTAGTGCTAGAAGTAACCATGTTGACGAACGTTTTAGATTATCAAAAGTCCTTAAAATATTTAAAACAATATGGAGCAAGAATCTTGCGTTAGGTACATTTTTAAGCCGCTGCGAATAGCTTCAGGTTAGTGGAAAGAAAACAATGAAAGACATTGTAAAAAGAACTGAGTTTTAAAAACATGGGCCCACTTAGTACTGAAAGAAAATCTCTGTTTATAACATTGTTTGAGACTTTCCTAATGGTTTAACTAAAAATGTAAAGATTTTAATACTTACTTTGTATGAATAAATATGATGGATCGATGAAATAGATGCTGAAATGAAATGGATCCTGGATGCGAGTCGCACGGGACCGGTCAATGTGGCAACACTTGGGGGAGGCCTATGTCCAGCAGTGGACGTCTTTCGGCTGAAATGATGATGATGAATGAAATGGAATGTAACGAAAATTGTTACAAATCAATTTTGTGGTTCGATTTTTCTTTCATAGACTTTACTGAATTCTTTTCCCGAAATCACAATCGAAAAAATCGATCATTCTCAGAAGATCCATTGGCCAGATCCATGGTGGATCTAGTGAGAATTGTTTTTCTCATTGGATCCTGATTTTAAAGATATGGATCTACTGAGAAGGGTCATTCTCAGAAGATCTATTGGCCAGATCCATGATGAATCTAGTGAGATATTTAAATAACCTTTAAATAATTAATGTTTATTCATTCTTTTATTAATTCTTCGTAGTACTAATATTTGACCACGTTAATGTATCTGATTGGTAACGTCCGCTGTGGGCTACATACATAGCATGTGCGAGTTTCCTGAAAGGATGTTGATCTTTCCGAAAGATCTTTAGCAGCGGGCGTAGCGCGATCGCGCGAAATAACCGTAATGATTTAAAATGTGAAATTGCTTGAGTCTCGCTTGTCATTTCCTTACTTTATAGACTCTATTCCTATCTTGCTTGTCACCAAAAAACTATAGGATAGTTTGGTTTCTATTAACAAGAATATATAGTAGGCTTCTCGCGTTCCTGCTGGGGCTTCTTATAGCATTTATAAGTATCCATAACAGCAGTCAAACGGTTAGTGCATAGTTTTAAAGGCAATGGGGAGACACAGGCAAAGATAATCTGAGATGGCGCCACCATAGCTGGTGTCAATCTGACCAATGAGGTTAAGCTGAAATATAAAATGACATTACTACATTTTCAACCAATGACGATGTTGAAAACCAGCTATGCTAGCGCCATTAGTTGTGCCACAGTGTCTCCCCATTGTAGTCACTTTTTCCTTGGTAAAGGAGTTTCCATAGCCCAATCAAAATACTTACAAAGATAAACATCAAAATCAACTACAATTATCAATTCATCCTTTATCAGTACGCCATAAGGTCAATCTGCTGAATCACTATCGCCAAACAATAGATAGTGGTCCGAAACTCAGGTTCCATTGTAATGAATTAATTAATAAAATCAGTAGGACGGGCGCGGGTGGCCTTTGTCCAGCGGGGATGGATCTGATCTCATTAACCAGTCATTGTGGCGGTGGAACAATGGTGGTCAGTGCCCACGAGTGGTGGATGTCGCGTCATCCCTCCGTGCTTCGTAATGAGGGTGTTATTGTTTTGGTTAAACTTTGTGTGGTTTTGAACGCAAGATTCTTTTGACAGCTGGCCATAATCGGAACTAACAACTAACGCCGCCATTTTGTTTTTACAATACTGTTTCCATAGACAATTTCATCTGTTTACCGTTTACCATCAACGCCCTCCTGCCAATGTCACTCATGTGCCAAAAGAACCATACACTTCAACCAACACTGTGCAGAAGGGAAAACACAGAACAAAATAATGTAAGTACCAAGTTTGACGTATAGATGCAAATTTTCTTGACAAGCAACGCCACGAACACTTAAAGTGGTCATACCATGCTGCACTATGCCTATACTTGTATGTTACCGCGGCTTCACTCCCATGAACTGTCCTTCAAGAAATTTGCCGATTTTCCAGTAAAATATCACTCTCTCGACCATAAACAAACCTTACGCAATAATCACGACGACACGGTGTTCCCTTATTGCGTGAATTACCTAGTTACTAGGTAATTCACGCAACAAGGGAACAAAGAATTTACTAGGTTTAAATTCAACTCTTACACATTACCAGCAAACTTGAAAATAATACTTAAGTAGGTATTGAAAATCTTGCGAAATACTCAAGTTGCGGAAGAATTTTCAACAAAGTTTACGAAACCAAATTACTTACAACTTTAGCTAGCTCCGCATAATTTTAAAAAGTATAAACATCTTAGGGGAATGACGATTAGATCAATACTTGCGAAACCATAATAATTTGTTTGTAAAAAGTAAGTTTCAAAACTTCGTAGCATTACGTAGCCGCGTGCTACGCCGTACTACGCAGTACTACGAGGCTACGGATTTTCTTGGATGAACTTACCTCCAAACTTTTTATTGTGATTAAAAATAAACGAAATTAAGAGTTAATTACTTGGTAATTGGTACTCATCTAATACGAAAACAATTCCAAGAAATGAACTTTCAAAGTAAATTGCGGAAGAGGTTGAGTTTGTTTGCTTGTCAATTTCAACTTAATTTGGATGTAGATTTTTTGGGACGCAATCGACACTCTTTGATCATAAACATTGATCTTTCTGTAAAATTATTTGAAAATGTTAGGCACAAGATGAGGTTTTTTGGTAAGTCCAACTAGTTGGACAGAGCAGTTGGACCACTGCCCCGGACTGAAATATTTACGCCCAACGCAAGTTTCATCTCAAAACATTTATCGCATGTACAAGGGACTTCAATTAACACTATACACAATCCCCTTATTGTTAACCGACAACCCAAGGTCGATAAACCGTAACAAAACTATCCGAACAAACGCTGAAAAGGAAAGAAAATTCTTACGTACAAAAGTCTCCGCGACGGACAATAGATGGCGCTTGATCTAGATAACGATATGTTAACATTGTCACAATGGCGGCGGTAATGGTGCGATTGTACTGCTTGGCACAATGCTTTTAGATGTCACCTCCAACAATGGACTCGTTCGATATCTGCTACTGTTGTGCCCGCTCACTCAAACGGCCAAATCGGATGAAAATCGTTTTAGTAACTAACGTTGAAGTCATGACGAGACGCGGGACGGGAGACGCGACTTGAATGTCGCACGCGTCACAACGTGAGTCGGTCTTGCATACTTAGTTTAAAAGGGGTGACTCAAATCACTCTGGCCTCGCGTGTCACATCACTGGTTAAGCCTCAAATGTCTTGGTTGCAAAAGGTATTTAATCAATTAATCCTGCTACTTGGTTGGTCGTATTCGTAATTTTGTCCAACCAAGAAGTGGACACAGTAAGTCTTAAAAAAACTTCGGACCCAGGCTGGCCGCAGCAAGGAAACCCTGCTCAGGTGAAGATTTATTAATGACTCTGCCCTAGAGGGTAATTTGTGCCTAGAGTGTAAATGTAGTGCTGTTCCACAAACGATCAGGCATTTAATATTGTGTCGGGCGTGTCCTGTGGTTTGTTTATTACAGGAACTGATGGACGCTACTGAAGGCGCCAAACTTGTGGCTCAGTTCTGGGCCGACACAATTTAGATTGCCATCTATACGCTAAGAAGAAGAAGTAAGATTATATGCAGTTATTCGTTTATTTCAAAGACAGTTCGCTTTTAATGATCGTTTCCACGAGCACCTAGTTTGTCGTCAAAACGTTTTTACAAAGATTACACTCCGAATTAATTCTGCCTCTGTATATTTGTGCGAGAAAAGTTATATTTTACAACGTTGATTTAATTAACATTTGAAAAAAGTACATAAGGAGACAAAATAACGAACCACCATCATCATAAGTTCTTCACGTAATACAAAAAAGCTCATCAATTCCTCACAGTCGAAAAAACGCATGAGAACTTTAAGTACCCACCCTAAAGTAACCATTGATCCATAAAGCCGACTCATTAGAGATTCCCTAATAAACAGCTACCGATATTTTGCACAGACTTTCGATTTAAGTTCCACAACACATTACACAAAATTGTGCAAACATTCTGGCGCCACTACATTCACAAATGAGTCATCATCCATTTGTTAGGAGTTGAATAATAAGCGATTGATAAAATCGTCCAACTGTCTGTGACAATTCGCACTCGAATCCGACGCAACAACAATGGTTCGGCACCACGGACCCCCCTCCCCCTTTCACACAAAACAATACTTGGCATTAGAGGGGGTGCTAAAGGGTGCTTCGAGAGGTCTCTGAAAGCTGGTCGCTGGTTCATAAGCCGCCCACCAACTATTCAGTGTGATGTTATTCAACTCATGATGGATCACAATTTCAGACAACATTGTATGGAAACAAATGAAGTAGTACAATAGGAATGGATGTGATTTATTTAAGTTCTGTTGTCTTTTTAATTGTTTTAGGGCGTATTTATTTTAGGGTCTCTGTAAAGTTTTGGAATGTTGCAGTGCCTATCACAGACTAAAGGTGCTCCTTTATAATTTGTTAAAATTTTCACATAAAAGGCACTTGAATAAAGAATAACACAAATCAAGCAATTAGGAATAACACAAAGGAATTATGCTTTTAAAAATGCAACTTGAAAATATAGGGAGGCACCATTATTCTTTCATTTCTTGTGGTTAGTGCCTAGCCTAGTGTCGGAGATTTTATGCCGTTGACTTGGCTTTACATGCCGTCGAGAAATATCTCTCAGGCGTAGACAGAGAATAATCTCTGTCTACGCTCTCAGGCTTGCTGGTTGTATTGCATCCCGATGTGTTCCTTCACCGCAGCAAGATAATGGGGTAGGGTAGATGACACATCAATCAATTGAGATACTTTTTAAGAGCTGTCAAAACGCGGTTCTCTCATAGATTTTGTATGGCAATAGCCAACTGTGACGTCACTGATTCAATGACTCAACTATTTATTGATTTCATAACAACTAAAAATCGAATTTGGCAATTAATTGAATATAAATCGGGTTTTCAGGCCCGAAATAAAGTGTTTTTTTTAGAGATAGGTGTCTTGGAATTATTGTTTTATGGTGTCATCTACCCCATCATACAACAGTGTAATTAGTATTCTGTAAATAGGCATACCAGTTAAGAGTCGATATTAAAGCTTTTGAAAATTCTTGAATTTTCTTTGTCATGGTCTTTCTTTCAGGACAGTGTAGACTTTTCAACTTAAATAAATGATTTCTATAAAACCAAGTCACACTTTCACTAGGTTTTTCTTCACTCTGTAGACCCAAACCAAACCTCGATGGACTAAAAACAGTATAACCCAGTAAGCAAGCATCAATAGTTATTTCCCAAAACGGCGGGGACTTTTCCAAGGCGGGCATGCTTAGCTATGACGGTATTGAATAAGGAATTTGTAGATGGATGGACTGTGTAAAGGATGACATGTATATGGCACGAAAGGAGGTGTCTGACGAGATTCCGAGTAATAGGTAGAGAAGTGTGGAAGAGGACATGTTGCGCCGACTGCAAATAAATTCGTTGGATAAGGTAAGATAATGATGAATATGATGATAACCTTTTAGAGGCATAAAGACCCTGTTCCTACAAACTACTAATTATCTATTAAAAATCAACACCTAATATTCACCTATCGCGTGTGAATTTGCCACTAGAGGCGCTTGTGTAGACTGAGGTCCTCCAAAATGTCAGATGTCATAGAGTGTTCGCGCGTTGCGTGCTTTTGTTATCACGTATTTATACTAATACTCACAAGATTGTGTTCTAGATTTAGCCCATTCCTGATTAATTATGACTTGAAGATTTTAAGTCAACATAAGATCATAATATTGTTAGTACTTGGAGGTAGAATGATTGCTAAATGTTTCATGCTTGCTAATTTTGGGAAGAATATTGTAAATATATATCTAAAGCTTACACTGTGTTATACGTAATAAAATAAACTTTTTTACGAAGTTATTGGTGCTTTAAAGTATTAAACAGAATTACTGACAGGACCTTACTCGACAGTGCGACATCTGGTGAGCTCAAAAACGATAGCCCCCATTGACATGCCTACATACAATCATAACCATCATAACATGCATGTTACACAGGAGGCGTAGATTAATATACTCCGGAAACAAATATAGGGTGTGTACATGGATATCTGTCGATTGACCGTGAGGGATGACACGATACCGGAGATAAGGGTTATCGCGTATCCTGACCTATTGAATTGTTATCGAGACCTGTAATTAATGGAGGTCGCGGTTGTTAGCTAAATGTTTGTCCTGTAAAATGTACAAAAGTATTTATTTATTTATTTAAACTTTATGTACAAGAGTGGTACATAGGCGGACTTGGGTTTACTATGCCATATTGTCATGATTTTCAAAAATATTATGTAGGGTTTCAAAGATTTTAATAATTCGTTTTATATTTGAGAAATGACAACACTGCCTAACCGTCAATGTTGAAGCGGGAAGGGGTAGTTTATAAAACATGACACTCGACCGAGAGAGCTCGGTTCATTGGGAGAAATTGTGGTGTTAAGGCTAACAGTCGAATCTATGTCTGATAAGTGTTGTAATTATTGCATTTTGTATAAAACGTGAAGTAATGTAGAATTGTGTAATACCAAATAATTTGAAAAGAGTAACCATGGAGTTTCTTGCCGGTTCTTCTCCATGGAAGCCACCAACCGAACCGTGCACCCTTGTCGACGTTCTTAAGTGCCCAACCAGGCCTATGTGGAATGAAATACTTGGATTTAAATATACTGAAGAGTTGATTGGAGCTACAGTAGTTTTTATTACAGTTCAGAAGTGACAAGAACCACGAGCCATCTCTCAGCGAAATAGTAAGTAATTTGTTTCCTTTTCTTTACCCTAATTAGATGTATACTTACTGTTAAATTTCTGAAAAAAAAGGGAGGGTGGAAATTTAACAAATAAACTTTCACGTATGCACAGTGTTTTACACCATGGAGATTATTGTTATAACACGAAATAGAGAAAGATTTCTACCCCGCTAAAAAGCTCACGTGATGCAGAAAGTATACATAATAATTAAGAACTGTGTTCTGACTCGCATTGCTCGAATTTATTACTCGGAATTCTCTGAAGTTGATTTATTTAACTCTAATAAACCGACATTAAAAAAAAAAAAAGAAAAAAACGAATAGTGAACAATCTTCTTCTTCTTGTACTATCTTTTATTCAACCGTTTTTTTGTTTAAAATTTTTCAAAATTGTAATCCAGTTCTAAAAATTACTTAAAAATTATGTTGTATCGTATTTTTGTATTGTATTTTTATTTTTTGAAAATATCTGGCATTAGTCCGTTCGCATGTATTATATATATATCCCAGTTACACAGGGAATGCTATAATTGGCCATAATAACTGTCACAAGCATATTTTGTAAAATATTTTTATGTATCGCTGTTGGCTAGTTAAATAAATAAAATTAAAATAATTATGGCATTTAATACATGAGTTTAACAATGCAGCCATGAAGATGTGTTGATTTTACATGTTAACATCCATTCTAAAGAACCATGTGTGAGTGTTGTTAATAAACCATGTAGGTTTACATGTAGTGTCATGCCATGTAGGTAGAGATAGGGATACTCGTAGTCGTTAAACTATTAATATTTGCTCGTTAAAAAAAAAAAAAAAAAAAAAACTGTTACACGTTTTGAAGTATTTAGAAGAATTTAACATGAGGCATTTATGAGAATGATTACCCACAATGTTTATTATAAAATTCTAAATTGTTTTTGCTATTATGTACATAGCTATAGGCCTCTGCACCGGGATTTAAATGAGCAACATTGGTAGTGCCAGTGTAACATGCTTTATTTATGATTATTTACAAGCATCCAGAGGTAAATGTCAATAACTTATTATTCTGGCCATGGTAATTTTAATTGAACTAAGTGTGTTCACAGGCGACTTGGTTAGTTCACTTGATTTTATGCAGGTTTGTCCTGTTGATTTATCACAGTGAATCGGTCGTCGGATCCATGTTAGGCGACTTGGTTAGTTCACTTGATTTTAGGTAGGTATGACCTACTGATTTATCACAGTGAATCGGTCGTCGGATCCATGATGATGATGGTGATAATGATAATGTGAACTAAGTGTGTTCACAGGCGACTTGGTTAGTTCACTTGATTTTATGCAGGTTTGTCCTGTTGATTTATCACAGTGAATCGGTCGTCGGATCCATGTTAGGCGACTTGGTTAGTTCACTTGATTTTAGGTAGGTATGACCTACTGATTTATCACAGTGAATCGGTCGTTGGATCCATGATAATGATGATGATAATGATAATGTGAACTAAGTGTGTTCACAGGCGACTTGGTTAGTTCACTTGATTTTATGCAGGTTTGTCCTGTTGATTTATCACAGTGAATCGGTCGTCGGATCCATGTTAGGCGACTTGGTTAGTTCACTTGATTTTATGCAGGTGTGTCCTACTGATTTATCACAGTGAATCGGTCGTCAGGCAGATGTTAACCCAGTGAACTAAATGTGCTCACAGGGCCTATGTTATGCGACTTAGTGTGTTCGCTGGATTTTTGTAAATGATAAATAATGAATGATAAATGATGAATGATAAATGATGAATGATAAATGATAAATGATAAATGATAAATGATAGATGATAGATGATAAATGTTAAATGTTAAATGATGTTTATTTTGCAAGTAGGTTTTTACAAACACTTACACGTCATTTTTTTAAACTTTAAATTAATTAATAATGGTGAGCAATGAATTAAAACAAAGGTTATTATAGTAGTTGTTTATTCCCTATCAATGTTACGGGTTATCTTTTCTTTGGATGCCGTGCCGTTCAATAGAGCCCGTGAGTTGCTCGCTGGATGCGTTAGGGGCGATGGATATTTTCTCACTGGATTATTGGGTGAGCTGCATACATTCGTTGGATTTGAGCAAACTATATTAGCTTACTGGTTAATGACTCTTGCAACGTTTAGATGAAGCGCAATAAATATATTGAATTCGAATGATTTTTAATTAAATAAATAAGAGACAGATTATGTCGATGAATATTGTACACATCAATAGGCGGTTATTGTTGAGGAACTTGACTGCTAAGCTGTACTTTTATGTAGAAGTACTAGCGGACGTCACAGTTTCGAGTACGGGGATAAAATATAGCTTTTGTTGCTCGCTGGTAATGTAGCTATCCATTGCTGAAAGAAAAATGTCCAGCAGTTTTTAAGGTTATTCGTTACATACAAAGATACAGATCTTTCCTCTTTAATAATCTTGGTATAGACTGACGTCTGACAATTAATGACATTGACGGATAAAAGCAAAAAGCAAAGCAAATTCACTTTCTAAAGAAAAGTTCGTAACTACTATTTAAGTCAGACTAAATAGCTCTCAATTCGAAGTCTAGTCATAATAATAATAATTATTATTAGTTTTCTCGATATTATCTTTTCAATTTTTGGTATTTGATAGAATATATATTAGTTAATTTTATCTGTATATGTGTATTAAAATCAATATAAGTATTGGTATTCTCGTTCCCAAAAAACTGGTTTTTTTTAGATATTATTTTGTACCCTATCACAATGTTTTCCTATTTAACCCAAAAGTTGACTGGTAGACAATGCCTTGTGGCATTAAGTCCGCCTCTTACTCACTTTAAATCACTAAAGTGATAGTATAGCATGCACAACAAAATTATAAAACGATGTCTTATAAAATAGGCAAATGTAAAAAAAAAAATACCAGAAATAAAGGCAATTTGAATTCGAATGTACCACTATTGTACATGAAGTATAAATAAATAAATAAATAATAATAAATTAAACAACATTTTTGGAATACCCTCTGGGCCTTTGTGCCATACAAATAATTAATCAAACTAAATGTTGTGTTGCTAACAGCCTGTAAATGCCTAGCAAACAAATGACATTTTTGTGTTTTACATTGTTGGATTGCTCACTTATTGATTGATTAATTAATTTATATTGATATTTTAGTTCAATTTCTTATTTGTTTGTTTGACCAAGACCAACGTCTTATTTGACTTGATTTGGTAAATAGTATTGTGTGGTATATGTCTTTGATTGATAATAATGTTTTTATGCCTATTACCCAAAACATGGATATTTCTGTCATAGAGAATTAAATTAATTAAAATTAATGATAATTAAGCTTATTGTGATCGATCATTCACATGACATCGTTTTTATGCGAGTGTGAACGGATTACTTCTCAAATGATGTACAATGTTTCAGTGAGCCGTGACGATGTCGTCTGATGTTGAGCTTGGTACCCCGTCTGGTACACCTCTGAAGCGCCGGCGTAAGTCCATGAAAATGACGGCTAAGGCAGAGAAGCCCATTGATATCTACATAGTTCGAGCGAAAAGACTTTCCCTAGTGAAGAAAGTTACGGACGTCGGTTGGAAGAGATGTTGAATCGTACTTTACCTGTTGATGAAAGTCTTCGTGGGTATTTTATGATAAATTAATTAGGATTATTAAATAGATGTTAAATTACTGGTAGCTGTTGGCTGGCTGGCTGACTAACTGTTCGATTAGGAATAGGTCACAGACTCGGAATAGTTTGGATTCCGAAGATTTACTTAACTTTCTTGCATCTCAGAGACCTCAACCGCAGTTTAATAATAAATTACGTGAACATACGACTCAAAACCACGGTTAAGGTCTTTGAGAAAATAGTTTATGACTTCGGTCATCGGTGTTCCAACTAAGATTGTGTCTGACCGTGACACAAGCTTTACGTTGAAAGACTTTAAAAACCTTTTGTAATACACATGGTATTAGAACATATTTTAAACGCAGTAGCTTGTCTCAGAGTTAATGGTCAGCAGAGAGATTTAATCAAACCATCTTAAAATTCATGATCATCTTAAAACCTATCAAGCATAAACGTGACTGAGACAAGTGTCTGGGAAACATACAATAGGGCACTATCAACACTGTTCGTAATCATAATCATTTATTTGTAATGTTAAGAATAAGAATTATTTATTTGCTTAAAATACAGGTGTTACCAGATGTTAAAGTTGGTGGTTTAGGCACAAACCATATATTGGCTTTTTAGCGCATGCAAATATAATTTTACATTATTGTATAATGCGTATCTATGTGAAATTTAACATGTACTTATTAAGTAAAGTAAAATAATTATTATTAATAATAAATATAAAATAATTAGTAAAGTAAAATAATTATTGGTACATATTACTGTATATTGGTACATATACAATTATTGGTCTTAAAATAAGTTGAGCGTAATACATAGTCAGATATATTTCATATATCATCACATGCATATTTTACAAGTTACACAATACCATTCTTTAGTATTAGTCTTTAAACATCAATTTTTATCATTCATTATTTTAGCAAAACGTTCAATAACGTTACCATAATTTCGATTTTAGAATACATTAATTATTAACATTATTTATAAATTCTTTAGTAAAATTAAATCGTTTTTAAATAATAATAATTGTAAATTAGTCCACACATTAAAAGAGTTCGTTCTTTAGTTATATTGTCACTTACGGGATATCTTCCGTGATTGTTCATTATTTTGAGCTCCCAATATTAAGTTAAGTTAGTTAATTAGATAGTTAGTTTTTATGAAAGTTAGTTAGTTGTGATAAGTTTAGTTTTAAACCGTGAAAGCTTAAAACAGAGTTCGTTCTTTATATAGAAGTCCTGTTAATGCCTCAACACAGAAAACTGCGGCAGAGGCTATGTTTGGGATATATAAATACACGAGATAAATTACATGACATTTTGTCAAATAAGCTTAGCGCCGATAAGTCTAAGTACTAATTTAGAGTTGCCATAAGTCGAAAAACTTAATTTTGATATGATAAGAAAAGTACAAAGCCTCTGTCGAAGTTTGCGGGTCCATACAAGATCACTGAAGTTGCAGCTGATAGAATCCGATTATGGATACATTTTGGAACTGCATAGCTCCGATGTCCAGTAGCTTAGAGGATGCTGGCAAAAGTAACTGAGTAAAGCTAACTTAAAATATTTCCTCTTACTGTCTATTTTATTGCAAAACATTTTCTTTAAATGTACAAGCTCAGAAGCTCTAGTTAAATATGTTGTCAAGTTTTAAAATTTTATATATATTTGTAATGTATAGAAATATTTTTTTTGTTGTTTGTATTTTTTGTTTTTCTCTCTTCATTTTTAACTTTTAAGAATGTCATGATTTTATTTCTATGATTGTTGTGTGTGCCAGGAGGCCACACTGTGTCGGATGGCCGAATGTCATGATTTTCAAAAATATTATGTAGGGTTTCAAAGATTTTAATAATTCGTTTTATATTTGAGAAATGACAACACTGCCTAACCGTCAATGTTGAAGCGGGAAGGGGTAGTTTATAAAACATGACACTCGACCGAGAGAGCTCGGTTCATTGGGAGAAATTGTGGTGTTAAGGCTAACAGTCGAATCTATGTCTGATAAGTGTTGTAATTATTGCATTTTGTATAAAACGTGAAGTAATGTAGAATTGTGTAATACCAAATAATTTGAAAAGAGTAACCATGGAGTTTCTTGCCGGTTCTTCTCCATGGAAGCCACCAACCGAACCGTGCACCCTTGTCGACGTTCTTAAGTGCCCATCCAGGCCTATGTGGAATGAAATACTTGGATTTAACTATACTGAAGAGTTGATTGGAGCTACAGTAGTTTTTATTACAATAGGGAACGTGCAGGGAACTATAGGTGGCAGCACTAATCGACAAAAGAGACACTATGCGGACAGAAAAGGAAACTTATCACTTCTCATCGTGCTTTCAATTTACTTAGACAAAATTGTCTCTTCAATTATATTATTTTTGAATATGTTAAAAGGTATAAAATATGAGTTCCGGTCTATCAATAACGATCGTCAGCGTAATATAAATGTTTAATAATATGAATTTTATATCTTTCGTTTACTTTCTGATGAAAATTGTGGTCTAAGAAGACATGGTGGCTGGCATAACTAAGATAGCTTTCTTATTTTCAACACATGTTATAATGGAAGGGAATCCTTTATCAGCGAGAACAGTATCTCCAGGCTCTAATAAATCAATTCGTTCACAATCATTTGATGAAGCAATCAATAAAATGCAGTCCGTAGCATTTAGATACAAAACTTAAACCAAAGGAGTGCAGCCAACTAAAAACATTATTGTGGGTATTACCATGTTTATATTCTGAGTACATGTGGAGTCTTTGATTAACTGTTGAGGGATATTCGGTGTGAACTTTAGTGCGGTCTAGTAGAACACGTCTAGTGAAGTATAAATGGTTCTGGTATGTTTGCATGGACGGTTGATTTTGAGGGCCTTTTCAATGCAGAGTGTAACAAAAACAAGTTGTTTTCAAATATTTTTCTTGCGTTTATCCATTTTTTGCGTTTTTCACCAAAACATGGTATGATAGTATAGTATTCTTTGGAAAGTAATAGAATTTTACGCTAATTGATTTATTTTCATTTTTGTGGATGTATTGGTACCTACATCCAGAAATCCAACAATGCATTATGATTAGTTAATTAATTTTCACTATAAAATTAATTCTGTTTACTTGTTAGAAAATTCAATGTCAAGCATTAATAGAGCACAAGATTCGGATTGGCGACGCCAGTTGGCAGCACCGTCGTTGTGCACGTTCCCTATATCGAATGCCAAATAATCGAATATGACTTAATGCCACAAGGCATTCTCTACCAGTCAGCCTTTGGGGATTTGGGGGTGAGTTAAATTTATCTTGTTTATTTGATACACGTAGCTTGCTGTATTTGAAAGTGTAATAGGCTTGTTTCCTGAAAAAATCGAATTAGTCCGTCTGTTAGATTATCAAAATATATTTGACACGTATTTTTTCTTTTGTTACGTAAGCCAAAATTGACGAAGATACGACGCTTTAAAAAATCTCAATACGTCACGCCGTGCTATAATTTTTAGTGCGTTGTGTGACGTCACAAGCCCGCACTCCCGAGTTTTGATGCGTTTTATCTTTGTCAATATTCATTGATTTACAAAAACAAAAAATACGTGTCCATTACTTTCCAATACTCTAACCTAACTGACGGACTAAATAGATTTGCAATTTATTGATGGTGGGAACTAGCCTATTGTTTTAATTCCATTTACAGTAATTTTGGCTGTAATGTCATTATTTATCATAGCATCTATTTCCCGAAAGGCTTATTTTTACCTCTCGAGCATAGTTTTATTAGTGAGTCACCCAAAAATCCAATCAGTTTGCCCAACTTGAGTATCAATGCTTAGTGTAGAGCACCATTGTGCGTCCACTAAACGCACGGGTCAACTCTACGACCCGTCCCATAAAAAGACAAAGACTTAAAATTACGACACTAATGTAACCCGTCACTCATCATCATAATCATCATCAGCCTATAATGTTCCCACTGCTGGGACACGGCCTCCTCTCAATGAGCCACCAGAGGGAACCCGTCACTACCACGCGATAATATTCAATTCTTACAACATTTCAATTATTCGCATACCTACGTACATATTACTCACGAGGGGGTATATTGTTCGTGCTGATAATAGGAAAATCTGTCAACACGGGCACAATACAGGAAGTTACATGGATCAGGAATTAGCAGACATTGTCCCAGCACAATGGAGAGGCCGGCGGCGGAGACGTCGCAATATAATTAGATAACATTACTACATATTTCGTACCACCATTTGATTAAGATTTTCTTGCTTGGTATATATGGTGTTTTAGTCTTCATGGAGCAAAGCTTTTGAAATCCTCATGCAGTGTAAAAGCTCTGATACGATATCGGAAAAAAAATATCAGCTGCCCATACATTTGGGTCGAGTAGGTATTGAAGTTTTGTACTAGGGAGCCGACTTTTTTCTCGTGATTTTGATGGTGGTCTTATGGAGAAAGTTATGAATTTGGATAGTCTGAATCACACGACGTTATAGGTGTCAAGTTCGAGCCCAAGACCTCTGATTTTTCGGATTCCATGTGCGTATTGCGGTATTGTATAATAATAATTATCACTTGCTTCAGTGAAGGAAAACATCGTGAGGAAACCCGCATGCCTTTGAGATATTTCTTGATGGCATGTAGAGCCAAGTCGGAGTCAAGAGGAGCTCGTGGCTAAATAATAACAGCCGCTCGGGTCGATCGTTAGGTTAAGCCGTACTTGCCTAGGTTGGTCTGTGGATGGGTGACCACCCATTACATACCGAATTTCCTCCGTGCCTCGGATAGCACGTTAAGCCGTTGGTCCCGGCTGTCATTTGTAGATCTTTGACAGTCGTTAGGTAGTCAGAGGCCCTAAAAGTCTGACAACCAGTCTTACCAAGGGGTATCGTATTACCCAGTACTAACTGGGTTGTGGAGGTCAGATAGGTCATCGTCAGGCAGTCGCTCCATGTAAAATACTGGTAAGTATTCAGCTGCATCCGGTTAGACTAGAAGCCGACCACAACATAGTTGGGAAAAGGCTAAGCAGATGATAGCCAAGTCGGAGGCCCATGGCCTGCATAAAAATTCTGACACTAGGTTAGAGACTAACCACTTAATAAAGAAAAACCACCTGAACACTTCAAAAGGAAACCTAAATTATTCACAACCGCACATAAATGATAAATAACAACACTGCAATAAAAGTGAGACGTGTAAAATGATACGTATTTCATTCCCCTCCAAATGTAAGAACGCAAATTGAGTGTTTGCAGTGCACTTCATTTTGAAAGCTTCCTGTCGCCACAGTGATGCAGTTCCTCTGCTAGTTGAAGAAATACGTCAGGGGTGTCACACGCATATTCTGGCCGGTTTCAATCTGCAAAACCGGTCAAAAAATTAGAAGATATCAAATTTTTCGGTTATTAAACAAATTCAGCTATTCTACACACCTTGCGAGTAGGTTACAGTTGTAGACTCTCAAGTGCATCAACTGATTTTTAAATAACCAACCATTTCTTTTAGCTACAGTCGTTCGGGACTGCCTGAACACGAGGTTCTGGGTTCGATTCCGGGGTTAGGCAAAGGGTTATTAGGAAATTACAGCCACTAAGTCTGGATTTGTTTGTGCTCGCCCCTATTTGTTCGGGAAAAAGCCGCTTACCTTAGTTCGAATTGAATCATCATCTGCATAGCCTTTTCCCAACTATGATGGGGTCGGCTTCCAGTCTAACTGGATGCAGCTGAATACCACAGTATTTTACACGGAGCCACTGCCTATCTGACCTCCACAACCCAGTTAGTACTAGGTAATACGATACCCCTTGGTAAGCCTGGTTGTCAGACTTTTTGGGCCACAGACTACTTGTAACGACTGTCAAAGATCTACAAATGACAGCCGGGACCATACAGCTTAACGCGCTTTCCGAGGCACGGAGGAAACTCGGTATGTAAGGGTGGTCACCCATCCACAGACCAACCTAGTTCGAATAGGGTAGATGACACCATAAAACAACAATTCCAAGACACCAATCTCTAAAAAACACTTTATTTTGGGCCTGAAAACCCGATTTATTTTCAATTAATTGCCAAATTCGATTTTTAGTTGCTTTGAAATCAATAAATAGTTGAGTCATTGAGTTGATTAAACAGTGACGTCACAGTTTGCTATTGCCATACAAAATCTATTAGAGGACCGCGTTTTGACAGCTCTTAAAAAGTATCTCAATAGATTGGTGTGTCATCTACATCTACCCCATTGAATACGTGTAGAAATTACTTCGGTTCGGTTATGTTGTTCAACAAATAGGTACTGGCAAAATCGAACACTTACTCGGGGTAAGTGTGCAGCAGCCCTTACACACCAAATAGAATGTAACTTGATAATAATGTGTGAGGGTGACAAATGACGATCTTCTCGATATGTTACACGCGTGTCAAATGTTTTTGACAACTTAATACATAGAGAGTGTTGCCTAACTGCGGTGGTGACGAGATATTTGTATTCGTTTTTCTGGTCTGGATGTTGTATCGTCAGGGGGACCAGTTGTCAGGGAAATTCACACGACTACATCAATTGGTAGTCAAGTTGGTTTACAATTAATTTCCCCAACTTTACATCAGAGGCAGCTTTTTCATATGAAATTAGTAAGCCAAAATTCAGAAGATTGAGGAGAAAGGCTGCTGACCTATAAGAAAATGAAAAATAATTAGGGCTGTGTCACTGGAAATTGTGCACACGTCAACTAAGCTACACAATGTATAAAAGTTTGCTGAAACTCTGTAGGACAGATTGCAAAAAAAAAAAGTAAATGATGTGGTGGGTCGATTCTATTTTCAAAATCTGTTTAGGACTTGTATCTTTTTTGTTAAAGAATATCAATCAATATTAAAGCGGGAAGTTCCTTTTTTTATAGCTTCTGTATTCTCCATTTGTTTTGGTCGTAGATTCGAATATTTTAGACATACACCGCCACACATTCCATTTAAACCAACAATCTCTACTAAAAAAATACACTAACCAATAATCACTATGAAATGTCCCCTTTATTTACAACAACAACATAACCATACGTCACGCTGTATGCATTAACATGATGAAATTACAACACAACTCTATTGAGATCTTAACAATGCCGTAACTGGCTGAGTTGACGTGAATATAAATTGTATAATCGGCGGCTTACCGACCGTGCTTTTGTCACAGCCTGCTACGTCACATGACGAGACGTATGCTAAGTATATTCAGCTAATGGAGAAGTGATCAAGACGTAACGTTACTAAAAGATATTATTTGTATTGTGATAATGGAAATTATATTTAGGTTTCTACCTGAATTTCATATTCTGTCAATTCTCATTATTTTGTACTACACTATAGTTCGGTACATGTCCGGTGCTAGTAGTGAAACATTTATGTATAATGCATCGATTATAGTAAATTAAATAAGCTTCTGAAACATTATGCTTCACTTTCTGCATTACTTTCTGACACTTACTACTCTGTCAACAAAGTACCGGGAAAATATCAATAAAACACAATATGTTATAGTCTCCGCCTGATAAGTAAGAATTAAAGGTCATTAACCCGCATACATTTATTTAAGTACATAATTAATTTAATTCGCATAATCAAAAACAGAAATACCTAATGACATAAACTTGCCCCGAAACGACCTTCATCGTGATTCCTGACTTTTTCTAGTAATATAAACCGATTCATATGTATTATCTGGGTACCTACGCAGAGAAATTAAGGAAAGAGCAATGACCTTTAATTCTTACTTGATCTGGTGAAGACTATAGTTATTCATCCAAATTTATTTTATCACCTTCAAAGTATACTCCTTCAGAAACGATACACGTAGGTACTTACGCCAACGAATAATCCAATTATTAAAATATTTTTTAAACGCTTTTTCCGAAATGGAGTTCATTTCTCGCCGCGAATACTCCTTTATGTCTTCTACCTAATGAAACCGGGTGCCACGAAGTGGTAATTTGAGTTTAAGAAAAAGAAAGAAGTCGTCTGGAGCTATATGTGGTGAATAAGGTGGTTGCTCGATGGTATTTGTTGAGATTTTGGTCAAAAATTCGTTTTCTTTCCATAAATTTGGCCTTTTTCGTCTAATTTGCTCTCATAAAAACCGCATAACGCTTAGATAATATTATTTATTTACTGTTTTACCTTCCAGCAAGAATTCCGAGTACAAAACACCGCGATAGTCAAAGAAAACAGGCAACATGACTTTGACTTTAGTAAAATTCGCAATACACCCTAGATAAGATACTTGTAACAAAAACAGTAATCTATAATCTAATTAACAGATGTAACTCAAACTCCGCGCCAAAATGGAAAACAGTTGTGCCAATCTAACAACAAAAAAAAAATTTTTTTGAAAATTGATTTTGGAACCAGAAACAAATCTTCCATTCCCGATACTTTTTTGACTGAATGTATATCTCTTTCTATAGAATCTTAATCGAAACGAAATAAATTCAGTGCAATGAAATTCATTTGAAAGTTGTAGATTTTCCATATCCCTTAATTTTTTTTTGTTATTTAATAAAAGATTTTACAAGTGCACAAAACGAACCATTGTTATCCGATACTTTTAGCAGCTTCTATCAGATGCTTTTAGATGCTTTATGGTGTCGGACGTAAAGAATAGCACCATCCCATATCTTCCCGTGGGTGTCGTAAGAGGCGACTAAGGGACTTACCAGAGAATGGGCAGCAGCGTTCTTTATGCTTTTGTAACAACCGTACTGCGATCGCCAACCCGCATGCCAAGCGTGGCTATTATGGCAAAAAACCCCCTCTGAGGGAGGCCTATATCCAGCAGTGGACGTCTTTCGGCTGAAATGATGATGATGACTTTTAGCAGCCCGAGCCGAAGGCGAGGGCTAATAGTAATGTCGAGGATAAAATGGTTTTGTGGACGAGTTATAAACTCTGCTTTTCACTTCTATTGCGAGGAAATAAAACAGTAGTATAACATAACATTTCTCTAATTAAAATTCAGTAAAAATAATAGGTACAGTTTTGAATACTGAAGGAAATTGTTTTTCGCCGCTTTATTTTTTTTTAAATCTTACGACATTGATTATATATATTATTAGGCTTGGGCTGCAGACCTATAAAGCCTACTATTAAATTAATTATGCAATAGAAATTTTCTTAAATTAATTAAATAACCTACCCGTACTTGAATTAAAATTTTAATATCTTTTATGTCTTAAAACTCAAGGCAAATAAATTAAAGTAAATATTATAATATAGATACATTTATGAGTAGATACGTTAATGCACTTGTGCACAAAATTCGATTTTATGCAGCCTGCACAAATAAGCACTTTCAGAGCATGAGAAGTGAAAAATATATAATATTTTTCACTTCTCATGCTCTGAAAGTCGATTGGATCTGGAAGTTGATCCGGACAAAATTGCATCTAATAATTATTCTCATTGCACATAGCACGTTAGCGTTAACGTTACTCTTTTCAGGTTTTTCCATCCACTGTGCACCATTTGGACGGCATATGAAAAAATACGTGTAATATATCATCATGATCATCATCCACACACCGAATTCACCAAGTGAATTATGTGCGTGTGAACTGAGGGACCATACTGGTATTTCGCAAATAATAAAAGTAGGATTTAGTAGAAGTCTTAAAACAATAGTAGAACAAATTAGGGAATTTGTAATCAAATATTTTAAAAACTACAGCCCTTAGAGTGTAGTGTTGAGCTATTGCTCAATGGGATAAAAGTAGTTTCAGAACAATTTTTCTGATATTCCGCGACATCTTCTTCAAGTTACCCAAATCGGAAACCTCACATTTGACCGACAATGAAACCCTAGGCTGTGACTCCGGTCCCTTCAACTATTATACGTTAACGTGCGGACTCTATGATTGTCTGAAGGTTAAATTTGTGCTGGCTCTTCCATAAGTTCATACTGTAAGATTTAGAAATACTTTTTATAACACATTTCCTCGTAAAGGGTCTCATATTTCACACATTTCAATATCGTAATGTATCTCATTACGTACTTGTGCAGTAATGTAATGTACAACGCACGGTTTATCAAAATGCTCCGTCAAAAAGGAACGGTACTTTTTTAAATCTTAGCAAAGAGTTTTTATGTCAGAAAAGTGGTCAACACTTTATTAATAAAATTAAC
Source organism: Xestia xanthographa (assembly GCA_905147715.2). Taxonomy (NCBI): domain Eukaryota; kingdom Metazoa; phylum Arthropoda; class Insecta; order Lepidoptera; family Noctuidae; genus Xestia; species Xestia xanthographa. Next base: position 21,619,166 of record LR990655.1, read on the forward strand.
TGTGGGAGATGAAATATAATAAATAAACATTTAATTATTTAATTTAATTAATTTTGAAAATAAATTACAACCATTTATCTGTAACAAAAACACAAAAATATTAATTTGTTTTATTCGTAATAGTGGCTGTTTTGTGTCTTTGCCTTAAAAAAAGCGCTGATGCGCGGGCATCGCTAATTTGTGAACAAATAAAAGATTTTTTCGTTTAAGAAAGTCCGAGTTTTATTTATTTCCTCGCAAATATGTTATAAAACGTCGTATGACATACGTGCGCTATGATAATTACAGCCTCTGCTTTATTATAGCCCTCGCCTACGGCTCGGGCTAGCAATATCGCCTCGGCTGTAATTTTCAACTTACCGCACTTATATCATAATGTACTATTATCTTTGCGAACTTCTTCCCAATATTAATAAATTATATAAGTATAGTAAACACGTAATTCACTCTAAATTTGAAAGGCGGGACAAAATTATATAACGTAACATAACATCACGCCTGTAATCCCCAAAGGGTTAGGCAGAGGTGTACCTAATAGTACACCCACATTCCACCAGTTATGTTAAGTCCAATGCAAAAAGGGGCGAGCCTATTGCCATCAACCTGGCACAAATCCAAACTCCGTGGCTGCTACTGAGAAGTTCCTGATCGTAAAACCCAATAACAATTTGTCCGACCCGGGAATCGAACCTAGGACATCATGCTCAACAGTCACGATTGCGACCACAAGACCAACGAGGTAGTCCAAAATTAGTTTTGCAATTACTTTTCTAATTACATTAATTCATCTGCCTAGGCTTTTCCTAATTACACTGATGCCTATGCCTAGCCTTTTCCCAACTATATTGGATCGGCTTCTAGTCTAACCAGTTGCAGCTAAATACCAGTATTTTTCAGTGGAGCAATAAAGGGTGTAAAACATCTCTTAACGAAGCCGAAAGGCACTTGTTCTCCTCGTCATTGCGATCATTTTTTTGTTATACACCATACCTGGGAACCTTCTAGTTACGGAGATATTGGGGGTCAAAATTCCAACTTTATGACAAGTTTTTTTTTAAATACAAGTTTCTAATGTAAGATTTTTACTTTAAACACCTCAACGACCCCGTACTATTCAATCCATCCATCAGCACAATGTTTTGAGTGCGTTACATTGAGTTTTACCACAAAACATGATTTTTCACCCCAAAAAAAAAGTTGTTCCCCAGTAATAATTTTTGCGTAAAATTACTTAGTTTGATGTACAGAATGCTTGGTTGAAGGCTTCGTGATGAGGTCTTTTACACCCTGTATCCGACCTCCACTACCGTGTTTCAAATCTAACTACTATCTTTCAATATCCTTCTATCTATACTTCTATACTAATATTATAAAGCTGAAGAGTTTGTTTGTTTGTTTGAACGCGCTAATCTCAGGAACTACTGGTTGGAATTGAAAAATTATTTTTGTGTTGGATAGCATAACATCACGCTACGACCAAAAGGAGCGGAGCATAAATGAAAGATGTTGCAAAAACGGGGAAAATGTATTCCTTTTGTTAGCTTTTTCTCTCTTATGTGACGCAGACGAAGTTGCGTGGGTCAGCTAGTAATATTATAAATGCGAAAGTTTGTGAGGATATATGGATGTTTGTTACTCTTTCGCGCAAAAACTACTGAACGGATTTGGATGAAATTTAGCACACAGATAGTTTATAACCTGGATTAACACATAGGATACTATTTAAACCGGTAGTATGATCCCGTGGGACAATAGGCGAGACGACAAAAAAAAAACCAATTAGTCCGTCAGATAGATTTCCAGAAAATATTGGACACATATTTTTTCTTTTGTTATGTAAACCAAAATTGACGAATATATGACGCTTTTAAAATTCCTAATACGTCACGCCTTGGTATAATTTTTAGCTAGTTCTGACGTCACGAGTTTTGATGCGTTTTATCATTGTCAATACATTATAATACACATGTAAACGGGTATTTTCGCGATTTTTTACTTTTAATATAAGCCCGACGTTTCGACCGGATTGCACCAGCCGTGGTCGCGGGAAGACTGAAGTATTATTGGAGGTACCGCCACAGCAAAGCGAAGGTGTTTATTCAACTAGATCTTCATAAATATTAATTATTCATTAATTGTTCACGGTCGCTTATATTAAAGCTTTGATTATTAAAGGTAAAAATTCGCGAAAATACCTTACATGTGTGTATTATAATGTGTTTTGATCGTGAAAGTTTAAAAAAGGTCATTGTCAATATTCATTGATTTACAAAAACAAAACATATGTGTCCATTATTTTCCAATACTCTAACTAACGGACTAAATATATTTGCAATTTTTTGATACCGTCGTCATGCCTATTATCGATCACCACGCGAGCATAAGCTAGTCTAACATAATTTGTCTCCGTTCTTCAAGTTCCTCCAATCGGAAGCCTCACTGACATCAGACAATGCAACCCTGTGACTACGGTCACTTCAACTATTATACCTACGTTAATGTGCGGGCCCTCTATATGACTGAAGGTTGACTTTGTGCCAGCTCTTTGTAGTCTTTGTGCTGTACAATGCTGATAATGATATGAGTTCACTGAGAATTTGTCTGTTATCGTCCGTATTGTGCTTACCATATGCGTCATGTGGTTTGTTGGGTCGTTCAAGAATTTGAAGTTTCTTTGAGTCCTAAAAGGAATGGGCGAAGAATATTGTGTTGTGGCAATTCATTTATATTGCTAAAGTAGTTGGTACCTTCTTATAATACAAACATTATATTTTCTATTCTTGAAATGTTGTTTTAGGGAAATTCAGAAAGGAAATTCAAAATTTGTTGGCATTTTTTTTTTTCTTTACTGATTTTTTTTATAGAAAGTTACGAAGATTAGCAATACTATATAAATAATGTTACGAGCGTTATTAACATCAGTTTATTTGTCGTATACCTAATGTATAATAACTCAAAAAAATAGTCTAACCAAGCACAGACCTCCCCATATCCTACATCCCAGCCGTCAATATGCAGATTAGCCAATAAATACCGATCGACAATCGAATCCCCGCACGCCATCCCGCCATCCCGCCCCATCCCGCTAAATACAACATAACAAATAAATACACGCTGTAGATTAAGTTATCCGTTCAGAAACGATATGAATAGAACGGGGAACTGCATGCGTCGACTGGCGACAATCGCAATAGAATATAGGTAGAGTCCGCACAAAGTTCTTTTGTCACGATTATCGTGGAAAATCCGATCGGGGGAAGTGTGGCGGTTGCTTTCAACATCGGCAAACTGCATTATGAGCTATCTGAGCCATTGTTGAGCGGCGCAACTCTATAATCTAGTGTTCTGCTGGGACGCTGGGACGCTGCGGCGACGTAACTTTGCGTCCGAGCCTGCTCGATTGTGAATCGATTCGACGATTATCTCGCTTTAAGTCTCCAGATTTAGAAAGTTTCGATTTGCAACTTGTTTCGTTTCATTGACAGACGTTTTCTTTGACGAAGCTTTTGTATTGATTTTCCATATTTAAATTTAAATATTTTCCAACAAAACATGAGTGAAATGCAATAAAAAATGTTGATTGTTCATTCTTCAGCTACGTATTAAACAGAACCTTTTCACATCCACCACATTGTTATACAGCTAGCATGTAAAGAAAATCTACTTTCCAAAAAGCCATAAGCGATAATGGGCAAGAGTTCGCAACTTCATTCACCAGATTATAGCCGATCCATTGAAAATATCCATAAAAGTCGAACATTACCCGAAACAATGGAGGGGTGGGCTGGGTATTAGGTGCTTTCGCTATTGAACAAGTTTTGTCCCATTGTGTTGTCCACTAGAGGAGGCAGGGAGGGCCGGAGGGCCGGTGGGCCGAACAAAGACACCGCGCAGACATAGACCGAAATTCATCAGCAACACGATTGTTTGCTACATAAAGGACGCCATTGTCGACAAATATGATATCGTAACACAATGTGGATGTAATAATTAGAGCACTAAGACGACGCTTTTAGCGCGGGCTGCTCGCAAATCTAGATAGATTCGAGATAAGTGCTTGAAAATGTTCTGTTCTCGTTGAAGTAGAATGCAACATACACATTCCTTTTTTTGCTACTAAGCAATCAGTGACTCTACAGCGGTTTGGTCTAATAAAACTACCTCAATATTCTCAGTAAGTAAACTAAACCTCAGTAATCGAATTCAAAATGTTTGCGTACAAAAAAAATCAAAAGAAGGTCTAAATACTTATTTAGGATGAAAACTTTTTCGTCTTGTTCGAATTAATTATTGGCCATCTAGGCTAAAAAGAAAACTGAAGCCGTGAGCTCACATTATTAAAAGAAAAAATATTTTACATTTTTGCCAACGAAATGGCGTCAGAATATTTTTTTAATAGTTATTAACCAGTTTGTAAACGAGTTTTCATTTAAAAAAGCTCTGCGATAAATAATTTTCACGATAAGTCAAAGCACGTCCCAAATAATCAGACTCTCCCTATGAAACCTATGTCTAAACTTTTCCTATAAGTTTGCCTTATTCCCATGAAATTAACGAAAATGATAAGTCAAAGTAGGGTTACACTAGGAATAAAAAAAAAAAAAAAAACTAAATTAAAACTTTTTTTCTTCCGAATTGAATTATGCACTGGCCATTTAGGTAAAAAAATATCAAGAAAGCCATAACCCACGAAGAATAAAAGGAATAAATGTTTTACTTTTTTTCAAACCAAATGGCGTAATTCATTTTTTTTAAACGTTATGGCCAGTTTCAAGCTTTTTGGTTCTAAAAAGTTTGTCAATCAATAAAGTGATGTATACGCAAGAGCTGAAATGAGAAATAATTACTGCTGCTAGTAACACAAATACATAGTTTAATTTATTGGAAGAGCCTTGTTAATAAGAAAGTATTAATTAAAATTCCTATTCCTTATATTTTAGACGTAATACTCCTGTATTAAATTACTCATAATTAAATATAGTTTCAGCAATCGCAGAAGAAATATTTTTCCTAAAATTATAGATTTTGTATAGATTCAGCTACACAAAATCTATAAAAGGAAAAAAGTCGAACATGGAAGTATTGGCGCGTGGCAATACATTAGGAGCTACAGTCGCCATCTTGTTTTTTCAATGCAATTTCACAAATGTTTCCCAAAAGCGCCCTCCTGTCAATGTCATTGTAACGCCAAATGATCCATGCAGCACTGTAACCAAACCTATCCGAAACCACAGAGTTAAAAAAAGTTAAACAAACTTCATAGTAATTACATTTCCCCGCTGGCTCATCCAGTGGCTTCCCCCGGCGTGTGCCAAAGTGATTCCCTGCGACAATAGGAAGTCACCACTTTCCCTTTTTTCATATTTGAACTCACTTAAACCTCGCGATTTGTGGTTAGCTGCTCTTGTCTGTTTGTTTGTTTGTTGGCGGATTTCCTTGCGTTTTTTGTACATGTTAAGTGTGTGTATCATGTTACTGCATGTATGTGGTTTTTGTTGAGGATGTATTTATTTTGGTTTCGTTGTAGCTTATGAACAATGGCGAACTGTGACTCGACTCTGTCTTACCCTTTGGTGGATTATAAAGTTAAAAGTTGGTAAGTTTAAAGTTGCGTTGTTGTTGTTAAGTTGAGTTGTAGTTGATACAGGTGTATCAATATCAATAAAAAAATACTTAACTTTAATAAGTAAGTACTAAAGGATAAATCGTCAATCTCACTCTGGTAAATCCAATCTAATTCCAGCAGTAGAGGACACAGCAAGGATTTTTAAGCACTATACGTATATATACCTCACCGTGTGAAATTCTTTGAATGAATTGTATTGTTTTAAACTTACAAATCTACGAGAAGATTAGGAGTATTTTATGTGTGTTGTACAAAGTCTTTAGAAAAACTTGTCTAAAGACTTTGTACCCACCCACATACATAATGCTTTCCATCACGAAAATTGCGTATTATCGCCTTAAAAAGCGTATTTAGGCTGGCAGATAACATCCAAGGCTCGGTATAATCCGTCAAGAGCGAACCCCTGCCTAATCTACATCGCTTGCCATTCACAACTATTGTGTGACGGCGCGGCCATTGTTTAGTGCAATCGATAAAAATGACACTTTGGCCCTTTTCCAACTGTGGACACTCTCGGTAAATGCAGTTTAGCTTTTCAAAAATATTGGTTGTTAAAAAAATGTTTCGGGTTTTCGTGTATGAATAACCAACATACAGTGTGGCTCACTTTGACGATGACGTTGTTATCGATACGCTATTCGATTCTAAACAAAAATAGACAGGCCATTTTGTTTATGGTTGAGTTTAAAAAATGAATATTGACAGATTCGCAAATATGGCGGATATTTGCGAATCTGTCAATATTCATTTAAAACGCAAATATTATTTATTAATCTTCTATTTTATTAATAAACTAGCTGTTGCCTGCGACCTTCGTTCGCGTCAAAATATTATAAAAATATTACTCCCCTTTTTTAAATCGGTTTTTTTTGCCCGGAACTCTAATTATTATACTATATAAAGCTCGATTACCACTGACTGACTGACTCACTCACTGACAGAATTGTTCTCCCAGATGGTGGATGGGGAGGTGGGTATATTTTGACAGATTCGTAAACAAATAACTCCCGCGAGTATGGGAAAAGTGCCAAACCTCCCCTTTTTGCCCCCCTTCCTCCCCCGCCCTATCGTATCTCGGAAACAAAGAGACCCGTAGTTTACTTTTTTTACGGATTCGTATAGAGGAGGCTCGGAAAAGTAAAAACCGGTTTAAAAATTTGCCCCCCTTGCCCCCCTTCTCACCCCCTTTAGGCGGATCTCGGAAGTTGAGAGACTTGGAACATTTTTTTTTTCAAATTCATACAAGGGGGCAACGCGTTAATCAAAATCATTTTTCAAAACTCCCCACTCTCCCCCCTTCACCCCTCCCCCCATCGTATCTCGGAAACTAGGACACGTAGCGGCTTTTTGATTTTTACTATAAATTATTACTGAGGAGCGTTTAAATTTGTACACCCTTTCCACCTCTCCCCAACCTCCCCTAAAAATAAAAGGGCTATAACTTCGTAACGGTCAGAGATAGCCATTATGTGTTTGAACAAATATTATAGTAGGCGTCGAAACCTGTCCGGTGGTGGTAAGCCCCGAGTGGAGCGAAGGGGGGAGGTGGCGAGCGAAGCGAGCCGGCGACCTCCGCAGCGTAACGAAGGTCGAGTGGGTGAAGCGTAACTCAGGGCGACGACAAGCAAACTTTAGGGTAGTGTTTTTTTAATGGGTCTGAGTTTTTAAATAAGGTTTATAGGTAATATTTTTTTTTATTGGTTTTTAGAATGTTTTAGGGGTTCTTAAGGGTTTTCATACTGATTTAGGGGTAGTTGTAACGGTTTTTCAAATTATTTTAAGGATTCCTATGGATTCTCAAACTTTTATGATGGTGAGGAATACTTCTCAAGAACACGACAACACGCGAGCTGCGCGCAGCTCGCGCACCCACGCAAATACTAGTTATACTATATAAAGCTCGATTACCACTCACTCACTGACTGACTGACTCATTGACATAATTGTTCTCCCATATGGTGGATGGGGAGGTGGGTATATTTTGACAGATTCGTAAACAAGTAACTCCCGCGAGTATGGGAAAAGTGCCAAACCTCCCCTTTTCGCCCCCCTTCCTCCCCCTCCCTGTGGTATCTCGGAAACTAAGAGACCCGTATTTTTCGTTTTTTACGGATTCGTATAGAGGAGGCTCGGAAAAGTAATAACCAGTTTTTAAAGTTGCCCCCCTTGCCACCCTTTTCACCCCCTTTAGGCGGATCTCACAGGTTATGAGACTTGGAACATTTTTTTTTCAGATTCGTATAGAGGAGGCTTGGGAAAGTAAAAACCAGTTTTCAAAGTTGCCCCTCTTCCCCCCTTTTCACCCCCTTAAGGCGGATCTCGGAAGTTAAGAGACTTGGAACATTTTTTTTTTTAGATCCGTATAGAGGAGGCAAAGAAAAGTAAAAACCAGTTTTCAAAAGTTGATCCACTTATCCCCCTTCTCCCCCCTTTAGGCGGATCTCGGAAATTGAGAGACTTGGAACATTTTATTTTTCAGATTCGTATAGAGGAAGCTCGGAAAAGTAAAAACCAGTTTTCAAAGCTGCTCCCCTTGCCCCCCTTTTCACCCCCTTAAGGCGGATCTCGGAAGTTGAGAGACTTGGAACATTTTTTTTTTCAGATTCGTAAGAAGGGGCCTAGAGTTAGTCAAAATCATTTTTCAAAACTCCCCACTCTCCCCCTCTTCACCCCTCTCCCCATCGTATCTCGGAATCTAGGACACGTAGCGGCTTTTTAATTTTTACCATAAATTACTATTGAGGAGCGTTTAAATTTGTATACGGAAGGTATCCTTCACTCCCCAACCTCCCCTAAAAATAAAAGGGCTATAACTTCGTAACGGTCAGAGATAGCCATTATGTGTTTGAACAAATATTATAGTAGGCGTCGAAACCTGTCTGGTGGTGGTAAGTCCCGAGTGGAGCGAACCTGCGAGACCGAGTGGAGAGAAGGGGGAGGTGGCGAGCGAAGCGAGCCGGCGACCTCCGTAGCGTAACGAAGGTCGAGTGGGTGAAGCGTAACTCAGGGGCGACGACAAGCAACTTTAGGGTTATGTTTTTTTTAATGAGTCTGAGTTTTTAAATAAGGTTTTTTTTTGTATGTAATATTTTTTTTAAATTGGTTTTTAGAATGTTTTAGGGGTTCTTAAGGGTTTTCATACTGATTTAGGGGTAGTTGTAATGGATTTTCCAATTAAAATTAAGGATTCCTATGGAATCTCAATATTTCATGATGGTAAGAATACTTCTCAAGAACACGACAACACGCGAGCTGCGCGCAGCTCGCGCACCCACGCAAATACTAGTTCTTTTCTAATTCTAAATAAAAGTAGCCTAATATACTTCCTATAAAATCAGCTATCTACCAGTAAAAGTCCTGTCGAAATCGGCACAGCCGTTTTGGAGATTAGCCGGAACAAACAAACAGGCAGAGATAAAAAAAAATGGTTTGTTTGTTATAAGTATCGTATATACTTTAAAATTCATTCAGTAAAAAGCTGTTATTTTGAAATTAATAACACACACTTCAATTTCATTTATTTGTTTGTTGCAGATAACATTATTACCTAATTAACCTCCCTATTGAACTTACTCAGAACACAAAAATGGATTTTACGCAGAATGTGCACAAAGCAAAATATGCACTTGACGCCAAATGTGCACTTCGCAAAATGTGCACTTCTCAAAATAGCACTCTCAAAATGAGCACTTCTCAAAATGACCACTACTCAAAATGAGTGTGAATTTTATCACAATGGGTAAAAATAAAAACCGTTTGCTTACTATATGTTTTTATTATTTTGCACGGTGGTGCAGAGATGCAAACGTCCTACCAGTACTGCGTGTAGTTCTCTTTTTTTTTTTTGTTTATTTTCAAATTATTTTTAATTTGTATTGATATCTTTTTTATTATATTTATTATCTATTCTTACCTATGACAACTTTTTCTGATCACGATTCTTTTTTCTCTGCCAACGAATCGACTGCCTCTTCTGGTGATGATAGCTTTTGCTCTGTTAGTGAAACACTTGGTGAACAATTACGTTAAAAAATTCAATGAAAATACTAGCCGACTGTTTAATGTTGTCATATAAATGCTCAAAGCATTCCGAGCCATTACAATGAGCTCTGTGAAACTTTCTCGAATAACGACGTTCACGCCGTCCTTATTTCTGAAACGTGGCTAAAACCTGAACTTTTATCCACCACTTACCCTCTCCCAGGATTCGTGCTGTTACAGAATGTCAGAGTCGGTAAGAGAGGGGGTGGGGTAGCTATATATCTCCGTGCAGACTTTCCTTTTAAAATTATTTCAACTTATTCCTGTATCGATTCGGCCGAGTTTCTTTTTTTAGAGGTTTGTGTCAAAGGATCAAAAGCCGTTCTTGGTGTTGTGTATTGTCCGCCGTCACTTGATTACTTCACCGAATTCGAATCGGTTCTAGAATCTTTGGGTTCGGAGTATGCACATCACATCGTCATGGGGGATTTCAACACCAATCTGCTTGCCCATAACTCCCATCGATCCCGTAAACTTCTCCATTTGGTTGAGTCAGCTAGTCTGCATCTGTTACCTCTCCAACCAACTCATCACAACACTGCTGGTGATGATACTTGGCTCGACTTGATCCTCACCTCCAATCCTTCCCTAGTCTCCTCACATGATCAACTTGACGTTCCTGGTTTTTCCCATAATGACCTCATTTTCCTGTCCATTTCAGTACAGGCGTGCCTTTGCGCGGATGAATATTGAAAGGCTTTCGCAAGACGCTTCTAATATTGACTGGACACCCCTAGAGGAAGCCACTACAGCCAACGATAAAGTGACTTATTTCAACAATGTTGTAGTTAAGCTGTACGACACCCACGCACCTATCAGGAGAGTCAAGCTGAAGCGTCCACCTGCGCCATGGATGAATAGGGGTGTTCGGATGGCGATGCGACGAAGGGACCGCGCTTTTCGGAGGTTTAAGAAGGATCGATCGGAAGAAAATTGGACCCTCTTCAAGGCTGCTCGCAATCGGTGTAATCAGATGATACGCAACGCTAAACGCCGCCACATTCTTGATAATATCACTTCTGCTTCTCCTGCCGATATCTGGAAATTCCTTGGAACTCTAGGTATCGGCAGATCGCGGCATTCAGATCTTCCTAACACATTTGGCTTAGACGATCTAAATCGTCTTTTCTCCACTGTTCCCACCCTTGATGGTCTAACCAAATGTCAAACTCTTGACTAGCTTGCTGGTCTGACGCGACCTAATATTACTCCCTTTGCCTTCACCCCAGTCGATCCGGGAGAAATCAAAAAGATTATCCTATCCATTAAATCCAAAGCCGTGGGCTGTGATAACATCAGTCGACACATGATCGTGACAGTTGTTGATCAGCTCCTTCCTGCTATTTCCCATATAGTTAACTTCTCCCTCTACTCCGGTGTTTTTCCTTCCTTGTGGCGGAAAGCCCATGTTCGACCACTACCTAAGATCCCTAATCCCACACATCTCAGTCACTTTCGTCCAATTTCCATCCTTCCCTTTTTATCCAAAGTACTCGAGGCCTGTGTACACAAGCAATTCTCCCACTTCATTCACAAAAACTCCCTCATCAGTCCATTCCAATCCGGGTTCAGGCCCGGGCACAGTACCGTTTCTGCACAAAGTGACTGACGATATAAGTCGAGGAATGGAAGACACCAAAGTTACGGTCTTAGTGTTGATCGATTTCTCAAATGCTTTCAATACCGTCAGTCACGAAGTCCTTTTATCAATCCTCTCCTATCACATGGTCTCTCACGGGGCGTTGGAATGGTTTTCTTCCTATCTTCAGGGGCGTCAGCAGTCAGTTCTTGCTGGTGAGTCTAACTTCAGCTGGTGTAATCTTGAAACTGGCGTCCCTCAAGGCGGTATTTTATCTCCACTTTTGCTTTCTATTTTTATTGATCTCATAACTACCGAGCTTCAGTGTGCGTATCATCTCTACGCTGATGACTTACAGCTATACTGTCAGGCAAGTGTTGACAGCTTATATGGGGCGGTCGATGAGCTAAATCGAAATTTACGGGTAGTTAAAAACTGGTCTGATCGTTTCGGTGTGGCGGTTAACCCAACCAAGTGCCAGGCTATTATAGTAGGGAGCCCCCATAGCATGAGAAGGCTGAGTGGTTTAACGGTGCCACCGGTTATTTTTGACGGTACAGTAATTCCGTTTAGTTCTGACGTCAAGGATCTGGGTTTGCACGTAGACACTTGCCTTGACTGGCGTAAGCAGGTTGCGATTGTGAGCAAGAAAGTCACAGGAACGTTGCGGTTGCTCTACCGGCTGAAAAATATTCTCCCATCACACATTAAGGCAATGCTTGTACAGTCCCTAATCTTCCCCATGATTGACTATGGTGATGTGTGCTACTATGACCTGAATGCAGAACTCCTCAATAAACTTGACCGACTTCTTAATAACTGAATTCGATTCGTCTTCAATCTCCGCAAGTATGATCATGTTTCTGCACATCGTTTGCTGTTAAGATGGTTACCCATCCGGCAGTGCAGAGCATTGAGGGCTTTGACAACTCTGATTTCTCTTCTTCACAAACCCACTTCTCCTTCTTATCTCACTACTCATTTTAAATATTTATGCTCTGCGCACAGCAAAAACCTTCGTTCCTCCAATAACTGTCTTCTACGCTGTCCTTCTCACCGATCTGGCTTTATTAAATCTTCCTTCTTTGTCCAGGCGGTCTTCCTTTGGAATACGCTCCCCCAGAGTATTAGGACGTTGACTAGTCGTTTCACTTTCAGAGTGAAGGCTCGAGAGCATATTCACAAGAAGTTGGCAGATTCGTCTCAAAACTAAGTTGTTATAGTTTTTCTTGTTTATCTCTCTTAACTTTATATATTTTGTTATATGTATGTATATATGTATTTATTCTTATATGTTTTAGCTTTCTTTTGGGACAAGCCCGCCACACTATTCCCAAACCACTGTAACTCCTGAAAGCCAGAATCAACAGTGGCGACCACCAGAAAAGCGCCGAGACAATGAAGCTCGACGAAGTCCCAGAGAATGAATTTAACTGTCTTGGATCCCGCAACGAAATTAATCAGAAAAGTAAAGCGGAGGAGTAGGAAAAAACCGTAATTTCCACTTCCCTCCATATCAGCAGGAGACAGAACGGAACAAGGCCAAAAGGCACAAAGGGACGTTTACAACTGGGATAGGCCCAGTTGCCTAGCACCACGGATAAAAATATTAACATTAATGGGTCCTAAGTTGTGAGCCGCTATATTTGATTCCAATAATAGGTATGGCAAAAACGCTTGAACGCACGGAAATTTGTTCTAGTTTCCACAAGGTCTGTGTAGTAAATAACTCCGGATGTAACCTGTACACTATCCAACATAATATTGCGTTCATTCTGCCAAAGACTGCACTCCCATAAAATGTGATGTGCTGATTGTTCATATTCGCAGTCAGATGTGGAACATTGACAAAAAGGCGAGTCAACAAGCTTGAAGGAAAATAATTTACTCTTAAAGTTACCATGACCGGTGAGAAATTGGGCAACACAGTGATCAACCTCCAGCCATGTCCTGGCCAGCCGTTCACGAACTGATGGAAAGAACTGGTGGAGGTGTCTGCCTTTGATGGAATTATCCCACCTACATTGCCATTCAGACAAAAGTTCCTCCCAGACGTCGGTCTGTGGTTTGAATAATCTTGAAATCTTAGCACGGTCACGTAGGGTTAAAAAGTCTGCGTCCGTGGTCTCACGCGCATTATAGTACATAGCAGCCCGTCGCTGCACTTCAAGATCGACTGGAAGTACGCCTGCAAGTACTGGTAAGGCTTCAGTACTAACCGTTCTATACGCTTTGCACAAGAATATCAAAGCCAAACGCTGGCTTTGAAGCAATTTACGTCGTACCGCTCCTATGGTGGCCCTATCGGCCCATACAGGTGCCCCGTAGCACATACACCCCAAATAAGTAGCCCCATAAATGGTCTTTAAAGTTAGAAATGATAGACCCCACGTAGATTTGGATATTCTCGTTAAGGCATAAAAGTTCTTTTTAGCTTTTTCACCGACAGTTTTTATATGATCTATGAATGAGAAATTCCTCTCTAAGACCAAACCAAGGTAGCACACGGACTGCTTTCTTTTCACGGGAACGTTATTAAATTTAATACTAGGCCACGATTTAAGATTACCCTTTAAAATTAGTTGATAAGTTTTTTGCGGTGCAAAGGTCAGACGGTTTCGATCGCCCCACTGAGATATTAATCGTAGGCAAGTGTCAGCTAAATTCTCGAGTCCAGCCCGAGTACTCGACTGAATGAGCAGCAGGCCGTCGTCCGCGTAACCGGTTAATGAACAGCCTGGTGGAAGGGGAATCGCGAGAAAATCATCGAAACCTAAATTCCACAGATACGGAGCGATTACCGAGCCCTGAGGACATCCCATGGTAAGAGACTTTGACATAGAATGATGTCCGAGCTTGAGTTTCGCGGAACCATTTAAAAAATATGAATAAACAAGATTATATATGTTTTTATAGCAGCCGCGATTCTTCATTTTAAGTAGTAGCATCGGCCACCATGCGTTATCAAAAGCCCCGGAAATATCTAAAAAGATTCCAACCACGTACTTGTGTTCCGAGTTATTAACAATTTTTCTAACAGAAAGTGCCGCGTCTACGGTAGATTTGCCCACGGTGAAACCGAATTGGTTGTTATGAAACTTTGGTCCGTCTGGCAGCAAACGTGAAACGATAAGGCGCTCCAGGAGTTTTCCTAAAGATGGCAGTAGGGTAATGGGCCTGTAAGACTTAGGGTCGTCCGGTGGCTTATCACCACTTTTTGGAATTATTCGTATAAAGCCACGTCGCCATACACGAGGAAAAACGCCGTCCGCAATACATCGGTTGAAAACAGATAAAATGGCGTCACCCGCTGTTTTACACGCTTCTATTATCATCCGATTTGATATTTTGTCTTCACCTGACGATTTTTTAAGAGGCAGTTTCCTGACGATATTAATGAATTCGTCAATGGATGGAAGATCTGACGTTGGTGATTCAGGTGGCACAGCATATGTTTTAGCTATATATATTTTCTAGTATTTTTTCTGTTATTGCACCTACTTTGTATTATCTCTGCATCACCCTAAGGTAGACTGGTAGAAAATGCCCAAGGCATTAAGTCCGCCTTTGTACAGTTTTTTTTGCTTGTGCATAAAGTTTTTATAAATAAATAAATAAATAAAATAAAATAAAATTCACACTCATTTTGAGAAGTGATATTTTGAGAAGTGCACATTTTGAGAAATGCACATTTTGCTTTGTGCACATTCTGCGTCAAACTCACAAAAATCTTTACGTTTCCACGCAACACGTACAGTATCTTCATATTGTCACATTCCCTTCAACAGCTTTCAATACCCTAATTTAACACAAAAAAAAAAGTAAAAAAGCCCACACATAGCCGTCGCCACCCCACATTACGGCGTGAATGGCTATTATTGAATCGCATTAAGTTAATACAGCCATGAATGATAGGAACGCTTTATTACAATTGTTGTCTCCCGGTTTAACCGTGATTTTGATTCCGAGGGTTGAATAGGGGTAAAAAGTGCTGTAGACATTTTTATTTACTAATGAAACACGACATCGATCAATTTGGGTGAATAAGGTGGTGTGATTCATAAATTGTATGGAATTATTATGTTTTCTTTTTCAGTTTAATTTCTGCTATTTATTTATTATATGAGTAGAACTTGATTAGAAAATAGCGTCTTAACAGTACTATAAAGCGGGCTGAATCAAGACAAAACTTTGAAATGGATTTTAAAGTTGAATTAATAATGGAATGTTTCTAACAAGGGCTTTAAATGATTAAGTATATTTAAGTAA
The DNA here is from genome assembly GCA_905147715.2 of Xestia xanthographa. Lineage (NCBI taxonomy): Eukaryota > Metazoa > Arthropoda > Insecta > Lepidoptera > Noctuidae > Xestia > Xestia xanthographa. Next base: position 21,634,681 of record LR990655.1, read on the forward strand.
ATATGAGTTCAAAAAAGGCAAAGGTAAGGAAAGGGGGGGGGGGTAGGTAAGGTAAGGTTAAAATCCCTTTCAAAGTTACGTTTTGATTCACCAGGGCACCCCGTACATAAATAGGATTAATGATCCCAAACGAAAACTTTCATACATATTTGCAAATATTTGAAATATGTAGCTGAAATAGTACATTTTGATACAAGTGGAGAAAGTTTGTTATTGCACACGAGGCGAAATTCACTCCCGAGCCGTAGGCGAGGGTGTTTTTGAGCCGAGAACTGCAATAACATAAATTTATAAACACAATTTAAATATTCAAAAAATATTTACGCCGTAAAGACGCTTGGTGCTTTGCCGAAATTAAAAAAAAAAACATTCACATCAGACACAAACATCATCATCATCAATTGGTCATTGAACCAATTTGGACTAAGTATGTATGTATAGTTATTATCTGTGGCAATTTTCATTCCCGCACACGTGTTGGAAAATGCAAAAAACATTGCATGTTGTACCTAATCGTAGTGCGTTATGGACCAGTTTTCGAGGAAGTGTATTGAAATAGTACATTTTGATACAAGTGGAGAAAGTTTGTTATTGCATTCGAGGTGGAATTATAACACACGAGCCGTAGGCGAGGGTGTTTTTGAGCCGAGAATTGCAATAACAAATGTCCACGTGTATCAAACGACGTTTTTCAATACACTTTTGAAGAAATAAAATAAAATAACGAAAAATATTTTTAAAAATATCAAAATGTACTGTCATGATTTTCAAAAATATTATGTAGGGTTTCAAAGATTTTAATAATTCGTTTTATATTTGAGAAATGACAACACTGCCTAGCCGTCAATGTTGAAGCGGGAAGGGGTAGTTTATAAAACATGACACTCGACCGAGAGAGCTCTGTTCATTGGGAGAAATTGTGGTGTTAAGACTAACAGTCGAATCTATGTCTGATAAGTGTTGTAATTAATGCATTTTGTATAAAACGTGAAGTAATGTAGAATTGTGTAATACCAAATAATTTGAAAAGAGTAACCATGGAGTTTCTTGCCGGTTCTTCTCCATGGAAGCCACCAACCGAACCGTGCACCCTTGTCGACGTTCTTAAGTGCCCATCCAGGCCTATGTGGAATGAAATACTTGGATTTGAATATACTGAAGAGTTGATTGGAGCTACAGTGGTTTTTATTACAGTTCAGAAGTGACAAGAACCACGAGCCATCTCTCAGCGAAATAGTAAGTAATTTGTTTCCTTTTCTTTACCCTAATTAGATGTATACTTACTGTTAAATTTCTGAAAAAAAAAAGGGAGGGTGGAAATTTAACAAATAAACTTTCACGTATGCACAGTGTTTTACACCATGGAGATTATTGTTATAACACGAAATAGAGAAAGATTTCTACCCCGCTAAAAAGTTCACGTGATTCAACTATGCAGAAAGTATACATAATTATTAAGAACTGTGTTCTGACTCGCATTGCTCGAATTTATTACTCGGAATTCTCTGAAGTTGATTTATTTAACTCTAATAAAATCTTCTTCTTCTTGTACTATCTTTTATTCAACCGTTTTTTGTTTAAAATTTTTCAAAATTGTAATCCAGTTCTAAAAATAACTTAAAAATTATGTTGTATCGTATTTTTGTATTGTATTTTTATTTTTTGAAAATATCTGGCATTAGTCCGTTCGCATGTATTATGTATATATATATCCCAGTTACACAGGGAATGCTATAATTGGCCATAATAACTGTCACAAGCATATTTTGTAAAATATTTTTATGTATCGCTGTTGGTTAGTTAAATAAATAAAATTAAAATAATTATGGCATTTAATATATTATATGAGTTTAACAATGCTGCCATGAAGATGTGTTGATTTTACATGTTAACATCCATTCTAAAGAACCATGTGTGAGTGTTGTTAATAAACCATGTAGGTTTACATGTAGTGTCATGCCATGTAGGTAGAGATAGGGATACTCGTAGTCGTTAAACTATTAATATTTTCTCGATAAAAAAAAAAAAAAAAAAAACAAAACAAAAACTGTTACACGTTTTGAAGTATTTTGAAGAATTTAACATGAGGCATTTATGAGAATGATTACCCACAATGTTTATTATAAAATTCTAAATTGTTTTTGCTATTATGTACATAGCTATGCCGTCATAGGCCTCTGCACTGGGATTTAAATGAGCAACATTGGTAGTGCCAGTGTAACATGCTTTGTTTATGATTATTTACAAGCATCCAGAGGTAAATGTCAATAAATTATTATTCTGGCCATGGTAATTTCCTAAATGGATACCCAGTGAACTATGTTGGTTCATAGGGTCTTTGTCAAGAGACGTACCTAGTGATTTCGCTGGATATTTCAGTGGGTACTTGTTCCTGCTGATTTATCACAGTGAATCGGTCGTCAGATCCATGATAATGATGATGATAATGATAATGTGAACTAAGTGTGTTCACAGGCGACTTGGTTAGTTCACTTGATTTTATGCAGGTTTGTCCTGTTGATTTATCACAGTGAATCGGTCGTCGGATCCATGTTAGGCGACTTGGTTAGTTCACTTGATTTTAGGTAGGTATGACCTACTGATTTATCACAGTGAATCGGTCGTCGGATCCATGATAATGATGATGATAATGATAATGTGAACTAAGTGTGTTCACAGGCGACTTGGTTAGTTCACTTGATTTTATGCAGGTTTGTCCTGTTGATTTATCACAGTGAGTCGGTCGTCGGATCCATGTTAGGCGACTTGGTTAGTTCACTTGATTTTAGGTAGGTATGACCTACTGATTTATCACAGTGAATCGGTCGTCGGATTCATGATGATGATGATGATAATGATAATGTGAACTAAGTGTGTTCACAGGCGACTTGGTTAGTTCACTTGATTTTATGCAGGTTTGTCCTGTTGATTTATCACAGTGAGTCGGTCGTCGGGTCCATGTTAGGCGACTTGGTTAGTTCACTTGATTTTAGGTAGGTATGACCTACTGATTTATCACAGTGAATCGGTCGTCGGATCCATGTTAGGTGACTTGGTTAGTTCACTTGATTTTATGCAGGTGTATCCTACTGATTTATCACAGTGAATCGGTCGTCAGGCAGATGTTAACCCAGTGAACTAAATGTGTTCACAGGGCCTATGTTATGCGACTTAATGTGTTCGCTGGATTTTTGTAAATGATAAATAATGAATGATAAATGATAAATGATGAATGATAAATGATAAATGATAGATGATAATTGATAATTGATAGATGATAATTGATAGATGATAGATGATAAATGATAAATGTTAAATGATGTTTATTTTGCAAGTAGGTTTTTACAAACACTTACACGTCATTTTTTAAACTTTAAATTAATTAATAATGGTGAGCAATGAATTATAGTGTTTAAACTTTAAATTAATTAATAATGGTGAGCAATGAATTATAGTGAGCAGTGAATTATAGTAGTTGTTTATTCCCTATCAATGTTACGGGTTATCTTTTCTTTTAATGGAGCCCGTGAGTTGCTCGCTGGATGCGTTAGGGGCGATGGATATTTTCTCAATGGATTATTGGGTGAGACATTCGTCGGATTTGAGCAGACTATATTATTTGCTTACTGGTTAATGACTCTTACAACGTTTAGATGAAGCGCAATAAATATATTGAATTCGAATGATTTTTAATTAAATAAATAAGAGACAGATTATGTCGATGAATATTGTACACATTTCAGAAATCAATAGGCGGTTATTGTTGAGGAACTTGACTGCTAAGCTGTACTTTTATGTAGAAGTACTAGCGGACGTCACAGTTTCGAGTACGGGTATAAAATATAGCTTTTGTTGCTCGCTGGTAATGTAGCTATTCATTGCTGAAAGAAAAATGTCCAGCAGTTTTTAAGTTTATTCGTTACATACAAAGATACAGATCTTTCCTCTTTAATAATCTTGGTATAGACTGACGTCTGACAATTAATGACATTGACGGATAAAAGCAAAAAGCAAAGCAAATTCACTTTCTAAAGAAAAGTTCGTAACTACTATTTAAGTCAGACTAAATAGCTCTCAATTCGAAGTCTAGTTATAATAATTATTATTAGTTTTCTCGATATTATCTTTTCAATTTTTGGTATTTGATAGAATATATATTAGTTAATTTTATCTGTATATGTGTATTAAAATCAATATAAGTATTGGTATTCTCGTTCCCAAAAAACTAGTTTTTTTTAATATTATTTTGTACCCTATCACAATGTTTTCCTATTTAACCCAAAGGTTGACTGGTAGAGAATGCCTTGTGGCATTAAGTCCGCCTATGTATCACTACATAATTTCATAAGTCTTCTTACTCACTTTAAATCACTAAAGTGATAGTATAGCATGCACAACAAAATTATACAACGATGTCTTATAAAATAGGCAAATGTAAAAAAAAAAATACCAGAAATAAAGGCAATTTGAATTCGAGTGTACCACTATTGTACATGAAGTTTAAATAAATAAATAAATAATAATAAATTAAACAACATTTTTGGAATACCCTCTGGGCCTTTGTGCCATACAAATAATTAATCAAACTAAATGTTGTGTTGCTAACAGCCTGTAAATGCCTAGCAAACAAATGACATTTTTGTGTTTTACATTGTTGGATTGCTCACTTATTGATTGATTAATTAATTTATATTGATATTATAGTTCAATTTCTTATTTGTTTGTTTGACCAAGACCAACGTCTTATTTGACTTGATTTGGTAAATAGTATTGTGTGGTATATGTCTTTGATTGATAATAATGTTTTTATGCCTATTATCCAAAATATGGATATTTCTGTTATAGAGAATTAAATTAATTAAAATTAATGATAATTAAGCTTATTGTGATCGATCATTCACATGACATCGTTTTTATGCGAGTGTGAACGGATTACTTCTCAAATGATGTACAATGTTTCAGTGAGCCGTGACGATGTCGTCTGATGTTGAGCTTGGTACCCCGTCTGGTATACCTCCGAGGCGCCGGCGTAAGTCCATGAAAATGAAGGCTAAGGCAGAGAAGCCCATTGATATCTACATAGTTCGAGCGAAAAGACTTTCCCTAGTGAAGAAAGTTACGGACGTCCGTTGGAAGAGATGTTGAATCGTACTTTACCTGTTGATGAAAGTCTTCGTGGGTATTTTATGATAAATTAATTAGGATTATTAAATAGATGTTAAATTACTGGTAGCTGTTGGCTGGCTGGCTGACTAACTGTTCGATTAGGAATAGGTCACAGACTCTGAATTGTTTGGATCCCGAAGATTTACTTAACTTTCTTGCATCTCAGAGACCTCAACCGCAGTTTAATAATAAATCACGTGAACATACGACTCAAAACCACGGTTAAGGTCTTTGAGAAAATAGTTTGACTTCGGTCATCGGTGTTCCAACTAAGATTGTGTCTGACCGTGACACAAGCTTTACGTTGAAAGACTTTAAAAACCTTTTGTAATACACATGGTATTAGAGGTACTCCCTTAATTCTCCTAAAAAATTTTGTCCGAAAATCATTATCCATAAAACGTTTGCTATAAACTTCAGTAACCATAATGATTAAAATCCCGAAATTTTGTTTTACATAATTATATTTATTTCTAAAACTGTTTTGTCATAATACCGAATACTATAATCATTGAATCTTCTAATTTTACATGCCATAAAGTCAAATGTCATAAGCATTTTATTACATAATGTGTATTATTCCGAATGTTCATAAAAGTATAATGAAATTTTTGGTCCTAAAACATTTGCTAAAAATTAGGTTTTAGTGACAGAAACGAATCGCTGTAAATCCGACTTCACGCAGTCTTGTCTGCCCTACCCCTAGAGTGTAATTTAAAATCGCGTAGGCGCGGAAGGGCGAGGCGGCCCGCGAGTTGAGGAGCAGGTGGTTGTAACACTCGCCGCCGCTGCTGAGGCTGGCCGGCTTCGCCGGCCAGCAAGCCGAAGCTGCGGTGGTGAGCGTTAAACACATCTGCGACGATAAGCTCGCGTGGGGCCGCCGGAGCCCCGCAGTGCCGGAGCCGTGACAGAAACCATGCCTGCTGCATGTTGCTTGCTTGCTCGCTTGCATGCTGCATGCTTGCTTGCATACTGTATGCTTGCTTGCATGCTGCATGGTTGTTGCAAGCTTGTTGCATGCTTGCTGAATGCTTGCTGCATGCTTGCTGCATGTTTGTTTGCATGTTTGCATACAGGGAAAAATAAAATCCACATGATTATGTTCATACTCAACTGTTTTATAATGATCGGTTTGATTGATTGATTTTCTGCATTTTAGTGACTACCGATATCAAATGTATGCCAGAAGATTCTAACTGTGATCTTTCTGCGATATGATGGTTCTACTTTTTAATTCTTACAAATTTCATAAGAGCAATATTGTATAAAAATGTGTTGTGTTGAGAGAAGTTCATAGCATAGCAAAAGCTAAGTAATACTTAACCTTTAGTGACCCGTAATTACAGACATACTTAAAAACACAATGTTCTGTCCCCTTTTGGGAACGTCTGGGAACATACCGGTTTGTTTTAAAAATATTTTTAAGATCAAAACATTTTTTTTTTTTTTGAATTTAGGATTTATAACCATTATTGAAAACGGTTTTATGTATTTTGTATGTTATTGATTATAATATATATGACAAACGGGTTTAGGGCATATTGTATTTAGGGATTTCAATTTTATGGCATGTGATATTATGTGATATTAGGTTCGGGTAAGTTATCATTCGGACAAATGATGATTAGGACAAAAAAAGTTATGGCACTTTAAATTATGAATAAAAAAGTTAGGTAATACAATAGAGAACCGGTATTAGAACATATTTCAAACGCAGTAGCTTGTCTCAGAGTTAATGGTCAGCAGAGAGATTTAATCAAACCATCTTAAAATTCATGATCTTAAAACCTATCAAGCCTAAACGTGACTGAGACAAGTGTCTGGGAAACATACAATAGGGCACTATCAACACTGTTCGTAATCATAATCATTTATTTGTAATGTTAAGAATAAGAATTATTTATTTGCTTAAAATACAGGTGTTACCAGATGTTAAAGTTGGTGGTTTAGGCACAAACGATATTTTGGCTTTTTAGCGCATGCAAATATAATTTTACATTATTGTATAATGCGTATCTATGTGAAATTTAACATGTACTTATTAAGTAAAGTAAAATAATTATTATTAATAATTAATATAAAATAATTAGTAAAGTAAAATAATTATTATTAATAATAAATATAAAATAATTAGTAAAGTAAAATAATTATTGGTACATATTACTGTATATTGGTACATATACAATTATTGGTCTTAAAATAAGTTGAGCGTAATACATAGTCAGATATATTTCATATATCATTACATGCATATCTTACAAGTTACACAATACCATTCTTTAGTATTAGTCTTTAAACATCCATTTTTATCATTCATTATTTTAGCAAAACGTTCAATAACGTTACCATAATTTTGATTTTAGAATACATTAATTATTAACATTATTTATAAATTCTTTAGTCAAATTAAATCGTTTTTAAATAATAATAATTGTAAATTAGTCCACACATTAAAAGAGTTCGTTCTTTAGTTATATTGTCACTTACGGGATATATTCCGTGATTGTTCATTATTTGGAGCTCCCAATATTAAGTTAAGTTAGTTAATTAGATAGTTAGTTTATAAGAAAGTTAGTTAGTTGTGATAAGTTTAGTTTTAAACCGTGAAAGCTTAAAACAGAGTTCGTTCTTTATATAGAAGTCCTGTTAATGCCTCAACACAGAAAACTGCGGCAGAGGCTATGTTTGGGATATATAAATATAGAGATAAATTACATGACATTTTGTCAAATAAGCTTAGCGCCGATAAGTCTAAGTACTAATTTAGAGTTGCCATAAGTCGAAAAACTTAATTTTGATATGATAAGAAAAGTACAAAGCCTCTGTCGAAGTTTGCGGGTCCATACAAGATCACTGAAGTTGCAGCTGATAGAATCCGATCATGGATACATTTTGGAACTGCATAGCTCCGATGTCCAGTAGCTTAGAGGATGCTGGCAAAAGTAACTGAGTAAAGCTAACTTAAAATATTTCCTCTTACTGTCTATTTTATTGCAAAACATTTTCTTAAAATGTACAAGCTCAGAAGCTCTAGTTAAATATGTTGTCAAGTTTTAATAAAATAAAACTTTTTTGCCAAAAATAAAACCGACTTCAAAAAAAACAACAAACAAAAAAAACACAAAAAGAAAAGGACAAAAAAATACACTAAAAGAAAAACAAAAAAAAAACACTAAAACAAAACCACAAAAAAGTGAAAAATAACTTTAGCTTCAGAAGCCGGTGAGAAAAAAACCAAATCAATCAAAGGTCAAGCTTCAGAAGTCGGTGACCTTGTTTAATTGATTTAGTGTTTTTGTCACCGACTTCTGAAGCTTGACCTTTGATTGATTTGGTTTTTTTCTCACCGGCTTCTGAAGCTAAAGTTATTTTTCACTTTTTTGTGGTTTTGTTTTAGTGTTTTTTTTTTGTTTTTCTTTTAGTGTATTTTTTTGTCCTTTTCTTTTTGTGTTTTTTTTGTTTGTTGTTTTTTTTGAAGTCGGTTTTATTTTTGGCAAAAAAGTTTTATTTTATTTTTCCATTTTTAGTTGTAATATCCTATACTTACAAATATTTGCTATGCATTCATTGTACATGGTTAACAATACATGTCATGGTAATAGGCTTATCCCCAATAAATGGAACATAACATGCCATAACTGTCGAAATCTGGGTGTACTGTACACATCTATGTACCCCTCAGAGCAAACAGGTGTAATGTTACGTCATGATGTTGTTTAAACAATGAACATCCAACCGATTGGAGCTATCACAACAGATTTGCCGTCCCTTTTTGAAGAGTTCTATTGTATATCTCCGAAGATCAGCATCAGATCTTCACCAAATTAAAATGGGACCACCTCAGGAGTATACTTTTTCAAATAAAAAAAGAATTTTGAGAATCGGTCCACAAATGGGAGAGAAATCAGGTAAATTGTACACTTCTGCGTACCCCCTCAGAGCATACGGGCGTGATGTTCCGTCATGATATTGTATAAACAATGAACATCCAACCGATTGGAGCTATCACAACAGATTTGCCGTCCCTTTTTGAAGAGTTCTATTGTAATCTCCGAAGATCAGCATCAGATCTTCACCAAATTAAAATGGGACCACCTCAGGAGTATACTTTTTCAAATAAAAAAAGAATTTTGAGAATCGGTCCACAAATGGGAGAGAAATCAGGTAAATTGTACACTTCTGCGTACCCCCTCAGAGCATACAGGCGTGATGTTCCGTCATGATATTGTATAAACAATGAACATCCAATCGATTGGAGCTATCACAACAGATTTGCCGTCTCTTTTTGAAGAGTTCCATTGTATATCTCCGAAGGTCAGCATCAGATCTTCACCAAATTAAAATGGGACCACCTCAGGAGTGTACTCTATCAAATGAAAAAAGAATTTTGAAAATCGGTCCACAAATGGGAGAGAAATCAGGTAACATACATAAAAAAAAAAAAAAAATACATACACACGAACATATAACCTCCGACTTTTTTGAAGTCGGTTAAAAATTTATATATATTTGTAATGTATAGAATTTTTTTTTTTGTTGTTTGTATTTTTTGTTTTTCTCTCTTCATTTTTAACTTTTAAGAATGTCATGATTTTATTTCTATGATTGTTGTGTGTGCCAGGAGGCCACACTGTGTCGGATGGCCGAATGTCATGATTTTCAAAAATATTATGTAGGGTTTCAAAGATTTTAATAATTCGTTTTATATTTGAGAAATGACAACACTGCCTAGCCGTCAATGTTGAAGCGGGAAGGGGTAGTTTATAAAACATGACACTCGACCGAGAGAGCTCTGTTCAGTGGGAGAAATTGTGGTGTTAAGACTAACAGTCGAATCTATGTCTGATAAGTGTTGTAATTAATGCATTTTGTATAAAACGTGAAGTAATGTAGAATTGTGTAATACCAAATAATTTCAAAAGAGTAACCATGGAGTTTCTTGCCGGTTCTTCTCCATGGAAGCCACCAACCGAACCGTGCACCCTTGTCGACGTTCTTAAGTGCCCATCCAGGCCTATGTGGAATGAAATACTTGGATTTGAATATACTGAAGAGTTGATTGGAGCTACAGTGGTTTTTATTACAGTACTATTTTTACATTAGATCTATGGTTTACACCAATATTGTGTCTAGGTGAAATCATCTCCTTAAAAACCTACTTATAAGTGGAGTACTAGGTAATATTATTGACTCCATCCAGTCCAGTCAATTGATTACTCCAGTAAATTGATTTATTTTAGTAAATTGATTTATTTATTCAGTAATAGATTGACTCCAGTAAATTGATTTATCGAATACATAAATAGTTATTGACGTCGTCAACCAATAAGATACTCCATCGAGATTATCGTATGGCAGCCTTTCTTTGTAAATAATATCAAAGGCAGCATCGAGTGGCTTCCAGACCTTCAATTATAAATTACGTTCAAAGCAGCTGAATAGCAAGTAATTTTGTTTCTTTCAGAGAAAATTTGGCTTTGGAGCAAGTGATAAGCGGAAGCGGGTAACATGTTGAGGAAAGGAAAATGTTCCAATGCATAGACTTAAAGTCTATGTTCCAATGAGGGATTTTCATTTTAGCTCTTCCCTAGTCGCTGAATAGATGGCGCTGAACTTAAATAATGCAAGCAACGGAACCTAAAAAAAACTGATTTTAACAAAGCGCGAGAAAACTAGGTTATATTCACAGAGAATCTATTTATAGTTATATTCGTCGGAAGGTTAAGCAAATGAAAGTGTCAGTCAATGAGCGTATTTGATGTGACGCAATGTTTTTTTTTTTCAATTTTTTTGGCCTTGGCACCAACCGGCAGTATATACTATAAGTCTATGGCACCAACTATCATAGTCAGTTCAACGCCAGCTATAGAGTTCTTGGAAACTAAGTTTTTTTTTAATATCTCAGAAAGAAAACCTCTCATTCCAAACTGCTTAGTTTGTAATCTATGATTTAAAAAGTTTTTAGTTGTAAGTCTATGGTAACGATAATTGAAAGATTAGAGGATTGTAAAGGTTAAGAAAATAAGAAATAAATAGAACAAGTGCATAAATCAACAAATTTATTGTTCCTCGTCCTTACGAAATAATTAACATAACAGACATTTTCCAATTTGGATGTTAGTGAACCCCTTCGGCCACTTGTTACTTGATTGTATAAATACTAAAACCATGTTGCCAGTCACCAACAAGCAATTCTGCTTTTTTTAGGGTTCCGTAGTCAACTAGGAACCCTTATAGTTTTGCCATGTCTGTCCGTCCGTCCGTCTGTCCGTCCTCGCTTAATCTCTGTGACCGTTAGCACTAGAAAGCTGAAATTTGGTACCAATATGTATATCAATCACGCCGACAAAGTGGTAAAATAAAAATTGGAAAAAGTGTTTTATTAGGGTAGCCCCCCTATATGTAAAGTGGGAAGTGATTTTTTTTTTAATTTCAACCCTAACATGTGATATATTGTTGGAAAGGTATTTAAAAATGAATAGGGGTTTCCTAAAATCATTTTTTGATAATGTCAATAATTTCGGAAATAATCGCTCCAAAAGTAAAAAACAATGTGTCCCCCCCCCTCTAACTTTTGAACCATAAGTTTAGAAAATATGAAAAAAATCTGAAAAGTAGAACTTTATAAGGACTTTCTAGGAAAATCATTTTGAACTTGATGGAAACAACAGTTTTTGTAAAAAAAAAGGCAAAAATTGTACAAAATAATTTCTGGACTAAGTTTGTAGTATATTCGTATATGCAAGCATTTTTACATAATGGATACCCACCTTTAAACTCATAAGTGGGAACACTTATTGTGACGGACGGGAAACTATGGAACCCTACACTGAGCGTGGCCCGACACGCTCTTGGCCGGTTTCTTTATCATTAAAATGGGAAAACTGCGTTTCAAAGATTGATCGCTGGTTTTCTTTTATCTAAACGTTGGTTTTTGCTTTCAGATTTTCTATTATTAAAACGTTGACGCTATCCATATTATTTATGGCAATGGCATACAATTATTTCTAGTTAGTTAGGGGGGGTTAGTTTTCTAATGGAGGTTGAGAAAAATTACACAACGCTGTCCTACGCCTCACTACGCCATGTAACGCTGAGCTATGAATTTGTATTTATTTCGCCAAATTATGTTTATTGAAAACCCGTTCAAAGTCTACGCTCTCTTATAAATTGTACCGTCACCCACGTTTGAGGATGGCTCATTGTGACCAATACAAGGCCGACCCCGCTTTCAGAAAACCTCAAAGAATACTTAGCTACATTTGACCTTACCTAAAACTTGACATATTACTCTTAGACAAAAACTATAGACTGATTATATTTTGGTCCTGCTTTATTGTTTGATTGTATTTGTGATTGTGAGACGACTGTCTGAAGACTTCATTGACATTGTTCCGATACTCTTGGGACGAGGTCTATGCAGTGCTTTCCCATCTGAATACGAAATATTGGTTTCGTGTCAAAAATAATGATATATCCAAATAATATATGATATAATATATGATATTCTAACAAACAGATATGTTATACACCTACAAAACCACCGAAAAAAGTGTGCCGCGGGGGAGAGCCAGCTCACATACACGCAGTGACGCAGAATAAAGGAAAAACAGGCCAATTGACACGTTTTCGAGTCTTCACGATTGCGCGCTCATAACATATCTGTTTAATTAAATATCATTGGATATATCATGAAAACTAAACTTGTAATTTTTATTAATCTCTTAACCACATAATAAAAATATCTACATATAGAAGAGAAGAAAAGCATTCTTCTTCTTAGCGTGTCGATGGCAATCTAAATTGAGTCGGCCCAGCCCGCGTAGCATGACCACCGTAGAGACGAAAGAGAATCGACAAATCTTTTGTTCATCTGTCATTGAATCGACTAAATGCTACGCGGGCAGAACTGAGCTACTATAATTTGTCGCTTTCAGTAAAGTTTTTCGAGATCTGTCACCCAAAGCACGGTAACGCAGTGTTTGTTGGTCCCGGCGTAAGCATACTTCCACCAAGAAAAGCATTAAAGGGCGTCAAAAAATTCGTCCACACCGCTGTCAACAGGAATAGTGCCCAGAAGGCTGGCAACATGGCAATGCTGGTTCTGTGACAAAAATATAGGACAGCTCTCTGGTCACGGGAAGAGTCGACCAATCGTTTGGCAATGTATCGAAAGACTAGGTGGATGAGAATTTTGATAGAACAAAGATGTTGAATTGTTGTTGAACTTCCATTAATTTAACGTTACCTTCAAAGTTTAAACTAAAAAGAACTACCCGTGTACATTTATTATATGTAATTATACGAACGGCCGCAAAGCCTCCATGCCCCCCTGATTTCTATGGATGTTATATGAATAGTAAGATTTGTAAGGCCTGTAGGAGTAGGTTACCCATTTTTCTACCCCCCTTTGTGAGTCGCCCTCGTTCCCGCCGCGGCGCTTTGCGGAGATGTGGCGAGATTCCGACGTGCGACGTCAAGTGTTGCCGCTTTTACGAAACTTCTGTAATGCCTCTGTGATTATCCTTTACACTTGGAGTTAGTGCATTGTATGGAAACTGTTTTAGGTTCGGGTGGAAGGGAAATCTGAATGGTATGAATAGGTCTTTATTGAAATTGGAAAGAGGTTGGTAAGGTTGAAGTTTTGGGACTTCGAAAAGTGTTTGCCTGGTGCCTGTCATAAAAACTTCGGGTGACAAACGCATTCAAACGAAATAAATAAATTAGTAGGGTTGTTCAGAAGGTATACAGACAATCACCACACACCCACTGTTATAACATACACACACACCCACTTTAACTCCTCAGGCACACACACTCTCACACGCTATATTCTTAGCTATGTATAGATGTTAAATTGTAAATCCTTAATTGGCTGTAGGATTAGTTAAAATAGTTTAGTATAAGATTGTATAGAGCTGTGGATTTTGTGATAAATAAATAAATATTCCAGGACCGAGCAGTAATGCCCAACACTCTAATAGAAAGAGAAAATAAGACCAAAACAAACACTCAACTGGAAAAACGGTCAGTTGTTAGCGACTGTGATCGCAGGAAGTTGTTGTTTATATAAGTTGCCATTTTTTGATTATTTCAAGGTTTCTTTGATTTATTTTTTGTGCTCTCAATCAATATCAAATTAGCCAAGCTAATAGTCTATAAACCCTTTGCCATGCCCTGGTGGATGTTTTCCATGAAGACTCCATCACCAGAAAAAGTTTGCTTACTTACTTTCTATTTGCATAAGGCCCTTTCCCATCACTATGTCGTGAAAACAGATAATAAATAAATAAATATCGCTGGACATTACACACAGCGCCATCTAGTGACACACTAAGCTACGAGGCTTGTGTCGTGGACACCAGAGAGTTGATATACTACATAGATACTTTTTGCTTATAAATACATACTTATTATACATATAAACATCCATGACTCGGAAACAAATGTCCATGCTCATCACACAAACATTTGCTCCGACCGGGATTCGAACCCGGGACCCTAAGAACGTAAGGCAGCCTCACTACCTCTGCGCCAATCGGGTCGTCAATATATCGTGTAGTTTTAAGTGTCGTGGATTGTGTATTTAAATAAAAGTGTTCGCATATAGGACGACACGATAACTGACGTCCACGAGTTTTGCCAACTAAAAACCAACGATAATTTAATCGTCACGACACAGTGAGAACGGGGCTTAACGTCAAGTTAACACAACTGTACCACAGACAATCTCTAAGCAATATACAACCTTCATGAATACCTCTACTCACAGAAGCTCACAAAATGAATGCGAGTTCGATGCAATGCATTGGTCTTGATTATACTGACATAATGACGCGATGTTAATGTTAGCACAAAGAGCTCCTTACATGATCGAGATAACGGCTATTGATCCTGATCAATAGCTGTCATCCTGATGACAGCATTCGAAATAGCTATTGTGGGTATTGTTGGCTTTGTGAAGGTTAAGGACACTTGTTTATTATGTTGAATGGATTTTCAGTGAGGAGGAGGTCGTGGCTAAATAATAACAGCCGCTTGCCTAGGTTAGTCTGTGGATGGGTGACCACCCTTACATACCGAGTTTACTCAGTGCCTCGGAAAGCACGTTAAACTGTTGGTCCCGGCTGTCATTTGTAGATCTTTGACAGTCGTTACAGGTAGTCAGTGGCAAAAAAGTCTGACAACTAGACTTACCAAGGGGTATCGTATTACCCAGTACTAACTGGGTTGTGGAAGTCAGATAGAATAGAATACTCTTTATTATGTACCTACACCATAAAAATTACAGGCAGATACAACAACCACCAACAACTGCTGGCAGTCGCTCCATCCATGTAAAATACTGTGTGTGTTCAGCCGCATCCGGTTAGACTGGAAGCTGACCCAAGGGCGGATCCAGCATTGGCGCCTGGGGGGGGTCACATTGTCGTGGTCAAGTCACAAGAAGTTATAATTTAATTTTGATATATTTTGATATAGATAAATGTAAGCAGGTACTTACTGTACTTAAAAATATTTAAATAATAAAATCATTTTTTTTTTCAATGTTTTCTCCCGAAACGCGCTATCATTTCATCTACTTCAATGGGTACGTTTTTATGGAAGTGGAGAAGTGCCAGTCCGGTTCAGTCCGGTCCAGTGGACGTTCTTCAAGCTTTTTCATAGCCACGATTTGATTTTTCGTGACATAGAGAAAGATCTTTCCGCTATCGCTACATAACAGCAGGCGCGGATACTGGATTTTTATTACAGGCAATGTTTATATGATTTTACCTATCTCACGGAAAATTCATTAAAAAAATCGACATAAGGCGACAATTTTAACAACAAAATGAACTAAGGCTCCAAGAACGAGCGAAACGAGCTCGGAAATTTTAACAGTCTACCTTGGGCAGGTTACAATTGTTTCGTCCCTTCTTATAGGAGTTACTAGATCGACCATCAGTCATGGCCAGACAAAGGCAACATTCAAGAGGAAGTAGGCTGCAAGAGCGAGCGAAGCGAGCTCGACATTTTTATGACACCCTGCCTTGAGCAGGTTAGAATAGTTTCGATCCTTCATATAGGAGTAACTTGGTCGAGTTTTAGATAAATTCAAGAGAAAGTAGTCTGTAGAGCGAGCGAAGTGAGGTCGAAAATTTTAACACATTACCTACCTTGAACAGCATAGAATTGTTTCAATGTACTGGAGTTACCTAGGCTTCTGAGACAAAGTTAAGAGTCAAGAAAAACTAGGCTGCAAGAGCGAGCGAAGCGAGCTCGAAATATTTTGCATAATTGCCTAAGATAATTATGTTCTAATTGCATATAAGGATTCGGCAAGGGCAAGGGGCTCTTAATTCATTTAAGGCTCTGTCTATAACGGTCGATCATGCAAAAAGGGGCCTTTTTGACAAATGATTTTTTGCAGGGTTTTACAATATTTTAATGATGATTCCTTTTTACGCTACAATTTTTAAAAATAATAATTAAAAATCCTGAGCCTCTAGGGGCAGCTATGGCCTCCTCCTGGCAACGCCATGACAACTATAATATTATTTAATTTCAATTCCGTCAAACTAGTTCAAGCTTGGCTAATGACGTATTCGGTCCGGTTCAGGGGGGGGGGGGGCAATTGTTTGCCCCCCCCTGACTCATTAATACATAAAAAAATCTTAAGTATATTAGGATACATCTCAATATCACAATTTAGAATAAGGTCAGAAATCGAGTGCGGTATGTCCTGACTCCGCTGCCCTTCAACATCCACAGCCGATATTCGTTTACAACGACAGAAACTGGAGTACTAGTAACAATGTATAATCGGTTGCTTGTCGTTTCACAGTTTTAATCTCTTGATTACTGTATTCGTTTTTTTGCTTAAAAACGCTTAGCTGAAACAAAATAAGTATTTCAGGAGACAGACGGTCCTGTAGGTCACTTATTATTAAATCCAGAAGAGGGATATAATATATATGGCTCTGCGGAAATATGCAGGTTGGTTATTGGCCCTATGTATTTGTCTTGACACTATTCTGGGATAGTATGTTTAACAATATTAATTAGTGGTCCACCTAGGTCCTGGACCCAGCCCAGGGGGGGTCATGACCCCCATGACCCCCCCCCCTGGATCCGCCCTTGAGCTGACCCCAACATAGTTGGGAAAAGGCTCGGCAGATGATGAATTTTCAGTGAGCATAGCAAAAAGTTCGTTACGTTACTTAAAGCGTTGCTGACCACGCAGCTATTTGCAAGAACGACTACTCCATTTTTGGCGTATTCTGAAGAGGATGGATTGACTGTTCCAGCAATGATCTGTTTCCAGATTTATTTCCACTTTGGAGAAAGTTAAAAATAGTCGTAGTATTTTAGCAAATCTTGCATAATAAAGCATTGTGCAAAAGTAATCAAATTAAATAAAAATAAGTAATACTAAATTAAGTATACATCCCTAATCCAAAAACAACGAAAATACATACAAATCTAGCTGCAAACACCATTAAGAAACGAACAATCGGCGCGCTGATGAATTTCGGTTTATGTTCCTCGCCGTGGAGTCTTTGTGGCTCTACTTTCAGCTACACAATAGGGACAAAAGTTATTCAACGACAATGCGAGCACCAAATACCGATCGCCCAACCCCCTACACCCTCTGGTACCCTAGTACCTAACCATTGTTTACTTTAATACTCTACTTTTATGTATATTATCATCGATAGACAGTAGAATCGC
The DNA here is from genome assembly GCA_905147715.2 of Xestia xanthographa. Taxonomy (NCBI): domain Eukaryota; kingdom Metazoa; phylum Arthropoda; class Insecta; order Lepidoptera; family Noctuidae; genus Xestia; species Xestia xanthographa. The sequence continues at coordinate 21,652,561 of LR990655.1, forward strand.
GAATATTGTCAAATTAGAAAATGTTGGAGACAATTTTCCTTTCAGATATTTCGACGTGATTGGTTTTTACAGTTGAGTTGTGATCCTGAACTCATTAGGTTGATTGAATTTCTAATATTCATAAATATAATCTAAACAATAAACGTGAAATTAGGTAAAGTATATGAACAATATAATAAACAAACTTTCGGCCATGCCGCTATTCGATGACCAAAGGAAAATGACATTGACAAAAATCGAAACTCGGAAAAAAACACTACTTTATAATGGGATCGCCATAATATTGGACACCATCAACTGTCAAAGTAATTAACACTACCAGCTTTCTCAGTACCTTCGAAATAAGTCGCCGTCTGCAAGATGACATCATGCTTAACAATATTTCGACAGTTACTATTCACGTCGGCAGCATTGTTACAAAAAGCCTGAGCGTTCCTACAAAAGCTGTAAAGAATGAATGGGAGTGGGTGAGAGGGGCGGAGGGGGGAGTCAATTCAATAGGAGAAAAGAGGGATGTGTAGTTATGTAAGTATGTTTTGTGGTGCGTGCCGGGATCCGAAGAAGCTGATTTTTTAAATTTAAACGAAGACATTGTATTGGTTTGGAACGTCAGTATGCTAAGTGCGAGTTTTTTACTAAAATTCAAGTAATGTGTCGACCGCGTAAACCGAGTTTACGTTACCATTTACGTCGTCGGTAATGACAATAGAATGCCTCTATGAAAATGAGGTCCGTTTGGAGCACATCGCTAACGTTTGCATGCTATCGCGAGTGCAAGTTACAATTTTGACAGTTTTGACGGCTCGAATACGAAACGCGAGCGTGAAAAGTTTTCACTTAAGATTTTGTGGTGAGAGCATCATGAGAGTGGTGAAATAACAAAGTAATTTAATTTAATTTCGTATTGTGAATGAAACTTACCATGGAATCTCGTATTATTTCGTTTGGACAATGTTTGAGACCGCAAAAGCACAAGATAAGCGTAATATAACGCCACAAAAAAGTAAACACGGTTACGTAAACAAAGATAGAAACACCACCACAAACCACTCGGGCATTATAAGATCATTTGCTTAGATCTCCATGCCTAAAAAGTAACAAACTTAGTTTTACAAACTTCACAGATGGATCAAGGTCACTCATTACACACCAAAAGATATAAATTACACTAACTGCTCCATTTATGTCACCAGCATTTCAAATTGGGACGGGCTAGTCTTTATTTTTAACAATAATATTCAAAACTAACACAAACTTTCGTAAACACAAACAAAACTAATGACCATTGACCACAGATAAGTAATGTCGTCTAACTTCGTTCTATAACCACCACTAATTGAATAGGCAGTCGCTTATATTATGAACACAAAATACGAATGTCAACTTATTTTGGCCGGTTATTAATGTACGCAACACAAGTTACGGTGAATTAACGCGAAAACGAATGAATGTATTCTAGGATCTCACACTCGCAAGTTAACGATTGTCGATGCGGCACTCACACTACCTAGTTCTGACATATTACGCTAGATGGCGCTACCCCAGCGCCATACAAATTTGCCTAAACGTTAACGCGCTCGAATGTGGTGAACGAAAATAGCAAATCTCACACTAAGCACACAGTTGTCATGTGTTACGTTTGTACTTGTCGATTCGAAAAGAGAATTGTATTGTATTAAGTTATATTTTATTGAAATTGTGGTTGAATGGCCAAACGTTACCATACTATACACCGCTCGGAAAATTTTCCGTAGGTCCTTTCTGAAAGAGTTAGGGTCATTGTTATTCATGAAGTAGGCCTAGGCAATTTGTATATAGAAACTATATTCAGCTATACAGCATAGCCTATAATCTTCCTTAATTACTTTATGAGAACACTGTAGGTATAGGTATGTCATATTATAAAATTGATCGCAAAGGTTCGTCTTTGAACTCTTCTTTTATGTCTTTTCTATATTGAGTTTTTAAATTAATAATTTGTATAACAGTAGTAGTTTTTATTGAGCGCAATGATTCTTTAAATTAATTGTGATTTTGTAACAAAAGATTCGTTCAATCAAGTTTATTCACACTTTAGTGATATGAAAGAAAACAGAATACAAAAGTTTTTGATGGATTTAATAAATAGGACCGCATTTTGAGTGCAATCCAATCAACTATCTTTTTTTACCAAACTTATTTTTATAATAAACTGACTGTAAGTACCGTTCACAAATAATAAGAAAAGAAAGCCATACAAATAACTCAATTGACGCGTCAATTGTGCACACTGCACTATAGAAAGAACAACATTTTGAAATCCTCCATGTTTCCGAGTGACGATTCTATTACATTTTCAAATAAGCATGACTAATGATTTCTTAACAAGCAGGTTCTTTGAGTAGCCCCTCAGTGTACGCTAAACAAAAGTCGTAGACTCACTGACGGAGTGGCGGTTTCACGAACAACTTTAGTGTGACCCCACAAAGCTGTGGAACGTCATTTAAATGCACACGTTTCATTGGCTCTGAATGCTTCAGGGAAGTAGAAAAAGAACGGGCCAATTACGACGCTTTTGTGACGCATACTCTTTGGGTCTCGAGTGTAACTTTATGTGGGGTTCCGTGAGTTTTTTATTCGGTTTTCGTCTGTCTCCGCATTTCACCCATAACGGAATCTTTTATAAGCAAAACTTGGCCAAGTGCGTGTCGCATTTGATTTATTGTAGGCTTTTATTTCATAGCTCGCTGCACACAATTCTTTTTGGTTGTAGAAATGCATAAATAGTGATGAATAGTGCTAACTATCATGAATCTTATTAGCATCTTTCATGATAACCACTTGTATTACAAATGGTAAATAATTTATTTCAGATGAGTTAGTACAAGTTACTTGTAAGTAATTAAACTAAATAATTATGTAAGTATTTAAAAGTTAGTACCTACATATTTTATAAAGCCGCTTTTAAATGCCTGCTGAAAATTGTCAGGTCTAATGCTTTAATTATTGCGTAGCTATGTTGACACAAAAATGCTTTCAATTAATTTCGTTCAAAATATTTCTGAAAATTCTTCAAATGAACTTCAAGCGATGTGAAAACTTGTGAGGCTTTTGAAAAAACTATCAAGAAGCCAAGATACAAATCTGCTAATGGCCGGCAGCCTGCCCCGAGGCGTATCTGACGTACCGCAAAGCGTCCGTTGACCACGTAGTTTCCTTTGCCTTCCTCAACCTTACTTTTTTTTGTAAAAATAAAGAACATGCGGCAGTTGCAACTCCATTGGCGGGAAATCGTCGTGGAAATTTTAAGCTGTGCTAAGGAAAAATCGGAAATTTTTACATAGGTAATCAGAATCCAATCAGATTAAATTATCTAATTAAACAATAATTCCGTTGTTAATGGAAAAAGTACGTGCAGAATTTCTAAAGAAATTGTACCAGCAATGATTTTCCAATGTGATCAGCTGATTCAAGAATCAACGAAAAAAAATATTTTAATTTAGAACGTGGTTAAAGTGGCTTTGAAGTGATGTTTTTTTTTGTAAGGATAGTCTTTATATGTGTAACCTAGACTGCCACCATTTTACCATTTTTGAAGTAAGTAAGTTATTAAAATACTAATGCAATTAATAGGTAAACACATGGATCATAATTACATAACCGAGCACCACTGCCTCGTCTAGATCCACACATAATCCGTGTTCTGATCAAAATGCATTTATGGTGTTGGTCGTTCGTTAGCCGGCCGTCAATACGGCTCTCAGTCCACCGGCTATAAATTTAGTATTGAGCGGACACAACAACAAAGCGCGTTTTGTCTTGCAAATGAAAACGCGCACATTTCGCGGTATTGTGCGCGGCTGTTTCGGTGCCCGCCATTATTAACGGCGAACATGAAAGACAAAAGGTTCGTCTGCAGCACTGAGGCTGGCCTAGATAGCGGATTATTGTACTAACACAATAGGAGCGTTAATTCCGCGAATCGTACCATTATTTTGTTGTTTGCAACTTTATCGCGTTTATCGATGTGACGCGCGATTGGTTTTTTGATGGTTCGTTTGGTTTCGCTGTTGTTGTATTAAATTATATTTGGCTTTGTGATAGTTCGTATTCATAAATTATTCCTTTTGTTATGGAATAAAGCGCTTCATTAAATTAGTTAAAAGGTCTGAGTTATTCATGTTTAATGGATTTAGAGGCTCTAGGCCTCTTTGATTGAGCGTGTAAATCAAGACTAAACAGGTAAACGATAAACATAACTTAACTTGGCTCAATTTAAATTAAGAATTCCTGACCTCATAAAATCATAATATATTATGTAGACCCTTAAAATATGATTTTAACATAATATCTGGGATAATCAAATGCTATAATCGCATATTGAACAAGTATTTAACCTTGTTAAGACAAAATAAAATTAACAAACCCATTTACTCAATATCTAGATCTGAACGCAGCGAAAATGTTATTTTTCATAAGGAAAATTGTGAATAAGAATGAATAAAGTCTAATTCGATTCTGATTACTCTTAAAACTAAAACTTACAGCAGAAATCCAAAAGCGGAGTAAGCTATTCCAATATCCCATGAATAGCACAACACATCACGTATCCACATAAAATTCACACAAAAAAATAATTCTGGCACAAAACAATCACGATCACACCGATAATTAAAAAGAAAATTCGAAAAAGGAACGTGGCGGGAAAATAAGTTTACGAAAAAGTTCGTTCGGTCAATGGCGCTAGTTGCGTTGGCACGAACGCATGTCATGGAAGCCGAGCACAGACTGCCTTGTGAGCCGGCCGGCGCGTGCTTGCCCTAACCGGCGCACGTTCTTCGCGCATCTCCTGGTACTGTGGTCAACAATCACCCTTTAGCATACCCTTGCATAATGCACTTCCCTCTTATAGTTACGATGTAATTAAATGTTTACAATACATTAACTTTAGTTAATCTATTGTTTGGAAACGGGGAAGCAGTGTGAGTGGTTCGGTTTTAATTACATTTTTCATAAGACCGTAGTAGATAGTAGTCAGTGTCCCGAAAGTCTGGTAACCAGTCTTACCCAGTTCTAACTGGGTTGTGGAGGTCAGATAGACATTCGCTCCATGCAAAATACGGGTATTCAGTTGCATCCGATTAGACTGGAAGCCGACCCAACATAGTTGGGAATGGGAAATGACTAGGCAGATGATGAAACGAATGACACTGCACGTGCACAAGAAAAGGCATAAAATAAGTGATGCATGTAGAAATTATACGTTTCAATGAGATAATTTTCTGCAATCTATAATGCATAAAATTGAGTATTGACAGACTACTAGGTACCTAGTCAAACATAATCATTTTTTCGCATTTGTCTTTCAATCCGTTTCTCGTAGGTAAAATTTGTACACCCAAACCCCCATTGAAAACGAAAAGGCAGATCATACAAAAACCTTCTTGTTGCTAAACTGCTTTTTTCTTATTTTAATTGACCATGAAAACCACGTACTGATGATACAAAATTTACTGAAAACCAGTTGGTCTCCAAGAACAATAGTATTCTTGTAAGAATCGTACACAAAAAACATGAATAGTAAGTCTGTAACACAATAGTGCGTACGACAAATAAGATATGTCCCATCAAAGGAGGAAGCCAGAGACAGCAGGAGTAGATACAATGTGAAAACGTTGGGTAATATGTCCGACTACAATGGCGCGAACGCGAGACACAAAGCCGCGCCGTGTATTGTGCGAACCTGCACAATACACCTTGCATACACACACATAACCAGTAATCATACACTCAAAATATAATTGCCAAATCATAAACTACCTTATTACATACCAAAAAGATTCAATAACGCGAATTCTGGACGCACCCGCAATGTGGCCGCCGCGTATTGCGTGTCAAAATAACTAATATAGATGGAAACAGTAGTTTTCTGTATGAATTGATCTTTCATTTTATGCACACGGCCTTGTTGATTATTGAAAGGTCGTTCGAGCGTTGTTTTGTGGGATTTGTATAGAGGCATGGCTTTGATGGGGAACTAAAAACAAATAAATAAAAAGGATATCGCAAAATGTCTGTTAAAAATCGGAAATATATATAAATAACTACGATTCATTTTACAAAATGCTTGCAATACAACCAATATAAAATCCAAATAACAAAAATCAAGTGAACAGTTCAACATCAATAAAATTAAAATAAAAAGATTCCCGTAGACGCTGCGTAGCATCTCGTAGCACGCGTAGCTGTCCATACGGGCACAGAATTACTTCTTTCATCTGCTACGCTTTCCACTGAAATCGTATTTCTTAGGTAACATAAAAAATAAACTACAATAAGTAGTAGTCTAACTACCATGAATTAATATAATATTTTATTAAAAGCACTTTGCTACGACTCGTAGCCGCTCGTAGCAACGCACATGACTTAGTTTGTTCACCCTGTAGTATTGAAATAAAGCGACATTTAGCTACAGAAAATCTCTTAAAAACCACCGCAGGGGCCGATCAAAAATATGGATACCTATTGTAGTGAGAGGTTTTTTCTGCAGCGAACAAAAGCCTTTCAAAGCCGTAAAGCGTTGTTTATTGTCACTAGACATATTGAAAAAAAATACTACAATATATTTACAGTTTGAGATTGGGAGTAATTTGGTAAGAGATTTTGTAAAGGTCTACTTTTTTAAAAGAAATAATATCATTTCTACAATAGTTATATTTTCGCATACAAAGCAACAGATTCCATATAACATCAAAATTATCCATTTAAAATCTATTTTTACAACAAAAGCCGACACACAATTGCGCGCATTCACGTGTAAAACTTGAAAGTAGATAGGTACAAAAAATAAATAAGTGTGGAGGAATAAAATAAGTTTCGCGGTGGACCATTGTACGGAGTTACGGAGGGCGGGCCGCCTCCTAGTCCAAACAGTATTTCCATTGTGTCTGCCATTACCTAGCCCTCTTTTCGTCTTTTGTATTCGGCTCTCTATAGAAGTGAGACCTTCCCAATGACGGTTTATGGCCGCTTTGAAGTATGCAAGATATGGCCGGTATATCTACGTTATTCTAAAATATTAGGAGGCTACATTGTGTTATATCCTTTGGTATCTGGGAGAAAAAATATACGTTATTATGGTTATTAGAGTTTATGTTGTGTTGTGATACTTTCAATATTTCATTTTAATTTTACATTGAAGTTGGGTAGGCCTTTGGTGTGGGACGCAACTTGCGTCGACACCCTTGCGCCATCCCATCTTCCTAGCACAGTGTGATGCGCTGGGGCGGCTGCTGCAGATGCTGAAAACCTCAAACGGCGCAAATACAATAATTTAATTAGTAGTTAGGTGTTTGAGCCGTTTGGGGTTGAAACACTAGGGCCGTGCATGGGGTCCGAGTGCTTATATAGTATTTCGGAAAATTGCCAAGCTGTTGATCGACTCTTCACGTGACCGAGGGCCAGAGGTAACGTTACATTTTCCCGGTAGGATCCAGAAAACTGTAAGGTCACACTGCGCACTCACCTACCTAACTTTCAGTCTGGAGGGGAGCACTGTTAAAAGAAATAGTCAAGGGGACGAGTTATAAGAATTTATTATTGAATACCCTAACTTATGGCTAGAGCTACCTAACCACTAATTAGGCCAGTGAAGCCGGCGGATAGAACTGAAGATGAGCGCAGGATGGAATGAATAGCTAAGGAAACATCCACTCAGGCCGTAGAGGAGGGCCGGGGAACATCAGTCTTCCGGCCCTAGTCTACGGCCGAGGAAAATCAATCTTTGTCTCAGGCTCGTGCAGCCCAAGCATCAGGAATCAAGGTGTTCTGGGTGAAAATGCGGCACAGAGAGAGGCCGACTTAAAACCTTCAGGGGAGGGAAACTGCCCTATAAGTACACTTTTATAAAACTTTTCAGACTTGTGGCTGCTCTCAGCTCCCAACGTAGACTGCCCAATTCCACCACCAGACTCCTGTCATCTCCAGATGATTGACATTTTATAATTTGGAATTTCTAGAACTCAATAAAAAGAAAAGATAATGAGGTCGATGTGATTTACCTATACGACCTACAACTAGCTCCAGCAATAAATTAAAAATAAAACTAAGCTTGTCACTAACTGACACTACAAAAGTAAGCAAAGCGAAGCAAAGATTCAAGAGATAAAATATCCACAGAAAAACATAAATAACATGAATAATAATAATGGTATAATAATGGTAAAAGGTATGCTAAGCCTCCAAGAAATGAGCATGAAGCTACCTAGGAAGGACGAATGCTTAAATTTTCATGTTAATAATATCCAAAAATGTAAGTAAAAAAACCATGTAAAAACATACACATTACAGAATCAGCATTGCCATCCAACGTCGCAATGCTGCCAGCCTTCTGGACACTTTTCCTATTGACAGCGAAGTGGACGAATTTTTTGACGCCCTTTAACCCTTTTGATACTTGTACCTACATACCTAATTATTTTTATTGCTATTATAGAGTTATAGATTGTAAATAATATTAAATCATAATTATAATAATAATAAAATTTAATGATTATTATTGCTCATATGGATGTCTGTATGGTGTCGGACATAAAGAATAGCACCATCCCATATCTTCCCGTGGGTGTCGTAAGAGGCGACTAAGGGACTTACCAGAGAATGGGCAGCAGCGTTCTCTGGCTTTTGTAACAATCGTACTGCGATCGCCAACCCGCCTGCCAAGCGTGGTGATTATGGCAAAACCCCCCTTTTGGGGGAGGCCTATGTCCAGTAGTAGACGTCTTTCGGCTGAAATGATGATGATGATGATATGGATATTGCTTAACCGATTTAAAGAATGAGTGTTAGATTGATTAAAGCTCTCTAGAATTTCTCTCAAAAGACATTAAATATCGCACCCCATTTTACTACTTGTGTTGGAGTCGTGGGATAGTTCATATTATAATTTAGTAGCACAAAATATATATTCATTATCATCACTTCGGTCTCATAAAGATTTAAATTCTGTAGGAGGTGAGATCTACCTAGAAATATATCTTGCTCATTTAGGTTACAGTTTAAAATTACATGATCACAATCAATGGTGTCGATTCTGTTGTGCACAAACTAAACTTAATTTAGGCTGTTGCTATCTTTTACTAAAAGGCAGTGCGAGAAAAGGACGGCTATAGCTATGAACTAAGTTAGAGATGTCAAACTAGTTTATGCCTTGCGCTTCACCGTGTTTTTAGTCGACATGTTTTTACGTGCACCCTTCATTTATATGGAAATATTAGTTCCAACTAAATTTGACAGCTCTAAATTACGTCCGTCTCTTTCTCGTTTTATTAGAGAGAAAAAGATAGCAATAGCCAGATGATGAATGATAGAATAACAGAATCGACACTAATAACGAATGCCTCCATTTCATGGTGAACAATATTTGGCAACACTGTATATTCTTATCGAAGGTATTCATTCAACTTATTAGAGTATAATACCTGGTTCTTTACTGTACTTGCCCACCATAGAAATAGTCGCGAGTCATCGTTGAAAATAGTACATTTTGATACAAATGGAGAAATTTTGTTATTGCATTTGAGGCGGATTTGTGTTGTGAAAAAGTGTTTTTGAGCCGAAAACTGCAATAACAAATGTCCACGTATCAAACGACATTTTTCAATACACTTTAGAAGAAATAAAATAAAAGAAAGAAAAATATCTTTGTCATGAACTTAAGGGCGCGCTCACATATTTTGGGCGTTTGACCAAAAATACGTACTTTTCCAAGTCCTCGATATTTGTTATATAAAGATAATGGCATAATATTTCAATGAAGAATCATAAATCTGGCTTTGTTTTAGTTCGTAGATTGATTAGAATTTTGTTATAATAGTTAATATTACGAGAAATAGCAATTTTCCGACAGCCAATTTCAAGCAAACGTTAAACATTAGGTTTTCTCCTGCCATTTGTATCAAACTGGTAACACGAAAAAATCTAAAAAAAATATATGTACTGGTCATATAGTCCTCAAGGTTGTAGATTGATTAGAATATTGTAATAAAAATTGAATCGACGCAAAAAAAACGATATTCAAAAGCAATATTGATCTAAAATGTATGCATTTTCAGCGTCCATTATATTCCAAATAAACTCAATTTTATCAAATAAATTAATATGATATAAAACTTCGATCTACAACGAATACGTTTTATTAGTTTTCGTTTGTCAATATAATAAGACAAAATTACAATAAATAAAATTGGAGAACTATAATTCTGCGTCAATTCAGCTCGCACCTCAGTCTCATGTCAGTCTCGTCTCTAATTTTCGTCAATAACAATCGACAATCGTCCGGAGATCAATATTATTATCGAGTCGTGTAGGCCGGTCGAAAAAATTTGATTCAGGAAGTGAAAATCGAAAATTTGCGAAAAAAATGTAACAGCCCTCTTAAGAAACTATGATTTTAATTTTTTTTTTTCCGCGCTTTGCTTTCGCCAGGTTGAAGCAGAAGCAAAGGTATGAATGAAGCCGTACGAAGCCGCTAAACAGCCTAATATGAAAATAGAAAATTCTAATATTTTTGAGTTTATAAACTACTGCACAAAAAATGTTAATTTGTTTATTAGGTTTTTTTTGTTTATAGGGCTTAATCGTCAAAGGCCGATCAAAGTCTACAGCCGAGTGCAATTAGACAAAAAATACTCAAAAGGTGGAACGAAGTTTATAGTGGTCGGATTTTCATGGGACTTTTTTTATTGAGTTGAGTTCTAGAGGAGTGAAGAAGAAAGTTTAAAAAAAAATTCGCCGCTCGCATTTTTTTTTTTTTTGAATTTTCTTTGGAATATTTTTTTTCGTTTATGACTAACTTCAAATTCGACGATTTCATATTGTAACGTAATAGTGTGACCTGCGTGCATCCATTAAATGCAAATTTGGTCTGTTTCTTTGTTCATTGTTGTCGATGTAATGCAATATTTCAAGTATTTTTTGAAAATTTTCTATTTGCTGGAATTATTTTTAAAATGTTGAATTTTAAGACCAAGATTTCTTTTGAAATTAGTAACTGATACTTTTCACGGATAATTGGATGTAAAAATATTCAAGAAAACCATGTTTACGACTGAAGTGACTAAAAATGTATTCACAATTATCAGGAAATCGTATATATAAAAGTTAAAGAAGGCCACTTTCCTCAAAATATTTCTATGACGGTCAACGTAAATATTATCCTGAAAATATCCTTATTATATCTGCTATCCACCGATAACAAAACTAAAAAAAAAATTGGTGGTACTCGATAAATGTTGATTATTGCTGACGAAGGTGGAATGGGGCTGCTGGTAAATTTACAAAAAATACCTATCGAAATTATAACGTAACCATTTCTGATTTTAAGCTTTCACGGTTCATAACTATACTTAAAATGTCACTTACGGGATATCTTCCGCGATTATTTATTATTTTGAGCTCCCGATATTTCAAAAGAATGGCTACAAAACCAACGTTGGAGGAGTGAGACCAGAAAAGATGCCCGACCTACTGTGGAGCGCCTACCAACTTTCTTGCCATACGTTAGAGGAGTAACAGACAAGATAGGTCGGTTACTTAGTAAATACTCGATTAAGACCGTGTTTACTCCTCACAAGAAAGTTGCACAAAGTCTGCGTTCCCCGAAGGATAAGATTCCGTACGAACATCCTGGGGTGTATAGAATCGACTGCAGTTGCGGCAGTTCATACATCGGTCAAACGAAGCGAACTGTCTCATGCCGCATCAAAGAGCACATAAAGGCTGTGAAAAACAATGATGAGCAGAAATCGGCCATAGCTGAACATCTACTGCAGTCGGGGCCCAATCACTGGATTGAATTCAACAAGCCACGTATTTTGTCAACAGACAAACATTACTTTCCAAGGCTGACAAGAGAAGCAATTGAAATAAGAAGTCACAAAAAAAAAAAAAAAATTCAATCGAGAGGATGGCTTCAAATTGTCAAGTACGTGGAATCCAGTATTGAGTATGCTCAAAAGTAGCAGCCAGCAACATAATAAGAACTCCACAAAACCTAGCGATACTGTGAGTGTGTTTTGCCGTGACTTAGTGTCGAGTTCCAATAGTGCGCGTAGCAAAAGACAAAGAAAGAGGGTAGACAGATTTGTCTGCTCCTAACAATTTTTTCCATCCACCCGCATTCTCCAGTTAACCCGCGATCATGGCGCTTGCAACAGCGTCGAAATATCGGGAGCTCAAAATAATAAATAATCACGGAAGATATCCCGTAAGTGACATTTTAAGCATTTCTCACGATTTCTATCTAAAGATAAGTTGCAGGCTTAGGTCTCTGCGCGCAATTTAATATCAATACCGATACCGCTACCACTCCCACTTCTTAGCGATAGAGGCCTTTTGTCATGTTTTACTTTTTCAGCAGAAACCATTATTTAACAAGTATCCTTAAATATTTTCCTTAAAATGAGATTTAGGACAATAAATTACACATTGAGTTTCATAGTACTATTTGGAAAAAAAATGCTTTCATTAACATAGACGATTTTCTAACATTTCCAAATGAATTTGAATTCACTACACTCATGGAAGTGGTCTTCATTAACCTTTGTTCTCATATTATAACATTCGCAAAATATTATATTCGCAAAATATAATATTATCGAATTATTATATTCTCAAAATATTACACAAAGAACAATCACAGCGAATACTTTCTGGTTCAGTAATCTGTTAAAAAGCATCAGTTACCAATGTCAAAAGAAATCTTAGTCTTAAAATTCGATATTTTAGAAATAATTGCAGAAAATAGGAAATTTTCAAAAATACTTGAAACATACATTACATCGACAACAATGAACAAAGAAACAGACCAAATTAGCGTTTAATGGATGCACGCAGGTCACACTATTACGCTACAATATGAATTAATTGAATTTTAAGTTATTCATAGAAGACAAAAAAAAAATCAAAAGAAATTTAAAAAAAATTAAAAAAGTCGCGAGCGTCGAATTTTTTTTTTTTAACTTTCTTCTCCACTCCTATAGGAATTCAATAAAAAAGTCCCATGAAAATCCGACCAATATAAACTTCGTTCCACCTTATTGTCTAATTGCACTCGACTACTATCACAACTAGACTTAAATGACATCGAATACACTAAAATTGTAACATTCATGCTGACGTAGACACAAACTTGCCGCCAAATCGTAAACAAATGACATATGAATGAAAAAATACTTACAAATCATAATATTGGCACAGAGTTCCATTTTCAAAATTTGAACTTATTTTTTTATTGTTTTTTTTAGTGGCCAGTTCTAAAAACTTTCAGTTTTCAGTGTCGCCCTCGTATAGGGAACGTGCAGGAACTATAGGTGGCAGCACTAATCGACAAAAGAGACACTATGCGGACAGAAAAGGAAACTTATCACTTCTCATCGTGCTTTCAATTTACTTAGACAATTTTGTCTCTTCAATTATATTATTTTTGAATATGCTAAAAGGTATAAAATATGAGTTCCGGTTTATCAATAACGATCGTCAGCGTAATATAGATGTTTAATAATATGAATTTTACATCTTTCGTTTACTTTCTGATGAAAATTGTGGTGTATGAAGACATGGTGGCTGGCATAACTAAGATAGCTTTCTTATTTTCAACACATGTTATAATGGAAGGGAATCCTTTATCAGCGAGAACAGTATCTCCAGGCTCTAATAAATCAATTACTTCACAATCATTAGATGAAGCAATCAATAAAATGCAGTCCGTAGCATTTAGATACAAAACTTAAAAAACCAAAGGAGTGCAGCCGACTAAAAACATTATTGTGGGTATAGCCATGTTTATATTCTGAGTACATGTGGAGTCTTTGATTAACTGTTGAGGGATATTCGGTGTGAACTTTAGTGCGGTCTAACATAACACGTGTATGGTGAAGTATAAATGGTTCTGGTATGTTTGCATGGACGGTTGACATTGAGGGCCTTTTCAATGCAGAGTGTAACAAAAACAAGTTGTTTTCAAATATTTTTGTTTACTGCGTTTATCCATTTTTTGCGTTTTTCACCAAAACATGGTATGATAGAAGTATTCTTTGGAAAGTAATAGAATTTTACGCTAATTGATTTATTTTCATTTTTGTGGATGTATTGGTACCTACATCCAGAAATGCAACAATGCATTATGATTAGTTAATTAATTTTCATGAAAATTAATTCTGTTTACTTGTTAGAAAAGTCTATGTCAAGCATTAATAGAGCACAAGATTCGGATTGGCGGCGCCAGTTGGCAGCACCGTCGTTGTGCATGTATGTGTTACAGTCATTCAGTAAAACCACTTTTGACTGGTGTCAGTCAAAACCCTTATAAATAAAATAAAAATAAAAAAGCCTTTTATTTCTTACAGAATTATTAAGGTTTACAAAGTATTTTGTTAGTAGCATACCTAAGTTCAATTTGTTTTTAGTGTTAGTTTTTTTTTTATAGCATTATTATTCTGCAAGAACCCCTCCGCAGGTAAAGGTGTTTTGGTAGCAGTGGGCTTTTAGAGGGGGGGGGGGGCTACTGGAACAAAAATTTGCACTTTTAAAGATTAGTATTTCGAAAATGGAGCATTTTTGCACAAATACAGTACATTTTTGCACAAATACCCCCCCCCCCCCCCCCTCTAAAAGCCCACTGCTACCAAAAACAGTACAACAGAGATAGAGCTCACAGCGGAGTTGTGTGCCTACTCAGGTACAAAAGGGCTAAGAATCTACTCTACACTGATGGATCAAAAACCGATGAAGGGACAGGTTTCGGGGTGTTCTCCGACGACCTAAACATTAAAATATCCAAACCCCTTGCAATATTCAACTCTATTTAATACGCAGACTGTGTACGTGCACAACGACGGTGCTGCCAACTGGCGTCGCCAATCCGAATCTTGTGCTCTATTAATGCTTGGCGTTGACTTTTCTAACAAGTAAACAGAATTAATTTTATAGTGAAAATTAATTAACTAATCATAATGCATTGTTGCATTTCTGAATGTAGGTACCAATACATCCACAAAAATGAAAATAAATCAATTAGCGTAAAATTCTATTACTTTCCAAAGAATAATAATAGCATACCATGTTTTGGTGAAAAACGCAAAAAATGGATAAACGCAGTAAATAAAAATATTTGAAAACAACTTGTTTTTGTTACACTCTGCATTGAAAAGGCCCTCAAAATCAACCGTCCATGCAAACATACCAGAACCATTTATACTTCACCATAGACGTGTTCTACTAGACCGCACTAAAATTCACACCGAATATCCCTCAACGGTTAATCAAAGACTCCACATGTACTCAGAAACTCAGAATATAAACATGGTTATACCCACAATAATGTTTTTAGTTGGCTGCACTCCTTTGGTTTTTTAAATTTTGTATCTAAATGCTACGGACTGCATTTTATTGATTGCTTCATCAAATGATTGTGAACTAATTGATTTATTAGAGCCTGGAGATACTGTTCTCGCTGATAAAGGATTCCCTTCCATTATAACATGTGTTGAAAATAAGAAAGCTATCTTAGTTATGCCAGCCACCATGTCTTCATACACCACAATTTTCATCAGAAAGTAAAAGAAAGATATAAAATTCATATTATTAAACATTTATATTACGCTGACGATCGTTATTGATAGACCGGAACTCATATTTTATACCTTTTAGCATATTCAAAAATAATATAA
Organism: Xestia xanthographa; assembly: GCA_905147715.2. Lineage (NCBI taxonomy): Eukaryota > Metazoa > Arthropoda > Insecta > Lepidoptera > Noctuidae > Xestia > Xestia xanthographa. Next base: position 21,668,268 of record LR990655.1, read on the forward strand.
TTGAAGAGACAATTTGGTATAATAAATTGAAAGCACGATGAGAAGTGATAAGTTTCCTTTTCTGTCCGCATAGTGTCTCTTTTGTCGATTAGTGCTGCCACCTATAGTTCCTGCACGTTCCATAAAGAGGCTAGGGAGGTTACGGATACCAATATTCGAATACTCTCGGACAGTGCCTCAGTCCTTCAATGCTTAAAGAATAATCAGATAACGTCGAGATTGATACTAGAATGCCACAATGCCCTAGAACGAATCACGGTACTAAACCACAACGCGGTAACACTACAATGGATCAAAGGTCACAGTGGATCACTTGGGAACAATGCGGCTGATGAACTTGCCAGAAGAGGATCCAGCACAAAACCCCGCGGTCCCGAGCCCATTGTGCCCCATTCCTATCAAGCAACTAAGAAGCTGGTTAAAGGAACACACTTGAATACAAGCGGAGAAATGATGGACCTCGGCACCAGGGTGCAGGCAATTCAAGTAAGCTATGCCATCCCTGGCCACAAAGCTGACCAGGCGCCTTCTGCGCCTGGACAGAGATAGCCTACGACTGGTGGCGGGGACCATCACTGGACACTGCACAAACACTTGCACACCCTAGGAATCACTGACAGTCCTCTGTGCAGAGCATGCATGGAGGTGGAGGAAACGGTGGTGAATGTGGTCCTTGAGTGCACCGGCGTTACCAAGATTCGCGAGGAGACCCTGGGAACACCAAGATCCCTTGCGGATGCCCTCAGAAGACCGGGAAGTTTGATTTGCTTCTGGAGGGAGGTGGGCTGGTTGGAGTAAACGGCCACCTAAACCCCATGATAGTGATAGTAGTCGTTGAACTTGGTTGTTGGAATATTTTGTACCAAATACAAAATCCTTAGAATAAAGCCTTTAAAGTGACTAAGATGAAGTAGTTGCTTGTTTAAAACGCGTAAAGGCTTGCATTGAAAAACAAAATTAAAAAAAAAAAATGAAATTATAACAAAAAGCCATTAGTTTTCATACGTTTCACAAAGCTGCCGTTAGATGGCGCTGCACCAACGGGTTCATCCTATTTTGTGATAAAACGGGCCACTACGAAACCACTGCGTGTGGGCCGACATGCACTTGGCCGGTTTTTAGGGTTCCCTAGTCAACTAGGAACCCTTATAGTTTCGCCATGTCTGTCCGTCCGTCCTCGCTTAATCTCTGTGACTAGAAAGCTGAAATTTGGCACCAATAGAGTTTGGCCAACGAAAGCTGTCCAAAAAAAAAGGCGGGAATTTTAAAAAATCAAGAGCTGTTAACCCTGGCTATACACTGCTTAAACGTTGTTGATACTATTTATTATTCAGCAATTAAAGTCTTTTTTATTTATCTTTTATGAGCTGTAATTTTCGAGTGTAATGAAGAATATTAAATAAAAGAGTACTTTTAATTCTGCCTTTTTATTATTTTCAAATAGTTCATAATTTTATGTAGACGTTTCCACGCCACCTGTGAGGTAGTGTCCTTAATAAAATTCGTTTACTTTGTTTCTTATAGCTGAAATATCAAAATTATCCAAATTGGAAACTGTTGCTGAATGTGGATGATTTTTCCCCGGAGTATTCCACTGTCCTTGATTGTTAAACCTTTCAATTTAAATTCTTCATATGGTCTTCACACTTACATCTGAAGGGAACAAATACAATAAATTATGTAACAGTGTATTATTAATAATCAGTCAATAAAATCAAAAACCATAGTAAAATACAAAGATAGTAGAGTTTATTATTTAATTTAGCCATCCATACATTATCATAAATGTTTAAACCCTTCGAAGTAACTGTTAAAAATTTATAATTTCTAAAGTAATACCTGTCATTGAAGATATATTTTCAAAATAATGAGATTCACAGGTCGACATTACATTTTTTTCGAGTTTTCAATTTCTTTACTGCTTCCACAATTTAGTTTTGTTTCCTCGTTGTTAATACTTCCTGAAAAGTAGATAGACCGTGAAAAATATTGCGATTTGTTATAAATAGTCGAAAAGTATCAAGGTATTTCATTAGAAATTCAATAAACTAACCTAAAAATGAAATGATTGAATCCAGTCGTAGTATTTTCTCTGCAATTTCTAAATCATATCACTTTTTATGTCTTTAAATTTGTCAATCATAGTAAATAGAAGCTTCCTCGTCGAACTTTTGATTGTTATCGGCATTAATTTAAACAAAACCAATAAAATTATGAAACACGTAAACACAAGATGACTCAAGTACGAAACGTAAATATGTCAATTTTGACAGTCCTAAATTATTGCCATATCAAAACTTCTGAAAATATGCCGTGGACAGCTTTCGTTGGCCAAACTCTATGTATATCAATCACGCCAACAAAGTGGTAAAATAAAAATTGGAAAAAAATGTTTTATTAGGGTAGCCCCCCTATATGTAAAGTGGGAAGTGATTTTTTTTTTAATTTCAACCCTAACGTGTGATATATTTTTGGAAAGGTATTTAAAAAACCGGCCAAGTGTGAGTTGGACTCGCGCACGAAGTGTTCCGTACCTTATCTATACAAAATTAGACAAAACGTAAAAAAAATAACGTTTGTTGTATGGGAGCCCCCCTTAAATATTAATTTTATTCTGTTTTTAGTATTTGTTGTTATAGCGGCAACAGAAATACATCATCTGTGAAAATTTCAACTGTCTAGCTGTCACGGTTCATGAGATACAGCCTGGTGACAGACAGACGGACAGACAGCGAAGTCTTAGTAATAGGGTTCCGTTATTACCCTTTGGGTACGGAACCCTAAAAATGAATAGGGGTTTCCTAAAATCATTTTTTGATAATGTCAATAATTTCGGAAATAATTGCTCCAAAAGTAAAAAACAATGTGTCCCCCCCTCTAACTTTTGAACCTTATGTTTAGAAAATATGAAAAAACCTGAAAAGTAGAACTTTATAAGGACTTTCTAGGAAAATCATTTTGAACTTAATGGAAACAACAGTTTTTGTACATATTTTCTAAACTTATGGTTCAAAAGTTAGAGGGGTGCCCTCTAACTTTTGAACCATAAGTTTAGAAAATATGAAAAAAATCTGAAAAGTAGAACTTTATAAGGACTTTCTAGGAAAATCATTTTGAACTTGATGGAAACAACAGTTTTTGTACAAAAAAGACAAAAAGTTGTACAACATAATTTCTGGACTAAGTTTGTAGTATATTCGTATGCAAGCATTTTTACTTATTGGATACCCACCCCTCTAAAGTCCCGACCGGGTGGAATTCCAACCGATCGGAAAACTCCGTTGAGTCCCGCCGGGACGAAAACGTCCCACCTCGTATCAGCAAATTCAAACCTTATTTTTACTAAACATACGGTTCTAAATCGTTAGGCAATTTTTATCTCTGGTGCCTGACAGTAGTCGATTCGAACGATACCAAACATTAGTAACTTTGAATGGGCAACTCTAAAAGAAAAAAAAAAGAAACGCGTCATTGTCGTTGAAACGTCAGTTTAGGTAAACTGTTAGTGGGGCAACTCACGTCCCATTAAGGTGCACAGCGCGTAGCCAGTACGAATTTGGAAATAAACGGTATTTGAATAAAATAAAAGTTTAGATGAAAACTATAGATGGTTTTTATTCACGCTGACACATTTGAGTGACAAGAGAAAAAAAACAAAACACAAGTAGAAAAATAAACTTACAAAGAACAAAAAGATCATTATAAATAGTAAATACTCTTTTTATTCTAACACTCCTCCTTAAGTTCATTTCTCTACTTTCATCCATCACACAATTACACAACACCCATATTAAGAGCACACCACTTAAACTTCCCTTTCAACAAAGGTTTCGTCAAAGCATCTGCAATCATATGAGCTGTCTCTAGATACTCAAGAACAATATGTCCATTCTCGACAGCCTCCCTTATAAAATGGTGTCGCACATCTATGTGTTTTGTGCGTTGGTGGTGTACAGGGTTCTCCGCAATGGCCACAGCAGATTGGCTATCACTGAGAATTTTCATTGGCGTCTCAGCTTGACCAGTGACTTCTGAGTACAATCTTTTTAGGAATATTGCCTCCCTAGCAGCTTCAGATATTGCAACATATTCCGCTTCCGCTGTGGATAGAGCAACCGTCCTTTGTTTCCTGCTTTCCCAAGAGATTGCAGCTCCCATATGCAGAAAAACCATACCCGAGTATGACCTCCTATCATAACAAGTGGCATGACTTGCATCTGCGTAACCCTGCACTTTATATTTTCCTCCTCTCTTGTACTGTAGCCCAAGGCTTTTAGTACCCTTCAGATATCTTAGTACTCGTTTAGCAGCTATCCAGTGTTCCTCAGCATAGCAGGTATTAAATTGGCTAAGATAATTAACTGAATGTGCAATATCTGGTCTCGTGCACACAGATAAGTACATCAGCGAACCAATTAAATTCTGATATGGAATCGCTGGATCAGGTTTGTGTTCAGATCCAGGTTTCTCTAGCTTTTGACCAGGAACTGATGGTGTTGATGCAACTTTGCAGTCAGTCATCCCAAAAACTTTCAACATTTTGTTGACATACTTCTCTTGATCAACTTTGATTCCAATATCGTTCTGTGTTATGTGCATTCCCAGAATATCCTCTGCCTTCCCAAGATCCTTCATTTCAAATTTTGTCATGAGATCTCTTTTGACTTTGCTCAGCTCTTCATGATCATTCCAAAATATCAGCATGTCATCCACATACACTGCTAAAATGATGATCTTTTCACCCTGGGATCTCGTGTATATGCACGGTTCATTTTTACATCGTTTAAATTTTAACTGTAACAACTCATTGTTCAGCTTATTGTTCCATGCTCTAGGGGCTTGTTTTAATCCGTAAAGTGAACGTTTAAGTAGACACACATAGTCTTCTTTTCCTTTTTCATGAAAACCTTCTGGTTGTTTCATGTAGACATTTTCCTTTAAAACTCCATTTAGGAACGCAGTTTTTACGTCCATTTGGTCTATATTTAAGCCTTTTTGTGCTGCTATTCCCAGGAGGACTCTTAATGAGCTATGTCTCACCACGGGGGAGAATGTCTCGTCGTAATCGATGCCACATCTCTGGCTAAAACCTCTGGCAACAAGTCGAGCTTTGTATCTTTGTTTATTTCCCGGCTCTTGTTTGATTCTAAATAACCATTTTGAATCTACTATGTTGCTCGCTTGTTCAGGTTTTACCAAAAACCAGGTATTATTCTTCTTTAAAGCATCAATCTCCTCCTGAATTGCTGCTTTCCATTCTTTACTATCAGGTCTTGCTAGTGCTTCTTGAACTGTTGTAGGATCCAGTTCTGATTCTGCAGCTTGATACAGCAAATAATCCGGAATTTTTTTTGGTTTTCTAGCTCTAAGTGGATACCTCCGTTCCACTTCTTGAGGTTGATCATTGACAGATAAGTCAGGCTCACAGTCTAGAAACTCTATGTCCTCTTGAGTTTCATTAATGACAGTTGACTCAGATTCAGAGACTGGACTGTGTACTCCACACATGTCTTCATGAGTATCCGATTGGTCCACCTCTTGAGGCTGATCATCCATAGTTATATCAGGCTCAATACCTTGAGGAACACAGACTTCTTCAGGAATATAAGTTTGTTCCACCTCTGGAATCAATATTTCATTTTCAGTCTGTTTCTCCACTTGTTTATCTCTCTCTGTTTCTTGGGCTTCTATAAACACAACATCCCTAGCCTTATAAATTCGATGCGTTTTTGTATCAACTAGTCGATAGCCTTTGGAATCTTCACAGTATCCAACTAGAGTTAGCTCCATGCTTTTTGCATCCAGCTTCTTTCTCTTTTGGTTAGGTATGTGCATATATGCCTTGCTCCCAAAAACTCTAACAAAACTGAGATCAACTTTCTTGCCTGACCACGCTTCCTCAGGAGTTTTTCCTTTGACGGCAATGGTCGGTGATCTATTTTTCAGAAAAACAGATGTATGCACTGCTTCCGCCCAATAAGCCTTCGATAAATTTCCTTCCTCGAGCATACTTCTCGCCTTCTCGATGATAGTCCTGTTAGCTCTTTCGGCTACTCCATTTTGTTGCGGTGTATAGTCTATCGTGACTTGATGTTGGATTCCATTTTTCCTCAGAAAATCATCCATCTGTTTATTGACGAACTCGGTTCCATTATCAGTGCGCAGGATTTTAATCTTTCTGCCGCATTGATTCTCAGCAAATGCTTTAAAATTTGCAAATTTTTCAAAAACTTCACTCTTTTGTTTCAAAAAATTTACAAATGTTTTCCGTGTAAAATCGTCAATAAATGTCAAAAAATATTTATACCCGCTAATAGAAGGTATATGCATAGGTCCGCATAAATCTGAATGCACTAGACCTAATGCTTCCTTAGCTCTCGTCGCAACACCCTTGCGAAACGGTTGTTTTGTTTGTTTTCCCATAATGCAGGATACGCACTCCAGTTTATAAGAAGTATTAGGAAAACTCACCCCTATCGCCATCTTATCTCTAAGAAGTTTGAGATTGTGCATACCAAGATGTCCCATCCTGCGATGCCGTAGCCTCTGCTTGTCACAATCTGTTGTTGCCAGTGCGGAGCCCTGTGAACAGCACTTAATTTTATAGATGCCTCGTTCTTCCACACCTTTCACAACAGCCTTGCCTTGCACCTCACACTCATTTTTCTTATAGATGTCGCATCCTTTCTCTGTAAATACTATCACGTGACCCTTTCTCGCAATCGCATTCACACTTAACAAATTAGAAGCTAACTTAGGTACATACGTCACATTGTTGATTGTTAATTTTGCTGACTCACATACTACCGTTCCTTCACCTTCACCATATACTTCATTACCATCTGCACATATCACTCTCAAAGACTTAGAAGTATCCTTCAAGCTTCCTCTAAACCAACCCTTGTGATTCGTCATGTGCGTCGACGCGCCAGAATCAATGATCCAGTCTCCTGCTTGCGGTGACGGCGCCGGCGGCAGCGTACCCAATGCGTAGGCTTGTAAAGCTTCTTTTTTCCCTTTTGGGTTATCAGGACAATCCTTAACTTTGTGTGGTCCATCACAAATATAGCATTTAATTTTATATTTGATCTTCTTGGATTTGGTGTTACCCTTGTGCTTATTTGAAACTAATGCTGATGTTGGTTGGCTCGCACTTGAGCTTGCCGAATAGTTATCTTCCATTTGATAGAGCTTCGTCTTTACATAGTCCGTAGTCAGTACCACATTACTATTTTCTATGGCTAATCTCATTGGTTGGAATTCTGCCGTGAGACCTTGTAGAAGTAAAGCAGCCAACAGTTCATCATCTACTTCTTTTCCTAAGTCTTGCAGTTCCTGAGATACCATCATCACCGATGTCACGTACTCCCTCACAGTTGGGAATTGTTCCAGCTTCATGCTTACTAATTTTGATAGTAATCGGCAACGATTATTGAGACCTTTGTCTTCGAACGCATTTCTTAATGCTTCCCAAGCACCTTTAGCCGTTGTAGATTTACGTACATGCACCAAACAATGAGGTTTTACCATCAAGCAAATCTTGGCTTTAGCTCTTTGGTCCTTTTTTGTACCCTGCGTGTCGGCTATTACTGGCGTGACACTTGTATACTCCCACAAGTCGTCGTGTACCAGATGCATCTCCATAAGAAATTTCCATGTTGTATAGTTACTACTGCCTTCTAATTTCTCCATAGAAAAGGTACCACTACCAGACCCACCTTCTAAATGTGCCATTGTCGAGTTCTGCTCTCTTTGCATACTCCCGTTACCAACCGACATTTCCTTGTAAGTCCTGGGCATGTCCTGGGCATGGGCCCATAACCTGTTAGTGGGGCAACTCACGTCCCATTAAGGTGCACAGCGCGTAGCCAGTACGAATTTGGAAATAAACGGTATTTGAATAAAATAAAAGTTTAGATGAAAACTATAGATGGTTTTTATTCACGCTGACACATTTGAGTGACAAGAGAAAAAAAACTAAACACAAGTAGAAAAATAAACTTACAAAGAACAAAAAGATCATTATAAATAGTAAATACTCTTTTTATTCTAACATAAACATTGCGTGCCACGCGAGTGATTTATTATGTTTTTGTTTAGTTATGTGCTTGAAAACGTTGTGAAGTGAATGTTTATTACCTTATTATTGTATAATGCTACTTTGTAGCAAGATATTTAGGTAGAACAATGAACCAAAATTATTTTGTGAGCCAACAAAATTTTGGTGGAACGATTTTTTGTCAACATGGAGTGAACAATTGGAAATGTGAATTTGACTGTTCTAAAATGAAATATGGTCTTGGAAACAGCAAAAACAAGGTAAGTAATAATGATAATTCATTATTTTCATGTATTCGAAGCATAATATTCATATTTATATAGATTTCAAGTGTTTTCAAATCGAGGTCAATGACAATAAAATGACAGTTCGCCGTATACGAGTTTTTTGTTACAATCTAGTTGAAATCTGATTAGAATGTATCAGTAAGACTCTTATATGAATTATGTATTAGGTTACTTGTGTATTTGTTACATTGGTTCTAAAGTTTCGTGTAAATTGAATCAGTCGTTTTACGAAAAATAAATAAAATACGGGCACAGGTCTTAGCGAGGCAAATTCTCATAGGTCATCTAACTCATACCCTTTGTTTATAATACTGAAGTGGTTTCACAAGTGCTGTTTATATAATAAAACACGTCTGTTAACTAACGATTGCAACAATGTTTACGGCACAAGAAAGGCATTCATAGAACTCGAGCTATAAGTGGTTTTACAAGTGGGTTCGGATGACGCATGCGATGACGTAATGCGGCTGCGACGGCGGGGCGGGGAGGAGTTTACCGTTATCGCGCGCGGGCACTTGAGAGTTAAACTCATAAGTGGGAACACTTATTGTGACGGACGGGAAACTACGGAACCCTACACTGAGCGTGGCCCGACACGCTCTTGGCCGGTTTTTTAGTTTAGTAACGTGAAAGATTTCGCACACGATTTTGTCGTCATATGGGGCGGAGTTTATTTTTTTAGGGTTCCGTACCCAAATTAAAAAAAAAAATTATCACTATCATTTTATCACTATCACCACCAGTGCTGCCAATAAAAAATTCTCGATTCCCCGACTCAGTGTTGCCAATTCCCCGAAATTCCCCGCTTCTTTTTGATTAATTTGACACATATTCCACAAATTATATTTTTGGAAAAAAGTAATGTTTTATACAAAATTTGTCTAATACTACTAAAACTTTAATAAAATACTATACTTTATAACAAAATTAACTCTTACATCTATAGACTTCTTAAATACTATCAAAAAAAAAGTGCAATACAGGTACAAAAAAAGTTTTTATTTAAATCTATAAGATAATGGCCCTTATTTTATTTGGACTAGTATAATAAAATAATACAAAATCGTGTTCGAATGACAGTTTTTTAGTTGTAAGTTACCCGACATAAAGTAGTTTTAGCCCACGGAAAGAATGAGCCTGGATTCCCCGAAATTACCCGATTTTTGTCATTCCCCGCGCTCTCCCCGCGCTAACCGTCCATTCCCCGAAAATCGGGGATTTTCCCCGCGATTGGCAGCACTGATCACCACATAATATAAAACAAAGTCCCCCGCTGCGTCGGTCTGTCTGTCCATACGTATGCTTAGATCTTTAAATCTACGCGACGGATTTTGATGCGGGTTTTTTTAATAGACAGAGTGATTCAAGAAGAAGGTTTTAGTATATAATTTGTGGGGGGGCAAAGCCGCGGGCATCAGCTAGTCAAATATAAATCAGTTTATTTTTTTTATGCCTAAAGCCTTAGTTCCAAGCATTTTTGCATTCATACATGTTCGGATAATGTTTTTTTATTCATTCAACAAAGTTGTACACATGTCGTACAAATGATCGCTCTTTCGTTCGATTCATTCTATCTTTCATTCGTCGCCATTTTACTGTAGAAGTGTGGTGGGTTGTGTGATTTTCAGTAAAATTAAAAATAATTTTTCGTGACATCGTGTAAAAAATATAACTAAGTATTGATAAGCAGAGGTTAGTGGTAATTTTAAAGAGGTTCAATCGATAATACTACTGTAAATAATGTTTTATTCTTTCCGGGTGATATTTTACCAAAATGGCGTCGTCGATCGGCGTTATTTTACTCTCACTTTCAAGTTTCACTAATGAATTTTTGAATTCCATCAATTCCCGTGTCTTACATTATAAATTTTTGTTGTAGAACTGCAAAATGGACTCGTCTCTGGATGCGTCCTTAGTGACGCAGTCCATCAACTATCATGGTCATCAGTTGCAAAAAACGTGGGAAGCAGAGAGAGGAGAGGATGATCTAACTAAAATTGGTGTGGGTGGTTTGGATTTCGCTGTATACCAGTCGAGGCACAAGCACTTGACGTTCCAGGACCGAGGGAAGCGGTTGAAACTGCACCAGTTCATTGCAAAAGAGGCTAATGCTTTGTTTGACACCTCGATAATGGAAGAAACTCCATCATCATCTAGCCTTGGAGCTGATGCGCCTACCCCGGAAGATAGTGAGTTTTACTGTTGCTATTGTTAGTCTTGCATGAGTTACCATAGTAACTAAATGCACATGAAATACTGTTTACCTACTACTGATAATTGGTTTTGTTGTCCAAGGCCGGCTACCTATTTACTTAAAAAAGTGTTTACTTTATGATGAGGGAGTTTATGCTGCTTGATATCTTGCTAAAAATGTCAGATAAACATTTTTCAAATAGATATTTGTCAATTCTAAAGACTTGAACTCTGCTTGTACCTTCCCACTGGAAATATAAATTTCCTTCATGTGATTTCACTGAAATTCCATATTACCTACCTAATCAATGGTACTCTCAACATTGAGTTGAAACTAACTGACCTGAAACTCCCTTTTTCCACCATTGAGTTCCTGGGCACAATGTCAGTTTGTTAAACAATTCAGCACCCTGTGATGCTACCTCACACACAAAAGTAGTCCTGGGGGTCTAAAATGGCCGCTTTAGCAGAATCCGCGAAGAATCTTAGTATGAATCACGTTAAAAAAAATAAATTTTTAAAATGGGCTTTATGTCTATAAACATAAAGTCCATTTGAAGAATTTTAAATTTTTAACGTGATTCATATTACGATTCTAATAAAGCGGCCATTTTAGACCTCCTGTCCTGAAAATTTAGTGACTCAAAAACAAAGTCATTCAAATTGACTCAGAATTAGTACTTTTTGAAAATACAGGTTATCCCATCATTTTTAATTAGCTGTCTGTGGCTCTGGACTCGTGACTTTGTTTCTTGTTGCTATAGTATGAATTGGAGTCCTTATTATGAGCTATGATTTGATATAGATTTCAACTCGATTGGCGCAGCGGTAGTGAGGCTGCCTTACTTTCTTAGGGTCCCGGGTTTGAATCCCGGTCGGAGCAAATGTTTGTGTGATGAGCATGGACATTTGTTTCCGAGTCATGGATGTTTATATATATAATAAGTATGTATTTACAAACAAAAAGAATCTATGTAGTATATCAACTATCTGGTGTCCACGACACAAGCCTCGTTGCTTAGTATGGCACTAGATAGTGCTGTGTGTAATGTCCAGCAATATTTATATTTAACTCTGTTGGACTAACGCCCATTTTATGTGTATCCATTGTGTCTTTAATATGGATCTTAAAAATCTCCACCTTTGTTTCAGATTTATATGCTTTGATGCCACCATTTGAAACATTCTTGAGTGTGGACAAGTCAGCAAGATTGAGACATTTCTTTGATGTGAGTACATAAATAAACATTGGCTATCATTTGTCACCATTTCTGCATTACTAATAGGTCTCAAGTTCGAATCCAAGATAAACACCTCATATTATTATTCAGATTCATATGTGTATTGTATAATCATCAGTTGCTTCAGTGAAGGAAACCGTGCCCAAGAGATATTTATCTATGGCATGTAAACCCAAGTCAGAGGTGTAGTGGGCAGCATAAAAATTGACACCAGAAGGCACTAAACACGTGATAAATAAGAATAGGAATACATGAGTGTCTCACATAATTGAAAAGAGAACGAGAGAGTTAAACAAAAAAGAAATATAGATAAAGAGTTAAATTAATTAAACACCGCCTGAACCAACAAGTTGATAATAAATTGGTACAATAATTTACATAATACATTGTGGTATTATGTAAATTATTGTAAGATTCTTACTTGTAACATTCTTACTTTGTAAATATAAAGGAAATGTAGACTACATTTCTTTTATATCTACAAAGTAAGAATGTTTTATTTATGTGCTACCTTTTTGACTTGGTGAATGCTTTTAGCATAATTATATTGCCAAATTCATGACATGGAATTAAATTAATGGGGCTTGATATACCATACAATTTAATAGTTGAAAATTATTAAACAAAGATATGCAGAATTGCGGAGAGAAGCTGTGGTTAGACTCCGTCCAAATTAATACAATGCTTTGGTATAGTATAGGTTGTAGTATGGCAGAAGAAGACATCTTGACCACAAATTGGGATAAGGGCCAGATATGATGACTATTGTATCATCATCATTTCAGCCGAAAGATGTCCACTGCTGGAATAGGCCTCCCCCAAGTGTCGCCACATTGACCGTTCCCGTGCGACTCGCATGAAGCAGATTCCCGCAGCCTTCACCAGGACTGTTTGACCTTCATCTTGACTATTGTATAGGCTGTTGGTTTATGGTCTACATTCCAATTTTTTCCTTTTTTTTCAGAATGTGAAGACAGGTGAACTTATTATAGGAGCAGTTATCAACAGGACAGCATCCGGTATGATGCTAAAGGTGCTATGCATTGCCGGTCCTACCTCAAGATATGTGGCTGACATCAATGTGAAGGTATTTCACAATATTATGAAACATTCAATATTCTACTTGGAACAGTTGAGAGTTAGCATAAAGTGGACAGCCCATATAAGGACATGACTATGACGACAGTTACCACCTACTCATACTTACAAAATAGAAATTCAAGTTTTTTATTGACTCATTTTGGGTCAGCATTGACCATTCAAGCGGTGGTTATTAATATTCATTCTCAATGTGACTGTATTGGCCTTTGCAGTAATTCTTATGGTATTTTTACTGTACTTATTAATATGTGCATAATATGCAGAAATAACAAAGAGCATTAATTTATATTCAGGGCCAGTAGGCTAGTTTCCACCATCAATAAATTGCAAATCTATATAGTCCGTCAGAGTATTGGAAAATAGTGGATACGGATTTTTTGTTTTTGTAATTCAATGAATTTTTTTTTTTTTTTTTTTTTTTTAATTAAATAAATTATTTGACAAAGATGAGTTTTCTCATCAAAACTCGGGAGTGGGGGCTCGTGACATCAGAACACACTAAAAATCATACCACAGCGTGACGTTTTGAGAATATTAAAAGCGTCTTAGCTTCGTCAATTTTGGTTTACGTAACAAAAGAAAAATACGGGTCAAATATTTTTTTATAATCTAAGTGACGGACTAATTCGATTTTTTTAGTTGACAAGCCTATTGTTGCTATTATTAATGGTTGACACTAGAGCTAGTTAACAAGTGACTACCATAATGTCAATTTTTTAGTACATTCCCTATTTTGTTTTAAGTTATATCTTCTACCTAGTAATTAATAAATAATCTAAATATAAAACAATACACTAAATACAAACATTTGTATCTGGAAAAAGCCTGAAAAAACGTATGACGGATATGGAGCAAGTTAGCTTATAAGTAACTATTTTAGGTCATAGTATTATCTCATGTTTAACTGTTAATTTCGTTCTCCAGGCATTTTTACCAGTAACAAATATCATTCCCGCTGTGGACAAGAAAAACGTGTCAAGAAACTACCTGATGAATGATACAGTATGCTGTGAAGTGATAGAAGTTATCCCCGACACCGACAAAATGGTGTGCGGCATGAAGGGAGTGACGCGGGGCCCCGATGACCCTCCGCCCAAGCCGCCGCTAGGCCTCCTCAGCACCGACGACTTCCCACTCGTCTACAAGTATGTACTAACTCGATAACACACACTTCTGAGTAACCACATTGTCCCTACACTTTTACAGGTTTTACTGTTTTGCTTTACACAAAAATAGTGTTGTTTTCATGTATTTATTTGTAGTAAAGTCGTTTCTCGAGACTATGAAAACAGTGGTATTTTTTTTATTTGAAAAGAAGGAAAACTTGAAGACCTCTTATGAATTACGAAGAAAATTTTGGACTGAAGAGATGTAAACCTTAGAAAACTGGGAAGGAGTAGATATTAGAGGAATACATAAATACTTGGGAATTCAAGAAAATTGGAACATCAATCGCACATAATTGACTTGTCAAATGTATGGAAGAAAATGCAAGAATACCTCTGGTTTTTTAGATGCTTATAAGACGACTTGTGGTCGATTTCACGCTGCTGTTTCAAATATGTAACACTGTGGTAGGTATATGTAATTGTATCAGCAGGAAGGAGTGTTGGATGTATGTTTTCACTGGTTTATGATCACTTTTCAGTACAAAATCACACTGTTCACCAACTTGTGAAAATGATTGCATGATAATGTTCAAAGTTTGATCTGATGTGAACAAACCTCGGGATTCTTGAAAGATGTTTTTAAGATATTTATTTCAACGAGATTCCTGCACATAAGTTGAGGATTTTATCAAAATGTTCAAATTGTTTACACATCTTTTATTTTTTGACATAAACTGGACAAGGTCAGTACAAATACTATTCTAGGGTCTCTTCAATCTTGATATCTATAAAAGAAAAATGTCATTCTGTATTAAAGCTAATGTTTAACATTCCAGCATTATCTGAGACGTATTGATTGGACTTTTATAATGAGCATTTATTGGATGTTGGAGTTATTTATATTATAATAAAAGGACTTGCTCCCGGCGATTATCAATTTAGCTGATGTGAGGCTCCGAGATGACTCAATAGTTAACAAGATAGCGTGGCAGTTGACATCGTTGTATCTGATGTATTGTCCATGGCAGTGGACATACCATCCCTCTATTATTTTAGGGTGTTCTTTTCTAGGTATAGCGAGGATGTCAAGACACGTGTCACACCTACCGAGTTATACCGTGACCTTAGCGAATGTCCCGGTAATATTAATGTCACATTGTCGAGGCGGCATCACCTAATCTATGATGTTATATTTATGTGTGAAAGAAATAAAATTCAAGTAACATAACATTTTTTGAACAGCTCCATTGGAACAGGTGAGGATAAACGTATGTGTGACACTAAGCAAACACTTTAGGAATTAAATGCTTGAAACTAAATAAATACCTTCTTTTGAAGATGATATCTCATCTCAGTGAAAATACTCCATTATCAGAGGAAAATTAATTATTTTTAAAACTTTTCACATTATTTATTGGGTATTATTTCCTCCAGGAAAACTGTGGATATGAAGGGTGAGAATTATGAAGCAATATTGGAGAAGAGTCCGGGCTTCAATAATCCCAACTGCGTCCAATTTCTTTCTGAACTTCTTGGGATCTCCAACATGCACTGCACCAACTTTTCATCATTGAGGTAAAAAAAGTGATTGCAATCTAGATCAGCCTTTCCCAAAGTGGGCGATAACGCCCCCTTGTGGGTGCTGCAGGCCTAAAGGGGGGCAGTAAAGACTCGGAAAAAAAATGGGGGCGTTGTGTAGAAGCTTAGGGGGGTATTTGTAATTTAATCTAGGAGGACTCTACAGTCTACACTAGCTCTCGACTAAACTTGTCAACTATTTAAAAATAATTAATTTAATTTGAAGTTAGTGGTTTTTAAGTAGGTGAAAAAAGGGGGGCGCCAAAAAATAATTTATTCTCAAAGTGGGCAGTAGACAAAATAAGTTTGGGAACCCCTGATCTAGATAATTTGATATGTTTGTATAGTAATGAAGTTGTTGATTAAAATCAATTTAATTATTTACCAGGGGAGGATTTACAGCAACAGAATATGCAGATGAACTTCGTCAAGCGCAAGCCAGCAAGTGGGCATTCCGCTCTGTCGCTGAAGGGATTGAACATTTCAAAGCAGGTCGCCACTCGGAAGCTTTCCAATGTCTTAATAAGGCGTTAAGTATCGACCCCAGAAACGTAGAAGGATTAGTTGCCAGAGGAGCACTATACGCTAATAGCGGAACATTTAAAAAAGCCATTGAAGATTTCGAGACCTCTTTGAAATTAAATCCTAACCACGCCAACGCAAGGAAGTATTTAGGAGAGACATTAGTTGCGTTAGGTCGAAGTTACGAGGATGAGAACAAGATCACCGAAGCGCAGAAAGCATATGAGGATTGTTTGGCGATTATACCTTTCCATGAAGAGGCACAGAACTCTCTGGACTTCTTGAAGAGTAAGTCATCGACGACGAAGCCTCTGATTGAGCCCGCAGAGTTGTTACTGCCTGGTTTGACGGGAGCTAAGTCTTATGAGATGAAGGAGACGTTGAAACAGCTGTTGAATTTGACGGAGAAGAAGGATAAGAAGAAGAAGAAAAAGCGCGGCAAGGGTAAGAAGAAGCGGTCGAGCAGCTCGTCGTCTTCGACCAGTGACTCGTCGAGCTCCAGTTCGTCATCAGAGTCATCGTCGTCCACGACTGATACTAGTGGTAATGGTTCTACTCAATCTATAAATCAACTCGTTTGAAAATCATCTGCCGAGCAATAGGGAATATGCATATTTTTTTATTTCGATACGGAATGTTAAAGTACTATAAAAATAATGACAAAAAGCGAAAACAAGACATAAATCGGCCAAACAACGCAAAAGTTATAACCATTTAAACTTTTGTATCTATATCTTTCTAGATAAACGGAATTTAGTATGGATTTTGTACGTCGATGCAGCGAATGACGTCATTCGCTGTATCTGATCTGTCTGTCTAATCAGCAGTTTCAAATGCTTATAACTTCGTATTTTTTAGAGAGATTAAAAAAATAATTTCACTTTGCTATTTCTGATGTAAATACGCTTTGTTTAGAGTGATTAAAAAAATCATGCATATACCCTATTGCGTTTGCGTCCTTTGTAACATTTTTTTGTGAAATAAACTGAGACTTGACGTTTTCTGTGAGTCAAGACATTCAGTATAGCTTCAATTCGTCAAAACAGCTCAACAGACTCATACAATGCACTTTCATCAAAGCTAAGTCTACTTCATATCTTGTTGTAAATAGTGTACTCTGTCTATGTGTAAATAATACTTTCTGCATACTTTAAGCCTTTACACTAACCTATAGTTAAGTAATTGATCTAATATGCTTATTCTCCTCAATAATCTCTGTTTTTATACTAGAGATTAATTGAGATACCAAGACCGAAACGCATGTTCTGAATAACATCAAACGGTTCATTATTAAAAATATCGCGTGTTGTGATACTTTCAATAGATTCCGAGGGCCCTAATCGCAAGAAGAAGCGTCGCTCTCAGCCTAACAACAAGCGCCAACGCTCTCTGTCGCCGCTCAGCAAACGTATGGAGATGATGGGTGCTCCCGAGGCAGGCTCTCGGACTCACAACTCTCAGTTCAACCACCCGTACGGCTACCAGCCGCCGCCGCCACCTGTGGAGGAAGTCAACCCTGAGCCACAGAGGTCTCAAGCTGATATTGATTACGAACTGAAGGTATGTAGCTCATAAGGCTTGTTTCACACGTACCATGAGCTCGGACGAAATCTCACCACCAATACGACTCTTTTTGCTTGCAGCATTCAGAAGCGCTTATTTAAGCTTATCCGCCGTAAACGTAAACCACAAGAAACTCGTGTACTTTGATACTGATTTTGATTTTGATGTTTAGACCTTACGCCAGAGCTGCCACCTTGTTTTTTTTTTTTAATTTAGAAAACCCTCATTACACACAGTCCCAACTTGCATACACATAGTTCATTGAATTAAGACCTTTTCAAAGAAGACCTAGTCTGGCAGTACCACAAATAACCTCTTACAAAGTCATTTATTTATTTATTTAAAATAGGTGCCCCAACAGTACATACATTATAACATTATTGATTAAAGTACACTTGCTATGGTTCTAATGTACGTACCAATTATAGGTGTACACAACATTTTTAGTATATTAAAGTTACTTTGCTAAAAAGAGATCAGATAACAGACTTATACAATAACAGACTTACATCTTTTAGTTCTCAATGAACAACAAAATATATGTTACGACTGAACATTTGCCCTTTTATTTAACACCATAAATACCATTATAAAGTACAGGTAAATAAAACAAAATAATTTATTTCAGGTACGCAAATTCCTAGAGATGACCAAAGAGGATTCGGACTATGAGGACAAAGTGCGCAACTTCTTGGAAGAGACTGCGCAGTACAAGCGCAACCGCAAGATGCAGGAGCTCGGGCAGCAGCCGCAACCCGGCGCCGACCGCGACAAGAAGAAAAAGAAGAAGAAAGACAAGTCAGTACCTTTTACTGATCGGTTCTGTTTGGGGTGAGCAGAGTTAGAGGCGAATGTGTACTATCAAGGACACTCCCGCCTGACCACCACTAAGCTAATTTTTGCTTGCACTTACAACATAGAAACGCTCTCTAGCCCCGCCCCGTTGACTTTGTATAAAAATAATGAATGAAAAGATACCGATCGGCCGAGCGCATTGACGACACACGCCATACGAGTTATTATTATTTTGCGCGCCAAAGTTGACGCTTTCCTAATAGGGCTAAACTTTAAGGGTCAATTCCCACTGAAAGAGCAGCGGCCGGCAGGCAAACCAAATCATCGAGAAATACTGTACAATCGAATAAATCGTAGATTTTACACAGATATCAAACTTAATCATCAGCCTATTAATGTTCCCACTGCTGGGACACAGGCCTCCTCTCTATGAGAGGGAATGGGCTATAATCCACTACGCGGGCCCAGTGCGGGCTAAAATGGGTGCGGATATGAAACTTGCAATGACTTAATTCATTCAACGAAAATATGTGTATATTTTTATAAATATCAGCTAAAGGTTAACTATTGATTTGAATAGGAAAAAGAAGAAGGAATCTAAGAGGAAGCGTAAAGAACAGGAACGGGAGGAGAAGAGAAAAGCCAAAATGGCGCGCGCTTCTGCCAATAATGATTACAATTTACGAGACTTGGACAGCATCGGGGACAAGAAACTAAGAGACGCTATCAGGTACGTCACTTGTTCACTAAATAGGCTAGTTTCCACCAGCAATAAATTGCAAATCTATTTAGTCCGTCAGTTAGACTATTGGAAAATAATGGATTACCACATTAGATAGAATGAAGCAAAACGATATTTCACATTCTGTTTCGTATTTCACTCACATTTGTCTATGCAAATGTAGGTATAGAATATCGGGGCCCCTCCATATTTCTTTCTATCTCTATGATCAAAACTCGGAAGTGGGCGCTCGTGACGTCAGAACGCACTATAAATTATACTACGGCGTGACGTATTGAGAATTTTAAAAGCGTCGTATCTTCGTCAATTTTGGTTTACGTAACAAAAGAAAAAATATGTGTCCAATATTTTTTGGAAATCTATCTGACTGACTAATTAGTTTTTTTTTGTCATCTACCATATTATTCAGAAGTTGGTAGAGGGTGAATCTCTTTCGTGCATTAAATCATTTTCAATAAAGATAAAATGAATTAGCCGACTATCCGACTAGCCGGTATCCAACAAGTATCAAGTTACCCAAAGAAAGCAATCACACTGCAACCAACTTGGACGGAGCGCTTGTCGGCCGCTAGCACGCTGTGCTCACGCAAAATTTAGTCGGTGGACCATCTTGTTGTCATGAGCCCTAACCTTGTAACTTCAGTCTAAGACGATGGTTACCAAACTTATTTTGTCTACTGCCCACTTTGAGAATAAATAATTTTTTTGTGCCCCCATTTTTTTACCTACCTACATAAAAACCACTATCTTCAAAATAAATTAATTATTTATAAGCGGAGATTAAACATTCGTTCTAAACGAGACTTTTACTATAACCCGCAAGAGTTAACTTGAGACCTGAGTGCAGTAGGTAGTACACAACGGCGCTCAGGTCTCAAGTTAACTCTACGACACCTGCCAATGAGAATGGTTATTGAAACGCAACTTTATAGTATTCAGACAGAGTATCTTTTATTCAAAATAAGACAAACATAATCGATTCTTCTCTCGATCTTTTAATTAATATTACTTAGTTCATGTTCACAAGTTGTAGTCGAGAGGTCAGTCGGTGTCTAAGAGTCCTCCTAGATGAAATTACAAATCGCCCCCAAAGCCTCTACACAACGCCCCCATTTTTTTCTGGGTCTCTTACTTTATCTTGGCCCCTTTAGGCCTACAGCGCCCACAAGGGGCGTTATCGCCCACTTTGGGAAAGGCTGGTCTAAGACAAACTAGTTTGGCATGAATTCGGGTTTGGTACATGATCCATGATCGCGATTACTGGACATTCGAATGTATGACTAAACTTTTCATTGGTGTTTCCAGGAAAGAGCTGAAAGGCAAGAAGCGAGACCTCAGTTCGGACGGAGACTATGAGAGAAAACATGATAAGAGGTAACAAATAACCTACACACTTTTATATAAGACAACAACACATTAATTAGTTTAATTCCGCCGCTAATTGTATAAGTCAAATAAAGGATGCGTGTTAATAATAATACCTCGTAAGCTAAGCTGAAACTCCAACTGCTATCATTGGATGTAGTAGCCTGATTAAACAATTTTAACATAACCTGGGCCGTTCAGTGTACGCCCGACTTGTCTTTACTATACCAAAAAACATGCTCCGTGAATGCGTTACATGCCGAAAATAGTTTTCACTCTATTATTTGCTTGTTTATGTATTGTACGCAATAACTTTATAAGTTAGACAATTCAATGCCAAAATACTAACTGAATAATCTGTTTCGCACGCGTTGTAAAAGAGCCGCGAAATGATTTGTCTTGTGTTTGTGCCAATAAATGTGTGTCCTGAGGGCTAATTCACGTAATTTTATGACGCGCGGATGAAGTTGTAGTGCAGTTGCAGTTTAGTTCAAGGTCGAGTGATAAACGACATTCTTGTAATCTTTGAACTGCGCGTGAACTGCACGTCAACTGTACGACAACCAAACTCTTCCAAACTTACTTATGGTGTGGCCATATGAGAGAAAAATATTACTTATTATTATAATCGAATAATATCGATTACATTTCAATGAATACGACGTTATTAAAATATTAAAATAATACCCCAGTACAGATTTTAGTGCATTTTCTTATTAGTAGAATACCGATCATGTTGCGTTCCGAATCACGCACCAAAGACGCGCAATAGTAGAATGCCGTTATTGCGCTCGCGTGACGCGAACTCGACGCGAGCGTGTCGAGCGTTGTTTTGATCGAAACTTAACCGCAACTGCACTGCAACAGCACTTCTTTAGTTACGTGAATTAGCCTACTGAACACTTATTAAAATGTGTACGTATTTATCAGGATGCTAGACGATATGCACGGGCTCGAGGAGTTGGAGTCAAAGCTGAGCGCGTACCACGTAATGGTCGAGAAGGAAGTGCTGCACAAGCGCGACGGGCGCGGCTCGCTGAGCCCGCTCAGCATAGACCAGGCGCCGCCGCCGCCGCTCGAGAAGCCCAAGTGGAAGATGTCCATGAGCGCGGTCAGAGACACGTACGTGCCGGCCCTAGCTCACT
The DNA here is from genome assembly GCA_905147715.2 of Xestia xanthographa. Classification (NCBI taxonomy): domain Eukaryota; kingdom Metazoa; phylum Arthropoda; class Insecta; order Lepidoptera; family Noctuidae; genus Xestia; species Xestia xanthographa. The sequence continues at coordinate 21,689,968 of LR990655.1, forward strand.
ACTCACCTCCTAACCTCGCCACGACCACTAAAACTTTCTTAGACATAAGTATAAAGACTTGTACAACATTTTATTTAAATTATTATGTTTTACAAACTGCGAATCCAACCTACTTTTCATTTGACTCATACAATTAGCGCGGGATGTTAGCAGTTGATACTTTTTTTGTTAACATGACTGTTACATACAGCTTTGGACTTATTGATTTCCCGTTTTTGCACATTGTTTTGGGGTTAAAGTTTAAATTTAAAACAAAAAAATCAAGGCAGTATTTCAAATGCCTTTGCAAATGGGTCAAACATTTTTTGGTTCATTATCCTTCTAACTAGTAAAGTTTGCATGACTTCTTTATACAAATTTTTAAGGCTTTTGTTAATTTAAATTGAAACTTGCAGCAACACTATATTTTTAATTAACTTGTATTTTATGTTAACAGGGTCAAGAAGAAGGAAACTCCAGTACCTAAGGGATATAAAGAACATTATGCATTCGAAGACAGCTCAGATGATTCACATGACAACACAAAGGTATATATTATTAAGAAAAAGTATTTCTACTTCAATTAGCTTCAGTAAAGGAGAAGTGCCCGCCAAGTTAAAAAAAAACGCCACTTTGCCTGTGGGTTGCTATTTGGCATTAAGTAAAAAAAAAACATGCTCAACATTGGTATATTCTCTTTGAGAGGGTTTGGGATCCACCACGCGGGCTCAGTGCAGTTTAGTAGATGTCACATGTCTTCGAAACGATGCTTTCCTTTACCGTTTTGCAAGCCGTTGAAAAATGCCGGGGTTGCGGGACTCTTCGAAAGAGATATCGTGGCCCCGGAACACAATGGGCGATGGAGGAACATGTGGGTTTTAGTCAGTAAAAGTCTGACACTCGCTCCTGCTCCGCCCAGAGCGGGAGGAGTCATTTGATGATTTCCCATCCGAAAAAAAAAAGCAGAGCCGTTGAAAAATTGCATAAAAAAATACTAACAATGATTGTTTTGGTAACAGCCGTCACCGTCAACTGGCGATAAGAACGTGTCTGTGCGTCGAGCGATGGCCATGAAGGAGCCTCCGCCGCTACCGTCCGCGCCTCCGCCGAACAAGCGGGAGCCTGACCCGCCCGGCACAGAGCCTTCGCACCCGGTAACTAACATACTATTACACTTTATTGTCACTTACGGGATATATTCTTTGATTGTTAGACAAAGAAAGAGGGCAGACAGATTTATCTGCTCCTAACAATTTATTTTCCATCCACCCGCATTCTCCAGTCAAGCCGCGATCATGGCGCTTGCAACAGCGTCGAAATATCGGGAGCTCAAAACAATTAACAATCACGGAAGATATCCCTTATTAAGTTTAGTTTTAAACCGTGAAAGCTTAAAACAGTGTTTGAACATACTATTATATTTACTGTTTATATAAGGTCTACCTATTCATACACTAAATCTCTTAGAGGGGTCATTGTACTCATCATTATGAACAACTTTTACTATGGGATCAAACCCTGAATCGCGATAAAAAAAAATAGCTGTTCCATACAATTATGTTCGCTGATTTTTTTTCGCGATTCAGGGTTTGGTCCCATACCAAAAGTTGTTCATAATGATGAGTATTTGCCTGCCATGGGATAAAGGCATAAGGTTATGTTTACTGTTTATGTATGCGGTGTGTGTAGACTGACGACATTGTGGATGTCGCGGCAAGGGCAACAGAAATTGTTATCTATATAATATGAGTGAATACAGAGAAATTGAATAGTCCATTATCGAGAAAGCATACTACTTTTTGCTAATGTAACTGGTTCTGTATTTTCAGGTCCGTAAAGGCAACATAGTCCTAGACAAGTTCGGATCGTTCCGCCTGGCTCAGGAGGGAGAGACCCCGGTGTCGGTGGGCGACGGCCGGCCGGAACAGTTCGTGACGCGCATCAAGCCTCCGTCTCCGTCAGGACGCCGGCCACGCTCGCCGCCCTCGCCCAGACGACACTCGTCCAACTCCTCAGATGATGACAGGAGATCCAAGCGCTCTAGGAGCAGGTTGGTACTTTTTGGACCTCTTTCATAGCCTAACATTTCATGCAAGAACGTAGGAACATGCTTATAACCTACAACGGGAGCAGAGTTCTTGACAATACTAATTAAAACCACATTTTATGTGGTGGGTATGCTCAAAGCTGTAGTGACAAGAAAATTTACAAGTCACCCATCTGATCTACATTTACAACTGCTTACGCTTAATTCCCATTTCGCCCTAGGTCTCGTCCACGCAAGTACCGGTCCCGCTCTCGCTCCCGCTCCCGCTCGGCGTCGAGCGCCAGCGGCTCTGCGGCTTCGCGCCGGCGCCGCTCGGGCTCGCCCCGCTCCCGCTCGCGCTCGGACGCCAGCCGCTCCTACTACTCGCGCAGCAGATCACGATCACGGTCTGGCTCAAGGTATTTTTGGCTGCTGTGTGTTTTTTCCTCCGTCATAGTTTTTTTTTCCTTTACTTATCTTTTGCGCATGCAGAACGCTGTAAAAATACGCCATTATAATGTATGATGCTATTGTGTAATGTACAGCTCTAGGCTAGCTGTAGATAGACCCTTTTAAGTTTTTGTAGTATACCCTCTATCTAGCATGAAAACTAAACAAACGCTTTTAACGTTAATCATTGTCAAACCGTACAATTGTAGCACCGTGTTAACGATACCCGTACTGTAGGTTCCGTCGCTTCGTGCGGCGCGGCAACTGGCGCGGGCGGGGCGGCTACGAGCGCGGCACGTACTACCGGCCGCGCTTCCACACCTACAACGGCGGCGGCCAGCGCGGGCGCGGGCGCGGCGGGGGCGACTTCCGGCGCGACGACGGGCGGCGCTTCCAGCACGAGTGGCGCGACAACCGCGCCCGCGGCGGACGGCCCTTCCGCCCGCGACGGGGCGGCGGACAACGAGGCAGGCCTTTCAGGTAACACTGTTCATGTACCCACATATCCTCGGATCGCGATCGAATGCAGGAAAAAATGGGTTTTTATAGGTGAATGGAGCAGAAGCAAATTAATGGCATACTTAGCTTTTTTTTTACAATTCGAAATTCAAATCATTGTAGGTATTGCGTATGATTTTAAATTCGATAATTTTCATTTTTTTTTTCAAAATTTCGTTTTCTTTGTTCTAATATGAAAAGTTTACTTGAAATTTGTAGCGTTTTTTGATGATAGATCAAATTTTTTCTAAAAAGTGGAAAACACTAGGTTTGCCATAAGCTTCCACTCCGTTCACCTAATATACCTTTTTTTTTTTAAGTGATAGAAAAGTCATCCAGTACATTTGAAAGCTGCATAACGCTTCAAGATATTTGCAATTTTTTAAACTCTCACTAAATCTAAAACCGAGACGAAGCATCGTTCCCAATGTTGGTAAAGCCTCATCTCCACCACGCGAGCTCAGCGCGGTTTGTCTTTGAAATTGTTTCTTGGGACATGCCCGATACATAAAGTACTAATTTATTTGCTTTTGTTCCACAGAGGAGGCTTCCGTGACTTCAGAGATCGTAGAGGTGGCGGTCGTTACTCAAGGTCGCGGAGCCCTGAAAGACCACGCAGGTCCAGGTCATACAGCCCAGAGAGACGCGACAAAGATAGAGACAGGTCAGTGTCTTAATTCAACACGACGAAATTGAATAGTAATAATGAAAAATAGGGTACACCTTGAAGTGCCTCTGCCTCTCCATCCATTTGATATATGCATCTTCTTGTAATAATAACAGATAGCATAGCATGCCGCTGCCAGTAAGACGATTGTGATCAGGATTAAAAGAATGTTGGTCGTACTGACGCTGGAGTAGCCCAACTCGGTTGTCGACCCATTTTTCCCATTACCAGCAGCCGTCTGTGCGATGATCGTCTCTTCTTTCGTTTGAGTAGTCCCTGATTTACGACACAAAACCACTCATTTTTTAACAATGTCCAAAAACTGCCCAAATTTCACTTGCGATGTGACCTTGAATGGCAGGGTCGCCATGAAGTGTCGTAAATGAAAGTCATCCACTCTGGATAAAGTCTCGATTTATTCTGATTTCACATAGAAACAGCGTACACGATCTTAGCATATTGCTTACACACACTTACACGATAATACTAATGATACTTACTAACATACTCTACACACCTACAAAAATTCATAAAACCATGCTGAAGTAGTATGTCTTTTCACAGTTACTCCCGTTACTCTGAGCGCGGTAGTCATCGTAGCGAGGGAGAATATGAAGAAGAAAGATACGTCGACAGAAAAGAATACGACGGAAAGTGGGCAGATGGCAACGAGCCTGAAAGAAACCCCCATCCTGAAGAGAAACCACCCGCCGAACCTGCCCCCAAAGAATAAATCACAAATGTTTGAATTTGCCACTGAGTGCTAGGATTACGGTTAGCGGTATAAGATTTGTTTAGGTGCTACACACCATTATCAACGTATTGACTGTGAATCAACTGATAATTTTAACAATTTAATGACTAACGATAAATAATTCAAGTACAGATCCGAAAAATCAGTTATCCACGGTCGATTTTCGTATTACAAAATATATTCAAGATATTATGTAGCTGTAAATATAGCCATAGAGTACAATATGAATGGATTTTCTGTTTTCATAATAATTGTGAATGAATCTGTCTACGTAGATTAGAATACCAATTTCGCATTTAAGTTCCTCTGGGATACTGCTTAGTTACTTTGCTATTCAAACGTCACAAAAATAATAATTGACTTTATTTTCCATTTTGTAAAAACAATTTCCACTCGGTAAACAGATCATTCCAAACATAGCGGAACAGGATGTAAGTTAGTCACTACAATTTTATTCCTTTTATTTGTGATTGGTGATACTAATTCAATAAAATGACTTTGAATGTAAGTAATGTTTTTTTTTTTTTTTTTTTAAACATTACTAGAGCAGAGAGCAGCAGCAGTTCTAGAGCAGCGGTGGCCCAGTTGTGGCGGCCCCGACTTACGAACTGTAAGTCGTGGGTTCGACCCAGACGGCGCATTCTTTGTGTAATTTATTTCATCACCACTGCTCTCAAAACGGTGAAGGAAAACATCGTGAGGAAACCGGCATGTCCTAGAACCAAAAAAATTCGAACGTGACATTACCAATCCGCACTGGGCCCGCGTGGTGGATTATAGCCCATTCCCTCTCACTGAGAGGAGGCCTGTGTCCCAGCAGTGGGAACATTAATAGGCTAATGGTGATGATGATGAATCATCTACTCCTAGGTAGCACGGAATCGCACAGAGTGGGAGTGCTATCGCACGCGGCAGCATCGACGATGGGTTCAAGAGCACACTGTTTCTTGCTTTAGCAAATGCCGATTCCGAGCGACAAAAAAATATAGCAATGCGATTAATGCCGTGTGGTATCCGGCAGAGTAGAATAGAACCATCCCATTACACTCACGGGTGTCGTATAAGGCGACTAATGTCTGAGGCAGAACACCTTGCCTTGCGCCTCCATAGACCAGAGAATGGGCAGCAGCGTTTTCTGTTAGTCTTTCATCACTGCGATTTCCAATCCGCCTGCCAAGCGTGGAGATTACGGCAAATTCCTCCCATCATGGGAGAGGCTTATGTCCAGCAGTGGACGTTATGGGCTGTTGTTGTTGATTTCGTGCTACTAGATGTGGCGCGACGAGCTTACAACACAAAAAAAAGTCAACAAGAGAAATTAGCACATGTTTACTTCGGCCTAGTATAAGGATCAATTCACACACCGAAGTGGTGAGCAGCGGCCAGCAGCAGCGTCTAGTGCGCCGCTTTGAGACGTGCCGCGCGTCCATCCCGAATCTTTCAAACGATACTATGCATTACCTAATGGAGATAAGCATAAAATGGCTTGAGAGAGAAACTGCCGACCGCTGCCATATCGGTGTGGAATTGACCCTAACGACTAGGCGTCAGCGCACACCAAAAGCAAAGTATTTTCTGAGACTACTGTAAAATTAATCTTATGACAATGCCATACATTGCAAAATTAAATACCTACACGTCCAAACTTGATGCTCGAGCTTGCAAGATGCGTGTTCGAGTATGCGTTCTACATGCGCGAGCGCGCCGAGAGATTCTTCATGTTCCTCTTCCTGTGTCAAAAGGGCGATAATTACCAAGTCCCAATCAACCATAATTATGTTGAACACGTCTGCCAGCGTCAGATTTTGGCATCAAACTGGTCATGCACCCCACCTGACAACCCAGAGCATTTTCAACGAAGCTTGCTCACCATACGCGAGCATTTTGCAGTTCGGTGTGCGCTGACCCTAGCCCTAGCCTTCGGTGACGGCCAAAGACAGGTGTGTAAATAAAATCAATAGATACCACAGAAATCTAAAAAAAGAGGAGAAGTGGTAAGGGGGCGCGTCGGTGTCCGCGCGACATGTTCAGTCGGCCATGTCATAGGCAAATGGCCGTCTCCACGAACTAGTGTACTTTCGACCGCGATCGTGACAAATTATAGCAATGAGGGATTTTCTTTTTAGCTCTTCCCTAGTCGCTGGATAGATGGCGCTAGGAGTAAGTATGATAATGCAAGGAACGGAACCTAAAAAAACTGATTTTAACAAAGCGCGAGAAATGTAGGTTATATTCGGAAGGTTAAGCAAATGAAAGTGTCAGTCAACAAGAGTATGTGACGTGACACAATGTTTTTTTTTTCAAGCGGTTTCGCTTTGGCATAGTAAGTTCAACGCCATCTATAGAGTTCTTGGAAACTAAGTTTTTTTTTAAAACCTCAAAAGGAAAACCTCTCATTCCGTGTTGTTCAGGGGTTTTTTGTAAAAACCGAAGCATAAACCTAAACTTTGTTGATCACGGAATTACTTATCATATATAAATGCAAGTATTTTACTATATTTGTCTTTAAAATCAAGAAAAACAACAAATCGTAAAATATTTGTTGCTTTTACTATGTTATGTTTGTTTTCTAATATCACAGCGAGTGTACTATTTTTGCAATAAATACATTACTCCTTAACCACTACCTAAGTTTGTCGCTAAGTGACTGAACAAGCAATGTAAAAATCACAAAACGATATTTCACTAAGCGGATGAATCACGTAGTACGGCCGCTCCTTCTCGCGACGAGTTAATGATGGGCTTGTGCAGATCCACTAATGTAGGCTATCGACAATGTCGATTGACGAATTAAATATTACTATTTTAGTTTTATTTTTCAATTTGTCAACCGTTTTAACCGGGTTGGAAGATCGATGTCAAATAATGTTTTTTATGTATTTTGATTATTTTACAGCATAGTAGAGAAATGCGTAACCAACTTTCATAAAATAAGTTAATTAAATTTCAGGTTTAATCGGTGGAGTGTTTTTGGCTTTGAATTATCGTATATTATGCCTTATCCTAGTGCTACTAACTACTGTTTCACTAGGCCATGACAGCCTAAACCAACGTACCCGGATATTTTATTGTTTTAATTTACTTCATAATATATTTTTTAGCAACATATTGTTTATTTTTATTATAATATTATATTCTGGACATTATTTTTATTTAATTATTTTCAGGACCACAAAAAAAAATTACACAATAATAAATGAAAGATTCGATAACTTTCCGATTTAGTCAATCACTAGCGTACTTATGCTTTTACACAACACAACGATAGCGAGTGATGTTTTTGTGTGGGTAAGTTGTACGGTGCATGGTAAATACACGCTGTGTTTGATGTCATAAGGTTTATAATTGCTTGTGTAGTACGTTCAGTTTTAAGAAATGCGGGTGTGTGCGCGACTGCGTATCTATTACTTTTACTGAACTGCGTGTGTAGTAGTTGCCGTGTGGTAGGGGCAAAGTGAAGACACAGGGTTCCGATACATTTTCGTCTTGTGTAGCATAATATCTCCTTCTTTATTAAATCAGTGATAGATACAATGATTACAAAAGTAATAATACAAATCAATTAATAGATATGATATATATTTCAGATGCGCCAGCTATTCGTATATTGGTTCCCCAACTAGTGATGGGTCGAGGGTTTAAACCCAAAATGAAAAAAGGGGAAAAATATATGTAGGTACTTATGTTTCTAGTAAAGTTTTTTTTTTATATAATATAGGGTATGCCTCAAAATGGATCCTATTTAAATATTTGTATAGATAGTGATGATGGGTTCCGCAGATTTAAGAGTGGAACTCCTCAATGGTTTTGAATAATTGTACCATGTTTATATTTGTGCTATTGGTAAAATTATAATTGCAAAACCAGTCCATAATTTTATTGTCCTTAGAATGTTATGAAAAAATGTGCCACTCCTCAACTTAATTTGAGTTTTTTATATGTAGCGAACTAACCATCCTAATAAAACAACATCATCTTGTAATGAAACCTACATTGACGAATAAATTGGATTTGAATAGAAAGAGAGGATCCTCCGACCAGACGGGTGTTGCATGTGGTGGGTTACTCCCCACATTATCCATCTATTTTCATAAGGTTTCGGTGGTATTGCTGTTTTTTACACGACTGCCCAAAAAAAGGATGTTTTTTATTTATTACAATATGGGCCGTGGAGGAGCTCGTGTCGATCTTTAGGTTAAGCCGTGCTTGCCTAGGTTGGTCTGTGGATGGGTGACCACCCATTACATACCGAGTTTCCTCCGTGCCTCGGAAAGCACGTTAAGCAGTTGGTCCCGGCTGTCATTTGTGATCTTTGACAGTCGTTACAGGTAGTCAGTGGCCCAAAAAGTCTGATAACCAGTCTTACCAAGGGGCATCGTATTACCCAGTACTAACTGGGTTGTGGAGGTCAGATAGGCAGTCGCTGCATGTAAAATACTGGTATTCAGCTGCGTCCGGTTAGACTGGAAGCCGACCCCAATAAAACTTGGGAAAAGGCTAGGCAGATGATGATGATGGGCCGGCTCTTGACCTCGATCACGCCTGATGGAAAGCGATGGATGAGATCTGTGATGGAACGAGCGTGCCCAGAAGATGTTCACTCTTGCTTTGAAGGCAGGCGGGTCAAATGTGGGTGGGAACACAGACGCAGGCAGAGAGTTCCACTTTTTGGCTGTGCGCATAATTAAAGTAGAGGAGAAGCGCTTAGTACAACTCGTCGGGATCTCAACCAAGTGCGGATGGTACGCCACAGTACGTCTGCTAGTCCGATGGTAAAAAAGTGATGGTGGGATCAGTAGGTATTACGTATCTCTGTTGACAGCTCGAAATGATAGTAACTGGGCTCAGTGTCCATCAATTAACTGTCAAAAGGTTAGTTTCGTATTAGGTACCTATGTATGACCATTCGCGATCAAAATATGACATCATTGGTTGTCATCGTGGCTGATAGTCACCGTAACTCATTTTGACAGACGCTTTCGTATCGATTCTTATATTATTTCGATTATGTGAGCATAGTGGACAACAAATTGATGACAACTGAGTTTGAAGTGGCTTTCGTAAAAGACGTTACACCGTACCCGGGCTGTTAGTCACCGTAAAGTGGATATCAGAAAGATACATAGGTAAGCCTACAGGTCGTGGAGCTCCTGCGCACACTCACCGAAGTACAGTTGTAGAAGACCAACAGGCAGGCAACATTACGCCCGCGCCGGTGACCTACGCTGTGAAGCGATGCTACCAATGTCTCATCTAATATGCACGCTGTGATGCAAGTGTCGTTTTGTACATTTTTTTTACAGATCAGTTTATAATTAACATACAGATCTTCTGGGGACAATAGTAGGTACCTTATGTATAAGTACGTAGCTACCTGTTTAAAATCTACTATAAGCCATATTAAATTTACTAAGCAATGTAAATTTGCACTATGAACTTGGCGCCCTACCCCCTTTATATCAGTGACTGGGCGTAATCTAATCTTTTATTTAGCCGAGTGTTCAGAATTTTTATCGTAGTTGATTTTGATTACCTACATAATTAGCAAATCAACAAGTAAGCAGCAGTAATTTTACCAATCTCTTTATCATATTAAAAATAAAAAACATTTGAGGTAAAAATGTTTTAATAACATTATTATTTTAATAAATTATGCATGTTTCTTCTTTTTCTTATTTTTGGTTTGGGTTCCCTTTACGACATTCCAGTACCAGAGGAGTTGCGCTACTATGGCGCCGTTAGCCACAGTGGACACACAGTAGGTGACAATTATGATGAAGTCTCCAGTTTCTACAAGAGATGTGAATATTCTAGCTATGCTGCCTCCAAACAGCAACAAACACGTAATCGCTGATAACTGCCCGGTGCTGCCGTTTTTGTAGTTCGTAATAACTTGGATAGACTGAAAAAAAAGAAAAACATGCTGCTTATAACACTGACAAAGGTCATAGACTCATAGTTATAAATTGTCAATTTTACATAATCTCTTATTTATAAATTACCATCTATCTTGACACAAACATATTACTGTTTGAATCACTATTATATAAATGTAAATAATTATGTAAAGCTTTTGCAGATCATGTTCTGTAATCTTTGTATTGCAAAATACCCACAGTAGGTACCTGCTATTTGCCATGAACATCTGGCTACCTAAAGATATATTTTTTTTATCTTTTAGAGGCGACAATTTATTTTCGTCACTATCAGCAGCAATAATAATTTAAAGATTTTTAGATGGTTAATGGTGATTGTTTAGGCAGTCGCTCCATGTAAAATACTGGTATTCAGCTGCATCCGGTTAGACTGGAAGCCGACCCCAATAAAACTTGGGAAAAGGCTAGGCAGATGATGAATGGTGATTGTTTAAGAATTGTATCATTGTTTCAAAATATAGGTAAAATGGTGACAATAAACATTATAACATTAATTATATAACAAAAAACATCCATTACCTTAGCTATGACAATAATAGGAACATTAACAGCTTGCATAGTCCACAGCACATCTGTTGGGGTGAACCCACTGACTAGAGCGGACACAATGCCAGCGTAAGTGCTTAAGAACATGACGGCTCTACCCGTTGCCCCGCCATAGTGAAGAACCAAGGCTGCTATCACCGCTGTTTGTATCGCTAGGAATGTACCTTCTCCCCATGCACTGAAAAATAAATTGTTGTTATGCAGGAGGAATATTTATTGCTGTTTTTTTACCTTCTAATCTACTGCCCGCTTGCACAACAAATGATTAAATGAATGAGTTTATCATAACATCATTCTATCATCCTCAAACACATTTAGTCATTTGTAGTGCAAGCGGTTAAGAGTTGATCTCTCTCTGACCATGGAAAATATCAATATCATCATCTGCCTAGCCTTTTCCCAACTATGTTGGGGTCGGCTTCCAGTCAGACCGGATGCAGCTGAATACCAGTATTTTACATGGAGAGACTGCCTATCTGACCTCCACAACCCAGTTAGTACCGGGTAATACCACCAACTACCTAACAACTGTCAAAGATCTACAAATGACAGCCGGGACCTACTGCTTAACATGCTTTCAGAGGCACGGAGGAAATTCGGTATATAAGGGTGGTCACCCAGCCACAGACCAACCTAGGCAAGCACGGCTTAATCTAAAGATCAACCAGAACGGCTATTATTATTTAGCCACAAGCTCCTCAGTGGAAAATATCAATAGTAGGTACTTCAATCAAAATGCCAGTGATGTTTATTTGCATTGTGTCTAGTACTCTGAAGAGGTACCTTGCCTCTGCAATACTTATTCTCAGATATATGTTGGCTTTCTGCCAGTCATTCATGCCTGTAAAGTTGTGTAAGCCTCTAACTTGACAGATAATAAGAGGAAGTACATTAATCTGCATTATCATTCTATTAGTGTAATATACGGAAAACTTAGGACAATGCTACATACCTAAATGGAAAGCCTTTAACAAAACTGTACGCAAAGTTGGCTGTGATTGCAAACAACTCCAAGTATACGCCGTAAACATTGATGCCTTCAGCACTCTTGCTGCTCAGAATCTTCAATATCTGAGGTACTTTTACTAGGATGGAGCCGGCAATGATACCGATCCCGAGACCCTTGCTTAGCGTCGCGGTAAAACAAGGTCCTGAAAAATTACAAAATATTTACTTCTCTTTATCCTAGCTTTAATGAAATACCACACGCACTACACTTTTACCGGAAATCCAACACAACGAAGCACTTCCAATTAAACAATATTAGATCTAGAACAAAATTACCATCAAGAAAGTTGTATTTCACGAAATATTCTTCGTAACAATTCTCTGATAAAACCGACAACAATAAACCTTTCAAAAACTCTGCCATTATGCTTAAATATATTACAATTGTAACAGTTTATAAATAACAAATTAATACATTTAAAACAATTATTGATCTATTGCCTTATCTATTAATACAACAACCAGCGACGAGCAAAGTTCACGTATTTCACGTAATGAAATCAAATAATAAAATAAACCGGAAATTGAAATATTTGACATTAGTGACACCGGTGACACGATAGTAGATAGATTGGCTCTACTCCACAGAGTATCTATATAGACGGGGCTCTACTCGGCTCTAGTGATTTCAGTGTTTTTTTTTTATTTCGATTCAAAAGCAAATTATTGGTTTTTATGGTCGGATGTGGTAGCTAGTAAGTTAAACACCTTAATTATAGAACGACCTTCACCGAGGTGGTTAACGGATGAAAAGTATTTTATATCAAATTAATACTTAATTTTAGATGTATTTCAAATGGGTTGATTAAAAAATTTCAGTCCAGAATATGATTACAGTGATTTTGAATTTTTTTTATATTTCACTGGTTTGGTTAATAGACATTGGACAATTCCTTAAGGTGAAAGCGTCAGGGTAGCCCGCGAAATTCAAATTTTCTTACGTTTTTTGCAATTTGCCGACAAGTGCTAGGTTGTATGTTGATTAAAATATTGTTGGCGATTATAAGACGTATGTAGTTACAGAATTATAATCATCAAAATCATCAATACAACCCTTCAAGTTCATAAAGGTCTAGCAATGACTTTGACCTTGAAAAAATCGTTCCTCGACTTATATGAACTTAGAGGGTTGTTTTGATGATTTTGATGATTATAATTCTGTAACTACATACGTCTTACAACCGCGAACAATATTTTAATCAACATACAACTTAGCACTGGCCAGAAAATTGCAAAAAACGTAAGAAAATTTGAATTTCGCGGACTAGTTGGAGCATTCACCTGTAATGTGTCTTTCTTTCTTTTTTTCTTCTTTCTCCCTAGGTAGCTTCATGGTCATTTCTTGGAGGCTTAGCAACGGCTTTGGCCTTTTTTACCTTGTAATTCATGTTATTTAAGTTTTTATCTTTATTAAATCTTTGTTTACTTTTGTGATGTCAGTTAGTGGCAACCCTAGTTTTATTTTTAATTTATTGCTGGAGCCATTTGTAGGTTGTATAGGTAAATCACATCGACCTCATTCGATTTTCTTTTTAATAATTTTCTAATTTTAAAATGTAAAATATCTGGAGTTGACAGGAGCCTGGTGGTGGAATGGGCAGTCTACGTTCAGGGCTGAGAGCAGTAACACCTCTGAGAAGCTCCATAAAATTATATTTAAAAGGGCAGTTTCCCTTATTCTTCGGTTTTAAGTCGGCCTCTCTCCGTGCCGCACCCTCACCAAGAACACCTAGAAACCTTGATGCTTGAGCTACACAAGCCTGATGAAGATTTGATGCTCCTCGGCCCTCCTCCTACGGCCTGAGGATTGACGGTCCTCGGCCGTCCACCACCGTCTGAAGACGGATGCCCTCGGCCCTCCTCCTACGGCCTGAGGATTGACGGTCCTCGGCCGTCCACCACCATCTGAAGACAGATGCCCTAGGCCCTTCTCTACGGCCTGAGAGTTGATGGTTCCTCGGTCCTCCTCCACAGTCTGAAGACGGACGTTCTTCAGTTATTTATTCCATTCTGCGTTTCATCTTTAGTACACGTTTTCCACTCGGATCAACTAAACCGATCAACTGAAACGGATCAACTATTTTTTGTTCCCAACGAATCAACCATTTAGTTGATCCGATAGGAACATTCGTTATTCTCCTTGTTTGTTCCTATCTAAACAACTTAATCGAGTGATATAAAACCTTTACTTTCCGCCAGCTTCACTGGCATCAGTAATTAAGTAGCTCCAGCCTTTAGATTATCTTTGTTAATAAATTCTTATAACTCGTCCCCTTTATTTCTTTTAACAGTGCTCCCCTCCAGACTGAAAGTTAGGTAGGTGAGTGCTCAGTGACCTTACAGTTTTGTGGATCCTATCCAGGAAAATGTAACGTTACACACCTTAAGTACTAATCGAAAGTATGAAGCCTATAGAATAGGCTAACTTATCCTAACGATTGTATATTCTGTAAGATAAAGAATAATTCGACGGCGAAGTGCAAATAACACTGAACTGACAAATGTCAAAAATTTATACAAACTAAAAAAAACGTTAAATTACTTTTTAACACCCTTGCTCGTAAAGCTGATGTAATTCCACCGGTTTTAAATATGTAAAGCGGGTCATAAAAAACGCGTGTGTTATCAAAGCAAATAGTTAAGTTATAGTCCATACAAATTCCATAACAGTATTATTTGCCATTTCAAATATGGAACTGATCGCCGCCGCACGACTCCAGCTAGTGAGCAGCGCGTTTGCTATTCAAATTTTGAACTAATCGCCGCGCGGCGCCAGTCAAGTCAGTAGGCAGCGCTGGCGCGCTGTTAAAATGGCGGGAAAGCAACAGTGTGCATTCACAGATTGAGTTTATTTAAAATAAAATAAAAAAACAGTTTATTCGGTAATTTAAAAACTTGGCTGCATGCTCTAGCGTCTTTGCCAACATTTTCACGCAGCCACGGCAGAAAATAATCCTCGCGCCATTTTTCTCAAATTTTCTTTTGTTTGTACTTGTATTTGTGAATGGTTTTTTTTTGGCTTAGGTACATAAAGTCTACTTTACCAAAAATACCACTTTACCAAAATGACCACTTTTTCATAATGACTACTGCGTTTCACAAAATGATCTCTTTACCAAAATGACCACTTTTTCATAATGACCACAGCCCCCACAATGCATATAAATTCTACTTTACCAGAAAGACTACTTTACCAAAATGATCACTTTTTCAATGACTTCTTAGTCAGTGGAAGGGGAGGGGATATATTTCGGATGACAGCTGTCAAAATTTAAACGGCTATATCTCGGAAACTATCGATGTCAGACTGGTTGTGTGTAAGGACAAGTGGTAGGTCTCGCTCGATACATTTCGGATGACAGCTGTCAAAATTAAAACTGTTATATCTCGGAAACTATCGATCTCAGACTAGTTGTGTGTAAGGACAAGTGGTAGGTCTCGATGTGATCTACATTTCGGATGACAGCTGTCAAAATTAAAACTGCTATATCTCGGAAACTATCGATCTCAGACTAGTTGTGTGTAAGGACAAGTGGTAGGTCTCGATGAGATCTACATTTCGGATGACAGCTGTCAATATTAAAACGGCTATATCTCGGAAACTATCGATCTCAGACTAGTTGTGTGTAAGGACAAGTGGTAGGTCTCGATGAGATCTACATTTCGGATGACAGCTGTCAAAATTAAAACTGCTATATCTCGGAAACTATCGATCTCAGACTAGTTGTGTGTAAGGACAAGTGGTAGGTCTCGATGAGATCTACATTTCGGATGACAGCTGTCAATATTAAAACGGCTATATCTCGGAAACTATCGATCTCAGACTAGTTGTGTGTAAGGACAAGTGGTAGGTCTCGATGTGATCTACATTTCGGATGACAGCTGTCAAAATTAAAACTGCTATATCTCGGAAACTATCGATCTCAGACTAGTTGTGTGTAAGGACAAGTGGTAGGTCTCGATGTGATCTACATTTCGGATGACAGCTGTCAAAATTAAAACGGCTATATCTCGGAAACTATCGATCTCAGACTAGTTGTGTGTAAGGACAAGTGGTAGGTCTCGATGTGATCTACATTTCGGATGACAGCTGTCAAAATTAAAACTGCTATATCTCGGAAACTATCGATCTCAGACTAGTTGTGTGTAAGGACAAGTGGTAGGTCTCGATGAGATCTACATTTCGGATGACAGCTGTCAAAATTAAAACGGCTATATCTCGGAAACTATCGATCTCAGACTAGTTGTGTGTAAGGACAAGTGGTAGGTCTCGATGAGATCTACATTTCGGATGACAGCTGTCAAAATTAAAACTGCTATATCTCGGAAACTATCGATCTCAGACTAGTTGTGTGTAAGGACAAGTGGTAGGTCTCGATGAGATCTACATTTCGGATGACAGCTGTCAATATTAAAACGGCTATATCTCGGAAACTATCGATCTCAGACTAGTTGTGTGTAAGGACAAGTGGTAGGTCTCGATGAGATCTACATTTCGGATGACAGCTGTCAAAATTAAAACGGCTATATCTCGGAAACTATCGATCTCAGACTAGTTGTGTGTAAGGACAAGTGGTAGGTCTCGATGAGATCTACATTTCGGATGACAGCTGTCAATATTAAAACGGCTATATCTCGGAAACTATCGATTTTAGACTAGTTGTGTGTAAGGACAAGTGATAGGTCTCGATGTGATCTACATTTCGAATGACAGCTGTCAATATCGCGATTTCGTACATTGGGATTTGATGAGTCGCGATAAGGTTTGTCGGGAGATTCCGTGTATCGGGTTTGTGTGAGTCGAGATCTGTCCCACGGGTTCTTACAGATGAGCGGCACGTTGCCAACTGCAGCCGACGACATATGTCGACGGGTGCCGTCGACGCTTGCAGTTGTGGTGTCGACGGCAGCCGTCGACAGGTGGGGATGGCTGCAGTTTATCTGCCGTTGGCAACGTGTCGCGCGTTTTTAAGAACCCTAAAGGTATTAGTAATCGTGCATTGTTTTTGTCCGTAATTATTTTAATTGTTATACAACTCTTCCGAATTAACCGGTAGGTAGGTAGGTAGGTACTCGTAGTAGGTAGGTAGGGTATCAAGACACTTGCGCGAAAGACATTTGCGCGAAGGACACTTGCGCGACTGGACTTGAGCGCAATTTAATGGCCACTGAGGATCACTCTGTAAACATTCACGCCTGTTATTTATACTTGAAGCTGTTTTTTTTTGGTATTTCTGTCATGGGTGTCATTTTCATGGTTTCGGGGTCGCTGATAACGAAAATGAGGTCAAAATGAAAATCCAAGATGGCGGCGAGGAATATTTTCCGTTTTTCAGACATGGGTGTCGTTTTCATGGTTTTCGTGGTTGCTGTTTACGAAAATGAGGTCAAAATAAAAAAACCAAGATGGCGGAGAGGAAAATAGTCAACCCCGAAATCCATGGAACCACACCCATGACCATGGTCTGTATGGTGTCGGACGTAAAGAATAGCGCCATCCCATATCTTTCCGTGGGTGTCGTAAGAGGCGACTAAGGGACTTACCAGAGAATGGGCAGCAGCGTTCTCTGTGCTTTTGTAACAACCGTACTGCGATATCCAACCCGCCTGCCAAGCGTGGCGATTATGGCGGAACCCCTCTTTTGGGGGAGGCCTATGTCCAGCAGTGGGCGTCTATCGGCTGAAATGATGATGATGATGATGACACCCATGACGGAAAATCAATAATTTTCCTGGGCGCCATCTTGGTCCCCCTCCCCCCAGACCGATCATTAAAGCGACCGCGCCCTCAGCGCCTCGACCCCCCCCTTCAACACACTGCCCCAGCGCCCTCAGCGCCCCGTCCCACAGCGCCCTCAGCGCCCATTTTGACCTCATTTTCGTAATCAGCAACCACGAAAACCATGAAAACGACACCCATGTCTGAAAAACGGAAAATATTCCTCGCCGCCATCTTGGATTTTCATTTTGACCTCATTTTCGTTATCAGCGACCCCGAAACCATGAAAATGACACCCATGACAGAAATACCAAAAAAAAACAGCTTCAAGTATAAATAACAGGCGTGAATGTTTACAGAGTGATCCTCAGTGGCCATTAAATTGCGCTCAAGTCCAGTCGCGCAAGTGTCCTTCGCGCAAATGTCTTTCGCGCAAGTGTCTTGATACCCTACCTACCTACTACGAGTACCTACCTACCTACCTACCGGTTAATTCGGACGAGTTGTATAACAATTAAAATAATTACGGACAAAAACAATGCACGATTACTAATACCTTTAGGGTTCTTAAAAACGAGCGACACGTTGCCAACGGCAGATAAACTGCAGCCGTCGCCACCTGTCGACGGCTGCCGTCGATGCCACAACTGCAAGCGTCGATGGCAGCCGTCGACACCACAACTGCAAGCGTCGACGGCAGCCGTCGACAAATGTCGTCGGCTGCAGTTGGCAACGTGCCGCTCGTCTGTAAGAACCCCAACGTGCAGCGAGCTCGCGTGTTTCGAAATTACGTAGCCGACTCAGCGTAGTTGGTAGGTACTTTGCGTGTTGCAGTTTAGTAATTAGCGTAGTTGGTACTTTGGTACGAGTTTGTCTCTTTGCGAAGTTGGTACTATGCGTAGTTGGAGTTTTGCGCATTTGGACATTTGCGTAAGTTAGCATAATGCGTATCAATACTATACGAACAAAGGCAACTTTTAACTAAGGTTTTTTTTTTATTTAAACTTAGCATAATTATACTAGACTAAACAAAAAGTAACAGTTTAACTTTAACTTAAAATTATGAGCATCTTATAATAAAGTAGCAAAAAATAACAGTTTAACTTAAAACAAACAAAAGATTATTATCATCATTTATACTAAACAAAAAATCTTTTTTGCAAAAAATAAAACCGATTTAAAAAAAAAAAGGCAAAAAGAAAAACACAAATAAGTGAAAAATAACTAGCTTCAGAAGCCGGTGACAAAAACACCAAATCAATCAAACAAAGCTCAGGCTTCTGAATCTAAAGTTATTTTTCACTTTTTTGTTTTTCTTTTTGTTGTGTTTTTCTTTTTGTGTTTTATTTTTTGCAAAAAAGTTTTTTATTTATTTTTCCATTTTTAGTTGTTCCCAAACAAGTCGCCATAAATTTATTACATTATTAACAATACATGTCATGGTAATAGGCTTATTCCCAACAAAAGGAACTTAACATTTATTTATTTAATTACAACGGTTGTATTTAAACCAATTACTGTAACTAAAACCAGTATAAAACAAAATTAAAATTGACAAAATAACAAAGTAAAAACATTTTATAGTATGGTAAAAGTTCACACATTCATAAATTCCTCTCACAATACTTCTTACATGCCAATATAAAATCTTTGTCCATCCATCCGAAAACATACCTAACTTTCAAAATCTGGGTGTGTTGTACACATCTGCGTACCCCCTCAGAGCACATAGCCGTGATGTTACGTCATGAGGTTGTTGTATAAACAATAAACAGCCAAGCGATTGCAGCAATAACGACAGATCTGCCGTCTATTTTTGAAGAGTTCCATTGTATATCTCCGAAGATCAGCATCAGATCTTCACCAAATTATAAATGGGACCACCACCTCAGGATATTCTTTCAAATAAAAAAAGTATTTTGAGAATCGGTCTACAAATGGGGGAGAAATCAGGTAACATACATAAAAAAAAGTACATACACACGAACATAATTATAACCTCCTCCTTTTTTGAAGTCGGTTAGAAAGTAACAATTTTTAAACAGGTATTTTTTCATTTAAGCTTATAACACATTTTTAGCTTTAAGAATATGATTTTCTGTAAAAATTGAACATCTGTAATATGATTTTTTTCAACTTGATTCAATAATTTTGTTAATTTTCTGTCAAATAAGATATCGCTGTTTTTTCTATTTTTTTTTAGTTTCTCAAATAATATCTGATTTATTTTAAAGTCCACGTGGTTGGCTTCTTTCTTCAACAAATAAAGAAAATGAAAGAAATTTGGGTTTTTTCGTATATTAGCATTCAGTCGTCGATGCCAACCTTCTAGAGCGTTGGTGGTACGGTGGCGGTCCGTTGCACAGCTTATTACTTCAGGGTGCAATGATGGTTTCCATTGCCGTTTGTAATATTTTATAAATTTTTGCATTGTGGGTGTGATCGGTGCTTCCTCCAAAATACGACCCCAAGCACTCGGAATATGACTCGAAGGCAGTAAGGGCAAAAATGAGCAGTACCGAGTTATTTTTCTTTCTTCTTTGGTACGATTGGCTTTTAATTCCTTAGACTTTTTCCAGACCGCTTTGTTGAAATGGTAGAAGCATCCACTTACTTTACATTGTGGAAAAACCTTTTTGACCGCATACATTTGACCTTGTTCGTAGTCACTTTTATAAATATTTATATTGAGGCCCAGTTTATCTCTTAGTATTTTGAAAAAACGAACATAGGTGTCTTCGTTTTTATTTGGTAGTAATCCAAACACTATGGGTAATATATTGGTACTTGTTTCCGTGGAACCAATATCAATATGCAAAGCAAATAATTGATAGAAAGGTTTTGGCGAACAACTAAATGTTCCGTCTCCGAAGTAAACGTTCAATTTCTCTGAGAAAGTTTTAATAATTTTTTTCGCGACGGAACTTGCAAATATTAAAATTTTTTCATCCTTTTCGCCATCGGAAGCCACCAAAAATGATTTGAATTTTTCTGGCACCTCTACATCTTCCAAACATTTGAAAACTAGAGTATTGGACTTTAAATAATTTTTTCTCTCCCTATATAGGGAATTTTTAATCGAAGAAAAGGCTGGTATTTCAATTTTATAGTCGTTCCCTTTCTGCGCTAATATTTCGAAATGTCGTTCGTAAATTGGTTGTATAGGGCCAAAGTCTTCACAGACGTCCCTTTTGCATTTTTCGATAGTTAATAAAATTTCATTTTTGATGGTATCATTCTCGCATGAATGCGTTTTTTCTCTCGTAACCACAGTTTTCGTCAAATCAAGCGTTAGAGTAGCCGAGCATTCCTGACGATTTACACATCTCCACAAAGAAGAATTATTATTTACTTTGCTCAAATTGTATCTATAACCACCTCGCAACAAAGTTTGATAACCTTTTTGGTTTTTAGTAAATGTGAAATCCATCTTGAAAGACGGAAAATTGCAGTGAAATCAGATTGATGTCAAATAATGTCAAGCATGAAAACAAAATTATCCTATACTTTGACTTTGAACAAAGAGTACTGTTGTGAGTGTTTATTATCTATCGGACAGGTGCATGAACAGTACATAAACATAAAAGGTTTAAAATACCTCTTAACGAAGCCAAAGGGCACTTGTTCTCCTCATCATTGCGATCATTTTTTTGTTCTACACCAGTTATATTGGGGGTCAAAGTTCCAACTTTATGATAAGTTTTTTTTTAATACTTACAAGTTTTTAATGCAAGATTTTTACTTTAAACAATTTCACGCAGTGGCGTAGCTTGGGGGGGGGGGGGGGCATTGGCCCAGGCGTCATACGAAAGGGGGCGGCCGCGGCAGGAAGCGCCAATTTATTGATTATTTAGAAAATGTAAAAAAATACTTAGATATTCGAAATCGCGCGAGCAATTTCATGCCATTCTGGCCATAGTAAACGATATAAATGTTGATATACAGGGTGATTGGTAATTGGGTGCAGGCCTTCAAATGGACTATACTAGACCTTATTTGCTACAATTTTGACCCGATAACTCGGGTCGGGGTCCAAACTGGGTGGTTTTTGAGAAATCGAACTTTTAAAGTGTTTTTGAAACTTTATCGCCTCTCCACCATAAAGTGCTGATTGTGAAAAATCTACGCCGTTCAGAATGTTAAACTGATACTTTTCTGATAGCAGAAAATTACAGCTTTAACTGTCTGATAGGATAGGTATGTTAAAATACACCTGAGAGAGACAGATTTTACCTGATCTGATCAACCAGGATCGCATTAAGTCAATCATGACTTAATGCGATCCTGGTTGATCAGATCAGGTAAAATCTGTCTAATAATAATAGTATAGTAATAGTCATAATATCGGATGTAATGATTTTAGTTAATTTAATGGGTCCCAACTGTTGCAGTCAATATGTCCTGTTTCCTGAACTTGCTTAGTCTTTTCAGTTTTTATTTAAAGATATTAGTTTTTTTTTTCGCAGTCGGGTTTTATAATTTTTTTTATTAAATAAATGTCATAAAAAATGGAGTGGGCCGAAACAGCGAATGAAAATAATACAAAATTTAAGATTAGTCGTTTTGGCCCACTACTGGTCCCAACACCTGTAGGCCGAAACGACGAATGTCTCTTATGTGTGAGTCGAGTCCGTAGACGTTTCGGGAAAGTAGATGTTTCGGGAAAGTACCTGGACGTTTCGGGAAAGTAGACATTTCGGGAAAGTAGACGTTTCGGGAAAGTAGACGTTTCGGGAAAGTAGACGTTTCGGGAAAGTAGACGTTTCGGGAAAGTAGACGTTTCGGGAAAGTAGACGTTTCACGAAAGTAGACATTTCGGGAAAGTAGACCTTTAGGGATACAGTCGTTTTGGTAAAGTGGTCATTTTGGTAAAGTGGTATTTTTGGTAAAGTAGACTTTATGTACCTAAAGGTTTTTTTGGCTTAGGTACATAAAGTCTACTTTACCAAAAATACCACTTTACCAAAATGACCACTTTTTCATAATGACTACTGCGTTTCACAAAATGATCTCTTTACCAAAATGACCACTTTTTCATAATGACCACAGCCCCCACAATGCATATAAATTCTACTTTACCAGAAAGACTACTTTACCAAAATGATCACTTTTTCAATGACTTCTTAGTCAGTGGAAGGGGAGGGGATATATTTCGGATGACAGCTGTCAAAATTTAAACGGCTATATCTCGGAAACTATCGATGTCAGACTGGTTGTGTGTAAGGACAAGTGGTAGGTCTCGCTCGATACATTTCGGATGACAGCTGTCAAAATTAAAACTGTTATATCTCGGAAACTATCGATCTCAGACTAGTTGTGTGTAAGGACAAGTGGTAGGTCTCGATGTGATCTACATTTCGGATGACAGCTGTCAAAATTAAAACTGCTATATCTCGGAAACTATCGATCTCAGACTAGTTGTGTGTAAGGACAAGTGGTAGGTCTCGATGAGATCTACATTTCGGATGACAGCTGTCAATATTAAAACGGCTATATCTCGGAAACTATCGATCTCAGACTAGTTGTGTGTAAGGACAAGTGGTAGGTCTCGATGAGATCTACATTTCGGATGACAGCTGTCAAAATTAAAACTGCTATATCTCGGAAACTATCGATCTCAGACTAGTTGTGTGTAAGGACAAGTGGTAGGTCTCGATGAGATCTACATTTCGGATGACAGCTGTCAATATTAAAACGGCTATATCTCGGAAACTATCGATCTCAGACTAGTTGTGTGTAAGGACAAGTGGTAGGTCTCGATGTGATCTACATTTCGGATGACAGCTGTCAAAATTAAAACTGCTATATCTCGGAAACTATCGATCTCAGACTAGTTGTGTGTAAGGACAAGTGGTAGGTCTCGATGTGATCTACATTTCGGATGACAGCTGTCAAAATTAAAACGGCTATATCTCGGAAACTATCGATCTCAGACTAGTTGTGTGTAAGGACAAGTGGTAGGTCTCGATGTGATCTACATTTCGGATGACAGCTGTCAAAATTAAAACTGCTATATCTCGGAAACTATCGATCTCAGACTAGTTGTGTGTAAGGACAAGTGGTAGGTCTCGATGAGATCTACATTTCGGATGACAGCTGTCAAAATTAAAACGGCTATATCTCGGAAACTATCGATCTCAGACTAGTTGTGTGTAAGGACAAGTGGTAGGTCTCGATGAGATCTACATTTCGGATGACAGCTGTCAAAATTAAAACTGCTATATCTCGGAAACTATCGATCTCAGACTAGTTGTGTGTAAGGACAAGTGGTAGGTCTCGATGAGATCTACATTTCGGATGACAGCTGTCAATATTAAAACGGCTATATCTCGGAAACTATCGATCTCAGACTAGTTGTGTGTAAGGACAAGTGGTAGGTCTCGATGAGATCTACATTTCGGATGACAGCTGTCAAAATTAAAACGGCTATATCTCGGAAACTATCGATCTCAGACTAGTTGTGTGTAAGGACAAGTGGTAGGTCTCGATGAGATCTACATTTCGGATGACAGCTGTCAATATTAAAACGGCTATATCTCGGAAACTATCGATTTTAGACTAGTTGTGTGTAAGGACAAGTGATAGGTCTCGATGTGATCTACATTTCGAATGACAGCTGTCAATATCGCGATTTCGTACATTGGGATTTGATGAGTCGCGATAAGGTTTGTCGGGAGATTCCGTGTATCGGGTTTGTGTGAGTCGAGATCTGTCCCACGGGTTCTTACAGATGAGCGGCACGTTGCCAACTGCAGCCGACGACATATGTCGACGGGTGCCGTCGACGCTTGCAGTTGTGGTGTCGACGGCAGCCGTCGACAGGTGGGGATGGCTGCAGTTTATCTGCCGTTGGCAACGTGTCGCGCGTTTTTAAGAACCCTAAAGGTATTAGTAATCGTGCATTGTTTTTGTCCGTAATTATTTTAATTGTTATACAACTCTTCCGAATTAACCGGTAGGTAGGTAGGTAGGTACTCGTAGTAGGTAGGTAGGGTATCAAGACACTTGCGCGAAAGACATTTGCGCGAAGGACACTTGCGCGACTGGACTTGAGCGCAATTTAATGGCCACTGAGGATCACTCTGTAAACATTCACGCCTGTTATTTATACTTGAAGCTGTTTTTTTTTGGTATTTCTGTCATGGGTGTCATTTTCATGGTTTCGGGGTCGCTGATAACGAAAATGAGGTCAAAATGAAAATCCAAGATGGCGGCGAGGAATATTTTCCGTTTTTCAGACATGGGTGTCGTTTTCATGGTTTTCGTGGTTGCTGTTTACGAAAATGAGGTCAAAATAAAAAAACCAAGATGGCGGAGAGGAAAATAGTCAACCCCGAAATCCATGGAACCACACCCATGACCATGGTCTGTATGGTGTCGGACGTAAAGAATAGCGCCATCCCATATCTTTCCGTGGGTGTCGTAAGAGGCGACTAAGGGACTTACCAGAGAATGGGCAGCAGCGTTCTCTGTGCTTTTGTAACAACCGTACTGCGATATCCAACCCGCCTGCCAAGCGTGGCGATTATGGCGGAACCCCTCTTTTGGGGGAGGCCTATGTCCAGCAGTGGGCGTCTATCGGCTGAAATGATGATGATGATGATGACACCCATGACGGAAAATCAATAATTTTCCTGGGCGCCATCTTGGTCCCCCTCCCCCCAGACCGATCATTAAAGCGACCGCGCCCTCAGCGCCTCGACCCCCCCCTTCAACACACTGCCCCAGCGCCCTCAGCGCCCCGTCCCACAGCGCCCTCAGCGCCCATTTTGACCTCATTTTCGTAATCAGCAACCACGAAAACCATGAAAACGACACCCATGTCTGAAAAACGGAAAATATTCCTCGCCGCCATCTTGGATTTTCATTTTGACCTCATTTTCGTTATCAGCGACCCCGAAACCATGAAAATGACACCCATGACAGAAATACCAAAAAAAAACAGCTTCAAGTATAAATAACAGGCGTGAATGTTTACAGAGTGATCCTCAGTGGCCATTAAATTGCGCTCAAGTCCAGTCGCGCAAGTGTCCTTCGCGCAAATGTCTTTCGCGCAAGTGTCTTGATACCCTACCTACCTACTACGAGTACCTACCTACCTACCTACCGGTTAATTCGGACGAGTTGTATAACAATTAAAATAATTACGGACAAAAACAATGCACGATTACTAATACCTTTAGGGTTCTTAAAAACGAGCGACACGTTGCCAACGGCAGATAAACTGCAGCCGTCGCCACCTGTCGACGGCTGCCGTCGATGCCACAACTGCAAGCGTCGATGGCAGCCGTCGACACCACAACTGCAAGCGTCGACGGCAGCCGTCGACAAATGTCGTCGGCTGCAGTTGGCAACGTGCCGCTCGTCTGTAAGAACCCCAACGTGCAGCGAGCTCGCGTGTTTCGAAATTACGTAGCCGACTCAGCGTAGTTGGTAGGTACTTTGCGTGTTGCAGTTTAGTAATTAGCGTAGTTGGTACTTTGGTACGAGTTTGTCTCTTTGCGAAGTTGGTACTATGCGTAGTTGGAGTTTTGCGCATTTGGACATTTGCGTAAGTTAGCATAATGCGTATCAATACTATACGAACAAAGGCAACTTTTAACTAAGGTTTTTTTTTTATTTAAACTTAGCATAATTATACTAGACTAAACAAAAAGTAACAGTTTAACTTTAACTTAAAATTATGAGCATCTTATAATAAAGTAGCAAAAAATAACAGTTTAACTTAAAACAAACAAAAGATTATTATCATCATTTATACTAAACAAAAAATCTTTTTTGCAAAAAATAAAACCGATTTAAAAAAAAAAAGGCAAAAAGAAAAACACAAATAAGTGAAAAATAACTAGCTTCAGAAGCCGGTGACAAAAACACCAAATCAATCAAACAAAGCTCAGGCTTCTGAATCTAAAGTTATTTTTCACTTTTTTGTTTTTCTTTTTGTTGTGTTTTTCTTTTTGTGTTTTATTTTTTGCAAAAAAGTTTTTTATTTATTTTTCCATTTTTAGTTGTTCCCAAACAAGTCGCCATAAATGTATTACATTATTAACAATACATGTCATGGTAATAGGCTTATTCCCAACAAAAGGAACTTAACATTTATTTATTTAATTACAACGGTTGTATTTAAACCAATTACTGTAACTAAAACCAGTATAAAACAAAATTAAAATTGACAAAATAACAAAGTAAAAACATTTTATAGTATGGTAAAAGTTCACACATTCATAAAT
Organism: Xestia xanthographa; assembly: GCA_905147715.2. Classification (NCBI taxonomy): domain Eukaryota; kingdom Metazoa; phylum Arthropoda; class Insecta; order Lepidoptera; family Noctuidae; genus Xestia; species Xestia xanthographa. The sequence goes on from LR990655.1 coordinate 21,716,784, forward strand.
TCCTCTCACAATACTTCTTACATGCCAATATAAAATCTTTGTCCATCCATCCGAAAACATACCTAACTTTCAAAATCTGGGTGTGTTGTACACATCTGCGTACCCCCTCAGAGCACATAGCCGTGATGTTACGTCATGAGGTTGTTGTATAAACAATAAACAGCCAAGCGATTGCAGCAATAACGACAGATCTGCCGTCTATTTTTGAAGAGTTCCATTGTATATCTCCGAAGATCAGCATCAGATCTTCACCAAATTATAAATGGGACCACCACCTCAGGATATTCTTTCAAATAAAAAAAGTATTTTGAGAATCGGTCTACAAATGGGGGAGAAATCAGGTAACATACATAAAAAAAAGTACATACACACGAACATAATTATAACCTCCTCCTTTTTTGAAGTCGGTTAGAAAGTAACAATTTTTAAACAGGTATTTTTTCATTTAAGCTTATAACACATTTTTAGCTTTAAGAATATGATTTTCTGTAAAAATTGAACATCTGTAATATGATTTTTTTCAACTTGATTCAATAATTTTGTTAATTTTCTGTCAAATAAGATATCGCTGTTTTTTCTATTTTTTTTTAGTTTCTCAAATAATATCTGATTTATTTTAAAGTCCACGTGGTTGGCTTCTTTCTTCAACAAATAAAGAAAATGAAAGAAATTTGGGTTTTTTCGTATATTAGCATTCAGTCGTCGATGCCAACCTTCTAGAGCGTTGGTGGTACGGTGGCGGTCCGTTGCACAGCTTATTACTTCAGGGTGCAATGATGGTTTCCATTGCCGTTTGTAATATTTTATAAATTTTTGCATTGTGGGTGTGATCGGTGCTTCCTCCAAAATACGACCCCAAGCACTCGGAATATGACTCGAAGGCAGTAAGGGCAAAAATGAGCAGTACCGAGTTATTTTTCTTTCTTCTTTGGTACGATTGGCTTTTAATTCCTTAGACTTTTTCCAGACCGCTTTGTTGAAATGGTAGAAGCATCCACTTACTTTACATTGTGGAAAAACCTTTTTGACCGCATACATTTGACCTTGTTCGTAGTCACTTTTATAAATATTTATATTGAGGCCCAGTTTATCTCTTAGTATTTTGAAAAAACGAACATAGGTGTCTTCGTTTTTATTTGGTAGTAATCCAAACACTATGGGTAATATATTGGTACTTGTTTCCGTGGAACCAATATCAATATGCAAAGCAAATAATTGATAGAAAGGTTTTGGCGAACAACTAAATGTTCCGTCTCCGAAGTAAACGTTCAATTTCTCTGAGAAAGTTTTAATAATTTTTTTCGCGACGGAACTTGCAAATATTAAAATTTTTTCATCCTTTTCGCCATCGGAAGCCACCAAAAATGATTTGAATTTTTCTGGCACCTCTACATCTTCCAAACATTTGAAAACTAGAGTATTGGACTTTAAATAATTTTTTCTCTCCCTATATAGGGAATTTTTAATCGAAGAAAAGGCTGGTATTTCAATTTTATAGTCGTTCCCTTTCTGCGCTAATATTTCGAAATGTCGTTCGTAAATTGGTTGTATAGGGCCAAAGTCTTCACAGACGTCCCTTTTGCATTTTTCGATAGTTAATAAAATTTCATTTTTGATGGTATCATTCTCGCATGAATGCGTTTTTTCTCTCGTAACCACAGTTTTCGTCAAATCAAGCGTTAGAGTAGCCGAGCATTCCTGACGATTTACACATCTCCACAAAGAAGAATTATTATTTACTTTGCTCAAATTGTATCTATAACCACCTCGCAACAAAGTTTGATAACCTTTTTGGTTTTTAGTAAATGTGAAATCCATCTTGAAAGACGGAAAATTGCAGTGAAATCAGATTGATGTCAAATAATGTCAAGCATGAAAACAAAATTATCCTATACTTTGACTTTGAACAAAGAGTACTGTTGTGAGTGTTTATTATCTATCGGACAGGTGCATGAACAGTACATAAACATAAAAGGTTTAAAATACCTCTTAACGAAGCCAAAGGGCACTTGTTCTCCTCATCATTGCGATCATTTTTTTGTTCTACACCAGTTATATTGGGGGTCAAAGTTCCAACTTTATGATAAGTTTTTTTTTAATACTTACAAGTTTTTAATGCAAGATTTTTACTTTAAACAATTTCACGCAGTGGCGTAGCTTGGGGGGGGGGGGGGGGGCATTGGCCCAGGCGTCATACGAAAGGGGGCGGCCGCGGCAGGAAGCGCCAATTTATTGATTATTTAGAAAATGTAAAAAAATACTTAGATATTCGAAATCGCGCGAGCAATTTCATGCCATTCTGGCCATAGTAAACGATATAAATGTTGATATACAGGGTGATTGGTAATTGGGTGCAGGCCTTCAAATGGACTATACTAGACCTTATTTGCTACAATTTTGACCCGATAACTCGGGTCGGGGTCCAAACTGGGTGGTTTTTGAGAAATCGAACTTTTAAAGTGTTTTTGAAACTTTATCGCCTCTCCACCATAAAGTGCTGATTGTGAAAAATCTACGCCGTTCAGAATGTTAAACTGATACTTTTCTGATAGCAGAAAATTACAGCTTTAACTGTCTGATAGGATAGGTATGTTAAAATACACCTGAGAGAGACAGATTTTACCTGATCTGATCAACCAGGATCGCATTAAGTCAATCATGACTTAATGCGATCCTGGTTGATCAGATCAGGTAAAATCTGTCTAATAATAATAGTATAGTAATAGTCATAATATCGGATGTAATGATTTTAGTTAATTTAATGGGTCCCAACTGTTGCAGTCAATATGTCCTGTTTCCTGAACTTGCTTAGTCTTTTCAGTTTTTATTTAAAGATATTAGTTTTTTTTTTCGCAGTCGGGTTTTATAATTTTTTTTATTAAATAAATGTCATAAAAAATGGAGTGGGCCGAAACAGCGAATGAAAATAATACAAAATTTAAGATTAGTCGTTTTGGCCCACTACTGGTCCCAACACCTGTAGGCCGAAACGACGAATGTCTCTTATGTGTGAGTCGAGTCCGTAGACGTTTCGGGAAAGTAGATGTTTCGGGAAAGTACCTGGACGTTTCGGGAAAGTAGACATTTCGGGAAAGTAGACGTTTCGGGAAAGTAGACGTTTCGGGAAAGTAGACGTTTCGGGAAAGTAGACGTTTCGGGAAAGTAGACGTTTCGGGAAAGTAGACGTTTCACGAAAGTAGACATTTCGGGAAAGTAGACCTTTAGGGATACAGTCGTTTTGGTAAAGTGGTCATTTTGGTAAAGTGGTATTTTTGGTAAAGTAGACTTTATGTACCTAAAGGTTTTTTTTCTGTTTCCTCGCAAATGTGTTAAAAAACGTCGTACGATATACGTGCGTATTGGTTATAACATGCTCGGCTCAATTACGCCCTCGCCTACGGCTCGGGCTGAAATTCCGCCTCGCATGTTATAACCATCTTAACGCACTAATATCGTAATGTACTATAAATGTTAGTTAATGTATTAATCATTCAGAATACTAACATGTATGCTTTTTAAAGTTTGGTAAGAGGTAATGCCTATCCACTTGCAAGTGTTTGGTATGAAATCGATACCAGCCCTTACGCTCCTGACAGTGTCTGGTATAATTCTAGAACTAAGCGCTGTTAGCAAGTTCCTACTCTAAAAAATGTTTAAAATATCGACTAGTCGTGCGTTCTCTATAACTTGATCTACGATGGCCGATTCGTTTGACTCATTTGACACGTTAAAGTTGGGAGGAAGATGGCGTCACCATAGCTGGTCTCGATCTGACCAATGAGGTTAAGCTATTTTCTAACACCCATGCTCGTAAAGCTGATGTAATTCCACCGGTTTTAAATAATGTAAGGCAGGTCATAAAAAACGCGTGTGTTACCAAAGCAAATAGTTAAGTTATAGTCCATACAAATTCCATAACAGTATTATTTGCCATTTCAAATATGGAACTGATCGCCGCCGCACGACTCCAGCTAGTGAGCAGCGCGCTGTTGCTATTCAAATTTCGAACTAATCGCCGCGCGGCGCCCGCTTTTGGGCCGGGGGGATATAGGGATAGGGATTTTTAAGGGAAATTTTTACGACACCTTGCCTTAGACAGGTTAGAATGGTTTCGAACGTTCATGTAGGAGTTACTTGGTCGAATTTTAGAAACATCCAAGAGAAAGTACCTTGTAGAGCGAGCGAAGCAAGCCCTACTGGAGTTACCTGGGCTTCTTATAAACAAAGTTAAGACTCATGAAAAACTAGGCTTCAAGAGCGAGCGTAGCGAGCTCGAAATTTTTTACAACATTGCCTCAGATAATTATACTTTATTACCATTCTATGGCATCAGGCAGGAAAAGCTATAACTTTTAAAAATCCTGAGCCTCTAGAGGCAGCTGCCTCCTCCTGGCGACGCCCATGACAAGATATACAAATAGAATATTTAGTGTCAATTCCGTCAAATTAGTTCAAGCTTGGCTAATGACGTATTTGGTCCGGTTCAGGGAGGGGCAATAGCACCCATTGCCCCCCCGCCCTGTATCCGCGCCTGCCTACAAAACCACCGATAAAAGTGTTCCGCGGGAGAGAGCCAGCTCACATACAAGCAGTGACGCAGAATAAAGGCAAAACAAGCCAATTGGCCCGTTTTCGAGTGTTCACAATTGCGCGCTCATAACATATCTATTTAATAGAATTTATATTGCCTAAGAGAATTCATTATAACATGCGATTATCGCCTATAAGTTCAAAACGATAAAAAAGTGAATTTCTCGAAACATGACAGTTTTGAGGTAGGTATTGGCACTTCACCGTCGAATATGAATATGTTTATGAACGCGTAGTCGACGTAGCCCGTTCCACGAAGCTCCTATTTCTGTTTCAGGTTGTTTTCAGGGTTTTGAAGTAATCTAACACAAAAGGGATACCGGAGTCATAATTCGAGCGCTCCGACCGTTCACTAGACCCCACCATCCCTTTCAAACCTAACCTGTCCGATTCGAGTTGCCGCACCACAAATTTGAAAATCTGCCACTGATTTAGCAGTGGCGGATTTTCAAATTTAGCCCTACTGACTTCTTTATATTGTGTATTTGTGTTACGTTCGTACAGTATTATTTTTACAACTAGGTCTAGGAACCTAAAAAGTGTTTATAAATAGAATATCATAGATAAACATGATTAATTAAAACTAATATTATTTTTATGTACAAAAATATAGTATAATTAATATTTATTTGTGTTCTAAATTCAAAAATATAAAAAAAAAGATTTTTTATATCAGGCTGTTTAACGGCTTCATTCCTTTGCTTCTCCTTCAACCTGACGGAAGCAAAGCGAGGAAAAAGAAAAAAAACCGGCCCAGTGCGAGTCGGACTCGCACACGAAGGGTTCCGTACCATTGACTATATTTAGTATTTGTTGTTATAGCGGCAACAGTAATACATCATCTGTGAAAATTTCAACTGTCTAGCTGTCACGGTTCATGAGATACAGCCTGGTGACAGACAAACGGACAGACAGCGAAGTCTTAGTAATAGGGCTCCGTTTTTACCCTTTGGGTACGGAACCCTAAAAATGATCTCGCTCAGCGGGCCTAAAATGGCCGCTTTAACAGAGTCTACGCAGAATCGTAATATGAACACGTTAAAAATTAAAAATTCTTAAAATGGACTTTATTATTTTGACTATAAAGTTAATTTTAAGAATTTTAATTTTTTAACGTGATTCATATTACGATTCTGCTAAAGCGGCCATTTTAGACCCCCTTGTTCTTTTCTCTTTTGCGGTGGGAATCAGACAACTAAACTCTTGCTTGGTGGAAACGGAAACCTATTTCTTGAAAACGAACTCCGCTTCGGCTCCGCTTAGACATTTCCGGGTCTTTCACGGTGGAAATCGGGCTATACAAAAGAAAATAACAAGGATATCTAGTTTTACAAATGAAACAAACACATCAGGTGAAAGGCTTTATTTAGTAAAATGAATAATGATTAACTACACTTAAGAATTTTCTGGACGCACTTGGAAAGAAAATTGTAAACAAAATCTTTTAAATCACATCACACTTGACACGAATAAGTTTAATATGTTTGTTCAAGGTACGTATCAGGTCAGGACGATTGAAATTTCAATGCCAAACCAAAAATTTGATTTAGTACTTCCTTTCATACATGTGATTTTCCAATAGAAATAATGACTTTTCTCATTGATTTTACGGGCTTTCCTATAAGGCTACTGATGCGGATCGGTGTCCTTTTGTGCAAGATACATAGCTCCTAGATAATCTGGAGAACAATGACATGTCGTCATTAACTAACACACATAAACGTCTTACATGAATGAAAAAGATACCTAAATAATGGGGCTAAGATAAAAATTATATATTTATTTAATCAGCAGAAGGAAACGTGAAATTATAACAAGGGGAAGGAAAGATAGGTGATTCAATAGGGCAAACATTTATTGTTATCAATTCGTTTGCACTTTCATAATTATGTTTCTGATTCATAGAATGGTGTCGATTCTGTTGTGCTTGTGGACAAACTAAACTTAATTTAGGCTATTGCTATCTTTTTCTCTAATAAAACGAGAAAGAGACTGACGTAATTTACGAGCTGTCAAATTAAATTGAACTAATATTTCCATACAAATTAAGGGTGACGCAAAAACATGTCGACTAAAAACACAGTGAAGCGCAAGGCTTAAACTTGACAACTCTAACTTAAGTTCATAACGATTAGCCGTACTTTTCTCAGAATCAGAATCAGAAATCTTTATTTGTTAAACATAGGTATTTACATAAAGGTGTTAGGTTAACAAATTTGAGCGCTATGTTTTGCCGCGAAGGCATACAAATTTTAAATAAAATTTAATTAAAAAACTAAAATACTTAAAAAACTAAATAAAAAGAAACAAGATAAAACAAAGCATAAACTAAAAATAAAAAAAAAGAATATTAAAAATTATCATTTAAAAAATCAGAGACAGTATAATAACATTTTTCTATTAATAGACGGGAGAGAGTTTTCTTAAATTTTGATAGGGGCAATGTTCTTATACTATCGGGTATTTTATTGTAAATTTTTGGAGCCATTCCAAAAAAACTCTTTTTTATTAAAGCGGTTCTGCATTTTATGCCGCACAATTGATTTATATATTGAGAACGCATTGGAGTTTTTTTTACATCGGAAATTTTCGTAAAAAGGTGTAAATTAGTTTTTACAAACAAAGCAGTCTCGTAGATGTACATAGCTGGCATAGTAAGCAATTTTAAAGATTTAAATTGGGATGCACAAGTTTCGGTACTTTTTAAGCCACACATGGATCGAATACATCGTTTTTGTGCTTTAAAAACAGTCTCTCTTTCAGTGGATTGCCCCCAAAAAATTACACCAAACCTCAGAACTGATGCAACCAATCCGTGATACGCTATTAAAAGTGTTTGGGTATTAACTTTTTTTGAAAGCTGAAATAATGCATATGCAGATTTATTTAATTTTAGACAAATTTCTTCGATATGTGGTTTCCATGTTAGTTTACTATCAATCTTTATACCTAAAAATCTAGCCTTCTCAATCTCGCACTGCCTTTAAGTAAGAGATAGCAATAGCCTAAATTATGTTTAGTTTGTGCATAACAGAATCGACACCAATAACTTTAGAATTCAGCTGGCTCCATATTTCGCTACGAAGACATGTAGACAAGTGTGAATAATCAGGATCAGTTCAATAAACTCGTAAGAGCGAATGATTCGTAAACGCATCCTAACACATAACGTTCGGGTTCTTTTCAACGCCAAGTAGCCGAGATATTCTGTCTTACCAAAAACTTTAGTACAATGATATAAATACCACTCTGCTGCGTGGCATCGATTTCTCACGACATGTGCAGCAGATTTGCGATGTTCAATTTATGATAATTTTATCCTAACGATTAATTAACTGAAACCTACAGTAGTTACCTACCTTAAATTTACAAACGTATGTACATTTATAAAATCTATCATATAGTTTTTCTTTGCTTCATAGAAAATAATAATATGGACCTAAAAATAAAAACTTGCATTTGCAGAAGTATCTGTATGGTGTATGTATTGTACACTAGCTGTTTATATCACTGTACTACATGGTGACGTACATAAGAGCACAGCAAAATATTTGTCTGAGTAATGCAATAATTATTTTTATAACAAACGATTAAGCTTTTTACATAGTTTGGCTGATTCATTTGTTACTATTACGATAATGCATTTAAAAAAATTGTAAGGCTCCTCTGTGAAGTGTTATCCAAATGTTATACCAGCAGTTCTAAGATAGGATTATATCTTACAACTATTCAATAATTTGTTTTCTTTCAATGTGTAGTTCATATTAATATTCACAAAAATAGGTCATTATTTTTTAACAGGCTATCTGAATAACCACCAGTACAAATAAATTATGAATAATTATGTACACGACATTATGGACGACTAATGCGAGATTTACCAACACGTACATTTTTGACGAATTTGATTATACACAAGCATACCATGATAGGATAAGGTCGCTAAAAAATGGTTTATCCTCAACTACAAATTGTAGCACTTCATTATACCTAAACCTTACGGCTCGTACACATAAACACGATACGACGTTGCATCGTGCTACGAAGCGGAATCGTTTCACGATGCCGCGATGCCGATTGTACGCCAAATGGCAAATCATACAGAAACTTTAATATGTATTGTACCATCCTGCACACTGTTGTAACCTGTGTTTACAAATAAAGTCTATTAATTGATTGATTGATGCGACGTCGTATCGTGGGAATCTATATCAATACAAGTAGCAATAAATCTGCAGTGTTCGCAGAAAAACGTCATATTTGCCTGTTGAGCACAGTAAAAAGATAAGCAGTAGGTTGACTTCAAACGTAGATTCCCACGAGACGACGTCGCATCGTGTACGATGCTGCATCGTACCATGATGCGACGTCGTATCTTGTTTATGTGTACGAGCCGTTAGTTTGTCTAACCACGTGTTTAGTTAGTGTAAATAGGCCAGTTGTATCACTATAGTTAGACGCAATTGTGACCTTATGAGGTACCCCTATTAGAATTGTACATAATTTGTTACAGCATGCCTGTTTTCGTGCTATCATAGCAATTCTCCGAACCTCCGGTCCTTTAATTTTTACTATCATTTTTAAAACTACCTCCACTTTAGAAAATAAGAAATTAACTTGTACACATAGACTCTAAGCTAATGAAAATGTCTCTTAGGTAACACCTGTAAAGTAAATATGATTCTATTGAATAATGATGATCATCATCATTCAGAAAGTCATCAGCCTTACTGATGAACACAACTCATGATAGTGGGTTCAAAGAGAATGATAGTTTAGGTCTTGAATTATTTTTGCCTAATATTTTTCTCTGTTCCTCTTTTACTCTTTTTTCTTGTTCTTTTTTCAGTTTCTGTCTTTCTTCATCCATTTTCCTTTGTTCTTCAATCATGGCTAGCCGCTCCTCAGCCTGGAAATAAGGTAAAATGATATTTAACAAAACAAACATAACATTCATTTATTCTCAGGCAACTGCCCATAGATATTTCTAGGTATGTAAACCTTACAGACTAACATACATAATGATAAAATACAATAGGGTAGACAGATGACACACCAATCAATTGACATACTTTTTAAGAGCTGTCAAAACGCGGTTCTCTCATAGATTTTGTATGGCAATAGCACGCTGTGACGTCACTGTTTTGTCGACTCAATGACTCGACTATTTATTGATTTCAAAGTAACTAAAAATCTAATTTGGCAATTAATTGAAAATAAATCGGGTTTTCAGGCCCAAAATAACGTTTTCTTTTTAGAGATTGGTGTCTTGGAATTATTGTTTTATGGTGTCATCTACCTTATTTTTGTTAGTAAATATAATCTTAAAACTGTGCTATTAACACTACACTTGTGCACTTTATCACTGCGCATTCAAGTGGCACTTGCCTGTAGAAGCAATGGAACACCACTCGCTGCCGCCAAAAGGCCTCTTAGGTGGTAAAACATATTGTTTTGTTTTCGCACCACACACCCACACATCATCTGCCTAGCCTTTTCCCAACTATGTTGGGGTCGGCTTCCAGTCTAACCGGATGCAGCTAAATACCAGTATTATACATGGAGCGACTGTCTATCTGACCTTCACAACCCAGTTAGTATTGGGTAATACGATACCCCTTGGTTGGTTGTCAGACTTTTTGGGTCACTGGCTACCTGTTACGACTGTCAAAGATCTACAAATGACAGCCAGGACCAACTGCTTTACGTGCTTTCCGAGGCACGGACGAAACTCGGTATGTAAGGGTGGTCTCCCATCCACAGACCATAATAGGCAAGCAAGGCTTAACCTAAAGATCGACCCGAGCGGCTGTTATTATTTAGCCACAAGCTCCTGTGTTGGTATATAAATTATTCCATATAGTTGTAATGATAATAAAGCAGAAGATGCTGAGGTGACAAACAACAACAAAACAACAGCCCGTAACGTCCACTGCTGGACGTAAGCCTCTCCCATGATGGGAGGAATATGCCATAATCTCCACGCTTGGCAGGCGGATTGGAGATTGCAGTAATGAAAGACTAAAAGAAAACGCTGCTGCCCATTCTCTGGTCTACAGAGGCGCAAGGTGTTCTGCCTCAGACATTAGTCGCCTTATACGACACCCGTTAGTGTAATGGGTTAGTTCTATTCTACTCTGCCAGATACCACACGGCTAACTCTGCCAGATACCACAAGAGGTGACAAAGGCACATCATAAATGCATTAATGCATACATTAACTAATATACTATTTAGGTCACAAAGTTTGTATTTTAACTTACCAGCTTGCGCTGTGCCTCTTCAATCTTTTTATTATTTTCTGCCATGATTTCTTCCAGCTCTTTCCTTTTACGAGCTTCTTCCTCCTGTTATAATAGAAATAATATGTTAATACTGTTCTTTAGTAACAAGAGTAACACTATGTATTTAAACCGAGTTCACACAAACATCGCCTTTCTATACAATGGCTGTTTGTGCAAACCTCAATTCTTCAGCTCTTGAATGACAAGATGTTGTTGATCACACATGTTTAGGCTAATATTAAAAAGTTTTTGGTTTCCTAAGAAAGTAATTTTAAGTAAAAAAACATAATTATGCAATGTCATAGAATGTTTAATGATGAAACATCAGATAAGTATGTATATCCTTCATTTGAAACAGTAATGTGGTTATACAAAAAATAGATTCAAAAAATACCTTCAGCGCTCATGTCTGGATCCTCAAGCTGCATCTCCAATAAATTCTTAGGGCTTCTTGCTCTTGATCAGTCTTCCGACCTGACTTATAGACTACGTGACTGCCAGGGACAGTCAAGCGAACAATTTTAAAATGCTAGCCGGACGCCTTCATGGCAAACTTACAATATGGCAGGAAATTGTATAAACTCTGCCTTGTTGGTGCGTATGAATAAAATATGTGGTTATAAAAATGGACATGTTTATAATTTATTAATTACAGAGACAGCCAGCCTCGGTGAGTGACAATTTATAAGAATTCAAGAAACTAATTCTTGTATGCACTCGAACTACACCTGACTGGACCTTTAACAGATATGATCGAAATAATACTTTTATTAGTTCCTCTATTTGTTATGATGCTGGTATTAAATATTGCATTTACACTTGTGTGTTACTGCGAGAGCAACATATGTTGCTGTCGCAGGTATGTCATGTCATGTGTATATGCAACATTGTGTTGTGTTGCCAGTACACATGACTGGTATGTACTATAGTCAGTTACCTGTCTCGCCAGCTCCTCACGCCGCTGTTGCTCTCTCTGTCTCTCAAGTTCTTCCATCATTTCTTTCTCCATCTTCCGTTTGGCCTCTTCAACCCTTTTAGCAACTTCTTGTTCAATTTCATCTTTTCTTTTTTCTAATTCTTCTTCAACTCTTTTCTTCACAAGTAGTTCTATTCTTTTTGCTGCTTCTTCTTCCACCACCTAAACAAGTTGAATTTTTAAAATCTACCATTATGATAGGATGAGCTCACAACATAATCAAGACTATCCAAAGATACTAAGAAGGCTTAGAGTTGATGAAATGATTAAACTAATAACTTGTATTCTGTATGTTTATGATTCTCAGAATCTGTTATTAGTAGCATTAGACAGGTTCTTTGGCAGGTGCTGGTGAAGTTGCTCAAAGGGCAGGACAGGCGGTGAGACATAGCTTGTGATGTGGCTCTGCAGTCACACTTTATTTAATTGAAATTGTCCCTTGCTTCGTTCAATAGGCTAACTGGTTGATTTGAGTTTATGTCTCTAACCTGATAAACATTATTTTATTTGTGATGTTGGTTTTTGAAAACATTAAAAAACAGTTCTGGTTACTCTAGCGGAGGCCAGGTTATCACGCCCAAGAATGATTATGTTTTAAACAGTTGGCTATTTACGACATTATTTACTTTCTGTTCGGCTTCTCTTACGCGTCTCTGTCTTTCCATTTCGGCTAGTCTGTCGACCTCATCCATTTTACTGCGCCCCTTCGACTTCTTCCTGTGACTTCTACTTCCATCATACGAAGCCTCACTGCTGGTTGAAGAAGACACGGAATGTGATCTTTTTCTGAAATTAACCACGGCTATGTCAAACCAATGCATATCAATTATTTCAATAATATGTCAATATTTTAGGAAATAGTTTACCTGGATTTTGAACTTCGTTCTCTCGACTTTTCTACGAGTTTAGAACTTCTGCTCCTTGATGTAGAACGATCCTTGGACCGACTCTTCTTCCTAGAATGTTTACTTGTTTTGTGATGGCGCCGTGGCGACTTACTCCGCGATCTTGAACGACCCATCGTTTATCAATAGATAATAATTAGCAGAAATGCAGTATTCAATTTGGCTCTTTATAAAATTGTTAAATAAATAGCATTCACATCAACTCACGCATTGCTAAGTTTGACAAGCGACGCCATTTTTTTGCAAAGCAGCAAAACTCTGATGAAGTCTGATATATATATTGTAGTCTTTGGTCTGATGCAGTGAGGCAGTGTTGCCAACTTTATTTTTCAGATGGACTAGCATGGACTAGAAAAGATCGTGATTTGCCAACATTTTAAGGAAAAAAAAAATACGTAATGAAATGAGGGATTTTCTTTTTAGCTCTTCCCTAGTCGCTGGATAGATGGCGCTAGGAGTAAGTATGATAATGCAAGGAACGGAATCTAAAAAAACTGATTTTAACAAAGCGCGAGAAATGTAGGTTATATTCGGAAAGTTATGCAAATGAAAGTGTCAGTCAACGAGAGTGTGTGACGTGACACAATGTTTTTTTTTTCAAGCGTTTTGGCTTTGGCACCAACTATCATAGTAAGTTCAACGCCATCTATAGAGTTCATGGAAAATAAGTTTTTTTTTTTAAACTCAAAAGGAAAACCTCTCATTACAAAAAAAAACAAAGTAAAAAAATTTAAAACGGAATGTAATTATAATTTTGAATCAATATTTATCATTTATGGAACATGAATCAACACTTAGCATTTTAGCACTTAGATTTATAACTGAATTTTTATATTTTTAGATATGAGAAAAGTGTTACTTAAAAGTGTGTTCTAAAACTCAGATGAAACCGTGATTAGGTGTCATTTCCATAGATACAGATTTAAAATCTCGAATTTGTATACGGATAAAAGTTGTCCTTTACCTTGAATATGTAAGCTCTGATGCTAACAATTCTCAATTTTAGTTGATTGAAACCGTAATTTTTGCGATTATGTAGGTATGTACAATTTGATTGATAGTTATAGGATGCATTCATAAAAATACAAAAAAGTTTAGCTCGTTCTTGTAGTTGTTTTTTTTTTATAATATAAAAAAATAATTTTATTTGTCTTCTATATTTACTTCGTTATGATGATGGGTATACGATTTGAAAAGATCTTATACTTTGCGTACGATTTCGATTACTCGATCGTACGTCGTACAAGAGTCAAAAAGGTCGTATAAATACGGTTTCAATCGTACGGTTGACAACACTGAAGTGAGGTGTAGTGCACAGAGATAAAATGTCGAAAATTATAATCGGATACATTCAACAAAGTGGTAAAGGAAAGTTGTCTTTGGTAGATAATTAATACGCCACGCGGTGCGGTGCGGTGCCGCGGTGACGATGTACTCTGTGGGCGGACGGACGAATAATCTTATAGGAACATCCTTAGTAATATTATAAATGCGAAAGCAACTCTGTTTGTTTGTCTGTCTGCTACTATTTTACGACTAAACGGCTGATCGGATCCTAATGAAATTTGGAAAGGACATACGCTATATTTATTAGCACGCTAATAACTTACGGGGATGAGCAATATTGCATTTCGCCCCATCGATCACGATCGATGTTTCGCCTATATTTTTCAACTGCTTGACAACTGACAGTTGTCCTAGCGGGTTGGTATCATTTCGTCTAAAAAAGCAGCTGGTTTATTTAACAAGTGGTCTAAAAAGTACCTAGCTGGTCTAAGTACAAACTGGTCTAAAGCAAAAATCGTCTCATTAGCAAGCGGTCTAAAAAGCAGCTGGTCTGAGTACAAACTGGTCTAAAGCACAATAGGTCTAATTAGCTGATAAGGAGTATGTTATACTAGAACACTAGAACCTTATTATTTTTGATAGCCCTATAAACTTATGTCAGATATTGCCTAGGAACCGGCGCTGTTATTAATGAAATTATATTTTTACATGTCACAACCACGAGTATTATTTTATAATTATAAAATAGTTTTATCATGGTAGCAGAGCGTGGTTACAAGTGATAGTAACTAGAGAAGTCATCAACCAAGTTTAAAACAATCCGTCTGAATTACCAGATATCCTATTAATCTGCAAAATTCTGGATATTCTACCTGAACCATATTTCTCATTCAAATCAAGCTGGATGTTGATGTCAAAGACAGACAGAACAATAGAAAATCTGACTACACAACTCTGTGCCTATGAGCGCTCTATCTCTTTGAAAAATGAAGGTCCTGCAGAAGCTCTAGCCTTACAGAATAATAATAAAGCAAAGAAGAAATGTGGATATTGTGGAAAAGTCGGTCACAAAGTCAGGCAATGTCATAAATGGCAAGCTGACGGTAAACCAGCCAAGCCTGAAAGTAAACAGACCCCAACAAATTTGAACTTAACGCTCATGCAAGTCAATACAGATATAAATTCAATGCATACACACTATGATACATCGAGTTGGTTCGTCGACAATGCAAATGGTGCAACTAATCATGTCACCTGCCGGAACGACTATTTTTCTAGTTTTCAGCATTTTGAAAATAATCGTATAGTGACTACTGCTAATGGAGCTACTGTCAAAGCAATTGGCAAAGGTACTGTTGACTTGAAAACATTTATCAATGGCAAGGAATCAAGAGTAACACTCTGTGATGTATGGTATGTACCTGATATTATGCGAAACCTATTCTCTGTACTGGCCACTCAAGACAGACTAAATAAAAGTGTTTTCATGTCTGAAAGGGAACACTGCTCGTTGATAGTTGATGGACAAGTTAGACTGACTGGCAAAAGGATCAAGAATGGTGGCATATACAAGCTCAATGTAGAGACTATCACAAAGTCAACACTTAGTGTAAACATTTTTCAACAGAAAACATACTACAACTATATCACGAAAGGTTAGCCCATCAGAATAAAAAAAACATGTTAAAGGTGTTATAGAACGAGAACTAGGAATTAAAGTTCGACTAGATTCAGAATTGTGTACTGGCTGTATTTATGGTAAAACACACAGACAGTCTTTCGGAACAAGAGTACGAGCTAAATTACCTGCAGAAATTTTACACGCTGATGTATGTGGTCCATTCCCTCCTTCTTTTAACAAATTTCGCTACTTCGTTTTATTCAAAGATGATTACAGCAAGTACGGACACATTTATTTTGTTCGACTAAAGTCGGAAGTTTACCTGAAACTCCGACAAATGTTACAAGAATGTAAAGTACCTGGATACTCTGTTAAAGAATTTCTTAGCGATAACGGAGGTGAATTTGATAATCAGAACGTCAGGTGCATTCTACAAGAAGCTGGAATTAGACAAAGGCTCACGATGCCTTATACACTGCAACAAAATGGTCTTAGTGAACGTGAGAATAGAACCTTAGTTGAAGCCGCTCGTACAATGATGCATGCTCATGAAGAATTACCGTTTGCTACATGGGCAGAATTGATAAATACCGCTGCATACGTGTTAAACAGAACTGGTCCAACTTCAGAAAACGGAAAATCACCATTTGAATTGTGGTTTAAGAAGAAGCCAGCAATCAGTCACCTTAAAATAATTGGATGTGAATGTTATGCTCATATTCCTCAACAAAAAAGGAAAAAGCTATCTAAAAAGGCTGAGAAATGCATTCTTATTGGATATGAGGGTGATGAAGGCTATCGCTTACTGAATAAACATGGTAAACTCATAAGGTCAAGAGACGTTACATTTAATGAATCAGTATTGACTCCATTTGGTCAAAGTGATTTGGAAGAACAGCCTTCAGTCGAAATACACTTTCCACTTTCAGTACCACCGATGTGTGAAGCAAGGGAGGATGATTGTGTCGAAAATAGCTTGGATCGCGCTGCAAGTAGCCCTGACGAGCTTAGTTCGATTTTGCCCCCCACATCGCCGGATTTGGTTGTAAGTCAAGAAATAGAAAGCCAAGTTGACTCTACTGATCCATTACAAACGTCTTCAGAAGCATCAATGCCAGAATCACCTCATTATGAAGACGCCTTAGATGATGGTGATGATACTGAACGACCAAGAATCTCAGATGATATAGCTGAGATAGCCACTAGAATGACTCTACGAGATAGAAGTCAAATACGACCACCTATTAGATTCGGAGAGTACGTCATGATGTCAGATGAAATTTTTAATCAGATAAATGAACCTAAAACCTACAAAGAAGCAATGACTAGTACGCATAAAGATCAGTGGGTCAAAGTGAAAGTGAGGTGAAATCTTTAAAGGAAAACAAAACCTGGATAATGGTGGACCTTCCAAAAGACAGGAAGCCTATATCCTGTAAATGGATATATAAGATCAAAACCAATGCTGATGGCTCTCTAGATAAATTAAAGCAAGACTAGTTGCTAGAGGATATACACAGAAAAAGGGTATCGACTATGATGAGACTTTCAGCCCAGTTGCTAAGATGTCGACAATAAGATCAGTCTTAAGCGTTGCTGCAAAAGAAGGCATAAAACTCGCACAGTTTGATGTATCAACTGCTTTTCTCTATAGTTCCCTGAGTGAAGAAATATATATGAATCAACCTGATGGCTACTCTGATGGATCTAACAAGGTTTGGAAACTCAAGAAAAGTTTGTATAGTCTCAAGCAAGCGCCTCGGTGTTGGAATAAATGTATGGTGGATTATTTAAAAACCATTGGATTCAAACAATGCGATACCGACCCCTGCCTGTTTATAAGAAACCGTGCAAGTAACAAAATTGTTCTTGCTCTCTATGTAGATGACGGTTTGGTCGCTGCAACAAATCAGGAAGATTCTGAAAAGTTAATGAGAGAATTGAAGAGAAGATTTAAAATCACGATAAAAGATGTATCCTATTTTCTAGGACTAGAAATAGAGGACCATGATGGTAACATAAAAGTGTCGCAAAAGCACTATGCTCAAAAAGTTTTAGATCGTTTTGGTATGAGTGATTGCAAACCTGTTACCACTCCTATACAAAAAGATGGACTGCCAGATCTGGATAAAGAAGTGGTAGATCCTGCTTTATTTCCGTAAAGAGAGGCTGTGGGAACACTCGCATATCTGACCGTTAGAACCAGACCGGATTTAGCATATGCTGTAAGCGTTGTATCCCGGAGTCTAGAAAACCCTTCTAAAGAAGACATCCAGAAGCTGAAACGTATCCTAAGATACATCAAAGGAACTTTCAACTATGGAATAGTTTTTAAGAAGAGCTGCAATGCTGGAATTCTAGAATGCTACAGTGATTCTGACCACGGTGGAGACCAAAGTACCGGACGTTCGACATTCAGGCTTATACTCTGGAGGAGCAATTTCTTGGACAAGTCGACGACAAACATGTGTTGCAATATCAAGCACCGAAGCCGAATTAGTTGCTGCCAGTGAAGCGTCTAGAGAGATTGTCTGGATCAAAAGACTCTTTGGTGAAATATCTAAATTTAAAGAAATACCTAAGCTAAAGGTTGATAATGATGCAGCCATAAAGATCTCACACAATCCAGAACTCCACAGAAGAACCAAGCATATTGCTATTCGACATTTCTATGTGAGAGAACTCGTTGCTAATGGAGAAATACGTGTAGAATACGTTCCCAGCGAGTTCCAACTAGCGGATTTACTGACCAAAGCATTACATACGCCACGGATTGTATCAATTGCAAAACAAATTGGCTTGATATAGTAATAGGGTTGCCAAAAAGGGAGGATGTTAAGGAGTATGTTATACTAGAACCTTATTATTTTTGATAGCCCTATAAACTTATGTCAGATATTGCCTAGGAACCGCTGTTATTAATGAAATTATATAATATAATATAATATATCATTTAATTCAGGTAACAAAAGACCCATATCACATATACCTTACAGACTAACATACATATCTAAATAAACTTCAAAAACCTAATTAAACTATTGAACACGAAGAGACGGCGTCATGTTGCGCTGCGTGGTGTCGCGTAGCCTTCCGCGGAATCGCCGATACATGACACCCTTCGGCCAAAACTCTTCCTTGAGGAAGGTCTCAATATGATGAGTCGGAACTCGCACCACGAACGACTTAAAATTCGTGTTGTGGCGCGACTCCAACTTCTCGACCCTCAAGGTCCAGCTGGTTTTCGCTCGGACATACTCCACGATCTCCTCAACCTTCGTGGTGTGATGTAGCCGGGACACATAGAGCTGCGTTGTTGGTATCGCCGGACGCAGCATATTGGGTCCTGCCAGCGCGGTCCCGCACTGGTTCTGACTAGGAGGCTTCTTCCTCTTCTTCCTCTCCACCTTCACGAAGCCATCCTTGTCACACGTGGCCGTTGCTGGGCCATGCTGTTTCGAACCCCTGTTGACAGGTTCACAGCAGCTCTTATTTCCCCCCTTCTTCACCTGCGATACAGGTTTGTGCGTGGCGACAATAGCAGCGTAGGCACGTTTAGGGGTCGACGTACCTACACTAGTCACTGCCTCGACCGGCACCGAGTCAGCAACTTCGGCGGCGCATATTGCAACGCGCGCGATAGCAGCGGGTGACGCAGTGGAGCTCGCCGACTCAAAACTGCCGACGCTAGCGTTTCTCGCTCCGCAACGTGTGCTCACGTTGGTGGCATCAGGCGACCTATTTACCTTAATAGCGTTGCGCAACAACTCCACTTCGGCACGTAGTTCACCAACGATGTTATTCGACGCCTCCAACTTGGAATGTACCTCGACCAGGCTTGCCTTGAGAGATGTGATGTCCTTCAGCAACCTGGTGACGTCGACGTGGTCAAACGTGACTGGGGGCAGCTTATGAAGCTCCTTCGCCACAAAAGCGGGCACGTCGTCCGGGTCGGTGCTCTTCATCAATGTGATGATGTCCTGCACACACTTCTGGCCACCATCCCTCCGGCGGGACTGCATCTGCTCGACCTTGCCGAGCGACTCGAACAGAAGCAGCTTGGCACCGCTGATCTCCTCCTCCTTGAAACTGGACTTGCAGATTTGCAGGATGCTTACTTCGTCCATGTAGTCGATGGCATGTTTGATAAATGCCAAGACCTCGTTGGCTATGAGCGGTTGTGAACTCATAGCGACGAAAACCGGGTAACGGCTAAAGCCGCGCGACTCGTGAATATATTATTCGTATCGAGCAGCGCAAACACGTCCGTACTCGACCGTGCATTGCGTTATTATATTTTTACATGTCACAACCACGAGTATTATTTTATAATGATAAAATTTATTATGAACCGATTGCCGAATGGCCTGCAAGTGGAGATAATAATTATTCAAACTCCTTTACATCGGAAACATACTGGCCACTTCTATCTGGCAGAATCTTGATGCTCCGAAATTTATTTGGCATAACGGCATAACACACTTGGCATAATCTTCTTTAAACGAATATGTTGTAGTGTTGTCTGCTAAGGCAGACAAGACTACGTACTACTACGCTGATTTAAATTACACTTTAGGGGTAGGCCCCTAGAGTGTAAATTAAATCCGCGTGGGACCAAAACCAGTGTGCATTACCCTGGCAAAATGTTGTGCATTTGAGAGATGAGACCATATAAAATAATTAGTGTATCATGAGGAGCAATTTGTTTAATAGTAGCAAAATATGTGTGAATTGTAGTTTTAAAGTTATTTGAGAAAAACACATTTTGCTGGAGTAACGTTTGAAACGTTATCCTGGCAAAATCGATTTTCAAAAATTCGTTCAGCCCGAAACCAAATACATGATTAGATAGCTTTTGTTGCGTAGTACATGTTTGTAAATAGCAAAATTTGTGTGTGGTATGGTTCTTGAGTTATTTAAGATTTTGCAGCGGTACAGTTTTGGGATTTCCCAGATCTCGAAAACGGCTTAACGCAGAAGGATTGAAAAAAATACCAATAAGAGACCTTAATTTGTTTAAATTAGTTTAAACAATAGTTTTTGATTTGGTTGTCGTAAACCAATGGAATTAAATGGTTTCAAAAATCAGATAAAAACGGATTTGCAAGTAAACCAAAACATTTATAACCAAATAAACAGCTGTAAAAATACCCATGGTAGACACTTATCACGTCAAGTAAAATAGATTATGTAACTTTATACGATATGAAGATAAAAACAAAATTGATTAATTTTAGACTGGTCGTACTTTAGCGATGAAATACGCAGTTCCCAAAACATTAAGAAACGTGGCATACTTTAAACTAATTAAAATGATTCATGAACATTAATTCCTGTTAATTTCAGCTCTCAATTACGGCTGTAATGAAAGTTATATCAATAACAAGAAAATATCAGCAATTCTCTAATAAGCCGACCAAATCGGAAAGGTCACGAAAAAGCGGCCGCACTATACATAATCGTACCATCTTAAATGAATGGGATAATATGAATGTTTTGTTAGTACAGTTGCGTACGTACGTTGTTGTTACTGTTGCGTAGGTTGCTGGTCATGGTATTCATTATTTTTATTTAAACATCAGCCTCATACAAATTATTGTATATCTTTGCCTTAGCATTAACATATTGAAGAAAAAATCTCAGATAAGTTACGTACGTACTTAATTTTAATATTTGGCATAAATATTTTTCTGTTTGTCAAGTACCAATGCTTAAACTTAAAATACAATGTTGATTCATAGTTTGTACAATTTTCCTTAAGACGGAGATAGGCACCTACTAAACACGTAGGTAGGTAGGTGGACTCCATTTCCCCTCGACTCACAGTATGGCATTTACCTAAACATGAGCTTTGTAACGTGTAACTTACTGGTTATTTCAACATTACATGTGACTGTTACAGGTGATCAACGTGTGAACCACGCGTCGTCAATCAAAATCACACTATAAATTATTTACTGAGATTATTACTTACCTTTTTAAAGTTACTTTGACTTTAAATAATTACTTATGATCCATTAAATTGTTAAACTACTGTTAATTAACATGATTTTCATTTATAAAATAGAAAACTAGTAGAAAATGTGTAATATGGTACCTGCACTTCAAACATTAAAAAATCGGTTACACGTAAATTTTTTTCTGCATATCTGTACAAAACATCGGACACTAACTTGTTAATTTGCAAAGACTACTCGTACGTACGGTGCGGCCGCTTTTACGTGACCTTTTTAATTTGGTCGGCTTATTAGAGAATTTCTGACATATTCTTGATTTTGATATAACTTTCATTACAGCCGTAATTGAAAGCTGAAATTAGCAGGAATCAATGTTCATGAATCATTTTAATTAGTTTAAAGTATGCCACGTTTCTTAATGTTTTGGGAACTGCGTATTTCATTGCTAAAGTACGACCATTCTAAAATTAATGAATTTTGTTTTTATCTTCATATCGTTTAAAGTTACATAATCTATTTTACTTGACGTGATAAGTGTCTACCATGGGTATTTTTTACAGCTGTTTATTTGGTTATAAGTGTTTTGGTTTACTTGCAAATCCGTTTTTATCTGATTTTTGAAACCATTTAATTCCATTGGTTTACGACAACCAAATCAAAAACTAATGTTTAAACTAATTTAAACAAATTAAGGTCTCTTATTACACAGTAGTCACACACCAGTAGCGAAGGGTTAATTTTTGTAAGAGTTAGCCCGGAGTCCATTTTATATTTAATGTGATATTATTTGTCTATAGAATACTGACTGTGCCATTTTCAAAGGGAATCCGGTAGGAATCGAGTTGTATGGATCCTTCGCCACTGTCACACACAAATTTTGCTATTTACAAACATTTACTACGCAACAAAAGCTATCTAATCATGTATTTGGTTCCGGGCTGAACGAATTTTTGAAAATCGATTTTGCCAGGATAACGTTTCAAACGTTACTCCAGCAAAATTTTTCTCAAATAACTTTAAAACTACAATTCACACAAATTTTGCTACTATTACACAAATTGCTCCTCATGATACACTAATTATTTTTTATGGTCTCCTCTCAAATGCACAACATTTTGCCAGGGTAATGCACACCCGAAACCATGCCTGCTGCATGTTGCATGCTGCATGCTTGCTTGCATGCTGTATGCTGGCTGCATGCATGGTGTATAAATAATCTAGTGTATGATAATTGAGTGTCTGCCAAACGATTTTCTGCGAAATGAAGTTTATGCTATCCACTCAAATCCACTGTTATCCAAAATAATATTGTGACATAAAAGTTCTGCTATAAAGGGTAGACTCCCACTTTAGATTACTTATATTAAATACCGTGTTAGATTAATCAAGACTTCATTCCACTACACGTGATGTTTTCCTGCCTTTGTGCTAAATTATTATTTCTGCTATAAAGGGTAGACTCCCACTTTAGATTACTTATATTAAATACCGTGTTAGATTAATCAAGACTTCATTCCACTACACGTGATGTTTTCCTGCCTTTGTGCTAAATTATTATTATGTGAAAATTGTGAAATGGTTATATAATATATTAAATATAATTTACATATGGATCTTGGACAAAGTAGTGAGGGTTTGATTTCACCATTTGACTGTTTGAAAAAAGTAACAGAAGTTAAAAAGAATTTAAAAATATACAAACGACAGTTTTACATTATGTGTAATAAAAAAGGCCGGACTTATTTTTAGCAAGAAAACTTTTAATTTAAAAAGGAGCATTTTTAGTTTGATAAAAGGCTTAGTTCCGAAGTTATTAAGAATAAAGTATAATTCTACTGAGGTAATTTTATTAATTTTGGACGAAATGATATTTAGACAAAGAACGTTTTAGACAACTTGCATTTTTGACGGGTAGCGTTTTAGACCAGTTGCGTTTTAAACGATATGTATTTTTAGACCAGTTGCGTCGAGAAGCGTTTTATACCATCTGCCAATTGCGTTTTAGACCACTTTGTACTTAGACCAGCTACTTTTTAGACCACTTGCTAATTAGACCAGCTGCTTTTTTAGACGAAATGATACTAAACTAACCCGTCCTAGCAAGCATTGAAATAGAACAGTTATTTTAGACCATTCGTCCATATTAATAATCTGTGCATTCGTCATTAAACAAGTAGCCCGTCGGTGACTACGACGCCCTGTGAACAGTGCAAACATGCTGGTTTTCACTTTTTGTAAATAACTTAATTTTTTTTTTTTTTTTTTGATAGCTTTATGATTTCCAAATTATTACCAAATAGTTCTACAATACATACTTTTAGTTTTTTTTTAACCATTTTTAGAGTTACCTACGGAATCATTCATTTCGATCAAAATTGAACTCAATAAAAATCTGCAGTCTTGGCTCTTCGGTATATGTTTTTTTCTAGCCTGCGTTGTCCCACTCCTGGGCAAAGGCCTCCCTCCACTCCTTCCACGCGCGTCCTCCTTCCAGTTCGGATGGTTCCTGTCTAGTTCGTCCCGCCATCGCCATCTCCTTCGTGGCCTGCCGCGACCCCGCCTTACTGTGTCAGGGCACCAGTTTCCTATTATTTTGGCCCACAGTTGGTCCGGCATGCAGCAGACATGTCCTGCCCAGTTCCATTTGAGTTGGGCAGACTTTTGAGCCACGTCAGCTATATTTGTTTTGGAGCGCAGTATTGGTATTGTGTTTCGAACTCGATCCGTTTATTTAACACTTAATATACTGCGCTCCATTGCTCGTTGGCAAACCTTGAGTTTGGACTTCTGGATGTTTGTCAAAGACCAAGTCTGTGCACCATAGGTTAAAACGGGGAGAATACACATGTCCATAAGTTTGCGTTTCAGTGCCATTGGCAACTCACCTATGAATAGTTCCTTCATGGACTAGTAGCTCTTCCAGGTGTTTTCTGTTCGTCTTGCGACTTCTTTGTCTTGCCTCGCCTCTACTTGGCCCAAGTAAAGTCCTTCCTGGACATGTTGTATTGTTACCCCGTCTACTCTTATTATTTTAGATGTTCCATTGCACATAACTTTGGTCTTCCACATATTCATCTTCAGTCCAACCTCAAGGCTTGCGTCGCTAAGACCTTGAAGCATAAGCTGAAGTTCTGTGGCTGAGGATGCAAAGCGAACAATGTCGTCGGCTAAACGTAGATTTGACAGTCTCGTCTCGCCGAGGACAAAGCCTCTTTCCCTCCAATCCGCTGCTAACTTCCTGAAGATTTCTTCGAGGGTAGGTACTGGTGTACAGTTTAGGAGATAGCGGGTCACCCTGTTTGACTCCTTTCTATTTTATGGATCTGTGGTTTGTAATTTGATTAGAGTAGAATATTTGAGTGACAAAAGTCTTTAAGGAAGGTACCGGACTGTAAATGCTGTTAAAAAAAATGAATGAATCAAACAAAGATCGGTTTTTTTTTTTGCAAAAAAGTTTTTTTATTATCGCGTTGACTCAAAACCTTGATTTTTATACACCTAATTGGTGGGACTTGGCTATCCGTAGATTAGTCAAGTCCCACCAGGTTATGGGCCCATCGCAGTGGAATCGAGTTGGGCCCATAACCTGGTGGGACTTGACATAGACCTCAGTATCTGGTTTAAATTTCATTACATTTCATGCTAGGTCAACCCGCGCGTTCCTGATAAAATCGGTGATGACACCTTGAAATAACATAGTAAAATCACGCCTGTATTCTCCAAAGGGAAGGATAATCCCGTGAGGCAGAGTTGTTGTACCTAACAGCAGTACATCCTTATTCGCCAGTTAGGTACGTATAAGTCCCATGTAATAGGGGGTGAGTTGCTATTATTACCACCCACCGCGCACAGGTCCAGACTCCGTGGCTACTACTGAGAAATTCCTGATGGAAAAACCCAATAACACTTTGCACGACCCGGGACTCGAACCCAGGGCCGTCTTGCTCAGCAGACGCGCTTGCAGCCATTATAGTTGGTGCCAGTTAAGATGAGAATAGCGGTGATTGCCCTTTCCCTAATATCTATTCGTACGAACCAAAACAAATAAATCATGTATCGTTTTTCATTACAAAAAATGTTGAAGATCACGATAGATGATGATTCAAGACTTGAACAGGACAGGCTTATTTTTGGTTTTCAAAGTTAAGAAGTTAATAAATGTAGGTGGGTCAATGACAGTTATTCTCATCTTAACTGGCACCAACTATAGATCAACGAGGCAGTCAAGAGAGAGACCTTGAAATGAATTATACAGAGTGTAAAAGACCTCATCACGAAGCCGTCAACCAATCATTCTGTACAATTTCAATTATTTATTTTATTTATTTTAATTTACGCAAAAAATTTAATATTGCTGGGAAATGACTGAATGTTTTGTGGTAGAACTGAATGTTACGCACTCAAAACTGTGCTGATGGATGGATTGAATAGTTCGGGGGTCGTGGATGTGTTTAAAGTAAACATCTTACATTAAAAACTTGTATTTAAAAAAAAACTCGGCAAAAAGTTGGAACTTTGACCCCCAATATCTCCGAAACTAGAAGGTTCCCAGGTATGGTGTAGAACAAAAAAATGTTAAGAGGTGTTTTACACCCTTTATTATAATAGGTAGATTAGGTACATTGAAATTTGTGTAAAGAATTGAAATTTATAACAAGGTTTCTGAAGATGATGTTCGATAATATAAAATTATAATATTGTCATGAATCTCATTTCTGCAAACACTGCTAATAAACAAGGGTTATGTTTATAAGCAGTGAGTGTCCTTTTGGGCTTCGCTGCAGTCTGCTAAAAAGGTTACGAATGATCTATAGAATATTCTTTTTCTTTCGTATTAATAAAATTAACCAGTCTCTGTGTAGCCGCAAATATAGGATCTTCTTTTGTGCTTCCGTCACTATTTGTACTTTTCAATGTCAGTTCGTTAAATTTATCGAATGCAGTCCTGTGTGGATTATAGACGCCACCAATACTTCTCTGGCATAGCCGGCCAATCTCAAATTCACATTCAGAATCTTCCTTGTGAATAGCCATAGCAGAAAAATATTTTTTCAAAGACTTGTCTAATAAAGTTTTGATGCCGGTGACACTGTGTACAGGTGTCAAATCAAAATCATCTGAGCATTTAGGTTCCGGCTCTGCATTATTTCCTGATTTTTTTAAATTCAAATTATGTCCTGAACAAATCCTGTCCACGAGTTCGTCCAACTGCGATGTAATGACAGACGCCTCTACGCTTAGTTCGTTATCAAATCGGGAGTGACGAGTGTGATCATAATGACGAGCGGTTATTGCTTGTTCTTTTTCTGCAAACACATGCCTGTCATCTTCAGGTTCCACCATTATTGTATCAATATCATGGGCATGTTTTATTTTTTCCAGTAAATCTTTAATATTATTTTCTTTTTCAATATCGACGTCAAAGTAGTCGTAGTGTTCTCGCAGATCAATATTACCTTTGAAGAAATAATCATTTGGCAAAGCCATGCCTCGTATACATAAATCCGTAGCTCCCCTATACCTTGGTACGGTCATTGGCTGTCGATAAATACATTCAAATTTCCCTGTTGGTGCCGAATGATTTTTAGATCGATCTATGACAACTGAAACAAATGAAATAGCAATTTTAAACGGTGATCAACACACATTTGATCACTTGGTACAACTTTATTGCGATGCATCAGAACTTGTTAATGGGCAGTTCTTTAATAAATACATTGTTATCAAGATTACCTTTAATAACATCTGATAAAACGGCAGGACAAATCTTTGCAGTAATGGGAGTAGTGGGGTTAAGATCCGGACTAGAATTTATCTCAATCAGCCATGGTTTATATTCTTTGTCCAGGATAAAATCGCATCCATAGAGCTCAAAGCGATTCTTACTTTCTGTTAAAGAGTCTTGGCAAGTTAACATTACGCCAATAATAGACTTCTTCATTCCAGGATAGATGATTTTATCCCAGACCTTTTTCTTGTCAATCCTGATTAAATAGTCTTTATACTTTTCAGAATCCCACATATTCTCGCGTGGAAGTTCTTTGTGTCTTCCTGTACAATTATTGTATTTCCTCTGAACTGCATTGTTAGTTAAATGTATGGATTCATGATAGTTCTTAAGATTGTACTTCTGTGTGCAGAACTTCAGGTAACAGTCTTGGTACATCCATATCTCTAATGGATATGTGCTTGTGACCAAGCAGTATTGTCTTATGTCGAATTTTGTTTCGTGAATCAATAGGGGCTCTTCTACAAACAAAAACGATAGGTTAGTGTTTAGTGTGTTTAACTTTCCCAACTTGTTTAGCAGGATCTGTTATACGGTTTCAGTACTTATTGCCTACTTTATGCCTAAAAAAATAAATTCGGGCGTTGAAGGGAAAATTACCTACTAAACTAGTGAACTATTTTGGTTAGTTAAAAATAAGAACGTACCGATGTATTTCTGAATTACATATTTATCAGTAGTTCTTTTTAACAAGTCACTGATAACCGCCAATCTAGAAGCCAATCTTATGCCTCTACCTCTTGAATTGTGCGCCGGTTTTATAATCCAAATGTTATGGCATCCTTCGCAACTTAACTGGGGACGGTATCTATGCATTTCTTTTAGTAAGAATTTTGCGTACGCCATGTATAGTGGTAACTTATTTTGTGTATCCTTTTGAAAGACTTCGTTCTTCCCTATTATGCAGTAATATTTTTTTAAGAAGTTATTCCATTGTCCGACAGACGGATTGCTTACGACTCGGTCTATGTCCTTGTTTTCTTTTCTATACAAATATTCTTTGCATCTACACAAAGCAAATAGCACAACATTTAAAGAAATTTTTCCCTGTTCTACAAACACAGGCCTCTCGTTAGTGACCATTGACAGAACCCATTTCAACAAACTAGTACAAGCTGTAATTTTATAGTCTTTTACGAATCCTTCCATTTCCCCAAAGTTACTAGTGCAATAGCTGCGCGGGCCAGTAACTTCGGCCACATCTTCAATGTAGAACCAGTAATTCCTTTTCAACGAACAACACAATCCATGCTTGGATGACCACACAGCTTCCGTCTTTAGTCTGTTAACAATTGTTTGATTTTCTTGGGGCATATCGCGGTGTTCATCTTTTGAACGCCAAATGAAATTCGGTGGGTATTTGCCAACCATGTTCGATAAGAACAATTTTTCTATTTCATCGAGTATTTCAGGTTTCGTTGTTAAACTTCCGTTTTTTATTTTGGATAGATTCATTTTAGCTAATGGTAGTTTTTCTACCCAACCCCTTTCCAGCAACGCATTTCGTATGCCGTTACAAACGCCAAAGACACAAAATAATTTGTTGTCACGTATAGCGTGCTCAGCTTTGAGTTTTAATGATTTGTAACGAACTAATCTGGCCTGACACTTGCAAATAACGAAGTTTTTTTCTTTGGGTGAAAGACCATCAGGACAATCTGCTTTATTAAGTTCCTCGAACTTTTTCTTTTTGGGCATTTCAGTGTCAACTTTTCTTGCATCAGAATATTGTTTTACTGTAGGGGCACCTACATAATTACTGTTTTCTTTCTGCAAATTATTCGAAATATACAATACAAACTCAGGTGTTGTTTATTGTTTGCAAGTACCTAATAATATGAGGAGCTCGTGGCTAAATAATAACAGCCGCTCGGATCGATCGTTAGGTTAAGCCGTGCTTGCCTAGGTTGGTCTGTGGATGGGTGACCACCCATTACATACCGAGTTTCCTCCGTGCCTCGGAAAGCACGTTAAGCTGTTGGTCCCGGCTGTCATTTGTAGATCTTTGACAGTCGTTAGGTAGTCAGAGACCCAAAAAGTCTGACAACCAGTCTTACCAAGGGGTTTCGTATTACCCGGTACTAACTGGGTTGTGGAGGTCAGATAGGCAGTCGCTCCATGTAAAATACTGGTATTCAGCTGCATCCGGTTAGACTGGAAGCCGACCCCAACATAGTTGGGAAAAGGCTAGGCAGATGAAGTACCTAATAATATTAAAAAACCAGCCAAGTGCGAGTCGGACTCGCGCATTAAGGGTTCCGTACATCGTAGTAGGGGCCCGCTTTTTATATATTTTTATTATTTGTTGTTATAGCGGCAACACATCATCTGTGAAAATTTCTACTGTCTAGCGATCACGGTTCATGATCGATCATGAGATACAGCCTGACGGACAGTGGAGTCTTAGTAATGGGCTCCAATTTTTACCCTTTGGGTACGGAACCCTAAAAATTAGGTATATAATATTACAAAAGAAAAGTAAAAACCATACTGTAGCAGCTTTCCAATGAGTAAAGGGTCTGATTCCATGTTGAGCTAGTTTTGTAAATATTTTATTACTTTTAGTTCCGGTTGATTTCTGTGAATGTAAATCAAATATGGATCATTAAGGTCCTTAGTATTATGTGTATTTCAATATTAACTAGACATGCCAACATTTTTAGTTCGCATGTGTTCATAGTTACTTACCTTTTTTCGTTTCGGAATTTTTTTTTTTCGTCTTACCATTTTTTAGTAAGTAGTTAAGTATGCAGTTTCATTTTTTCAAGCTAATCTGCGTCTCTAAAAAATCATGAAAAAAAAAAACAACAAAATAAAAGGTATTATACCGTAATCTGTAGTTCAGTTGTAAAATAAATAAAACCATTAAAAATCTCCAATGTTGTATTTTCAGACCCTAAAAATCTGCCTACCTACATCCATAAATGTTCCAGTAGGTATGTCCCAACGAGTCTGCGTACTTCCATACTATTACAGAGTGTAGGGGCCGCCTCCACGAGCGAGAGAATCGCGGCGATATTATCGTCCTTGCCACGTTTTTCTATACATTCTCTTTTGGGCCGTCTCCACGAGCGACAGAATCGCGTCGATATTTTCGTATAGAAATACGTTGAACTTGAGGCTGCTCCGACTTCTGGTACCTCGGCTCGCTTATGTGCCCCTTGCACGAGCAACCCGAGGTACCAAAAGTAGACCGGGAAGTAACGCACTGGATCTACTCAGAATGGATGAAAGTCCGTGACTAGACCTGTCTGTATGGATCAGAAAGCTGGGCTGTGAAGAAGATGAATAAAAACGATTGCATGTAGCGGACATGACAATTTGAGATGGATGTATGGAGTATCAAGAATGAATGAAGTAAGGAATGAGTATATTTGAGTTAATTTGAGTAAGTTTGAAAGTGGCGCCTGTTACAGAAAAATTGAAAGTCGTTTGTTTTGGTAGGACATTTAATGAGGAGGGATGAAACGCATGTGACCAAAAGAGTGATGGACATGAATTTTGATGGATGGAGTGGAGAGCGAGAGGTAGGATGGATTGTGTGAGGAATGATATGAAAGAGAAAGGAGTAAATGATCCCGTGACGTCTGACTGGGGAGAGTGGGAGAAGAAAACGTGTTGCTCCGACCCCGAGTAGAATGGAACAACAAGGGCAAGAAGATGTTTTATGGGAATCTAATAAAGGATATCACCCAGCTCCCATAAATTTTTGGGCTATTTTCAAGTCAACAAAAATAAACTTATCAGGTAGATTAGAGTATTTAACATAATAAACACTTTTTATGATGACACCTAAATCGTAAGTCAATTCACCGAGAAGTTATTCAACCACAACATATCTGAGATCACCCACATATTAGGGTTTTTTTTGCCAGCCAGCCAAAATAAATGCAATAATAATAATAATGAAGCGTAGCGAGAAATTCTAACGATACCTTGCCTTGGACAGGTTAGAATGGTTTCGAACGTTCATATAGGAGTTGCTTGGTCGAATTTTATATAAATTCAAGAGAAAATAATCTGTAGAGCGAGCGAAGCGAGCTCGAAAATTTTAACACTTTTCCTACCGGCCACCGGATTTACCTGGGCCTCTTATAGACAAAGTTAAGACTCATGAAAAACTAGGCTTCATGAGCGAGCTCGAAATTTTTTACAACATTGACTCAGATAATTATGCTATAATTGCATAAGGCCTCGGGGCAAGGGGCTCCTAATTTATTTCAGGCTCTGTCTATTGTATAGATCGATCATGCAAAAATCCGTAGGAGTTCCAATTCAGAGGTAGAAAAAAGGAGCCGCATCTGCGCTATTCAGCTGCATCTGGTTAGACTGGAAGCCGACCCCAACATTATGGTGAATAAATGTTATGGAAAACAACATTATTGAAAATGAAAAATATAGCAAATAAATTTATGGATTTAAAATTATTTATTTATTTATTTATAATAAGCACACCAACAGCACAATCACTTACAATTCAAATCAAACAACATCTAATATTAACATTTCAGTAACCATGCAAATAACAGGAATGCATAACATTTAAATATGAGTATCAGAGACAAATGAGAACAATAATAAAAAGTGTGTCTAGTAGGACACTAAATGTATCTAGAACACTACAAAACAAATCAATTTGAGCTACTTAGACATGCATTCATCGCATTGTTTAAATACGGCACGTCTGTATGAAGCGAAACTCATGGAGAAAATATCAACAGGGTAATCTGTCTGTTTGGACCTTTCATTATATTGCCTTGCCATACGTGTTAGGGGGCTATTAAATGTGGTGTTTAATGTGGATGTAGTCAATTCAAAAATACGATGATGACGCTTGCTACGTTGCACAGTGTTTCGTCTAGTACAAGCTAGCGGGACAAAATTCATGACGTAATTTCCAGGAATTCGTGATAACAGCTTGTAAACAACCCTTCCCAGGTAAGGAATTCCAAGAAATCATTTGTTTGTTACTTCAACAATTAATTTTGTAGAGCGGTTAAAGGTAATTTTAAAGTAAGTGCAATTTGCATTTGTAAATTAGTTGCATTTTTAGCACACTTGTGACACCATCTTAAATAATTGATATTAAAGTGAAACGATTTTCTTGTGATGGATTCTACTATTGAAGGTATGTACTTACTATTTTGGCTTGTTTTTAAAATAATACATGTACTTCTTTGCTGTAATTAGAGTTTATAAGAATGTTGAAATATTCCCACATATTTTTCCTTAACTTCAAACTTTAAAGGGTTGCAACTTTTTTTATCCCAATGTATCCTGCCAGATTCTTCTGTATGTTATAATTGCAACATTCAAGCGTAGGTTACTTTATTTTTTGGCTCCCGAAACCGCCCGTAGATAAAGTAATTTAATTTCTTTCAGAACGAGCCATAACTATGACAAAATTGGAGTTTTTCGAAGAATGGTTAAAACATAACAAAACTGAAAGAACAAGTCGCATTTTTGATCATTTATGTGTACAACATAATCTACTAGATGCTTCTGAAGATTCACTGAGGAAACTCAAGATGAAAATTTCGAGCCTATCGTCAAAATTAAACGAAAAGTGGTCATCTTCTAAGTGTACTAAGGATGCATTTCTCACTAAACATAAAAATTGGTTAGAAGGATGCGGAATCGAAATGTTAGTGTGTGTGAATAAGCCGTGCCCTTCAACATCATCGCGAAAAAAATTAACTACGTTACCACCAGAAGTTCTGCAGTTGATTGTCCCACCTTCATTACCATCCCAATCAACATCAGTTCGCGAATTTAGTGAGGGGGATTATTCATTATCGGAAGATTCTAGCGAATTGGAGAGTGGTGATGAGGAATCTTCTGATGATGAGTATTAGATTCAACTTGGTAGATTTTTCTTTTATTGTTAATTTAATATGTTTACCTATTTTATTTTGTAGTAATTTTAACAATGCATTAGTTTGAAATCTTATGTATTAGATATAACATTATTGTAGACGGATAATTTTAATTTTGTACGAATTTGTTTCAAGAGTTATTTTATACATATGGATAGTATAATTATTATTGTTGTTGTCTTGGACTATTATTGTATTTTATTTGATAAGTGAATAAATAAAAATCTATTTTACACATATTTATGATTTTAATTTTGAAATACCCAGACATTTTTGTCTATGTATACCTATATATATACTACATGTATGTATAGTGCCTTACATGCATAATAAGTGGGCAGACGCAGTGAATTATAACAATCAAGGATATTAGTAAACCAAAGTAGAAAATTTGGTGACTACTTCCATCTTGCATTCTTCCATCCTTTCCATCTTGCTCACCTTTGGACTTAGAGAACACAAAACGGCGTAAGGCACCTTAAATATACATAAACAATTAAAATAAGTCAAAAAAAAATTTTGTCCCGCTAGCTTGTACTAGACGAAACACTGTGCGTTGGCTAGACCGAAAGTTAAAATAGTGTACCAAATGTGCATCTATGGAACCGTTAATAATTTTATGAAGTACTAGTAAGTCAGAATGGTTACGTCTTTCTTTTAAGCTAATCATTTTAAAGTGCCTTAACCTGTCATCGTAATCAGGTATAGCTTTTCGAATCCCATTCTTCACACATAAATACCTAACAAAACGGGCCTGAACAGATTCCACATTATTAGTATAACTTATTATTAGTATAACTTATTATGACACTTGATCGATTATGACCATTGAAGTTAGTAAAAATGATTTTATGTAATTTCACGATTATGGCAACTGAAACGTTATTTCTAATGAAATTATGGCAAATGCAAGTATTGGCATATACAATTATGGCATTTTAAATTATGGCAAACATTAGTAAACCGTTTATTTTAGTTGGCTGGCAAAAAAACTTACCCTAATCATCCTTTCGAGATTTTATTTAACCACTTTGTCAGCGTTTCTGTATATTTATTATTTTTTATTGTATTGGTTCTATGCGGGAATCGAACCCGCGACACGCAACGCAGCCACTGCGCCAACCGTGCTAAGCCGGTTCTGGATTCGAGTCCCCGGTTCGGCAAAAGATTATTTTATTTAGCTACTATTTCCATCAGGAATTTCTCAGGAAGAGCCAGCCCGGACGAATCTCGATTTGTGATCAGTCCCTGTAATCAGCTTCTCACCAATGAAAACGCAGGCCACACCGCCAGCTAGCGAGCGAGTGAGGCGACCGAGGCCCTTTTCATACTTCGTTTGGCTCTTTCGATAGCGATAGCAGAGTGAACCAAAGTATGAAAAGGGGTGAAACTACGATGCCTCGTCCGCTTCGCTTGCTAGCTGGCAGTGAGGCCTGCGCTTAGGGGCCGCCTCCACGAGCGAGAGAATCGCGGCGATTCAACGTAATTTTATACGAAAATATCGCCGCGATTCTCTCGCTCGTGGAGACGGCCCAAAAGAGAGTGTATAGAAAAAGGTGGCAAGGACGATAATATCGCCGCGCTTCTCTCGCTCGTGGAGACGGCCCAAAAGAGAGTGTATAGAAGAACGTGGCAAGGACGATAATATCGCCGCGCTTCTCTCGCTCGTGGAGGCGGCCCCTTATAAAAGTAGAGATGGGACTACATATCTGGAGAAACGAGGTTGTACGGTTGTACCTACTCACTCTTGCCAACCCTTCAGGAGAACCGGTGAGAATGTTAGGTAAGGTGTAAATACAACATGACAGTGATACATTAAAAAGTAATGCTTTGTTTCTATAGCTGAATTTAAAGTTAAGCATAATCTAAACTGAGAGCAGCGGTGGCCCAGTGGTGGCGGCCCCGACTTACGAACAGTAAGTCGAGGGTTCGAACCCAGACAGGCGCATTATTTTGTGTAATTTATTTCATCAGCAATCATCACCACTGCTCTCAAAACGGTGAAGAAAAACATCTTGAGGAAACCGGCATGTCCTATAAAACCAAAAAAATCGAAGACATGTGACATCTACCAATCCACACTGGGCCCGTGTGGTGGATTATAGCCCATTCCCTCTCATAGAGAGGAGGCCTGTGTCCCAGCAGTGGGAAAATTAATGGGCTGATCATAATGATGATAATCTAAACTTGTTTAAAATTTGTGATGTGATCCCAACATTGGGGCCAGTCTTTCTTTCCGACTAGTCTAATAATATGCACATGTATAGCTACTAATAACTAAAATATTTCGCTCAATGCAAGAAGCCAACCCCAACAGGTTACATAGGAAAAGGGGAAAAGGTAAGACGGATAATGATGACGCTGAATACGAAATAAAACAATTACCTGTTCACTTAGTGGCAACATTTTTCTGTAATCTTATATCTTGTATCTCTGTAAATCGTACTTATTGATTTTTTTTTACATTTTTTTTACTAATGCGTGTATATCTAACTGACGTAGCTGGTTGACAACTAGACATCAGTTTCTGACATTTGACATAAGTATATAAAATACTTTGATAGTGAACAGTATCTATTAAAGCTTGGAGAGGTTTTATCAGGAAAACGGAGGGAAAGAGGATCCATGGAAGTCAGAGTATCTGTAATTAAAATAGCAATGCATTATTTTTCTAATAATTTATTATTTTATTATTATAATCTTAGAATTTGAAGATGCCAACAGCCGATAGCGAAAAATAATATTATTTTAACAATTTCAAATGTGAAATTCGACATAACATTTTGAAGTCTTATTATGTTTTACAATATTTTACGAACTACATAATATTATTTAATAACAATTATCAAACATTGAACAATTTCCAAGGTGAATAATATTCTTCTTAGCGTTTTAATAATATTGAACACAGATATTTTATAAATTATTTCTTTCTTTTCAAGAAAGAATTAGAAGATTCGTCATTTAAAGGCGAAAGAACGACCCTGTACGGCGTATATATCGAGGAGCAACTCTTTGAAAACGATATAGTTTTGTTTTTGGTTCCGTTATTACCCTGTAATTTGCAGATACTCGTGCCTATCGCGCTTAATTTTGTTATCGAGTCAGAATCGTCCAGACTATTTCGACGGTTTATTGTGTCGACAGACTTTCGATTGGAGCTAACTACACTTGATTTGGCGTATCGTACGGACCCGGCAGGTTCTGGTCGGCTAACTAGTTTATTTTGAACAGATACTGTTGACCGGAGGATACTAGCGGTTTCCCGCTCCCATTCAATAGGGTCTATATAACAACGTTTATTACCGACCGACCTGTCAACCTTGGTCTTCTCGGCTTTGCTCGCTGATTCAGTCCGGTATTTACCGGTCTGATTGGCAAACTGACCTTCGTCAGGTCGACAGCACGAGTGTGGCACGATCCTCCGTTTACATTCCGAATTTCTTTCTCGTCTTCCTCGATGGATCCTAAAAGAAAGTGATGTTTTACGCTTTTTCGGTGCGCTTTTTAACGAGATGCTGGATTTGACCACAGTGATAGCTTGGCGTACCGTGAGTGAGTCTTTAGGACCTATTAGAATACCGTCCTTATTAGTGGGCAAAGCGTCATATGGGTTCAACCAAGTGAGGAAGTCCGTTATGATTGGTCCGGTGTACTCGGGCGGTACCGGTTGATCTCGATCTATTATGATGGCGTCGCCCGAAGGCACACGCGGTGGGATCGGGATAACAACACTCTTCGATTCATGTTTACGCTCTTTGAACTTCCTGACCACCCGCTTGCCATTAATACATAAGGATAAACCAAGATAAGCTGGAGCTTTTGGTATTAATTGTTTGTAAGCTAACTCAAAAGTTCCTGTATCAGCTTCAAGATTGTAGCGTCGATCCAAAACAACTGTGGAAAAATAAAGAATATGCATTATTTTTGAAAGCGTTAAACAACAACTTCTTTTAACGTTTCTTTAATTACCTTTTACGACATCCTCCAGACACTGAGGGCACAATCGGGCTGTGACAGATGTGGTAGGTGCTAGGTCAGGACTAGAGTTAATTTCAATGAGCCATGGTGTGAAGTCTTCAGTCAGCATGAAATCAGCTCCATACAGTTCGAAGCTATTTTGTCTTTTGTCCATGGTCTCTTGGCACGCTAACATTGCGCCTACCAAGCATTGTTTAATTCCAGGATATATTTTCTGTTCCCACAATTCATATTTTCCTATCTGTCTTCAAATACCCAATAAAGTTGTAAGTAATCTATATTATAGTTCAACGTATTCAAGATGTTTTTCATTCTTACCTGAGATAGGCTTTGAAAGTATGGCAGTCCCACATATTTTCATCTGGTAAAGCTTTGTCACGCTCACCATTGTTTTTGTACTTTGTCTGGACTGCATTATTCGTGAGATGAACAGATTCGTGGTAGTTCGACAAACTAAATATTTGCGAGCTAAATCTGAGGTAGCTGTCCCTGAAAGACAATGAAAAACTGCAATTTGTCTACCTACTAACGTTACGTTACGCGACAAAATTTAAGTTTTAGTGCTCTTACTTGTATACCCAAATTGTCAATGGCTGACAATTCGTTATTAGAAACCACTGCCGTATATCGAATTTTGTATTGTAGATAACTAGCGGATTTTCTGTAAGCAGAGATGTTGCATGTAGTTAGCATGTGAACCATTCATTGATCCAATAAAAAGCTCCGTTCTACAATACCGATATATTTCTGCACGACGTATCTAGTTTTCTGAGCCGGTATGTTGATGAGGCCTATTATATCTTTTATGTTATTCATCAGCTGAATGCCTCGACCACGGCACTTGTTTCCCGGCTTCACGATCCAGATGTTAAGCACACCATCGATGTCTATTTGAGGCCAGTACTTTGCCATTGTTGCCAAAATTT
This sequence comes from Xestia xanthographa, assembly GCA_905147715.2. Lineage (NCBI taxonomy): Eukaryota > Metazoa > Arthropoda > Insecta > Lepidoptera > Noctuidae > Xestia > Xestia xanthographa. Next base: position 21,754,975 of record LR990655.1, read on the forward strand.
TCGTTCCTTTTCTTTCCAATTGGCTGTAAAATAAAAAAAAAACAGAAGCTACTTACAAACGAATAACCAATATTATAGTACACTACCCGTTTGTAATCTAAGGGTATTTTAGAAAAATGTGCCGGACGGGCGTGATTGTTGAAGGCGTGGATGCATACGTGTACCTAGCTGACTGTCTGCCTATACCCTTTCTACACTGAGCGCACGCGTATACACACTACGTATATACCTCGCTCCCAGACGGCGCTAACGTCCTACACCTGTTAGCTGTAGCCTATCCATACAATCTCAGGCATAGTACCTAGCAAGGGGTAAGGTTTCTACAGAATCTTTTTCACTACTTCTGACGATTTCAACGACAAAGTTACATGATCGCATCTCATAACGCGTCATTGTTGACATACAATTTGCACTAGCCTGAAGGTAATAAATATTGACGAATTGTTTTCAGCGATGCAGTCGATAAACAGTGATCTAACTACTGTAATGTTGACACATAAATGTTTACACACAAATAGCGGAAAACGCAATGATTACGACATATATCTGCGTACCGAATGTTGGAGTTTTTATCTTCCATAAATTTTGCCTTCTCGTGCACCAAGAGATAATGATGGGTCAGGAACTGATCCCACTCGTGCTCCCACACATGGTCTTTCTCCTCAGTATCATCGATGTCCCTATGGGTGAGGAACACTATATATTCGGACAATCTGGAAGTAGCAAATTCTATCGCGCTGAATGGAACTTTTCCATGACTCTCTACAAGACATTGCTCGTTTTGTTTTTGTAATGCCTTCGTTAGCCATTTAAGGACACTGATACAGGCTGTTATTCTAAAGTCGTCGATGAATTCCTCGAGGCTATCCGAGTTGTGTATGTTGTAACAACGTGGGAACTTAGTTAGTGCCACTCCTGGTTCCGTATGCCAGTGCATTTGAGTCAGAGAACTTGTTAGACCTTCTTTTGTTGTGAACACAGATCTGCAAAATCTGTCAAAAAGAACTAAGTATTAGGAAAGCGCGTTTAAGAATGATTTTCTCGAGATAATGTTATTTGTATCGTTACCTGCTTATCATAACATCCTTGTTACTAAGCAACCAGTCGTACTTATCTCTCTTCGTTGTCCAGAGAAAATCGACAGAGTGGTGCTCCATAAATTTGTACAATATCATTCGTTCCACTTTAGAGAGCTCCTTACCATGTAATTTTTTGGGATCTACGTTTGTTGGCGGATGACGGACCTTGAAATTGGCGGATTTAAAAATCAGTAAGGGAAAATTGGTTATACTTGACCCGAAATATAAGCTACGAAACATTAAGCTTAAATTTAATTTAATTTAATTCTCAAACTATTGAAAGTTCGGTTTGGGTTTACACCCACAGTCACCCATAATGTTCGGCCAATTAGATTACATCTAGATAGAAGTTGACCACTGACTTACCCCTGGCGGTAAAGTTTGAAATACCTTATGGGACTCATATTTCTCAATCCACCCTCGATCTAGAAGCGAGCGGCGCACCGCGGGGAATCCTCCGCCTTTTATCATAAACACTTTTCGATCTTTCATGGCGTTGTCAGCGATCTTTTTCAGCTCATTCCATCTTTCGGTGCTCACCCAAGTTCTGTATTGCTTTAATTGGTCGGACGATGTAGAAGCTTCTATTAAATAACGTAGAGTGATATTATAATATAGTTACAAACCTAGTAGAATAGGATAGTGGTTCTGAACTGCAGCACAAACCTAGTCCATGTTCGGATTTGGACAACGAGACAGCACTGGATGGCCGCAGCTCCTTCTTGGTCGTGCTATCTCGATGTATTTTCGAGTCTGACGCGCTTTCCTCAAGCTCCATCGTTACAGCCATGAGCCTCGCTTGCCACTCACTTGAATTCTGCAACAGACCAGTCTGTTAGACCTGATCAACATTTTAGTGTTCGATCCCTAACTTTATGTAGACGTGTACACAGTTCCACAGTCTAACTTGGACTGGCCGACTAAAAATAACCCGGTAGTGCAATAACCTACTTTATTTTAACCTACATCGGGGGTCCTTGGCTATCAGTAGCATTCGTGCACATCCCCGCCTGGCACCTGTGCGAATGACGTCATAAAGTACCTACCTCCTTGGGATATCGTGCATAATGTAGTTACACGGAAATTAATAAACCCAAATTACTCTTACCTTCTATTATCAGGCCAGAGCTCAAAAAACTAGGTTAAAAACGAACGCAATAGCATCCATCAAATAAAAAAAATACGTATTTTGTACATAACCAAAATAAACTGGAAATTTAAAGTTTTACATTTTCAATTTCTCAAATATTGGCCATGATAATTTTATCGAATTATTATAATAAGTGTAAAATATCCTCACTTTTCTGATGGCATTTATGAGAATGTCATTTTTATATGTTGGCTTTGCTTAAGCTACAGACAGATAGACAATATCGTCGATCTGCTTAAAAAAAGGTTTTCATCAATCAATTAGTTGTCGCATGCCGTACACAGGGCCGGATCTAGGGGGGGGCAAGCCGGGGCCCATGCCCCGGGCGGCAAGTTTAGGGGGCGGCAAATTCAAGCTTGGCTGACTTACGGTCAAAGTTGCGATAATGATGAGTTGTAACGATACCACTCATTGATTTCTATCTGACTGGAAAACTGTTCCTGTTGAAGAAGAAGGAGCGCCCTGCAGACACCCCATATGCATACTAGCCCATCGATTTAGATGAGGAAGACAAACTCTTTGAGAGCTAAACTGTAAACCGCCTATTTCAGCACCTGGCTACTGAGGATCTGGCGGACCCGCTTAGATGCCGCTGCCTCGCAGAGCAACTGCGCAGTTGTCAGACTCCTCGACTCTCCCCATAGCTCAGGATTTCTACCTCGAGAAAAGATTGGAGGCACTCCTATACCATGCCAAACCTATGCTGTACCAACTTCTGCTGCATAATCAGGGCCTATCGGAGGAATAGAGATATCATCTATGTACGACTGGGCGCTTCGCGGTTAGCTTCTTCATGGTGTTTGTGTCATCTGTTATGCTGATGACACGCTGGTGAAGGCAAACGTTTCGGTAGGTCGTCTCTTGTATCTTGGCGACAGTTCTGGGGTCGTAGATGGGATCCGAGTCGACGATGAAGTACCTGGGACTTGTCCCTAATTGCCGCATTTTCAGCAGTTGACACCCCGGTTGATGGGCACCGCGAACTTAATCTCGTGGCTACTGCCCAATCTGAGGGGATCCAATTTCTACAGAAGATTATGGTATAGGATATATGGGGATCGTACGGTCCATAGCGCCCTATGGAGTGCCAGTATGGGCGAACAACTTGACGACCTAAATACTGTAATTTAGCGATGAACCCAGAGAGCGATGGCCGTCAGAGTGAAGAGAATAAATCAAACGGTCTCCTTCAAGGCGGCGAGCTTTTTGGCCGGATCACCACCATGAAATCTTGACGTTATAGTCTTTACACAGAGCAAGTACCTGATGCGCCGCCAACGACATGATGTCAAGGTGTACAGGGCTGTGCTCCACCAGTTCCTAGTGGTGGAATGAGAAGTTCGCCAACCCAGGTCCGAAACCCAGTGCACATCACTTTTACGGCGATAAGACTCGTGACGAAGAAGTGGCATAAGAAGACGGCATGGCGCTCTCATTTTCCGTCTGGCACAGGTACTCTCCGGGCATTCACTACTGTGGAGACTGCTCCGAAGTCATCACAGAACTTATTAAAAGTTATTTGCGATCATCTATGAGCCAGGAACGTTTGTCAAGTCTCGCAATCTTAGCGATAGAAAATCGAATGGCACATGAAATAAATTATGACAAGGCCATAGACTTCTTTGCAGAACAAAAAGCTAGAAGAGTAAAATGATAATTTCAATTTGAAGTACAATACAATAATACATCCAACTCGTTTTGTTTCAAAGCACAGGGTAGGTGCTTTCATAACAACAATATATGTCCTACACGTTCATGTATGTAGGTATATTTGTAAATATATAGTGTAAACACAGAAAGAGCAGCGCTAGTTAGGTCCTTGTGGCATTCTATCTGCAAGGCTTATGCAGGGACGGAACTATATAAGGGCTTTTTGAGCTGCAGCCCAGGGCCCCGCGTGGATACCTATAAAGGGCCCTCAGTCACCTTTTGCAAAAATTGGAGCATGTGGACATTTTGATCTCAAGATCTTTCTCTGAGGAAAGACGTAAAATTTTCGAGCTCGCTTCGCTCGCTCTTACAGCCTTGTTTCTCTTGAATTTTAACTTTGTCCATAAGTCACCTACCTAAATAACTCCGGTAGTTCGAAACAATCCTAACCTGTCCAATGTAGGTAAACTGTTAAGTTTTCCAACTGGCTTTGCTTGCTTTTTAGACTACTTTCTTTAGACTTTGTCTAAAAGTCGACCTGTTACCCATTCCTGTATGAAGGATCGAAACAATTCAAACCTATCCAAAGCAAGGTGTCAAAAAAATTTCGAGCTCGCTTCGCTCGCTCATGCAGTCAAATTCCTCCTTAATCTTAACTTTTGAAGTCAACCAAGTAACTCCTGTATGAAGTGACGAAATAGTTCTAATCTGTCCAAAGTAGGGTGTTAACATTTTTGAGCTCGTTTCGCTCGCTCTTGGAGCCTTTTCAAATAACTCTTCAAAACCTAAACTAACCAATCCGAGGTCACGGAGGTGCTAATATTTTTGAAGTGGCTATATGCACTTCAGCTGCATCCGTAAATAGTAAACTTAAAAATCGCACCCTTCTGATAGGCCCCCCTTCTGGCCCAAAAGCTGGCGACGCCCTTGGCCAGGCCCCCAAGTAGTATTAGCCCAGGGCCCAACAAACTCATGGTCCACCCCTGGGCCTATGGCCATCATTAGGCGTCTGATGACTGAAATAATGATGATGATAAAAATAAAAATATAGACGGGCGGGGGCGGCATTTTTCAGTTTTTGCCCCGCCTCGAAAAAATTCAAGATCCGGGGCTGGCCGTACATGTATTCTACCGTTTGTTTATGAACGTACTTTCACAATATTTCTATTGGTTTATGTATGGAACAGCTGTTTTTGAAGTGAAAACTTGTTTAGGCGCGTTGAGCACTTTTTGGGTGAAGGAAAAACATTGAACTCATCGTCACGTAACGTAACGTGCGGTCACGCTTCGTAGCCGTTCGTAGCACTCGTAGCATCCGCTACGGCGTAGCACCACATAGGCATGCGCGGGGCATAACCAGTGCTACGACTGGGGCGGGGCCTGTGTACTTTGTTTTCACTTCTATCGGCAGTCCCCAAAGACTGCTCCGATTTTTTTTTTAATAATTATTGTAGGTAATAATAAAAGTTGGACATAGGTAGGCACAAATGTGTACACCTAGAACCTACACCAACACTGCGCTTATTAAATAGCCAGCAAAGGAACTGCTTTATTATTTCTTAAATTAACGTTCATGATTGTGTTATTTCGTCTACAATTCAAATTAAAGACACCAGTGTCATGCCGATTGAGTTGTAATTATTTCGTTGCGTGATCAGAGGTTGTAAATGAATGCCCACATTTTATTGTATAGTGCAAATGAACGAATTATCATGGATGTTATAAAAACATTTCCAGTTGATTCCGTTCCTTCCGCCTATCATTCATGATTTTTGGTGTGACAACGGCGCAAGTGTTTTTTTTCTCGTGACATTGATAGCAGAGCGTGATGGTTACATTTTTTTATTATATGAGTCAAAACCATTGACTTGAGAATGGTCAAAACCGATAATGACACATAACGCTAGAAAGCCGTGTGGTATCCGGCAGAGTAGAATAGAACCACATAGAACCAACCCATTACACTCACGGGTGTCGTATAAGGCGACTAATGTCTGAGGCAGAACACCTCGCGCCTCCGTAGACCTGAGAATGGGCAGCAGCGTTTTCAGTTAGTCTTTCATCACTGCGATCTCCAATCCGCCTGCCAAGCGTGGAGATTACGGCAAATTCCTCCCACCATGGGAGAGGTTTATGTCCAGAAGTGGACGTTATTGGCTGTTGTTGTTGTTTGTTGTTGTAACGCTAGAAAAAAGTCTTCATGCGTCAATGTCAGACACCATAACACTTTCCCTCATTGATGTAATGATGACTGCAACCCAAATCCTGCTCTCAATAATAGGAGTTATAGGAGCCTTGGCTTCGGAACTGCCTTTGTCAAAAGGTCAGCTAACTGCCCTGCAGAACTTGTTTTCCGTACGTCAATCAATCCTTCTTGTACTGTCTCGCGCACAAAAAAATGTCTAACACAAATATGTTTGGTCCGTTAATGAAATTCCGGATTGTGAGCGAGACGTATTGCAGCTTCGTTGTCCACTTTGAGCGTCGGTGTGCCTTGTGGCGTCATAATTTGGCTAAATACTCTCTGTAGCCAAACTAGTTCACGAGCACCTTCACTGGCAGCTACTATCTCTGCTTCCGTGGTTGAGATGGCAACGGATGCTTGCCTCTGACTAAGCCAGGACACCGGTCCTCCAGCGTACAGGCAAACAACTCCAGTGGTAGAGCGTCCTGTGAGCTCATCACCGCCGTGATCTGCATCACTGTATCCTTCAATGATGGCTTAAATTCAATTCAATTTTGGCTTAAGGGTGTAAAACACCTCATAACGAGGCCGAAAGCCACTTGTTTTCCTCGACATTGCGATCATTTTTTTGTTCTACACCTTACCTGGGAACCTTTTAGTTACGGAGATATTGGGGGTCAAAGTTCCACCTTTTTTATAAGTTTTTTTTTTTTATACAAGTTTTTAATGTAAGATTTTTACTTTAAACACCTCCACGACCCCCGTACTGTTCAATCCATCCATCAGCACAATGTTTTGAGTGCGTTACACTGAGTTCTACCACAAAACATGCCTATGGCATTAAGTCCGCCTCTGTACTTTGTGCTTGAAGTGTTAAATAAATAAATAAATAAATAAAACATGATTTTTCACCCCAAAAAAAAGTCGTTTCCCAGCAATAATTTTTGCGTAAAGTTACTTAGTTTGATGTACAGAATGCTTGGTTGACGGCTTCGTGATGAGGTCTTTTACACTCTGTATAGTTCCTTTGAGATATCTGAATATACTCTTCACTTTGAGCCAATCAGTCCAGGAAGGATCCTCAAATTTCCTTGAAACTACTCCGACAGCGTATGCAATGTCGGGGCGGGGGCCGTACCTGTCATTAGATACGCTAGTGCTCCTACTATGGAAACGTTCCAGGATCTTCATAGCGTACGATTGCTGAGAAATCAAAATAGAACCGTCTTCCGATTGATCAATTTCCAATCCCAAATAGTAGGATGCTGGTTTCGTGGTGATCTTCAGCGTGTTTCCTAGTTCCTTGAGGAAATGGTTCGCTAAAGCTTCATCTGTCGTAGCTACCAGTCCGTCATCCACATATAGGGTAATCAATATTTTCTTGTCTCCCACTACCTTCGTGAAAAGACAGGGTTCAGCTTCGTTCTGTATGAATCCTTTATCCAGCAGAATCTCTTCAAAACATCTCGTTTGAGGCCATACAGATTACCGACTTCTTTGAAGTTTGCCGACTTTTGAAGATTTATCTGAGTATCCATCAGGCTGCTGCATGTATATCTCCTCTTTCAACTTCCCATTCAGAAAAGCTGTGGATACATCGAACTGTGTCAGATGTAACTTTTCCATAGCGTTGACACTTAACAGAGCTCTTATGGTAGACATACGGGCAGCAGGGCCGTACGTGTGTCTGATCATATTCTATCCCCTTACGTTGCTTAAATCCTTTGACTACCAGTCTTGCCTTGTATCTGTCTATTGTACCGTCTGGATTTCGTTTGATGCGAAAAACCCATTTACAAGGTAGCACCTTTCTGTTTGGAGATAAATCACATAGCGTCCAAACCTTGTTGTCACCTAGGGATTTAATCTCATTCGCCATGGCTTTAAGCCATTCGCCACTATCATCCCTCTCAACAGCTTGTTTGTATGTCTCAGGAAAATTTTCTGTTCCTACGAAGCATACGAAGTCTTCATACTTTTTAGGTCGTGCGATAGTCAACCTGTCTCGAAGATTGTATCGAGGCTCAGCTACAATTAGTTGCTCTTGCTTATCATTAGCATCAACAAAATCATCTACTTCGATATATTCTTAAACTGCTTCACCTTGAACATGAACTTAATCTTCAGCTCTTTCTCCCTCAAGATCATTTTCATCGCTTTCCTGGTACTCGACAAGTGACTCAGGTACTTCTTGAATGAGAACACATCCATTATCGCCGACTTCAGCTCCCTCTGAAATAATGTGGTAGCTTGTCGTTATCCTGAACTCGACGTCTGATTCGAACGTTATATCCCTTGATCTCACTGTCTGCGTTCCGTCGTAGACGCGATAACCGTCATCTTCGCGTAAGTCGTCTTCCAAAAGGTACTCTCTTGCCAACAACTCTTGTGATATTTTCAATGTCGAGCTTGCATTCTCTAGTTGTTGCCGTAAAAATGCTGTTTTGCGTCCTATCTTGCGCTGCTAACGGAGAGAATAAGTTCTTCGTTAACGATGGTACTAGCCACACGTCATTAAGCTTGATTTCTTCCTTCTTGCCATTGACATTTGATGCCACCACTACGGTTCCCTTTCCTAACGCTGGAATTGTGGCCCCATCTGCAGTCGTAACTGTGTGATCAGCGTCAAATTCATGATATTCCGTGAAGAAATCGCTCTTTGCTGCAATGTGCGTCGTTGCTCCGTTGTCGACAAACCAGCTGTGAAGATCTTGTGTTTGTCCTGACGAGCATGTGTTTACCATCAGCGAATTGTTTTTCACTTGTTTGGACTTCGAGCTAAAGCCTGACGTTCTTGGAGTTGGTTTAGGTGGCCTCCCATCGGTGATTCACTTTCTGCACTTGCGCACTCTATGTCCTTTGCCAGAACAGTAGTTGCAAGTCAGTTGTTCATCTTTATTGCGCTTGATTTGTCGCTCTGTATGTCTGGTCACTAGTCTGTCACTAGTGCTCCCTCCTTCGAGCTTACTTGACAAACCAGATCTCTCTCAAATGCGCACAGATGACTTGTCAGACTGTCAATGGTTCTCTCAGACTGCTTTAGCATCAGCCAGCTTGACTTGAAGTTGAAGAACCTGTCGTCCAGTGTGTCTAAGACCTTACAGATCAGAAACATTTCAGGAAGCTTAGCTGTGGAGTCAATCTTGGCAACTTCCACCTTCAATTCATTCCAGACGTTCTGGAGCTGTAACATGTGAGTTGGAATATCATCCGCCTTATCATGCTTTAGTCCAAAGAACTCCAAACCTAAATTGTAAGCTCTATCTTCCGATTGTCCATCAAATAATCTGGGTAATTCCAACCAGACTTTATGAGCAGTCTTAAATCTCATCACTTTTTTAAGTGTATCCTCAGACATATTAGTGGTCAACGTGAGTAGATTGCCAGTTTCAGCCTTCTTATAATTGGCCATCATCGTATTATATCTAGCCGTGTGGTATCCGGCAGAGTAGAATAAAACCAACCCATTACACTCACGGGTGTCGTATAAGGCGACTAATGTCTGAGGCAGAACACCTTGCGCCTCCGTAGACCAGAGAATGGGCAGCAGCGTTTTCCGTTAGTCTTTCATCACTGCGATCTCCAATCCGCCTGCCATGCGTGGAGTTTACGCCAAATTCCTCCCATCATGGGAGAGGCTTATGTCCAGCAGTGGACGTTATGGGCTGTTGTTGTATTATATCTAGAGATGTCAGCGTCACCTGCTCTGACCGCGAGTATAGGTTTAGGAAAACGGCCTTCCACTACTCCTAGGGCTTTTTCAGTACCATCAAATAGATAGGATAGAAAACTTATATTTCCATGTGGACCAGTTTTCTTTTCCTGTGACCTTGCCGATATCTATTTTAGTAGAATAATCCATGATTAGTCTCTTCAAGGTCAGATGATGGGCCCATAACCTGATAACAGAGCGTTACACTTTTTATTATTTAAGTCAAAACCGACAGTCAATAATAATACTTGCTTAAAATAGCATCATATCAAAGAATAGTACATTTTGATACAAGTGGAGAAAGTTTGTTATTGCATCCGAGGCGGAATTATAACACCCGAGCCGTAGGCGAGGGTGTTTTTGAGCCGAGAATTGCAATAACAAATATCCACGTGTATCAAACGACGTTTTTCATTACACTTTTGAAGAAATAAAATAAAATAATGAAAACATTTTTGTCACGAACTATGAAACTATGATATTAATTTTCTTTTTCTTTCGCGCTTTGCTTTCGCCAGGTTGAAGGAGAGGCAAAGGTATGAAGCCGTTAAACAGCCTCATATAAAAATAGATTTATTTTATATTTTTGAATTCAGAACACAAATAAATGTTAATTTGTGTTTAAAAGTAACTATTAGTTTTTATTATTCATGTTTATCTATGATATTCTATTTATAAACACAATTTGAATATTCAAAAAATATTTAGGCCGTAAAGACGCGTAGTGCTTTGCAAAAATAAAATAAAAAACACCTCAGAGCACCTCAGACTATAGGCATTGAACCAATTTGGACTAATTATAGGTATAGTTATCTGTGGTAATTTTCATTCCCGCACACGTGCGGGAGGAGGAAGTGGAAAAAAACGCACGCGTGTGAAATACATTGCATGTTGTACCTAATCGTAGTGCGTTAGGGACCAGTTTTCGAGGAAGTGTATTGAAAAAAATATAATGACACATAACGCTAGAAAAATGTCTTCATGCGTCAATGTACCATAACTAGTGTTGCCAGGTCCGATTGGATTAAAATCGGGGCAGATGGTTAAAGAAATCGGGATTTAGGGTTTTAAATCGGGACAAAAATAAATTCAAATAATTTTGTTAATTTATAGCTTTTCTACTACTATTACTATAAGTTGCTGCCAGTTAAGATCACAATAGCGGTCATTGACCCACCTACATTTATTAAAGTTCTTAACTTCGAAAACCAACAATAAGCCTGTTCAAGTCTTGAATCATCATCTATGGTAATCTTCAACATTTTTTCTAATGAAAAACGATACATGGTTAATTTATTTTGGTTCTGACGAAGAGATATTAAGGAAAGAGCAATGACCGCTATTGTCATCTAAATTAGCAGCAAATATACTATTATTACTATTAATTTAGTAATTCTTATTTCAATTGTACAATAACTTGCTGGACGAATAGACAGAAGAATAGATTAAAAATGGGGGAAAATATACCACCAAAAATAACTTTGTGACCACTAACTGTCTCCCTCGACTCGGATGCAAGAGCATACAGTTCAATTTCTGGTGGTTATTAACTAAATAAATATTTTTTTGGTTCTAATTTCACGATAAAATGGGTATTAATTCTGGTGATCATTCACTAATTTTGGCAATCAAAAGTGATTTTGTTGCCGTTACATTTTGCTAAATCTGGTGGTTCGTTAATTGTATGCCATTAAAAATTACAATTTAAAATCGTAGTTATGTATTGACGCTTTTTTATGTTTAACACTTCAATACCCGCAATTACAGACACAACTAAAATAATAATGCACCGTGCCTCTGGAGGCACGGCCGGGAGCATACGGGTTAAATAACTTATTTTTATTAGAATTATATTTTTCTTTACATTTTGCTGCCTTTATGAATGCCTTGTTTGTTATAACGTATTTATAAAATTCACCGCACGTCATGCAATATATAGAACTTTTTAATTTGAATTCCGTTTAGATATGTTCGAGTGTCGATGTCAGTTCGGTTTCGGTTCTGAGCGAAAGAGAGAGAACAAGCTAGTGATGAGATTTTGTACGCATTGAAGCTCTCGACATGGTAATTCGAATGCGACTGATGTAATACTTAATTACATATTATTTTTTGGCAATAATTATGGTTTTTATTAAAGTTATTGATTTATCGGGACATTTAGCGTCCCGATTTGCACCTGATCCTCAGTCGTCTGCGTCCTCAGACCCCTGAAAATCGGGACGTCCCGCGCAAATCGGGACACCTGGCAACACTAACCACAGACATACCTAACGGTTGTTTTCGTTTGACGATTGTTAACCCATAATACGTAAGCCATAGGATTATTATTTCCCACCACGAAGTAGACAACAAATCTATTTTTATTTTTTTACTGTTTTAGGTACCTATCTAACTAACCTACATAAACGCATTAAATTATCCTAAAATTGTCATGACAGTTAGTGGAGTAGGCCTACAGGGGAAACCACGGTAAAAAAAACGCGCCGAGTACACTACCTCACAGGCAGTCACAGGTTGCGTGGAAATGTGTGCATATCATGTATAATGTGACTCCTAAAATCGCGATGTCTCAGGAATGGTAACTCTTAACAAATAAATCATAAAGCCCATTTTTGTAGAGAATTTTAAGATCTATAACTTTTGTTTGAGGTATTTTTTTGATAAAACTTACCGTTTTCGAGAAAAATCCAAAAATCCTCAAATTTTCACCTTTTACCTCGAATAACTTTTGTAGCACACTTAAAGATCGATGGGGTTTTTAAAACTTTATTTGTAATGGTAAACCCCAGCTCATAATTGACTCTCCGGGAATTTTTGTTATTTTAAATGTTTGTATTGACCAATGACCACTATTATTGATCGAAGCAATGACCGGACTAAAACCGCTTTACAACAGTGTTGTCTGCAGTGCTGCCAATAAAAATTACTCAATTCCCCGACTCAGTGTTGCCAATTCCCCGAAATTCCCCGCTTCTTTTTGATTAATTTGCCACATAATCCACAAAATGATATTTTTTGAATAAAAATACTGTTTTATACAAAATTTGTTTATTATTACTAAAACTTTAATAAAATATTGTACTTTGTAACAAAATTCTCTTACGTCTATAAACTTAATACATACTATTCAAAACAAAGGGCAATACAGGTACAAAAAAAAGTTTTTAATTAAATCTATAACATGGCTCCTATTTTATTTGGAATAGTATATTTAAATGATACAAAATCGTGTTCGAATGACAGTGTTTTAGTTGTGAGTTATCCGAAATAACATAGTTATAGCCCACGGAAAAAAATAGCCTGGATTCCCCGAAATTACCCGATTTTAGTCATTCCCCACGCTCTCCCCGCGCTAACCCCCAATTCCCCGCAAATCGGGGATTTTCCCCGCGATTGGCAGCACTGGTTGTCTGTGATTGGCCGTCGACCGACAATGATGCTATAATGCCCGATCCAGACTCTCCACGAGGCTACACGAGGGAACGCGAGTACGAGAGTGTGGACGGTGCGCTCGTGTCCTCTCGTCTTCCCTCGCCTCGCCTCGCTGTCGCTCCGTTTTGTGTCGGTTTTTCGGACGCGAGTCAAAGGAAGCGAGGGGTGAGGCGAGGGAATCATCCACACTGTCGCGCTCGCTCACTTTGTTGTAACTGCTGCAGAGTAAGGAAATAGTTGAAATCTTGTTAGGTAATCAAGAAAGGCTACTATACCGTTGAGGAATTTAAAACTGACAAATTGTGAATCGATTGATCCTGTAATAACAGTTAACTTGACGTAAATGTAAAATAATATTAGGTGCTGATTGAACGAACTGATAATAATGATTAATTATAAAATAATAAATAAAAAATTTATTCATGTTTTGTATAAAATATAATGTAATATAAATAATTTTAATATAATATTTGTAATGTAAACAATTTTAATGCAATTAATTGTAATAATTAGAATCAATATTTTAAGTAATCTAATAATTTGATATATAAAATATTTGCGGTGCCCTTACAGGGTGCATGTCTTAATACTGTGTCATGAAATTTTAATGCATGCCTAATAACCAGTGTTTGACATGTTAGCAAATAAATAAATAATATTTGTAGGCACATAAAGTAGCTAACGCAGTCACTTCAATCACATCCATCTTGTAGTAGACGTAGCGGGCAAGTGAATAAATCGAGAGTGTGGATTGCTAGCACTCGTGCAGCCTCCACTCGCCAAGACTCGTGCAGAGAGCCTCTAGGAGGCGCCTCGCGAGAGTCTGGATCGGGCATAAGAAGTAGCAGAGCGTGTTCCTAAAATAAAAACGTTTCTACCACAGGAAGGTAGAAAAGTTTTCTTTTTCGAGGGATACTATTGTACCAAACGTTACAAAGGTTAATAGTAGTTATTTAATTTTATACTAGATGGCAGCACCAAATGCCCTGTAAGTTTGTTGTATGTTTTTTGCAATTTATTTACGTAGATTTAATACAAAAACATTTGTAGCATATTTAAAAATCATTTTTTTTATTTAAACACAGTACAAGACAGTTGTTTTTATCGCTGATGATTATAATATAATTATTATTATGTTTCGTAGCTAGCTTCACTTTGGTGTTTCTTAGGTTGCCTAACGAATGTGCAATGACGGCACACAACGGTATTGATTCTGAAGTTTGGCACCACTGATTATGACATGAAAGCAAGATGGCGAAGTTCATCACCGTTTGATGGTTCTCTGTGATAATTCACACATTAGATGTCATTTTTCGAACTTATTTCGTAATGGTCTGGCAAATCAAACATTAGTGAAAAAATCTCTAAGTAGTGTTAAAGTGTTCTAAGTACTGTAAAGTGTTCTTATTTTAGTTAGATGTGCATCTAACCCACCTGAGGAATGTTGGTTTTTTCAGTGATTTGTGATTCGGTCAGGTGTTTTCGTTTTAGTCAAAATTAAAATTTTGTTCTTGCGCAGTGAGTGAAGTTACATAGTTCAGATGTATTTGTGTCGTGGGGATGCTAGATGTCGGGACTGTTTCCAATGTTGGGAAACAAAAGCGTGAACTATTTGTTTTGATAGACCGTGATAAAATAAATTGAGAAGGTCGGACGGAGAAAGAGCTCCGGCCGGAGTTATGGCCTTCAGTGAGGTGAGTGTACTGTCTTTTTAATTGTATTTATGTGGCTTCATAGTATGCTTTGTTGTTTGTTACTTAGAATGAAGAAATTTTAAGAAATCTGTGATACCTACTTTTTAAAACAGAAAAATGACTGTTTTCTTCTAGAATATGTGGCAGAAATAGAACCATTTAACATGCTATTAAATTCATTGAAATTAGCTACTTCGGCACTTGCTAGTTATAAAAATATTTGTGATAATTTTGTAAGTCCCTCATATCTGGGAATTAATTATAACTCTAGATTAGAAAGGAATTGATAATACCTTGTAATAATCCTCTGTGATGCATGCATAAGTATCTTGATATGCTTAATTGTAGCTACCTAGTTCTTGTCTCAAGTAATTGTTACATTATGATTGTGAGTCATGTTGAACATTGCATTTATCAAACTAGTTTTATCACACCATATTTTACATGACATCACAAGTACCTCATTGAAAAATTCTAATTATGCTAAAGAAACAAAATGGGGATGATATTGTACTTTAGGTCTATTCAAAGTCGGTTTTTACATGTTGCAATGATCTGTGAACTCGATGACCTCAAATTCCTTTTGTATTTAAACATTTTGAAATATTCAATTTACATTTTAGTTTATACTTACAATTCTCCATTTATTACACAAAACAGAACCCATTAAGTTAACAGGACAATATTTTAATAATTTTCTTGCATTAAGTATGCTAAGATGCAAATAAATTTTGAAATAAATATATCCCGTAAAGGCTAGGCATAGTATTAGTATAACCTCTATTTCGTCAGTTATGTTTAAGTCCCATACAATAGGGTTCAAGCCTATTATCATCAAACGAGTTCAGATCCACACTGCTTCTGAAAAATTCCTATTTCCATAGTCCAAACGACAACGAATACCAATGTATTAGTTGTCGATTGGACTTGGTATTGACTGGCGTGTCAATACAAGGCAGTCAATACCAAAACCAATAAAAATGTTTCCTTATCATGACACTCACACTTACATTACATGTGCTCAGTAGCGGCTTCACTAGAAATAAATGTCGGTAGGTATTTATTTCTAAGAACAGTAATTACTTTCTTCCTAGAAATGTGGTGCATACTAAGTTGAGAACTCATGTTGCATAGGTATAGGAAGTACTAATACTAGCAAACCTACAAAAAAGAACTTTGGTTGGGAATACCAGTAAAATTGAACACAAATCATAAAATTTGTTAAGAATATGTAGTGAAGTGGAAGAATCACCCCCTCTATGGATACAGAACACCACCCTGTGTAATGCTTTTGCCTATCATATAGTTGCAGTTGTGTGTGTGACAGGAGTGTGTGTTTTAAAAAAAAGGGGTTTTTTGCTTTTAGTGCTTCATCTAAGGATTCAAAACAAATTCAATTTTGGAATCTGTTGTTAGTATGTAAACATGATTAGAATATCTTTCTAAATTACTTTTCAAAGAAGTTGCCCGTTTAGTTGCCTAATGAATTAATGGAGGGCTAGTAAATTGATGATAATGTAACAAACTTTTTAGGTTTGGTTTAAATGAATAGCACAGCATGGTCCACGCAATGAGCTGTTCCACAGTGAGGGCAATGCAACTTTTGCCATAGCTGGCTGATTTTTTTTCTTTTCGCCAAACACGAAACCTTGGCCATATGTTAGAGGCTTGTTTGAGTAATCAATACCAAGAAAAAACTAGCTCTACCAACCGTAACAGAACCAAGTTGGAGTGTTTAGTATCTGCTGTTAATTTCTTTCAGGCATTTTTTTTTTTTTAATAAAATTCTCAGTGTGTGATATTTTAAGTTTTCCATTGATAAGTACTACTCGGCAACTCTAATGAGTCATTCCGCCTCAAAAATATCACGTATGATTGTATTATGATCTAATTATAAAAATAAGAAAAATAGGTAACGCCTGACAAAAAGATACTACTTAGCAATACTTCCCTTGTTATCTTCGTTCGGTTACGACTTATTTCTTTTTGCTATTGATTCCTCGTATTGTCCTCTAACATATTATAACCTAGGTTTCATTTCTAGCGAAAGGAAAAAAGTGAATCATGCCAAAAGTTTACATTGGCCTTTGTTTTCAATAGGTAGTACCTACTTAAATGCATTTGGTAGCAAATTACTTCTATGAAATAAGTTTAACTCAGACATTATTGAAACAAGTTAAAAATTAACTAAATAATATCAAATGAGTATGGTGATTTAGGTACAATACTTGTTTTTCCCACTAGAAGTTGTGCAATTTCTAACTAATTAATTGTAACGAGGCTTTTTAGCTCGTCACATCGATGCATAATATTCTCGTCGTTTACTTGACAAATTAGCTTGGGTGTTGCCTTTTAAAAAAATCATTGGTTGGTTGACTTGGATTCATGTAGTGGTCACACTGATTTTATACTGTCAAGTTCACTTTGACATTGCTCACTTTTCGGCTCGTCAATTTTTTGGGTGATGGCGTAATTACAGCGCTCCTAAGAAATCGTTAAATATAGCTTCCAATGGGCGGCATCTAATCACCATTATGTGGTAGCCGATTGCCCTTGCCCGCATCCTAGTTGGATAGCATATATTTTTGATGGTAAGCGAATTTTTCGTAATTTTGTTCGTTTCACATGTTTTGGTTATTTTCATAGCAGACGCTTTAGTTTCCGATATTTAATTGTTTCAGGATTTTTTTAACTTGGACATAATATATTTGCTTGGATTGCATCATCTACTGATGACTGCTTTTGGATATTTTGGAAGAAACGGTGAGTTTAATAGTATTTGTTCTTATTAGCGTTGGCGTGGTCCGCCATTTTTTCATCAACGCTGTACTCCAGCTAACGAATTATTAATGTTTGTTCGCAGCCGTACGAGGCGTTTCTTTTCGACTTTTAGTTTTCTTTCTACGATTAGTTTTCTTTATACGATTAGTTTTTCTTCCGACGATTGTTCTTATTTTTTACAACGTAAATATTTGAACGCTCGCCTCTACCAAGATTTATGATGGACGCCGTTGGCATCACAGCGGAGGTCACCAAGATGAGCACGTATTTAGCTCATCGGATTTAAATTATTTGACAAAATTTTAGTATGGTTTGTGGTACCTATTTTATATTTTCCAAAGTGCAATAATGACAGGTCACAAAATAACACCCGTTTATTCTTAGTTTTACACCTTTATTCAGAACCTTATGTTTTAATATTAGAAAGGAATTTTTTTGTGTTTTTCTCCCAACCAGCAAGCCTTCGGGTAATGAAATAGATCGTTAACTTCCATGGTCGATTTTTATTGATACCTTCCCGCTTGAAGATTAAAATCCAACTCTCGCAGGTAAGTCTATCCTAGGCATAGTTTTGTGTGTACTCCTGGCGCCCGAATTTCCATTTTTATTTATTATTTTTATTTGGAGCACACTACACATTTTTTTAACATTTATAATATAATTCATAAAACACCCATTCACACTTCTTTTCTTTTTTTTTATCATTACAATTGTCGCTCAGCGAACAGGGACTTGAAGTAGGTTTTGCTGGTAATTATATACTGTCATTATTGCACTATTAATTAATTAACACTTTCACTAATGAGTCTATTGTTTACAGTAATTTGTTCTGTGCATTATTAATTTCATAACTTTGTTTAATGTAACTTTGATAATTTGACTCATGAGTTGTTGTTTAACTTGGTGAATCTTTTGTAAACATAGTTTGTTTAGTTTTTACAATTGATCATTTTGTTTATAACCTGTTGTTTATAACATGTTTTTTTCCTTAGCATAACCAACAATTGTATAGCATAGACCGCTCTTTGTTGTTCTCAACAGTGAAGTTATTTCATAACTTAGTTTAACTTTTTAAGTAAATAATTTAATCTTAACATAAGTACATTATAGTACACCTTGTTTATCTAGATTTAAGCTGTTTGTAAGTGATTATTGCACTTTTTCAACGTTAAATAACTTAGTAGTTTTTTATAAAAATATCACATTGACTTTCATACTTAACCTCAAACTTAGAATTTTATTTTCAAACTTTGATTTATTTTGAAACTTTTTGAAGTTTAGTCATGCCTTTTGCTGCTATTTGTTTTGCTGCTTGTTGACAATGGACAAGGGAGTTCAACTTCCGCCGCTTCATACGGATACGGCTGATGTCGGTATTTGCCTGACTGTTGATGCCAACGCTGCTGAGAAAGCTCATGGGATGGTCAATGCCCCTGATGTTGACAATCCTTTTGAATCAAGAATCGCACATTCTTTTTCGGCTTTCACAGCTCAAGCTTTGCCTTCGTTTAATTATTTGAATGCGCTTGTGAATGAAAACATTCGGAAAAATTTTCCTCCTTTGACAAAATTGCCCGACTTAAAAAGAAGTAGAATAATTTATAGCGGTAAAACTTGTGTTAGACAATTTATTATCCAGATTGAAGAATATTTTCTTTATAAAAATTTTAATGAAAGCCTGCTTGTTGGTTCCTTTTCAGATTTGCTTGACGGTATAGCACTCAAATGGTTTAGATCCATTCGAATTCATATTCCTTCTTGGCATGCACTTAAGCTAGCACTACTAAAACGTTTTGATGAGCCTGATTTTGATTATTTTTTAGAGTATGAGCTCCGTACTAGGAAACAGAAACAGTCTGAGTCACTCCCTGACTTCATCACAGAAATCTCTGACATGGCTAGTCGTCTTTCAGAACCTTTATTTGATAAAACTTTAGTTAATGCGATAAAACACAATATGTTGCCAATTTATACACCTTTTTTGTTTCTTAAACAGATTGATTCCATTGAACAGTTTCTAGAACTTGCGAAGGAACTAGAAGTTGTTGTTGACAGAAAGCCTTTCAAAGATTCAAGTAAGCCAGCTGTTAGGTCTAATGCCGTTTCGAATAATTTAACGTGTTTAAAATGTCAAAAACCTGGACATTCATATAAAAATTGTAAATCCATTCCAGGTGTTGTTTGTTTTAAGTGTCATAAAGCTGGGGTCACCTCTAAGACTTGTGATGTTTGTGATTCGGAAACTAAAAACTCGCAAGAGTCAAAAAAACTGATTAGGCAGCATCGAGCCCACGTTTTTGATAAAACTTCGAGAGACTCGATGTGTGAGAAAATTATTAGTAGTCACAAGCCTGGTAATGTTGCCCGTAACAAAGATTTTTCAAATTGGTTAGACTATTTAAAAACATTTTTTCATATTTACCGTTCAGCCCCTGTTCTTTTTACAAAACAGGAGGATGTTAGACCTTTTTTAGAGTTCACCGTTAGTAATCAAACTTTTTCAGGATTATTGGACAGTGGTTCCAATAAGTGCGTTTTAGGTTGTAATGTTCATAAACAATTTTTGCAGTTAGGATTTAAAATTAGACCTACTTGTGGTTCTGCATCCACAGCGGATGGTTCCTCTCGGAGAATTATTGGTGCCTTGGATTTACCAGTAACTTGCGATGGTATGACTAAGTTAGTAGAATTTTTAATTATTCCTTCTTTTGACCCACCAATCATTTTAGGTTTTGACTTTTGGATTAAATTTAATTTAGCTAAAGATTTGTGGAAAAACATTAAATTTATTCCAGGAAATAGCAAACAGGTTTGTTCTGTTACTGCTATTACTGAATTATCTCCTTCTGAGAAACAACAGTTAAATGATACCATTGCTTTATTTGAAGATATTTCTTATGAGAAAAGAGGCCTAGGTCTCACTCCTTTAGTAGAACATAAAATTAACGTAACTAGTGAACCTTTTAAGCAACGATATTGGCCTTTGAGTCCTGCTAAACAGAAGGAACTTTTTGATGAGGTAGAAGTTTTATTGAAAGAAGGTATTATCCAGCCCTCTAAGTCCCCTTGGTGCTCACCTGTTCTGGCGGTAGAGAAGAAAGATGGAGGAACTAGATTGTGTTTAGATTCGAGACGTTTAAATTCCGTTACTATTAAAGATTCTTATCCCCTTCCTTATACTTCTAGAATATTAGATAACCTTAGAGATGCTAAATATATTAGTACTATAGATCTTTCTAAAGCCTTTTTACAAATTGCACTTGAAAAATCCTCCCGTGAGAAGACTGCTTTTGTGGTCCCTGGGAAAGGACTTTATGAATTTGTTAGGATGCCTTTCGGTCTCACTAATGCACCGGCTGAGTTGCAGAGACTAGTAGATAAACTTTTTGGTCCAGAGTATGATAATTCTGTATTTTGTTATTTAGATGATTTAATTTGTATAAATTCAGACTTTAGCAGCCACATAGAACAGTTGCATAAAATTCATAAAATATTGAAAGAGGCAAGACTAACTGTAAATTTAAAGAAATGTAATTTTTGCAAGGATAGACTTCGCTATCTTGGTTTTATAGTTGATAGTAATGGTTTACACACTGATCCTTCTAAATTAGAGACAATAGAAAATTTCCCTCGTCCAGAAACGGTAAAACAACTCCGTAGTTTCCTTGGTTTATGTTCTTATTATCGTAGATTCATTAGTAAATTCGCTGATATAGCTTCATCTTTGACTAAATTGACAGCAGGTAGTAAAAATTCAAAAAAATCACTCGTTTGGAATGACGAAGCAGAAATTGCCTTCCAAGAATTAAAACAATCTTTAATAACTTCTCCTGTTTTACAATGTCCTAATTTTCAAAAACCTTTCTTTTTGCATTGTGACGCCAGTTCTGTAGGACTAGGTAGTGTTTTAAGCCAAGAGGATGAGAATGGAGATCAGCATCCCATTGCCTTTTATTCGAGATCTCTTAATAAATGTGAAAGAAACTATAGTACCACTGAACGTGAATTATTAGCTATTTTAGATTCCATAGAACATTTTAGACCTTATGTCGAGGGAATGAAGTTTACAGTAATCACCGACCACGCTTGTTTAAAGTGGCTTTTAGGTCTTAGTAATCCTAGTGGACGGTTAGCTCGTTGGGCAGCCAGAATTTCTCAATTTACATTCGATATTATTCATAAAAAAGGTTCATTACACTTAGTTCCAGATGCTCTGTCACGGATAGAAGTCACTGCTATAAACGCTCAGGATAATTTAGTCTCTCCTGACGATGATATTACTGACCCATGGTATAGAAAAGTATTCACCCAATGTCAGAAATATCCTAGAAAATATAAAAATTTTAGAGTAGAAAATAATACTTTATATAAATTTTGTAGAAATAAATTTAACCCTCACAGTTTGTTAGATTGGAAAATTGTTATACCAAAAGAGCATATTTTAGATACTATTAGGTCAAATCATGATGATGTAAACTCTGGTCATTTAGGAATTCATAAAACTTTAAAGAAATTAAAACAACATTATTTTTGGAAAGGAATGTTTAATGATGTTCACCAATACATTTTGTCATGTGATACTTGTAAAGCTTATAAACATACTACTTCTCCCCCTTTCGGTACTATGATTAATCCCAAAAAGGTAGATCGTCCCATGCTTATGCTTTCAGTTGATATTATAGGAATCTTACCTAAAACTTATTCAGGACATAGATACATACTTTCAGTTGTTGATGTTTTCACTAAATATTGCTGGTTTTTCCCAATGATTAATGCTACCACTAGAGTAATTTGTAAACATTTTGAAAAAGAAATATTTCTTAAGTTTGGTTGTCCAAAAATAATAGTTTGTGACAATGGAACTCAATTTACCTCAAAACATTTTGTGGAATTTTTGAAAGGTTTTAATATAACTAAAATATTTTATAACACTTTGTATACACCTCAAAATAATCCTGTTGAGAGGTATAATAAGACGGTCGAAACTTGCATATCGTGTTTTGTTAAAGATGATCATAGAACTTGGTCAACTTTTTTGCCCAATGTTCAATTAGCTTTAAATAGTAGTGTAAACCTCGCTACAGAGTTTACACCTAACTTTCTTATGTTTGGTAGAGAGCTTGTTCTTGATGCTTCATTACATCATTTTAGTAATTCAGTTGATAACTTATCTCAACTAGAAATTTCCAATAGAAATGCTTATGCAGTTTCTCTTAATTCACTTAGTGATATTTTTGTTAAAGTTCAAGTTTATTTGTTGAAGGGGTATAAGCGAAATGCCGCTTATTATAATAAGGGTCGAAAAGTCATTTCTTTTGATGTGGGCGATGTAGTGTGGAGAAGAAGTTTTGTTCAATCTCAAGCACCTGCTTATTTCTCGGCTAAGCTTGCACCTAAGTTCTTAAAGTGTAAAATAACTGAAAAAGTTTCTGATAACGTTTATGTTTTGAAAGATTTAAATAAGGGTTCAGTAGGGCGTTATCATGTAAAAGATATTATTAAATTTTAATTCTGGGGAATTTCGTAGACTTGATTTTGGTGTCAAGTATTGTTGTGTGAAAATCTGTATCTGTTAGAATGATGTATGAAAGGTAATTACAGTTCGAAAGTATTATTATGTTAGGCAACTTCATTACAATTTATTAGATTCCAATTCAATTCTTTCTAAAATAAAACTTAGGTCATTTCGGTTAATTTAAAAAGAATTCTTTTTTCACACTAAATATTTTTCACATCGAAGGATCTTATTTGTTTGTTTTGTTTTCTTGTTTGAGTTGTATGGGATCTTAATTTTACTTTTACATATAGGGTAACCTTGTTTTTTACCTGTGTTTACATTTATTTGAGATCTTATATAATTTCACACTTGTTTTTTTACATTTAGAGATTTAAAAGCTTAAATTTAATTTCAAGTTTTTATAATCCTACCTTTTTTCTTAGATTAAAATCATTCTATTTCATCTTTAGTCTTAAATAGTTATTGATTTGTAAGTCTGCTTCTACTGTTTATTGACAGTGTTTACCATTTCTTATCTCGAGATTCATTCGACATTGCTCGGATGTGACTTTGTTAGCAACGCGTTCATCCTGGACTTTACTTTTTAGGGTCATTCTGTAACCTTTGTTACAAAATGCCTTATTATTTTTGGATCTTGGTGTAACTTTTGACCTTGATTTCAACTATTTTTTCCATTGTGCTCGGAAAGTTCGGTGGTGTTGTGCCGATCACAATGTGGGATTTTGGCCCCGGCCATATTTTTTCCTTTTTCCATTGTGTTGGACATGTTGTTCCAATCACAATGCGGATATTTTTTTTGACTTTCGTCATTCTTTTTCTTTGCGTTCGGAAGTTCGGTGGTGATGTGCCGATCGCATTGTGAAGCTTTGGCTTTACCATTTATTTTTTCTATTGTGCTCGGAAAGTTGGTGGCGTTGCGCCGATCACAATATGAAATTTTTTGGCTTTCGCCTTTTGTTATTGAGATTTCTCATTGGAGATCTCAATGTTTTTGTTTGGATTGGTTTTTGAAGAGGCACTTGCCGATTGCATTCCTTTCCACTTTCAGCTATTGTGTTCGGAAGTTCGGTGGTGATGGGTCGACCACAATATGCTTTTCTTGTTGCAGGTTGTTGCTGTAACAAAATTTTTTGGATATAGTCCTTCAACTTTATCTAATACTTTCGTTTGGGGATAGAAATTTTCGGATTGTTTGTTGTGGAGATAGATAGATAGTCAGTGGCGATGGAGCTTAACTGCACTCGTGGTGATAGGAGAGTTGGAAGCAGTTGACTTTGTAGTCAGTGGCTATGGTGCCTAACTGCACTCTAAGTTGTACTGTTCCAAGTTGTTTGAAATTTTTAGTCAGTGGCGATGGTGCTTAACTGAACTTAAATTTGTGGTATGAGTTGATAGATGAGACGGATTTTGAAATTTTTAGTCAGTGGCTATGGTGCTTAACTGAACTACTATGGGTTTTGGGAAACTTAGGGATTTTCTTCTTTTATTAAGTT
Source organism: Xestia xanthographa (assembly GCA_905147715.2). Classification (NCBI taxonomy): domain Eukaryota; kingdom Metazoa; phylum Arthropoda; class Insecta; order Lepidoptera; family Noctuidae; genus Xestia; species Xestia xanthographa. The sequence goes on from LR990655.1 coordinate 21,779,669, forward strand.
TTTTTATAACTTACATTTTATTTTTAAATTTCTGTAGGTTTGTTGAATTTAGTCAGCGGCTATAGTGCCTAGCTGTACTGTTTTGGAGTTTAGAAGAATTGGAAAGTTTTTCTTTCTTTCATTTATTTGATAAAGTTTTTATAACTTATAATTTTGTCTGTTCTTCACAGATTTCGTTTTTGACTTTTAGTCATTTGCATTTTTTACTTTTATTAAATTCTTGAGACCTTGTCGTTTGACGTTTTCAGAATTCATTTACACTTTGAATCTTTAGTGATTTTTCCTGTGAAATTATAAAATTATTAAGACTGGTTTATTTGGTTAAATAATTCTTTTTTTAATAAAAGAAAGTTCCTTTCTTTTATTTTCGGGGAGGGATGTAATGTAACGAGGCTTTTTAGCTCGTCACATCGATGCATAATATTCTCGTCGTTTACTTGACAAATTAGCTTGGGTGTTGCCTTTTAAAAAAATCATTGGTTGGTTGACTTGGATTCATGTAGTGGTCACACTGATTTTATACTGTCAAGTTCACTTTGACATTGCTCACTTTTCGGCTCGTCAATTTTTTGGGTGATGGCGTAATTACAGCGCTCCTAAGAAATCGTTAAATATAGCTTCCAATGGGCGGCATCTAATCACCATTATGTGGTAGCCGATTGCCCTTGCCCGCATCCTAGTTGGATAGCATATATTTTTGATGGTAAGCGAATTTTTCGTAATTTTGTTCGTTTCACATGTTTTGGTTATTTTCATAGCAGACGCTTTAGTTTCCGATATTTAATTGTTTCAGGATTTTTTTAACTTGGACATAATATATTTGCTTGGATTGCATCATCTACTGATGACTGCTTTTGGATATTTTGGAAGAAACGGTGAGTTTAATAGTATTTGTTCTTATTAGCGTTGGCGTGGTCCGCCATTTTTTCATCAACGCTGTACTCCAGCTAACGAATTATTAATGTTTGTTCGCAGCCGTACGAGGCGTTTCTTTTCGACTTTTAGTTTTCTTTCTACGATTAGTTTTCTTTATACGATTAGTTTTTCTTCCGACGATTGTTCTTATTTTTTACAACGTAAATATTTGAACGCTCGCCTCTACCAAGATTTATGATGGACGCCGTTGGCATCACAGCGGAGGTCACCAAGATGAGCACGTATTTAGCTCATCGGATTTAAATTATTTGACAAAATTTTAGTATGGTTTGTGGTACCTATTTTATATTTTCCAAAGTGCAATAATGACAGGTCACAAAATAACACCCGTTTATTCTTAGTTTTACACCTTTATTCAGAACCTTATGTTTTAATATTAGAAAGGATTTTTTTTGTGTTTTTCTCCCAACCAGCAAGCCTTCGGGTAATGAAATAGATCGTTAACTTCCATGGTCGATTTTTATTGATACCTTCCCGCTTGAAGATTAAAATCCAACTCTCGCAGGTAAGTCTATCCTAGGCATAGTTTTGTGTGTACTCCTGGCGCCCGAATTTCCATTTTTATTTATTATTTTTATTTGGAGCACACTACACATTTTTTTAACATTTATAATATAATTCATAAAACACCCATTCACACTTCTTTTCTTTTTTTTTATCATTACAATTGTCGCTCAGCGAACAGGGACTTGAAGTAGGTTTTGCTGGTAATTATATACTGTCATTATTGCACTATTAATTAATTAACACTTTCACTAATGAGTCTATTGTTTACAGTAATTTGTTCTGTGCATTATTAATTTCATAACTTTGTTTAATGTAACTTTGATAATTTGACTCATGAGTTGTTGTTTAACTTGGTGAATCTTTTGTAAACATAGTTTGTTTAGTTTTTACAATTGATCATTTTGTTTATAACCTGTTGTTTATAACATGTTTTTTTCCTTAGCATAACCAACAATTGTATAGCATAGACCGCTCTTTGTTGTTCTCAACAGTGAAGTTATTTCATAACTTAGTTTAACTTTTTAAGTAAATAATTTAATCTTAACATAAGTACATTATAGTACACCTTGTTTATCTAGATTTAAGCTGTTTGTAAGTGATTATTGCACTTTTTCAACGTTAAATAACTTAGTAGTTTTTTATAAAAATATCACATTGACTTTCATACTTAACCTCAAACTTAGAATTTTATTTTCAAACTTTGATTTATTTTGAAACTTTTTGAAGTTTAGTCATGCCTTTTGCTGCTATTTGTTTTGCTGCTTGTTGACAATGGACAAGGGAGTTCAACTTCCGCCGCTTCATACGGATACGGCTGATGTCGGTATTTGCCTGACTGTTGATGCCAACGCTGCTGAGAAAGCTCATGGGATGGTCAATGCCCCTGATGTTGACAATCCTTTTGAATCAAGAATCGCACATTCTTTTTCGGCTTTCACAGCTCAAGCTTTGCCTTCGTTTAATTATTTGAATGCGCTTGTGAATGAAAACATTCGGAAAAATTTTCCTCCTTTGACAAAATTGCCCGACTTAAAAAGAAGTAGAATAATTTATAGCGGTAAAACTTGTGTTAGACAATTTATTATCCAGATTGAAGAATATTTTCTTTATAAAAATTTTAATGAAAGCCTGCTTGTTGGTTCCTTTTCAGATTTGCTTGACGGTATAGCACTCAAATGGTTTAGATCCATTCGAATTCATATTCCTTCTTGGCATGCACTTAAGCTAGCACTACTAAAACGTTTTGATGAGCCTGATTTTGATTATTTTTTAGAGTATGAGCTCCGTACTAGGAAACAGAAACAGTCTGAGTCACTCCCTGACTTCATCACAGAAATCTCTGACATGGCTAGTCGTCTTTCAGAACCTTTATTTGATAAAACTTTAGTTAATGCGATAAAACACAATATGTTGCCAATTTATACACCTTTTTTGTTTCTTAAACAGATTGATTCCATTGAACAGTTTCTAGAACTTGCGAAGGAACTAGAAGTTGTTGTTGACAGAAAGCCTTTCAAAGATTCAAGTAAGCCAGCTGTTAGGTCTAATGCCGTTTCGAATAATTTAACGTGTTTAAAATGTCAAAAACCTGGACATTCATATAAAAATTGTAAATCCATTCCAGGTGTTGTTTGTTTTAAGTGTCATAAAGCTGGGGTCACCTCTAAGACTTGTGATGTTTGTGATTCGGAAACTAAAAACTCGCAAGAGTCAAAAAAACTGATTAGGCAGCATCGAGCCCACGTTTTTGATAAAACTTCGAGAGACTCGATGTGTGAGAAAATTATTAGTAGTCACAAGCCTGGTAATGTTGCCCGTAACAAAGATTTTTCAAATTGGTTAGACTATTTAAAAACATTTTTTCATATTTACCGTTCAGCCCCTGTTCTTTTTACAAAACAGGAGGATGTTAGACCTTTTTTAGAGTTCACCGTTAGTAATCAAACTTTTTCAGGATTATTGGACAGTGGTTCCAATAAGTGCGTTTTAGGTTGTAATGTTCATAAACAATTTTTGCAGTTAGGATTTAAAATTAGACCTACTTGTGGTTCTGCATCCACAGCGGATGGTTCCTCTCGGAGAATTATTGGTGCCTTGGATTTACCAGTAACTTGCGATGGTATGACTAAGTTAGTAGAATTTTTAATTATTCCTTCTTTTGACCCACCAATCATTTTAGGTTTTGACTTTTGGATTAAATTTAATTTAGCTAAAGATTTGTGGAAAAACATTAAATTTATTCCAGGAAATAGCAAACAGGTTTGTTCTGTTACTGCTATTACTGAATTATCTCCTTCTGAGAAACAACAGTTAAATGATACCATTGCTTTATTTGAAGATATTTCTTATGAGAAAAGAGGCCTAGGTCTCACTCCTTTAGTAGAACATAAAATTAACGTAACTAGTGAACCTTTTAAGCAACGATATTGGCCTTTGAGTCCTGCTAAACAGAAGGAACTTTTTGATGAGGTAGAAGTTTTATTGAAAGAAGGTATTATCCAGCCCTCTAAGTCCCCTTGGTGCTCACCTGTTCTGGCGGTAGAGAAGAAAGATGGAGGAACTAGATTGTGTTTAGATTCGAGACGTTTAAATTCCGTTACTATTAAAGATTCTTATCCCCTTCCTTATACTTCTAGAATATTAGATAACCTTAGAGATGCTAAATATATTAGTACTATAGATCTTTCTAAAGCCTTTTTACAAATTGCACTTGAAAAATCCTCCCGTGAGAAGACTGCTTTTGTGGTCCCTGGGAAAGGACTTTATGAATTTGTTAGGATGCCTTTCGGTCTCACTAATGCACCGGCTGAGTTGCAGAGACTAGTAGATAAACTTTTTGGTCCAGAGTATGATAATTCTGTATTTTGTTATTTAGATGATTTAATTTGTATAAATTCAGACTTTAGCAGCCACATAGAACAGTTGCATAAAATTCATAAAATATTGAAAGAGGCAAGACTAACTGTAAATTTAAAGAAATGTAATTTTTGCAAGGATAGACTTCGCTATCTTGGTTTTATAGTTGATAGTAATGGTTTACACACTGATCCTTCTAAATTAGAGACAATAGAAAATTTCCCTCGTCCAGAAACGGTAAAACAACTCCGTAGTTTCCTTGGTTTATGTTCTTATTATCGTAGATTCATTAGTAAATTCGCTGATATAGCTTCATCTTTGACTAAATTGACAGCAGGTAGTAAAAATTCAAAAAAATCACTCGTTTGGAATGACGAAGCAGAAATTGCCTTCCAAGAATTAAAACAATCTTTAATAACTTCTCCTGTTTTACAATGTCCTAATTTTCAAAAACCTTTCTTTTTGCATTGTGACGCCAGTTCTGTAGGACTAGGTAGTGTTTTAAGCCAAGAGGATGAGAATGGAGATCAGCATCCCATTGCCTTTTATTCGAGATCTCTTAATAAATGTGAAAGAAACTATAGTACCACTGAACGTGAATTATTAGCTATTTTAGATTCCATAGAACATTTTAGACCTTATGTCGAGGGAATGAAGTTTACAGTAATCACCGACCACGCTTGTTTAAAGTGGCTTTTAGGTCTTAGTAATCCTAGTGGACGGTTAGCTCGTTGGGCAGCCAGAATTTCTCAATTTACATTCGATATTATTCATAAAAAAGGTTCATTACACTTAGTTCCAGATGCTCTGTCACGGATAGAAGTCACTGCTATAAACGCTCAGGATAATTTAGTCTCTCCTGACGATGATATTACTGACCCATGGTATAGAAAAGTATTCACCCAATGTCAGAAATATCCTAGAAAATATAAAAATTTTAGAGTAGAAAATAATACTTTATATAAATTTTGTAGAAATAAATTTAACCCTCACAGTTTGTTAGATTGGAAAATTGTTATACCAAAAGAGCATATTTTAGATACTATTAGGTCAAATCATGATGATGTAAACTCTGGTCATTTAGGAATTCATAAAACTTTAAAGAAATTAAAACAACATTATTTTTGGAAAGGAATGTTTAATGATGTTCACCAATACATTTTGTCATGTGATACTTGTAAAGCTTATAAACATACTACTTCTCCCCCTTTCGGTACTATGATTAATCCCAAAAAGGTAGATCGTCCCATGCTTATGCTTTCAGTTGATATTATAGGAATCTTACCTAAAACTTATTCAGGACATAGATACATACTTTCAGTTGTTGATGTTTTCACTAAATATTGCTGGTTTTTCCCAATGATTAATGCTACCACTAGAGTAATTTGTAAACATTTTGAAAAAGAAATATTTCTTAAGTTTGGTTGTCCAAAAATAATAGTTTGTGACAATGGAACTCAATTTACCTCAAAACATTTTGTGGAATTTTTGAAAGGTTTTAATATAACTAAAATATTTTATAACACTTTGTATACACCTCAAAATAATCCTGTTGAGAGGTATAATAAGACGGTCGAAACTTGCATATCGTGTTTTGTTAAAGATGATCATAGAACTTGGTCAACTTTTTTGCCCAATGTTCAATTAGCTTTAAATAGTAGTGTAAACCTCGCTACAGAGTTTACACCTAACTTTCTTATGTTTGGTAGAGAGCTTGTTCTTGATGCTTCATTACATCATTTTAGTAATTCAGTTGATAACTTATCTCAACTAGAAATTTCCAATAGAAATGCTTATGCAGTTTCTCTTAATTCACTTAGTGATATTTTTGTTAAAGTTCAAGTTTATTTGTTGAAGGGGTATAAGCGAAATGCCGCTTATTATAATAAGGGTCGAAAAGTCATTTCTTTTGATGTGGGCGATGTAGTGTGGAGAAGAAGTTTTGTTCAATCTCAAGCACCTGCTTATTTCTCGGCTAAGCTTGCACCTAAGTTCTTAAAGTGTAAAATAACTGAAAAAGTTTCTGATAACGTTTATGTTTTGAAAGATTTAAATAAGGGTTCAGTAGGGCGTTATCATGTAAAAGATATTATTAAATTTTAATTCTGGGGAATTTCGTAGACTTGATTTTGGTGTCAAGTATTGTTGTGTGAAAATCTGTATCTGTTAGAATGATGTATGAAAGGTAATTACAGTTCGAAAGTATTATTATGTTAGGCAACTTCATTACAATTTATTAGATTCCAATTCAATTCTTTCTAAAATAAAACTTAGGTCATTTCGGTTAATTTAAAAAGAATTCTTTTTTCACACTAAATATTTTTCACATCGAAGGATCTTATTTGTTTGTTTTGTTTTCTTGTTTGAGTTGTATGGGATCTTAATTTTACTTTTACATATAGGGTAACCTTGTTTTTTACCTGTGTTTACATTTATTTGAGATCTTATATAATTTCACACTTGTTTTTTTACATTTAGAGATTTAAAAGCTTAAATTTAATTTCAAGTTTTTATAATCCTACCTTTTTTCTTAGATTAAAATCATTCTATTTCATCTTTAGTCTTAAATAGTTATTGATTTGTAAGTCTGCTTCTACTGTTTATTGACAGTGTTTACCATTTCTTATCTCGAGATTCATTCGACATTGCTCGGATGTGACTTTGTTAGCAACGCGTTCATCCTGGACTTTACTTTTTAGGGTCATTCTGTAACCTTTGTTACAAAATGCCTTATTATTTTTGGATCTTGGTGTAACTTTTGACCTTGATTTCAACTATTTTTTCCATTGTGCTCGGAAAGTTCGGTGGTGTTGTGCCGATCACAATGTGGGATTTTGGCCCCGGCCATATTTTTTCCTTTTTCCATTGTGTTGGACATGTTGTTCCAATCACAATGCGGATATTTTTTTTGACTTTCGTCATTCTTTTTCTTTGCGTTCGGAAGTTCGGTGGTGATGTGCCGATCGCATTGTGAAGCTTTGGCTTTACCATTTATTTTTTCTATTGTGCTCGGAAAGTTGGTGGCGTTGCGCCGATCACAATATGAAATTTTTTGGCTTTCGCCTTTTGTTATTGAGATTTCTCATTGGAGATCTCAATGTTTTTGTTTGGATTGGTTTTTGAAGAGGCACTTGCCGATTGCATTCCTTTCCACTTTCAGCTATTGTGTTCGGAAGTTCGGTGGTGATGGGTCGACCACAATATGCTTTTCTTGTTGCAGGTTGTTGCTGTAACAAAATTTTTTGGATATAGTCCTTCAACTTTATCTAATACTTTCGTTTGGGGATAGAAATTTTCGGATTGTTTGTTGTGGAGATAGATAGATAGTCAGTGGCGATGGAGCTTAACTGCACTCGTGGTGATAGGAGAGTTGGAAGCAGTTGACTTTGTAGTCAGTGGCTATGGTGCCTAACTGCACTCTAAGTTGTACTGTTCCAAGTTGTTTGAAATTTTTAGTCAGTGGCGATGGTGCTTAACTGAACTTAAATTTGTGGTATGAGTTGATAGATGAGACGGATTTTGAAATTTTTAGTCAGTGGCTATGGTGCTTAACTGAACTACTATGGGTTTTGGGAAACTTAGGGATTTTCTTCTTTTATTAAGTTTTTTTATAACTTACATTTTATTTTTAAATTTCTGTAGGTTTGTTGAATTTAGTCAGCGGCTATAGTGCCTAGCTGTACTGTTTTGGAGTTTAGAAGAATTGGAAAGTTTTTCTTTCTTTCATTTATTTGATAAAGTTTTTATAACTTATAATTTTGTCTGTTCTTCACAGATTTCGTTTTTGACTTTTAGTCATTTGCATTTTTTACTTTTATTAAATTCTTGAGACCTTGTCGTTTGACGTTTTCAGAATTCATTTACACTTTGAATCTTTAGTGATTTTTCCTGTGAAATTATAAAATTATTAAGACTGGTTTATTTGGTTAAATAATTCTTTTTTTAATAAAAGAAAGTTCCTTTCTTTTATTTTCGGGGAGGGATGTAATGTAACGAGGCTTTTTAGCTCGTCACATCGATGCATAATATTCTCGTCGTTTACTTGACAAATTAGCTTGGGTGTTGCCTTTTAAAAAAATCATTGGTTGGTTGACTTGGATTCATGTAGTGGTCACACTGATTTTATACTGTCAAGTTCACTTTGACATTGCTCACTTTTCGGCTCGTCAATTTTTTGGGTGATGGCGTAATTACAGCGCTCCTAAGAAATCGTTAAATATAGCTTCCAATGGGCGGCATCTAATCACCATTATGTGGTAGCCGATTGCCCTTGCCCGCATCCTAGTTGGATAGCATATATTTTTGATGGTAAGCGAATTTTTCGTAATTTTGTTCGTTTCACATGTTTTGGTTATTTTCATAGCAGACGCTTTAGTTTCCGATATTTAATTGTTTCAGGATTTTTTTAACTTGGACATAATATATTTGCTTGGATTGCATCATCTACTGATGACTGCTTTTGGATATTTTGGAAGAAACGGTGAGTTTAATAGTATTTGTTCTTATTAGCGTTGGCGTGGTCCGCCATTTTTTCATCAACGCTGTACTCCAGCTAACGAATTATTAATGTTTGTTCGCAGCCGTACGAGGCGTTTCTTTTCGACTTTTAGTTTTCTTTCTACGATTAGTTTTCTTTATACGATTAGTTTTTCTTCCGACGATTGTTCTTATTTTTTACAACGTAAATATTTGAACGCTCGCCTCTACCAAGATTTATGATGGACGCCGTTGGCATCACAGCGGAGGTCACCAAGATGAGCACGTATTTAGCTCATCGGATTTAAATTATTTGACAAAATTTTAGTATGGTTTGTGGTACCTATTTTATATTTTCCAAAGTGCAATAATGACAGGTCACAAAATAACACCCGTTTATTCTTAGTTTTACACCTTTATTCAGAACCTTATGTTTTAATATTAGAAAGGAATTTTTTTGTGTTTTTCTCCCAACCAGCAAGCCTTCGGGTAATGAAATAGATCGTTAACTTCCATGGTCGATTTTTATTGATACCTTCCCGCTTGAAGATTAAAATCCAACTCTCGCAGGTAAGTCTATCCTAGGCATAGTTTTGTGTGTACTCCTGGCGCCCGAATTTCCATTTTTATTTATTATTTTTATTTGGAGCACACTACACATTTTTTTAACATTTATAATATAATTCATAAAACACCCATTCACACTTCTTTTCTTTTTTTTTATCATTACATAATGAAGCAGGTACTGTGCCAATAAGTTCCACTAACTGCATTAATTAAGTAATAGCATTTTAATTGTCTTCTGCCTCCTCATGTTCCATGAATTCGATTCGATTCGGGAACAATTTTGTTGGACCCTTACAACTTTCAATTTATAGGTGCTTTCCGAGAATCCTAACTTGGTAGAGTGCTTGAAAGGACTGTAAAACAGGCATAAAATGAATGTGCCTGAAATGTCTTCAAAAAGTTTATTACCTAATATAAAACCAAGGCTACCTAACTTGTACTGGTTCACCTAAGCACTAAACTTGATTACAATACACACAGATTATTTATAAGCCCCAGTTTTGACGCATCATGTTTTATGAGAGCTCATTTCTTATTCGTTCCTGGTGCATTAGTCTGAATACTTCCATTGTGCTAAAAATTATACATTCACAACTTACACAATAGTTACATCTCTAATTTGAGAGCTCCAAAATGTCAGCATCGGGCGGATTGGCCGCGGCGCTCATGACGCAACAACCGTTACCAATTCACACGACAGGTTTGTTCCTCGAGGGCTAGGGGCTACGGCCACAGACTACAAGCGAAGTTAGTGAAGTCATTTGGCTTTGGATGAAACATCTTCAAATTGGCTGTAGGCGTTTCATAATTGTAGCGTTTAGCGGCAGTTTCCCACGGTTCGATTGTTATTCTGTGGCCGACGTGAGACGCGTCGTGCGTAGCCGTCGAGGTGACTGATATCGCTGCGTGAGACTGCACTGTTACCTTTTCGGAAACGGAGCCATAAGAAGTAGGCTTCCGTCTTCCTCATGCCATTGTTCAAGTTACTGTACAATTTTGGCGCAACGAACATTAATTTTTAGCTCTACATTTCATATTTATGGAGAAGTTTCCAGAACGTTATAATTAAATAGGAATGACTGTCATTAAATTAAGTCTTGGGTTCGAACCCAGACAGGCGCATTAATTTGTGTAATTTATTTCATCACCACTGCTCTCAGAACGGTAAAGGAAAACATCGTGAGAAAACCGGCATGACCTAGAACCATGTAACATCTACCAAACCTTCCTTGATTATAGGCCATTCCCTCTCATAGAGAGGAGGCCTGTGTACCAGCAGAGGGAACATTCATAGGCTGATGATGATGATCATTAAATTTTCTGCAACAGGAAAGTGTTGCTTTAAAAATATAGGCAAGTCTGTATATTTACGGAAGCTGCGGAATATTATAGGTACCTATATTATTTAGCTTCACGTTTCTTCCTGTGAACACTGACTTTAAATACTTCCTTAGGTTACACGTGTACGGTCTACTGCAAATAGACGAGAAGAGTAGTCGCTGACGAGATTTCCCGACAGCCGTTCACTGATGAAATCAGTAACGAACAGAGAAAAACAACAGCAAATAAAATCCATACTTAAACTAAACCTGGCGAACGAGTAAAGGATAAAATAGGACTAAGTTAACGGAGTTTCTTTCAGGTTAAAATAATTATGTCAACCTAAATTATACGCAAGACAAGACTTCGTTTCGTGATGATCGTCGATCTAAAAGACACTGCTCTACTTTTTTATAGGAAAAGTTTTTTTTTACATGAACCGAATTCTTTAATTTTCTAGTAACTTTGCCGACTTCCCTTGACCGGGACCTTTTTAATTTTATGTAGTTAATTAAAAAGGTACCGACTAATTAATACGAAAAAAACCCATTTCAAATAAATATAACAAAAGTAGGAAGTGGCGTACCGATTACATATCGGTACTTATAATTAGCATACCTACCTATAACGTGATACGGGCATAAATATATCAAGTTATAGGTAGTTTCCTATGAACTTTAGCCGTAGGGAAGTGCCCTATTGTGTGTTACAAAGAAACGAAACGGTCTAGTTAGGTGGTAGAACTGGTAGGTAAGTAAATATTGTGGTGTTTGCCTAGCGTGGCGTTCGTTATCTATATGGGCCGTAGTTTCCTCGTCGGGCCCCCGATTGCACCCGTATGTGAACAAAATCTATCCTTTTATTTTAAGTCTTCAAATTGTGGGGCTCGTGGCTAACCAATAACTGCTACAGCCTACACCAGTCGATGTTTAACGTTTGAGGTCGGTGTTTTTCTTAACAAATTGTAGATCTTTGACGGGAAAGTCCGAAACCAATCTTTCCAAGGGGTATCGCATTACCTAGTAACTGGGTTGAAGAGGCCTGATATGCAGTCACTCCATGTAAAATACTGGCTAGATTTGAAGCCTACCCCAGTATAGCTACCTAGTAGGAAAAGGGCCTATGTAAGTTAGTCACAAGTGTTTATAAAGCTGGAAGGATTTAACAACATCAGCTGAGCTGGGACGTGCTAGGTATCTTGGTAGTTGCCAAACTTAAATAGGTTTGGTGAATGTGGCCCGCCCGACATCTTCGGATGTTTGTGCTGCGGTGCGGCGACGCCACGGAGTTAATGAAATTCCAAGTATTTAACTCTACGCTGGTATTTGGGACTTCGCCGGGGAGGAAGGAGGCATCGACTCAAGTACTTACACTTGTAAATGTAAATTTTGTCTGATTCTCAAAACAATATTTTACAAATAATTTCCGGAATCGTCTGTCGTGGCCACGAACAAACCTAGGCTCGGAATCCTATTACAAATGCGCAGCACACGCTTTTACTCATAATAAAATATCAGCATTCCGAAATAGTTGCGATATTCAGCCGAAGAAGCCTGTCATCATGACGTGACACCAAAACGAATCGGTCAAATTTTAGGCAATCGTGCGCGTAGGTCATCAACCCGAACTTTATCAAATTGTTATAGCCCTCCGAACAGTAAAGTCTACCAACTCCAACAATTATTTGCATAGGAGTCTACTCTTGCCAGTGCCACCCACAAAAACAAAAAAGTTAAATAGAAAATTCCGTTTAGCGTAACGTACATTGTTTGGTTTTGTACTTAAATTCTCCCGAAGGACGGTGCCACCCAGCTATGTACAGCCAACTTGTATAATTTCCACAGCGTCGAACAATTTACTGTGGAGCATTGTAAACACCTGCTTTTATTCCGACATTCCCTTTTGTTTAACTTTTCTGGATGTCACAGTCGTTGTGGGAAACCTACAACGGAATGATAGCCACAGACATCTACGTTTTCTCAAGGTAAAAAGAGGTCTATAGTCTGGCAAAAATTCTCAAAACCAAATAAAATGAAGTAGTAAATCGGTATAATTATCACTTAATCAATTTGCTTTTAGTAAAATAAAAATCAATAATATTACCAAATTGAAGATCTCACACGTTTCACGTAAATAAGTGTCAATAATTTTTATTAGCGTTGTAATGCAACTGATGTTGCCATCAAATAAACAATAGAAAGAAAACGCCTTACTTAATAGTTTATAAATCGACTGATATATTAACGTAATTCACCTTTGACCTCGTTCGTGCTCTTCGTGAACTATGGGGCTCAATAGGTGAAAGGCGCGTGCCGTGATCGTACCACCAAGTACTACTTACGGTTATACCACTGCTCATGGTACTACCTATATGACGGGTTATTGTGACCTAGACACACCTAGCCTGCTCTGTGACATGATTGATTTGAAAGGGAGTGTTTCTTAAGGTGGACGCATCAGGGTAGCCAACGAAATTCAATTTTTCTTACGTTTTTTTTGTAATTTGCAGGTCAGTATCCAGGTTATATGTGTAAAAGGTGTAAAACACCTCTTAACGAAGCCGAAAGGCACTTGTTCTCCTCGACATTGCGATATTTTTTTTTGTTCTACACCATACCTGGGAACCTTCTAGTTACGGAGATATTGGGGGTCAAAGTACCAACTTTTTTACAAGTCTTTTTTTTAAATACAAGTTTTTAATGTAAGATTTTTGCTTTAAACACCTCCACGACCCCTGTACTATTCAATCCATCCATCTGCACAATGTTTTGAGTGCGTCCACAAAACATGATTTTTCACCCCAAAAAAAAAGTATAATGTTACTTTTGATGTACAGAATGCTTGGTTGACGGCTTCGTAATAAGGTCTTTTACACCCTCTATAATGTTGATTAAAATATGGTTCGCGACCATAATAATCATAAATTATAAATTATACCTTCTCAGTTCATTTAATCCCATTGAATGACTTTTTCAAGGGATTACATTAATAATGAGGGATTATAATTCTGTAAATATAAATTATACGCCGTTAATTATTATAGGTCGTTCTGGAATCGAAAGCCATAAACTCGATCATTCCAGAACGACCTAAAAAATAAGCGTGGTCTAACTATTCGTACACGAAATATTTTCAGAGAAAAAAGAAATAAAAATACAGCCTAACACACTGTCCTGCAAATTGCAAAAAAAGCAAGAAAATTTGAATTTCGTGGGCTACCTACCTCAATGTAGCTCTAAAAATCTGAATATTTATCTAAATATTTTATCTCAAATTAAATCTTGTTTTGCTCCTGACGTTACAGGTAGTCATTGGCCCAAAAAATCTGACAACCATGCAGTCTTACCAAGGGGTATCGTATTGCCCAGTACTAACTGGGTTGTTGAGGTTAGATAGGCAGTCGCTCCATGTAAAATACTGGTATTCAGCTGCATCCGGTTAGACTGGAAGCCTGACCACAACAAAGGCAAAAAGGGAAAAGGCTAGGCTAGATGATGATAACTATACTACAAATGTCACTTACGGGATATCTTCCGTGATTATGGTTTATTTTTGAGCTCCCGATATTTCGACGCTGTTGCAAGCGCCATGATCGCGGGATAAACCATTAATCACGGAAGATATCCCGTAAGTGACATTTGCAGTATAGATAAGAATCGTGAAAGCTTAAAACAGTGTCAGATGATGATACTCCTGACGGAAATGTATCTGATGCGTAAATAAAAATGTATCAATACCTAATTGTATAAATATGAGCGGCCATCATAATGCAAAATCAGTAGGTAGGTATATAACAATGAATAAAATGCGGCTACGCGGAACTAACTCTGTTTTTGATCTGATACGTTCACTTTTGTCGTGTCGTTGTTATATTCATAGCGATATTGTGACGAAACTCGAAATGTTGACCTAAATATGTGAAAACATTGTATTTTTAAATGTTGCACTTTATTTTGATACGCGCTCGGAGCCAGTTATATGCTTTAATAAAATAAACACGCGTGAAGGAATGTGGGGCGAAATTGGAAAGCATCGTGTTCTTACCTACTTAAAGCCATTATTTTATAATATAAAAATATTTATTTCGGTCGAGAAAATATTTCTATGCAAGCTATTTTTTTTTATTTATTCCCTCCTCGATATCATTTATTTTATTATGATTCAAATTCACCGAATTTAAATTCAACTAACGTTACAATAATGACATATTCTGCATTTTCATAATGTTGGTGGACACCTCTTTTAAATAATAACAACGCAATATTTGCACTTCCCGTACCTCGAGTTTTAAATTACAGTATTACATTGTATGTTATTTTTGTACCTGAAACTTTGTTTATTTCATTGCCACATAACATTAGAAATGACATAAAACATTGTACTTTTCTCACATAACATGCAAGACGTAAGTCGTCTTGCAAGACTTGCATAACTTAACAAAATTGACACTCAAGCTTTTATGAAATGTTAATTATTGTGTGCCCTAGCCGAGAGACGTGTCAAAGGAACGTCACCGAGGCATAATATCGACTTGGACCTTAAATATTCATACCAGGCAGCCAACGCCAGCCCATCAATATTAATAACTTACAGTGTCGGTGATAGAAAAGCGCTTCACCAATAAATAATAATTGTTCAGGAAACTGTTGGTAATGAACTATAAGCTTGCCTTTATTTCTCTTGCTTGTAGTTTAATATACACGGTAGTTCGAGTTCAGACGATACATGTAATTATAGACGTTGCTACAAATGAACGCGTCTATAGTAATTACGTTTTTAATAGTGCTGATATGATCAAAAGAAAGTCGACAGCTCCAATTAATTTCAAACTATTTTTATTTAAACAAATACGATGCATAATTTTCACTTCCCTATATTGTTTTCTCTCCTTCAAAGCACTTTCGTGCCAATAATGAGTAAATTCAAGGAACCGCAAATTGGTAGTGGATTTAAATTAACAGGTTTGTAAAGCAGTAGATAACATCTAATGTGACTAACCGCAGTTAATGAACTTACCAACACATACCGGTACATCCCAACTCACTTATCTTCGCATGATTGCAGTTTTTTACATATACCTTGTTTTACTTCGACAGACTTCAGAACAGGTTTTCTATTTCGATTAGAATTTTATTTCAGGTCATCAACTTTAATACCGTAGTGTTACTATGAAAATTAATCGTGTATTCACAAAACATACTTGCTTTACTTACTGAATATCAATCAGCTAGAACCCGTATTTGAAACATTGTATTTTTTAAATAATTGCTGTCGTATTTGTAAATTTTCATGCCGATAATAAGTTGTTTGAGTAATTTTGATAATTTTACCCGTCTACAAATAAAATTAATGAAGGAACAATATTAATTCGGCTTGAAAGTTCTTGTATTTCTGACAAATGTTGTTCTTATCACTTTGAATTTGATTGATTAATGTTTCTGAAGTAAAATTATACATTCAGAACAAAGGATCTATTATTGTTCAATTTGGATTAACCAGTATTTACTTAGTCATTGTTTGTAAACATCAAATCTTGGAACAAATATTGCATTTACTCCCTTTGTGAAGCAGTAGAAGGAATATTTTCGTTTGCTGAATGATGCGGCACATTCTAACCGCAGAGTACCGTATTCTCGCCAGTTCGCCACTGGCCACACTAACAAGGTTATTCGATGACGGATCGCCGAGGTGATTGATCGTCAATATTATTTATTTTAGGTGCTAATGGCTGCCTCAATTTCCAAGCATATCTAACCTATGTATACAGGCCTAAAGTTGAGACCTGGGAGCCTAAAATGGCCGCTTTAGCAGAATCAGTGGCCATCTTAGACCCATACAGGCCTAAAGTTGTGACCTGGGGACCTAAAATGGCCGCTTTAGCAGAATCAATGGCCATTTTAGACCTCCTGTAGTTTTGCCTTTACAAATGATCAAAATTGTGTGTTCTGTCTTCACTAATGACCCTGGAAACATGTAATAATACGCTAATGCCTATATCATTTCGTTATAAGGTTGATAAATTAATATGTAAGCAAGTAGCACGGTGATGTTCCGAGGTCGGGCCCGTTATAAGTCAGGTTTTCACTGACCCATGCCGGTTTACGGTGCACCTATGTAAATATTCAACGGTTTCATATGCCACAGAGTAACCAATAATGTTTGGTATTTGAGATAGAGGAATTTACTATTGAATTACATCTGTAATCCAGCAATAACGTATTTTAATGGGAAATAACGTATGTACAAATCAACGTGTTGATCAGCAATTTGCATAATTATTTCGCGTAAATACTTACCTGTGCAAAAGCCACGCAATTTATTTGATTTAATAAGTACACAGAATACAAGGCTTATATTAGTTTGAGCGACAGCAAAGCCGACAGTAGACAAATTATATTTGTGAAGACCTACAAGAATGGCCCAAGGGTTAAGAAAAACTAAAGTCATATTAACGGTTAATAGGCTTGTGTCCTGAAAAAATCTAATTAGTCCGTCAGTTAGATTATCAAAAAATATTTGACCCGGGTTTTTTCTTTTGTTACGTAAACCAAAATTGACGAAGATACAACGCTTTTCAAATTTTCAATACGTCACGCCGTGCTATAATTTTTTGTGCGTTGTGACGTCACACTTAGACGTCAAACTCACTCTTAAGTTTTGATGCGTTTTATCTTTGTCAATATTCAAAAATACGTGTCCATTATTTTCCAATACTCTAACTGACGGACTAAATAGATTTGCAATTTAGTGATTGATGGTGGAAACTAGCCTATTTACACACGACGACCAACAAAACATTATTTTCTTCTAACAGAACAGTAATTGCAAAATTACGGACAATGAAAACGTCCGGTTATGTCTTAAGTAGTAATTGATTTCCAGACATGGTAAGAGAGCCTGCATTAATTGGCTATGCGTGTACATCCGACCTTGGCCTTTGATATCATTAGTTTGGTGTCCCACACGCGATGCTTCTGCAATTATTGTTGTAAGAAATACCAATTATGTATGCAAATAGTACACACATCTGTATAATGAAACTTTATTGTCACAGTGCATAAGTATCTAGGCGTTCTAGTTATTGCTTTATTTTCGGGCTACTTTGGCCCATAGATAAATACCTTACAGACTAACATAATATATCTATACATATAATAAAACAGTAACGAAAGAAAAACTGTACATTGAGAATTTTCGAGAAATAATAAGTGGCTTTTGTTAGAAAAACGTAATTGATGACAAAAAGTGACTTTAGAATTTTTGTCTGTTTGTCTGTGTGTATGGTACGGCTTCACGCCAAAACTACTGGATAGATTAAATTGAAATTCAGCAAAAATGTTCTTTGTAAACCAAGGAAGGCTTTAGGCTACATATTATCACGCCGTATGTTATAAAACTTTTTAAAATCAATATTGCTCACCTCCAGCAATATTAATTTTAAAAGGTTTTTGTTCGTAATTGAATGCTCAAAATGACATGTTATAAGCTATCAAATCAAATCAAATCAAAAACTTTATTTCGAACAAGAGTCCATATGGGTTAGTAGCGAGTACTTATGAGCTATGTTAGTACGACATTAGGAGAAAAGATCAATTCAAATTCATTAATTAATACAATTAAACCTCATTCAATATAATCCTATTCATTTCATCATTACATTAAAATAGCTATATTAATTAGCTAATAATATAATTAAAGATTATTAGTTAATTTTTATTAATTAGCTATATTATGTGACGCAGACTAAGTTGCGCAGGTCAGCTAGTATACATAATTATAATAGTACAAAGTGTGTTAGTGTTTAAACTTAAAACTATGTTAGTAAAACACACTTCACTCAAGCACTGCCTTCGTGCGATCGTGTGGCACTTGTCCGCGGAAGAGACGGACACCTTGCGGCCAAAAGTCCTCTGCCATGACGAAGTGCAGGTAGCATGTATGTAGGTACCGCACCACGAACGCCTTTAGTTTATGTTACTCTCTATGTTACACGACTGACAGTCTGAATGTTACGCAAGTTGTATTCAATTCGACTATTCCAGTGAAATCGAAATCTACGCAATTACCTTTTCAGAACACGCAGTGTTACGTTTCTACTTAAAAATAACAAAAAGACCATAGTTTTATCTTAACACTTTTGTTCAGCGGTCCCTTATCATTATTTATCAACGATAACGCGGTCCAGATTATCATGAAACAAGTTAAGATGTTGCACGGACACGTGTTGAAATCTCGGAAAACGCATTTAAAATCCGATAAATTACTCCGTAATTTTAGTTAAGATTAATTGACCTGAATTGTTAGTACTGTTCGTTAACGTTTTGATTGTTTTATTAATCTGATGATTGTTTGCGTCATTTATTGTAGTAGTTGTAGATTGATTTGTAGTTTCGATTAATCTTGTTAAAAAATCTCCGGTGTCCATAATGTTTAAGGTTTCCCGGTAACCTAGCTGTTTTCTAGATCAAGGTGTGTCGAGCTATTTTCAGCTCAAAACCACGAGACTAGAATCGATTCCTTGCTCTCAAAATAGAGAAGTAAACTCATTGGAAGTTCTGCTGTTTTTGTTTGTACTAATAAAATAGCAAGTGGATCATATAATTTGAGATACAATACAATACAGGTATCAAATATTTTCGATGGTAATCGAAACTCATTTACATACAAGCCACATTAAGGACGCAAATTTGAGGCCATTGCCGTTATGTTAGTGCTAAAAACTTCAACGAAGCAAAATAGTCTACATTCCGCAGAAATGGTGTTTAGAGATACCATAAATTTTGCGAGAACAGGATTCCTGTCACCCGCCACGCTTTATCTTTTCTCTTAATCCTTTGTTTTGTACCGTCTTGGTCGTGTTTTTAGGTCCAATGATATCCGTAGCAGATCTTTATTTTAGGATTAAGGATCTTAGGGTTTCTTTTTAGAACTTTCAAACGGATTTAGATTGCTAAATTAAGGAAGGAAGAGAAAGTCTGCTCCGCGGTTTAGAATTTTGCTTGTTACAACTCTTACCAACTTGAGTTGTGTGGGAACTTATATACAGTTATAGTAGTGACATTGACTGGAATATGTTTTCGCAATCTAGAGAGCCCTTAGTACATACTACCTACCTATGCTATAGTGATTTCTCAGCAGCTCTAAGTATTTCGTCACAGCGCGCTTCGCGTAGGTGTGTATCCGATATTACGCATTACATATTCACAATACGACTGTAAATTCATGCTAATTACGTTCTTAGCGAGACGTTCGTACGGTGTCAGCATAGCCTTGAAGAAATATTATATTACTCGCTTGTACGCCTTGTACATAATTGATAATTTACAAAGAGTGTGTAAACGAACCGTTTACACAAAATAATAGGATTCAGTTTTCAAGAGAATTAATGTTTGTTTATTTTAAACTTTCTGTCGTAAAAGAAAAAGGTATTAAAGTGAAACGCAACGTGTTACCATATTTAGTAATCATTAACTCCGATTGAGTTCATTCTAATCGACGATTTAATGTTGCGTGACCGTTCGTTCTAGTCGCTGTCTGTAAGCACTTTCCAAAATTACGTTCATTCAGCCAAGTATACCTATAAAATAAACACCATCTGTTGTAAATCTAGCGACAAATTAGTGTACAGTACCTTGAATGTAGCAGTAAAGTTTACAAGGTCTAAATGAAGGTCATCCTCATCCAATAAACTCACGCGCTACATATGGAGCAAAAATATTTTTAATAATGAGATTGCATTGTTTTACGGCCATTTTTAGTGAGTACTGCTTTTAACTGAAATAATAAACGTCATTCACTATACTAATAGAGCATTGTAAAGTTTATTGAAACATAAATTTAACGTTTCATCTCGTCTTAACTCTGCGCAATGTTATAAACTAAATCTGAATTCAGTGTTGTTTTATGCCTCACTATGTTGTTAAATGAGCACTGAAAACCAGTCAAGTAATAATTTACTTGCAAATAAACTATTATATTATTACGTACCTACGTATTAATTTTCAATAAAACACCAACCCCTTTATTGGAGCAAGATTTCTTATTACGGTGTAATTATTCAATATTGATTGCTTCTCCATTAGTGAGGCTGTTTTAATCTCAATAGAGGCACGCTTAATTGGTGAGAGCTTAGACCGACTGACGTTTATTAAAGCTATCTATAATTGAAGAGATACTATATCGTAAAACGAGCCCTATTTTGCATAAACACACAAAGCCGGGTAATTAAGTCGTTTACATAAACATTATCTATTGAGAGAGTGTTGTAAATAGTTTCTGTAAAATAGAGAGTAAATTATTTAGAAATTAATAGGCTAGTCTCCACCCTAAATAAATTGCAAATCTATTTAGTCCGTCAGTTAGACTAGACACGTATTTTTTTGTTTTTGTAAATCAATGATTATTGACAAAGATAAAACGTATCAAAACTCGGGAGTGAGAGCCCGTGACGTCAGAACGCACTAAAAATTATACCACGGCGTGACGTATTGAGAATTTTAAAAGCGTCGTATCTTCGTCAATTTTGTTTAACGTAACAAAAGAAAAAATACGGGTCAAATATTTTTTGATAATCTAACTGACGGACTAATTATATTTTTTCAGTTGATAAGCCAATACGTAAATAACGCACTTACGTAAATAATACTAGTCACGCAACGTTGTCACTCTACTTTGATGACTGAATCAATATTATGATTTACTAATTAATGACCAGTATTTACAATCTAGTTAGGGCCTCCCAAATGTATATGGGTTAGTGGCTAATTAATTTGATAGTCTCGTTATAACTTTGTTGAACTATTCACAGTTGTACCGTCGCTGACTATACTGTCAGCTTAGACAGCTCGGTAACAACTATGCTTAAATATACATAGAGTTTAACTTAGTTTACTGTAACTTTCAGGGTGACCTCGCCTTGAGCAATTTCAGTAATACAAAGTTTGTGAGAAGAGAGGTACTATACGGTCAGAGAATAACTCAAGTGTTGACGAGCTTTCTAAAATATTTTGTACAGCTATTTGATTGACTTATTATCTTTTAGTTGCCTGTGAAATTGTATGCTAAATAAACTGTATCTATACTAATATTATAAAGAGGTAACATTTGTTTGTAAGTTTGTATGTAGGGGGTAATCTCCGGAAGTAATGAACCGATTTCAAAAATTCTTTCACCATTAGAAAGCTACATTCACCCTGAGTGACATAGGCTATATTTCATCCCCGTACTCCCACGGGAACGGGAACTACGCGGGTGAAACCGCGTGACGTCCGCTAGTTTGAAATAAAGCGCTAATTAAAACTGAACGTCACATTATCCTCACAGTTTCATAAACAAAGTCAACCACAAACTTTTCTAACGGTACTGGAAGTGGAGTTACAACTCTGCTAGACAACACAATAAACACTATATTATTATAGTTGTATGCGCACAGTCACACAATGCGCGCCACACAAACAAACGCATCGAACATGGCGTCAGGTTTCAGTACAAACGCATAATATTTTACTATGAAAACGTGATGTTTTCGCACCGCCACTCGAGAGGAAATGGTCCGTTTTACAATTTACAAGTACACAACTTTTCCGGTAGCCAATAGGTAGGGTTGCCATACGTCCCGTATATACGGGACTGTCACCGTATTTGATCATCCCGTCCCGTATTACTACTTGTCCCGTATTTGTCCCGTATTTCGACAAAATACGAAACAGGTTGTCGGTAGAGACCATTGAATCCATATTGATTTGTCATTACAATTTTAAAATGACATGCGCCCAGTTCTATGATTATATAAAAAAAGAAAAAGAATTTATTGCAAAAGTAAAATCAACTTCAAAATATGCCTGGGCAAAAAAATAAATACCTGAGTAATTTTATGTTAATTAAAAAAATTGTTTACTTAAGACTTTGAATAAAAAGTATGATTCAATAATTTTTGTTTAATTTATTTTACAGTTTTGACAAGTTTGAGATCAGAGGGAATCTGTTAGAAAATACATTTGTTTGTTTCTTCTCGCTATGTAGGAAGGTACACATGCGTGCTATGATAAGTAGGTATGGTGTAGTTGAAAAACCCCGTGTCGGTGTTGAATGTGTTATGTACGATTATGAGTTTTGGGTATCGGAAGAAAAAACGTCCCGTATTGGTTCCCAGAAGTTATGGCAACGCTACCAATAGGGAATATGCATAAATTTTCTTTTTTTTATTTCGATACGGAATGTTAAAGTACTATAAAAATAATGTCAAAAAGCGAAAACAAGACATAAATCGGCCAAACAACACAAAAGTTATACCCATTTAAACTTTTGTTTCTATCTCTTTCTAGATAAACGGAATTTAGTATGGATTTTGTACGTCGATGCAGCGAATGACGTCATTCGCTTTATCGAATCTCTCTGTCTAATCAGCAGTTTCAAATGCTTATAACTTAGTATTTTTTATAGATATTATAAAAATAATTTCACTTTGCTATTTCTGATGTTAATACGCTTTGTTTAGAGTGATAGAAAAAAATCATGCATATGGTATTGGTTAAGATTCATCTGAATCACACCGGCGGCGCCAATTGCGTCATGATTGTTCGTAAATGCATTACTTTAGGTTTGGTGGTTTTGTCGCAATCAGAATAATATGCTCAGATTTTCTCTTTGTAAATTACGCTGTACTTATTACATACGGTTTTGTAGTTTTCAGAACTTAATCCTTACGTTGAGCATACCAACTACCATGAACTTTCAGTTCATAAACATGTTGTACGAACGTAAGTTAGCTCCGCGAAAGTAATACGTAGTTCGTGCTCTAAAATTGTTTTTCGCGTAACTTCTTTTAGTTTGTTCCAGTGTTGCCGCTTAGGAAAAAATAAAGTCACCAAACTTTTACTAAAATGTCACTAGATTGGGTGAAAAATTAAACTCAAAAAGTCACTAGAAGTCACTAAATTATTTAATCAATCTTCATAAACAAATTTACTGATTAAAAGTAATTTAAAAAAAAAATGAAAAATCATCGAACAATAATTCCAACAAGAATTCCAAAAACACTGCGTTTAAAAATTAATTAGTTGCATTAAATCTTCATCTATTATCACTTCGTCTTCGTCCGGCATGGTGGAAGTGGACGGTTGCTCTGAAGTTGCCGAGGAAGTCGAAGCTTGCGGTTGTAATATGGAAGTAGATGGCACAGTACTCTTATTTATGTTTTTAACGGTTTTCGTCATTTGGGACAAGACTTCACTGGGTAAAACATAACTTTTGCAGGTTTCTTTTAAACATTTTAACTGATTCCGTATCAACAGTATCGAATTCAGAGTTGTTGTTGCTAATCTATTTCGTAGTTTCGATTTAACAATGTTCATTATACTGAACGTCCGCTCTACTTCTGCGTTCGAGTGTGGCAGCGACAAAACTGCAATGGCTAAATCTGCTAAATCTTGGTATGCGTTAAGATAGCAATATATTTTTCTCATGACAAAGCGAGATGAAATACCCGGTTAGTCAAATCATAGAATTCATAGACATAGAGCATGGACCGAGCACGTCTATGGGTCAAATAAACATTTCGTGTCCCCAGTGCACGTTACTTAATAACTACACAACTGTTAAACTTTTCTTGGTAATTTAAATATAGATATTAATTATAGATTGCATTTACAAGATAAAAAATATGTACTTTTGTGTTGATCATGAAAAGTCGCTAGAAGTCACCAGACTTTTTTTTGTCACTAAATCGTGAAAAAAAGTCACCATAAACCGCAAAAACTCACTAGATCTAGCGACAAAGTCACTAAAACGGCAACACTGGTTTGTTCAAAACTATTCCAACGTGCAGCGCTGCCGGTGGCGTGGCACGTCTTTTTCTACGTCGATTTTCTTTTTCCACAGAGTACCATGTGGAAATAGCTCTTTTCGGACGATTGCCGTCGTTGAATTCGTTCCACACATGGTTGTACATTGAATAATCGAGTGCTCTTGAGCTAGACGACGCTGAATCGAAAGAACTTTATTGGAATAAATTTTTCAGCAAAGGTTTCATAGTATTTTTATCTGCTCGGATATTGATACATTGATCTACTTTATTTCACATTTCCTCAATGGAAATTCTCTGGATTTTGTTTCGTTACCCTTGATTCAAGATGCAAAACCTAGCGTACAAGCGTTTTCAATGCATACAGAGTTCAGTGATATGATTGTAAATCGGTTCCCTATGACTGATTGCGTACGTACATAAATCAGGATAACAAATACTCAATTTTTCACAGCTACTCAACTAGAGCGTTGTTAATGAACCACTAGCAATTATAACTAGTGTTCACTGGACTATAAAACGCTAATAAACACTGCGACACTATTTCACCGTTAATGTACCAGCGGGAAACATAAACCGGGACGAGGCACATCGTTCACACCCCACACACGACATTGAGCACTAATACAAAAACTTTACACTGTTTGTTTGGGACACACAGAGGTCCCAAGCTCCCAATACACCTCCTTTGAATAGAATATAAGCGTAATATAAAATAGTTCCCTTCAGTAAGAGAACTGTATTACACAAAGCTCTTTACTGTCTGAGATAGTGAAACGAGATGAAAATATCATCGCAAACATTGACGCAAGGAGAAAAATGTAAATCCTGTTCTTACTGTTATTAACGCTCAGTTGCTTAATGAACTTCACATTATTTATTCTGTTTCTTCCTTCATCTCTTTTATTCCGTCTTATTTAAATGGAATGACTGCAAAGGCCGTCTGTCTCAACATTAGCGGCAACACGGCAGTGCAAATACCTGTAAAGACTTCATAAATTAATTTACATGATTAAACCAATTAAACTGCTTTGTTCCGGAAGCCGACTCACTTAAGAATTTAAGATGATGCGAGCTTACGCTTTCTTTTTTCGTTTATGCGCACTTAAAAGTCAACATTTAATAATGTATGTGTTTATTCTTCGCTCCTTTTACGTTCAGCTTTGAATATATTTAAAAATCCGGCTTGTAAACGACATTTAGTGAAGTCGATCTTGTAGTTGTTTGCAGTAATACCGGTATAGTGGTACCGGTCGGATATTGCGCTCTTATGGCGTCGTCGGTTCGCTTAATGCGTTTCCGATGTGACGCAAATGGGATGTTTTGTGCCTCCGCAACAGCGCTCACGTCACTCTACCGCTACTGCTCTGCAGGTGTGAACCTTCCAACTGGGACAGTTTACTGTTCCTGCATAGCAACCATTGTATCAATCCTTGTTACATGAAGTCACAGTTTGGCTTTTATGTAGGAGCCTTCTTTAAAACACATTACGTGCTTGGAGTTTTCTTTTCAGATCCTCAAATAAGTATTTGTATTTCCTCAAAATTTGTTCTCGACGCTACAGCTTAGGTAGGCATTGAACAGTTTATCGCCGTGAAAACAAAATACGACGATAAATTTCTACATCCAATGCGTTTAGAAGATTTATGTTCTGAATGTTTCCAAACTCTAGTTTGGCTCGAAACCCTATAAACTAGACTAACGATTACACCTATGTTTAGATTATCATGGGTTCGATCAGTGATGTTTCCATTTCTATTATAGCGTATGGCTGTTGTTCACGGAATCGGGTAAATGTGAATTTGATTTCACAAGAGATTTGGTCTTTGTTATGTTCATCCCAGAGTTGTTATTTTTACAAGATCTCTTATCAAATATCTTTACAGTACATAGAGAATGGAATGTAATTTATCACGATAACAGTTCTTATCGTTTACCTTGCTTCGTCTGAGCGGCCAACTGATATAGGGAATTAAGTTGATTTCATTCAAACAGTTGTCGTACTACGAAATGTTTAGAGAGGCATATCACGTTCATCTTCTACATTATCCGAATCGTTTGTGTTAGTCGAGCTCGAGACTTAAGCTCCATTTTAAAAGGCTTCTTTTTTACATTGGCCCACGTTCGTGTCTAAGTTTTTGTTCAGAAAGTAATCATTGTTCCTAGATAGGTTGTCTCCATTCTTTATAATACATGTCGGCGTTGGTTCGTCGTTGATTTTAGTCACGCGTAGGCATCGCTGCCTGTCGGTTGGAAGCTTTTGTTTTTTAACTAATACCATTTGATCCCTGTTTATAATGAATATTGTAGCTTCATAAAAAGTGACAGTGTTTGTGAATTTAGTCATTCACAAGTAGCAAAGTGATCAATCAAAATTCCATTATTCCCTAGATAGCAAAGATTGTTTTATATTGAGGTTTATAATCCCCCTGAGTTCATGTCGGTTATAAATTCAACTGCCTGGTAAATTCCTGATCATTACAAGTACTACACCACACAACACCATTCATATTAATTTGATAACATTCAAACTGTCGAGTATGACGCGACCTCGTAGAATTCCTCTATGAAGCCCACGCCTCTTCGCACACCTGTTGATGTCTCCGTGTCCTTGTCAAAAACTCTACCATTCACAATTAATTACTTTGTGAAACTTATCTAGTTCATATAATCGCAAACGTATTGGTGAAGTTACGTTGTGACAATAACAAAAAGAGACATTGTTATGAAAACCATGACCGGACCCACAAAAGGTTCTAACGGACCGTAAACCAAATAATGTAAATGTATGTGGGCCGCATTGCCTAATGTCGAACGCTTATGGCGATGCGTAGCACTGCCGTAAACGCATGGAATTCCTTCCAGTTCAGAAAGGACCGTATTCAATGCACGGCGGCGCGGGCGGTGACTCCTCGCAACACTCTACCGATGCCATGCCCGGCCGTCCTCACACTGAATACTAATGTATCTCCTATTGTGCGTCCAAATTCAGACACTCGTTGCGGCCCAACGAAAGTTTTGTAATGCCTTTGTCTTGCTGACTTTCGCGCTCGCTAACTGGAACGCTCGTTTGACGGATCGCCTCTGGCTATGCGAGTCATTTGCTGCTTGGCATGTTTTGGCAGCAATTGATAAAGATGGCAGTTTTTCTAGGCATGCTTCTCTTGTGTTAGCTCCAAGTCTCTCATTAAGTATCTGGGTCATGTCAATTGTCATTTCTTTTTGTAAAAGTAGGTAAAAAATATGTCACCATAACTTTCGCTATACTACCAAAGGGGCAATGCTAGAAATTTCATTCATGTTAAATTCTACTTTACTGGTATGTGGAGCGATAGTATCTCGGACTCTGCTCGCATCTGCATAATTTGTAGATCGCTGGCGACGAGCAAATGATATGGCAATAGCATTGAATAGCTGTGAATACTTATGCACTGCTGGGTACATGAAGTCTGCGCGCGAGTTTCGCTGCGTTGAGCGGCCGGAGCAGCCGCCGCTGCACGCTCCGCTGGCGCCGCTCACCGCCCGCGCTCTCGTTTCACCCCCGCGGTCCCTTGCGAAAAAATCATAATGCAATCGCCAGGACGGCCGGTGTGGAACGCTCGGCAACCACTCGCAACACGCAACCAGTCTACATTCAAATGCGTTGAAACTCACACGCCATCCATCATGATGGATTTGTAGTGTCGGGAAACAGATTTCTCTAACAGCCGGTGGTGTGGAAACTATCTGTGTAGCGGTGACCATAGTGACGTAGAATCAAAGTTGCCACTGAATGTTGTTATTCAGTGATGTGAACTTTTACATTTCGACTGTCCCTATTTTCGTTTTATTGACTGTCCCACTTCATGTAGTTACTGGTGCTGATTACAATTCGATTGACGTCTTCGGTACATTAACGGCATAATCTTTGTCGTGCCCTAAAACTGTCGATTTAATCGAATGGTGTGGACGGTCAGCTTCCCAGGGGAACACCCGGGAGAGCTTCATTCCTAGTCACAATACGTAATTACGCTAGTGAGGCTTCATTAACTAGTGTTTTTACAAAGTCGTCCAAAACAGTTTTTAGATCATTAGAGACCTTTGTGGACAAACAATCGTCCATCAAACATAAATTAATTCTCTACGCGTCTCGGTTGCGTCCGGTGACGGTTGCTTTCGAGGCGTTCATGTTTTCAAGCTGTCTTTCCATCGCGAACAGTGGCCTGGATCACTCGCTACCGACTGGTAGCCGATAGAAAATGTGCGCGTTATCAAATGGTTTTAAGAATACACAGTGAAACGATTGGCTCATTCATAATTATCGTCGTTTTAGGAGATAAGACGACAGGTTAAGCTAAAAAAATACCATTGGATGTCAGTTTTTTCCCAACATCGCTGTGATGAGGTGATATTTGGTTTGTGCAGTGTTTGTGAGTGACTCAAGACGTGTAGTATAATATGTCGGGGGCGGCGGTGTCGAATCCACCGCATTATCACTATGTTCAAGGACCTCCGGGTTCCATGCCACAAGTTGGACCAAATGGTCCCATACTGTCTGGTCCACCAACGAGACATTTGAGACCACAGTCGTCGTATTCTCTGCCACATGGGAGTAATGGGCCCGGGCGCGGCTGGGGTTGGTCAGGCAGTCACGTGTCGTCCTTTGACCGACGACAGCTTAAGGTTCCCCCACAGCCTGCGCGCCCGGCCCCCGTCCGTCCTTCACAAAACCGATATACTGGAAACAATGTAAGTGAAACATGGAAAGCAACAAACCGCCTTGTATTTCTATGCGTTCAGTAGGTACTTTCTTGTCCTGGTATAATGTGCGTGAATTGATCGAGTGTTTTATGTAGCTGCAATTTATTTCCTCGTCTCTCGCAATAGTCGCAATGCGTGTCGGATATCGGCTGCGCACGCGTCATTCGACACGAACTGCCATTTCTCTCTGGCAGGAACTCCACGTATGTAAGCCTTGTTACATGACAATTGACAACCATTAGATCTCACTAATATTTGCCAGATATCATAGCGAAAGATGTTATCGATATTATAATACTGCGATTTAAATTATGCCCATAAATGTTGATAAACTGGGGTTCCAACAGTGTCCTCGTTCACTTGCCCACTTTCGCACCTCACAACTCCGTCCTACTGGTCCATGTTTACTTATTTACGTAACTCTTACGAAGGTCCAGCAAAAAACGTGTGTTCGCCGAACGCATGCCGTTAGCCCCTTTTACAGTGTGCCGGTACTGCCTGTGTAAGACGATTTCCTATATAGGGTAGTACCTAATGAATAGCAAATGTAGTCGTAAGTGAGGTTGTTCTGTTTACGGTACGAGGACACCGGTGGCGGCGTTAAGGTGACTACCTCCAGCGAAATGTAACGGAGGTGTGTCTTTAACGTTGGAAGCACTTTAAACTTAGTCTCGCTATTCTGCTGTACGGTTAAAAGCGCAGTATTTTACTCAAAATGATCTTTGAATATTTAAGCTCGTCGAATAAGTTCCATTCGACATCAAATGCTCTATAAATTTTGTCCATTTAAAGTAAACAAACAAACTTTTCATTAGATCAATAGAATTCATTTTCCCTCTGAACCACTTCATCCCTAATGAATCAGGTCTTCAATAAATACAGGGTGTAAGCAGACTCATCACGAAGCCGTCAACCAAGCATTCTGTACATCATACTAAGAATCATCATCATACTGGAAAACGCCTTTTTTTTGGGTAAAAAATCACGTTTTACGGTAAAACTCAATGTACCGCAGTCAAAACTTGTGCTGATGGGTGGATGGAATAGAACGGGGGTCGTGGAGATGTTTACAGTAAAAATCTTGCACTAAAAACAAGTGTTAAAAAAAAACTTGTGGAAAAGTTGGAACTTTGACCCGCAATATCTCCGTAACTAGGTTTCCAGGTATGATCTAGAACAAAAAAAATGACCGCTAAGACGGGAGAACAAGGTGCCTTTCGGCTTCATTAAGACTTATAAGTCTTTTTACAAGCTTTATGTTGTCCATTGCAATCCGTGATTAAAATAAAAATCTATTTATCTCCAAGCTGCGTAACCAGTGTAGTTGGCTTTTCTTTTGCAACAAGGTCAATGTTGCGTTATAATTGGGAATCAAACGAGCTTACCTGTTAAGCGAAGTCTTGATTCAAATTTTATGAGTGGCAATCTGAAAAATAATTATTATAACTTGGTAGTATTTCTTATATCTACGTTACTTCACCGCGGTTTTTAGAGAATTAAAAAATAATATTTTTTAAGAATTGCAACCTTCGTATGCCTCTCTCATCTGACACATGACGCGGTACGTCACTTATTTTAGAGATCTTATCATTGGAACAATCTCTGTTTTATGTACAGAGTAGTTCCAAATACCTATATTCACTATATTTTCCTGAAAGGTTAAAATTGAATTAGGTAGACTAATTATTGCAGCTTTGGGGCTGTTAGTGTTAACTATATTATAGCGGCGGGTGGGTAATTATTTTTCAGATTGCCACTCATAAAATTTGAATCAAGACTTCGCTTAACAGGTAAGCTCGTTTGATTCCCAATTTTACTTCGTGGCAATCTTTCAAATAATTATTATAACTTGGTAGATGTTCAGAGTTGGCTGCAATAATTAATTTATTAACTGATTAAAATGCAAGTAATTCTGAGTGTTGATCTGTGATAATTACATTGGACCTTCTTCTGTAAGAATATTAAAGCTTCCATATTAAAGCTTCAAGGATACTTTACAATAAATATATTACATTTTGTAAAATAACTTTGATAACCATGTAATCCACATTATGTCTGACTTCGTTGATGCCAGCTCTAATTTGAGCTGTTGTTTTGGTTGTATAGTGAGAGTTTAATTCTGGAGTTTAGATGCCCCTTTCACTTGAAATCTGACAAACTTACGAATATTAGGGTTTGATATATTTTAATAACTGTTTTATTGCTCCAATGGGTTAAAGTTAGAGCTAGGAGAACAATCAATGTCTTTGTTTTCTAAATTTTGCTCATATTATCAAACTATGACGAAATTAATGATACTTTTGATAGATTCTATGATTGAGGCAATGATAGCCTCAGATCTCTCAGTAAGTAATTTTATAATTTGAAATCCAGTTGTAGTGTTAGTATTTTATAGATGTGTCTGCAAATAAAAAAGGCTCATCAACTCCATTATTTAGTGTTGAATTGTCTGGAAGTACTATCAAGGAATGCCACTGGCATTATTTTTATTCACTTAGGGCCTTTTGTTAAAATACTTGCAACAGAATAGTGCAACCAAGGCAATGTTTATTCACTTAGGGCCTTTTGTTACAATACTTGCAACAGAAGAGTGCAAACAAGGCAAGTATAGAGTTCCATAGATATATTGTCTCAAAAGGTGATTGTATAACTATAAAAAATTTAATGTAATGATTTTATGATCACATACAATGTCTAACTATTGTTCAATAGTAGAAGAGCCCGAGTCCATTCAAAACACTGTTTCCAATTAATATTACAGCCAATTAATCAGAATACAGAAATCTCTTCACTTTATTGTCGTGAGAATTAAACTGATTTTATTAATCAGTACCTAGTAGTAAGTACTTCTTATCAATAAAGCTCAGTCATTTTTTAAGGGTCTAGGTAGATCCTTGATCAAATATTATGGATATTAAAGTGTTCACTCTATCATCACCAATTAATATAGTTACATACAATTAATAAGAAAAGAAAGAGAAACCTCTTTATTACAGTGTGGATTAAACTGTTTTTATTATTAATTAGTACCTAGTAGTACATAGTATAAATAAAGCTAAAAATTTTGCTAAGGGTCTGGTAGTCTTATGACTAAATATTATGAATGTTAAGGGATTCACTCCTTACTGGTAAAACAGAATTTGAGATTTAGTCAATTGGCTCGAAAAGGAC
Source organism: Xestia xanthographa (assembly GCA_905147715.2). NCBI lineage: Eukaryota > Metazoa > Arthropoda > Insecta > Lepidoptera > Noctuidae > Xestia > Xestia xanthographa. The sequence goes on from LR990655.1 coordinate 21,812,043, forward strand.
AGTTGAGCTATTTTCTCAAAACTGTTTGTATTTAAGTCTTAGAAACTGATTTCTGCTTAATACTTTTAGTCTGGTAAATTTTGTACATTATGATTTCGTTTATAATTCATTTTTTAACCTATTATTCCTATAATGATAGAAACAATATAAATAAAAACATTGTTATTATTATGTTTTCCCAGGCACCTTGTAAAGGAGCAATAAGTTTTTGCGGTTTCATAGTAGAAAAAATATAATACTTAGAGGTCTGGTCTCCACGATGAATATTTGCTATATTAGTATAATTTCCCAAACTATTTCAAATATTAGGAACTTCTACAAGAATCAGCAGTGTTTTCATGACAATGTCTTTCAAGGGTCTCGAACACTCCTGTTTAATCATCTAGTAATTCTAAAGAATTGACTAAATGTTGTGCAATTAGTGGATATGTGTTGACCATATTCAGTCAACATTGTGTAGGTAATTGGCTACATTGCCGTAATGTACTGTCAATTGTTATGAATTTTAGTTGGATTTTATTAGCTCTACACGAAATGTATGGCATTTTATCTTCTAGTCACAATCCATTGATCTCTGCACTCGCATGCACCCCCCCCCCCTTTTGTTTCACTTTATGGTTATTTTCAATAGAAAGCTATGAAGCTATTAAAGCCAATACTCCAATTGGTAATGAAAACTGAGAATAAATGAGATTTCTTAGTTAAAATTTATTTTTATGAGTTTGTATAAATCTCACAATAATGTCTGCCCATCTATCTTTTCGGGTATTTTAATTGTGATTTTAATTTTATGTTATGATTCAATGTAGGTAGATGACATGTTGTTATTTGATAGGGATTAATTTGTTTTCAGCATGGTTCATTTTCTAGTAGGCTACAGCTGATTATAGGGGTCAACGCCCGGAACCAGGGAGCAATGAAGTTATGTTTTACTACTGTCTTCATAAGGTAGTCAAAGTAATAATTATATTTCATTTTAGTTTTAAGGTATGAGTCAGCAACAATATGATTAAGAAAGGTGCTTAATTATTATGGGTAAGGTTTAAGTGATTTTAAAATGCAATGCAATGCAGGAAAAACTATCTGGTCATGAGAACCCTTCCAAAAATACTCTTGGACTTAAGGGGTACTTAAAAAAATTGCATGATTAATATACCCATAATTTAATATTGTATCTATGGATTGCTAGATAAAGCAATAGGTTACTATTGGAGATGTTATTTTAGATTGGGCTTATACATAATGATGATAAGAATATTATCTTTGTTCGAAGCTGGGGTGGGATTTAGTTCCACTTTGCAATTTGATTTAACACTTCAATACCCGCAATTACAGACACAATTAAAATAACAATGCACTGTGCCTCACGAGGCACGGCCGGGACCATACGGGTTAGAACTAAAACAGGTTTAGTTGTTAATGTCATTTGTACATTGACAGGCTGTTATGACCTCCAAACTTTGTAAGTCTATAACCCTTTCCCTCTCAATACTAATAGTTTTGAGTATTATGACATTATGGTGTATAGATTTGATAACAAATGGTTTCTTGAACCATTGTACTTAAACCAAGTACCCAGATCATTACTTTATAACTGGTATATAATATGGTTAAATCATTCCGGTACCATCCTTGATGTGTTCTCTTTTGGGGGTACTGACTTAGCACTCCAGTATCTATTATTGTGTTCAGTCTTGAAAGATTTTTGTTAACGGGATACTTTTTTGGGTGTTGAATTTTATTGTGCTAGGCACAAACAGATTAATTGATCTTCTTGTTGTTGGTGGTAAAATCTCTTTGGCTACATGTATTAGTTATTTGGAAATATACATAATAAGCTAAGAATATAACTATTGTCCTTATAGGTTTGGTGTTTCATTTCATTAAAGGAAATATAAATAATATTAATTTAATCTCGAGGTTGACATTGAACATTGGTAGGTTGTGTTATGCAGTGTCATTCAAGCCATTCATCGGTTGCTTTGCTTATGATAACAGTAACATTCTAATTTGGTTTAGAACATCTCAATACCTTGGTTCACTGGTTCACCATATGTATAGTAGTGAAACAGAAGTCTGTCATAAGTGTCTGGAACATTTTCCATCGGCTGTTCTCTCATAGTATTAAGTGAACAAAGAATCTTGTTCTATTATTTGAATGAAAAGTTGTTATATTTAAATGTAAATATTACTTCATCGCTGAAAGATCAAAATTACAAGTTTATGGCATAGCCACAGGGTTCTTTGATAATATCATACTTGACGTCAAAGCTTACACACATAGTGTAGATTATAACATGCTGTAAATATCTCGTATTTAGGCATGTAGATATTATAAATATCCTGTATAGTCTGACATAACTTCCACCAAAATAGAATAAATACACTTTTTGGGCTGGTGTTTTCATTAGTTAAACGTATGTGTAACATTAATTTATACTTGATGTTCAAGCTAAATCTGCGCCAGTCACTTTGCAGCAATGATGTCACAATCTGTTTTTGTAAATGTATTACTAACATAGTTTGTAAGTATATTGTTACTAACGCTGAGTCTTGTTGCTCGAAATAAATAAGTTATTATTATTAAAAACACATTATATGGGCTTAACATGCTGTTAGTATCTCGTACTTAAGAATGTGTGGTCCTGACAAATGTATGTCAGCCAGCCAGCAACTTTACTCCCTGATGGGAATCCAGGCAAGGAATGGTTCCACATTCACTGCGAGAGTATAATGCATTTGCAAGGTTATAACACACACGGGATGTGCTAAGTTAAGCAGGGTCGTCTTACGACCTGCATGGTCATGGATATATAGCTCAATTTTGTAATTACCTGATCAAGGTAATGAAAGTACCTGCCCTTTGCTAGCATTGTTCGATAAATTTAGCTGGACACCGCGTGTCAAACTGATAATTTACCATGCAGCTAGTAACATGAGGTGTTACTGGTCTTGAAAATGGCACTTACCTGCCGTTGAATGCTATGCCATTAGATTTTCAGTGTTAGCATCGTTCAAAGACTCAGCTAAAGGATATCTCGTATCTCCACTGATAGATCACCATCCAGCTAGTAACCAGTAGTAGTGTTACTGAGGTATCGCGTACCCACTGGAGGAAAAAAGCTTTAACGAGCTTACAACCCCCTTAGTGCTTCGATGAGCACTGTGGATATCGCGTATCCGGGGGTCATTTAAAGTCGGGCATCCAAGTTGTTGTCAGGAATACACTTTTCCTGCTTCGTCTCTGATGTCTTCTGATAAATAATGTCCTTCCAATTTACGTCCTGGTCGGTAGCGAGCGTTATTTGTAAATGCTTGGATTTCTGTTTCGGGTTTACGAATTTCACTAAAGATGCACTTAGTACACTTCCTGTCACTCGACATTTTGTTATTTTGGTAAAATGTAATGTAAACTTAGTTATAAATGAATAATTTGACGAGAAAGATTTTTTCTTGCGGTGTCGATAACGCGCCAATAAAAAAAGTGACGTACCGCGTCATGTGTCAGATGAGAGAGGCATACGAAGGTTGCAATTCTTAAAAAATATTATTTTTTAATTCTCTAAAAACCGCGGTGAAGTAACGTAGATATAAGAAATACTACCAAGTTATAATAATTATTTGAAAGATTGCCACGAAGTAAAATAGCGGCGGGTATCGTGACTGGATTGCGACAGATATCATTATCATGAAAGTTTAATTACTTCACCATGGTAACGCATATGCCACGAATGGCCACGATTTGGTCATTAACAATTATAATTAGTATTGTAAAAAAAATATGAATGAATTAAAATTCACTAGGAGAGTATCCTATTTTTTTAAAACACCTTTTCTTTTAACTCATATCCTATTAAATTTTGTGCAAAATATTTAGTTTTAATTCCGCGATAAAAATGTTAATGTTTAATGTCATGAATTTCCGCTAAGTAACGCCTGATTCTGTAATCTACACTAATACATATTATAAAGAGGGAAGATTTGTATTTTTGTGTGTGTGTATGTTTGTAACGAATAAACTGAAAAACTACTGGACCGATTTGAAAAAATATTTCAGCAATGGACAGCTACATTATTAGCGAGTAACATAGGCTATATTTTATCCCCGTACTCCCGCGGGAACGGGAACTACGCGGGTGAAACCGCGTGACGTCCGCTAGTTTATCATAATTTCCGGTTTGTCACACGGTTAATCACTTGTTGCACTGTTGCTATTGTTCGTGGCGTAAACATAAATAAAATTATCTGTGAAACTTTGTATCACTTTATTTCATATGATCAAAAATCAATAAATCTTATTTTACTGGTCTCCGTTGTTCGACCATTTTTATATCCTTACTAGACAAGTACGAAACAATAGAATATAACGCCTTATTGCCAGTATAAAAAAATAAAACATTTCAATGTAGCCAGAATAAATAAAACCTATGTTCTGATACGAACATACTGGGGGCGCCTCTGGCCTTCTACAGAACAGTGGAACCCAAAAAATTAAATTATTATAAACTTAATTACTAATTAACTATTATCCTAATCCATAGGAAAAGGACATACCTTCATTACACTAGTTCGGATGACAGATCCCCTTGCTGTCTTAACCTCTAAAGCACGAACACATCCATCTTTACCAGGCATTACATTTAAAATTCTTCCTACCGGCCAGTCAAGGGGTTTTATGTTATCATATTTTAAAATTACCATATCACCCGGTTTTAAGTTTGGTTGGATAGTTTTCCATTTTGGTCTATTTTGTAAAAGCACCAAATAATATTTATGCCATTTTTTCCAAAATAATTGTTGCATTTGTTCACACTGTTTCCAAAATGATAATCTTCCAACATTCTCATTAGTTAGATTCAATTCAGGATAAGAAGACAATGGTGATCCTGTTAAAAAATGTCCAGGTGTCAAATAAGACATATCATCTGGGTCTCTAGATAGAGGCGTCAACGGCCGCGAGTTAAGAATGCCTTCAATCTGCACAATAACAGTATACAATTCCTCATAGGTTAACACTGTATTGCCTATTACCCGTTTCATATGATACTTAACACTTTTAATACCCGCTTCCCACAAACCACCGAACACAGGGGAGTAACCTGGTATGAAATGAAAGGATATTCTCTCCGTATTGCAAAAATCTATAACAGTGTCTTGGTGACTTGTGGAAGCTTGCAAATCATATAATTCTCTTAACATATTAGCAGCCCCTTTATAACAGGCACCATTATCGCAATAAATTTTTGTGGGCTTGTTCCTTCTGGATATAAATCTTTTCAAGCAACCCATAAAAGTCTTTGTTGACATATCAGATGCTAGTTCTATACGTATCGCTTTAGTTACAAAACAAACGAATAATACAATATAAGCCTTTGTTATTACTGGATTACGAATACGAGTTTGCTTGACGCTAAAAGGGCCACCATAATCGGTGCCAACTATCTGAAATGGCCTTGTCATATTTACCCTATCCAAAGGTAACGTTCCCATTAATTGGGTAGCATTCTTAGCCTTTAATTTAAAGCAAATAATGCATTTATATAAAACAGATTTTATTTCACGTGAAGCATTAAGAATCCAGTATTTTTCACTCAAACTAGCAAGAACTAAACTTTGACCTGCATGTTTTAATTGAATATGTTGCCTCCATATAATCCCCTTAGTAACATTAGATTTTTTAGGTAAGATTATTGGATGCATCTCTGTAAAAGGTAAGTCAGCATTTTGCAATCTACCACCTACTCTTAATAATTTACAAGAATCAAGAAAAGGATTGAGACTACTCAAACTGGATTTTACATTGTTACCAGTTTGTAAGCATTGAATCTCACTTTCAAAGTATTTACCCTGATCTAATCTAATTATTGTCTGCAAGGCAGAATCTAGCTCATTTGGACTAAATTTTTTCACACCTCCAACGTGTTGTGCCTTACAAAGATTTATAAATCTTAACACATATGCCATTATTCTAGTAGTTTTTTCTATATCTGAGTATTTCTCCACCATCAACAATAACGTGTTGCCCTTAACACATACATTGCTTGATTTTAATTTAGGAATTGTTTCTTTTAGTTCAGGTATATTTTCTATGGACATTAACAGTGGAATAATACCATGCACAAATTCAGCATTTCCCATGCACTTGGGTCCATGCCACCACATTAAATTATCCTGCAAGGAAGAAGGGCTTACACCTCGAGACAGACAGTCTGCTGGGTTATCTGCTGTATTGACATACAACCATTTACATGAGGAAGTTAACTGAAGTATTTTCTTAACTCTATTAGCAACATACATGTTTAACCTTACAGGTTCTGTTTTAAGCCATGCAAGTACTATCTTAGAATCTGAATACAAATATGTACGCACATTATATTTTAAAGATAATTTAGTATTAACTTTGTTTGCCAATATAGATAACAATAATGCACTTTCAAGCTCAAGCCGAGGTATTGTTAATGTTTTGTTTTTAGGATTGATGCGCGACTTCGAACAAAATAAATTAATATATACACGTTTATCAGGACCTATCACCCTTAAATATAAGCAACAGCCATAGGCAACATTAGATGCATCAGAAAATCCAACTAGTTCAAAGCTGTTACATACAATACCCTTTGCATTCCTAGGAACAGCAATACATGGCATATTTATCAAGTCTTTGGCAAATTCAACCCATTTTTTATTAATATTTGAGGGCAACTGCTGATCCCATCTTATATCATGAAACCACACTTCTTGCATTAAAAGTTTTGCTGAGACCAATATAGGTCCAACAAGACCAAGTGGGTCAAAAAATTTACTTATAAAACTAAGCATTTCCCTCTTAGTATATTCGAGTTTTAACTCTTTTACAGGACATTGTATTTCCAAACTATCGGTTCTCACATTGTAGATTAACCCTAATGTTTTAACATACAAACAGTTTTTATCAAAATCCTTTTTATCTAATTGATGTAAATTGACAGGAATGTCGTCAAGTAAGGTAATATCATTAGAACACCATTTATGTAATGGGAAACCCCCCATGCTTAATAATTTGCAAAGCTCATTCTTTGTCTGGTTTAGCTCATAGATATCATCACTGCCAAATTGTATATCATCAACATAACTAGAGTTCTCCAAACAAAATGCAGCTAAAGGAAACTGATCCTTAAATCTATGCGCTAGTTCAACTAAGCAGCGAGTGGCAAGGAAGGCAGAACTTTTTAAACCATATGTCACAGTCTGTAATTGAATACATTGAACAGGACTTTCCCTGGTTTCACGCCAAAGAATATTTTGTAACCCACAATATTTTTCATCCAGATATATTTGTCTATACATAGCCTTAACATCACAGAGAACTACATATTTATATGTTCTCAACAAAGTCAATATGTCAAACAAATCACTTTGGACAACTGGTCCATTCAACAAAATATCATTTAATGCTAAGCCATTTTTTGTTTTTGCACTTCCATCAAACACAGCCCTGACTGGTGTTGTTTTGCTATTAGGATTTATAACAGGATGATGAGGAATAAAATGTAATTTACAAATATCTAGGCCTTGATTTGTAGTATCTAAATATTTTGCATGACCTTGCTCTATATAATCTGATATAAACTTTTTATATTGTTGGAACAAGTTAATATCTTTAGCAAATCGCCTTTCCAAGTTGTGCAATCTACTCAAAGCCATGGGAAATGAATGACCTAACCCTGGATTATCCAAATCAACCTTTAAAGGTAAAGCAACCCTAAACCTATTGTTTACTAATGTTACAGAATCCTGAAATATTTGTTCAGCTTGCTCATGTTCAGAAGTATCCTCTTTAAATACCATGGTGACATTTTCACATTCCCAAAATTTTAACATTGTTTGTTCAAGCTGACTTTCTTTAGTAATGCATGTATTACATACCTTTACAGAATCATATGGTTTTATTGTCAAAGAAAGATTAGAAGAGCTTATCCCTCCTGAGGTGATAGGCAGACTACCTGCTACTACATATCCCAAGCTTGTGTTTATCAGGTATGGTCCTGATGGAGTTACTGGTAGGGACTCACGGAGCAGCACCTGGAAAAATATGTCACACCCCAATAGTAAAGACAGTACTCCAGTTTTATTAAAGTTTTTGTCAGCCAGTTCCACATAAGATGGAAAGGTAAATTGTGAAATGTCAAACGACTGCTGCGGTAATGGGCATGCAATACTTTTTACAACACAGCATGAAACTTCGACACTGTTGTTGTTTATGTTTGAGTAAACAGTGAAATTAGCCCTGCGTGAAACATTTTGTTCACCTCCTTGACACACACCTATGATAAGCTGATCAATCTCACTTAATTTACATTTAATGCTATTAGCCAAGCTTTCAGTAATAAATGATACTTGACTCCCCGAGTCAAGTAGAGCTCTAGCAGTGATGAACGTGCCATCATCTTTTACCAAGCGTACCATAGCTGTGGGCAATAAGACATCTGTATAAGCTGTAGCATTCGATAATGCCACCCTATTAACTCCTGCACTATTTTCTGGTTTATCCAGCAATGCTGCATTACTAGATGCATTTTCATGCAAAAGTGTATTGTGCCTTTGTCCACATGTCGCACATTTTAGTTTTAGTAAACACTTTCCATTATGGCTATTTAAGCATACTTTACAAAGCTTATTGTCATTAACAAAGGATATTCTTTCTTTCTCAGAAGCTAATTTAAATTTTAAACACTCATAAAGCTTGTGTGCCTGTTGACAATACTTACATGATGTGGACTTGGATGTGCTTACACCGCTCATTACCTTGACCGGCCTCTGGGAATGGGAGGCCTTATCATCAGTGGTGTTTTCCATTGCAATAGCCCTCCGTTCCAGAAAATCTAGGAACTCGGGCAACTTAGGCATCTCCTTACTAAGCCGTTCCTGATGGAACCCTCGGTTGGTGTAGTTATCTACCTTTTTGGACAATATATTAACTAGCAAGGTGTCCCAGTGCTCCACCGGCTCCTTCAGATTCCTTAGTGCAGCAATATTTAAGTTTATTACTGAAACAAGAGACCTCAAACCTTGAGCAGTGCATTTTGTGACTATGGGTAACTCCAGAATGTTATTAATATGATGATTGACTATGAGTAATTTATTGTTAAATCTATTGTTTAGCAATTCCAATGCAACATTATAATTTTCATCAGTCAACATTAAATTTTTTATTAGATCTAGAGCCTCCCCAGTCAAGAATGAGCGTAAATAATGCAATTTTTCACATAAACTTAGCCGATTATCTGCATCAATAACCGACATAAACATATTAATGAACGGTGGAAAATCCACTACATTTTTGCCACAAAATGAAGCTATGTTTACAACAGGCAACCTTTTAAATTCACCTCTATGAGGTTTGGCATCTTCGCGAATAGATAATGCACTAATTGCTGTGTTTATATTGGAAACTGCCGTGAAATATTTTTCTTCCACTTCAGAATAATCTTCCCTAGTTATATCGTTAGGACATAAATACAATATTTTTTTATTTAGAATTTCATACTCACTGAATGCCTCAGATAATTTCTTATATTTTTCTTTAAGCAATTCCTGATGCAGTTCGGAGAGATTATTTTGTGAAAAATTATAAATTCTCGTAATACTACCTTTCACGTAGCCTCTTTGAGCAATGAGCTCCTGTAACTCGGCCATTATACCGATTTTTTGCAACAACAATATCTTTGTCCAATTTCGTTGCGCAGAACACAAACACAAAAGAAGTAAAAATTTAAATTAATACGAAATATACGAATCCAAAATGGCGCAGCTATTGAAGACTTGACATAATCATCGCAGACAACACAACGCGTTTTTTCTTTTCTTTTTTCAAGATAGGCAACCTGATGACGTGCGATGCTGACGAATCACGAGGCTCCGCAACGCTGATTATGTTGGTATAACTTGCCCAGTCCCGTTTTTCTATCTTCTGATTGGATGCCGCACCTTCACTGCCTTCTTTATTTGCGTTCCAGCACCAGAACAAAAACGAAAGTTCGATGATATTCTTAATTTTGTGGCCGTCTCTTTTTTGCACAGTACAATGTGAGTTGTATTTTCAATGAAAATTTTTGACACCCCGCTTGACACTTGAAGGCCCCGCAAGCCAGCAGATGAAGCCCCGATGTTTAATACTGAATTTTCAGCAATCCTCTGGGCCCTCCGCCAAGACCACAGGAAATTCTCCTCCAGGCCCACGCGGTTTATTTGCATTTATAGCAGGAACCACACATTATGTTCGATATTGGAACCAAAATTTCTTAGGTATTGGAACCAAAATTTTCTTGGTATCGGAACCAAATTTATGTTCGTGGCGTAAACATAAATAAAATTATCTGTGAAACTTTGTATCACTTTATTTCATATGATCAAAAATCAATAAATCTTATTTTACTGGTCTCCGTTGTTCGACCATTTTTATATCCTTACTAGACAAGTACGAAACAATAGAATATAACGCCTTATTGCCAGTATAAAAAAATAAAACATTTCAATGTAGCCAGAATAAATAAAACCTATGTTCTGATACGAACAGCTATCTTAATTGAAAAGACTGGTATGTGCTAATTAAAACAGATTAAACACATGGACATAGTTCTAATGTACTTTACTTGAATAAGCCATTACCATAAACAAGTTATTATTACACAGCTTGTAACTTTATGACATCAATATAAATTAAAACGTGAGTGGTCTGCGCTGGTCTCAGAGCCCCTAGGGCCGCAGTTATCCTGTGTTTTAGCGATGTCCTTAAAAGCTTAATGCATCTCTCTTGCTAATAATATACAGCCTGGGTATTTTCCCATCCAGGAATAGTATAAGCCCCCAGACGTGTTAGCGATCTAGTGAAGCTACCCTAAGCCGGGATGGCCTTCACCTTTTTGTGATAGAACTTGAAAAGCGTTTCTATAAATAAGTTATGATAATTAGAGTTTGCAAACGGATTTATTAGAGGACATTGTAAACCACTTTCAAGAACTCAACTTAAAATAATAGAACTTCAACAATGCACACACATTGAATAGGTAATCAAAACACGATGTAAAGTTTCGCAAGACAAATTGACCAACGATTTAGAAATTAAATACCAAATTTTTTTGGCGTGGTTTACTAGTTTACGACACAGCTCAATCATGGCCGTAACAATCTGTGGACGTGACTCTCATAAAAGAGATTATCGCAGCAAAAAAATTAACATCAGCTTTATCGCGTGTGTACCTTATCTCACAATGGACGGCCATGGATAAAACGTATAAAGTATCATAAAAATATATATAATATATAAAAATAACACTCCGTTAGGGTCTGCCTGTCCATAGCTGGATGGTCTGACGTCGCCCTAGCTGACGTCATTCTATACAACCTGCGTAGAGTATAACCTTTACTGGCAAAAAGTAATTTTATAGAAAACGTTCTAGAATGTGTATGATGTAAACATAACTAAAAATAAACCACTATGTCCATAGACGGTGTTGGCATTGTTGGTCAAATAATGTGAAAATCAATTCCAATCATTTATCGCGATTAGAATCTATATAGGTTAAGTAGTTACAGAAAATTTACCTATTATACTCGTATAATAGTAAAAATACTAATTGATAGAGATAATAATCTTTAATGTGAAAAGTTTTTGTTAGTATTCATTGAGAAGTATAGAGGAAGACATGCTACAATAATTTTGAATAAGGGCAGCAGAAACGAAAGAGAATCGACAAATATTTTGTTCAACTGTCATTGAATCGATAAAATGACAGATGAACAAAATATTTGTCGATTCTCTTTCGTTTCTACGGTGGTCATGCTAAGCGATGCATCCAAGATTTAAGAAACAAGCCTCCTGATAACGAACCATTAAATCTTTAGACATTGTCTTTTTAGGGTTCCGTACCCAAAGGGTAAAAACGGAACCCTATTACTAAGACTTCGCTGTCTGTCCGTCTGTCCGTCTGTCTGTCACCAGGCTGTATCTCATGAACCGTGACAGCTAGACAGTTGAAATTTTCTCAGATGATGTATTTCTGTTGCCGCTATAACAACAAATACTAAAAACAGAATAAAATTAATATTTAGGGGGGGCTCCCATACAACAAACGTGATTTTTTTATAATAATTGGTACGGAACCGTTCGTGCGCGAGTCCGACTCGCACTTGGCCGGTTTTTTTTTAACCTTTCACGATCTGAACACATTATTATACACATGTAAACGGGTATTTATTGCGAATTTATAAGCCCGACGTTTCGACCGGATTGCACCAGCCGTGGTCGCGGGAAGACTCTTTAGACATTATCTTTACCATCAAAGATATCCTCAATGTAACATATTCTTTGCTCTGTTCAAAAGGTGATTGTCTCTATTATTTCAACTCAAAGGGGCTTTTCCCCTCGCCGCCTGTAAAATAACTTTTCTATTGCTTTCTTATCTTAACCACTTATTTTATCCCGAAACTTTTCGCATAATATTAAGCTTTTAAAAGCTTTCTTTGAAGTGATGATGGGCAAGTTTCTGAAGTTCATACATTTAATTAATTCAAACAATCTTATCTAGCTCAATTTAATGATAAGGGGCATATTCCAAAAAAACGTCTATTGAAGTGTTGACATTTTCGTTGTTGTTTTTTTCATTGGTGAGTTAAATCAGTAATTTAGTACATACATTTCTAATATTGTTTTAAAGTTTTACCTAACTCTGCATTCATTATCTTCATAATCTGAGACAAAGTTTAATTAAAATTCTGCGAAATGCAAACAGAAGACTTAACTTGCCTAACTTGACTAACTTCTTGTCTGTCAAATTGATCTCACTCTTTACAAGCTCATGTGAAATTGGCTTAGCGAACACAATAAGCCTTTTTGTTCATACATAGATGAGCCTTTTACTTATCATCCCCTTTTTCAGAGTCCCTTACGGGTGGCATTTTAAGAGGAAATAATGATGTTACGTCCCTACCTTATTGTTCGGGTACCTGCTTTTAGGGTATGGCTTTTATGTACACTTCCTGACTTCCACGAAGGTCATTCTACTCTCACAAATTTATAAAAAATGTTTGAGTAAAGCAGAGTTCGCTGTTTATTTTATGTCAGTATTTAAAGTCTAGCTCCGTAGCTCGTTAGTTTCTAAACTAGAAACCTAAATAGATTTCTCCAAAGTATGCATATCATTTGCGTAAACGAGTCAAATATTTCCAATTCTTCGCTAGAAATCCTCTAATTCACTCGCAATGTTCGATTTATTCACCCGCTTATCTATCGCTTCGACATTATTGGAAGCAGGCCCGGATAAATGGAACTTCTCCTTCGCTGTTACTAAGTCGAATAGGTTTACTTAAACCTAAAACAGTTTTATTTACTGCTTGTGCCACTAGATTAAAAATAAGAAGATTTACGTCTCAATATGCTCCCTGGCGTAGCTCATTGGTAGTCCGGTCACGTCTCCCTTCGACTATGTCTCGTGCCGTCTCAACTCGGATAAAACGATCCACGTGCTGTACTTATCGCAACGTGGAAACTATGAAGCTTTCGTCGAGATCTCATTTAAATTTTTCTGCTTTTCTTCAATATTTTGAAAACGCCATTTGCATCTGTAGACGTTTCAAAGATTTTGCAACGATATTGAAATAAATATTGTACATAATTTAGAATGAGTAATAAATCAAATATCTGGAATATTAATGGCTGATAAGATACCTCTATTTGTTTCATGTTAAGAGCACATGTAGCGCCGTCTTTTTCTCGCGTGTATATTCAAAGGAATGCGAGTTTCACTCCATGCATTAGCTATTGGATCGATAACATCACCAGATTCTTTATTAAACAACTTTATTTTGCCATCTCACGATTTTAACGATCGGAGAACATGGAGCCTTCACCTTCAATGCTTTTTGGATCTTCATTTTTGTTTGTGGGCTTTATACACTGTTTCTGTATGCCGTATATTTTGCTAGTGCTTTCTAATTAACATATTAGTCAGTTCAGTCGTTTCCTTGTTGTTGCATCCTTTAAGATAACAACATTAACAACATTTTATCTAAGTAGCACTTCATGACTCAGTCTGTGACTGGCGCAATAACCAATGTGTAGTTTCCTGAGTTTTCCGGTATGGAATTAAACAGATAATAATGTTTTTATGTCATGTATTTTCCCTAATTAAGTGTTCATAAATAAACTAATACAAAAAGGTTTCGTAGCGTCAGGTAGAGGCATGTTAACTCCGATTGCATCTTGCAGAGCGAGGCCTTGACTCCGCATGCAATGTCAGTTAAATGCCAAAAGGTTCACCTCTACAGCTTTATTATACGTTGTGCGACAGCAACATACTGCAAATAAACCATCTAAAATAATAATCTCTTGTCCAGACTAAAAGGGAATATTACGAGGTTTAGCTTGAAGCTTGCGCGGCATACGCAGATTAGAGGTCTGTCCGCATGACCAGGCAATCAAACTGAGTCACCCGCAAAATGTAATCGTGGATAACGTAACCTCGCTGTGGCCACGATACACCTACTTAAAACAGATAACTGTAAAGCGCTAGCTGATGAATTTATGTCTGCTTTTGAAACCATTGTTAGATACAACATACAACCTATTGACACAAAACCTCATTTCCATGAAATAGACGTTTTTGAGGTGGAATTTTTGCGTTTTGTGAAATCAGTTCAAAATTTTGTAACAGGAGGATTTCTGCCCTTTCAAAAAGACGTAGCCCTTTGACATGGTTTGATTGTGGTTAACTTATCTAAAACATGTTTTTCAACTATCATCAATTAATCGATCGTTATCGAATTCCATTCTTATTACTTACATACTCATTGCGTCAAGGTTAAAAATACTTTCGTGAAAGATAATGATAAGATCGATAGACTGAAAACACTTAGTTTATTTATTCATTTCATGTAGTCATTTCAATATCATGTGTATTGTAGGAGATAGTGGTACTCCCCGCCGAGGTAAAAAGCAAGGATATGGAGCTCGTAAAAATGACACAAAAATACAATTATCATATTCACAGCTCGTGCGTATGAATATTTTATATCACGCTATGAATAATCAATCATTGCTTTTGAACATCATATTTGCGTATAAATAAGGCACCTAAAATAACGCTTAACGTGAAATTATGTGCCGCCCCGTCTGTTTAGCTCGTTTATTTTTAAATTATCGCACGTGTCTTCTTATTCATGACATGATACTTTGCCACATTCACGCAGATTTGTTTGTGTTCCTTGAATTATGCGAAGGAATAAATCTTTCCTTGATAAAACCATTATTTATAATGAGACAAGATTACTTTAAATCAGTTGTGTTTTCTTTGAAGTTAATTTTTCACCCCTGTGCGGGGTGATAAAATAAATTCTATCTTTATTGTACAATGTTGGTATTCTTTCTTGATTATATTATTAACATTTTACTTTTCTTTGTTCAACAGAAGGTCGACCCCGAGCTGATCTTCACGAAACAAGAGAAGATCGGCAAAGGCTCATTTGGTGAAGTGTTTAAAGGTGTCGATAACAGGACCCAGCAAGTGGTCGCTATTAAAATAATCGACTTAGAAGAAGCTGAAGATGAAATCGAGGACATCCAGCAGGAGATCATGGTGCTGTCACAATGTGACAGCCCCTACGTCACTAAATATTACGGATCATACTTGAAGGTAAGCGCATGATTCATTTCTAATAGTAACGTGGCTGCTTGTGAAGTTAGTGTGATACACGATGTGATAAATACATACCTACATAACAACCGTCCAGGTTAAATAAGCATGAGTTAGCTATTCAACAGATTTGACATTCATTACAGTTTCTATAGGTCTATTATTTTGAGCGTGTTAATATTGAGCCAGAGAATAAGATAAACCTTGTGGAATATATTACGTTTTATCTTGTCAGTCTGGGGGCACGAGGCATCAATCATTGTCTGTAAAGCTGTGCCTTCGTCTGCTTATCTGCTGCCGAGCCTTTATAAAAGACAAGGATCAAGCGTAATGGAGTCCATTACGAAGTGTATTCTCTTGTTGAGTGATATCCCCCTGCGAATAGGTTCCCTCATTCCTTGAGCAATGTTCCATGGCTTGGCTCCACAACAGCATTTGCTGTTGGAACGTTGAATTGCGTGACATTATCTGTTGTGTACAACAGCGTGACGCACCGGAATGCTTTGCAGTTTCGCAGTATGGTTACCGCTTACCCAGATGGAATATCAGAAAGCGCTGCGGCGCGCGGCGCAGTCGCACTGTCATGAAATACTAGGATAGTTATTACCCACCGTTTTGCGGAGTAGCTGTTGTCTCTTTGTAATTGTACACCCGTGGTATTACATCCAGGTCTAGGTAATAGGACATTGATAGTGTCGTGACTGTGCGAAATAAGATTTCGCCTAGTAATAGACAAGCAATTTAGCCACAAACGCGTTATTGAAATCGACTGCAGTGCGATTTTGTTTATTAGATTGTAGTGATTGCGCAATGTGCGGTGTTGAATGTCACGAAATCGTAACAAAGTTACTATGAAACGTTCACCTGATCGCGTAATTCGTTCGCGTGCTGTACCGCATTCGCAGTGTACGGTTCGATGTCCGTCACGAAGAGTTTGGGGTCAGAACACGACATTAAACACAACCGGTCAGTTATATATATTTAGGACCCACAAAGCCTTTGGGGCTATACACACATTACAAAATGTTTTGTAATATTTGCCTGACTTTTTGCAATTACTTTTCGGAACCGAAGACTAAACATAAGGAATACAACATGTTTTTTCATGGCGCCTTAAAAGTTTGTAACACTTATTCCTTAAAGATTTATAATCTTCTACATTCTAATCCTGCCCTTTAAGTCTTTGTGTGTCAACAGACAAGACCCATAAACCAAAGCCAGTTCATTCCAAATCAGGAGTAAGATAATCATTAATCAAGATATTATTACCTATTCCCTTCTTTGATATACGATGAGTAAGTTTGTGGGCGCCGTCGTAAACAGATTTGGAAACAATAGCTAGCTGATTATGCCTAATAATTTCGAAAACACGTCTATTCATAAGCTCAATGGAAACCACGTCATACTTATAAAACGTGGCCTATACTGAAAGAGGCATGAAAATTTGGCTCTCTCTGTTCCTTCATTTCACTGGGCTAAAAATAACATGTGACATTTTCAGGCCAATTTCGTACCGTTGTGCCTGCAACTTCGTAGTCGTCAACAACAGACGAATCGATATGGACATTTCACATCTCAAATCATGAACTCGTTTATAGCGAATATATTGGGAAGCATCCCGCCACAACGGACAATAATGTCTGGCCCGTTATGATCAATATATTTTGCATTTTTATTGTTTCCCACTCAATTCAATTTTATTTATGTGTCTGCGTAGATTAGTGAAATGGGTTCGAATGAACATTAGGTTTAACGTAACTGTTCACAAATGAACACCTACATTTCATTTTTTGTTCGCTTCAATCCTTTCACTCTAAGGCTCTTTTATGCAGAAGGCTGTAAGCTCTCAACTTGAATGTTAGGTTTCGTTTTTGCACAAGATTCACCCTTTAAGTGGCAACTCTCTAATATTACTATTCATTTCTGCATCGGAAATGTAGTGAATTTTCATATTGCTAACGCGGAAGGCCTGTACATCATTGGTAAATGTTTACAATGTGTTGCGTTTCCCGCTTAGCGCATCGCGTCGGCTCCACGTTGTTGCAATCTTGACACACTTTCGAATGTTGTTGTTATGCGTGCCTTGCAAAATACGATGCAATATGCGGGTCGCCTATGTACACAAATCTGCAACATATTATGTATGAAGCTTATCTTTGATCTTAACTATCTGCAAAATTAATATTAACATTGAGACATATGTCAAAATTATATCTTTCATTTCTCTTTCATCTGAATTTATGAATATATTCAGTCTGAAAAGTTACAAAATCATTTTTCATTACGAATTAATATAAAGATATACGAGTCTGGCGGTCTGGCATAAATGAAAGGTGATGGTACTCGTCCGAGTTATGAAAGGCCGCCTTCGTTCAATTAGCAAATGAACTTGACGTTACGTGACAGCAAAGTTTTGTAGGGTACGTTCCACTTTCATCTCTTGCATTATTATTGTGCGTTAATATCTTAATGCAAAGGCTTTATTGAATTTCCACGATATTTCAACAAATCCAATTCTGTGGTGACAAATTAACATAATTGAAATTTAAAAAAAAAAACACAAAAATGAACACAGGCTAGGCTATTACTAAAAAAAATTCAGCCGTCAAAAAGTACTTTGAGGCTGCTTATGTAATTTAACAAATATTTCATTTGTTTCACTGTACTACGCTTTGATGAGCAAATAGAATACTCATTTGCAGTAGGTACCTCCCCTAATCGCATGGGTGGGACCTACCACTACATTCACTGTCGCGTGTTTTGTTAATGACCGTGAAATTCACTATGTCAAAATAGCATTGCGTACAATGCGTATCAAGGACTTTTATAATATGTTTTTGTCAACACAAAAGTTTGGACTTGGTGTAAACAACCTCATCACGAAGCCGTCAACCAAACATTCCGTACATCAAACTAAGTAACTTTACGCCAAAATTATTGCTGGGAAACGCCTTTTTTAGGTTGAAAAATCATGTTTTGTGGTAAAACTCAATGTAACGCACTCAAAACATTGGGCTGATGGATGGATTGAATAATACGGGGGTCGTGGAGGTGTTTAAAGTAAACATCTTACATGAAAAACTTGTATAAAAAAAAGCTGTCAAAAAGTTGGAACTTGGACTCCCAATATCTCCGTAAGGTTCCCAGGTATGGTGTAGAACAAAAAAATTATCGCAATGACGAGGAGAACAAGTGCCTTTCGGCTTCGTTAAGAGGTTTTTTACACCCTTTATGTAGTTTTCTGAATCGTATAATATTCTTTTGTTTTATCGAGTGAACACAAACAAGGCTTTACAAACAATTTCCTTGGCTCGCGGTTAATTTACTTTGCGACATTTACTATTTTGCGATTTGTTCTGCGGAGAAAGTGTGGTAATGTTGCGGCTATGTCGTAATCGCAATGATTGGCGTCACTATTTGCTTGGGTAACGGTTGTTGTTTTCTTTCATCTTTCTCGTAATGTCTTCGTTGACCAATCAACCAACTGCATGATTTTATGATACACTAGCAGACGTCACGCGGTTTCACCCGTGTAGTTCCCGTTCCCGTGGGAGCATGGGGATAAAATATAGCCTATGTTACTCAGGGTGAATGTACCTTTCTAATGGTGAAAGAATTTTTGGAATCGCAAACATACACACAAAAATACAAATCTTTCCTCTTTATAATATTAGTGTAGAATACTTCTGACAATAGAACTTGTTAAAGAAAGTTATTTCTCTTGACATTCGCTACTGATCGCTCGGGTCGACCGTGCTTGCCTAGGTTGGTCTGTGGATGGGTGACCACCCTTATATACCGGGTTTCCTCTGTGCCACGTTAAGGTGAATGCTCCAGGCTAGCCCGCGAAATTTCATAAAGTTCATAATGGTGAAAAAATGACTTTTTTCAAGGACAAAGTCATTCCAGCACCTTTATGAACTTGGAGTGTTGTATTGATGATTTTGATGAATATATTTCTGTAACTATATACTTCTTACAGCCGCGAATAATATTCTAATCAACATGCAACCTACCACTGGCCTGCAAATTGCAAAAAACGTAAGAAAATTTGAATTTCGCGGGCTGGTTGGGGCATTCACCTTAAGCTGTTGGTCCTGGCTGTCATTTGTAGATCTTTGACAGTCTTTACAGGTAGTCAGTGGCCCAAAAAGTCTGACAACCAGTCTTATCAAAGGGTATCGTATTACTCAGTACTAACTGGGTTGTGGAGTTCAGATAGGCAGTCGCTCCATGTAAAATACTGGTGTTCAGCTGCATCCGGTTAGACTGGAAGCCGACCCCAACATAGTTGGGAAAAGGCTAGGCAGATGATGATTCGCTACTGATTTTGTTTCTAAACGGTGCCCGTTCTTCACAACGGAAAGGTCAAAACATTTGAGTCATCTGATTTAAGTATGCTTGCAGCGTGCTAAAAGTCTTTTGTAGAAGAATCGTAGCATTTACGTCACAACTAAGAATGAATTAAAATGTGACGTGAGTAAGCTGGCACTGTCGAGAGAGGAGGAGGTTTTAGTGGGGAAAATTGTGAATGCGGATGTCGGGCGGAGCGGCCGGTCTGAGGTGAAGGACGCTGGTGACTCATCGTGTTAGCCTCGAGGAAAATGTCAAGAATTTCTCACATTTACGGCGCTAAACATAGTTATGTAAATATCAAATATTCCGACCAATTGGTAATGGAATTATGTATAAGATTCAAACAGTTTGGCATCAGGTTTAATTCATTTGTTGTGTCCACTATCGATCCTACCAGCATGTTATTGTCACGGTTAGGTCTTCTTCTAATGCAAAATTATGGAAATAGACTGTTTATTTACCCACAAAATCAATAGGGAAATGTGATTAATTGTTGGCAGTTTATTGTGTTAACTTATTTTTAGGTTTGAACAATTTCAATACTCATAAGATGTGTGATTTCCTCAATATAAAAGCAAAATTTTACCAAGACAGAAATTCTCGTACAGGGTTCAAGGAAAATGAACCATGAATGGTTCATCCATAAATTCCACATCAAAACAAAATCTGGTCTATACGAGTATTTTATTCTTCTTTTATTTTTAGGATTTAAGAAATGGCCGTTCAGGGCCGTCGATGACTATAAAGTGCGCAAGGTTGAAAGCCGTAAACGCATTAGGACCACCTTGACCTGTGCTCGTATACTGGGGGGTGTCAAGGTTCTACTATACGAGACTTATTGAAGCTTCCATAGCGTTTTATTACGCTGCCCCCTGAACCCTGGCACCAAATAGCCACTTGTTTTATCAATTGTTGTTCACCCTAGCTATCTGCTATTGGCTCCCAAATGAGCATGCAGAGTCTCGACTCGACGGCAAAACAGCAAATGACGAATTGTGCGGTTCAATACAATACATAAGGAGGTCGTCGACTTTAGAACGAAGCGAAGTCATATCGTTGAGTAGAATCAAAGGATTTAAAAGACTTGATACAGGTCTGGTTCTTATTTCGCATCGTCCTTCTGTTTCACTGCAATGCGGGCCGGGCCCGACGGGAGCGGGCAGGGGGGGGGGGGAGGGTGGAGGAGGGGTTCTGTTCGCATCTGAACTTGGAAGGTCAAGTTCCGAAAGTTTACAATTTGCCTTATTGAGCGACTGGTTTAGACGACTCGATTTGGACGTGATTATGAAGTTGAAATTGGTAGAACTGTCATTGATTCGTTTTACGTAAATTGATAGATATTTACGGTAAACAGATTGAAGTTTTTGCTTGGATTTCTGCTTTTTAAATACTATTGAGTAAGTAGTTTTCTTGTGTTAGCTGTAAAATTCAGTGTAAACTTCATTATCTCCGAAGTTCAACAACTCGTACCTATCTTCTTAAAGTCAACGTTTTATTTTGTTAGCTATAGGTATACTTACTCCCCTTATTATGTAATTTCGTTTGAGTATCGGTAATAGAATTTATGGAATGAAGTTTCTTAGAAACGAATTACTTTGAGCTCGATTACATTATGTTCCTTTCAATGTCAACAAGTTTTTGTTGACTCATTCATTTTGCAATTACTTACAAAAATACAGGCCAAAAACCACATAATTGGATAACCTTTTATTGATTAAGATGAAAATATATTTTAATCATGCTCCTAGTGTATTCAAAAGAATTTTGAATTATTGGTTTCTCGCGATTTTTGATAAACATAAAATCTTAGTCTTTGATATGTTTCAAGTTTAAAATTCTTCAAAGTTGACCTTATTTATCTCTTTGATTTAAACTACAAATAAACTTAAGTTTTGAAAGCTTTAGCTAAAGAATGTTTGTGTAGATTGTTTAATACGATTGGATTGGACCAAAAATACATATTTAATCACGATAATTTTATTAGAAACTTCATCGACTTATCACAAAGGACGCAAATTTTCGCACCTTTGGCCAAGCTGTTTATCATTCCTTGCAAATTGATTTCAATTAGCATTAAATATCTTCTGGCTATCCGCAAATTGTCGATGACGCTCCTTTTACCGCGGCTTTTTACAAAATTACAATTTGATTCCTTCACGTTTCCCCTGACGAGAGATTTTCAATGACTAATGGCTTATTTAATTTCGCACAAAGTTGTTATAATAAATTTAATACGATTATGTCTGTAGCCTGTCACAGGACTCACAGGCAACCGCCATCGTTATTTCGTTTTAATGGCTGATATGATATTCATGAACATTTTTATGTAAACGATTTGAAAGAGCGCCTCTTGAGAATATTGTAATCATATTTAATATTTTTCGTACTTACCCTGGGGATAAATCAAATTTTAGTTGTCGTTATTTTTTTAACAAATCGTTGCACGAATCAAAGTCAGATTCCTTGAATAAACGGTACATTTTAAGGTCATTTACTCGTATCTGATTCTGCCAGTTTTTATTATTGAGAATTTGGTCTAGTTGAATTTAAGTTTAATTTATGGCTGTATGCTTTTTTGTAATAAAATATAGGTTTTCGTCTAAAGCTATTGAAATCTCGTTCAAAACGTCTACTAGCTATCTAAAGAAACGTCTACTGTAGTTAAATAATTTGTACCGCTATTAATTAACCATTCTCAAAGTCCCAAGTGATTAATTAGTCGTCTTCGTTCATCCACTTTGATTAAAAGGTAGCTAAATGTGTTTACTTATTAAATACTTGGGATTTATTACCTCTTAAAAGTATTGTCCATTTTCCTTCGGCCTTTACAGGCTTTTCTCTCATTTTCTTATTTTCCTTGTTGAATTATCTTGTTATAGGAATTCTGTTTCCATTTACATAATTTTCTCCCGGTATTGTTTTCGGTTAATTAGATTGAAAACAGCAGTTGGTTTGAGTCTCATTGTTTCTTAAAAAAACCCTTTTATTAGCGACTAGCTTTTGCCTGCGGCTTTGCTCGCGTTAAGGCCCTTCTAACCCTAAAATTAGCAACTCTATTTGTGATGGTACAAACGTTCGAAATACTGTTAGAATAAAGTTCTAATCAGCTTGCACTACAAAGCGGTTGTTACGTCAGTCATTGCGGCCGAATAGTGCGAAATGAGTGGTTTTTTACGATTTACAAAAATTGACTATTGGTTGGACTAAAAAAATAAAACACATATAAGACCTGCTTTATAGTTAGTTCAGTTAGCATGCAAAGTTTCATGATCTAATTTGAAGTACCTACTTTTTGAATACAAGCGGTTTATTGTTCGATTTGGAGGTAACTTTGGTTTTTTTTTCTATCGAGAAAACTTTATGGAATCGTGTTTTCGTCACAAATAGGACTTAGCATTAATCCTCAATTTTACCATAAGTATATTTATTTCAAAATTAATGCTGTAGTATTTTAGGCGTAACGGAGGATCATGGATTCATGGTTCATCCATTTGAGGGGGTATAGGCCGTTACTTTAGAATTTGACAATCAATTCGGGTTGTACTCAGCTTGATTCGAAAGACACGTAGCGCCATCTATTATCATGAACGTTATTGTTGTTTTCTTCGGGAACAGTACTTTTTTTTGGGATGAAAGGTACCCTATGTCCGTTACTGTACGTACACCTTTTTTTTTTTCGGATGGGAAATCATCAAATAACCCCTCCCGCTCTGGGCGGAGCAGGAGGGAGTGTCAGACTTTTACTGACTAAAACCCATCCATGTTCCTTCATCGCCCTTTGTGTTCCGGGGCCACGGTATCTCTTTCGAATAGTCCCGCAACCCCGGCAGGCATCGGTCCTTACGGACCACTTCCTTTTTGCTGACTCTCTTTGAGGCGCGCGTGGAACACGAACGCGCCGTCGACACGGCCTGTCGTCATGAGACGGACGGACGGCGAGCTAGCCCATAGCTCACCGTCCACAGGCCCGCGCCTACGGTGGCCGGGGGCCACGTGGTTGTGGCCCCCGACGCCCGGGGCGTCTCCCGCGGCGGCCGGGACGTTGAGAGGTTCTCTCCCTCTCACGTTCCGCCACCTCCTTCTCTAGCATTACTGCTTCGCAGAAGGAGGTGACGGCGTCCCATTCCGTCTCGCTCCGGACCATGGCTTGCACCAGGGCCGGACGCGAGAGGTCGCCGCCGCCGATCGCCGCTTCGAGGACACGGCGGTGCTCCGCCCACGCGGGGCACACCTCCACCGTGTGTTCCACCGTGTCCTCCGGTCGATCTTCACAATGGAAGCACCCGGGCGTTTCCTCCCGCCCGATTCGGTGCAGGAACCTCCCGAACACTCCGTGTCCGGTGAGGACCTGCGTCAGGCGGAAGGTGAGGACGCCGTGGCGTCTCTCAAGCCACTCCTCAAAGAGGGGACTTATCGCCACAATTGTGGCGTGCCCTGCACGGGGTTGCGACAGTCGCTCTCTCCATGTCGCCATGAGATCCCGCCGGAAGTCTGTCCGCTGAGCGACAATTTGTCGCTGCAGCGGGGTTTCCCCCCGGCGTAGCGCCTCCGCGCGCCATTCATGCAGGCGCGCGAGGACTATCGCCTCCAGATCCCATGGCGGCAATCCGGCAAGGAGGCTCGCCGCCTCGCGGGCAATCGTGCGGTAGCCCCGGGCCAGCCTTACGGCTACTACCTTTTGGGGCGCGTTCAGGCAGTGGGCGGCACGCCGCCTCAAAGAACGCGCCCACACCGGGGCCCCGTAAAGGGCCATGGACCGCACGACTCCCGCGTAGAGCCTCCGGCAGGAGGCGTTCGGCCCCCCCAGGTTGGGCAGGAGCCGCCTGAAGGCAGCCCCAGTCCGTTCCAGTTTGGGGGCCAAACGTCGGAAGTGCTCCACGAAGTTCCACCGGCTGTCGAGGACGAGTCCTAGGTACTTCAAAGTCGACTCGACACCGATGGATACCCCTCCTACCGTAAGTAAGGATCCCGGAGGTGGCGCATTCCGAGGCCCATGAAAGCACATGGCCTCGGACTTGTGCAATGCCACCTCGAGACCCAATTGCCGGATCCTCTCAACGACTGTCGCAACCCCGCGTGTCATCGCTTCGGCCGCCGCCTCGTGCGACCTCCCCTGTGCCAGCACCAGCGTGTCGTCAGCGTAGCACACTACACTGACACCGCTAGGGAGGTCGGCGCGCAGCACCCAGTCGTAACCGATGTTCCACAAGGACGGCCCTAGGACCGATCCCTGCGGAACACCGCACGACATCTCTCGCCGGTTCCATTCTCCGCTGCGACCGGGGTAGATGACGGCTCTGTCCGTCAGATAATCCCCGACTACTCGACGGAGGTAGGTCGGCACCCGGTGATACCGGAGTGCCTCCCTAATGCAGCTCCAGGGCATGGAGTTGAAGGCGTTGGCGATGTCGAGAGACACCGCCAAGACGACCCCACCCCTGGACACCGCATCCCCCGTCGTGAGGGCTCTCACGCGCATGATGGCATCCACCGTAGAGCGCCCCTTGCGGAAACCAAACTGGTGTTCCGCAAGGTCCGGCCCAGTCCCCGCAAGGTGCTCGGCGAGGCGGTTTGCAATGACTCTTTCAAAGAGCTTGCCCACCTCGTCGAGCAGCACCACGGGCCGGTATGCGGACGGAGAGTCCGCAGGGCGCCCCGGCTTCCGAATGAGGACCAGCTTTCCCGTCTTCCAACGAAGCGGGAACTGGCCTCTCTCCAAGCATGCGCTAAGGAGCCCCTCTAGTCGGGGCCCGAGAGCCTCCGAGGCCAGGACCCAGGCTTTGCCAGGCAAGCCGTCGGGTCCCGGGGACTGTACGTACACCTGACAACGTATATGCACAACTAGCTAACCCACTGCGTCTTTTTGCAATATTTTTCATTTATGCTCCGCTCCTTTTGGTCGCAGCGTGATGTTATATAGCCTATAGCCTTCCTCGATAAATGGACTACCCAACACTGAAAGAATCATTCAAATCGGACCAGTCGTTCCAGAGATTTGCGCGTTCAAACAAACAAACAAACAAACAAACACACAGCTTTATAATATTATATAAGTAATAAGTATAGATTTTAGGATATTCAGTTCAGTGGTTTAGGCGTGAAAAGGTTAAAAAAAAAACTTACTTTCGCATTGATAATATTAGTTAAGAACAATGACGTATTATATATAGACACGTCATGAACCAACATCGCGGCGCTTAAAAACGGCGAAAATACTAGAACTATTTATAAGCGTGAAGAAAGAGAAAGAAAATATGACACCGAACGGCGGGATGCCTGTTGCGAGAGGGAGATAAATATACATCTTCAGTCACGTCACAGGATTTATTAAATTATAAACAAACGTAGCGTCGCGCGACAGGTTGGTGCGTAACTAAGCGCGATGTGGCCAATTGGCTTCATTTCATGTTGTCATTTTAGAGTGCGGACAACGTATCTATAGTTTATATATCATTGGTTAAGAATAAGAAATTTTATTAGCTCAAACATGTGTTTACATACGGAATTTAAATAATACATGCATGCAAGCTTCAATCAAATGCAAGTTCTTAAATAGGAGTGGCTCACGACATGTCTGACATTTCTCATGGCGTGCAAATATTTTCAGGTACAATTATTATAGATAGGATAGGATTTGATTTAGTTAGGATAGGATATTACTGTGTGATACGTCATGACATGTTGTACATAAGTGTTTGTCAATTATCACCAGGATGTTTGTTTAATAAACGTTTGCTTGATAACTCCTTCCGTATTCATAACAACAGTATGTTAAAAAAAAAAACAGGGTTTGATGTGGTATTCAATATAAGGTTTTATTACGATATTTGGTATTCCTATTAGACCATATTGAGCTCAATAAATTGTTATGACAGCAGTAAGAACGTGATGACTGCTCCAATACGTGCTTGCGGAGCTACGGGCTATAAAGCTCACGTTTTAGTCATAATCTGGCTTGTTATTGCCCTGTCGAGATATCGCATGGTAACCTCACTAGACCTTAATCCAGGACTTAAGCGGCTAACGACCTGAAGGCTGAAACCCTATCTCTGTCTGCTTCGTTAACTCAGTGTCCACTGCGTGCATAATCCACTCAATTACAGAAAATAGGTCGGATTTTCTCTTTCATGAAATGTTTAAAATGATTTCCATCTTGCAATTAAAAGTTAAAATTAATTTCTGTGAACAAATGAAAACTGATTACGATTGAATTGTCAAGGGATTATCGTATTAACGTAAGAATTAATTTAATTACCTAAATCCCAACATGTAGGTATTATCTGCTAAAGAATGTGTTTATCGTAATGATGAGTGATGCACTATTTTGAAATACAGGACCATTACGTACTCACATGTAAAAAAAGTCGTAAGTTATAGTAGTTAGTCTGAAGTGCAGTACATTAAATAGCGTTCTTAGAACCGTAAGTAGTTCTTCTAGTAGCAATATTTATAGCTAGACAACTAACATAATTAAGTGCTGCAATATCCTCCGAAAAGTGACGTAAGTTGCAGCAAAACAGTCGTAAATTCACGGTGCTGACAGGATAGGCAGTAGAGGGGGGGGGGGGGGGGCATGTGACGACATCTGAACCGATAAACAAGATTACCGTGTACGATGTACTGAAACGTACTGTGGACCTAACTTTGACGTGGCGTAGGGCCGGGAAAACCGCACAAAACAACATGAAGCCAAACTGATGGAAGAATTATAGCACAGCACTTCATGTCAATGCTAAATGTGTTACAAATATGCATTATGCAAGACCAGTCGCAAAATTGAATGCAGTGGACTTTTTAGTACTGAGTATAGGTACCATACTTGACTGATAGAAGCTTAGAAGATACAATGTGGATATTTGACGTTAGCGATAGCTCCTTCGACGGAAAACTGTAACCCCAAAATAAATTCTAGTAATACTAAAAACTTATGACAATATTTACCTACGTAGGTATCTTCTTTATATAGCACATGGAAAATTATCGAAAACCGATAGTAGGTACCTACCAACCGCTTTAACTTTGTTTCGTCCTAGCTCGTAGGTTAATCTTATTACGTGGCGCAACGTCGAGGCTTCCCTAATAACTTAAACAACCCATACCGACAACACAACGCCTTAAATTGAATAACAAAATAGCATTAATGAGCCCCACGTGTAGTTATTTTTGTTGTTGAGGAGCAAACACGTGAATTCGCAATTAGATAGCTTGAAAGAACAAACTTTGTATGGTCGTACAATCGTGACCAACTCATTAAAAAGTAAACGAGAGCCTTCAAAAATGTAAAGAGCAAGAGGAATTTCATCCTTAATTTGTTTTCCAATTTAATTGTTTTAAAAAGTTCTCAAGTTTCCACTCCGCGAACTTGCAAAGTATTCAATGACTCGTTACACGAAGCCTTCAAACAATAATTGGAATTCTATTGGAAAACGTTATCTACTAATTTGCGTAACAAGTTAGGCAATATTGAGGAAATAGAAATAAAATTAATCTAAATTATTTAGTTTTAGGTACTCGTTATCGATTATACGTTTTATCTGCTTTATTTAAAGACTAGCGGACGTCACATGTTACTCGCTGATAATGTAGCTATACATTGCTGAAAGAATTTTTCAAATCGGTCCAGTAGTTTTTAAGTTTATTCGTTACATACAAAAATACAAATCTTTCCTCTATAGAATTATAAGTATAGATATCTGAAATGAAAATTATCTAGAAATAAGACGCGACTTTTAAAGAAATATATTGATAAATAACGTGTGTGTCCAGCCAGAGCAATCAGGTGTTTCCATAGTAATCATGAAGTGGACACGTGTTACGAAGATGACTGCGATAATTTCCTCTTTCTTTTTGCTCAGCTTTCATTCCTGCAGAAATGGAGTCGCGCTCGCTCCGGGCGATTCAATTAATCCAACGTTAGATTACATACGACCGTATCCATCCTATTCGAACAAACTTTTTTATTGCTCACTCCGAGTTCAATCTGTGGGTTCAATTTACTATCCGGGTCACATGGCATAACGTGGTCATTGCGATTAATTGACTATACCTTCAAAAGTGAAAATAACATGAATTAAGTATCTATAGTGGAATCCACGGTCAATTACCGATTACTAATACTTCCAGGTACCCGCCTAATTACACCGTAATGATAACGTTTATTGTTGGTTCAATGAAGACCTGTTTCATAATACACCGCTGCGGGTCGGGTTCGTTATCCTTTGTCGACCTTGCAGCTGCTATAAATTCAGTTAAATTGACCGGAGGAGGCGCATGCGTCACCGAGGCCGATGCGCTCAGATTAGCAACGAAAGCATGATGTAATAAATATATCGACCTATCTGTGTAACCAATGAATTCTAGCCATCAAAGGATAGACCCGGTACGACTTGCGCGCACGCAAAGGCACAATTCTGCCATGTAACTTGTAACGCCTATCCGTTACAGGTTGCAAGTTTTTACTGCTTTTGTCACGTATGCGGGCCTATTCATAGTGGCGCATACCTTATCCTCTTTCGAATAACAAATTCACATACGTACGTGATACTTCCCTCGAATCTGTGGCGGTCGCTTTGACCGCCCATCTGTGTGAAACATATTCCGCGTCAGATGTCTGGAATACAATGGATTTTCCCAACAATTCCTATTTCTCGTTTCTCGGCGTGTCGAGGGTGATTGAAAGGCGACGGGTGTCCGTTCCGAAGGCAAGAGATAAATTCCGGGTTACCCAGACGCAGCTGACTGTCCGCTCGGAAAATTGAAATTTGCGCCTTCGACCTGCAGGTTTATTCGCCATACTTGATTACAAACGACGTTTAGGATGGTCATGATGGATGTGGAGTAGTTTGCAATCGGTTGGCTATAGCTTCCTATAAAATGATTCTGTTTGTGAATTCAGTTAGTAGAAAACATCGCTAAACGGGTTAGAGCTTAAACTAAGCATACTTTTATATCAAGGCTTAATCGTTGGTACACGAACGCTAATGTGCCGTCAACGTTTCCAATATGAAAATTGATCGCAGAGCGTGTTCCTAACCTATCTAGGTCGTAGCAAACGTCGTTAATGCGGGACGGGAGGCAATTAGGGCAAGCCAATAAAACATCGCCATCAACGAACACCGGTCGCTCCTCCCCGCCTGCTGCACTAGCTTCGTAATTCAACTATTCACTTATTTTCGGTATAATACAATTAAACGTTCCTGACTAGGATTTTAAATCATTGGATGCGACTGCAACGAGATGTGAAAAATCTCCTACTTTGAGTATTTGTAATCGTTGTATCATATCATAGCACAGCCAACCCTTCCAGACACCAATAAATTCTTGTTAATGCAAACGTTGCAGTTACAAAACAGTTTCTGCGGCGGCCTCAAGGTCCAGCGGAAGACGAGCATGGAGCGGTGTCCCGGCTGACGCGTCGGGCCTATGCTGCCGACACCGATGTCAGAGTTAAGTGCCGTCGCACTCGACGTATCCGCACAAAGGCCGCTCTCTCCGCTTTGTTCCGCCTCTTTGTTTGACTTGACGAAGGCACAGTAAAAAACTTAAACACGGCCCACGACGACACGGCCGGCCCCTCGGATCTCGCGAACTAAATGTACAGCTTTATTGGGTCTTCCAGTTTGAATGCGAATACGTTTTGCATGATTAAGGTGGATGCTCAAGCGTAGCCCGCGAAATTCAAATTTTCTTACGTTTTTTGCAATTTGCAGGCCAGTGCTAGGTTGTATGTTGATTAAAATTTTGTTTGCGACTGTAAGACGTATGTAGTTACAGAATTATATTCATCAAACTCATCAATACAACCCTCAAAGTTCATATTGGTGTCAAAATTACTTTTCCAAGGTCAAAATCATTCTTGCACCATTATGAACTTGGAGGGTTGTATTGATGATTTTGATGATTATAATTGTGTTACTACATACGTCTTACAGTCGCAAACAATATTTTAATCAACATACAACCTAGCACTGGCCTGCAAATTGCAAAAAACGTAAGAAAATTTGAATTTCGCGAGCTAGCTACCCTTGAGCATCCACCTTAATGGATTCCTATATGAACGAAAAAGGTTGTACCGAAAAATATGGGTGCAATCTTTTTGGGGCAACGTTAGTCGTTTCTTGGAAAAACGTTATAGTTATGGAAATACACTTTGAATTTTACCTCACATTACACTAAAAGGTCCATCCTCTCAGATACATTATGAAGCGTCAACTTGCGGAAATGATCCATTGTGGTGCTGTCCCTCTGCGCATAGGGTCGGCAGCTATTTTCGTTATGTTGATGTGTTGATGAAGTGCTTTATGAGGGGTCCTCAAATTACCCTACTTCATAAACAAGTCTCTAGGTCGTTTTAATATTGTCTATATCAGTCAATGCCATTTATTATTTCATTAATTTGATTTCCTTCAAATAAAAGAGGGTTGCAATCATTTAGATCACAACAGCCGTCTTATGAACGACAGACACAACGAGCGTTTAAATGTCAGAAAAATAGAACAGGTGCATTACCTTACCCACCATTGAACCCCATTACCCTTTGTAAATGAGCAGCTGTTTACTGTCGTTAATTACATTTTTATTTATAAATTGAATTCGCACTACTTCGTAAGCGGCTGCCATTTATGTTCCTTTACAATTGCATATTATACCTGGATGTAGGTATACCCTGTATTATTCACATTTGTGTTGTCAAGTGCTCGATACTGCTAACATTTCCCAACTATCGGTTGAAGTGCTCTTCGCAACAAACTGTGCGCTTTTATCTAATCGATATTTTGTTATCGCCGCACACCCTTGATTTCCGTACTTGTCTCAATTACTTGCATCAATTTATTATATGATGGAATACGGAATGGAATGTTCAAAGATTATTTTCAAGTCGTAACTCTTAAACAAACGTAATAGCCAGCGAATGTTAGGAAAGTATAAAGTTTTGCGACGCAATAAATTCATCTTATGTTAGAAGATTATAAAGTTGTAAAGGTATTCCCTCCACCTTAAGAACAATCTGGAATTCATTTTTATTACCTAAGTTTGCTCTCGAAAGACGATGTAAGAATATCTTCTTACATCGTCTTTCGAGAGCAAACTTACTAAGATCGTTAATATTTTGTGATCGCATTTACTCTGAATTTCGCGTAATTTTGTAAAAGAACAATCCTTTGCGAAACGGCCTATTCTAGTTTTTTTAGAGGACATTGATTATTACTTCCTAGTTCGAAATAGGTATTATGGTAAACTTAGGGTCTTCTAAAAACAAACTAGAATCACGTACGTATCGAACTTTATCTATCGTTCTGTGGGATTGAATGTTTCCAATAACTGTGCGATTGTTATTTTCATCGTTTTATTATGATTTCGAACCTTAGCCTAGGAGTCCAATCGGAAACCCATTGTTATCATGATTTAGAAAAACTTTTCCTCGTGTCGTATTTATAGAGAGAGATGAGTTTTTCAGAGAGCTAGTATAGAAATAACTTTATCGATGCACAAGTTTAAATTGCTTTTATTCAAGCTGTTTTTATTTCAATTTATACGACCGCAATTCTAATAAAGCTCTCATTCTCGCAATGAGATTATTGCAATATATCCGTCAATATCTATTTTCAAATACATGTGAAAAAAAATGCGTTCCAAAGCAAACGGTCAGCGAGAGTCCAGTGTCACCATCGTTGGTGTCAATGACCGAATGACTGTACGGTTGACCGGTCCCGTCGCGATCTGATTGTCGCGCCAATAAACGATTTGCATGTGATGGTGTTGTGACAATGTTGCGTTTGCGCACCCATGCCTCACCTAATTGGTGTTATCAGGTTGGTCAAGCGCTGTTATGGTGATCATAATGTGTCGTAGCGTGTTTTGTGTGCTATATTTGGATTCTTCCGGTATCTAACACTGAGCTCACAAATCACCCGAAATCTATAAATTCCGCTCATCCAATATACACACTTCCGATTCATTTTAGATAGGTAACACTAATGGATTGAAGCCAATGGGATTCAATTTCCTCTCCCTCAATCCTTCCGTACCAACTATTCGGCAAACACTGTTATACTGTTAAGAACAACTTTACTATAGTGCAAACGATGCGAGCCATATATTGCTTTGTTAACGTAGAGCCAGCTTTAGTGCCGGTGTTGATTTACTGAAGCCGATGGTTTCATTCGGTGCGCACTAAAAGCTTTCGTGCGTAATAGATATCGGTGATAGATCGCAATCCTCCGAGACTTGGCGAGTGTACTTCTTGACGTATTTATCAACAGTTTGGCAAGAGTAACAAGGTTTTTTGCACTTCAATATCAGGTACCTATTTATTTCCGATTTTATTCCTGCATTTCATATTTGAAATATCATCAAATATCCAACACTGTTCAGCGATATCGAGACAGTTTGGCGAAACTTTTCCATTCAATCTGTACAGTACCTCGAACTAGCTCCTAATATTGGTTTTGTTTTCGTGAAAATGGACACCGATTTTTGTAGGGCTTCTTTCGATTGGCTGCGAAATAACGAATATTTTGTACTGTTCCCAACTTTACACTAATTGTTTGGGTTGCAACTTTTCGTTAATATTGCATTCAATTTTGTGGTTTTCCGAATATTTGGAATTCAATTAGCTCTACTGTTGATATTAGCTGTCGTTCAAATAATTGCCTTTATGCGTCAGCTTTTGTGCTTTAAAATAGGTTAGCAGTAGTTATTTAATTAAATCAACTGGACTGTGTTGGTTTTAATTATTGTGGATTGCCTAGTGTTTGTTTTACTGCAATTCGTTGCGGAAATGTTGGCAATATTATTACACAATTTAAATAGGTACATAGTTTTCTGTTCGCAATGTAAAAGTTTGCACCGACTAAATCTACGTGTCTTCCAGTGACATATTAGACATCACATGCATGTCAGCAACTTAGCATAATTATACTTACAGAGATTTGGAAAGGTGCTACAATCTCGATCATTTATGTGTTCAGATCAGAGAAGGAGCGCATTATGTAAATCGTTCTCGAATCTCGATCAATTTCGATATTCCGTTATGTTGCCCACATACACCTGAACGAAACGGGCAATTCGACAAAAAATCGCATTGCAATCGTGTCCAGTCGTGGGCAGGTTTCCGATTACGTGCACTAACGTTATTTATTTGAATCCCTGTTGCGGCCAACTATTTTTTGCGGTGCATTCGTTAATTGTCGGACCTTTGATTTTTCGACCAATTACACACTGGATTCACAAAACAGGACGCAATTGTCATATTAATTGTCTCCGTCGACCGGTATCTACCAGTGCTACCACATCTACCTATATTGTAAACCTGAAATAGGGAATATGCATGAAATACAAAACTCTTTTTATTTATGACTAGCGGACGTCCCGCGGTTTCACCCGCGTAGTTCCCGTTCCCGTGGGAGTACGGGGATAAAATATAGCCTATGTTACTCGTGGATAATGTAGCTTTCGAATGGTGAAAGAATTTTTTAAATTGGTCCAGTAGTTTTTGAGCCTATTCATTACAACCAAACAAACAACCAAACAAACAAAGTTTTCCTCTTTATAATATTAGTATAGAAAAATACCTTGTATTGGCGCATAAAAACGTTGTGGTACTTACACTTGTTTAAGTTTCTAATACATTTTTACAATATACTGTTTTATGTAGGGTCATTGCGCCGGTTAGCGACCAGTTAGCTGAGTTCCCCACTTCAGATGAGGAAAAAAAAATGTTGTCTACACGCAAAATAGTATTTGTTAATGTGAATTTGTCCCAAATATAATCTAGTTTGGATACAATATATAAAATAAAATACATTCATACAAAAATATTTATAAAATGCTGAAAAAGTGAAAATATAGCGAAAACGTCGGTTTACGACCATTTTTATCAGTTTATGACCACCAGTGTGCTGGTTTGCGACCGCTATTTTAATATGAAAAATATGTCATTAAAACAATTATAATCGCTTTAAAAATATTTTAAAAATTAAAATATTTTTAAAGCGATTATAATTGTTTAATAAAAACAAATAATGGGAATAATTATTTTGGTGTAATGTTTTTTTTTTAAATTAAAAATAACAATCTTACATTTCGTAGGAACTTAATCATACTTAGTTGTAATAGAATTAACATTCATTAGTCAAACAATATCCTAAATTATATGTACATTTAAAAATAATCAACATCAATATTTTCTAGTCATCTGGTATAATATTATTTTATATCATCGAAAGCTTTTTTCAGGGCTTCTTCAGTGTAGGTACTGGACAGTCTCTTTATTTTTTTTGTTGACTTTTAATTATTTGGGAGCTCCATCTAAAAAAATATATAATAATATTTATTGTTGTTTTTATGACTCATTTTGTTTTAAACTGAAAAATAATAATATTTAGAGACGTGGTCGCATACTCAATGAACTTTCATACTTATTTCTGTTAGCGGCCGTTATTTTTCTCATACTAAATTATGGTGGCCGGAAACCAATGTCTTTATTTCGATTATTTTGGTTTACGACCACCCAATTTTGTACGTAATTAAACAAAGTTCATTCAAAGAAACTGGTGGTCGCTTACCAAAGTACTACAAAGAAAACCTTTTACAATGCGACCTTAAAAATTGTAACAGTCCTGTATGAAGCATTACGATCATATTCATCAAAACAAAATAATGCGGTTCTCGTCGGTTTGCGACCATGTGGTCGCTATCTAACGTTTTTGATAAATAAGCATTTCGGTTACCGACCACGGGATTTTATATTAATAATAAGTCAAAAAATAGCAAAATACAACTAAATAATAAGCAAATCTTATCGATTGTACAATTTAACATCTAACTTGTGTGTAAAATATGAAATAAGTAATAAAACTTAGCTTTGAGCGCCGCGCGCCGTGTTATTTTTTTTCCAACTCGCGGTATCGTATCATCTCGCGGAATCAAGACGCGCACTGAGCAATTTTTTTTCGGCTCTGGGTTAACCCATTTGTTTTAAACTGTGTTAATTCTTATTTCATAATTATTGATAAAGCACGTTAGATTTATTTTTTATCTAGGTTACCTCTACAAATAGTATTATCTTGATTTAAAGAAACTTAGTCCGTCAAATGGTCGCCTACTGAAGGTGGTCGCGATACCGGCGAAACGACCCTAGCATGTTTTTGGTGAAACGGAATGCACTCACAAAACGCATCGTCCTCGATAACGCCGGTAGTGACGTCAAAGTTCATTGTGTCAAAATAACACTTTTATTTGAAAAGTGCTTAGTTTCACTAAGATTTGATTATAATATTTTTTATTGCAATTTTTACTTGACAAGGGCACATACAATTAGTAAAATTATTCTATTAAGGCCAAAAAAATTAGATGTAAACAAGGCAGATTGTGGATAATGACATCACATCATGGCCGCGACTGCTACGGACGTTTGAACTGTCGTAGAAAATTGCAGGAGTTTAATGTTATTTTTGTGCGACAAGCAGTAGTTGAACTTAGCTTTTAATACTTTTCTTGGGTTGATAGTACTGTATAAGAAAAAAATACGTGTATATTCCCTATTGACGCGTACATTGTTTTAAGTTTGTGTACAAACAGCTGCATTATGCCCCGCATGAATCACTGACTATTGTTTACCGCCAACTACTCTCAATGACATATTTGGATGTGAACATGTGTTTCGAATGGTAATCTGATAATTATCAATTATGCGTCATGATTATTCAAGTTTCACTTGCCTCTCTATTGGTAAGTGAAAATCTGGGACCGCGAGCGAATATATCATTAGTGATCTGGTAGCTCATGATGACATTATTTCATGTGATTTATTTTTAGCCCCATTCGTGATGTCAACATTTTAATTGCATTTGTCTACACAGACCTTTAGAAATATTCCAAGCGTCAGTCACGTTGTGTGTGTGATGAATGTGACTATAATCACAATTCAAATAATACACATACCTACTTCAGCCCACATGTCAACAGAGCAATTGATGCAAGGATAACAAAAGCTGTTTGAATTGATGCGTGACAGTAATCGATACTCAATCATTAAGTAGTGCGGTATCTGTTACGCCCGCATCGATTGACATCAATGTGCATCGAGTGTTAGTGTTGCGACATGATTATCGAATAGCCTAAATACGACGCGGGCGGTCGTATGACTCACTGTACGACCAGACTGTGGGGTAACTCCTAACAAAAGAAGAATCCCATCATCCGACGCATACATGAGATTGTTTTTCCATTACATTGCTGTGTTCTTCAGCTACGAGTATTGTAACATATTGTTGGGTTGTGCAATGTATTGCGAAACGTTTGTAACGTCGTGTTAACTGTCAGTTGTAGTAGAGGCCTTGGTTCATGGATAAGGCTAAGCACGCACTCTATGATTAATCGCGCGTAAATTATAACTGGTATCGGATATAAAAAGTTGCTTTCCAAACATGCAATGTAATTAATAGACGGTAACGGTACCAAAATATCGTGATTAAATTATGTAGTAATTACAAAATATTGTATTTGGCCAAAAAATTGGGAGAGTCTATGTCCTGCTGTGGACTGCGATACTCTGGGTTGATTGCTTTAAGACCGGCCAACCCGCTATACTTTTCGCCAGAATTTTGACAATAGCTCGTGCGTGATGATTATGCCGTTGTTAGACATATTTCTTTGTTTTTTTTTGAAAAACACGTATTTCCTGGAACAAGTTTTATAAATTTTCGAACAATATTTTTCTTTCAATGTGGCGTTAGGCGGTGTGAGGTACGCGGGAGGCAAGTAGTGTGAATTCGGGGCTAGGTAAGACAGGGGAGTTGAAAGAATACCACCGCTGTGGCTCTGGATGAAACA
Organism: Xestia xanthographa; assembly: GCA_905147715.2. Lineage (NCBI taxonomy): Eukaryota > Metazoa > Arthropoda > Insecta > Lepidoptera > Noctuidae > Xestia > Xestia xanthographa. The sequence continues at coordinate 21,849,902 of LR990655.1, forward strand.
ACAAGCTTTTCGACCTAGCTCGCGTTGACGAAAGGCGGGCCGGGAAGGGCCCTCCAGAGATTAAACTAACTTCATGTAAAGCTAAGCGACATTATGTCTGTCATGTGGAAGATAGTAACTGAAACAAGCGTATTGAACCGCTGCGGTGATAACAGCATATGGTGACCGTTATGACCGCGCGAATATCGGGTGACCGAGATAACAACAATATACATAACACGTCATCTTCCTAAAAGGCGCGGTGGGTGTGTCGCAGTATTTAGATCGTTATACGTGGTTATACCAAGGTTAGATTTACGCAAGCAATAGTCACATCTCATAGGTCATTTAGAATACGAATTTTGCTTTCTTGGGACTTTAGTTTGTGCCAAAACGCCCAACAGACACGTCATGTTGGGTTTTCCTTAAATCAGAGAAAAAGCGTAGGAAGAAATGTTTTCGTTCTACTTAAATTATTGTTTTGTTGTTTATGTTGGGTTTATGGGCAGATGATATGAGTACACCTACGTAAGCGATATGTAGAATGGCAGGATCACAAATGTTTTTATCAAGCACCGAACTGCTTTTCGACTCATGCATCTTGCAAGGCATTAGCTATTAGCTGAAACCTCTCCTTGTGATAATCAGTGATGATGATCATCATCATCATCAGCCTATTAATGTTCCCACTGCTGGGACACAGGCCTTCTCTCTATGAGAGGGAATGGACTATAATCCACCACGCGGGCCCAGTGCGGGTTGGTAGATGTCACATATCTTCGAATTTTTTGGTCAATCAGTGATGATACTTACTGCAAAGTAGAAACAAAATCAATAAAACATGCGCTAAACTCATTGTAATTTTGCAACAATATTTCCTTCAATCGCATTCAAATGAAACAGCTCTTTTGTTTCCCAGTATAAATAATTAATGTTGCATAGTAATCGCGTCTTTATCACGCAGCCGTTGAGAGATAACCTCGAGGTAGGTGGTGGCACCTCCCCTGAGATACGATGTCCTCTGAGTGTATTGTGTGGGCTTAAAACAATACCACCTTTCTATTCCCCGATAGAACGCTTCGCATACCTGATTGAGTTATTCCTCTGATCGATACCAATGACGCATACGTACTTCATAATATCGATATTCTGCATAACTTGAATATCAGTTACGCAGCTTGTTTATTTTGCCTTTATCGTTATCTATGCACTCAAGTTCTGAGTTAAAACTCGTGTGATTGACAGCGATATAGTTAAACTTGTAGATCATTATGGCTGGCCTATTCTATACAAGTTTTAAATAATAAAAACAGAAATGCTTGTTAGATAGTGCCGTGAATCCCGATATTGATTGAACAGACATTGCGATGTCGCTGGTAGATTTACCGTTGTAACAGTACGCCCATTGTAAGTACAATAATGCTGCACGAATTGTTTGCTTCAATCAGTCCATTTGGCAACGTCAGCGCCAGTTCCAATCCGAACGTACGCTGAAAGCTTGTATTGTTGAGTCGAAAATAAAATATCATTTTCACTCGAAAATTTCCAACAATTAAAAAGCTCCAGATGTCCTTGCCAGAGTTTTTTATCTCTGAAAGATAAAATTCATTGTGCTGTGTTCGTACCTCATGAAATATAACAAAAACGTGTTCAATGAAAATCGATAAATATCCGGAACGGTTGCCAAGCTGCTGTGTACGATATTAAATCATCGCCACATTTAATCGTGTCAACAGCAGCAGGTACATCGATATATATAGCTTATAACCTTTTCTGTAAGTCATAGGCAACGTTCACATCTATAATTAGAGTGACGTATTTATTCATGGAGGGATACGAACGTCGCAGCTCCTGGCACGAGGGCCTCGCGACCTACATTATCTATGTGATCAAGTCGTTCAGAAAACTTGACATTTCGCTCCACAAACACCGCAATCAAATGTTAATTGTAGCCAATCTGGTATCTGGTTTCCGATCACATTAATGTTTTATTTCGCATCATAAAAAAGTTAGGTGGTAGCGCCGTAACTTGGCTATCTATTTCAACTTTTTCAATTGAATTTTATTTTACAAAAGCGAATTGTATTGAATATTTCACTCGCCATGTTTTTCCTGGTCCTGACGTTATTCCTATTTTTAGGAACTTACTTCCGTTTCTCGATATGTGGTTATGCAAAACTTTATTTTGTTGAATACTGAAATACTTATGTAACGCTGCGGTTCCACTGAGGCGGAGCGGAACAGAGTGGAGACGATCTGTGCCGCGATTCACCAATCACATGGCAGGAGTGGTCCTGCCATGTGATTGGTGAATCGCGGCACAGCTCGTCTCCGATCTGCTCCGCTCCGCCTCAGTGGAACCGCAGCCTAAATGATTAGTTTTAAGAAGCTATGTTGAGAAGTTCGAACTAGACCAATTGTTCTTCCTGAAGCCAAAATTCATATTCCTTTAAAAACATTTTTGCTTTCTCGTTCTCAAGTTGTTCTATTCAATTCTAAAATTCTCTAAAATGTTCCTGGATAATGAACGACTTTTAATGGTAGGGAACTAGGGACCTCATTCACCGACCTCTTTAATAAGCAACGAGGTTGGTTTGTTTATTTCCTGCATTTATTTATATGTCGGTCACTGCGCGGTTCATATTATGAAACAGCGATTTAAAGTATTAATAAATAATCATTTTAACTGAGTACTTTTTACCAAGGGTAGAGACGGTAAATTATTTAGTAGAAATAATTAAACCTACAGTGATGTCTGATAGTCCTGCTTCATAAGGGATGTTACAAAAAAGGGTCGTCGGCAAGCCGCTTCAGGACTGAAGGCCACCGCAATATTACAAACAAAGAGATTTATGGTCTTACAAAATTGCTGTTGGTGAACCTTATGTGTAGTTAATGTAACAACAAGAAACCTTTACCCTTCTGTCGTGTTTGTATTCAACAAACAAACTCCAGATCTCAAGCGATGATTAATTAGCAACATCAAAACTTCTCTGCCACATCCTTGAATTTCACTGTCACGCAACAGTACTATTAATTCAGTTAGTCTCTACATTTCGGACTTCTAGCTGTATGAATTTGCTCAACAGTCGTAACAGATGCTGGCCATCATTAATCACCGCAGGTCCTACTACACACATCAAAAGTGTCTAGGGATCAAGCATTTTTATGCGGATTTCTTGAGATTGAGATGTGGCTTTGTAATAAATTTATGATTTTATAAATTTATATGGATCCTTTTTGGTGCATTTCATAATTTGAATCAGGAACTCTCAATCAAATTCGAGTAAAAGATGAAAATAAGCTGTCAATATTTTCCCTATAAAAACATACAACGCATTGAAGACATTATTAGTGCTACTGTTTCCCTACTACTGATTAAAACCAACGTTATTATGGAGCGGCGACGTCATTTAAGCAGGGAAGAAATGCTCAGAGCCGTGGGAATGATAGAAGCTGGTTCCCGGCAACGTACTGTAGCTTTAGCTCTGAATACAAGTCAGAGTGTTATCAGTCGACTTTGGACACGTTACCGAAGCACTGGTACCGTGGCTGAGCGCCATGGAGGACGGTATCGCTGCACCACACGGAGACAAGACCGATACATTCAAATCTTAACTCGAAGAGCTCCAACAATAACCGCCATGATGTTAGCCGTGAGGCTTCATCACTCTTCAGGGAACTTAATTAGCGACCAAACAGTCAGAAACCGCTTGCATAAAGTGAACCATCATTCCCGAAGACCGCTACGGGTACCACCTATAGCAATGCACAATCGTAGGATTCGATATCAATGGGCTCTTGAACACAGAAATTGGGCAGAAGAACAATGCCGTTTCGTGTGCTTTTCTGATGAGTCTCGTTTTGGTATGAGACCGGATACAAGACGTATACGACACTGGAGAACCCCTGGACGCCAACAGCGATTAAAATCCTGCCAGGAAGTCCATCCTTATAGTGGTGGAACCATCATGGTATGGGCGGGTATTTGGATCGGCGGAAGAACTGAGTTGATTTGGATCAGAGGCAACCTCAACGCTCAAATTTATGCTGAGACGATTGTATCAGACGTCATCGTTCCTCTACAAGTGCAAATCGGTCCCTTATTTCAGTTAATGCATGATAATGCACGACCGCACACCGCAAGAGTTGTAAGACAGACTCTCGCCGCAGCTAACATCAATGTCCTGCCCTGGCCTGCTCAGTCGCCAGACTTGAACCCGATTGAGCATGCATGGGATATGCTACAGAGAAGAGCTCTGCCGAATATGGAGGGTATCCAGTCGCAAGAAGACCTTTTTTTGTTGTTGCAACGAACATGGGCGGCCATTCCACAGCGTGATTTGGATGAACTCATTTTGAGTATGCCAAACCGATGTTCTTGTGTTGTTAGTGTTCGCGGTAGAAACACGGATTATTAATTGTTTAAGTTACCCAATAAAATTTTAAAGAAAACTGTGTTTTCAGTAATTTTTTCGAACTTTAATGTTAGTGGTTCAAATGTCAAAAATCCCTTTATTAGGAAAATGGCAAATTTCTTTATTAATGCAAAGGTGACTTGGTTTATCGTTACTGTGACAAACGAAAACACTTTATTTGATGAATCCTTAAAGAAAATTTTAATTAATATCAATCAGGAGAAAAGTTATTGCAAAAATATATGTTGATCCCTAGATACTTTTGATGTGTGTATATTAACGACTGGTTAAGCCTGCTGTTATTAAAAAGCACTTTGCGGTCATCCACTCGCATTGTTTTTGCCTGCACTTATAAATACATGATGAGGATTTTGCGACGTGACTTTAAATCCTTTTTTTGTGATTGTATTCGTCACGGGTGGTGACTTGATGTCAGTACATCGATTAATCATGATGACACGTCCACCACAGCGTGATACGACTCCGATAATAACCTACATCGAAAACATCTTCATTGCTCTTCTCTAACCCCAATACATTCCCTTCCGACATTGACGTATTACTTGAAAAACTATCGAACCGTGCACCCCTTAGGGTTAATAAGTTATTCCGGTCAATATATACAAATCAGTTCCTTTGGTTCCGTGCCAAAGGTTGTCTGAATTTAATTATGTTAACGTTTTTCCTGTACCGGAATTTCAGCCAGATTTAGTATCTTCAAATGATTTTGGTTTGCGTTTCCTAAATTCGTAACTCATTCGATATTTCAGCGAGATTATCGCGAAAATCTTTGTGTAATACATGTATTGTGGTGGATGATAAATTTTCCAGGCTTTCAATGACAGTGATACGATGCAATAGCGTTTCTCCGGTTTCGGTCGTTACGTTTTGTGTGCGGTTTTTGTTCGGCAGCGCGTGCCAGGCCCGACTAGGGTTACTAGGGTTACCAGGGCCTAAAATCGAAAATCCGGTCTTGGAGGATGAAAAATCCTGATTTTCGACAAAAAAGTTCGGTCTAGCCTAAAGTTTACCTACGGTCAAACAAAAAACTGAATTTTTTATTCAAAGTTAGAAGAAAAACAATAAATCATGTTCATTAATCAAAAGTTAAACGTAAAAGTGTTAATTATATTTATAAGGACTAGAAATAGCTTTTAAAATTTGGTTTTGACCGCAAAAATTTGATTGAAGAATTGCTCACACCTATAATCTTTCCAGTTATACTTCGTAAGTACGGTGGCTCTAATGGACTCCACTGATAGTCTGTTTCTTTCTTTCGTCCGGCATGAGCCGAAAAATCCGGTCTGGCACAAAATTCGGGCGAAGTCCGGTATTGGCATTAAAAATCCGGCCAAGACCGGATTTATCCGGTCAGATGGTAACCCTAGGCGCGACGGCAATCTAGGCAAATCCTATCCATTGTGCGCGGTGACAATAGTTCCGGTGCTAATTCAAGGACGGCCTGCCATTGTCCCGCGGATGACGATGCGCGCCGCTGCGCCACTCCCGCCCTATCTACCATTCTATGCCCACAAACGTTTATCGATTTGTTTTGTCACGGTATAATAAATATTAGATACAATGATACAAACATATCTGTATTGTAAATGGAAGTCAAATCGGACGACGTCACACGATTTTATTGTTTAATTTATTGGTTCTTTTTCCGTCGATTCATGTCCATGTTATCATTACACTCCGGTAGAATTTAAGGAGATATTCCATTAATCAATAAATTATAAAGGTGATAAATTATCACCTTTATAATTTTTTAACCAGGCGTTTATTAGATACTTTGGAATTTGTCTTTCGATCAAGTTTCAAAAATTGTTTACTTAAAGACAGTCACAGGAAACTGCGTCTGTCAAAACTTACTTATTGCCATTTGTCACAATGCATTGTAATTGCAACATAGGGTTATTAAACTTTATTCAAATTCAAACCATTCTGAACCTAATCGTTTGTGGCCCATAATGTTAGTACAATGTGAGTTAGTGAAGTTCCACAAACTTTTGCCGTGCTCGGTGTAATGGCTGCGTTCAAGTTCAATCGTTCACTGCAGAAGCCTCACTTCAACACCTTTACCGCCTCGCCTTAAGGGCTATATATCCCACAATTGGCTTAGCATGATCCTCCGTACAGTTGAGGATTAATGCTAAGTCCTATGTGTGACGAAAACACGATTCCATAAACTTTTCTCGATAGAAAAAAAATCCAAAGAAAACTCCAAATCGAACAATAAACCGCTGGTATTCAAAAAGTACTTCAAAATTAGATCATGTAACTTTGCATACTAATTGAATTAACTATAAAGCGGGTCTTGTGTTTTATTTTTTTAGTCCAATCAATAGATTTTTTGTAAATCGCAAAAAACCACTCATTTCGCACTATTCGACCGCAATGACAACCACTTTGTAGTGCAAGCTGATTAGAACTTTATTCTAACAGTATTTCAAACGAAGTTTGAACCACCACAAATAGAGTTGCTAATTTTAGGGTGAGAAGGGCCTTAATGAAGCACTAAACAGCAAACATTTCATGTCCCTGTACAACCCACTTGGCACCAACTTTCATACCTATTTCTTTTCGGTTTCCTTTGCGAAACTTTTACGTCTTCTTCCATGTGACAGATCGTTACAAATTTCACCACGTCTTTGTAAACCCTGACTTGATTTATGACTGTGATAATAATTTCCGTGTTGAGGTAGGGCTCGTCTCGCCCGCATTATATTGTAATGGGGCGCTATTTGCAGCGGTGGCATTTGCAAAGTTGGGCAAACGCGCGGGTCACGTCATAACCTTATAATGTCAGAGTTACGTGACCGTATTCTGAAGAGATAATACGCCTGTTATGATATCAATTACTCCGTTATTACGCTAAACGGATATCATCACACGAGGTGTCTGATGAGATGACGAGTGATCCATAGAGAAGTATGGAAGAAAAAGACAATAAGATATGCTGCGCCGAAATTAGGATATCATCGGATATCGTCACAAAATTACAAGGTTCATTGATTGTTCTCACAGAAATCTTAATAATAAGGCATATTAAGATTTCTGTGATTGTTCTATTAGCATCTCTAGGCGCACTACTGCTGCTGTAGTCGTAGTTTATTCATAAATACTGATTACGCACTTGCACGTCCAATACCCGTGTATACTGTACACACATAACTAATGATTATTATTTGGCTTGGCAACGCTAGGGAATCTATTTAAAGCATCAATTAAATGGTCTTCAAAGAATTAAACATCTATGTGTCATTATTATTCATAAACGTCTAGAGGAAGTTAATAATAAATACGGCTAATAAAACCACATTAAATATATCCATCAAGCCAGGAGACTTTTTTTAAAGCGAAAGAAGCCAATCTAGTTTAGCAATTCCGGTTCCTAGAATATAAAATGGCTCATTATTCCGTCTCGGATGAATTCGGGAATAAGTTTTATTGAGCGGACGATAATTCCAGACGGCGTCTAGTGTCGTTAACATTAAGACTTGGCAGTAATTGGTCCCTCTCGTTACCCACACCCCCACACACTGCAGTGATTGGTGATTACTGTTTAGCGCGTTCGACGCTATCAGACTACAAAGTACAAGTGCTGTCTAGACAGCGGGGTCCTTCTCCTTAAGTTAGGGGCCGTCTATTAATCACGTGAGGCTCGAAAGGGGGGAGGGGGTTTATCAAAAAGCACGAAATATCACAAGGGGGGAGGGGGGTGTAAAAAGATATCACGTGTAAGTAGGTATAATTATTTTTTCGTCAAACGCGCGATTTCTAAACCGAAAAGGGGTTAGTTACCAACTGGACACTAAAGACTGGACACACGTGTGTCCAGTTGGTGAAACTTACAATTAGTATCATAATAGTGCTAAAAGTCATGAATGACTGACAAACCGGTTCTATTTCCAACTACTGAACTATACGCTCTTTGCGATTTACCAACCGTCAGACACGCATTTCTCCTTGCTGTGGTGCTGCGTAAACATTCTGACCTTCCGTTTGATCCTGTTATCGTTAGCCAAAAACGTAGATCTGACAGAGTCTGCCAGGTGGAATTTTCCGCCATTCAAGTTGTACGGCGGCAATATCGCTTCCTCAGCTCCACTTTGTATAATCGAGTAAATAAACAGCTCAATATATATCCACTGACTTTGCGGGAATGTCGAAGAATCACGGACAAATGGCTTCATACTCTCACGTACGAAGAATTAGAAAACTATGTGAAAAGTTAAACTCCCTTATTGCCCTTTTATATATAAAACATGCGCAAACGCACACCCATCTCCAACACACACACAGACACACAAACGTACACTCATCTCCAACACACACACGTGGAGTGGAGTGTTCCACGCACAAAAACCCTTCCATACAAACACATAATCTCACAGAAAAATAAAAAAGTGAAATATTGCTAATTGTTAATTTTGTATTATACTAATGCAGTTGTTATCGAACACATAGTTTTTGTAAACTGTGTTTTTTTTTTTTCAATAAATTATTATTATTATTTATTATTTCGTCATCTGGACACGCCAAGATTTTTACGCATGTCCACATAGTGAAACTTAAATTAAATCACTTTTATGTTTTCATCAACTGGACACACCCAGTTTTTTTTCAAAAAAAAAGGTACAGTTCGGTTAAAGTGTAACAGTCAGTCATGTTAATAAATCATCTATACTAATATTATAAAGAGGTAACATTTGTTTGTAAGTTTGTATGTAGGGGGTAATCTCCGGAAGTAATGAACCGATTTGAAAAATTCTTTCCCCGTTGGGAAGCTACACTATCCCCGGGTGACATAGGCTAATTTTTATCTCTGTATTCCCACGGGAACGGGAACTACGCGGGTGATACCGCGTGGCGTCCGCTAGTAAATCATAAACACACAAACATGAAAAAGCTGCCTCACTTTTTTGCTTGCAAAACCTTATTAGCTTAAAAAACCGGTCAACTGCGTGTCGGGCCACGCGCTGTGTAGGGTTCCGTAATAGCCCGACTGGGTGTGTCCAGTTGGCGAAAACATAAAAGTGATTTAATTATGTTTCACTATGTGGACACACGTAAAAATCTGGACGTGTCCAGATGACGAAATAATTAGTGATACTAATTGTAAGTTCTCCAACTGTTCACCAACTGGACACACAAGTGTCCAGTTGGTGAATTAACCCCCGAAAAGCAAGGAAAAGTGGCATATAGGTACCTTGACTCGCCGTTGCCAGGCAACGAACGACGTCCCCGCGCGCTATTTTGAAATTTTTCAAATTATTTGCAGGTACTAAAAAAACCACGAGATTTTTGGTGGGGAGGGGGGGGTTAAAATGCAAAAAAAGTTACATGATTAACGGACGGCCCCTTAGTTCAATAAAGCCCTTTGCTTGTATTGTACGCTTAGTTACGTTTATAAAGCACCTAAGTACCCCTGAGTCTGATGTTCTAAACTTTAGACTTAGGGGTACCTTAAGTAAAAAGGTTCTCAGAAAATAGTTTCATGATCGGAACGGTCGGAATGCCTAAAATGTAACTTTACGGACTTGGGGCAGTCTCACTTTGGTAACACTTTCTGTTAATGCAATTGGAACATTTGGAACCTACTAAGGTTATAGTGCCGTAACTTAGCAGTTTCCGTGTGTAAGCGACATTTTACACCCCCAGTTTGGGCAGCCCCGCAACCGTACTGTAATGGGAAAAGTTTGGGTACCTATCTTGAAAGCGTTTGGCGCCGGCAACACGACTCACTGCCAAGATATTGTTTTTCTAATCATAATGTTACGGTTTACAATGTTATTATATTTCTCTTGTCTCAATTACAATATTTTTTAATGAAAGATGATTTTTTCAGAATTCTTTCAAGTCTTTATGAAATGTCTGAATGTCAAATCGCTACTTGTCTTCTCTAGGATTTATTAAAATTATTTGTCTAGAATCTAAATGGAAACACTAATTTAACTTAAATATTCTTTCTGTTTCAGGTAATTAGATGAAAATCATTCGACTTTTAAAATGAACGAACTTGTTAACCGTGTTCAAGGTTTGTTGAAATTGTTATTTTCTCGATCACTTGAATAAATTTCAAATATTTACTTAGCTATGTTTGACGATATCACGTGGCATGCTAAATGCGTGTTATATTTGCTACTTAACGGTTTTATATTTTTCTTCGTAAATTGAAGAAACTTTTTTTAAACCCAAAGGCATATTTATACCAATATTATAAAGAGGAAATATTTGTATTTTTGTGTGTATGTTTATAATGAATAAACTCAAAAACTACTGCGCCGATTTCAAAAATTCTTTCACCATTAGAAATATACATTCGGGGATAAAATATAGCCTATGTTACTCAGGAGTAACAAAGGCTATATTTTATCCCCGTACTCCCACGGGAACGGGAACTACGCGGGTGAAACCGCATGACGTCCGCTAGTATTTAATATTTTCTTAATTTTCCAAGGGGAAGATGAAAAACATTAAACAAGTCGGGGCAATTTATTACCAGTTTAACGATGGTTGCTATTAAAAAGTATAAAGTGCTTTTAATGCCTTAGCGAGTTCTGGTAATATTCTGCTTAATATAAATGAAAAAGTCAGAAAGCAATATACCTTTATAATATTATTGTTAAAGCCAGCATCAAAATGCTCACATCAGACGTATTTTTTTTTCATACGAACTGTTTACCGTTTCTCGTTTCGTTTGGCAAACAAACCAAATGTGCACTGCTCGCAGAGATAAAACGTGAACCCAATTAAATTGCATTAAATGTCGAACTGAAAATCAACAAACACAAAAGCGAGCGAGTTCGCTGGTCCCGGTAAATTTAAGAGCAAACAACAATTAAACTTATTTCTATTATCTCGCTAACCTCATTAATTCTAGAGGTCCTTTGAGCGCTGTTTGAAAAAACATCGTTAAGATAAATGTTCCTGCAAATGGAAGCACCACGGGAAATTTGCTGAGCGTCCAATTTAAATAGTCTGGTTTTTACAGATGGATCCGGGACCTCTCTAGTCTCCCGTGTTTACCCGGTTAGTAGCCGACGCGTTTATCCGCCTGGTTGCTCCAGCTGAAATGCAGCGGCCACTCTTAAATTGTTTACGTCTCCCTGCTTCGTTACTTCCTGGGCGGTGCCTGTTCCGCCGAGAGATGTCTTACTTTGTAGTTTCTTTTTCCCTTTCCGGCTCATCGAGCCAAATTACTTGGATACATTTTGTTGATGAAAATGTTTTTACCATACTTGGTTTTATAGGCATTACCGAGATTATGGCTCAGGAATTTCCGCAAATTGATATTATTAACGATGCTTCACATGGCTATAGGGATTATCAACTTGGTAAGATATGATTGAATATCTTTGAAACCGGCCCTTGGTTGGCCGCGAGCGGTTTTGTGTCCATTACGCAAATCGTGACGCGACAAGGCGAAGTTATGGCGAAGGCTGTTTTATACGAGCTATCAAACTTGTTTAGATGCCGCCAGACTATAACTGGAACTGGACACAATAATGTTCACAATTTTGTTACAACAGTGTGATATTGTAAAGCTGCACAAAGTGCACGTAGACAGTAATCCTGCGCTAGATGTGCGGAGTTTAGAAATTGGTTCGATAAATGAGAATCTGGCTGAAATACAACAAAAAGAAGCTTTCGGGCTAATAACGTAGAGTGCATTTGGCTTTGACTATTCTGTATCTAAATAGACTGGAATATTTTCTAGCCAGTAAACTGTGAACTAAATAAAATTTAACAAATACCGATTGCTTTTCGAAGAGGAAGAGAGAACCATACCAAAATATAAAATGCTCGAATCCGCGTAGCAACTGATCCCGAATTCCCGAACGATCCTCGCAGAAAGTATAATATGACAAAATCACAGTTTGTACATTATGTCTATAGGCAGAGCATGCCTGATAAAATATGAAAGAGACGTGTTTATTTAAAGGGAGGTCTAAACAGACAAGGGAGACATAGAAATAAACGTTTTATGTTTAACACATGCAAAAGAAAATAACATGCTGCTCCTTGAAAACCTGACTAGGGGGGGGGGGGGGGGACCTTTGTAAACGGTTAGCAAGTGAACGAAGAAAAACGAAGAACGCTTCACAGTCGCGACAACTTCGACAAAGACAAACAAGACAAGATACAAAGGAACAAAGCAAAATAACCTCGCCTTATGATGCAATTACCTTTCTCTACAGAATAACAGGTGGTAATCTCCAGGTTTTTCTATTATCCTGTTTTTCTCTTCCCGCCAGTTTTGATATTTTGTTACAATATTTTCCCCGTAAATTCGCCCGTGTCGACATCACTGGCTCGGGTTACGAATACCCCGCGAGGTTTAAATAGAATTTGCTCATTTTCCCGGAGCGCATAGATTTAATTTTCACGTTGCGCTTGGATGTTTTTTATCTCTAGCATGTCATATTACATTATTGGAATTTTGTCATGGTCCAATAACTTAAGGGCTATATATCCCTCAAATGGCTCAGCATGATCCTCCGTTACGCCTAAAATACTGCAGCATTAATTTTGAAATAAATATATGGTAAAGTTGAGGATTACTGCTAAGTCCTATGTGTGACGAAAACACGATTCCATAAACTTTTCTCGATAGAAAAAAAAAAAACAAAGTTACCTCCAAATCGAACAATACACCGCTGGTATTCAAAAAGTACTTCAAATTAGATCATGCAACTTTGCATACTAACTGAACTAACTATAAAGCAGGGTTTTAGGGTTAGAAGGGCCTTAATGTGCAGCACATCAAATTAATGGAAAAGCTATGTATTGTGACACTCGCATATTATGATGTTGAGATATTAAGTTCATTGTTGGCAGCTGAATGATCAATGTAGTGTCCAAGTGTCTACGAATGATGGAGTGCGCCAATCTTGTTAGACTTGTACTCGTATTATAATCCAGTTTACACTTTGCTCATAAGACTTGTCGTACGATTGTTGTGACCGTGAAAATTGTGATGTACTCGTACTTGTTAGGTATACATTGACATTGAAATTAAACTTAAAAAAAAATAGACTACTATACGACCAGAGTATAAATAAAACATTCAGTTTCAGTAATTATCGTTTAGCCGCTCGCGATCGACGATTTCATTCGCATCTCGATGGATATAAATGTCGGGACGTTTAGCCGCAAACTTCCTGTAAACATTACATTTTTGCTACTTTTATTACACACGTTTAATAGCAATGTAAACGGCGTGATGTTATTTTAATGTCGCAACCGAACGCCGAACGTGATCAAACGTATCTAACACAATGTGGCAACAACTGTATTTATTCTTGTACCATAAATTACATATTCATTGTTTATCTTCGCGTATTATAATTAGGAAGTAATAAACGATAAAATAAACGTGACGAATACGCAAGAAAGCTGGTACCATTGTTCTGGGAAAGCAACGCGGCAGTCGATTGTCACAAGTAATAACATTACCTACATGCATAGACCGATACTGAGGCCCGTTACATCGCAAACACACGCGATTTTCGCGCGAACCGCCAACGGGATTTACTTATGTGAGCACAACGCTTTTTGTACGTGGAAGGAAATTGCCCAAACGTTTGTTAAGAGTCCTATTACATTTTTTACGCAAATTCATGATTTTTTACGCAGTAATTTTCAGCAGTTAGATATTTTAATTATTTGCTTATGAATAACAATAGTGCCATTCTCTTTCTTGTAAGTTGGAGCTACACATTTTAATTTTTCTTTTCGTGTAATTTACTATAAATATTTTACGAACTCAGTTTGCAAGAAAAACCGTCGGCGATGGAACTTTGACGCTCGAATTCACATTGTTACATGCAATTCTTGTAAAAGCTAAAATTACTGAAAAATAAGCTGAATGTTTTACTTGTTTATTGGAGTTTTAGAATTTCTTTAAATTTCTTGAATTTTGACGGAAAAAATCGTAAAGAAAGCGTAATTTAAGCCATAAATGTCTTGATTCAGCGTCCATTATATTCCAAATAAACTAAATTTTATCAAGTAAATTAATATGATATCAAACTTCAACCTACAATGAATAAGTTTCATTAGTTTTCGTTTCTCAATATAATAAGACAAAATTACAATAAATAAAATTAAAGTACTATAATTCTGCGTCAATTCAGGTCGCTCCTCAGTCTCATGTCAGTCTCGTTTCTAATTTTCGTCAGTATCAATCGACAATCATCCGGAGATCGCTATTATTATCGACTCGTGTACGCCGACCGAAATAATTTGATACAGGAAGTAAAAATCAAAAACTTGCGTAAAAAATGTAATAGGACTCTTAAATAATAAATAGAACGTGAGAATGGTAAAGGATCGCATTGTTCAATACTAAACTATCATATTTAAAGTTGTTTACATAGGTACATCTAATTAACCCTTGACCCAATGAGAAAGGGGACGCACGCAGCGTTGTTCACGCATGCACCATTTATGGTGGCTTTTCACTACAAGTTATTGTTTTACTGCGAGCATTGACATTTGTTGCCTGTAGTTATTTGTACGTTGTTTACTGTTTCGGGTCACTTTCCCTCATTAGAACTGATTTACTGACTGTGTACTTGTAAAGTTGTAACACGCAAGCTCTGCAGCTAGTTTTGTTTCCCTTTGATTTGAATATCTGTTATTACAATATTTTCTATTCAGTCGAACTGTAGGTACATAGCTTCCAAGCCATTAATGCATATATTGCCAAAAACGTCTCGATTTTCATTATAACAAGACCTATTCAGCTGGTAAATAAACTTAATCGCTAAGTTTTAGCAATGTTGTAAATAGTAGTTACACTCGTTAGTTCACTATCGAGTTTATGAGGCAGGCTGAAGATACCGATCCACGTGCGATTTATCATCGTGTTAAACCTAGGTATCTGTTACTTAGTAAGTAAACTTGTATCGGTAAGAATGTACCTAGTTGTCAAGCTACGCACGTAACCGATGCAGTTTGATGCTATGTTACAATGGCATTTTGTCTAGCTATCGATCAAACCTGCCTGTTGTACCAATTGGAAAAATGTTTCTGTCAAGGCCCATTACGAGCATCCGCAGTACTAACAGCCTAGCCTAGAATATTCGCTATACAACGACTGTACAGCGGTACCAATAGAAATGTCCAATAACCGAATTGTTCTGGGAATTGGGGAACGTGAAACTTTCTAAGCGCACAGCACTGGACTCGAGCGCAATTGATTTTAGTTTGATGAAAACTTGAATTAGGATATTCAGTAAAACTAGCTTTTGAAACATGTTTAATTTATATTATGGTATTAAAAGAATTATGAGAGTTACCCATTTATCTAATTGGCTACCATGTGTCCTAGCTAGGGCCCTATTCATCACCGTCTAATGGTACATCATTCATAGCGTAAAAACTACTAACACAGCAATAACGCCGACTGTGTCATTACAAAACAAGGCAAATAAAATTACGGACCATTGCAGTAACATTAGAAAGTAAGTTTCGTCATACAAGTAGCTATTCATCGGTATAATGGGTAGTTAAACGACATCCACCGCTGCTCTTGAGAGCAATCATGAACTGGTAATGCGGCTACGCATAATGCTTGTTGACGTGTGGGAGTCATACCATTGTGTCTATTGTGAACTGCGATGATGAGCTAGCAGATACGTAGCGCCGGGAAAGCGGCACTCGACCACTGGGAACTTGGCCTCACAAAATAATGGAAAAGATAAAGCCTGATAAGATTAGTCGTTTAAATTAAATACGATATAAACTGCGTATCTCGGCTTGTATTAACACTTAGGTGCTGTTTTACCTAAATAACAGTAAAGTTTATTATTGTTAGTTACAGTAAAGATTTAATTTTTTAAATTCTCTTTTTGTTGTAGTTTGGTAATGCGAGGGAATTTAGATAAGAAAGAGATCATTTTCTAGTTATGATGGATGTACTTAAAGTGAATGTCTCTTTAAAAGATGTAACTAAATACAAATAATTAAGTTAACGTGAAAATGCAAGTGCTTATGTCACTAACACCAATAATGAAATGATTTAATAGACCCCAAACGCTGTTGAATTGAGTGGGACAGACAACAGACTTCGTAAGGATGTACTTAAAGCGAATGTCTTTTTAAAAGATGTAACTATAACTATACAGAAATAACATGAAAATGCGGGTGCTTATATCACTGACACCAATAAGTAATGAAATGATATTATTAGACCCCAAACGCTGTTAAATCAGCTGTTGAATTGAATGGGACAGACAACAGACTTCGTAAGGATGTACTTAAAGCGAATGTCTCTTTAAAAGATGTAGCTAAATAGAATAACATGAAAATGCGGGTGATTATGTCACTGACACCAATAATGAAATGATATATTAGACCCCAAACGCTGTTAAATCAGCTGTTGAATTGAATGAGACAGACAACAGACTTCGTAATAGTAAAAGTATGTTGGCGGGCCAGCCACACTTATTGGCCAAGGACTATACCGCTTTGTTCTCTCAAGATACAGTCCCATTGTCGATTTAACTATTATTTATCTACCAACGATAAACATTATTATCTTCTATTTAATTCAAGTAGGTGACTAAACTTGTTTATGATCTTGATCACACTCGGAACTGAGGGTATTTGTCATTTATTGTTCTGAAGATAATAAATGATAAAATTATAAATTGCTGTCCTGATACTGAAAGAATGCGTTACATAAGTCCTAATCTTGAGGAAATAAAACTGTAATAATGATAACATTACACGCTTGTTTCTTTAGAGCTTCAACGAAAAGTACCAAATTATTCTCGACGAGATTCAAACAAACTAAAGTTTTCGCCTGCATGATACTCGAGTAGATAATTGTTTAACTAACTTAGCTCTCTCAAAGTTTAATGACGGTGTTCGCGAACGAGCCATA
Organism: Xestia xanthographa; assembly: GCA_905147715.2. Classification (NCBI taxonomy): domain Eukaryota; kingdom Metazoa; phylum Arthropoda; class Insecta; order Lepidoptera; family Noctuidae; genus Xestia; species Xestia xanthographa. The sequence continues at coordinate 21,867,200 of LR990655.1, forward strand.
TGATGATAGCCGTAGTCTAGGGTGTGAGTGAGTTTGTTAACTCACCAATAAAACTTTACAGCTACTAAAAGCTTTCACAAGTTTTACATTTACAGGATGAGAGATTGAAGGACTTGTCTATCTATTGGAAGTTCTTAGAAAGGCCCAGTAACTTGCGTAGTGTTTGAAGTAGTAACGTTTCTTACATGTATCAATGGCCTTAAGTCCCTACAAATCGATTCATTGGAATTCGAGGCCACGTATAGATGTAATTTGGCCAATAAATTCCGAGGAAAGCAATTCTATCGAAACTAAATAACCCTTACAACGTTTCTCTCCAGCTTTGGAAATGTGTGTACTTAGTTACACGTGGCTCTTAGATGTGAGAGTCTATTGTGTGTGCGGTGTGCCCTATGTGACTCAGCTCCGGTACTACCAATGCCGACTAGGCGACCACTCGACCTCAAAACTAGATTACCTACACCGTTGTTTTGGGTAGCCGCCTATTGTCTTGCAAACCGTGTCTAAATTCACAAAATAATGTAACACCCAGATTACCAAGTTTCCGTGATTAATTAGGAAAACATTTCCCGTTTCAGCTAATAGTTTTATTATAAGAAACCTTTAATTCTCTTGAGTTTATTAAGATCGTGCGTTGTGGCGTGTGACAATGCGTTTTTGTGGTCGTCACGGTTACGTCAACTGCCTCTCAAATTACAACAAAGCTGTTGGCTGGAGATTTTTTAGCTCTTACTGTGACCAAAATTAGTTATTTTGAACGTTTAGTCAAAATGAACTTGGCTTGAGAAGCAGAACAATATTTTTTCTATGACCTTAATTACCTACTTGTTGAAAATTCTATTAAGGTTTCAGTAATTTTCCACGCACAATAGAAGAAAATGAAGTTCCGCTCGTTCAAACACGGTCGCGTTAAAACATCATATTGTATGCAAATATGTCATGTAAATCTTATTCTGTTATGTACGATATATAGGTATATAGCATTCCTACCGTTTCAAACAGTACGTCAAATGAGATTAGCATTTGCATGCCGTCAATATCCGAAACCGTACGCGTAGGGAGCGTGGTTACTGTCCCGTTACAACGCGATTACCATTACGATATTACCGGAGGGAAATGTCTTCAGGGGCTTATCAAATGTCCTATATCAACTTTGGAACGTAAGCTTGTCTTATCCAAAAACGTTTTTCCTAAACATTTAAATGGAAAACCCTTGTGTTCTATTCGATTCGGCTTGTAATACCCACATTACATTTCCTTAATACTTGGGAGTTCAATTCTCTTGATAAAGGGATAAATAAAAAATAATGTTCGCAAAGGGAAACGCAGTACGGGAACGCCTGCGCAAGTGTCTCCAAGGGTTTTCCCACAATGATGACTCGATAAATTCGGTGTGGTTATTACCGGAGCTATAAAACGAGAGTTATCGTCGGGGGTGGAACGCCTTGCCGATATAAAAATTTGATTCTCCGTGAAATTTTTGATTCAATTTGATGCGTTATGAGTCCAGTAGAAATTAGAGTTGAGTTATGTTTCTTCTATGTTTCTAGCCGTGTGGTATCCGGCAGAGTAGAATAGAACCAACCCATTACACTGACGGGTGTCGTATAAGGCGACTAATGTCTGAGGCAGAACACCTTGCGCCTCCGTAGACCAGAGAATGATCTCCAATCGGCCTGCCAAGGGTGGAGATTACGGCAAATCCTCCCATCATGGGAGAGGCTTATGTCCAGCTGTGGACGTTATGGGCTGTTGTAGTTGTAGTGTAGTATTTTTCTTATCGAGACCAAAAGACTTACTGAAGCTGTAGAAACTTTCTGGTTTTGGATATACATGCATTGCCATTATCACAACTTCGGAGGAACAGACATCCCACCCCTCCTCACTTCATCAATCCAACAGAACATCTTCCCCCTGGACAGGAACTGCAGTGGCCAATCTGGAAATCTCTTAACCGTTTGCGGGCCCAGGTTGGCCGCTGTAGAAATAATCTGGCCAAATGGGGTATCATCGACCCGTCCCAAATACAATGTCTGTGTGGAGCCCCTCTACAGGATATGCCTCACCTCCTTTGTTGCCCATCCTGCGCAGCCACCTGCACCTTCCAGGATTTAAACGAAGCCAATGACAGAGCTGTGCAGGTGGCAACATACTGGTCGGGTATTATTTGAGTTTATCGACACGCAAAGAAGAAAATCACAACTTCAACACGTAACCATAAATCTGTCTCTGCCTGCATTCAAACAAACATTCTACAATTTAGTGTTTGCTTACAAATGAGCAAAGATTCCTCACGCCTGGCGCCAGTCCCAATTACTACGATAGAGTCATATCGATTAGAATATCGATCGTGCATCTCGAATGTGTGGGTTGGACTTGCAACACAATACAGTTGTCGATGACACGACTCTCATAATGGTTTGCGCTCACTCATCTCACAGTTAGCCGATATTGTGTCATGTGTTATTATTATAATAACATACTTTCGCTATTGCGCCTCACAATTAGAGGCGTTTGCTATCAGAACTGATAATTACCTCACTCACTGTTCTAAGATTTCTATATTGAAGAAAAAATGTTGTGATACCCACTGCTGGGGGCCTAAAATGGCGGTTTTAGCATAATTGGATAATAATATGAATAACGTTAAAAATTTAAAAATTTTCACCATTTTACGAATTGTAACGTAATCGGCCATTTTAGGCCCCCTGTTCATGGTCATTAAGATATAGATCATATTAGATACAATAATAAATTCAGCTGCCACCCAAGTCTACTAAATTACACGAGCAATAAGTTATTTGAGCACTTGGCCTTAACTAGTTTTACTAGTAGGCCAGTTTTTGTTGCGTCACGTCATTAGGTCATACGCCATACCACAAACAATAGTCATCAAAGAGGGTCAATAGTTGAATAACCATTTTGAAATTCTATTTACAAATTAGTATTACGCTAGCCTGAAACAACCTATTTCATAGAGTTTATATTTCGTATTTATTTAACTTCAATTTTGTATATGGGACCAGATTGCTAGACACATTAAATGTGGCTTCTTAGGAGAAAGTAAAGCTACATCTTAATATTTTGATTATTGTGTCTGAAACGCCCGTACGAACACATAAAGTGGCAAGACTATTCCTTTATCTAAGCGCCTGGTTTCAGTCGAAAAGTTTTTATCACCACCATTTTTGTGAATCCACAAATCCGCAATCTTTATGGGGGTAATTTTATTTGGGTAGCTTTCTCGTAAAACTGGGATCTCTCAGCAATAGTCCTCTGATCGTTTTACGTTTAATTTAGGAATGGTTTCACGGCTGTGATCCTACAAATTTTATAACAATTCCAATGTCTAGCGTCGTTTATCCTCTTTACCTTCGTGCCGGTCACCTTCAAGAATCCTCAAGGGGAGGTTTTATGAGGTGGTGGCTCTGACGGGTTTATGACCGGTAGGACTATGTTGAATGAGGGTTCTACAAATGTTACTGCGAACATTTCCTCCAGCCGTCACTTTATACCTTTCTGCTTTTCTTATTGCTAATGAAATGCGAACTTCGTTATAAATCTATACTGTACCAGGAAGTTGCAATTTCTCACCTCACGAAATTCATTTTCGGTTATCAAATCTTTCGACACGACTTCGATGTGCGTACAGACGTTATATGAATAATTTACTTAGCTATTATCGCGGTTCTTTGTTCTTTTATTCCCGTGAAGAAAGAGTCTGTATCTCGAACCCCTCGGCGTTGCTGGCGGCTATACGGCCTTCGTTGCGCAAAATGTTTGCTAGCAAACAGCCAGCTATCGCAGCAATGGCCCTTATCTCTTGGCAACGTTAGACCATCCTACAAAACCCGACGGAAGCTTTAATAATTTTGAAACTCTGCACTATGTTCTATTGTCAAATATTTTATTAACCTTTCCGTCTTGAACCATCCTTTACGTATGAACTTGTGGAGTAACTTGAGGCATTCGGTCCTTCGGGATAATTCCCCGTAATATGGGGATTACTTGGCGTTTCGCTCGGGCTGCAGCTTATGACAAATGGGAAAATTTCGCCGGGTCTTAACTTTTGCCGTAATACGACTAAACTTTTGGGGACCCGTCAAAACTTTTCTAAGTACAAATTACTGGGTATAATGCTACGTGTGTGTGCGTGTAATTTTAGGTATTTCCTTTATTGTAACTGTAGTTTGTTCTCCAAGAATATTACCTGCAGATACACTTGTTTGTTTTTGATATAAAACTTTATTTCCTTTTTTGTAAAGAAGGTTCTTATTCTAAAATATTCGATACCGTAAACAATCCTCGAAATTATACGAATCGTCCGAATAACCACAAAATCTTCTATCCCTGCGGTAATAAAATCCGACAGCATGTTACTGTCCCAAGCAATACGGGAATTCTTTATCACTTTTCTGATAAAGGGAGGAGTGGGAATGTGATTTGTACTAATACCGGCTTTTAGGAGCTTTCCCTGTGGACTGCGTTGGGGGATCTGTCCTACGGGCGTTATCTCTCCTATTCTTTCTGATCCCCTAGCTATAGAGCTGGCGTGGTGCTCTCGGTTTGAAATGAAATTGATTCCGCAGCGGGTTCCGCTGTGTAAATTGAAGTGCACTGAATTAATTCCAGCACTGATTGAAAAGTTCTCACGGGTTTGGACGGCGAATCTGAAACTGTGAAGTAGTCGTGATTTGCATACTTAAATGATGGTAAGATAAATGCCATATTAATTTAAAATAAAAACCCAGTACTTGTCTTTAATATGTTCTATGCATTTGTTTGTTTTTGCGAAATTTAATTAACTAAACGAATGCAATGCTTACTAACTTGATACCGTTCTAAATTAAAAACAAGTTAAACAATGCAAATAGTTTTTGTTTGCCGTCGTCGCGCGTACTAAACGACACTGACTCAGCAGGTGTCCAGCTATCTCTACTGTGCAACAAAAACTATATACATTTAAGAGTTTCTCCTTAGAAACTTAAATTGGCTGCATAGCCATTGTTTACAGGCAACTAGCGGCATCCAATCGTCCGGGAAATTATTAAGGCGGGCGGAGGTTGGGCGGCGCCCGCCCTCGACGCGTTGCCATGGTAACGCTGGAGCCTTGAATTAGTTAAACGAATGATGAACTCCACCCTAGCTCGTTCACGATTGTTGGCGTGCCAGGCTGCACTAGGGTTTATTTTTAGTTGCTAGTTTTGCCAGCTTATTGTCACAGAACAGCGAATCCCCGTGTACTAGTAATAGCTACGTTTATTGGCTGTGAATGACGTGTTACGCCATTGAAGATTTTACTGCTAACTCTTATTTATTTTATAACAGTTGTTGGAGTTGTTGTCTCCTAAAAATAATAGTATGTGCCTATCCATTATTAAAAATGAAGTCAATGAGATCAATTAACACGATTTAAATCAAACGTGTACGTTGTGAATAAATCGTAAAATCATCTGATTCTGATATTATTAGCTCAAAAAAAAGTTTATTATTGGACTTCTATAATTTAGTAACTCAATATTTTCATAGGATATTATTATCCTTGTGGAGCTACAAGAACAAGGAGTTTACAAGATCACAGTCGTTAATAACTAGATAAGTGCGTTAAATTAACAGTTTATTAACATAATTTACATTGACCGCTAGGAGTATGTGTGCAGTTTCCTTATTAGGTATATCTGTGAATCAAATAGACATGATATAAAGTTCATTTTGTTCATGAACACTCTAATCAGAAAAGCTTATACACTTATTATTTTCCTTAAGCTATTAGTTGGCTGAAGTTTCCTTTTACGACGTAAATAGATCTATCGTGTTACAAAAAGTTTCCTACCCTCTTGGTTAAAATAACAAGCATGTAATAACTTTACTAACAGGTTAGTTTTATTTCGCATGATGAAATCGCGTGCAGTTTTGACATTCTTCTTCGTCAAAATGCTTCATATTTTTTCTTCCACAAAATAAATAATCCGTTTTATTTTATAGCAAACGTGTTTGAATCTAATTAAAATATTGCAAGTTCACTCAACTCTGAAATAAAGCTACATCATAATGAATGAAGTTGTAATGAATTAACAACTTTGAAGTCGGGTTAACTTTCATAATTAAAAGACTTGTAGTCTTTTTAATCCGTCTTTGTTAAAATCTGTCGAGAAAGTAAACATTTTCATCGCGAAGGCTTTCGCGTTGTAGCTTATTGGCTGATAATAATAAATTACTCCGCATTAACAGGTCTTTTATTAACCCCTTTTTCTTACTAAAAACAGCCGCAATTTCATCCTTGGGTTCCTTTTTTGGAAGTTATCCGCGCGATTTAATTTAACGATTCACGAAGAACTCTACATGCATGGGGTAGTGCTGTTGAGAAATTGAATTAATATGTTTTATATCCGGTACGTCTTACTGTTAATTATCAAAATTTAAAGTTCTTGATACATTCAATTGGTACTGTGGAAGTACTGGAAGAAACCCCTATTTGTGCTTACCCCTTTATAGAGTTCCCTAGGATTAATAGCGCTTTCTTGTTTTACTTTAGTGGATGTCGCAACGGCGAGGTCTATGACCTACGCCATCGGGTTGCCATGCCAACGAATACCTACATGATGGCTACATGCTACGAGCCTTTGGTTACTGCTATGAAAAAGCGTATTATGAATACAGCCTTTGAGTTTTTATTTCTCGTTAAAAATTTTCTTTTATGTAAGTGGCTTCCGCTTCGTGCTGTAGTCTTAGAAGCTACTGAAAAAGAAATGTTGTTTGTGAACTTTCATCACTTTGAATGTATACTTAGTAGGCATGTGTTACTGGAAATGTTATCTACATAATTGATAAACAATTGATTTATCATTTCAGGAAGTCATGCATATTCAATACCTACTTTTGATAAATTAAAACTGAATGTTGAATTACTTAAACTAAACACGAGATCCACGTTTTGATTAATCTAATTGAAATAAAATAAATAACCCTTTGTATTTACAATCAAGTAAACGATAGGATAATAGAATAAAACAAATAAATCATAGTTTTCAGAGCATCTACTTGTTATTGTTGGCACGGTAAGCTCCCGTTTTACATAATATTATTCTCTGTGATGTACCCACTCGGCCGGATCTACGGCTAAGGCACAAATAGCTTGGAATGGAATTATTTATCTTACCATTTCCAATGTTACTGGCTTTCATCTTGTATTATACAATATAGGGCGAGTGGTGTCTATAAAGGGTGTAAAACACCTCTTAACGAAGCCAAAAGGCACTTGTTCTCCCCGTCAGTCATTGCGATCATTTTGTTTTGTTCTACACCATACCTGGGAACCTTCTAGTTGCGGAGATACAGGGGGTAAGATTTTTACTTTAAACTCTTCCACGACCAGCGACCCCCGAACTATTCAATCCATCCATCAACACAATGTTTTGAGTGTGGTACATTAAGTTCTGCCACAAAACATTATTTTTCACCCCAAAAAAAAAGTTGTTTCCCAGCAATAATTTTTGCGTAAAGTCACTTAGTTTGATGTACAGAATGCTTGGTTGAAGGCTTCGTGTTGAGGTCTTTTACACTCTGTATTATCGCTTGTTACCAGTTACAGCTTCCGATAAGTTGCCAATTTTGTTAGGGCTGCCGAAGGCAAAGTTTGGAGCCTCTAAAGTTGTGTAAAATTTCTGAAACGTTCTACGTTGTTGTTCTCCATCCTTTATTTATATAAATACCCTAAACTACACTACTACGGACGCTTTTGTACCCGTGGGTTTAACTGCCCCGGAATTTGCAGTGGTTTTCTTTCACCCTTTTTGTTTGATGTTTTGTTATAATTTTGCCTTGATGGACGTTCAGACTGTTATTTTCAGGCTTACGTGAAGCTGCCCAACATTTTTTTGATCCTTTTATCGTAGAGAAATTTCAGCTTTCACAATAAAGTCTTTCTTCCAAACATTTTCTGAATAACATCATAAAAATGAAAAGCCAAAATAAAATCACGATGTGTTTGATTCAATTTCTCAAATCCCACATCATAGCAGGCTAGCCTTTTCCATTTATTTCGCGGCTTTACGCCGTCAAAACAATCTACGTTATTTATTCTGGGCTTGAGCCGTTGTTTTTGTGTGCGGATACATTTACATGCACGTGCATATATGACGAGTGTAACCCTGACACATGTAATGTGGGTACGTTCGTTGATGGAGCGTGAATGGGTCGCGCCGGATCTGTGCTCCGGTGCGCCCATTGTAGTCTTCCGCGTTGCATTACTGCATGCAGTGGTGCTGTGGCACTGGGTGTTTGTACATGTGCAGTGTGCACTATCCGTACATAATTAATGGGAACATTGGAGTTGAACACTGAATTTAATGACGATGATTTCAAATGATAATGATCGTTCGGTTATGTACAAATATTTTGTTCATGTTTAGATTGGTAAATACAGCAATTTAGAAGCGACCTTCCAGGTACATCTACTATAAGTTTCGTGAGACTTAAGTGTAGCAGTTTTATATCCTCGTAAGAATCCTTTAACAGCCAGCCAGTTTGATATCGGGGATATTTTAAACTTTGGCGGAGTCCAGTTATTATTGGTGTCGATTCTGTTGTGCACAAACTAAACTTAATTTAGGCTATTGCTATCTTTTACCAAAGGGCACTGCGAGAAAAGGACGGCTATAGCTATGAACTAAGTAAGAGATGTCAAACTAGTTTATGCCTTTCGCTTCACCGTGTTTTAGTCAACATGTTTTTACGTGCACCCTTCATTTGTATGGAAATATTAGTTACACCTAAATTTGACAGCTCTAAATTACGTCCGTCTCTTTCTCGTTTTATTAGAGAGAAAAAGATAGCAATAGCCTAAATTAAGTTTAGTTTGTGAACAACAGAATCGACACCATGGTAAAGTTACCGCTCGGGTTATCCACAGAATTTATGCAAATTTTTACCTTCCAGCTTAGGGATCGTATGAATTTTCGGTACCTACATTTGATGTGGGTACCGAAAATTGAGATTGTGATGGATGGATGAGTAAGCGGGTTTCCACTCTACCTCCCGACTAACGTAATTTGTTCCTCAACCGTTATCACTTACACGTAACTCAGTAAAGTTGATTAATTTGAGGAAACTCGTTACTTACCTACGTTTAGGCGCTTTGTAAGGAAAATTTTACATAGAAACGAGCTGATAAAGAGAATTCGCTTTCGGTTTGTAGCAAGTTTACTTATTATTATGTTGTATAATTAAAATACATTAATTAATTCATCAGCTTATCGGGATTATGGACACAAAAACACATATTTGGCCATATCTTCTATGTATAAATATGAATAGAAACACCGGCGGGAAGTACCCACCACTCTTGTACGCACTTGAAGCTCTTGAAGCTTATCCTCTTTGTTTCACAAGATTGTGCCCAGACATAACGAAACAAACAAAGAACATACATAATTAAATACTTACACATTAATGTACCGACTCGGAGCTTTCAAAATACTCGCAATCAATAAATGTCAAAACTCTACTAAGTACAAACATCAATTTGAACAATGTCCCGTACAAAAGTTATTTCCTTTGGTTAAAACTTTGACAATAATTTATATTTTGTGTCCCTTTTCAAAATGTTATGGAGGAATTTGTATCCTTATTTAAACGTATTGCTCAGATGTTGTGGATTTTTCTTCCTAGTGTTCGCTATTGAAGAACTTTGGTGAATGTAACTTGCCCTGTCTAAAACTCAGCTGTTTCCTTTGTCCACAGTTTTCGAAGTTTTTGGTACATGTAGCCTGTTTAGCTTCAAACTACTTACCCTTTAGTTGTTTATAGATCGCTAATTATATTTTGGATATTGGGATTTAAAGTATTGAGACGTCGCACTTCGCAGTATTGCGATAATCAATTCCCTTCCTTTCTTTTCACGAAAACATTTTCATAACAATATGGCGATGAAAACAAACAAATAAACGGTATTTATCTCTCATCGCAAGACGTAGCTAACTGAGAGAAATGGAGTATTATGTAAATTCTCGACAGCTGTACTTTGTTAATATACCGTCAAGGAAAAGAGGAAAAACAGCGTGAGCCATCAAAAAGTACATAAAATATTCATTTGGATTTATTTATACACGTATTTTTCCATTTTCAAGATTAAATTTCACAGCTTTTCCTTTATTTTGGAAACTGGGTTTTCATGGCTACTGTGTGCTACTCCAATTTATTTTCCAATAATTTGTCATGACAAGGCTTTCGCATGAAAACCTTCAGTTGCTATACGATTCAGACCGTATATACTTATCACAATTGCACGATATCATGCATGGCCATGGTAGAGAGATAAGGTACTTGACGGAAAAACTAACAAACTTGAAAACTGAAGAAGTTTTACTCACAAGCAACTGCAAACAATAATAATGACGCATATGAACACAAATAGTTTAACTCGGTCAACAACAGTCTACGTACCTATATGCTTAAATATGCTAATACATTTTCCAAACTGAATAATGTATATTAATAAGGATTAAATTTAACCGTTTGCCTAAAGGCCTAGAATAAATCTGTCGGCTGATAGACGGACAGACTTAAACTGTTGCGGAAAGGTCACAGAAATATCTCAATTTGCTACAAAGGCTTTTATGTAAAAAAATTCAGAATTTTTTGTAAGGGATTTCATAAAGAATTTTGTATTTTTATGGGTGAGAAAATATTAATCTAAGGTTCTTTGATGAAGTTTTTCTTTTTGGTATCATTTTTGCGAATCTTTAAGAATTTTATTAGCAACGTGACTTCCCCTAGAAAAGGATAATCTTCACATTTGTGTGGGTCTAGTCTAGATACAACGTGCTCTACATATAATTGGATAACACTTCCTCGAATCCATTAGATCAAAGTGTTATTGATTTATCTCGGGGAAGTTCTAATGTTGCTTGGGGAATATTATCGGCAAAGCTGCGAATAGAAGGCACGTGTACTAATTTTCCTTTTATCTTTTCCAGGGAACAAAATTATGGATTATAATGGAATATCTGGGTGGGGGGTCGGCCCTGGACCTGATGAAGGCGGGCAGCTTCGAGGAGATGCACATAGCAGTGATACTCCGAGAGGTGCTGCGGGGTCTGGACTACCTGCACTCGGAGAGGAAACTGCATCGAGACATCAAAGCTGCTAACGTACTGCTTAGCGAGATGGGCGACGTCAAGCTAGCTGACTTCGGTAAGCAGTTCAGACCAAATAAAAATGTTAAGACGGAACTCTGCGAATAGAGAAGTGAGGCCGGTTTCGTAAACATGTGTGCATTTATTGAGGCGTAGTTTAATTTATTGTAGTTTGATGTAAATATGTGCGTGTATGCACAGAGCGAGGCGTAGTTTTGCGCTGGCCTCACTTTATTGTTCGCAGCGCTATGTCTTGGTTTTTTATGGGGGAAAATATAATGACCACCAAAAATAACTTTGTGACGAATAACATCTATCACCTAAAATATCAATTGATCGCCAAATTTAGTAAATTGAGCACCAAATTTTAATGAGGTGGTTGATAACAAACTAGTTTTGCCTAGGCCGACTTGAGGCAACTCGACTTTTTTTATAAACCATTCAGAAGTAGGATTCGCGGGGCTCCGTCGACCGGGTCTCCCTTGACTCGGATGCAAAAGCATAATAGTTCAAATTCTGGTGGTCATTAACAAAATAAATAAATTTTTGGTTCTAATTTCACGATAAAATGGGAATTAATTTTGGTGATCATTTACTAATTTTGGCAATCAAAAGTGATTTTTTTGCCGTTTTATTTTGCTAAATCTGGTGGTTCGTTAATTGTATGCCGTTTTCTATTTAGTTGATATCATTTCCTTCAGTTGCACAAATTCATTAGTATTCAAATCTCTACTGTTGCTATCGTACCGTACGCTGTTCCGGTCCGGTGGATTCACTCTGATCCAGAAAAATTCATCAGCTTTTCTCTTTTTCATTACAACAAAGTTTCATTAAAACAAAACCCGCACTGAAAAGAATATTCAGATTGTAATAAGGGTCCATAATGGTTTTGGGGTTCTGCCGACTTGTGCTATTTCTTCTATATTTTAAAGGGTAAAAATTTCGTAGATAAGGAATAGCCCCGCTTGCAGTTTTTGCCTCTATCCTTGACCGCCTTTCGCCTAACGATAAGTCGGCCCTGACGATGAAAATATTCACAAAGAAAGAAGAAAAATACGGCCGGATTTTACATAATATTCGTATTGGACGTAGAACACTTTGTGATGGTAGAATTTTATAGATTTATTTATTTATTTAAACTTCATGTACAAGAGTGGTACATAGGCGGACTTAATGCCACAAGGCATTCTCTACCAGTCAACCTTTGGGTTAAATACGAAAACATAGTGATAGGGTACAAAATAATGTCTAAAAAACTAACTTCTTCTTAACGAGAATGTAAAAAACAAATGAATAGAATAATATAATAATAATAAATTAATATAATAATATATAATATGAATGTGTAGATTCTATGCAATGAAAATAATAATTATTTTGTATCTATTCTGAAAAAGAAAATGCATTTGTTGTAGATAGGGGGGGATTTCCTGATAGACAACGCTAATCTTGGCAATGTCGTAAGAGATGACCTACTGATACTAATAGAGCGACATTCATATCATGCCTGCTCTAATTAAATTATTAACATAATTGTAGCCCTGACAGGCATCAACCGTTGAGTGTCAAGTCACTCAAGTGCGATGATTACTGCGCTATAAACTCAAGATGTGTCTATCAGTTGCAACAGTCTCAAGAGCACATTCTTATTCATCACTATAGGCCGTTATGTATGTAAATACACGTGCATAAATAATAACTTTCTTTAGCTCCGTTCTTATATATCTCTGTCAAGGTTTTTCTTACATTTATATGATTCAGAACGCTATGCAGCAGTGATACGAGTTTCGAATATAATCGTAACGGATGGACGAACGATGCATGCAATTTGAACATGAAAACCATTCACTGTGAACGCTTATCTTAGAAATATATCGGTAATGAAGAATTTAGAGCAATTGTATGTACAGGCTTGTTGCTGTGCACGTTCGAACATCAATTGTTATAAATGGTATTTGAATGACATTGATATCCTGGTTATTGTGACTACGGCTGAGTACTGGCCAGGGCCACCAAATCATTATATTTAATGTGGATAAATAAGGAAGAAACTAAGAGCATAATATAAGGCTTTTAACTAGGACACAATAATTTAACTTCCCTGGCTCCTAAATTAGGTGTATGTGAGGAGTCAGCATGCTCCAGGGTAGCCCGCGAAATTCAAATTTTCTTACGTTTTTTGTAAGTTGCAGGCCAGTGCTAGGTTGTATGTTGATTAAAATCTTGTTCGCGACGTATGTAGTTACAGAATTATATATTGGAAATTGTAAAAAACGTAAGAAAATTTGAATTTCGCGGCCTCTGAATAAAACAGTATATTTTGTAGCTAGATGCTGTTGCCCGTCCTCTGAACGTAATGGTGTCAACTTTTACGACTCCCAAGGGAAGTGTTTACAACTGCTAACACTGACTGACTATACATAATTGACGATAATTTAATCAACAACGTACATTGTGTATGCTGCTTTGATGAATGTGTCGTAAACTCTTGTAACCTACTTAGTTTTAACGATTAAAGTATAAATGGACTATTTAATCAATAAATTATCATTTGCTCAGATATTAATGGACACCATCTGCATTTAATAGGTGTAATTTAGCGTGTCGAGGTATTTATTAATCTAGCTGTCTCAAGTTTATTTAATTAACCGCACCTATTAAAGCAGATAATAAGAAATTTTGGGACAGCAGCAAGGAGCTATTTATCAGCGCTTTAATCTCTTCATAAGTTCTTAAAGTGTCATCTCGGGAAATATTTTAAGGGCTAGCAAAAATAAGTTTTAGAATTTTCGACGGACTTTCGAGATTTTTATCTTTTGGGAATTCAATCGAGATGATATCTCACTGAAGAGGTCTAGCTAAGCCTAGTAAATTGTGAAAGGAAACTCAAGTAGATACTGAATTTGTCTTCAATTAGTTTTCGCATTTTCCGTGTGTGAGTCATAATCTTCCAAAGATTATGTTGTTCTTAAAAAAGATGTCAAACCAACAATATGGAAGCTTGCATTATAAGTTAAGCGTGCATTATGGCCATGAATTTTGGCTTGAGGCCAATGTTTGAACCGTTTGCGAGGCAACTGTGAGCCGTGCCAAAGCAAAGTGAACGCCCTCTTGCTTCGGAAAGACCTGTGTGAAGACTTTCAGGCTGTTCAAACATCCATGTTTACTGAATCTAGCAGTTCAGCTTTGTTTTTACAACACTTGTGTCCCTTGTTCGCTTTAGGACAGATTCGCGTAACGACAGATTTGCTTTACGGCAGATTCGCATTACGGCAGATATTGTACAGTCGTGTTAAAATGGTCAAGCATAAAAAAACTCTTTTTGTTCCAGTCAATATCATGTCGATCATTCTCAGAAGATCCATTGGCCAGATCCATGATGGATCTAGTGAGAATTGTTTTTATGGCCACTCGTAATTATGTCATGGTATATTTTTATTATATGACATTGTCGTAGGTAATGCGATAGATTTGTTGCTGATTTTTAGGGTTCCGTACCCAAAGGGTAAAAACGGAACCCTATTACTAAGACTTCGCTGTCTGTCCGTCTGTCTGTCCGTCTGTCCGTCTGTCCGTCTGTCTGTCACCAGGCTGTATCTCATGAACCGTGACAGCTAGACAGTTGAAATTTTCACAGATGATGTATTACTATTGCCGCTATAACAACAAATACTAAAAACAGAATAAAATTAATATTTAAGGGGGGCTCCCATACAACAAACGTGATTTTTTGTTATAATAATGGTACGGAACCCTTTGTGCGCGAGTCCGACTCGCACTTGGCCGGTTTTTTTTGTTTTCAGGCTGAACAGAAAATAAAATAAGTATGTATCGTAAGATAAATAATAAATAGCATTTTTGTTTATTGTTATATTAATAACTAGTATTTGCGTGGGTGCGCGAGCTGCGCGCAGCTCGCGTGTTGTCGTGTTCTTGAAAAGTATTCCTTACCATCATAAAATTTTGAGAATCCATAGGAATCCTTAAAATAATTGGAAAATCCGTTACAATTACCCCTAAATCAGTATGAAAACCCTTAAGAACCCCTAGAACATTCTAAAACCTAATTCAATAAAAAAAAAGTAAAAAAAAAAAGAATTCATTAGAAACGTTAAAAGCTGAGTTACGCTTCACCCACTCAACCTTCGTTACGCTGCGGAGGTCGCCGGCTCGCTTCGCTCGCCACATCCCCCCTTCGCTCCACTCGGTCTCGCAGGTTCGCTCCACTCAGAACCTACCTACCACCAGACAGGTTTCGACGCCTACTATAAAATTTGTTCAAACACATAATGGCTATCTCTGACCGTTACGAAGTTATAGCCCTTTTATTTTTAGGGGAGGTTGGGGAGGAGAGGATACCCTCCGTATACAAATTTTAACGCTCCTCAATAATAATTTATAGTAAAAATCAAAAAGCCGCTACGTGTCCTAGTATCCGAGATACGATGGGGGGAGGGGGGAGAGTGGGGAGTTTTGAAAAATGATTTTGACTAACTCTAGGCCCCTTCTTACGAATCTGAAAAAAAAATGTTCCAAGTCTCTCAACTTCCGAGATCCGCCTAAAGGGGGGAGAAGGGGGAAAAAGGGGTCAATTTTGAAAACTGGTTTTTACTTTCCCGAGCCTCCTCTATACGAATTTGAAAAAAAAAATGTTCCAAGTCTCTTTGTTTCCGAGATACGATAGGGAGGGGGAGGAAGGGGGGTGAAAAGGGGAGGTTTGGCACTTTTCCCATACTCGCGGGAGTTACTTGTTTACGAATCTGTCAAAATATACCCACCTCCCCATCCACCATCAGGGAGAACAATTCTGTCAGTGAGTCAGTGAGTGAGTGGTAATCGAGCTTTATATAGTATAACTAGTATTTGCGTGGGTGCGCGAGCTGCGCGCAGCTCGCGTGTTGTCGTGTTCTTGAGAAGTATTCCTTATCATCATAAAATTTGAAAATCCATAGGAATCCTTAAAATAATTGGAAAATCCGTTACAACTACCCCTAAATCAGTATGAAAACACTTAAGAACCCCTAAAACATTATAAAATTAATATAAAAAAAACCTAATAAAAACAAGTAAAAAACCTTACATAAAAACTGAGACTCATTATAAAAAACATAACCCTAAAGTTGCTTGTCGTCGCTTCTGATTTACGCTTCACCCACTCAACCTTCGTTACGCTGCGGAGGTCGCCGGCTCGCTTCGCTCGCCACCTCCCTCCTTCGCTCCACTCGGTCTCGCAGGTTCGCTCCACTCAGAACCTACCACCACCGGACAGGTTTCGACGCCTACTATAATATTTGTTCAAACACCCAATGGCTACCTCTAACCGTTACGAAGTTACAGCCCTTTCAATTTTAGGGGAGGTTGGGGAGGTGAGGATACCCTCCGTATACAAATTTAAACGCTCCTCAATAATAATTTATAATAAAAATAAAAAAGCCGCTACTTGTCCTAGTTTCCGAGATACGATGGGGGGAAAAATGTTCCAAGTCTCTCAACTTCCGAGATCCGCCTTAAGGGGGTGAAAAGGGGGGCAAGGGGAGCAGCTTTGAAAACTGGTTTTTACTTTTCCGAGCCTCCTCTATACGAATCTGAAAAAAAAATGTTCCAAATCTCTCAATTTCTGAGATCCGCCTAAAAGGGGTGAAAAGGGGGGCAAGGGGGGGCAACTTTGAAAACTGGTTATTACTTTCCCGAGCCTCCTCTATACGAATCCGTAAAAAGAAAAAAATACGGGTCTCTTAGTTTCCGAGATACGATAGGGAGGGGGAGGAAGGGGGGCGAAAAGGGGAGGTTTGGCACTTTTCCCATACTCGCGGGAGTTACTTGTTTACGAATCTGTCAAAATATACCCCTCTCCCCATCCACCATCTGGGAGAACAATTATGTCAATGAGTCAGTCAGTCAGTCAGTGAGTGGTAATCGAGCTTTATATAATAGAACTAGTATTTGCATGGGTGCGCGAGCTGCGCGCAGCTCGCGTGTTGTCGTGTTCTTGAGAAGTATTCCTTACCCTCATAAAATTTTAAGAATCCATAGAAATCTTTAAAATAATTGGAAAATCCGTTACAACTGCCCCTAAATCACTATGAAAACCCTTGAACCCCTAAAACATTAATGAGTTACGCTTCACCCACTCGACCTTCGTTACGCTACGGAGGTCGCCGGCTCGCTTCGCTCGCCACCTCCCCCCTTCTCTCCACTCGGTCTCGCAGGTTCGCACCACTCAGGACCTACCACCACCGAACATATTTGTTCAAACACCCAATGGCTATCTGTAACCGTTACGAAGTTACAGCCCTTTCAATTTTAGGGGAGGTTGGGGAGGGGCGGAAAGGGTGTACAAATTTCAACGCCCCTCAATAATAATTTATAGTAAAAATCAAAAAGCCGCTACGTGTCCTAGTTTCTGAGATACGATGGGGGGAGATGTGAAGGGGGGGAGAGTGGGGAGTTTTGAAAAATGATTTTGACTAACGCGTTGCCCCTTTATATGAATCTGAAAAAAAAAATGTTCCAAGTCTCTCAACTTCCGAGATCCGCCTAAAGGGGGGAGAAGGGGGACAAGTGGGTCAACTTTTGAAAACTGGTTTTTACTTTCCCGAGCCTCCTCTATACGAATCCGTAAAAAAAGAAAATACGGGTCTCTTTGTTTCCGAGATACGATAGGAAGGGGGAGGAAGGGGGGCGAAAAGGGGAGGTTTGGCACTTTTCCCATACTCGCGGGAGTTACATGTTTACGAATCTGTCAAAATATACCCACCTCCCCATCCACCATCTGGGAGAACAATTATGTCAGTCAGTCAGTGGTAATCGAGCTTTATATAGTATAAATATAAAATCGAGCTTTATATAGTATAACTAGTATTTGCGTGCGTGCGCGAGCTGCGCGCAGCTCGCGTGTCGTCGTGTTCTTGATTAAGTATTTCTTACCCTTATAATATTTTGAGAATCCGTAAGAATCCTTATACGAATTGGAAAATCCGTTACAACTACCCCTAAATCAGTACGAAAACCCTTAAGAACCCCTAAAACATTCTAAAAACCCATTAAAAAAAATATTACCTACAAACCATAATTATTTAAAAACTCAGTCCCATAAAAAAAAACACTACACTAAAGTTTGCTAGTCGTCGGCCTGAGTTACGCTTCACCCACTCAACCTTCGTTACGCTGCGGAGGTCGCCGGCTCGCTTCGCTCGCCACCTCCCCCCTTCGCTCCACTCAGAACCTACCTACCACCAGACAGGTTTCGACGCCTACTATAATATTTGTTCAAACACATAATAGCTATCTCTGACCGTTACGAAGTTATAGCCCTTTTATTTTTAGGGGAGGTTGGGGAGGGGAGGATACCCTCCGTATACAAATTTAAACGCTCCTCAATAATAATTTATGGTGAAAATCAAAAAGCCGCTACGTGTCCTAGTTTCCGAGATACGATGGGGGGGGGTGAAGGGGGGAGAGTGGGGAGTTTTGAAAAATGATTTTGACTAACGCGTTGCCCCTTTATAAAAATCTGAAAAAAAAAATGTTCCAAGTCTCTCAATTTCCGAGATCCGCCTAAAGGGGGGAGAAGGGGGAAAAAAGGGTCAATTTTGAAAAGTGGTTTTTACTTCTCCGAGCCTCCTCTATACGAATCCGTAAAAAACGAAAAACACGGGTCTCTTTGTTTCCGAGATACGATAGGGAGGGGGAGGAAGGGGGGCGAAAAGGGGAGGTTTGGCACTTTTCCCATACTCGCGGGAGTTACTTATTTACGAATCTGTCAAAATATACCCACCTCCCCATCCACCATCTGGGAGAACAATTATGTCAGTGAGTCAGTCAGTCAGTCAGTGAGTGGTAATCGAGCTTTATATAGTATAACTAGTATTTGCGTGGGTGCGCGAGCTGCGCGCAGCTCGCGTGTTGTCGTGTTCTTGAGAAGTATTCCTTACCATCATAAAATTTTGAGAATCCATAGGAATCCTTAAAATAATTGGATAATCCGTTACAGCTACCCCTATATCAATATGAAAACCCTTAAGAACCCCTTAAACATTCTAAAAACCCATTATAAAAAACATTACCCTAAAGTTGCTTGTCGTCGCCCCTGAGTTACGCTTCACCCACTCAACCTTCGTTACGCTAAGGAGGTCGCCGGCTCGCTTCGCTCGCCACCTCCCCCCTTCGCTCCACTCGGTCTCGCAGGTTCGCTCCACTCAGAACCTACCACCACCGGACAGGTTTCGACGCCTACTATAATATTTGCTCAAGCACCCAATGGCTATCTCTAACCGTTACGAAGTTACAGCCCTTTCAATTTTAGGGGAGGTTGGGGAGGGGAGGGTATACAAATTTCAACGTCCCTCAATAGTTTTAGGTAGGAATCAAAAAGTTTTTCAGTAGTAAAAAAAGTGGTGAAAAGGGGGGGGGGGAGATGAAGTGGGGGAGAGTGGGGATTTTTGGAAAAAATATTTTGACTTACGCATTGCCCCTTTATATGAATCTGAAAAAAAAAATGTTCCAAGTCTCTTAATTTCCGAGATCCGCCTAAAGGGGGGAGAATGGGGAAAAAGGGGTCAACTTAGAAAACTGGTTTTTACTTTTCCAAGCCTCCTCTATACGAATATGAAAAAAAAAAGTTCCAAGTCTCTTTGTTTCCGAGATACGATAGGGAGGGGGAGGAAGGGGGGCGAAAAGGGGAGGTTTGGCACTTTTCCCATACTCGCGGGAGTTAGTTGTTTACGAATCTGTCAAAATATACCCACCTCCCCATCCACCATCTGGGAGAACAATTATGTCAGTGAGTCAGTCAGTCAGTCAGTGAGTGGTAATCGAGCTTTATATAGTATAACTAGTATTTGCTTGGGTGCGCGAGCTGCGCGCAGCTCGCGTGTCGTCGTGTTCTTGAGACGTATTCCATACCCTTATAAATTTTGAGAATCCATAAGAATCCTTAAACGAATTGGAAAAACCGTTACAACTACCCCTAGATCAGTATGAAAACCCTTAAGAAACATTATAAAATTAATATAAAAAAAACCTAATAAAATAAAAGTAAAAAACCTTATTTAAAAACTGAGACCCATAAAAAAAAGCAGTCCCTAAAGTTTGCTTGTCGTCGGCCTGAGTTACGCTTCACCCACTCAACCTTCGTTACGCTGCGGAGGTCGCCGGCTCGCTTCGCTCGCCACCTCCCCCCTTCGCTCCACTCGGTCTCGCAGGTTCGCTTCACTCAGAACCTACCTACCACCAGACAGGTTTCGACGCCTACTATAATATTTGTTAAAACACCCAATGGCTATCTCTAACCGTTACGAAGTTACAGCCCTTTCAGTTTTAGGGGAGGGGAGGAAATGGTATACAAATTTTTAATTTCAACGCCCCTCAATAGTTTTAGGTAAGAATTAAAACATTTTTCAGTAGAAAAAAAAGGGGTGAAAAGGGGGGGGGTGAAGTGGGGGAGAGTGGGGCGTTTTTCGAAAAATGAATTTGACTATCGCGTTGCCCCTTTATATGAATCTGAAAAAAAAAATGTTCCAAGTCTCTCAACTTCCGAGATTCGCCTAAAGGGGGGAGAAGGGGGAAAAAGGGGTCAATTTTGAAAACTGGTTTTTACTTCTCCGAGCCTCCTCTATACGAATCCGTAAAAAACGAAAAATACGGGTCTCTTTGTTTCCGAGATACGATAGGGAGGGGGAGGAAGGGGGGCGAAAAGGGGAGGTTTGGCACTTTTCCCATACTCGCGGGAGTTACTTGCTTACGAATCTGTCAAAATATACCCACCTCCCCATCCACCATCTGGGAGAACAATTATGTCAGTGAGTCAGTCAGTCAGTCAGTGAGTGGTAATCGAGCTTTATATAGTATAACTAGTATTTGCGTGGGTGCGCGAGCTGCGCGCAGCTCGCGTGTTGTCGTGTTCTAATGAAGTATTCCTTACCCTCATAAAATTTTAAGAATCCATAGGAATCCTTAAAATAATTGGGAAAACCGTTACAACTACCCCTAAATCAGTATGAAAACCCTTAAGAACCCCTAAAACATTCTAAAAACTAAATCAATAAAAAAATGAGAATTCATTAGAATCGTTAAAATTTGATTCACTTCACCCACTCAACCTTCGTTACGCTGCGGAGGTCGCCGGCTCGCTTCGCTCGCCACCTCCCCCCTTCGCTCCACTCGGTCTCGCAGGTTCGCTCCACTCAGAACCTACCACCACCGGACAGGTTTCGACGCCTACTATAATATTTGTTCAAACAGCCAATGGCTATCTCTAACCGTTACGAAGTAACAGCCCTTTCAATTTTAGGGGAGGTTGGGGAGGGGAGGATACCCTCCGTTTACAAATTTAAACGCTCCTCAATAATAATTTATAGTAGAAATCACAAAGCCGCTACGTGTCCTAATTTCCGAGATACGATGGGGGGAGGGGTGAAAGAGGGGAGAGTGGGGAGTTTTGAAAAATGATTTTGACTAACGCGTTGCCCCTTTATATGAATCTGAAAAAAAAAAATTTTCCAAGTCTTTCAATTTCCGAGATCCGCCTAAAGGGGGTGAAAAGGGGGGCAAGGGGGGCAATTTTGAAAACTGGTTTTTACTTTCCCGAGCCTCCTCTATACGAATCTGAAAAAAAAACGTTCCAAATCCCTTGGTTTCCGAGATACGATAGGGGGGGGGGTGAGAAGGGGGGCGAAAAGGGGAGGTTTGGCACTTTTCCCATACTCGCGAGAGTCACTTGTTTACGAATCTGTCAAAATATAACCACCTCCCCATCCACCATCTGGGAGAACAATTATGTCAGTGAGTCAGTCAGTCAGTCAGTGAGTGGTAATCGAGCTTTATATAGTATAACTAGTATTTGCGTGGGTGCGCGAGCTGCGCGCAGCTCGCGTGTTGTCGTGTTCTTGAGAAGTATTCCTTACCATCATAAAATTTTGAGAATCCATAGGAATCCTTAAAATAATTGGAAAATCCGTTACAACTACCCCTATATCAGTATGAGAACCCTTAAGAACCCCTAAAACGTTCCAAAAACTAATTCAATTTAAAAAAAACCTAATACAATCTAAAACCTTATTCTAACTCAGACCTTTTCCCATTAAAAAAAACAGTCCCTAAAGTTTGCTTGTCGTCGCCGCTGAGTTACGCTTCACCCACTCAACCTTCGTTACTCTACGGAGGTCGCCGGCTCGCTTCGCTCGCCACCTCCTCCTTCGCTCCACTCGGTCTCGCAGGTTCGCTCCACTCAGAACCTACCACCACCGGTCAAGTTTCGACGCCTACTATAATATTTGTTCAAACACATAATGGCTATCTCTGACCGTTACGAAGTTATAGCCCTTTTATTTTTAGGGGAGGTTGGGGAGCGGATACCCTCCGTATACAAATTTAAACGCTCCTCAATAATATTTTGTAGTAAAAATCAAAAAGCCGCTACGTGTCCTAGTTTCCGAGATACGATGGGGGGAGGGGTGAAGGGGGGGAGAGTGGGGAGTTTTGAAAAATGATTTTGACTAACTCTAGGCCCCTTCTTACGAATCAGAAAAAAAAAATGTTCCAAGTCTGTCAACTTCCGAGATCCGCCTAAAGGGGGTGAAAAGGGGGGCAAAGGGGGCAACTTCGAAAACCGGTTTTTACTTTTCCGAGCCTCCTCTATACGAATCTGAAAAAAAAAATGTTCCAAGTCACTTGGTTTCCGAGATACAATAGGGTGGGGGAGGAAGGGGGGTGAAAAGGGGAGGTTTGGCACTTTTCCCATACTCGCGGGAGTTACTTGTTTACGAATCTGTCAAAATATACCCACCTCCCCATCCACCATCTGGGAGAACAATTATGTCAGTGAGTCAGTGAGTGAGTGGTAATCGAGCTTTATATAGTATAATATCTACAGTGAACTACTCGATATAGATAATGGATTTCACTGTACTTCTGCCGTAAAGCGAATCTGCCTTAAAGCGAATCTGTCGTTGAGCGAATCTGTCCTAAGGCGAATCTGTCCTAAAGCGAACAAGGGACTTGTGTTACTAAAAAAGTAATCTGTTGTTTCTAAACTTTTATCGCTATAATCTTCGACTCTCTAAGTGTCTTCGAAGTAGGTTAACAGTCAAGTGGCGTTGAGTTTTAATTCCTTATGTTTATAGCCACTCACGCCTCAACCTTTAGCTTTACGTCGCTTTGAATTCGTTCGACACGTCATATTGGGGAGTTTTATGAGCTGAAAGCACTTTATTGATATGCTTGTAGTACCAATCCGTACCAATGCAGTTTGTGGATTGATGGTTCGCTTAACCTTGCGACGTCGATAGCGCATTGGGGTTATGGGGTATAAAAACGGAAAGAATTGAAATACCCTCATACATTCATGCATTAACCCATGACTTTTGCCCATAAGGCGTAGGCAAAAAGATCAAGAACTCCACCTGCTAGGATCCTTTAACTTCGTCCACTTCCAAACAATAGCTGGTAAACCACCGACGCCGGTTGAGAGTACCTGACTTTTCTAAAGAACATGAAGTACACTCATAAGTTCAGCATAAATATCAAATTAATTTAAACTCGAAAAGGAAAATACGTAAATAATATACGTTTATTAGTTCTTTATTCAGGGAAAAGGTGTAAATACAGTGAGTCACAAAAAACCCGTATGACTGTACCAGCCCTTTGAATGCTTTCACACTTTGTAGAGGAATTATTACCTATAATATTTCGTCGACTGCCTGTAATATACAGGGTGTAGCGTAAATAATGGATAACCCTGTACCAGCAGGTGGGTGACCCCAAGAACTATAAGTACTATAAAAAAATGTGAAACCCCGGAACGATGGGCATGCGCAAATTTTCGTTTTTACATTTTTTCTTGAAAAATTGCTACCGTTAGTCACTTCCTTGGCCACTGTTCTCACAAACGAAAGAATTTTCAGAATCTGATTTCTGCATAATATTTTTAAATAAACGTGCTATAAGATTTGTGTACTTAATACAATTTTATAGTACCTCATGTGTGTGTTTTTTTAAATCTAATAGTGAAAAGATTTTGTTTCTGTAAACACTTCTCCGAAGTTTGAGTTCGTCTGGTGTAAAAAAAAATTTATGGAGACGAGAAATCATATTGTGAAAATTCTTTCGTCTGTTAGCACAGCACCTGCTGGTACAGGGTTATCCATTAATTACGCTACACCCTGTCTAAAATGCACAAATGCCACCACTTCTTTTATATCTGAAACAAATTATAAACATTTAAGTAAGAAGAAACAAAGCTAATCGCTGACGTAGGTACTTGAAATATAAAAAATTTCATACGCATGTTTAATTTACGTTTAACAACAACAATCTTTCGGGAAACAACAAATACCGTTTATAAAGCATCCAAGTTACCTCGTTATGTGGTTTTCCTTGACACGTGATGTCCAACGATTGATAATGCGGTAATACAAAGGTCTCGCATTAATCAATTTTAATGTACTACGGACATATGGTACTGTCGAGGACACTCCCGCCTGACCAGCATTGCACTCGCAACATAGAAACGCTCTCTAGCCCCGCCCCGTTGACTTTGTATAGAAATAATGAATGAAAAGATACCGAATCGGCCGAGAGCGCACTGACGACGCACGCCAAACGAGAGTTATTGTTATTTTGCGCGCCAAAGTTGAGGCTTCCTAATAGGCCGAAACTTTAAGGGGGCGTGGCTCGGCGCCTCCGCATGATTTAAGCGAAAAAAAAATTAACTGATCAGGCGGAAAAGACCACGACTGTACCTGACATTCTACCCAGAAAAGTTAAATAATGACCTGCATACGACCCTTGGGTAATCGTGCGCGTACATAAGGTTAAGCTACGAGAGTAAGAGACATGTCATAATGTGAAACTTTAATGTACCGTACTGTAGGAACATATTCCCATCTCATGCAATTGTAATTATGATGGAGATGCATGTTTTCCTTTGAGACTGTGGTAAATACTATTAATATTTGTGACGTGACTAAGGCACCTGCAATGAAGTACCTCAACTTTAAAACTTTTAAGAAGTTCTTGTCAGCTTAGGTAGGTTTCAAATACCGAGGATTGAGGAAAATGTCGTGAGGAAAGTTTGGAGTGTGAATGTGGATGTGTGAGTGGTAAGAGTAGACGAAGACCAAACAAACGATGAATGGTCTGTGTGAAGAATGGTATGGCATGAAAGGAGGTGTCTGATGAGATGGCGAGTAATAGAGAAGTGTGGAGGAAGACATGGTACGCAGACACCTAATGAATTGGGGTAAGGCCATTAAGAGAATGATGATGATGATGATAGTTATGTCTGTTTCCTTATCACTAGGCGATACTTAAAACAAAAGTCTAAATAAAAGCGCTCTGAATGCCTCATCTGCCTAGCCTTTTCCCAACTTTGTTGGGGTCGGCTTCCAGTCTAACCGGATACAGCTGAATACCAGTATTTTACATGGAGCGACTGCCTATCTGACCTCCACAACCCAGTTAGTACCGGGTAATACGATACCCCTTGGTTAGACTGGCTGTCAGACTTTTTTGGGCCTCTGACTACCTAACGACTGACAAAGATCTACAAATGACAGCCGGGACCAACGGCTTAACGTGATTTCCGAGGCATGGAGGAAACTCGGTATGTAATGGGCGGTCACCCATCCACAGACCAACCGAGGCAAGCACGGCTTAACCTAACGATCGACCCGAGCGGCTGTTATTATTTAGCCACGAGCTCCTCTCGAAAAAGCGCTCTGAATGATTATTCGAAAAATTCTCTGCCTAGTACCTACTATAATATTTAGACATTGCTGTCGCTTAGCGAAAACCGGCATACAAATCAGTAGGCGTATTTTTGATTTCCATACATTTCTAATCAAATGAAGTTTGTATTGTTCGCATGTATACCCATAAATAACTGTGTCTGGTATAGCAAATTAGGTACGTTCCAACTTCCAATAATATGCCAAACAAATTAATCATTCTGTGATTTATTTGTGTACCTTGTTCACTCGTATTTTTACCGTGATTCATTTGTTGGTATTGAGAAAATAAACGTCACAACATCTAGTCCGGGAGTAAATATCAAAACAAAACAACAAGTTGTCGAGAAATAGATGTGAAAGTTGAGCAGATCTTCGCTTTTCAGTGGGCAGTGAGCGTAGATAGCTAGGATAACATCACGGCTGCAATCTCCGAAGGGTTAGGCACGTTCACGCCTACGAAGGTTTACGGTTAGGCCTAATAGTAGACCCACATTTCGCCAGTAATGATTAAGTCCCATGCAATAGGGAGCGAGCCTATTGCCATCAACCGGGCACAAATCCCGACTCTGTGGCAGCTACTGAGAAATTCCTGATAGAAAAACCTAATAACAATTTAGCCGACTCGGGATTCGAATCCAGGTCATCATTGCAGCGGATTGCGACCGCTAGACTAACGAGGATAAAACACTAATTTAATTTAACCTAATATTTGCGTTTCCAGGTGTCGCGGGCCAACTAACGAACACAACAAGCAAACGCAACACATTCGTGGGCACTCCGTTCTGGATGGCGCCCGAAGTGATCAAACAGTCGTGCTACGACAGCAAAGCCGACATCTGGTCGCTCGGCATCACCGCCATCGAGCTGGCCAAGGGCGAGCCGCCCAACTCAGAGCTCCACCCCATGAGGGTGCTCTTCCTCATCCCCAAGAACAACCCCCCGCAACTCACCGGCAGCTACTCGAAACCGTTCAAAGAGTTCGTCGAAGCGTGCCTGAATAAGGACCCAGAAAATGTAAGTTACATACGGAGACGCGAGGATACGGATTAATTTCCCCGATCGTCGGCTTTCGTGTAGTGTTTTTGTTAGAACCCTCCAGAGTGTTTCGGATTACATCTGATCCTTTAATCTGGGAGATATAACCGCGCGTAGTTCATTGCACTAAATAGATTGTTTTAGAGATTCACTTGTCCCAACGCAAGTTTATCTTACACAATCTAAATTCATTTAAAACTTTCAGTATTTCTTACACCTTATTAGGCTTGTCAACTGAAAAAATCGAATTAGTCCGTCAGTTAGATTATCAAAAAATATTGTTCCCGTATTTTTTCTTTTGTTACGTAAACCAAAATTGACGAAGATACGACGCTTTTAAAATTCTCAATAAGCCGTGGTATGATTTTAGTGCGTTCTGACGTCACGAACCCCCCCCACTCCCGAGTTTTATCTTTGTCAATATTCATTGATTTACAAAAACAAAAAATACGTATGCATTATTTTCCAATACTATATTTGACGGGCTAAATAGATTTGCAATTTATTGATGGTGGAAACTAGCCTATTGCAAGTGTCATCTAATCGTTATTCGCTTTGTGTTTCAGAGACCAACAGCTAAGGAATTACTAAAGTTCCAGTTCATCCGGAAGGCTAAAAAGAATTCGTATCTAATGGATCTTATAGATAGGTATAAGAAGTGGAAGGCGCAACGGAGCGAAGAGAGCGAGACCGAGTCGGAGAATTCGGATTCGTGAGTACAATTCATATTTTACACATTCTCTTACAAGCGAAGCATCAATTTGTTATTAGCACTAACTAAAATCGTCATACAGGCTGTAAACAACCTCATCTTGCTGGGAAACGACTTTTTTTGGGGTGAAAAATCATGTTTTGTGGTAGAACTCAATGTAACGCACTCAAAACATTGTGCTGATGGATGGATTGAATAGTACGGGGGTCGTGGAGGTGTTTAAAGTAAAATCTTAAAATAAAAAATGGTATGTAAAAAAAAACCTGTCTAAAAGTTGACCTTTGTTGTTTGTTTGTTAAACTTTGACCCCCAATATCTCCGTAACTAGAAGGTTCCTAGGTGTGGTGTAGAACAAAAAGAATATCGCAATGATGGGGAGAACAAGTGCCATTCGGCTTCGTTAAGAGGTTTTTTACACCCTTTATAAATTCGTTCAAAAATATCAAAGCGCTGAAATATCAGGACTCTGTTTAATAAATTACTGATAAAGTACTTACTATTATAACAATGGGTTCTAGGAATTCTTGGCCCTTTGTTACGCAAAACCACAAAACCGTTTTCAATAGTGAACCTTGTGGGTGGCATGGCAACCACATACCTACACGTGCCGCGTTATAGAGGTTTCACACGACACGTTATCCTTATAAATAATATATTTATTACATATCCGTATAGTAAAAAAAACACAATAAAAGGATACAGTATTATATTGAAGTATTTAGTAAGGTAATTAACTACATAAAAATGTGTAAATATCCATTGAAAAGTATCTTTAAACAAAGGTAGCCAAAAATGTAATCAAATTCACGTGTGTTATAAAAATGAACCTACCCTATTTTACTCACTTCTTCTTCTCGAATAGACAACTCAGATTTGGTTCGACCAGTACGTAGCGACTTGAACAGCTCTGTCGTTTGCCTCATTTAAGGGCCTATACTCCCTCAAATGGCTTAGCATGATCCTCCGTTATGCCTAAAATACTGCAGCATTAATTTTGAAATAAATATATGGTAAAGATGAGGATTCATGCTAAGTACTATGTGTGACGAAAACACGATTCCATAAACTTTTCTCGATAGAAAAAAAATCCAAAGTTACCTCAAAATCGAACAATAAACCGCTGGTATTCAAATACTTCAAATTAGATCATGAAACTTTGCAGACTAACTGAACTAACTATAAAGCAGGTCTTATTTTTTTTATGGTTATAGGGCCAGTGCGTGCGTTTATTACGCACACAGAGACATGTCACGCGCGATGGGTGATTCTTCTATTACTTTCGTATTATTCTGAAATAGTGTCAAATTTAAACAATTTAAAATAGCAGTATAATTATTTGACCGAGTATCGTAATTTAAATTGATTATTTATGTCTTTTGTGTGACAAGCTCCTGAATTTTGACAAGTATGCAAAACTATACCTTGTTGTTCTATAATTGTTTCAGAGAGGAAAGGCCCGGCGACGGCGAAACAGACGAGCCGTGGATCATGACGGTCCGCGGCGGAGCGCTGCAGACCGCCGCCGAGCGCGACAACAAGCGACGCAACAATCGCAACAATGATGATGACAATGGTATGGACTCTCGACCTTTCTAACAATAGGCTAATTTTCACCATCGATAAATTACAAATCTATTTAGTGCGTCAGTTAGAGTATTGGAAAATAATGGACACGTATTTTTTGTTTGCATGTCCGGCATGTCCTAGAACCAAAAAATTCGAAGACATGTGACATCTACCAATCCGCACTGGGCCCGCGCGGTGGATTATAGCCCATTCCCTCTCATAAAGAGGAGGCCTGTGTCCCAGCAGTGGGAACATTAATAGGCTGATGATGATGATGATTTTTTGTTTTTGTAAATCAATGAATATTGACAAAGATAAAACGCACCAAAACTCGGGAGTGGAGGCTTGTGACGTCGGAACACTCGGAACGCACTAAAAAATAAATCACGGCGTGACGTATTGAGAATTTTAAAAGCGTCCTATCTACGTCAATTTTGGTTTACGTAACAAAAGAAAAAATACGGTTCAAATATTTTTTGATCATGTAACTAATTGACGGAACAATTAGATTTTTTATGTCATTTATCCTATTCAGTCTTTTGTAGTCCACTGCTGGACATAGGTGCTACCCATATTGCGCCACAAATCACGATCCGGCGCTATTCGCATCCACTTTGACCTAGCTAACTTTTAAAGGTCGTAGGTTAATCTACATCTTTGACCCTCTACCGGGTGATTCAGATATGGCTGACCTACTATCACTTCAGTAAGCCAAAAAAACCACTGTTCCTACTATTACCATGTGTCGGGGTCCGGGAGATACAAGTACATACATTCGCGGGCAGCCCCAACTGGTATCAGCCCGCCATTCACAGTAGAGACCTTTAATCTGAACACAGATTAAACGTCTTAACTGTGAAAGATCGAGTCTTGCAAGTCTCCGCAACGTCGCACTCGTCTCCGCTATAGGGGGGCTGAATTCTGATTTGTTCAGCTGACTAATACGTACGGTTCTGTTTCCAGTGCCTCGCGGCGAACGCGAGCCGGTGAGCGTGGGGTCGGGCGGCAAGCAGAACGGTGCGCTCAGCGGCCGCGCCTCCCCGCCCGCGCCGCCGCCCGCCGCGCCGCCCGCGCTGCCGCCCGCGCCGCCGCCGCACGCGCCGCACGCGCAGCATGTGCAGCACTCGCCGCACTCGCCGCACTCGCCGCACTCGCCGCACTCGCCGCACGTGCCCGCGCACACGCATGCGCTGAACAATAATACTAATGACAAACACCCGGTAAGTAAACCATGATATAATTTACCTCAGTCCACTCATCTATAGCATATTGTGCATCATAGATCATCTATACTTGACATATTTTATTAATAGAACCCTGGTTTATGAAAGCTCATTCATAAACCATTCATATCAACTTTTATGATTAATGTGTGCTGAATATACACAGCAATAAAAACAAACGACTGCAGATTTGCGGATCAAACAGCTAACTGCAGATAGTGTACAGCGAGTTTAAGGCTATTCTACTTATGACATGGAAATTACTGACATGTTATAATTTCACTACTTCATCACATTATGCTGCATGGCCATAATTTGATTATTATTAAAATATTAAAACAAAAACACCATCCACCATTTAAAAAAAAACGATATGTACTCAACTACTAACATTACAGACTCGGCAGTCGTCGAATGTTCAAGTGAACGCAGAGCAGAGGAACGCGAAGGACCGCGAACGTGACCGAGGCGACCGCGAAGACCGCAAGGAACGGACTGAGCACCAGCCCTCCAACAGAGATAGCGTAGTCTATAACAAAAACGTTAGTATATCACTTTTATCGTCTTCCTACCCTTTTCTTAACTTTTCTTCGACTTAGCTTAATGCCAGTATTATTATTATGCCTATGAATATAGTTTCACGAATCTGTTTAAAAGTTAGGACACGCATAAGAATCATCACCAGCCCAGCCTTTTCCCAACTATGTTAGGTCAAGTCTAATCGGATGCTGCTAGATACCAGCATTTTACATGGAACGACTGCCTATCTGACTTCCACAACCCAGTTATCTTGCCCTTGGTGTCAAACTTTCGATCTTCTGACTATCCTTATGGATATTCAAATATCTAGAAATGACAGCCGGAACCAACTGGCTATCTGAAATGATACTGTACCGATATTATTGATGTGAAACATCTTTAGGCGCGGGTAAACCAAAAAAAAACAAATGAAAAATGCGTGGCGATCGAACCCGGCCCAAACAATCCCGAACATTACCGACCTGTTGAAGCAGCATAACATCTACATTGTCGCCATTGTTTACAACAAGCCAGCTGGTCTCGGGGCACAGGGCGCTGGGTTACAATCTGATAGACTTCTAGTTCGATTCCAGTATTCCAGTCTTTTTGTGAATCGAGCCATTTTGTTTTTATTTTATTTATGTTTTGTTTTTTATATTGACTTTTTTTTAAACATATTACTTGTACAAAGTAATTTCGAGGTTTCACATCTGCCAGGCGTCTCGCGACGGCTCACTTTTTATATTAGTCTAAAGTCCCAAATGATTATCAGGAAATAGTCATACTGTGCAGTGTTGATCATTGTAATATCAATTATTATCATGTCATCATTATAAATATTGTTTTCATAATTCTAGGCCACGCCTTTGGACCATAGAGGAACAAACAGCGAGGAGAACAAAGTAAAGAGGCATCCCTATCTGCAACAACTTATATACCCACTACTGAATGAGGTAAATTATCTATATTCCTTCGTTATTTCCATTATGAGTAACGCGTCAAAAGCTCTTTATACAGCAGTAGTCAAAGCTGTCCACCAGGTAGCAGAACAGAAATCAGACCCAGTTTATGATTATGCATGCGTATGAGACAAGATGTTTTTTACCATTGCCACTCGATAAAGGGCATTTTATTCATCGATAACAGTGAATAAACGTTCTTTAATTCACTGAATGACTAAAAAAAATTTGAATTTGGAACAATTAAAAGCGGCAAAAAAATATAACACTGAATTTCGAAAATTGCTTTGAGAGATTGTCCAAGGGTTTTACGTACTTTACGACGCACGGAGAAATCTCTGTATGTAATGAATTAGTGGTCACCAATCCACAGACCGACCTTTGTAAGCTTGGCTTAACCTCATAAATCGACCCGATTGGCCGTTATTATTAACGCACGAGAAAAATAAATACTAACCTTCTATTTATTTTCTCGCAAAAGTATACTCTACTTTTTACAACTCGTGAAAAAAAAATCATCTCGGTTCTTGTATCCCTCGCTCCGCTCAGGATTCCATTCTAGAATCCCTTGCTACGCTCGTGATTCTACTCTAGAATTCCTTGCTGCGTTCGGGATTCTAGTCTAGAATCCTTCGCTGCCCTCGGGATCCAACTTAGTAGTATCTAACTTGTTCCCTCGAATTAAATTCTCGTTTTTTTCACTTGTTGTATAATCTACTACAGACTTTTAAACATTGTTATTAATAATAGTTTGAATAACGTAACGTTATGATGTCCCGTTAGCTCTCCCGCGCGCACGGCTCGGGCAGCGCGGCCGCCATCGAGGAGCTGCGCCGCGCCTTCGAGCACGCCGAGCGCGCCGCGCCGCACCTCACGCGCGCCTTCGTGCAGCAGGTAACACCACACCCTATTGTGTATTATATACATACAGCGAGGAGCTGCGTCGCGCCTTCGTGCAGCAGGTAACACCACACCCTATTGTGTGTTATATACATACAGCGAGGAGCTGCGCCGCGCCTTCGTGCAGCAGGTAACACCACACCCTATTGTGTATTATATACATACAGCGAGGAGCTGCGTCGCGCCTTCGTGCAGCAGGTAACACCACACCCTATTGTGTGTTATATACATACAGCGAGGAGCTGCGCCGCGCCTTCGTGCAGCAGGTAACACCACACCCTATTGTGTATTATATACATACAGCGAGGAGCTGCGCCGCGCCTTCGTGCAGCAGGTAACACCACACCCTATTGTGTATTATATACATACAGCGAGGAGCTGCGTCGCGCCTTCGTGCAGCAGGTAACACCACACCCTATTGTGTATTATATACATACAGCGAGGAGCTGCGCCGCGCCTTCGTGCAGCAGGTAACACCACACCCTATTGTGTATTATATACATACAGCGAGGAGCTGCGTCGCGCCTTCGTGCAGCAGGTAACACCACACCCTATTGTGTGTTATATACATACAGCGAGGAGCTGCGCCGCGCCTTCGTGCAGCAGGTAACACCACACCCTATTGTGTATTATATACATACAGCGAGGAGCTGCGTCGCGCCTTCGTGCAGCAGGTAACACCACACCCTATTGTGTGTTATATACATACAGCGAGGAGCTGCGCCGCGCCTTCGTGCAGCAGGTAACACCACACCCTATTGTGTATTATATACATACAGCGAGGAGCTGCGCCGCGCCTTCGTGCAGCAGGTAACACCACACCCTATTGTGTATTATATACATACAGCGAGGAGCTGCGTCGCGCCTTCGTGCAGCAGGTAACACCACACCCTATTGTGTATTATATACATACAGCGAGGAGCTGCGCCGCGCCTTCGTGCAGCAGGTAACACCACACCCTATTGTGTATTATATACATACAGCGAGGAGCTGCGCCGCGCCTTCGTGCAGCAGGTAACACCACACCCTATTGTGTATTATATACATACAGCGAGGAGCTGCGCCGCGCCTTCGTGCAGCAGGTAACACCACACCCTATTGTGTATTATATACATACAGCGAGGAGCTGCGCCGCGCCTTCGTGCAGCAGGTAACACCACACCCTATTGTGTATTATATACATACAGCGAGGAGCTGCGCCGCGCCTTCGTGCAGCAGGTAACACCACACCCTATTGTGTATTATATACATACAGCGAGGAGCTGCGCCGCGCCTTCGTGCAGCAGGTAACACCACACCCTATTGTGTATTATATACATACAGCGAGGAGCTGCGTCGCGCCTTCGTGCAGCAGGTAACACCACACCCTATTGTGTATTATATACATACAGCGAGGAGCTGCGCCGCGCCTTCGTGCAGCAGGTAACACCACACCCTATTGTGTATTATATACATACAGCGAGGAGCTGCGTCGCGCCTTCGTGCAGCAGGTAACACCACACCCTATTGTGTGTTATAAACATACAGCGAGGAGCTGCGCCGCGCCTTCGTGCAGCAGGTAACACCACACCCTATTGTGTGTTATATACATACAGCGAGGAGCTGCGCCGCGCCTTCGTGCAGCAGGTAACACCACACCCTATTGTGTATTATATACATACAGCGAGGAGCTGCGCCGCGCCTTCGCCTATTTACATCGTTATCAATAATCGTCAGCAACATATATACTGTAGTAACTCACCATAATATTCGTAATTTGCAGGTGGTACAAAGGGTGGCTACACAGTCGCACCAGCCGTCGACGCCCTCCCACAACCCGCCCTCGCAGCAGTGGATGAGGTAGGTACGGTAATATCACCCCCTTTATATCCAACAATATACTGCACTACGTTAGACCAGAGCTTACTTGCACAGGTGTTGGGTATTAGGATAGAAAAATAACTAATACTGTATTTAGACGTGACGTTGGCTAGACAACGTAAATAGACAACGTAAATAGTACATTACTGCAGGGGCCAGCAACAGAGGCATTGATGGACGAACGTGTAAAATGTGGGCCGAGGCGAAGACGAGCCACACATACTATCGGGGTCTTTTCCGCCTGACCATTTTAAATTTTTTTCGTTTAAATCATGCGGAGGCGCCGAGCCACGCCCTCTTAAAGTTTGGGCCTATTAGGAAAGCGTCAACTTTGGCGCGCAAAGTAACAATAACTCTCGTTTGGCGCGCGTTCTCAATGCGCTCGGCCGATTCGGTATCTTTTCATTCATTTTTTCTACACAAAGTCAACGGGGCGGGGCTAGAGAGCGTTTTTATGTTGCGAGTGCAAGAAAAATGAGCTTAGTGGTGGTCAGGCGGGAGTGTCCTCGATAGTACATACGTAAGTCCATCAATGCCTAGTTGTGGCCAAGTCTTGTATAGTACTTTTCTCAACAAATAATACGAGGAAATGAAAACTCTCGCGTTGAAGAGTTATTTTTTCAATAAACCACTTTCTATTTGCAAGCCGATCCAAAATTAAAATAAAACCTTTGATAAGTTACCTCCTTGGTTGCAATGTTTCAGAGTAAAGATCGTTCCATTTTAAAATAACACGACTGATATGAGTTTTCTATGTTTTTTATGTTTGGCCGCTAAACACGACAGAAATGGATTTTCACACAACTTTTGCCGGCCGCTGGTCGCATGTATCTGGCCAGTACAGCAATTTCGCTTTATCTCGAAGATGGTTGTCAAAATAATGCTCAAATTTCCAAGCATGTTTGAGAAAATATTATTGGTGACTCTAAAGGATAGCCTTTGCCAAAAGTATACTGAACTTTTGAGATATCTATCTACAAATTGTGGAATAGTACATTTTGATACAAGTGGGGAAAGTTTGTTATTGCATTCGAGGCGGAATTATAACACTCGAGGCGTAGGCGAGGGTGTTTTTCAGCCGAGAACTGCAATAACAAATGTCCACGTGTATCAAACGACGTTTTTCAATACACTTTTGAAGAAATAAAATATAACGAAAAATATTTTTTCACGAACTAAGAAACTATGATTTTAATTTTCTTTTTTTTTCGCGCTCTGCTTTCGCCAGGTTGAAGGAGAGGCAAAGGTATGAAGCCGTTATACAGCCTAATATAAAAAATAGATTTATTTTATATTTTTGAATTCAGAACACAAATAAATGTTAATTTGTGTATAAAAATGACTATTCGTTTTTAATAATCATGTTTATCTATGATATTCTATTTATAAACACAATTTTAATATTCAAAAAATATTATGCCGTAAAGACGCGTAGTGCTTTGACGAAATTAAAAATAAAACATTCACCTCAGACTATAGGCATTTGGACTAAGTATAGGTATAGTTATCTGTGGCAATTTTCATTCCCGCACACGTGCGGGAAAATGAAAAAAAACGCACGCGTGTGAAATACATTGCATGTTGTACCTAATCGTAGTGCGTTATGGACCAGTTTTCGAGGAAGTGTATTGAAAAAATACTTATTTTAAAACACGCAAGTTCAGGATGACTGATTTATTGATAGTCGTGACTAATTTAGCCTACTTCTCTAGGCTAATGGTACAGTTCTGCTTCTATACGTAGTATTATCTCTTTTTATACGAGGTTTGAGGTTACAAAAATATGCGCATGTAATTATAATGCTTTGAACTAATATTTTACGAGATTGATTAATTCGATTTTGTAATTTTACTAATGTTTGACAGAGGTGATGGATATTTTAACCAAAAAATTAGTATGGTTGATATGTAATGGTATGAAAAGTGCGTTAAAGCTGTAGTTGGAGAATGGGGTAAATGACACACCAATCAATTGAGTGACTTTTACAGAGCTGTCAAAACGCGGTTCTCTCATAGATTTTGTATGGCAATAGCAAACTGTTACGTCACTGTTTACTCTAATCAATGACTTAACTATTTATTGATTTCAAAGCAACTAAAAATCGAAAGTTCAGTCAAGAAAGTCCTAGATGATTTCCTAGACCAACATACATGCTCTTCAGGGTTAGTGACCGTTTGGTCAGTAAGTCCTTTCACAAAATAACCGTGATATCCGTCATCCGGTTGCCGGCAGCCAGATTCACATTTTTGTGCGTCATAATGTGTTATGTATGACCTAATCGGCGTCAACGTCAGCTTTTTTGGTAGAGTAGTTTGTAATAGTTTAAAAGGCAGATTGGTGCACATAATTGGGAAGGGAAGCTAAAAACTAGAAGGGTAAGCGTTGGAAGGTGTCCTACAGGCAGAGGCGTCTCTAGCCCATGTAGAGCCCGTGTGCAAACATTACCCTAGCGCCCCCTAGTAAGCGCGCGGACAAAATGGAATGGGTACAAAGTATAATAACCACAAACTGTCAAAGGAGAATGCCCATTTTTCTACTGACCGCCGTTGCGCATCAAAACTTTTTGTATGATAGCATAAATTGAATATAAAAGAGGGGTGATGTCGTACTTTCTAAGGAAAAAAAAAACCATTTATTTTGTGGGGGTTTTAGTTGTTCTTTGATTTTCTGTTCAGTTTTGAGGTTAGTTTTGTAACGAACCTTTCACTAAAAGCAGCAGCCCATTACAACAGTATTACTTGAATTGACCTAAGACACGAACAGTACGCAATGATAAGTTATTTATAAGCACAACCAACTCAACAACTATCGATGCACAAGTAAAAACAAAAGATCGCTGTTGTTTTGTTTGTTTGACAAATTGACAGAGACAGTTCACATATCACATTGTGATAGTGTTACCAACAGTCAATATAAATCACTCTGACTGTAACTGATTTGTCAAATAAAGAAAGATTTTTAATTAGCAAAGTAATATTATCTATAGGATGTGAACTAAGAAAATATGTTATTTCAATTGTGCTAAATAAAAATATAAATAACGAGGATAAAGTCATAGTTGAATTTATTTTTAAAACTGAGTCTGACGGATTATGTCCCAGGTTTTAATAAATTGGCAAAAAGTAAGCAATAAAATCCAATACTGTAGCTAATAAAATACAAAATAGTAACCCCACATACGATTTCGTTCAAGTGAATTAAGAGAAGTTAAAAAAATATTTTATAATTTATGAGTTTATTTTTATGGCCATACTCTTTTACTATAAAGCGACTCTGATTGTGGTCAATCTCCTTTCCCTAATAGATAATAAACTCTATTGTTTGGAGATGAAGAAGAAATTTGTCTGTTTTGGATACCTACCATGATATGTTGTTGACTGTATCTAGAATTATACAGGATGTTCTGGTGTTTACCCTAACAAGCCAAAACCTACCCATGTTAACATGTATAATAGATGTTACAACATCAATGTCCAAATATTGAAATTTCTTCATTCTAACTTGACACACAGTGTTGTCACACCATCATCTTACATTCCCTCATTCAATCAGTGTTGCAACTTAACTTGCCTTACATTCCCACATGTATGTGTAATGTGATTGTAACAATATGTAAAAAATTATAATTTTGTGTGTTCTCAGGGACCTATAATAACCATAGCGCAGTGCGGCGGCGGTACATTACCCGTCGCACCGAACGACATGCAGGACACGCGCGCGGGATCAGACTGCACTCCTCACATACTGACCTCGGGTGACCAGCATTCGACGACAGCTTTGTTATATGAACAAGCTACCTATAATAGTGATGACGACTGACTAAAACAAATATGATTCTGTTTAGTCCGTCAGTTAGATTATCGAAAAATATTGGATACGTGTTTTTTGATTAAAACGTGTCAAAGATCATGAGTTGGGGGGCTTGTGACGTTACTTTATTGTAAAACTAGCTGATGCTTCACGGGCTTGCCAAATTATATACTAAAACCTTCCTCTTGAATCACTCTATATATTAAAAAAAAACCTGCATCAAAATCCGTTGTGTAGTTTTGAAGATCATACATAGATATCATGGCATACATAGGGACAGAGACGCGGTGGGGTACTTTGTTTTATAATATGTACTGAAATGTACCGAAATGTGACGTCACGCGAGTTTTCGACGCACTATATCGTCTTCATTTATTGTTTACGTGAAAAAAGAAAAAAATACGTTCCTTATATTTTTTGGAAATCTATCTGACTGACAAATTGATTTTTTTGTCGTCTCGCCTATTGTAAGCATGCACGTTAGACGCTCGTCATCAGATCTCAGTAACCAACACCTATTCACATCGATTGTCATTTTGTAAAACGTTTTACTGTCATGTTTACGCCCGATTACACCAGCCCACTTAGCATGACCACCGAAGAAAAGAAAGAGAATCGACAAATCTTTTGTTGATCTGTCATTTTGTCGATTCAATGACAGCAAAATGACAGATGACCCAAAGATTTGTCGATTCTCTTTCGTTTCTTCGGTGGTCATGCTAAGCGGGCTGGGGTCACTAACGGCCGTTTCCTATAACTTACGTATAACTGTTAGTTAAAATACGTATTGCAGCTATCGGTGTTTTTATAAACAAAGTTAGATTGAAGTATCCTATCCGCGTCACTTACCTGTCACTTGATTTATAGAAAAATCAAAGAAAGCTTTTCTGTGACGTTTTGTTTCTAAAGGTCCGTAAGCTAAATGTCAAACAGATGAGATAGCAACTTTCCGTTACCTGTTAGTAAGTTATTGAAAATGGCCGTTAATGCGTTTAAAGCTAATCGTATTTAAAACATCATTCAGTTTCATCTT
Organism: Xestia xanthographa; assembly: GCA_905147715.2. NCBI lineage: Eukaryota > Metazoa > Arthropoda > Insecta > Lepidoptera > Noctuidae > Xestia > Xestia xanthographa. The sequence continues at coordinate 21,906,681 of LR990655.1, forward strand.
CAATGGGGAGGGCTAACTGTGTAACTAATGGCGCTAGCACAGCTGGTACCCAAACATCGTCATTGGTTGAAAATGTGGTAATGTCATTTTATATTTCAAAATAGCTTAACCTCATTGGTCAGATTGAGACCAGCTATGGTGGCGCCATCTTAGATTTACTTTGCCTTAGCCACCCCATTAACAGAAACAGAACGATGTTTTAAACACGTTTAGCCGTAAATGCATTCAGATACTAGTGATGTAAGTGGACCACAGGACCATGTGTCTATAGTCCTTACAAAGTTATTTAACCTCTGATTTCACATCAATATTAAAATCACTGTGATGTATAGTTTCGTTTAGACTTCAACCAACTTATCTGTTCAGATGGGTAAAAATAGAACTAAAATAAATGTACCAAATTTGTTATAACGATGCAAATTTTCATGACAATCTATAAAGTAAGGTTGTTGTCACCGATAAGTCTGTCAAAATAACTATGGTCTTTATTTACGACTAGCGGAAGTCCCGCGGTTTCACCCGCGTAGTTCCCGTTCCCGTGGGAGTACGGGGATAACATATAGCCTATGTTACTCAGGGTGAACGTAGCTTTCTAATGGTGAAAGAATTTTTGAAATCGGTTCATTACTTCCGGAGATTACCCCCCTACATACAAACTTACAAACAAATGTTACCTTTTTATAATATTAGTATAGATAGAATACTGTTTTTTGCTTTTGGTTTGCTGCTATCAGAGGGAAAATAACCTTGAAAAGGCTATACGATAAAGAACGAAACCAAGTGTAATAATAGACCTATTTCTATATTGTGTATGTTGATTTCCAAGTCGCGCATAAGCTGTTCCAATATGCGAGGAATTATTTCGACGGTCCACAGTAACAGTTTCCTGTTTATTTAAAAGATTTTCGTTATCTCACTTGACATTGAGCCGCCGTGTTCTTATCTCTTTACTAAACGCTTTATCAATTCGAAATTCTTTCAGAATGATTAAATTCTTCCGTATGCGAAGATTATTATAGTCAAAACAAAACAAACTCTTAATCTTACTGTGATTATCATATTCATACGTTAACTGAAAACCTGTCGAAACTATTCTTACCCATACCACGATTTTGACAAGGCATTAAACTATGAGGCCTGTTTTACTGTCACGCTGACGATCGGTCGCGTACGGTCGGTCGCGTACGGTCGGTCGCATACGGTCCGTCGCGTACGGTCGGTCGCGTGCGAGAATACATTGTTTTCTATATAGCACCATAATGCGTCGCTGACGTCAGCGGCGACCGACAGCCGTATTTTGTTCCCGATGACGTCACGACCGACCGTCAGCGCGACAAGAATTCAGGCCTAGGGCCGTACTCTCTAACGCTTTGTCCGTGTATTCGGATCTATCCGTCTCTCTCGCGCACGTCTGCAGATGAGTGCGTGTGAGAGAGACAGATGATCCGAATATATGGACGAAGCGTTAAGGAGTCGGGCCTCTGAGCCTTTCTGTTCCGCTAACAAAATTATGTTATTGTAACGAAGGTCGACGTGTAGCCGCAACCGAGTCACAAAGTTGCAATGCCATAGTGTAATAAATAAAACTATAACGTAATAAATACTTATTTAAGATGGTTATGTCTTATAATATTTTATATTATGTGCATTATTTGTGTAAATATCATTTAGTCGTGATGTCATAACGCCCCGCGGTAACTTAGTTGTGCTAACACGTAACATTACAGTGGCTTGATACTGTAGTAACATTTTGTGTGTACGTTACTGTGCGGTCGTGTGGCCGTGTGTTTAAGTTTTCACTGTGAGTTGTTTTAGTATAATTTTCCCGCGGCTGTTTGTTGAGTGCTTGGGATTGTTTTTACAACGGTATTGGATCTTTTTAACTTAAATATTCGTGGAGAGCTCATTCGCTACACTTCGCCAATATTTTGCCATAATTATTTTTGTTTTCTAAAATTATTTTTTACTAACACAATCGTTTTGTATAGAGAAGTCTGATCAGCATTGTGATCAGTCGTCTAAATTCTAACATATTTATATGCTTTAGAAATCGATGTTTGAAACGTTTATCTAGAAAGTGTTAAGTGTCATTCCAAACAAAAGACAATATTGTCAGCATTTATAGATTATTTGTTTGAAATAATTTGAGTTGATTAATGTGAAGTCGCAACATCTGTGAACTGTGTCCGTTTATGAAAAATTGTTATAAATTCCCGTAGTTTAGTTATTTGAAGCTTAGTTTTAGTTGTGTATTCGGCTACTTACCGATTTGGAATAAATTAGTGACTAATACAAGTTCTAAAAGAATAATAGTCCGATCACTGTTTCATAGTTTTGTTCGTATTTAGGAGAGAATAATGGTAGAGTGATTTGAAGAAGGATTTAAAAGTATTTTGTTAATATAAATAAAATGATGCTGACACCAATGACCATGCGGTGTCGATATAAATAAAAAAAAACTTGCTTAATATGCGACAATATTTAGCAATTGGGAGTATATAGAGTATATTATAATGAAACTACAAACATTATTATTGCTGTGTAAAAATGTAAACCTAATATAAATGTAAATTATGTAGTATAATATAAAGCTGTTTTATGAAGTGTTCTTATAAGCATATGGAGAGTAGTTATTGTCTTTCCAATTTACCTTGTGGCGCAGTCGAGAGCGCGGCCCGCGTTGTTTATAACGTCTAGTTTGTAGTGTCCAGATACCTTGCTATCCTAACCTAGGAAGGAACATAATTGCCTCTGACGCATAGTACATAAGTCCCGGTGGGCCGCGCTCTCGGACTACGACATATTTTGCCTTGAATTTTTGTTTTGCCATGTGAAAATATCATGGGAGATGTTAGTTTGATTTCGATGGAGGATCAAAAATTATTTTTCCACTTGATCGTATAAATAAAGCGTGTAGTGTTAGAGGTGGGCGATAATTGTTGATTATTGATTAAAATTAGGTGTTTGTGGCATTGGATAGTAGTTGAGACGCGTTGACATCGTGCCGGCGTGCGTAGCGGCCGGGTGTGACGTCACAGCGTGTACCGTCGCTACGCGCGCCGCTGTAGTGGAGTGTAGTTATTGTTATCTTCGGATGTTGCAGAAATGTTTCGGGATCGCGTCGTTTGGTTCATGGGTATTTGTGATCATATTTGCATAGTTATTATATATAAAAAATCTATATTATTATAATAATAAAAGTCTGTATTGAAACCGACAGTAGTTATCTGTGTAGGAGTGTTAGTGCGCGCGCCTCGCTGGGATGGCTTCGTTTGATCGTTCAGATGTAACATGTAAGACGTATTGGTGCCGTTCGGGCGGGTTATAAATACTCGTCCAGTCATATTTGCGGCTAATTAAAGGAATAAGAGTTGCGAAGTCCGCAGATGGTTGCTGCACATTGTGCACATGCTGTGTGTTCGCGGAACGTGACGCGCGCACTAACGCGTCATAAGGAATACATTCACGGCCCTCCACTCGTGCACCAAGTTACAGCTAACGACGCGTACCATTAGTGTAATGGTCAATTAATGTTACGGCGTCATCATTCTAACACGTTTATGTAGGAAACAAATTTGACTCTGAAATAAAAGAAGTTATTTAATTTTGGAAGTGTTTGTTTTATTTTTAAATATTTTTACCCGAATTTATGCAATCATTTTGAATAACTAGCTGAAAAAGCTAAGCATCAAGAAAGGCGTTAGGCAGGGATGCATCCTCTCACCTCTGCTCTTCAATGTGTACGGAGAGTAAATTATCATTCGCAAGACTCTTGAGGGTTGGGACAAGGGGTTTGCTGTTGGTGGAAAGCGTATTTCCAATCTGAGGTACGCTGACGACACCGTTCTCCTTGCTACAACTTTTGGCGACATGAAAGAGTTACTGCACAGATTACAAGGTGGAAAGTGTGGCAAATTAGGGCTTGCAATTAATAGGCAGAAAACCAAGATTATGGTGATAGATCGTGCGGGAAAGCTATCGGGCGCATATATAACATCCCAAGGCATCGATACTGTGGACAGTTTCGTTTATCTGGGGTCTAATGAAGGTAGCTGCGTCCCAGAAATAAAACAACGGATAGCCACGGCTAATGCTATGACACGCCTCCAAAACATCTGGAAAAATCGTGGTATAAGTTTTAAAACGAAAGCCCGTCTGGTCAGAGCACTAGTTTTCCCGATTTTATTTATTTATAACAATCTTACCTACACTATCATTACAGATCTATGATCCAATGCGACAGAGTGGCCTTACTAACTAAATCCTAAATCTACACCTTATACCTAGTTAAAAAAATTAAATTAATAAAATAAAATAAAAAATTCCTCTATGGGGTTGAGACGTGGACCATCCAAACAAGAGAAAGATAGAGGATAGACGCATTCGAAATGTGGTGCTGGAGGCGGATTCTCCGAATTCCATGGACAGCCAAACGCACAAATGTGTCTATCCTTTCCCAACTTGATATCAAGACCCGATTGTCTACAGTTTGCCTTCAGCGTATTTTAACCTATTTCGGTCACATAATGCGAAGAGGAGATAGCAGCCTTGAAAAGCTGGTCATTGTTGGTAATACCGAAGGCAAGAGAGCGCGTGGCCGGTCGCCAACACGATGGTCCGACCAAGTAAAGGAGGCTGTGTCCTCAAGCAAGTTTCAGCAGGTGGTGATGGCAACTTTGGACCGGAGTAGATGGAGGCAGATTGTCCGTTTAAAGGGTTCCAGTGACCACGATCCTCAGTAATGAGGGACCGATTGAAGAAGAAGAGCTGAAAAAGCAAAAGGCCTACTAGTTGAATGCAAAATATGATAGCAATTTATGGGCCGGACTCCACCGAAGCACAGACGAGACGAGAGATGTGTTGTAAACCACCAATAGAATTTCTTTATAAAAACTTCTCATCTTGGCTTAACTTTAGTGGGAACGGTTGATCAGAGATTAGAGGAGTGTCGTATATAACCTGGGAGCAGCGCACAGCAGGGACGAGAAGAGACTTGAGTGGCGTGCGGCGGTCATGTTAGTTCGTCGTGTCGTTAGATCGCGATAAACTGGGCGTGAGTAGCCTGTACACACATCTCTGCTCCAGTTTAGAGCCAGTACGTATCTCCGCGCAGCTTCGGTAGAAACACCCTAGCTCCTAAGCATCACTCTTGGCCACTTTGTACATCTCTGCTTTGGTGGCCCAACCCTGGACTCCACCAAAGCAGAGACGTGAAGAAATGACAGACAGACAGATAGGTATTAACACATTTCGTGCTAGGCAACTTCCCTCTAATAGAAAGGAGGCCTGTGTCAATTGCATTGGGAATATTACTAGGCTGATGATGATGTGCAATGCAACTTGGCAAGTTGGTTCCCTTGTAAAACATGTCATAATGATGAGTACAATGACCCCTTTTCAGGTTTATGGTAAACAAAAAGACTTATTGTTATGGACCAAGTTTGGCTAAATCTAGGAGCAATCAAATCGTGCAGGAATCGCTGACCAGGGTATGATTGGTTTGACAGTTATACGTAATGACTCTGTACTTCGAGAGATTACGAGCTCGCAATTTTTTTTTTTTTTCATTTTCTATGGCAGCATGGCAGCCTATTCATGCTGTTGAATAACCATACCACGTCCAACTATAATCTACATAGGTAATTGCAAAATGAAACAGTAGGCTAAAAGCAATCAGTGCAAAACTATAGAGTCAGGGTAGAGGTCTATTCCACCAGTCGTCATCATCATCATTTAGACGCGTATACGCATCCGTTCAGCTGAACGCGCGCGTACGCGTCTCTTTCAAATTCGTTGTTTTCTATGGGCATAATAAGCTGAAAAGAGCTGAATGAAGCTAAGTGTGAGTAGTCCCTAAATAACATGGTGTTCAATAAAATTCAATTTTATGTACGATAGATCTTTTTATTGTGATTCTATTTACGTAAAAAAGTCAATATTGGTAAAAATGAATATCCGAATTTGGTAATTTAGGGACTATCGATCTGTTGTTTCCCGCGATATTGACGATATCGTCAGTCAACACAACACGTAAATGGAGGCCCTGGTTTTTTAGGCTCAAACTTGGCCACCATTCGGTCAAAACTTTACTCCATCGGCCATCTCCGCGTGCAGTACATATCAAGAAACAATATTGACTGATGACGCAACAGATGTTGGTGACGCAGGGGTCGTGAACCACGGTGCTACCTATCGTTTGGCTTATTGTAGCCTTGCAGACAGTTTTTCCTATACCTACCTAGGTTTTACCGGGTATGACTGTTGGTAGGTATATCTGACTATAAGCCGGCTAAGGGCCAAGTTCACCGAAAAGATAACAGTCTGATTATCTAAAAACAGCTGTTTAAAACAGATTTTCATGTACAAAAATGAGTTATTAATGTTGTATTTGTACAAAGGTTGAAATTAAACGACATACTATGGTACCCTCTACTACAATAGCAACATACAACTGCTTAGAGACTGTTGGTGGTTATATTTGTTTCTTTCCTTTATCTAAAACAACAGTACCATATGTACCTAAGCAATAGGGAAATATTGGCCAGTGAATTAGGTTAGTTAGTAGGTACCTACCTAACCACAGACTGAACTGGGATTTACAGTTCTGGGTGCTATTTAGACACTACAAATTACCCACGTAAACAATCACTAACCACAGTGGAAATTAGTTTGGCCGGACTGGCGGACTTCCCAGAAGGTTAAACGAGCCCAAAAGGAGGGTAGGTATTAATGTTATATGTTTTACCCTTATTCTCGTTATTGTAAGGTTGCTTGTGGTTTGTAAAAGGTAAAATAAAGTTTTAAAGAACTGTAAAGAGCTTATATAACCTAGGTAGCAAAGCACTTTGTGACTAATTGTGACGCCCACTCACGTCACGTCACGGGAGTAAGCACAGATGGTTCAGATGGTTAAATAAAACAACAGTTTGGTGGAAATAGCAAACGCGGGTGCACGTCCGCTCGGTTCTCGTATCTCTATGGGTTCTCGTGACAGCTGTCTAGTGAGTGACACATCTACCTGCGCGGACCTGCCTCCGTGCCTATGCTCTTTAATCGTCACACACTTCATACGCATTCCAAGAATCAGAAGAAGACAATGAAAGCAATTTTCTTTCCTAGGTTTGTCGTCGGAAAAACGCTTCAAAATCGCTGACTAAAAGCAGACATTTTTTTTTGTTTGGAGAACAGGCCACCCACATAAATTGTAGCAGATATTAATGAAACGTATATAGATTTCTTCCTTATAATCTCTAGATTACAGTGGTAATATTAGCTAAGCCATGTCTAACCGGAATGATGAGAAATTCGAAAATGAAAACGTGAATCTAACAATAAACAATAACAATAACACGTCTGCAGCAGTCTCTGAAAGTAATTGTATTCGCACATTACGTTGAAATCTTACTGCACAATTGACACAACGACCAGCAGATGCCATTTTCATAAACTAGTTTTTATTATAATTATGCGAAAAAACCGCAGAAACCCTTTCACAAAAATCTAAATAAACGGAAAGAGTAAATGTCAAATGAAGTTGTCTGTCAACCACCAAAAAGACGGATTTACAACGTCCCGTGCCATGATGATTTTCTATACCATCTAAAAGATTTTAGCGGAAACCTCTAGAAAAGCAAAAAGCTCACAGTTTAATATTATTTATTTTTATATTATATTCTATTTTAATTAAAGCAGATATCATACCAATGGATACCGTACTTTTTTTTGTAAACGGAAAAAACGCCCCTATTTACGTAAGTATTTTCTGTCAAATGGCATTGACCACAACGGGAATGATTTGACTCGCAAATCAATATCATAATACAACTTATTTGTTAATCTTTCGTTTATACAGGTCAAGAAGGATGTTGCGTGGGACAGTGATTCGTTCTGGGGCCGCAACTAGGGAACATCGGGTACGACTGAGCACTTCGCGGTACGCTTCCTCATGGTGTCATCTGTTATGCTGATGACACGCTGGTGAAGGCACGGGGGAAGACGTTTCGGCAGGTGACCATCTTGGTGACAGACAGCTGGGGTCATAGATGGGATCCGGCGGTTGGGTGGCATTGCAGAAATCTGAGGCCCTCTGTTTCGTGTCAGGAAGTGTCCGTATCAGCGTCGAGTCGACGATGAAGTACCTGGGACTCGTCCTTGATAGTTGGTGAGTGGGACTTTGGGCCGTACTTTCAGTAGTTGGCACCCCGGTTGATGGGCCCCACGAACTCAATCTCGTGGCTAGGCTACTGCCCATCCTGGGGTGATCGAATTCCTACTGCAGAAGATTCTATATGGGGATCGTAATCGTACGGTCCATAGCGCTCATACGGAGTGCCAGTATGGGCGAACAACCCGACGACCTAAATACCGTAATTCAGCGATGGCCGTCAGGGTAGAATAAATCAAACGGTCTCCTTCAAGGCGGTGAGCTTTCTGGCCAGATCACCACCCTGGGATCTTGACTTTATATACCTTAAGTGTCGCCTGATGTCGAGGTTGTACAGGGCTGTGCTCCACTGAGAGGCTCGTGAAACGAAACACAGTGCATACCAATTTTATGGCGATAAGACTCTTGACGAAGAAGTGGCTTAAGAGACGGCATGGCGCCCTCATTTTCCGTCTGACACAGGTAGTCTCCGGAGCCGTGTGGTATCCGGCAGAGTAGAATAGAACCAACCCTTTACACTCACGGGTGTCGTATAAGGCGACCAATGTCTGAGGCAGAACACCTTGTGCCTCCGTACACCAGAGAATGGGCAGCAGCGGTTTCTGTTAGTCTTTCATCACTGCGATCTCCAATCCGCCTGCCAAGCGTGAAAATTACGGCAAATTCCTCCCATCATGGGAGAGGCTTATGTCCAGCAGTGGACGTTATGGGCTGTTGTAGTAGTAGTCTCCGGACATGCGTGCTTCGAAAGGCACACGCAGAAAACAGTGGGCAGATGATGATCTGGTACGTACCTACTGATTTATTGCACGTAAACATTTTAACAAAACATCACGCGGGTAAACCCCGAAGGGTTAGGCATTGGTGTACCTATAATGCTATAGGTACCCTCATTTTGCCAGTTACCTATGTTTGGGTCCCATGTAGGTAATAGGGGGTTTTGTCTTCGGTCGATGACAATAGGGTCTCTATTGTCATCGACCGAAGACAAATCCATACTGTGTGGCTAGTACCTACTGAGGAAAATCCCTTAGTTTCTGCCGGAAAATCCAGGTGAAGTCTCTAGGGTCATGTTGGTGAGTAGGTATGACGAGGAAGTCGGAGGAAGGTCACCTCAGGTCGTAGTGTTTTCGACAGCTGATAGATGTCAATAGTACCTATAGTTAGTGCCAGTTGAGATGAGAATAGCGGTCATTGCCCTTTCCCTAATACCTCTTCGTACGAACCAAAACAAATAAACCATGTATCGTTTTTCATTACAAAAAATATTAAAGATCACGATAGATGACGATTCTAGACTTGAACAAGGTTATTTATGGTGTTCAAAGTAAAGAAGTTTAATAAATGTAGGTGGGTCAATGACCGCTATTCTCATCTTAACTGGCACCAACTATAGCGCATGAGCGCAAGCGGTTAGGAGCAGCGCCATGATAAAAATAAAAAGACAAAATAGAGTTTTGATTTTTTACTGACTAGCTTATATAACAAGTGATACAATACAAATGTACAAAAATACAAAATGCTGTAGCAAAATAATCTTGGTAATAGACATTTACCAGCAAGATTCAGCGCAGATCATTCAATAACACTTAGAACTATGAGAAATAACTAATAATTAAAATCTACTGCGTGTGATGTTAATAATTTAATTCTACAAGCTATAATTATGTAAGTATGGAAGATTACAATTAGTCATTATTTACAGATGTTTATCTTATTGTTACAGTTCGCTATGTTTACATTGGACTATAGTATTTACATAGATATTACTAACTAACGGAAGTACAATGCACTTTGATAGCGTTACTCTACATTCTACACTAAACTGTGGATACACATGTTTGTTTACAAGTTGCTGGTGGATTTACGAGGTCCTGTTAGTAACACGGATATTCGATATTCTTATATATCATTTAAAATATAACAGAAAAAAAAATGTCTAAAATTCTTCATGATTAATTCCAAGCGTAGCATAAGCGTTATTTTAATTTCCAATACAATACTGTTTTTCTAATAACTTTGGTTGAATAGTGCCAAAAATAATAATTGCAATTTCATAATTTAATACATAAGTATCTAATAATCCCTAAATAAATCAATCTTTCGTAGGAACTTATTTATAAAACTTACGTACCGTACAACCTAAGCAAATTAGAACATCGCTACTCGCGGAATTGTGGTTTTAATTTAAATAGACATGTAGTCATAATTCTAATGAATAACAATAGTATGATCAGCAGGTATATGTGGCCATAGGCGACGACCTTTTTATGATTCGGATTAAAACCCGTTAGTCACCGAAGTGGTCCATACGATCGCAGAATGAAACCAAAGTGGTCTATCCGATCGGATCTGCCCACTAAGTATTGTAGCACGCCAACGTAAAAAAATCACTATAGCATCCTACTTTCGCGTTGCTTTCTCCTTAACAAATCATCCATTAGGTCACCACTCATGTTTTAGAAGTACAAAACTGTCTATTTGTGTCTGTCAGTCAGACTACATTCTTGCAACACGCTCTAGTAACTAATACGCTACTCAGTCAAGACCATCCTACAATAGAATACTTAACGCAATTCTATTAAGTATACAAATATATTCTAAATTAACGACGTCATAAAGAGATGGTAATTATGCAGTTCGAAATATGCATACCTATCGATATTTTTCTACGTAACCTAAAACTTTTTAGTGTTAGGTATATCATTTGTGAGTCACCTTATTAACCTTGCGTGCGTAGTACACAACACAATACTAAAAGATTTGACTCGTATCATGAACGCGTGGTTTTATTATGCGTCAACATGGTTCAATACGGTCTGTGTTTACTGTTAGATTACAAATCAAACAGCGCTCTAAGTCTCCTCGGTGACTCATGTAGCATCTCTTATTTAACCATCTTAAATATCACAGAGGTATTAATTACATAATTCGAAATGTCGGTGCACAGATAACCGTGCTGTGCCTAATACATGCCCTTTCACGGGTCGACATGGGAACGACATCTAGAAAATAGCTGCGTCAAAATAATACGCGTTAACATGTTATTCGCAGTTGTTTTCTAAATGTGACGTCAGATATAAGCGTTCAGCGTCTGACAGTGAAGAGAAAATACCCAGTCATCCAACAACGCGATACCCACTAATGGGCGAGGCGCAGATCGTATGCAAAACGTATGCGACGATATTTTAATCCCGTTCCTGTCAGGACGCGTTGGCGGCGCACCGCGGTGATGTGTGTACCGACCTTAATACTTACAACTACGGTATAAAATGTATTCTAGTTACAATTTGCGACACGAACACCGGACGAATGTAATTTCTTCATCGTGGTGTTGATCACAGGCAGTGTTGGAATGGAATATTGGACTGGAGAGGGGCCCGGGGACAGCTACGCGATTATTTTGAACGCAACTGTTTGTAATTAGCGCTTCTGATGATTCAGGCGCTCTTCTTTTTGGAAGTGTTAAGAGGTTCGCGATGTGTAGTCATTTCCACAGGCCCCCATGTCCGCTTGACCCTGATCTTCGGTCCTCGATGATTCAGCCAGCAGGTAACACCTATGGGGAAAAAATACATTTTAATAAATAAGTAGAAGTGTGAGGAGGGGAGAAGCGCGGCATGACAGTGAGTCAGAGGTTATGTGACGCGCGGTGACTCAATCTTGTTAGCTACGAATAATGGACTACTATTAGGTATGTGCCTTTTGATGACGAATCTATAGCGTTATGGGAAATGGGGTCCGATGATGTATGATTTAAGGATGGGTGTGATTAGCGGTAAACGGGGGTGTCATTCAGGAGTCATATCGTCAAGTAAATAAAGCTTACGGTTTAAATATCTTGAAACGACTGCAAAAAAGTTGGATAAAGATAAACTTAAAGAATTTCTTGCTTCTCGTTTATTCATTGTGCTAGAGTACCTACCTACTACCTATTTGAGGTAGTGTAAGTTTATAGAAACCTGTAATTTTTGTTTTGTATATGTACCTATATTTGTAAATGTCGTGTGAATTTCTTTTTGTTTAACATGTCAGCGGATACATTAGCCACTGTTTCCTTTGTATCAGAGACAAAAAAGAATGACATAGGTACCGTGCAGTTTCCCAAGCCAACTGTTTTATATACAGTTATCGTCTATTCGACAATGATATCACAAAAACTATCATAATACCCATTCGATACTAGAGAATAGGTCTCTTGTTAAAGATTATTTTGCAAGCTTTGTTAAGAGGGCTATTACAGTTTTTCTTGTTGTTGAGTGTTTTAAGAGTCTAGCACTCCAAGAAAATTTTTGTTTTCATTTTGAGAGCTCCTAGAAATAATCAAAATAAAAATCAACTTTTTTCCTGTATTTGAGTGTGTCTACTCATATAATACTCAAATACAAGAAAAAATGTGATTGCCCTCTTAATAACAATAAAGAATAACAAATACTGTTTCTTTTGTGTTATGTACCGTATCATGAATAATACCTACTTGCATAGCTGCATAAGTGCATACTATAATGTAACCCATGTTATTTACATAAGGGATTATAATAATATAATAAGTTATATTATAAATTATAATATTACACAAGTAATTTCTTATCGCAACTTGTAAAATTATACACGTCCATTCATAGTCCTAGAGGAAAATGATTTTTCATGAAGGTACCTACATAAGAAAACATTTTTCATGTATGAATAATACTGATATTACTACTATCCATTGTTGTTGTGTTTCTGTTTACCATAACGAATCCAGTCCATAATTTAACTACCAGTTACTACCAGTTTATTAAAACCAGAAGTACTTTTATAATAAAACCGGTAGACTTGAACAAGCCGACCAGTTGCCTGTATAAAAATGATGAGCGTACCTATATAAAAGGAGCGCTGTTCTGTTCAGAACACTTTGTCAGTAAGTAATATAGTTTGTGATACAAACATGTCTCTTGTCCGATATTAGACGATGCATCCTGCTTACAGGTCTTGACCTTTTATCGGTTGGTGTATCAAGTGGGCAGTGAGCACTGGACGCATAAAATGACCGGCATTCATTCTCAAGGTATAACTTCCATGGACGCGACTGCCTGTCGTGCGACTCGAGATACTGGTCGCATGGTCCACATAGTTATTTTGAAAGTGTGTCTACGAATCGCGCTTCTTTTTTGCGAGAGCGATGCGTGTTTTGCGAAAGCTTGGCCAATATTGGTCTTAGTCAAAGAGACTACCATTTGGAATGTCATGGTGACTCATTTTGTTTCGTACCTACAAAGAATACCCGAATGATCAGTAAGAAACCACGATGTGGTATTGCTAAGTCTTTGAAGGAATCTTCCTTTAAGCTGTCCTTAAACGGGTATCGTACCTACTCTTCATTTAGTCATGGCAGAAGTTCTAAATTGGTAAGATGATCATTTTAGAGCACGACGGACACCTCGGTAGCAAGTTATTCTCGTTTGATACACACAGCCCATTCATTAGCTTTCGTGTAATTACGATGTATTTAATTAGTAAACAAAGAAGCTTTTATTTCTTTGTGGCACTACTTTGTTAAATAACTTTAGTATCGTGTATCGGAAGGACTCGTTATAAAAATAAATTTGGTTTTGTGAAGTTAAAGTTAAATACTACTTATAAAGAAATCTCACACATTTAGTCTGCTGATATAAGTACTTAATTGAAGATAACTGTTATTCGCTGGAAAATATAATCTAACAGCTGAATTATTGTAACTGTAAATATCTGCAAGTAGGTAGGTAGTTAATTTCAGTAACTGTTTAATATTTGTTGGTCAATTTTTTTGTCGGTCAAACGGCAATGAACTTATTGACGATCAATTGTCAGTAACGAGGACTGATGAGCTGAGAGATTAGCAAATAGCTTGCGGGGATAATTCAACTCATGCGCATGAAGGTTAGTAAGAGAAGAATCGATAATACAAAACCAACTTTATTATTTAATCAATTAGCATTGTTATTCAACGTGGGTATTTCCTGTCCTTTTGTTTTTGATTTATAAAATACAATACTATTATGGGAAATCCGATTTTCCATGAATGAATGAATGGATGACGTAAAGAAACGGGTGCACAACAGGAAAACAACAAAAAGTGATACAAAAAACATATAGGTAGTAGGTAGGTACCTATTATTTTATTATATTAGATACTTATGAATTGATGCGTCAGTATGACCACATATTGTACGTATTTTGCCCTATGTAGGTAAAGACAACATGACAGAACAACTACAAGTAATGTCACATTGCCTTTTACATTGTGGAAGTAAATACTTTCTGATGGGAAATCTTTAGATGCAGAAAAAAAATAAGAATCGACCCTGTACAGGTTTCTGAGGTAAGTAGTTAGGTAGATATACTAACTACTACTCTACCAAGAAAGATAGACAACTTCATAATTGCGAAAAGGTTATTGCGAAATTTATATTTTGCAGCTAATTTTTCTTTTTCGAAAAGTCCAGACCAAAACCTTTTCAAGCAATCAGATTTTTATGACTCACAATGGTCTGTTTCCTTTACAGATTTTGTGTACCTTGGGTAGCTTGATACGAGTATATTCAAATAATATATGTTAGTAAATAAAACATCGTTGTGAATCATGTAGTACTAATAGGCATCTTTCGAATTACATTAGAAGTTATCGAGAACCTGTGATCGATGATTCACTGCAGGTAGTCGCTTCGTGCAAATTGTTGAGATAAATATCGCGTTAGTGAGACATACATGTAGGTAATTGAATAAAATTTGATTATTAATTGAATCGCTGTTGCTTGACAACTAATAATCACACAATGCGTTACCACAAGATTGTAGAGCAACGAATACATTATGAACAGTTGATCAACTTTGGGCACAATCGCAACCATCATGGCAGCCATCTTGTTTTTTAATTCAGTTTCTATCGATTTTCAAATTCAATTGTCATTTGCTTTAAAACTTATAATATTTACATTGCTGAAATAGAAAAATAAGATAGTTTTTGAGAATGTTAGTTTCAAGCCTTATGAGGACATTTCTAGTTTCTAATCAAAATCTGGAAAACCACATAAAGAACTTTAAAATTGCGTAGTGTTTTGGTCGAATAACCAACCGTAAGATCCGTCCGTTGTACAGACTACAGACGCACGAGGCTTGCCAATTTGCTATTATGCTTATGCACTAAGTCTTGCACATACCCCGTATTTGAACATGTAATAATAAGTAAGTTATATTATTGTAAAATAGTATTAATAGTAACAACATGTTTTAACGTTTGTAAAGGCGATAGCTGCCTGTGAAACGACATAAATCGTGATTGATGTACAAATAGAATCAGGTCGTTATGAAAATGAATTAAATTTGCTATGAATTCAAAGAATCTTGCAATTTCTACAGCTTAGTTCTTAAATCCTTTTCTTTCATTTCCTCACCGCCAACTTTGCTTAGCTTACTACAACAACCTATGCAAATAGCTAGGCCATTAACTGAGTAGTAACTAGTAACTTATCTTAACTCGTAGTTACGTGGGTGGCGACTTACGATACTTGTTAACTTGTGCAACCACTACACTAACTGTTATTGCTAAATTAATATCTCGAACGAGAAACGACTACAATTTCTAAGAAACTCGATTTAATTTTCACGCTAAATTTAATTTCCTGGACTCGTTCTGTGGTAGATAGTGTTTTGTTAGTTTGTAATGCAGCTCGGCTCTTTAGTAAATTGATCCCGCTCTTTTGGATCCCGCGGGATCAGTTTACTAATCGTTATTGTAGTTGAATTGTTATTTCTATATAAAAATAAACAGGTTAAATACCTTCTGTGGATTACATAGAATTTTGTGAATAATATAGAACAGTAATTTTTTTCGGCTTTACCTTCCTCAACGTATTTAATTATTACCTACTAAGGAAGTTGGTTTACCTATTAAACTTGATTTACCTAAGTTCAATATCTTGTTCTTACTACAAGGTTTAAAATCAAGATTTGTAGTTCTGCCTTCGTTGATATTATCTGTTCACGATTCACTTATAGGTTTAGTTGTTCTCGTCATATTTTGGTCATGAGAAATTCTACAGATATTCCTGTAGCGTCTTCATTAATTATTTATTAATATTATAGTTATTACTTTAGTGAACTTAGTATGTAAGTAATTTAAGCTTTCTGTTCTCACGGCAAGCCCGCAGATGTTTTATTGCGGGTGGTTTTGTTCTTTGGCTATGTAAGGATAACAATAGTTTATGGTAGGGCCTTGCCCAGTTTGCTTATTGTTCATATTAGTTTTAAGAATTTAGAGTAATAGCCATTGATATTTTTGTTGAGATGCCGACGATTTCCTGATTACTACCAGTCCAGTTTTTCGTGATCTCGATCACTGGCAGGGGGGTACTGTAGCGTCTTCATTAATTATTTATTAATATTATAGTTATTACTTTAGTGAACTTAGTATGTAAGTAATTTAAGCTTTCTGTTCTCACGGCAAGCCCGCAGATGTTTTATTGCGGGTGGTTTTGTTCTTTGGCTATGTAAGGATAACAATAGTTTATGGTAGGGCCTTGCCCAGTTTGCTTATTGTTCATATTAGTTTTAAGAATTTAGAGTAATAGCCATTGATATTTTTGTTGAGATGCCGACGGTTCTGTTTGTAATATGTTTATTGTTTTACTGTGCTATTTTATTGTGTTACCTAGATAGAGAAACCTTTGTACATTGTTTAGTTTGTAACGTGCCGCTCCGACCGTATCCCAAGTTTTCAATAATTGTTCAAATGTAAAATCAGTCAGTAACTTCTCGTCTCCCGGTTCGGTCGGTCGGCATTCTTGCTCTTTGTAATTTATTTTAATAAACTCAGTCCATACTAAGTAAATCCAGTACTTATTTTGCGATTCCCATAACGCCGACGCTAGTTAACCGACCTAAGTGCGCAAAATTCCATTTGTTTATCCAATACTAGCGACCCGCCCCGGCTTCGCACGGGTGCTATAATTAAATAAATAAATATTGCTGGACATTACACACAGTGCCATCTAGTGCCACACTAAGCAACGAGGCTTGTGTCGTGGACACCAGATAGTTGATATACTACATAGATACTTTTTGTTTGTAAATACATACTTATTATACATATAAACATCCATGACTCGAAAACAAAATATGTCCTCTCTCCGACCGGGATTCGAACCCGGGACCTTAAGAACGTAAGGCAGCCTCACTACCGCTGCGCCAATCGGGTCGTCAATTTCAATTATGTAAGTACTATCGAGGACACTCCCGCCTGACCACCACTAAGCTCATTTTTGCTTGCATTCGCAACATAAAAACGCTCCCTAGCCCCGCCCCGTTGACTTTGTGTAGAAAAACTGAATGAAAAGATACCGAATCGGCCGAGCGCATTGACGACGCACGCCAAACGAGCGTTATTGTTATTTTGCGCGCCAAAGTTGACGCTTTCCTAAATACTTAGGCCCAAACTTTAAGGAGGCGTGGCTCGGCGCCTTCGCATGATTTAAGCGAAAACATTTTAAAATGGTCAGGCGGAAAAGACCCCGATAGTACATATAAACCTTTCTATTGAAACACTATCTATTTCTGAAAACTGCATTAAAATCCGATAGTTTAAAAATTCTAAGCCTATAGCAGCGGGAGGGACTTTGTTTTATAATATGTAAAGAGTAAAGATATATAACCAATGAGACTGAAAAAACTTGGAAAAATCAAGAATGCTGAATACATTGAAAGCTATTAATACAGGGTGTAAAAGACCTCAGCACGAAGTCGTCAACCAAGTATGCTGTACATCAAACTGAGTAACTTTACGCAAAAATTATTGCTGGGAAACGACTTTTTGTTTTGGGGTGAAAAATCATGTTTTGTGGTAGAACTCACTAAAACGCACTCAAAACATTGTGCTGATGGATGGATTGAATAGAGTACGGCTTGTCAAAATGTTGGACCTTTGACCCCCAATATCTCCGTAACTAGAAGGTTCCCAGGTATGGTGTAGAACAAAAAAATGAACGCAATGACGAGGAGAACAAGTGTCTTTCGGCTTCGTTAAGAGGTGTTTTACACCCTTTATAGTGCCGGTGTAGTGGAAAAAGCATGAAAGGCGTATGTGTCATTTATTAGGACACATTGGCAATGATCCCTTTCAGGGCTATTCGTATGACATCATCCATCATTGACTGACGCAATATGTTCCGTCGCAAAGGATGTTAACGTAGGTAAATACTCATGCGACTGATAATAATTCAATAACATGATTTATTAATTTTCAATTAAATATTTTTATTGAGAACGCCCGTTGTCTCGTTATTTATTTGCGTAGGAGGTCTCATCAGTACTTTAATGTTATATTCCAATTCGATAACTTGGTTGGTAGTAAATATACATTTATATAAGTATTGTATGTTAAACCGAACCATCGGTACATTGATTTATAAATTATTTCTGCTACTGATGATAATTCAACCTTTATTCGATAACGTGAATATCCGACTTTTAATCGTTATTTTCAGTAGTTATTGTTGCATTGTCTATTTGAATCATGTAAATCCCAAGGGACTTGTCTCGACAATTATTTAATTAAGGTATTAATATATCATCTGTTTAAAAACTTAACATTGCATTGCATTGCTTTGCATTTTTTTATGCTCTACATTATTTTTGATGGTTTGACTTTTTTTTTTCTTTCTTATTAAAACTAGTGTACAGTGTTTTTCTTACAAGACGATCTCTTCCAGACAACCTTTGGGAATAAAAGAAAGGAGAGACATTTAAAAACAGAATAAAAACGGTTCAAAAGCCAAACCACTAATGGCTTAGTAAAGATGAATGGTCCAAACGGAAATTATTCGAGAATCTACATAAATAAGTGGAACAAATAAATCAAGTCTTGACGCAACGCTAGTCAATGAACGATAAAAATCAAGTTTTGGATACGGATTTCTTCCGTGCAAAAGGTGACTAATTTCACGAGAAGTCAAATTGAAGGTTAATTCTAAGATGAATCACGATTCTTACGGAACCGTTAGGTTTTTTGCAATGGTTCTTTATTTCTTATAACATGAATTTCTCGCCCATTTAAATGCCGGTCTCAACGCTAGGTCTAAAAACCTTTAAACGGCTTTAATGGCTATTTAACAGCTCGAAAGCTTATTCTTGTAGCTGTTAAAGCTATAAAACTTCGCGCTATATTTACGGGTCATTGTGGAATGGTAAAAGTTTATTGTTGGTAGGTTGTCACTCAAAACTATGGTAACGTAGTAAAATTATATGTAGGTATTGTAGACACTTGATAGGCATTCAAAATAGGTTGTGCTACAGAAGAAATGTATTGTTTAGTAGTAAAAGTCCATTGAAATCTAGAATTACCTAGCTTGTCATTTTCGTTAAATTCGTTATAGCATTCAAACTGTTTGTACCTACTCATAGATGTTTTTTATATGGGCAAGATTATACTTACCTAAAAGAGAACCTGATTAACCAGTATTTTACTGGCCATATTTCAAGTAAAATTATTGAGCGTTACTTACATCATAATATGAAGTCGGATAAAAATAAAATGTTACGAGCGAAACTTCACTATCTTGGGAGAAATATCATTAGGATTATTAGGAACGACACATTTTTAGGATCATGGTCTGGAGGCAATGAATTACTCTGGAGGTGGGCAGGAAGTCAAGACGAGGTGCTGGCAGGTATAGTCTTCACTGAATGTTTGTCGAGAGACAGTAGCAGAAGTAGGATAGGATTGAAAACAAAACATCGCAGACCTGGTTAAGGCGACTACAGGAGCTAAATTAGCAACTCTATTTGTGGTGGTTCAAACTTCGTTGGAAAAACTGTTAGAATAGAGTTCTAATCAGCTTGCACTACAAAGTGGTTGTTACGCCAGTCACTGCGGGCCGAATAGTGCGAAATGAGTGGTTTTTTGCGATTTGCTTGTAGAATTATTTGCCAAAAATCAGAATGATCGCATGTATTTTAATATGGTTTTCACCCGTTATAAGAAATTTTTAGAGATAAGTTCGTGTTTTTTTTTTATAGAGTAAAATTAGTTGTATTATGTTTTCAAAACACTATCATACTAGCATATGTCCTGAAGAATATCATATATTTTTCTGGTTTTGTTTATTGCAGTGAATCATAATGCTTTTTTGCATTATAAAGCTCGCGTTTAGCTCCTGTAGTCCCCCTACCAGGGCAGCATGGCCAGAAAGGGTTGGAACCTGTACTCAGCAGTGGATATAGCAAGACTAACAAAGATCATTTTTCAATAAATGAAATTTTTGTTGTAAACGTAACATTCGATCGACGACTACATGGACTGACTAGCTTAAAAAGCTGGATCAATCTGGATGCAAAAGGCGGAGGATAGGGCATTGAAAGCTTTGGACAATAACATTATGTAATCTTAACATACTTAAATGGCTGTATGTAGTGATTATTACTTATCTAAAGTAACTGCATGCACTTGCAAACTAGCACGTTGAACGGTGTCAAGGTGTTACGCCAAATTGTGATAGCTGTGATCGATACGGTCATTAGATCATAAGATTTAGTTTATTTATCATTGAAATGGGGTTAACTTAGTTTTGAAGTTTAAGCTTATTTAATGATTGTTATATAACTAAAACTTGTTTGTTGAAGGCATGATGAACGTCGAGACGGACAAACACATAGGTACTTTTCAACGCTGATGGGTCTTATGACGATTTCGGATTAACCTGAAAGACAAGATGTGTAAGTGAGAGCTGACCTTGGCAGATTTTGGATCTTTAAGAGTCTACGATTACCCATAATAGTTTCCTTGCGCGATTGAATCAGAAACGAAGACATCCACAACAGAACCAAGGTTACCGACGTAGCCCGAAGAATTGCTAAACTTAACTGGCAGTGGGCAGGGCACATTGGTCGCAGAACGGATGGCCGATGGGGCCGAAGAGTTCTGGAGTGGCGACCGCGAACCGGAAGACGTTGCGTTGGAAGACCTCCCACTAGGTGAACCGATGACCTAGTGAAGGTTGCGGGAATCCGCTGGATGCGAGTCGCACGGGACCGGTCAATGTGGCGACACTTGGAGGAGGCCTATGTCCAGCAGTGGACGTCTTTCGGCTGAAATGATGATGATAATGATGATTACCAATAAATGTACCATTTTACCCGATTGTGTGACAGCAAAGTTAGGGTGATGTTTTATTTGATTAAGTCAATATTCCTTTTTATTTTTCATTGGATAAATCCTGTAGATAAATCACTTGGCCAACATGACTGTAGCTTCCTATATTCCTGCGTTTATATAAACATTTATAAAGTAATATGATTTATTAACTTGCGTGAGCGAAATTCTCAGTACCAATGTTAACTATCTACTTAATTACAAGGGCTTTGAACTGACAACATCTCTATTTGCGTAAAGTTTTATGCATAATATTGAACGGATGCTTCTATTAGTGAAATAGTGAGTAAATTAGACGCGTATTACGTATAACGCGACAGTCATGGCCCACGTTTGCGTTCTGTTGCCGGTGACCTCGACTTCTCATTCGTGGTATTAGCACTTATAGTAGGACTCATAGTAGTACTCGTCTTACATTCTCCAAGATGGAGATTTTTAAGTAATATAGGTAGCTAGGTACATTATTATGTTTTTGCTACTAATTTCGGTACCTATACAGGATGTCGAAAAAGGTACGGTAGATATTACTTGGTATTTAGTGTCGCGCCTTGTAAACAGTTAAAATGAATGAAACTTTTTAGTTAAAATGAATGAAACTTTTTAGTTTCAATAAAACAAAAAAAACCAATTTTTTATTTTGAAAAGAATGTATTTTAAAAATACACTGTATACTTTTTTTATTAATTTTAGGTGTAGTTGAGACGTAGATATTTTAAAAATACTTATTTAACTTTAAATTATTCTTTTCCTCCCTTTCATAAGTAACTAGTTACAAATTTTGTGTGACAGTTTTCCGCTTGACCGTTAAACAACAACAAATTAATTGATTATTGGGAATAGTTAAAGGCCGTTTGCGTGAATAAAGTCATAAAATATATGCTAATTACGCACAAAGATGTCATAATGACGTACTTAATTATTATGTGGTTTTTGGTTTATTAGTTTCGGATAGATAACTTACATGCTGAATCGCATTACTGTCCTCAGAAGAAAAAGTTACAAAATTACGTATATACCTAGGTTTTCAGTGGTAGAGCGTTTACGGACATTTATGTTATGCAAAACTTTGAAAGCACTTTTACTACCAGCATTCACCGTTTGATCAGAAAAATCGACGGTAATTCGAAAGCCCAGTTTGATACAAATAAACGTAGCGTGAGCTTTAAGGTTCCGTCGTTTGAATAGTCCCCACTTATCCCGGCCAGCGAGCAGAGTTCATCTACTTACTGATAATTTGGTGGTTTTATTCTAAACCCTAACTAGTGTTTCTAGTGAACACTACGTTGGCGATACTGGGCTTTCGAATTACTGTCGATTTTCTTGATCACAACAACGAGAGAAGTAGCAGGAATGGGGGAGGTCTTTGCCCAGAGGTGGGATAAGATCAATAACAGTGCATAGTGTGTGTGTGTCGTGTATTAGTTATGGAAATCTCTAAAGAAGCCCCGGTTTACAGTGCTCATTTACAAGCTAGTATGGACATGAGGATTTATGTCGAAACCTGATATCTTCATGCATGAATAAGTTGCCATTGTACTCTTAATACCTTCAATGAGGATCTACAACTGTGTTAGGTCTAATTGCCAAGAGTTTGTTTTATCATTTTAGTTGATTAAGTTTGCTAGAGGGTAGCTTTTAGGCGCTGTCTTACACTGGTGTCGATTCTGTTGTGCACAAACTAAACTGAATTAAGGCTATTGCTATCTTTTACTAAAAGGCAGTGCGCGAAAAGGACGGCTTTAGCTATGAACTAAGTTAGAGATGTCAAACTAGTTTATGCCTTGCGCTTCACCGTGTTTTTAATCGATATGTTTTTACGTGCATCCTTCATTTGTATAGAAATATTAGTTCCAACTAAATTTGACAGCTCTAAATCTTTGTCCTTTTATTAGAGAGAAAAAGAGAGCAATAGCCTTAATTAAGTTTAGTTTGTGCACAACAGAATCGACACCATTATGAGTCTTAAGGTGGACTAATTTGAAGCTAGTCGTCAACTTTCAAAAGCCAGATAGAACATAACATAACAGAGAAACAGCATATTTTTTACAGATCTTATTGTTTTTCTTCTTGGTAATTAAATAATAATTATCTCTGAAATGTCTCTCTATTGC
The DNA here is from genome assembly GCA_905147715.2 of Xestia xanthographa. Lineage (NCBI taxonomy): Eukaryota > Metazoa > Arthropoda > Insecta > Lepidoptera > Noctuidae > Xestia > Xestia xanthographa. Next base: position 21,930,121 of record LR990655.1, read on the forward strand.
ATTACATACGGTACGTTAATGGACAAAATCCACATGTTTAATTTTTTGTTGACAAATAAACGTGTACAGAAAAGCACACACTGTATACAAGACCACCAGCAGTAATCAGCATGTGTGTACCTACCTATGTTATATCCAAGCTGGTCGTTGTTGGCACACCTCATTTTTTGCTCAGCTCATTTGTCTAGCGGCACTTAATAGATTAAATTGAACATAGACATACATACACATGAACGTCTCGATATACAGGTTGGTTTGTTTTTTGTTATTATCATAACACACTACGTATAGTCATTGACCTTCGGGTTCTGAAGCCCTTTGCTTGTTGTAAAATTACAATAGAGATCTTTTTGTGAAAAATACGTAGTTATAAGCAATGACAATGATTCGTTTCAAAGAAAGTGAAGATCATTTATTTAGCTGTAGTTTGATTGTTTTAGTACTTAGGTAATAAGAAAAAAAAAAATGATAGATAGAGATAGGTAAGAAAACCTGCAGGCAGGATATTTAAATATACGTCATATCCTGAAAGCTTAACCCTTTCATTATGGCGGGAATAACTATGAATAAAAGTTGTTTTGACAAATCAGGTCAGAGGAGATGGTAGTACATAGGTAATGTACCTACCTCATCATCTGCCTAGCCTTTTCCCAACTATGTTGGGGTCGGCTTCCAGTCTAACCGGATGCAGCTGAATACCTGTATTTTACATGGAGCGACTGCCTATCTGACCTCCACACCCCAGTTAGTCCTGGGTAATACGATACCCCTTGGTAAGACTGGTTGTCAGACGTTTGGGTCACTGACTACCTGTAACGACTGTCAAAGATCTGCAAATGACAGCCGGGACCAACGGCTTAACGTGCTTTCCGAGGCACGGAGGAAACCCGGTATGTAATGGGTGGTCACCCATCCACAGACCAACCTAGACAAGCACGGCTTAACCTAAAGATCGACCCGAGCGGCTGTTATTATTTAGCCACGAGCTCCTCACGGTAATGTACCTACCTATAGGCATTTATTAAGTTTGTTTTTTTCTCCTAGGTGCTAAATAATATTCTATTTTGTTTGTCGAAAAATGGGGTTACCCAACGGTTATCACTTGACACAGGGTACGTATGTAGGTAAATACAAACAATAGGTTTACTTAGGTGTCTTGTACGCCTGTAAGGACGTCACCCTGTTTTTCAATTTTGGATTTAAGTTTAGTTTTCCTTGTTTATTTACCTGTATTTGTGCATAATTAATAGAAAATACGTACAGGATTGTAACTATTGCTTTGACCGCAGACGTCTGTAGCTTCAACCTAAGAGACAAAAATATTAAAACTGGTATTTATAGTTACCTATTTAAGATGCCATGTTCGTGTAACCTTATTTAGCTAAATCCTTCTTAGAATATTTGTAATTCTGGATATTAGGAAAAATGACAAAGGACTGAGGCAACTAAAAATCGTTACAGACATTTCTCAGCGGTGATAAAAAGCATTTTCATGTTCGGCACGTTGGCATACATTTTATACAATACAACCGTATTTGGCAAAGAACAAAGAAATATGTGCTCACACATTTCGCTGCATTTCCTTCGCATTTAGTTGGCGTAATGTACTTATACGAGCACATTCTCGACAGGGGTGCCAACTCGTCGCGCCGTAGTGCGGGGGTCAAAGTTTTAAGTTGTCTGCGTTCACTGAACTCTACGGGAGGTCATATCTCAACAACCGACTTTATATCTTTCACATTAATAAACCAAATAAGAGGTTGACTTACGACCGTTTGGAGTGATATGATTTTAGTTTTTGTGCGGAGAGATATGAATTGAAGAGTATTCAGGTCGAATTTTAGCACGGATTATCGGATTTTTTGCTGTCTATACCTACATTTATGATGTATTTAAATGCAGTTTTTATAAAGAAATAAGTATTACAGTTTTACTGCTACAAAAATGCTTTTCACTTACGAAACCTGCTGTGATTAATTCCAAGTAATATAGAGTACTAGCATATTAAGCTCTAAGGATTATAAATATTGACGAGCTCACAGTGGCAGTGTTTCTCTTACTCATAAAGACATAAGTTTGCAATAATCATTAGACTTTATTGAGAGATTCCTGTCTGGGTTGTTTAGTCTGGTGAGTTTACATGACTCCTGCTGCCGTTATGTATGTAGTAACATACTATAACATCAAACAAAAGGGTTTGTGCTACGATTTACGAATGGTTTCTCATAATAAATCAAATATCAACAAAACAATCTTATAATAATTAAACATGACTATAGTCTGCGCCAGATAAGTAGGAATTAAAGGTCATTAACCCACATACATTTATTCAAATACATAATTCCGAAAACCAAAATAATGACATAAACTTGTCCCGAAACAACCTTTATCGTGATCCTTGACTTTTAGTAATAAAAAACGATTCATATTATTGTCGGGGTACCTACGCAGAGAAATTAAGGAAAGAGCAATGACCTTTAATTCTTACTTATCTAGTGCAGACGGTAGCAGTTCGCCCAGAACTTTGTCTGCAAAAATTGTGAGAGCTTGGCTAATATGTTGATATAAAATAATTATAATGCCACCAAAAATATTTTCATGTAAAATGTTGCCAAGACGAGGCCATAACCCATGAATTGACACAGATGAAGCCTCGCAGCTGCTCGCGTCTGTCCACCAAATGCCCTTGCACAAGCGCTATCGGCGCGTCTGATTAAAACGACGATATCTCCGAAATTACGTTAGTTAGCTCGCTACCAGTTATATCATTGGAATCGTTATTAAATGAGCTAACAGGTAATATGTGGTTTAGTGCAGTTTTGCCTTGTAATATATTAGTAATTATGGCTAGCAATGTCAAAAAGTAATTTCACAAACTCTACACGTAGTCATAAAAAAATTAGTTATAAAATATTATTATTTGGCTTGGCCGTTTCGTTACTACAAGAACTATTGTAGAAAAGTAATAAACAGTGAATACATTTTTCACCTTACGCCTATGTGACGGTAGCGAAACGGTCAAGCCACATACTTTTACTAAGGTGTAGAGTTTGTGAACCTAGGGCTTCTGGAGTTAGGGCGTGTAGAGTTAGAAGCTTGGCTCTAGATGAGATTTGGTAACTTTTTGACAGTGCTTGCCTGTCAGTCGTCAGACAGTGTAATACTGTTTAGTAACAAAGATGTATTGGCCACAAGTACATATAGTTGGTACCTACTATCGGTCTAATTTACTGCACATTATAAATCTATTAATGCATAGCGTGGCCTCGCTCGACTGTTAAGCTTTTAATGTCACTGCCTTATGAACGCATAACGAATGCAGTGTTGCTTCAAATCTTACTACTTATAAGGTAAGGACTAATAAAACAATGTTTAATACATGAGCTAATTGATTGTTTGCTTGCTGTGAGTAATTGGTTGATAATGATAGTCTCTACAATTCTCGTTTTGATCTAGTTTTTCTGCTTTTTTTTGTCTTAGGATTAAGGGTCTAATTGCGAGCTGTTAGCTAGTAGCTAGAAGAGTTTTATTTAAGGCGCTGTTAACACCAAAATCGCGCACACTGTCTATTTGTATGGGAGAAAACGAGACGTCACTATTACTGGGCGGCCAGGTTTTAGAAGAAAATAATGAATAAATATTGATATAAAATAAATATATAATATAAAAAAAGTATGGATTATTTGTGAAATATGACTCGTTAGCGGTTTAGATATGAATATGTTGACTTCATGTTTTTAATTGCAGACCCATACGTCAAAAAAATAAAGACATAGGACCGTTAATGATGATTTTAAGACCAATCTTTGCAATTATTTTCTATCGAGCCGATTTCGTCGAAATATGTATCGAGTCCATCCAAGGTCTTTGAAATATGATCAATATTAACATAATTTTTTTTTGCCGTGCTAGAACAAATAGTTTTTCTTAAAAAACTGCTTAAATAACATCAATTTCAACAAATTAGGTGTTGTCAGCCCCTTAAGTCGGGCCGGCAGTCTCTCCTTGCTAATTACTAACTAATAAAATTCAGTTGCAATAATGATGCTTGCGAGAAACGCAAGTCTCTACATTCAAGATGCGTTTCTCGCAAGCATCGTTATTGCAACCGAATTTATTCATTAGTACTAGCAATCAAAAGTTAGCGATTTTGTTGTTATCTCTGTCGAGACTGCTGGTCCGGAGCGAAATGGCAATAAAATAGCTAACTAAATGCTGGTTCACAATATGAACTACTGATATTCAGGCGATAATGTCTATATGTAAGTACGCAATATCTATCCATCGGTTAATAGCTTGCCATGTGACCAAGCCCTAAATAATAAAATCACGAATTCTAGGTCCGCGAAAAGGAAATTATGAAATTGTCTTGGTATAAGTTATCTAACAACCTGGTAAGCCTATGGCATTCTAAATAGTAGACAGGAAGCTTTTTTTGCTTTGCACACATTAATTTAAATATTATGCAATCAAAACATGTTTTTTTTCCTCAAAGGGACTCTTACTTTTACTTTTCAAAAAATATTTATACAAGCACTGCGTGTTGGGGAGGTTGATTTAAATATCTAGTTGAAAAAATAAACTGTTCCGTTTTCCCTAAAACCGCGTGACGAAATACAAAAGAATGCAGTCATATACCACCATAAAAACGATGGTTCTGCTACAATGAAGATTAACTCCGTAATTACACAGATTGGTTCGCGCGATAGTACTGATAAGAGATGTTTGTCGGAGATAAAGAAATATCCAAGTTCAAAACTTGTTCTGAACACTGGAGGCTAAAGATAACCGTATATTTTTTATAGCTCTCTTCAACTCATTGTGTCTTTAATTTGATTTTACTACTAGATTCATTAATTAATGGGACATAAAAAAATGATTTGTCGCTCGGACGCACATGCTGGTAATGAAAAGGGCGTCAATCGAACGATTAAATTTTTATTGGATTTTTCCTTATGCGCTAATATTTTGCTTCCGTTGACTAATAAGTATCAAATGGGAAATCCGATTTAGGAGATGACTAACCCTCTTAAATGGAGTGCGTAACACTGAAATTCGCCGTCGAAAGTCTACTACGTCGGGGACTGGGAAAGAAACCAGGGCCTTCCTAGGGCTAGTTGGGTCAACGATATCGTCAAAGTTGCGAGAAACCACCCACAGAACCAGGAAGTGTTGCAGAAAAAAGGGGAGGCCTATTATATTCCGGCCTGTTATTGATGATGATAAAGCTTTCTTCTACACGACCGTCAACTGTCTATTGTCAATACCCTGACTCCTTTTTTTCACTCGGTTAAAAACTAAAGTAAAATCATAGATGCAGCTAGATAGCAAATCATAGATGCAGCTTCATGTGAGTACTAAATCGCAATAGTACCTTGCGACAGTAAAACAGTATACCGTCGATCTTTCTGATAGCATTTCACAAGTAGCGATTAGCTCATCGTGCATCGTTACAAGATGTGCTGAGATTAATAGATGCTGTACGGTTTATTCACGATGCTATGTGTAGTCTAGTACACTCTACTATACTACTAAAGTGAATGGACCAAGAACAAAGAGTATCGTACGGGTGGCGTAGTATTAGCACTGTTTGTCACAGTCAGGTCGTTTGCTTACTATAAACGTAGGTAGAGGAACGTTCAATAAGGTAGACATAAAATTGTATGTGTATGTGATGCTGATAAATGAGGAAAATGTCGTGAGGAAAGTTTTGAATATGAATGTGGATGGGTGGGTATAAAAGTAGAGGAAGAACAAAAAAACTATATAGATGGACTGTGTGAAGGATTATATGGTAAGTAAGGAGGTGTCTTACTAGATGGCGAGTAGTAGAGAAGTAAGATAGTTTGAAAGATCTTAGCATACAATATAGGAACAGACGCGGTGGGCGACTTTGTTTTCTATACTATAATATTATAAAGCTGAAGAGTTTGTTTGTTTGTTTGTTTGAACGCGCTAATCTCAGGAACTACTGGTTGGAATTGAAAAATTATTTTTGTGTTGATAGCCCATTTATTGAGGAAGGTTATAGGCTATATAACATCACGCTACGACCAAAAGGAGCGGAGCATAAATGAAAGATGTTGCAAAAACGGGGAAAATGTATTCCTTTTGTTAGCTTTTTCTCTTTTATGTGACGCAGACGAAGTTGCGTGGGTCACCTAGTATAATATGTAGTGAAGTGATGATAGTGATGAAAACATAATGGCCCTTGCCTAATCCTTTGACCTACATCAATAAATATTATTGGTAAAGATAGTTCGTAAAGATAGTTGGAAGGCAAATTAGGTTTATGTAGTAAATGTCGAAGAGTTATTATAACATAAATAGCACATTACTCCGAACTACATTACTCAACCATGCTATAAAATGGCGAAAGAGGAAATAGAGACCATAACTTTACCTTTCGACTGTGAAACTTGCCATAATAATTATAAGTCGGATTCCTATCAATCGATTTACGATGAGAAATGCGAGATAGGAAAGTATCAATCTGCTTAATAAAAATGCGGGTTTTAATCGGGTTGTTTTAGGGTTAGGTGGAAAACCCTAAAGTAAAGGTTAACCCATATTTTAGGGTTAACAAGCCTATTTTTCTATTTCTTAAAAAATGTGTTGTTTTTTCTCATTCATTCTGGTTAATCAGCAATGTTTAAATGGTATTAACCCATTTAATATAAGGATTAACCCGCATACCCGTATATTTGACTACCCCGTTGGTCTAGTGGTCACAATAAGCGACTGCTGAGCAATGAGGCCATGGATGAGTTTTTGGTGTATTTTAAAGTGAGGGCCTAACAACAGCTGGATATTATTTATTTTATTCATTAACACAAGATATGCCTGATATAACTTTAGTAACAGTGTTTGTAAGGTTACACACAAAGTGAAGTGAACGGATTTCGTTGCAGTTATAAAACACCAAGGTTACTGCAAAGAGAGTAAATAATAGCGTAAGGTTGGACGTGATTGCAATTTGCAGGTTTCAAAGATTCAATAAATTGATATCAATGGCCTTGATAGACGATTCTTTGTACCTAGAATTCTGTGTATTTATTTTATTTATGCTTGGTTTCTGGAGGATTGAACCTTGAAACAAAGCAATTTTCAAGGTTTCTTAAGTAACCGCGATAAGTAGGATGAATAGCCTTTGGTCAGTTATTGCGAGAATATTTAATTAAAATAGTTATAACAGTTACTTTTAATGTAAGCACCTACCATGAGCAATGATGTCATGACTCCTCATTGAACCGAGAAAGTATGTGTAATGAAAGCTAAGGATGTAATAACATTTTACAGACTTGCCTATTTAAAATTATATAAAATTTGAAATAGGCAAGTCTGTAAAATGTTTTTCAAGTAAAACAAGATTATGTAAGTAGTACCTTGTTATTACACCCTTTTCAGATATTCAAGTAAACAAGTCATTTTATATCGGTAAGTAAATGAAGACAATACTTGGTAATATAGACGGGAAATTCCAATACATAAAATATCTAGATAAACAAAAATAGTGGTTCAGCACAATAAGTACCATAGCTGGTATTTTTACGAACCTATTAAGGCACATACCTTGTCCTTTTTAATATCTTAAATGCTAAATTCAGACCATACGTGGTCAACGCGTTTTGATTGCGTTCTTGTGTTTATAGAGGTGATAAAACGCGTGTCGACCATTCGACGCCTTAACAAAGTGAACTGATTTAGAAAAAGATTTAAAAACCGTCAATCCGGTACACAATCATCTAGGACCCCAGTCCCCAGGCAGCTTCTGATAAATCCCATATCTATTGGGACTCTCAATACCAATTTGTCTGACCTGAGGATCAAACTCAAGACTATCCTTAGCAGTCGAGCTTGCTAGATAACAGGGATAGAACAAATAATATAGAATAGTTAAAGAAAAACAAAAGAAACTCACCATAACTACCACTTGCCATACGTGGGGTTCTTGAACGATGACGTAGGCGGTTTGTACAGGGGGTTCTCTCCCGTGCAGTCTTCAGCGTCAATGTTCTGGTACTGAGGGTCGGTCATGGGAAGCGGAGGCACCGTGTTCAAGTGCTTCCAAAGCATCAGGCCACCTACTGCTGCCACCACTGCTACGACAGCCAGAACTCCCAGGATGATTGGCACTGAGGGAGAAGAGATAGATTAACACGTTTTTAAGGAGTTGGAGAACATTTTTACACTTATTATAGCGGATGACATTTATATCACTTTCCAAAAAAATGGGTATATTAGGGGTATGGGTTAATGGGTATATACATTTTTTTTTAAAACTAGGTACCTATGCCATAAGCTTCTAAGCTTATGGCATAGGTACCTAGTTTTTTTTTTCTTTTTTCCACAGCTTAGAAAAAAATTGATCCATCATCATTGAATGCAATAAATTTCAAGTAAACTTTTCATATTAGACCAAAGAAAGAGAAATTTTGAAAAAAAAGATTAAAAATTCGAATTCCAAATCATACGCAATACGCGTATGATTTGAATTTAGTTTTTTTTTTCGCAAAAAAATAACAGTATGCCATTTGCTTCTCTCCGTTCACCTATTATACCCATTTTTTTGGAAAGTGATAAAAAAGTAATTCTGTAAAGACAGACGGTCTAGACATCCTGTAATCGCTTTAAAAACATTTCGAATTTCTACAGGAATGACATAACCTGTCGGTAGGCTATGCCTGACTTTATTTTTGTTTTGTTTTCACTTATAGACGAAAGGACTGAAGCTTCATCTGACTAAATATTAAGTTTTAGCCGAAACCGAAACTACCGTCGGTCTCTACTAGATTCTTATGACTTCAGCAAAGGTTGGGGAAAACGTATGACGAATAAATCACCTTCAAGACAACTCATCAGCCAAACATGAACTTTCCACATGTTAAACACAATGCAAATAAAAACATCCCATAATGAATTGTAAAGCTGTCTCATTGTAGTATACCAGTTTAGTCCACCCCCACACTTTTCCCTTTAGTTTGCCAAAACAATACTGGTGTGGGTGGTACTTGAGTATTAAGAGTCCTATTACATTTTTTTCGCATGTTTTTTATTTTTACTCCCTGGATCAAATTTTTTCGATCGGCGTACACGAGTCGATAATAATAGCGATCTTCGGATGATTGTCGATTGTTATTGACGAAAATTAGAGACGAGACTGACATGAGACTGAGGAGCGACCTGAATTATAGTACTTCAATTTTATTTATTGTAATTTTGTCTTATTATATTGACAAACGAAAACTAATGAAACTTATTCATTGTAGATTGAAGTTTTATATCGTATTAATTTATTTGATAAAATTTAGTTTATTTGGAATATAATGGACGCTGAATCAAGACATTTATGGCTTAAATTACGCTTTCTTTACGATTTTGTCCGTGAAAATACAAGGAATTTAAAGAAATTCTAAAACTCCAATAAACAAGTAAAACATTCAGCTTATTTTTCAGTAATTTTAGCTTTTATCAGAATTGCATGTAACAATGTGAATTTAAGCGTCAAAGTTCCATCGCCGACGGTTTTTCTTGCAAACTGAGTTCGTAAAATATTTATAGTAAATTACCCGAAAAGATAAATAAAAATGTGTAACTCCAACTTACAAGAAAGAGAATGGCACTATTGTTATTCATAAGCAAATAATTAAAATATCTAACTGATGCTGAAAATTACTGCGTCAAAAATCATGAATTTGCGTAAAAAATGTAATAGGACTCTTAAGTGGGCAAAGAAACTGCAAAATGTCACGTTGGTACCAGGTATATTAGGTGGAATTAACTGGTAAATAACCCTCATCTATGTAGTGCATTTAGGAGCCGATTGGCTGGGCGTAAAACTGTTGCGAGTAGGAAATAATTTCGGTTTATAATTTTATGCTAGACTAGCAGACGTCACGCGGTTTCACCCGCGTAGTTCCCGTTCCCGTGAGAGTACGGGGATAAAATATAGCCTATGTTACTCGCTGATAATATAGCTATCCATTGCTGAAAGAATTTTTAAAATCGGTCCAATAGCTTTTTAAGTTTATTCGTTACATAAAAAAAAGACAAATCTTTCCTCTTTATAATATTAGTTTGTCAAAGGTTTTGTCAGGAATATATTCTTGTATAGTGTATACTAATATGAACTTTGAAAAAAGACGTTATTCTTTGTCTGCACTAAATGTTAAGAGAATCTGATAATTTAATATAAAAAATTTGGCTTTCTAGGTTCACCAAGGGTTTGGGCTAGTCGTTGATGAGTCAGTCAGTAAGTTAGAACTTTCGTGTTTTGGATCCATGCATCTGACTTCTTTGTATGATAGGAAGGCATTTATGTGCTATGTAGTGGGTCAATGATAGTCTGGCGTTATATTGCATTAAGTATTTTACGTTTTAATATAAACACTAAATTTCCTTTTGTGGGAGTAATAGCGATAAATGGTATCAGACAGTTATCATCCCACTCTAGTCGTAAAAGCGGGTAAAAGGGACTCTGTTATACTAACTCGTCATTCTTAGAAATACCATGGGTTTATAAGGAAATGGCGTTTGTGGTGTGTTTGTGGGTTCCTAAATGCCTTCTGTGGGGAGGAGCTCGTGGCTAAATAATAACAGCCGCTCGGGTCAATCGTTAGGTTAAGCCGTGCTTGCCTAGGTTGGTCTGTGGATGGGTGACCAACCATTACATACCGAGTTTCCTCCGTGCCTCGGAAAGCACGTTAAGCCGTTGGTCCCGGCTGTCATTTGCAGATCTTTGACAGTCGTTAGGTAGTCAGAGGCCCAAAAAGTCTGACAACCAGTCTTACCAAAGGGTATCGTATTACCCGGTACTAACTGGGTTGTGGAGGTCAGATAGGCAGTCGCTCCATGTAAAATACTGGTATTCAGCTGCATCCGGTTAGACTGGAAGCCGACCCCAACATAGTTGGGAAAAGGCTAGGCAGATGATGACGTTACTTAAGGGTAACCCTGCTAGGTTACTTAACACTGACCGGACCAACTCAAAGGTTAAATTCGTTGGATTTGCTCTCACCAAAAGTCGCGGTAAATGTCCATACTGATAAGAATGAGCTCACATCATCCGCATGGAAATGTTTTAAGATTTTCAGTCAACAATATCATTCAATTACCATTGTCAACGGATCATACGAGGGATATACATGTTTGGTCCTCTTCGAAAAGTTGGCTAACAAAAAGTGTCGTCCCAAACCGCAGGGTATTTTTTTCAATATGAAATCAATGAGTGTGTCCTTTGGTATGATTACTAATATATGACTTATGTTTACGCAATAATAAACAGGGGATTCACTCATAGGGTTATTTATTCAGACTGACTTTTTATTTGTACAGTTGAAGTATTTATTTATCTTTTGACAAAGGGACGTAAAAAGGGTTCGACGGCAAAAACTTGTGATTCAGTAAGCTGTTTATAATGAGTGTCTGTCGCCCTCTTATCTTCGAATGTTGTCATTATGTATCAGTGGTGAGTAAATATTGTCATATTGTGATATCAGTTTCTAGGTCAGAAACAATATTAGTAAATGACCACACAAATATATAATTTTTCGACGACATTGTATCAACCCGGAGTCTGGATTAATGTCAGGTTGATGGCAAAAGGCTTGTCCCCTTTTATAGGGATCTAAGACAGCCACAACCGTTTAATAAATAGGTATGATTGGAGCTAACTTTGGTATATATTAGGTCAAATTTCTCAGTACTCAAGTTAACTTGCACAATGTTTTCCTGCTTTTTTGCCTTGTTTTCATTGTATTTTAGTTAATCCCGCGTTTTTTGGAATATTGTGAACGATTTTGATTGGTCAATTGCTAAGGAAATTTTGTATAAAAATAGGGCCATTTTTGTCATTCGTCACAGTAGTCGGCAAGCTAGCTAGAAGAAAACACTCCTCCAAATATAGAATCAAGAAGGTCATCAGTGGTTTTACCCCTCACCAAACCCAGCAGTTTAAGTGTGCTAGCACATTTAATGGTCCTTCGAGCCGGATTTGAACCAGCGAGTCCCTATCAATTTTGGTTTAGACCTAAGTTATTCAAAACTGACTCTACCCTTGCAGGTAATGTATAAATTACCTATAAGTAATGGTTCGCGGAAAAACCACAGAAGATAATACAGGTAGGTAATACAAAAACAACTAAATTAGGTACTGCAAGCAGGTTTTAAAATCACAACCTTTGTAGTTACACGTTGTGTTTCCTGCCATATGGGACAATTTGACGACACAAAACTACCTATATACATATTATAATAAATAAACGATGCAAGTGGACATGATTGTTTTAATAACAACGATAGAACAAGACCAAATGATAAATGTAATTATGTTTGTTCTGAGAAAGACCGATATGCAGCTGGTGCAACAGCGCATATATTTGTTTTGTCATGTCAAAAGGCTGGAAATATTGAACACATCTGTGTAAATTCAAATGTATCCAAAGTTAAGAAAAGACTCTATATATCCACTCTTAAAGTTTGTTTTTCTATACAAACGTTTTATGTATAGTACCTACGTGGAATTAAAAATTACTTTTTCATTCATAAGAAGCCGATTGTTCGAAAGTGACGCAAATATGATACGAAATGACATGGAATTTGTTGTGTGGCCATTTCATAACTGAATCGTTCTTAATTAAAGTTAATTTTGTTTACCTACATTGTAATAAACTGTTCTGACAGTCATATTAATTGAAATAATTTATCATTAGGTAACATTCGAGTTTTTTTGGTGCAGTTTTGCGCTATCGGCAACTATCAAGTTATATCAATATTTTCGTCAGTTACTTATTGGAATATGACATAGGGTGACTGCTTTTCCTCTTCAGAACATAACATCACGAGTTCACACCCACATTTCGCGAGTTCTGTTTAAGTCCCATGTAATTGGGGGTGAGCCTATTGCCATCAACCGGGCGCAATTCCAGACACCGTGGCTGCTACTGAGAAATTCCTGATGGTAAAATCCCAATAACACTTTGCCCGACCTGGGAATCGATTCCAGAACTTCATGCTCAGCAGTCGCGCTTCCGACCACTAAACCAACGAGGCAGTTCTCTTCAGAAGTTTGTTAAAATTCAAAGTGGTTCGTACGAAGAGATATCAGGGAAAGGGCAATGACCGCTATTCTCATCTTAACTGGCACCAACTATAGGTTGTTATTTGATGGATGATCTGTCTCTACGTATTTTTCAACAGAATCATCTACACTAATATTATAAAGAGGAAAGATTTGTATTTTTGTGTGTGTGTATATTTGTAATGAATAAACTGAAAAATTACTGCGCCGATTTCAAAAATTCTTTCACCATTAGAAAGCTACATTCACCTGGAGTAAATTAGGCTATATTTTATCCCCGTACTCCCACGGGAATGGGAACTACGCGGGTGAAACCGCGTGACGTCCGCTAGTGATAAATAAAATGCTCCTTACCTTTCGTATCAGCAACCACAGCTCCAGCAATGATTTCATTACAATGAGTCACCATCATCACATAAATTCCAGTCTCATCTCGTTTAGCAAAGAACTGTAACTGACCACAATCGTCGATAGTCTCGTTGCATCCCACCCAGATTTTTTTATTCTGGTCATCTCTCTCGTTGGTCAAAGATTCATTGTACCGTTCCATGGTGAGAGGATGTATGCACTTGTCACAATCTCCGTAGCTGTTGTTGAAGAGACAGTCCTCACACTCGCTGGCGATGACGTTACAGAGGCCTGCACAGTTGTTCTCCTCGTCGAAGTACTGAGAGCCTTCCCGGTCTGTGTAACAGACGCAGGTCTCGCATGGACCACATTCGCCGTTGCCATAACAATCTGCCTGAAATTGGATGGTTGTGAGATATACGAAGATGAAGATTAAAGTGGAGACTATAAAGTATAAAGGGTGTAAAAATACCCCTCATCATCATCAGCCTATAATGTTCCCACTGCTGGGACACGGCCTCCTCTCAATGAGAGGGGAATGGGCTATAATCCACCACGCGGGCCCTGTGCGGATTGGTAGATGTCACATGTCTTCGAATTTTTGGTTCTAGGACATGCCGGTTTCCTCACGATGTTTTCCTTCACCGTTTTGAGAGCAGTGGTGATGAAATAAATTACACAAAGTAATGTGCCTGTCTGGGTTCGAACCCACGACCTACTGTTCGTAAGTCGGGGCCGCCACCACTGGGCCACCGCTGCTCTCAAAAATACCCCTAACAATGCCAAACAGCAATTGTTCTCCCTATCATTGCGATCATTTTTTTGTTCTAGACGATACTTGAGAGAACCTTCTGGTTACGGAGATATTGGGAATCAAAAGTTCCAACTTTTTCACAAGTTTTTAATGTTATAACTTTAATTTAAATTTAAATATCCCCACGAACCCCAATGCATCCATCAGCACAGTGTTTTAAAAACGTTACATTGAGCCCTACCGTAAAACGCAATTTTTCACCCCAGTAAAAAAGTCGAGTTTCCCAGCAACAATTTCTGCGTAGAGTTACTTAGTTTGATTGATGTACAGAATACTTGGTTGACCGTCGTGATGGGTCTGTTTACACCTTCACTCTCCTTTACACCTACAGTCACTAAAGGTTCACAAATACTACTGGAAGAGTATGACGACACTTATAATAGCCATAAAGATTCGAGGTTTCGTATTTATTTTCAATAGGATTTGAAACTTACATCGTTTTTAGGATTCAGTGAGCACTGATTTATATCTCCCCGTTTTTCAGGGCAGTTTCTCTTCTCTTTGTCGCAATGATCGCCCTCCCTGTTGAAGAGAATTACTTGTTATGACATTGTGAACATTAAAAAGGTATTACAGTTTCAAAGGCTAGCTTAGTGCCTTTTTTGTTCAGTGTTTTTTAGAAAGGCTTAGTTGGTTACAGTTAGGTTTTGCTTAAGATTGAGCAAGATTATTATCATTGAATTACGCAAATTGACATGCAAAGACTCGAAGTAGGACAATGCCAAGAGCTATAAAATATATGCAGATCTTTATGCGGAAGAAATATATAAATTAATTGAGCACAAAAAGTTTTTTAAAATGATTTAAAACGAAGCAACAGTAGAATCACAAGAATCGATTGTATTCCGCTCTACCTAGACCTAAATACGTGTGCTTAGGCATTATATGTATAACGGTGAACGGGGTTATTGATAATAATCAGGAATTAATCGGTTATCGGTTCATTGCTGACAAACTTCCTATCGCCGTATCAGTATTTGAAGGCATTATGCCCGTTATGTTATTGTACTTAAGGTAGTAATTGGTAGTTAACTACGGTAACGGTAACTATTTGCAAGGCTTGCATACTGATCACAGAATCAGTATGATTTAGATTTAGATCGAAATTGTTTGATATTTTTTTCACTCTGGTGCACATAAATAATTGAGTATAACAATAGTTATATTTCAAGTTTGATTCAGGTCCAATACCAAGGTTTTTGTCTTTGTGAATTATGTCTATTTTCTGGTGTAATGGTAATAATCTTATTTTTGTTATTTTTAAAAAACCCAATGCTAAATTATGCTGCAATAGTTCTTGCCGCAACAGCACAATCTTCAAAAAATTGCATTAGAATAATTCGATTTTGACATGCAGCTGCTCTTACAAATTGCTCTTTCAAAACATGGAGTATTTTTAATAACCCTGCTATTAAGATGAAAGGCCCTTGTGCCACAATTAACTCCACAGCGATGCTCGAACAAAGATGTTTTTGTCGGGTTGAACTTAAATATTTACTGGCGATATCATTTATTAGCGAAATTGAACCGTAACACGTGGCATTACGACAGATGTTGCTAGTTGGATTCAGTCGTGTTATGCTTCATTGTGTCGACATATCGATGAATTAGGTTTACCTATGCTTCGTGAACTTGATATGTAAACTAAGTTTGATCGTTGCATGTCTTCAACTGTCTTGCCTGCTTTAGTTTTCTATCCAGTAACCAGTAGTATCAGTATGATTGTGTGGTAGACTGGGAGTTGTTACTTTACGACAGTTTGTGAAGCTAAATAAGTTTATTATGTTCACGAGCTGTGATTTTATGAGCGGTTTAGTATTTTGTTTGGTTTCGTTCAAAGTGTTAGGTTTCGCTCATTTACTTTCTACAACTTGGAATTTACAATAGGCATCTATTACATAATTCTTTTGTGTTTACAAACAGAGTGACTATGTTTAGCAAGATACTTGAAATTTATTAAATTGACTTAGTTATAGGTACGAACGAATATTTCTGTTTTTACTATTCTTATGATATGTATTTTCAAGTGTACTTTTAGCACGACATTTTAAGTCAATTTATTCAACGTCTGCTAAAATACCGTAATTGAAATTTATTAAATTGACTTAGTTATAGGTACGAATATTTCTGTTTTTACTATTTTTATGATATGTATTTTCAAGTATACTTTTGGCACGTTTTAAGTCAATTTATTCAACGTCTGCTAAAATACCGTAATTTGTTGGTTCTCTGGTTTGTACGAACACGTCATGTTTTCCTTGATTTGCAAAGTAAAATGTTATTTCAATGTCGTTTTTTTCTTCTGAATAAGTATTACGACTTTAACTAAAAGGTTAAATTTGATTTTTGCTTAATAAGGTTGTTTTTGCATGTTTGGGAGTGATTAATAATCCTGATGACATTGTTAACAAAACTACACTGAACATTATTGAAACTTTAACAAGAACTGCTTGAGCTTGGCTCAATTCAGAAAGCCATAGAAACAAATATAATCTGTTATACATACCATCCCGGGTCACAAGTGCAGAGTCCACAAGAGAAGTTCCCTCTCTTACAAAACGGCAAGTCCCTCTCCACTTTCTCACTGCATTTGCAGGCACATGCCACGAAGTACTTAATGCGAGCTTCTTCCTTCAGACCCACGTTGACCGTCACTTCTAGAGTCTCTGTGAGTCCTCCCGTACCGTTGCAGAAGTCCAGGGTAGGGGTAGCTTCGATGGTGAAGACACAAGTGGTCCCTGAACACTCGGGGTCAGACTGCTTCAGGTCAATGTTGTAGGTTTGCGTCGTATGCACGATCCTCAACTCTGGCTGCAAGAGTTTATGAACGTCAGGATGTTTAACAATAACTAGGGTTTATCGAGAATGGATTACGCCATTACTCAGAGGATGTGGATTCTGGATAGGATTTATACTCGTGTTTGCGTAGTGACTCAGCTCAAGTTAGCTGGGTTATCCTTCAAATCAATATTATTGTGCAGTTATGCTTTTGGACTGGGCCCAAATCCAGACTCCGTGGCTGCTAGTGTTGCTACTGAGAAGTTTCTGATGGAAAATCTCAATAACACTTTGCCCAGGACCTTATCCAGTTGCGTTTGCGACCACTGGAGCAAGGAGGCAGTCCACGGAGACAGACAGAGAGGTTTATAAATATGTGATAGGTACTAACAATAATAGGGTAGATGAAAAAAAAAACGAATTAGTCCGTCAGAGATAAAAAAAAAATTAGACATATTTTTTCTTTTTTCACGTAAACAAAAAATGAAGACGACACAGTGCGGCGAAAACTCGTGTGACGTCACATCGGACTACATTTTTTACTCAAATGTAACGTCACAATCACAAGCCCCTACTCATGATCTTTGACACGTTTTATCTTTGTCAATTATTAAATTGATGAAACAAAAAATATGTATCCAATATTTTTCGATAATCTAACTGACGAACTAAACAGAATCATATTTTTTTAGTCAGTCATCATCCCTATTGGACACGCTAAATGAAAGTTTATTTAAAAACTGCAAGCAGTAAGCTTATCAACAAAGAGACACAGGATTGTAGTTTAAAAAGGCAACATGGTTTGTATTGAAAACAAAGAATTACATTGCCAAAATAGTTTTGCCTTTTCAAATTCAAACACAGCATTGGCTAAACTACCTTTTACGGGGTATGTACACACGGGAACGTTTTAAATGTATATAACACTCGGGGATGTTGCAGCTTCCCGTTAGTGAAAGAATTATTGGAATCGGATCAGTTGTTCCGAAGATTACCCCTTAAATACAAACTTACAAACAAATTTTATCTCTTTATAATATTAGTAAGTTTATATAAATACTAGTGGACGTCACGCGGTTTCACCCGCGTAGTTCCCGTTCCCATGGGAGTACGGGATTAAAATATAACCTATGTTACTCGCTGATAATGTAGCTATCCATTGCTGAAAGAGTTTTTCAAATCGGTCGAGTAGTTTAAGAGGTAAATCGAAACAAACACACAATCAAACAAACAAAAAATCAAATCTTTCCTCTTTAAAATATTAGTACCTATAGATATCATCCAAAAGTGGACAATACATTTCACACTACACACACGTTTAGAAACTTGCCTAGTTAGTATGATTTTCAGTGTCTAATCCGATTCACCTCAATATTTGTCGTCTTTTAACATTTAAATAACATCTACCTTTAACTACTGCGTTAGATGGTTTGTCAGACTTTCGCTATTCTGAATACCCGATTATCATAATCGTATGGACTACACGACTATTAAAGCGTAATTATAATTATTATAGTATCATTATTTAAGCAGTCTGCCGTAATTATGACAATTATTATAATTGTTATAATTATGTTAAAGGGAACTGTTACGGTAGAGATGCTGAGGCTAATTCCTAAATTGTTGAGACATATAGCTGTTAGAATGATACGTCAGGTATTTGCTTCCCCGTGCGTGCTACCGTTATGGAGATGGAAGGTTAAACAAAGATGGAGGTACTTTAAAAATCTAGGCATTATTTTAGAGCTGGGAAATTCTTTGACGTCCTGTGAAATCATTATAGCAGACGGAACCGTATGAATCAAAGTTCAGGCTATTAAGGTGACACTAGTCGCGGGCTCGAACTCATTGGTGGGCGTGGCTTTCTCACCTGGCATCGTGCCCGATAGAGTGAGTTCAGTGAGATGCACGATAATGCATAGTGAAAAATACGAAAAGACCTTTGTAAAATCGAGTTTTATGAAAAAACCACCGCATAAATCAATTACTAATAAAATTTATTGAATTCTTCGGTAGTTGTGCTTTGTCGGTACCGACTTTGTTTTGGAAATTTGACACTTCTTTTATTACTAATTTACGCCCAAAGTTGTGTTGAAATTGGCAATAAAAACGAATCTTTGGTAGCTCGTAACTTTTTCATGGCTTTTTATTTTACTATTCTGTTTCCGCAAAGACAAAATTAATAATAAGATAGAACGATCTCATGTTTAACTTTGGATGTACAGTGTCAAACAGTGTAGTAATAACTACACTCCCGAAATTTCTATGGAAAAAATATCGACTAGTATCACCTTAAGAGGGAAAAGGGCCTGCGAGGTAGTTATTTGAAGAAACTATTATCGCAACCCTTTCCCTCTTAAACATTTGCTAAAACAGTTTGATTCAATTCTGAAGTGTATTTTTGGTTTGTCTCTCAACTCTCAATAAAAAAAACGTTCCAGTTTGAAATGTAACGCATTGTTCCGCAATGTCTCTTCATAAATTAATGAAATATTACATGCTTTATCTGATCTGACATTTTTTTGCCCAACACCTGCGAAATTTATTCGTCCGGTCTTCATTTAAAACTGGCGTGTGTTATATCCTCACGTACGTACTTATTATACAGCTTAGTCACTCTAACATATGTGCCCTTACGATAATGCGCTGTGAAATCAACGTTAGCTTTAACAACCATATCATATTTTGTAAGCAAGAATCAATTTAGGTTAATTGTCAGTATTTGTTGGACTAAATATATGAAATGAATCATGGGCAAAACTTATTTTGTAGTTGTCGTGTTAAGTTTTTGAAAGATGTTTGACTATATCATTAGTTTTATCATGTTTTACGTAAGTGACAACAAGTCTTGGTATATATATTAGTAGCTATTATTAGTCTTTTCTATTACTACATACTATTGTTAGATCATTCTTGACATTCATTGACCTTAAGTCTGTCAGTTGAGATCTTCTTGGGCGATCCAGCCAGTCAGATTTAATTGAGTTTTTGTTTTCGGTAATTATTGGGCGAAAATTCTTTTTTTTTCAGAGAAATTACATCGTTATGACGAACATAAAGTTTTCGGCTGAAAAAAAAAACTCGGCCGGACACTACCGGAATCTACACTAATATTATAAAGAGGAAAGATTTGTTTTTTGTGTGTATGTTTGTAATAAATAAACTCAAAAACAACTGCACCGATTTCAAAAATTCTTTCACCATTAGAAAGCTACATTCACCCTGAGTAACATAGGCTATATTTTATCTCCGTACTCCCACAGGAACGGGAACCATGCGGGAGAAACCGCGGGACGTCCGCTAGTGTGGAAATAATTATAAAAATCCTTTACCTTCTTTTGCTTACTCTTTGCCGAATAACGGATGTCGATTTTATCAGGTCCACTGCTCTTGAGGATTAGATTTCTCTCAGCGTACAGCGGGTTGATCTCTACTCCTTGCTTGTCAGGGGCTTCCTCCTTCATTACGATGTACTCTCGGTTATTAGGACAAAAGTCATCTCCTGGAGAGAACGCGCAGTGCAACGACTGTAAACAAAGAAATGAAGATTAAATTAAAAATGATTTGGAACTTATCGTGGGTTTCTTTATTTTATAAGGTCGCACTTCATCATCATCATTTCAGCCGAAAGACGTCCACTGCTGGACATAGGCCTCCCCCAAGTGTCGCCACATTGACCGCTCCCGTGCGAGTCGCATCCAGTGGATTCCCACAACGTTCACCAGGTCATCGGTCCGCCTAGTGGGAGGCCTTCCAACGCAACGTCTTTCGGTTCGCGGTCGCCACTCCAGAACTTTTCGGCCCCCTCGGTCATCCGTTCTGCGAGCAATGTGCCCTGCCCACTGCCACTTAAGTTTGGCAATTCTTCGGGCTACGTCGGTAACCTTGGTTCTCTAGGTTGCACTTATTCCAAACGTATCGTGGATTTTTGACTGTGAACATGTATTAAAAACCAAAGACAGTCAATTGGCTGTAGTTGGTTTTTTAAATTTTTCATACATTTTGCAATAGATGGTCACAGTCGGCGGTCGACTATAAGTTATGGTGTGAACACGGCTTAATGAAAAAGATAACTACATGGCTCTACTATCTGCTATAATCAAGTTGAATCTAAGCAAACGTACAATATCCACAGCCCATAGCACTCCTTCTATTGCGAAATTTTAACAGCGAAAATAGAAATTTAGACGACTCTACGGCGAATAACGTTTCAAGAAGGTGTGTTAGGTTATAAAGTATCTATTATATTCTAGTTGTGACACCAGATTGTAAGTGTCCAGTTGAGGATATACTAATCGAAAGTACAAATCGTACAGCCGTGCCGTTTGCTACCATGCTTTCTACCATGTATAATGTATGTAGGAGACAGGTGTGTTTGAAAGTGTGGAATCGGTGTAAAGGACTTGAATAAGATTTGGCACTGTGCCTTTTTTAATGCAAATTGAGTTTTTGTTTTTTATATATTAGTTTGGTAATGCGTTTTTTTATTTTGCGAGCTGCTAAGTCACTGTGACCAGTTAAAGAATCCTTACAGACTTGTGGCTTCCCAGTTAATTTAAGTATATTTATTTTATACAGTAAACATAAGAATAAATAAGTAACAACAAGTTGTTATTTATCACGTCTGAACCTCTGAATAAATGCAACAGCAAATTATAACCCTTTCAAATAACATTAATTATCCTTTGTCCACATTAAACTTTATGTCATTTTGCCACCTTATAAGTCTTGCTTGCCTACTAATTTATCTATTTACACAACATAAATCTAAAATTGTAAGCCAATTAAAACCATGTATTATGGACAAAGGAATGTGCTATAGTCTGCCCTATAGTGCTTGGTGTGTATAATTTTGCTATACACAGTATGTAGTTGATCCTAGACATGCAATTATACAAATTGCAACGTAAAATGACGCTGTGTAGATTCAAACTGGTTGAAATCACTAACAACGTTAATGCGTTAACTAGATGTGACAAGGGCGTGAAAATCGTTCTAAGTAGAGCATGCCCGACTATTTTTATCCTTGTCATTTTATGCAGAAGGCTATGTTTTTTTCAGTAGTTTAGCTGTGTTTGTCACTGTTTCAATAAAGAATTTCACGAGTTGCCAACAATAGTACATTGTTACCCTAGGGGTGAAAGTAACTTATTTAGTCCCGAGACGGGGTTTGGTGCCCGAGCGAAGCGAGGGCGCTAATAGTTCGAGGGACTAAATAAGTCTTTAGCCCGAGGTAAACACTGTGCTTTTCATTACGAATACAAGGAAAGTAAAAAAAAAACATACAACTCTAAAAAACTAATGAAGATCGGAATCACAGAACATATATACTCTACTAAGGAGATCGGAATTCGAATGGGGTAGATGACACACCAATCAATTGAGATACTTTCTAAGAGCTGTCAAAACGCGGTTCTCTAATAGACTTTGTATGGCAATAGCCTGCTGTGACGTCACTGTTTATTCAACTCAATGACTCGACTATTTATTGATTTCAAAGCAACTAAAAATCGAATTTGGCAATTAATTGAAAATAAATCGGGTTTTCAGGCCCAAAATAAAGTGTTTTTTTAGAGAAAGGTGTCTTGGAATTATTGTTTTATGGTGTCATCTACCCTATTGCCGCTTTCCCACCTATTTTGCTTTTTTTTTCTGTGGCCGGCCAGCTATTCAGCCAATACCTATTTTTCATTTTCATCATCGAAAAATGGTAAATATTTTTCCCAAATCTATGTTATTTTAAAGAAATAGTTGAAACTTAATTATAATAAAGATATTTAAAATATATATATTCTTTAATTAATACTTAACTTTATGTTATTTCAATTTTACATCGTGGCTGTATAGAAAGTTGGAACATGGTTCAATAGAAAAATGAACCATTTTTTTTTAATAATTTGACAGCTGTCAGTTGAAAACGATTCTCCCTAGGGCTGAAAAGTATTACTTTCAACCCGCTCCTCAGGCAACTTCAGACCTACTTTCAGAGTATGAGTAATGAAAAATAATGAAGAGGTTACATGCTATGCTAATTTTTCTTAAGCCATAACTGCTCTGTTGACAGTATACTGTCTTATATGGTAATTAAAACTGCGTATCTTATCAAGAGGGTCTTGAAAACAGGTCCGAGGCGATAGTTGGCACAAGGCCAGAGATGTTCGTCGTTAATGTCATTAACTGGCCACCCGAATATAAACGAGACACGTATTTTAGGTTGATAGCCGAAGACGCTTATAGGCATATAAAATGCCGTATTAATTTTGGAGTTGTGAACATTGATATATAAAAAAGCTGTGAACAAGAAAAAAGGCGTTTATTTTTCTTTTGTTTTTGTTCATCAATCAATGCTACCGGATACCTATGCTGTAACTATACATGGAAATTCATTACATACCTAAATGAGAGAGACTGATAAAGGCGACTACAGGAGCTAAATTAGCAACTCTATTTGTGGTGGTTCAAACTTCGTTTGAAATACTATTAGAATAAGGTTCTAATCAGTTTGCACTACAAAATGGTTGGTTACGTCCGCGTCAGTCTCTGCGGGTCGAATAGTGCGAAATGAGTGGGTTTTTGCGATTTACAAAAAATCTATTGATTGGACTAAAAAAGTAAAACACTATGATGCTAATATGTTGCTTGTAGAATTATTTGCCGAAAAATCAGAATGATCGCATGTATTTTAGTATGGTTTTTACTCGTTAAAAAAAATTTTTATAGGTGAGTTCGTGATTTTTTTTCTATCGACTAAAATTAGTTGTATTATGTTTTCAAAACACTATCGTACTAGCTTAGATCCTGAAGAATATCATATATTTTACTGGTTTTGTTTATTGCAGTGAATAATATGCTTTTTTGCATTATAAAACTCGCGTTTAGCTCATGTAGTAGCCTTAACAACCGCATTAGTAATAAATGTTACAGTTATTTGCAGTCCGTTTTTTCTGATTCATTTATTTGTTACATTGTCAATTGTCTGATATACTCAGAATGTTTGGTTCTTATAATTTCTGAGCATTATAAACTATTCTTAATAACACCAACCACAAAAGGCATATCCGGTCAACATAATTCCATGTATAATGCGTAGCCTGGCGCCAACGGTCGACTCGCTCAGTAATGACCAAGTTGGCAGCTTGCTTAACACCAAGTACATGCATACGCTACCTGCCTTCATTAAACACATTGTTGCCTATGGAGTATGGTGTATGAAGGACGTATTATAATCGATGGAAAAGCACAAGTAAATAAAGTCAGGTATTCATTGTAAAGTTGTAAACAGATACTTGGTATTGCTAGTATGATACCTGGTTTTGCGAGATGATAAATGATGAACGGTTGTTTTGTAAGTCGATTTGCGTACTGTGTTTTCCGATTATGTAAGTTGTAAGCGATTTGCGATTTTGCCGCGGGGGTTTATAGGTTCTCGATTCTCGATGTATCGATTTTGATTTGGTAGCTCTTGTGCAATGAGAGGTTTTCTTTTTAAGGTATTAAAAAAAACTTAGTTTCCAAGAACTCTATAGATGGCGTTGAACTTACTATGATAGTTGGTGCCAAAGCCAAAACGCTTGAAAAAAAATATTGTGTCACGTCACATACTCTCGTTGACTGACACTTTCATTTGCTTAACCTTCCGAATATAACCTAGTTTTCTCGCGCTTTGTTAAAATCAGTTTTTTTAGGTTCCGTTCTTTGCATTATCATACTAACTCCTAGCGCCATCTATCCAGCAACTAGGGAAGAGCTAAAAAGAAAATCCCTCATTGCTTTTTGCTGCCTGACATTTCATGGAATTTCATAACATGGTATGATGGTCATGGTATCATTTCAAATAACCAAAAAATAGAGTGAAAGAAAATGATTTCTATGGTTTTGTTTCAAGCTAATTATTTGTGTCACAGTTTTTAAAAGGTTCACAAGTATAGTCATTTAAATATAAAAGTAAAAGTCATTAAGCATTAATTATTCGTACACGTCATTAAAGATTTCTTCAGGTGAATAAGTGCATTATTAACGAAGTAAGTACCCAAATGATTGGGAAATTTTAATTAATCGCCCTTTATTGCCCATAGGCTAATTACAAATTAATGTAGAACTAATTTATGAGAGTAAGTTACAAATGGACGTAAACTACGTAAGTATAGCCCATGTTTATCCGTTCCAGATAATTATAATGCAAGAAACGATGGGTGTGGGGTTCGACGCCCACGCAAAAAATACTACGTAAGGAATGTGGTTTCAACAGGATAGGTATAAAGAACATTATTATAATAACATTCTTTTGTGGGGAGATTTTATATTAACTGGTACGAAATATGATCATTGTCAATGAAGAATTTTCAGTTTTCATTATTTTTATGGCACGACGGGCTCATGTCAGAACTAAGAAAATTGAGAGGGGAAATAAAAAGAAAATCATGGTGCATCGACCCCAAGTAATATTGAAGCAAGGAGTTCTGCCAGCCAGGTAGAAAAAGAAAAACGCTATTCAGCAAATCAGATTTTTTACTTTTTAATTCATCATCTGCCTAGCCTTTTTCCAACTATTTTGTGGTCGGCTTCCAGTCTAACCGGATGCAGCTGAGTACCAGTATTTTACATGGAGCGACTGCCTTTCTGACCTCCACAACCCAGTTCATACTGGGTAATACGATACCACTTTGGTAAGACTGGTTGTCAGACTTTTTGGGCCACTAACTACCTGTAACGACTGTCAAAGACAGACAAATGACAGCCGGTACCAACAGCTTAACGTGCTTTCCGAGGCACGGAGGAAACTCGGTATGTAATGGGTGGTCACCCATCCATAGACCAACCTAGGCAAGCACGGCTTAACCTAAAGATCGACCCGAGCGGTTGTTATTATTTAGCCACGAGCTCCTCCTACCGCCTAATTTTTCAATTCAGAAACAGAATTTACCTGGGGTCTAAAATCCAATTATCCTAATATGATTCTGCTAAAGCGGCCAGTTTAGGCCCCCTGATCATCTTAAAATAAGTCAAACAAAATAATTACCTCGTGTAATTGTGCAAAAAGACTATGAGGTAATGATTGCCATAACTCTACCTTCCCATGGTCTATCTATAGTTTAAGATACGCTTAAAGGGATCTGAGAAACCAGTTCGTCACCTTTACTAAGCCAATGTATTTTGTTCCTTAAGAATTTAGGGCAGAAAAAATGATAATCTTTCTCTGCGGCAGTCACGAAGTACTGTAGCCCATTATTTTAGGGCAATAAACCTTTAATAGTCGTTAGTGCATACGAAACAGTGCCTGTGGGTGTCACAATAGTAGCACAGATCTTGACGATTGCTCTCGACCTGAGCTGATCTAACCGATACCCCATGTTTCTCCTGAATGTGCGAGTAAGATAGCAATACTTACTATAAAATTACGGAAGTAGGTTTTGAGTAGTGTTGTACCGAATTAACTAAGAAAAATCGACTAACTAAAAGTTTGACAAATATTGTAGAAGCGTCAATATGATTGATGAATACCCAGTAAATTAATGGTATAATAATTAAGAAATAAATTAACGTTAATAGCTTTAAAGGCCATGATAAAATTCTTGACTCTGCCTTATCGCTGTGGTTTGTGTTGGGCCATTGTTGACGAACACTACGGAAATAGACTATCCGTTGATATGGTTTGTTTATTGCATCTATTGAACACTTGATTTGTGGACTTACGTAAGAATCTAATTGAGGGTTAGTTATCTTATGAGTTTTAGTAGAAAGACGATGAATTCGATGATGATTTGTTTCACAGTTCAAACGTTGTGCTTGTTGTAAGTCATAATTAAGTCATTTAATCATTTGTTAACACAGGTACAATAAATAGTTGTTACAAAAAGATTACAAGCGCGCTATGTTATGCCCGAAGGCGTACAAATATTCATAGAGGTCATTGACATTAAAATTGATTATCTTTAAAATTATATTAGTGGAATGCAAGTATCCGCTGATAGAATGCGTTCCTGACGTCTATCAGTTGGTACAAAAATTTAGCACGAATGTAAAAGTGGTAATCGAGAAACAATCGACTACTTTCGAATAACTCGACTATTACCTGGCCCTGTGCACATCCCTAGCTAAAACATGTGGGCGTCAGGCGATATGACTGCCTATAGAAAGGTTGTCTCCCTGTTGCGACATCACTGGCCACTCTAACCAGTTATAACGTAAATAAAAATAATAAACATATAAGTGTTGAATCTGATTATGTTGTTCTGTTGTGGAGTTTTGGCTTCGAGATCAATAGAAACTTGATTGAGAAGGTGCTCGAAAAAACCAAATTCAATTTGGATTAAATTGGTTTTCTTCTTCTTATATGAAATGTAGTATTCGTTTATGATATTGTTGTTATATTTAGCGAATATTAAAAGAGCAGAAGAACATAAAAGTCAAACCCTTATTAATAGAAGACAAAAAGATATTGTTTGTCCTAAATAATGAGATCACCCGCATCATGTTTTCTTGGTAATCCCGCACCATTTGAGTCATTTCTGTGGTGATATTTCTATAAAATTATATTCTTAGAATATATTTTAGTTTGCCCTATGGAAGTATTTTCTGCACTGTTTGTCAATCAAGAGTCACAAGCTGTATTTTGATCCAATTAAAATATTATTTCTTGGCTTGAGTGATTAAGCATCACCTGACACCTTTATTTTAGCTGCGATAATAACACGATTTATTTTCGGTTTTGTCGACACCGAACGTTAATGTTTGACTTAAAATGGTGCCATTACCGTGACAACGAGGTCGACGCACTTTGAGTGAATTTCAAAAGAATTGCAAAAAGGTTGGAAGTCCCGGGACTTGTAAACAAGTTTGTAGAAAAATCGATGAGTTGCTGGCTGAAACCCAAATAGTTGAGCATCACACTGTTTTTCTTGTCTTTCTGGTTAAATAAACTTTCCGAAATTTCCGTATCAATACAGGAAATATTGTGAGGGAAAACAATATTACCTAAATAATTAAATAAACTTTGGGATTATGGGTTTTTTCATGTAGTATTTATTCTATTGGAAAAGTGCCCAATCATAGCAGAAAAAGTAACATCAAAACAGATATTCCTGAGCTTAATATCATCGCAAATTATTCAACAGGACTCAAGACAAAGGGAAGAAACTCGTAAGCAAGAAGTTATTTTCAAGAATTAAAATAAAACATCAAGTTTAAGAGTAAACCAGTGTCGCAATGCAAGTATTCCAAAGAGAGGATACGAATGGCAGGGATTAAGTATCATCAAGATATCTTCAAGAGACTTTTATTAAACTAAAATGTTTGCAGTTTGGAGTTGGTGCCAACTTTATAGTGGGCGGTCGCCATTTTGTTATAGACTGAAGTATTCTGTTTCCGGACCTAAGTAATAAAAGATGTGAGAAGATTTTTGAGTGGTGTACAAATATGCAGATACGCGTTAATAGTATAGCAAGAAAAAGTGGTTTCATTAACCCGTATGCTCCCGGCCGTGCCTCCAGAGGCACAGTGCATTGTTATTTTAATTGTGTCTGTAATTGCGGGTATTGAAGTGCTACGCTTAAAGATTACCTACATACATGTAAAATATTTTGAAATGATTTTCTGATTGTAGAGTGAAGTGTCTTCAGACAGTGGTAATATTTGTGACGATTGGTTTGCTGCTGCGCTGCGTGTCACGGGTTTGATTCCCGCACGGAACAAAATATGTTTGTATGGCTTACACAGGTTGTACCGGGTCTGGCTATTTATTTGTCTATGTGAGTTTAAATGTTTGGAAACGCATCCACGATACCGGTGAAATTCCTACTGTTGAACAAAGTAACAAAAAAATATGCGAGGACATACTCAGACTTTGTTTGAAAATTGGTGCAAATGATTCATTTTTGCAAGGAATCTGAGCGCTCCTAGACTAGACAGCCTAGATCCTAGCTTAGACAAAGTAACATTGTTCATTTGTCGATGGAAAAATAAAAAAATGTAAGTATCTGATTGACATAAGCAAACGAAAATCTTAAAGGTCAATGCTGTTGCAGTTCTTGTAGGAATGCATTACTCTTGGAAAGCGAATGCCTCATCATGGGTCAGCTAATCAGCTTGATCAAGCAATCAAAATTACATCACAAGTTGCTAAGTTCATGTCTTTTGTGATAAGTACCAAATACAGTAATGACATTCATTAAAATATGATTAGGAAAGTGCAGTATCGGATAAGAGAATACGAAAGAGCAAAGTTTATCGATTGGTGATTATAATTGATAACACAAAGACGTCTCGTGTCACGGAATGCATTGTTAGCTTTATTTTATCCGCCTTCTGTAAATTTGGATTTAGTAAAGAGTAAATTAATAAGTTAAAATGTGCACATTTTGATTGTCTACAGTTTGCATTGTCTATGGATGATTACTTTTCTGTTTGGTTATCGTGGTTGATAAGGCTCTAAAAACTAAAGTAATTCAAACGCATACGCAACCAATACTATTCTGTTGCGCCTGTTGCGCCATCATGCTAATTAATATTGAGAGGAACATCTCGTCCGATACATTAATTAAAATTGATTTCGTAATTGAAAAGATTCCATGATTTAAATAATACTTGATTATGCCTGCGGCTTCGCCCGCTTGAAGATCGATAATTGTCCCACGGGATCATACTACCGAGATGAAAAGTATTCTAGGTGTTAATCCAGGCTATAAACTATCAGTATGCGAAATTTCATTCAAATTCGTTCTGCAGTTTTGCGTGAAGCAAACATCCATCCATCATTCCACAACTTTCGCATTTATAACTTTAAGTAGAATTACATAGATTGATGATAAATAGGCATGGTATTGGTAGTACGTACTATGGATAGTGGTGTCTGTAAATTATAGTTCTGGGATTTCCCAATCCTATTATGTCGGTGCCTCTGAATGCCTCTGATGTCTTTTGATATTTGATAAGGCCATCCGTAGTACTGCCTAAGTGCCTACGCGTATGAATCCAACCATCAGCAGCGAATGGCTGCAGGGCCCCACTATTGCATTAAAGTAAGCGAATAACCAGATGTACATAGACAACGTTGCTATTCACATTAATAAGTCGCAATTACTCTACCAGTCAGGTCAGTTACAACTTCAGATTTAAGGGCATGATAAATTAACTGATCCAAACTGAACTACGAAGAATCACACATAAAGTACTTACAGGATAATATCCGTGATTTTCTTTTGTTTTGATTTTGATGAGCTCCCGATATTTCGACGCTGTTGCGAGCATCATGAATTCATGATCCCACCCGCATACCTCTTCAGTATTCCCGCGATCATGATGCTTGCAATATCGGGAGCTCATCAAAATCAAAACAAAAGAAAATCACGGATATTATCCCCTAAAGTACTTTAAGTGTAGTGAAAAACCGTGAAAGTCTAAAACAGTGTATGAAGAATCAACTTCATTAACACTGCAGTACTGATGAGAGATCCACGTACGGTAATAAACTACTGTGCCCAGTGTGGTCAGACACTCAATTATACCTAGACAGCTGTAAGATTGCGTTATCATATTAACTCACTGAGCAACTGTGAAATAACATGCCCTTTGTAATACCAATTTTTAAAGGTAAACCTTGCGCAACGAATGTTAACATGAAAAAATGAGATGTTTTACGCGCTCGTGTTAAAATCTTTAAAACATGTTAATAGGTAAGTGGAGCGCCTGTTAATTGCATTGATTGATATGCAATGGGATGTTTTAATTTTTCACGCGCACCCATTTTTGGGTGTTCCGCTTATTTTTGTTTTAATCAGCAGTAATTAGCTGTGGCGAGCCATCGATCTGCGTTGTTTCGACAGCTGTGCGGTGGTCTCATTTGTATGGGAAATGTACCCACTTTTTTACCTTCGTGCATAATGTTAGCACGTCTATTTCTGACCGTACCAAGATCTTATGATACCCTGTGTTGTAACCAGTCAGACAAAACTGAGGAGAACCAGTTGTCGTTGGATTGTAGGCGACGAAATTGGGAATTCTGTGGTAGATTTGTAACACTTTGAACTGTACGCCTCCGTCCCTTTGTTTGCTTGAAAAGTGCTTTTGCTTGATTACTGCTTAACAATCGGTGCTCAAACTGTAAATCTAATATTTTTGTAACTTTCTGAAAAGAAGACTCTAGCTCAAATAAAATTGTCTCTATCAGTCTTTTGAAAAATCATAGTAAAGTGCACAATGCATGCAAATCCTGCAGAGCAGGAGAAAAATTGTCGTTCTTTTTTCGACGTATATGGGAACCGAGTTTTCTGCTACTAATTTCACATTTTCACACAATAACTAGTCTTTTCAGACCAAAGAGTCGTGCTAATTTAATGGTTGTTCGCAAGATTCTTAGTTGAGTCGAGTTATTTCGTAATTAGTCGGTGCATTTCATGTCATGGTCAGGCGGGCAGTCCTGCACAACTCTGTTGCTAGAAAAGTTTAGGTCGATGCAGTTTTAAATCGATTACTTCGCAATGCTAATCGAGGTTTTTGCACATCTGGACTTTTTTGGCGTTTAGTTTAAATAACCGATTCATCGTAATATTTGTATGTCTCGTTCTATTGGTTGCGAACGTTTCAGAGGTGCATAAGGTAATGAGGTTGATTTCCAGCTCGGGCAAAACTTTCCCATCAGGATTTTTTTGTTGGGTCCGGAGTTTGGATTTGAGTCCACTATTACTTACATGAGACTCAAACATAATTGGGTGAGATTTGAGTGAACCTACTATTTAATTGGATATATTAACCTTATCCTTCGGGGAGAGTGATGTTAAAAATGTTTCAATAAATACTGAACCTTAGCTCTTAGTTTCTAGAGTACAAAATAGGGTAAGGGCGTCACAAGTATTAATATAGAAGGGCTTATATCGTTAAATACATTATGTTGTGTATACCAAGTGAAAGACCGAAGCCAACAAAATAAAAGTGTCAGATTACGACAAACACAGCTTTGTTTTCTAAGTAAAACTAATGATTGATTATACTTGGCTTCAATACAACGTTAAGTGGGCATCAATATGGATAGAAGTCAAGATTCGTAATTTATTGCTTAGAATTTGTTGTAAAAAGTTTCGTTACAAGATGAGCTCAATTTATTGGACCAGTTTACTTTCACTGTTTTTTATTTATTAATATAAAGGTAAATTAGAAATAGGAAAGGAAAATTAGATTGTTTTGACCTTTTAAGTTGTAATAGAAGAATCCAATTTAAATGAAACCCATATGCAAAATGACAATATAAGTTCAAGAATCCACCTAAGAACCTACACACATCAAAAAGTTTGTGATCACTAGCTTACGCTGATATAATTTTTTATATTGAACTTTAAAAAAAAATCTTTGTTGTGTATTTCTTTAAATATAAATACCTTGTTTCAAATTAAAATAAATCTATATTTTAAATAAAGAATCTAAAAAGAAAAAGAAATTATAATAATATAATCTACCGTAACTAAAAAGATTTCGAATTTTCCAAGTGATCATTTTTGTGATGTGTGTATGTATGTTAATCTACTAAGATATATTATTAGGGTTACACAAAGCCATGTGAGAGTATAACTTATTTAATTTAAGTGCCTTGGTGCAAACCGTTTTTGAAACACACAAGTAAAACACCGCGTTAATTTGTTTCAAGAAATCATCAGAAAAAACTGGACCGTGTTCCATTAAAATATGGTGTCAATGAATTGAGAAATAGATAACGAAATGTCAGCTTACGTAAGCATAAACTGATAAACGAGCGTAATTTCCAAATAAATCGTTACGATAATTCTTATAGGCATTTAAAACATGGGACCCCTGACTGGAAATTTGAGTCAGGCCTGACCTTTTTACATGATCTGTGTCATTCTTGTGGGCCATATGTGAGTGGTACCAAATGTCAGGTGCCGTGGTTCAAGCCCATTCAGAATACCAACATTACCCAACGATCAGTAACCCCATCAATCAATCGTTCAGAGGTTATGATTATCCTCAATTTAAAGTATAAGTAACAAAAGGGTAACTTGGATCCAATGATATTTCGAAAGCATGTAAAGTTCATGCAAATAATTGTAAAACATATTTTTAAAGTGACAAAAAGTAATTGGGATTGCGTATGGTATGTTCACAACTTATTACTTTAGCAATGATTGATGACAGTGGCGTGTGTTTCATCAAGTGCGTTTTAACGGTTCCCCACGAGATTACATTGACGTGTATGAAAATTGTGTAACATTTTAATGTATAAAACATGCCCAGATATAGGTCAACGGGTTGTATTTATAATTTCTCAGAATGGTGTGATTGCGCGGATGTTTGCTGGGTGCGTGCACTTCATTGCGCCTCATGTGTACTTAAGGCGAGTTTTATAATGCAAAAAAGCATATGATTCACTGCAATAAATAAAACCAGAAAAATATATGATATTCTTCAGGATATATGGTAGTACGATAGTGTTTTGAAAACATAATAAGTACAACAAATTTTATTCGATAAAAAGAAATCACGAACCTATCTCTAAAAATTTCTTTTAACAAGTAAAACCATACTAACATACATGCGATCATTCTGATTTTTTTGGCAAATAATTCTACAAGCAACATATTAGCGTCATAGTGTTTTACTTTTTTAGTCCAATCAATAGATTTTTTGCAAATCGCAAAAAACCACTAATTTCGCACTATTCGACCGCAGTGACTGACGTAACAACCATTTTGTAGTGCAAGCTGATTAGAACTTTATTCTAACAGGCTTTCAAACGAAGTTTGAACCACCACAAATAGAGTTGCTAATTTAGCTCCTGTAATCGCCTTAACACTTCACTGGAAGTTTATTCGAGATGAATTACATTGTATTGTATCGATATTATTTGATTTGTTTATGTAACCAATTTAGAAGTCTAGGAACTTTTATATCCGTTGTAAAATTTTCACGGGAACTGAGTGTAAAGTAGCGCTCTTTATTTACATTAATTAAAATGTCTTCTACGGCTCTAAAAATGATGCTTTTGTTTACAAATAGTCATCATTCGCAGAGCGGGAAGCCCATTTTATTCGCGTGTCGTGCGTACGTGATTGACCGCAGGTATTATCACGTTACGCTTGGGATTTTTGTCTTATTGTGATTTTTAATTTCTAATTGAAATGATGGCAAACAAAACTCAAAGGAGGTCTTTCATAAGTGTTAGAGCTGGTAAACTGAAAATTGTTTTTAATGAACATTCCAGGATAAGTTGTAGAATGGTCGTACCAGGATCTTACTATATAAAGGGTGTAAAACACCTCTTAACGAAGCCGAAAGGCACTTGTTCTCCTCGTCATTGCGATCATTTTTTTGTTCGACACCATACCTAGGAACCTTCTAGTTACGGAGATATGGGGGGTCAAAGTTCCAACTTTTTGACAAGTTTTTTTTTTTTAATACAAGTTTTTAATGTAAGATTTTTACGCCTCCTCAATCCCCGTACTATTCAATCCTTCACCAGCACAATGTTTTGAGTGCGTTACATTGAGTTCTACCACAAACATGATTTTTCACCCCAAAAAAAAATCGTTTCAGCAATAATCTTTGCGTTAAGTTACTCAGTTTGATGTAAGTACAGAACGCTTGGTTGACGGCTTCGTGATGGGGTCTTTTACACCCTGTATACCTAATTACTGTTCACGTGGTAAGTAGTACAAGACCAGTTCCATACTCTATGTGTCATCCTTCACATTTTGCTATCATGACTTCAAAAGCTATCCATTTCAGGTTATCTTGATTGCACTGAAACGCCATTGCGTCTGCAGCGAAGCAGCATCCATATCATTAAACTCCGTTACTAATATTATCTTTCATTTAAATTCGAATGCCGTTATTCCTTTAAGAAAAGGATGAATGGCATCGAGCCAAACGGTTTAAAGCTTTTATGGCAAACATAACAATGATTGAATATGAGAACCTTTATGAGAACATGATTCACTACGGTATTAGGTATATTCACATGACTGTTTTGTGGTTTTTATATAGCGTGTTTTATGTGGAAACGTGTAGTCACACTTCAGGGTGTGGCCGACAAGGAAACTAAATGCATGGGACAGCTTATAATTTTGTCGCATTTTCAGCTGAAAAATGGGACAAAATTATAAGCTGTCCCATGCATTTAGTTAAGGCGACTACAGGAGCTAAATTAGCAACCCTATTTGTGGTAGTTCCAACTTCGTTTGAAATAAAGCGAAATGAGTGTTTTTTTGCGATTTACAAAAAATTGGACAAAAAAATTAAAACACTATGATGCTAATATGTTGCTTGTAGAATTAGTTGTAAAAAAAATCTGAATGATCGCATGTATTTTAGTATGGTTTTTAAGAATTTTTTAGAGATAACTTTGTGATTTTTTTTATCGAGTAATATTTGTTGTATTATGTTTTCAAAACACTATCATACTAGTATATATCCTGAAGAAAATCATATATTTTTCTGGTTTTGTTTATTGCAGTGAATCATATATGCTTTTTGCATTATAAAACTCGCGTTTAGTTCCTGTAGATCAAAGTAGGAATTTAAGTTTTGAATGGGACAGCTGATTTTCTGTCGGGAGTGAGAGAGGAAGACCGAGGTAACGATGGATGAATTGTTTGAGGAGTGATAATAAGAGAAAAGGGAGTAAATTAAAGCGTGACGGTTGGCAGGGGACAATGGAAGAAAAAAACGTGTTGCGCCGACCACAAGTAACAGAATAAGTGCAGGAATATGATGATGACGATGTCGCTTGCATGGCTAATGTTGATCAGTTTGATGGACCACACTCTTAAATCCACAGATTTCTGATTGGAAAGACGTAAGTTAGTACCTAACACAGTGCAACTATAGTTGGTGCCAGTTAAGATGAGAATAGCGGTCATTGACCCACCTACATTTATTAAAGTTCTTAACTTGGAAAACCAAAAATAAGTCTGTTCAAGTCTTGAATCGTCATCTAACGTGATCTTCAACATTTTTTCTAATGAAAAACGATACATGGTTTATTTCTTTTGGTTCGTACGAAGTGATATTAGGGAAAGGGCAATGACCGCTATTCTCATCTTAACTGGCACCAACTATAACTCTTAATGGGTTAAGGCTAGACTTGCACTTGGAATTCTTGTGACGTCACTGTTTCGTGTCTTCAGTCTTGTTGGCGACGAGTTTGCAGTAACTAATTTATTACTCTTACTGCGATTGATGTTGCAAAGTTGTTTGCTTTTTTATTGTTTGTTGTAAATTAAACTAATTTCTAGATTTTGTTGATGTTTTTGTCAGTTTTATTTCTTCAGTGTCTTATAAAGGATCAGTGGTGTTTTTATATAACTTGTTAATTTTTGTTGTTTTTTTTCTTAGCCTGTAGTATCTCACTCCTGGCTAAAAGCCGCTTTGACTTCTTCCATTAAATTACCCCTTTAAAGCTTAAATACACATCATATTTTTCCGTCAATTTTACCGTTAATGTTATTAGCTGTTAGTTTTTATATAAAAAGTAGTTTGTTCTGAGCAGCGGATATTGGAAAATGGGGTTGCGCAGGAAATCCGTGTATCGATCGCTATTGAAAGGCACTTCACCTGATTGTGTGTTGTCAGCTTAATGAAGATTTTCTACTTATAATGTATTTATTGTTTATAGGATTATATTGACTATATAGTTCATGAAGGACAAACTGTGAATATTGGGTTTCCTTTACTACTACTTACTATGCTACTGCTAATACTCGAATTTAGATCAGCAAAATGTGATGATTCTGATGATGCAGGTTAAGTTTAGAACTTAAGGCGGTACCCCGAGCAAAATTAGCAACTCTATTTGTGGTGGTTCAAACTTCGATTGAAATACTGTTAGAATAAAGTTCTAATCAGCTTGCACTACGAATTGGTCGTTACGTCAGTCACTGCAGGCCGAATTGTGCGAAATGAGTGGTTTTTATTCTTTATAAAATCAAACTTACGTCTTTTGGAAAAAATAAAACGACAATTATGTTCATTATTAAATTGCCTATCCATTAGTATAAGTAGCAAATCAAAATAATGGTTACTTTACGAGGAGTAGCATTTTATAAATCATTATTTCTCATTTCTATGGTTTCGTTGTGAGGGGATTTATTAAACATTAAGCAACTTAAAAAAAAAATATGAAACGACAATTTTGGAGTCAAGGATATGTAGTAATTTAATGTATTTTTATTAGTTGGTATTTCTTTTGGATAAAGAGGAGTAGGCTCCGAAAAACTGCTTGCTCAAGGTCATTTGCTCGGGGAGCCGCCTTAATCCTTTCCGATACTAAAGAAATTTTATCTTAAGAATGTGAGAACATACATGGTGTTCGTGAAAAAGTTGAAGCGATAAACGCATGCTTCGACTCTGACTAAGCATTGTAACTACATGATCCTGTCTTGATATTTACTAAATAAATCAAAAGGCTATAAAGCAGACATTTTTAAGTGTAAACTTAGCTTGGTTCATTGAAATTAATGAGTTCGAAGTTCACACTTGATTGACAGCCCTGTCGAGTTCTTTGATAAGATTCGTGTTTAGGGTACAAAAATGTTGTTAACTCAATTTGTCCCTTTTTTTACTGTTGGAATACTTCTGTGTTTATCGTATTTCGTGTAAACAATTTTGAAGAGTCATGTTAAAAAGTAAACATATTATTTCTGACTCGATCACAACCGTTAACTATTCCGAAATTATTACCTACTTCAATTGGGTTCAATAAACAAACAGTTATACAAACATGTGCCCACATGTAATTCACACATAGTTCATAAAAATACCTAGTTTTATGAACTTGTCTTGTAAATATTGTACAAATGTTGAATGAACAATTAGCTTAATTAGAGAAGGGACAAATAAGTTTACCGGTCAGGGTTCATTCATTTATAAGTTATTAGCTTTTATTTACCCGCGACTTCGCCCGCTTGGTGGCTGGAAATTATTCCAGGGGAGTACGACTAGTGTCCTTGGAATATAAAGCATCGTATGACCTTTTTTTTTCCTTTATCGGATGGGAAATCATCAAATGATTCCTCCCGCTCTGGGCGGAGCAGGAGGGAGTGTCAGACTTTTACTGACTAAAACCCATCCATTTTCCTTCATCGCCCTTTGTGTTCCGGGGCCACGGTATCTCTTTCGAACAGTCCCGCAACCCCGGCAGGCATCGGTCCTTGCGGACCCCTTCCTTTTGCTGACTGTCTTTGAAAGCATCGTATGACCTAAGTTCCTAAGTTCATGATCTTTCTGCTGTGAAATCCGATCAGCAGGTAATGCGTGAAAAGGTTACAGACTGACAGGGATATAGAATTACTTTCGAATCATTAAAAAGTTCCTGCACACACAAAAGGTGACCTTTGTTTGAAAAATGATAAAATCGACAGAAGAATAAGATTTCATCATGATTTACAGTTAAGTATACCCCGATGAATCAGCAAAGATAATTACTTAAATAAAAAAGTAAAATGGAAGTTGAACGAGGAAGTTCCGCAGGCAAAAGTTGAAATATAGACTAATACATATTTTAAAATAGATGAGGAAGTGTACCATGTAGGTATAAAAGTGATCAATTTATTTTTTGTTCACCTGTGACCTGTGTATAGGTATTTCCGTTGCGTCATCAACAGAGTTCCTCATCTGCCTAGAATTTTCCCAGTTATGTTGGGGTCGGCTTCCAGTCTAACCGGATGCAGCTAAATACCAGTATTTTACATGGAGCGACTGCGTATCTGACCTCCACAACTCAGTACTGGGTAATACGATACCCCTTTGGTAAGACTGGTTGTCAGACTTTTTGGGCCACTGACTACCTGTGTCGACTGTCAAAGATCTACAAATGACAGCCGGGACCAACTGCTTAACGTGCGTTCCGAGGCACGGTGGAAACTCGGTATGTAATTGGTGGTCACCCGTCCACAGACCAACTTAGGCAACCTAAAGATCGACCCGAGCGACTGTTATTATTGACTGTTGTTAATAATTAGTGCTGTCCTGACATTGACTTTTTAATCAATGTCTGGTCTACAACATGAAACTGGCTGTTAAGACATCGGTCAGTTGCCATAGAGGAAAAAAACGCCCTCCTTCCGACTCAATCTTAGTCACCGACTTATGACACGGGACCTAAAGGAAGTGATCTATTTGTGGTCGTGACCTGTTATGTACTTCCACTTCCGCTCGCGCTTCCATAAGATTCGTAGGTAGACCGAAATGCCAAGTATCTTCTCCAATTATACCAGTATATATGCATTTTTTTAGAATTCCACTACAGATGATTGCTATAAAAGTAAACGGGTGTGCAAGTCTTTGGCAGAAGCAGGCAATGTACAGTCGGGGTCTTTTCCGCCTGACCATTTTAATTTTTTTTCGCTTAAAACATGCGGGGGCGTCGAGCCACGCCCCCTTAAAGTTTGGGCCTAGGAAAGCCTCAACTTTGGCGCGCAAAATAACAATAACTCTCGATTGGAATGAGGGATTTTCTTTTTAGCTCTTCCCTAGTCGCTGGATAGATGGCGCTAGGAGTAAGTATGATAATGCAAGGAACGGAACTTAAAAAAACTGATTTTGACAAAGCGCGAGAAATGTAGGTTATATTCGGAAGGTTAAGCAAATTAAAGTGTCAGTCAACGAGAATATGTGACGTGACACAATGTTTTTTTGTTCAAGCGTTTTGGCTTTGGCACCAACTATCATAGTACGTTCAATGCCATCTATAGAGTTCTTGGAAACTATGTTTTTTTTTTAAAACCTCAAAAGGAAAACCTCTCATTATTCTCGTGCGTCGTCGGTGCGCTCGGCCGATTCGGTATCTTTTCATTCATTATTTATATACAAAGTCAACGGGGCTGGGCTAGAGAGCGTTTCTATGTTGCGAGTGCAAGCAAAAATAAGCTTAGTGGTGGTCAGGCGGGAGTGTCCTCGATCGTACCTGCCTAAAATCTGACGCCTAGAAAGGAGTAGAGGTAAGATACTTACTAGATGCTATTATATGATGGTACCTACTATATTCCCATGAAAGGTTTGCTATTTTATCTGCAATCTAGGTCTTAACTTCAAATACGTATGAATTATGATTGATTGAACGTGAGCCCGCTATGAAAGCGTGTCGCACGATGTATGATCGATGTACCACTCCTATTTCTCTGATAATATTGTCCAAAGTAATGTAGGTTTGGTCTAAAACAATGAATATCTTATATTTATCTAACACTAGCGGACGTCATGCGGTTTCACCCGCGTAGTTCCCGTACGGGAATATATACCGAATAAAATATAGTCTATGTTACTCGCTGATAATGAAGCTATTCATTGCTGGAAGAATTTTTCAAATCGGTTCAGTAGTTTTTAAGTTTATTCGTTACATACAAAATTATAAATATACAAATCTTTCCTCTTTATAATATTACTAGCTGACGTCCCGCGGTTTCACCTGCGTAGTTCCCGTTCCCGTGGGAGTACGGGAATAAAATATAGCCTATAGCACTCACGAATAATGTAGCTTTCTACCAGTGAAACAATTTTTTAAATTGGTTCATTACTTCCGGAGATTACCCCCTACATACAAACTTACAAACATACAAACTTACAAACAAATGTTACCTCTTTATAATATTAGTATAAATTAGTATAAATATAAATATTTTATACTTAGTATAGATAGAAAACGAGGGCGACGCGGGAGTAAAGGCCTGAAAACCAACTGCATACAGCATACACGAGTTCTTATTTTTCTTTTCTTTATGAAATTGTCTGAAGCCTTGGTTGTACCCATACCCA
Organism: Xestia xanthographa; assembly: GCA_905147715.2. Classification (NCBI taxonomy): domain Eukaryota; kingdom Metazoa; phylum Arthropoda; class Insecta; order Lepidoptera; family Noctuidae; genus Xestia; species Xestia xanthographa. Next base: position 21,970,893 of record LR990655.1, read on the forward strand.
CATTTCGTGGAATGATAGATATTTTCAAAATAAAGCCAACCTTGCAAAGGTTTATTGACGCATTACTCCGTGGAATATTTACATAACACCTATCCTTTAGGTACCAACTATCCATATGTATAAGTTCGAGGATTACTGCACATATTATTGGCATTTTAATGCGTCTTCATTGGTTCTTCAGAGAGCCTGAGAATGTATTGTTCATAATAATACAGAGACTTAATTTAGGTAAGATGTCTTAGGTGTGAGACAGAAAGATAGGATACCGGTATTAATCATTTTTGAGAGAACAATATGCCAATAAATCGTGTAAATAATATCTGGTGTGGCTAATATCTATGACTAGACCATAGACTTGGATTTTCCAGTGCAGTTTTACAATGAGGTAACTACATATTTGTCATCACAACCAAAGGAAGTAGTAAACACATCGTGTGTTTCATAATTAAATTAAAGAAATGACCTACATTGTTGGGACTAGCTAGAAGTATAAAATTTTGCTCTAGGGAAGAAGTTTGAAAAACACTCATCCCGATTGAAGTTAGTATGAAAGTCTGTAATTTGGGAAATTCTTAAACCGTTAAATCCATACGATTTCAATTATTAAGAATCGCTACCAAAATACCATACATATATACCACTAGCTGACCCACGCAACTTCGTCTGCGTCACATAAGAGAGAAAAAGCTAACAAAAGGAATACATTTTCCCCGTTTTTGCAACATCTTTCATTTATGCTCCGCTCCTTTTGGTCGTAGCGTGATGTTATATAGCCTATAACCTTCCTCAATAAATGGGCTATCCAACACAAAAATATTTTTTCAATTCCAACCAGTAGTTCCTGAGATTAGCGCGTTCAAACAAACAAACAAACTCTTCAGCTTTATAATATTAGTATAGATATACCTACATATAATTCAGGTACCTAAGTAACATAACATCACGCCTGTAATCCCCGATGGGTTAGGCAGAGGTGTATCTAATAGAACCCCCACATTTCGTCAGTTTTGTTTAAGTCCCATGTAATTTAGGCTCACCCAGACTATTGCCATAAACCGGGCGCAAATCCAGACTCCGTGATGGCTGCTACTGAGAAATTCCTGCTGGAAAAACCCAATAACACTTTGCCCGACCTGGGAATCGAACCCATGAACTCATGCTCAGTAGTTGAGCTTGCGTCCACGAGGCAGTGAAACTAATAAACCTAGGTAATGAAATTAAGTAATCTATTTACTATCTATATCTATAGGTACTAATATTATAAAGAGGAAAGATTTGTATTTTTGGGTTTTTGTATGTTACGAATAAACTTAAAAACTACTGAACCAATTTGAAAGATTCTTTCAGCAATATATAGCTACATTATCAGCGAGTAACATAGGCTATATTTTATCCCCGTAATACTCCCACGGGAACGGGAACTACGCGGGTGAAACCGCGTGACGTCCGCTAGTGTCATAAGTATTGAGAGTTGAGACAAATACTAAAAGCTACACCTTTCAGTTTCAATACGAGAGCTATCGGCAATAGCGTCAATTGAGTGTTAAGTCATTGGCAGCCAGTATATTATCTACTAGCGGACGTCACGCGGTTTCACCCGCGTAGTTCCCGTTCCCGTGGGAGTACGGGGATAAAATATAGCCTATGTTACTAAGTAAAGATGTGGCTTTTTAATGATGAAAGAATTTTTAAGATCGGTCGAGTAGTTTTACAGTTAAATCGTAACAAACACACAAACAAACAAAAAATTAATCTTTCCTCTTTGTAATATTTGTTATAGAAGTATAGATACCTATCTGATGTACAGACTTAAATCAATCACTTCCCCTGTAAGTGTCTACAGTTCCCGCCACATTTTTTGATCTTGGTTACATTACTGAAAAGAAAGTGAAGGTTCGTTCAATTAAAGTAGATCATTAATTATTATTCTTTGATCAAAAAGGTCTTTGTTCACGACAACAGCATCGTATAAGCAGGTATGTTTCATTCTGTTGATGATCAAAAATAGATTTTCTCGGTCGGTCAGTTAGTACGTTCATTGAATCAATTGTTTCCTTCCGTTCTGCCTGACTTCTGACATCTTAAGTTTTTTTTTCTTTGATCAATTTATTGCTCTCTTCAATGTCGTGATGGCCGTTTAAGTTCCCCTTTATGTTAGAATTATGGCAATTTTTCGAACACTAAGCGAGCAACGGGCATTGAATTATAAGTTTATTTTATAATTGAATTCTTATTTCTTACGTTTATACAACCAACGGTTATTTTATAATATACTTCTCGTAATCACCTATTTAATGACAGTTCATTAAAGTTAATTGCTTTCTTATAAAGTGTCAATGTGGTTATCGAAAACTGTGTTCATAAAATTAATTCGGTTGTGTCATAAAAATGGGTATTTATTCGTAAATATAAATTGATGTTGCTCGTGTGATTAGATTCGGATGCAAAGCTGTTAATAAGCTCTATTACGTATAAAATTATAATATTGGATATCTTTAACCGGTTAGTCTTCCTTGGATTTTCCCTAAACGATTTTTCTCGTAAGTTAATGAGTGTAGCGTACAGTTAACAATTTACACAATTTATTGTTTGTGTTGACGAAACGTTTTGATGTAATTATGCTAATGAATATTGATTGATATAGGTATACAGGTTATGGAACTAACAAGTCCAGAATTTCTGATTAGAGCCTTGACTGTCAATCAAGGATCATATCAGAATTATTAAGTAGCTATACCTAATACTCGTAGGTAATTTAATATTAATGTCTGTGTGTTTAGTGTACCTAGTGTACCTAGATGTTTCTTTGTAAACCAATAAGTTAATTTAATTAGTGCTAACGAAACTTATTACTCTAATTAAGGTGCGCGGAAGGTATTTGGGAATCTTATTAGCTAACAAGAAAAAAATTAATTATGAACAGAATAAATATAAACCTTTATATTATTTCAAGCCTGGCATTATTCCGTAAAAACCGTTATTATTTGGTTATTCGACGAAATAATTTTGAATAACCTTATCCAATTCAAAATTATCTCGTCGAATGTGTACCTACCAAATTCAAAGAATACTTTGGAAAGACATGATATGAATTTAATTAAATATAGAAGTGTCGTTTAAACGGAGATAGGGAATATTTTTAATTGAAGCGTGACCTGTTTCTTCCTCATTTAAATGCATAATTAAGTATAAATAAAAAAGACACTTACCCCAAGGGCTTTACACCATTCACCACCGCGCCTGACACATTCGTCGCAAGAATCTTGAATCTTGTAATCTTCGTTTCCGAAAACTTTTTGTAACGAAACAAGCACTATCACAAAAAAACACACACTAGCCATAGTTCTCATTTTTAACTGAGTATGTATTAAGAATATTATCACTACAGAAATACAATAATATCGTAAGAAAAAAAAATGGAGGCTTAATTTTTTTTCTTTTTAAATTCGAATTCGAAGACGCGATGTCGAGTTCGAAATCCAAAATGCGCGCGGTCGGCTGAACGAATGGGCACAGACTGTTACGAACTATTGTCAGACGGTCAGTGTTCACCCGCGAGCGAGATGAATCATAGCAAATGCGCGGGCGTGTGAGGGAAAATTCGCGGAAATCACTCTTTACGTGAGCATCTCAAGATGTCGTAATAAATTGAATTCGTTCAAATTGTTTTCGTTCTTGTGATACGTCACGTTTATACCTGGGAAGTAATATTTGGTGGCTGTTTTGCGTTCGTCTTTTATTATTAAAATAATATGGGAAGGACATACCACTTTTTTTTTTAATAAAGAATCCTATATTTGTTAGAAAATACCCACAAAAATTATTTTTTTGTTTGTTGTCAGATAAGTAGTTCATCATCATCTGCCTAGCCTTTTTCCAACTATGTTGGGTCGGCTTCCAGTCTTTCCGGATGCAGCTGAATACCTTGTTGTCGGTTGACCTACAATAATTATTCACAAAACGTATAATTTTTTTTTTATACATTTTCGTCGTCGTGTAAAAAATAATCAAGGAGTTTATTATAATTAACCTTTGATGAGGTAAACTAACTTGTTGAATTACGTGTTTGTAAGTCCAACAGTTTTTGGAAAAAAAAAACCATCATACCTACCTAGTTTCGATTGTATTACTATCTCCTTTTCCTTTATTACTAATTAGCTGACCCGCGCAACTTCGTCTGCGTCACATAATATAGCTTCATCGTCATTTTGTGCATTCAATTGCGAACAAAAACCTTTTCAAATCAACATTGTTTACCTCGCGTAACATACGGCGTGATAATATGTAGCCTAAAGCCTTCCTTGGTTTACAAAGAACATTTTTGCTGAATTTCAATTCAATCTATCCAGTAGTTTTGGCGTGAAGCCGTACCATACACACAGGCAAACAGAAAAACAGACAAACATTCTAAAAAGTCACTTTTTGTCATCAGTTACGTTTTTCTAACAAAAGCCACTTATTTTTTCTTGGAAAATCTCAATGTACAGTTTTTCTTTCGTTACTGTTTTATTATGTTTAAATACTTAGACTTGATATGAAGTTCGATTTAGGAAGGGAGCTAAGCGAGTCGGTATGCATTCTGGTTTGAACTATGTAGTTACATACATCATCATCCGCCTAGCCTTTTCCCAACTATGTTGGGGTCGGCTTCCAGTCTAACCGGATGCAGCTGAATACCAGTATTTTACATGGAGCGACTGCCTATCTGACCTCCACAACCCAGTTAATACCGGGTAATACGATACCCCTTGGTAAGACTGGTTGTCAGACTTTTTGGGCCTCTGACTACCTAACGACTGTCAAAGATCTACATATGACAGCCGGGACCAACGGCTTAACGTGCTTTCCGAGGCACGGAGGAAACTCGGTATGTATGGGTGGTCACCCATCCACAGACCAACCTAGGCAAGCACAGCTTAACCTAACGATTGACCCGAGCGGCTGTTATTATTTAGCCACGAGCTCCTCATGTAGTTACATACATAAGGCTCTGAATTAAGTAAAATGTACCTTATAAGCGCTTTACAGACATTATTTTCAGCCAATAAGTGGGGAACCTAGAGTAGTTAGTGTCTAAACTAAAATCTATACTAATATTATAAAGAGGTAACATTTGTTTGTAAGTTTGTATGTAGGGGGTAATCTCCGGAAGTAATGAACCAATTTTAAAAATTGTTTCACTGGTAGAAAGCTACATTATTCGTGAGTGCTATAGGCTATATTTTATTCCCGTACTCCCAGGGGAATGGGACTACGCGGGTGAAACCGCGGGACGTCAGCTAGTATTATTATAAAACGTACATAGCCCAACATCACGCCGTTAGCCGTGTGGTATCCGGCAGAGTAGAATAGAACCAACCCATTACACTCACGGGTGTCGTATAAGGCGACTAATGTCTGAGGCAGAGCACCTTTCGCCTCCGTAGACCAGAGAATGGGCAGCAGCGTTTTCTGTTAGTCTTTCATCACTGCGATCTCCAATCCGCCTGCCAAGCGTGGAGATTACGGCAAATTCCTCCCATCATGGGAGAGGCTTATGTCCAGCAGTGGACGTTATGGGTTGTTGTAGTAGCCCAACATCACGCCTGTGATCCCCGAAGGGTTGGGTTGGTGTACCCATGGTGTTCCTACAGTGCACTGTGCACCAACATCAACCATACACGCCTTTCATAATGTAAATAATGCCATGGTTGGCGCAGTCATAAACTGGTATTATAATATAAAGGCGTAGTGGCTAAGGGATTGGCTTCTGTGTTCAAGGATCGCGGGTTTAATTCCCACACTGATTGAATGTTAATTTAAATGGCCACAAAATAAATAGACAATACTCTGTGTTTAATAAAGTTGTCTGTCTACGTGGTTCCCACATTTGATATAAAAACCGGCCAAGTGCGAGTCGGACTCGCGCACGAACGGTTCCGTACCAACATTAGACAAAACGGCAAAAAAATCACGTTTATTGTATGGGAACCCCTCTTAAAGATTTGTTTTATTTTAATTTAGTATTTTTAAAGTGAATACACAACTAAATATTCTGGGAATATTTAAAGCGTCTACCTGTTGCCGTTTAATATCGAGTTCCTTTGTGGTGCAACAAAAGAGAGTCAAATTTTCTACATCAGTGAGTTTGAAGGCAAGCGCGCCCTCCTTCCTACGTTCCCAAGAACCGACTCCGACGGCTACATGCTAGGGTCAAAGTGAACTTTATGCTCAGCTCCTCGAGAGCGGGCGCACCCCACTAGCGACGAAGACTCTCTTCGTCGATACCGGAGAGTCCCGCTAAGGACGAACAGAACGTGCTCACTTTGTCGAGAGCAAGCACCTGCTAGGGACGAAGAGAACTTTTGCTCTGTCGTAAGCAGGACAGGTACCCTTTACCTGCGCATCACCTCACCGACAGGTACCCTTTACCTGCGGCATCACCTCATCCACGCCTCGTCCACGCGGCGGCGACGAGAAGAGGGGTATATATTCTCAGTGCGCGGCGGCGGCGGACGGAATTCACACAACAGCTCCCCCCAGGACTGATTGTGTAAAGGGGTTGACTTCGAGTAGCTCCACCCCAGCCACTACTGTACTGCGTAGAAAAGGACTCCCCAGGTCAATTTCATCGCGCCTGCATCTATACAAGACGCAAGGAAAACACTGATAGCGCGATGTAGTATTTTCGTATAATAAACCACTTTATAGCACAAAATTGTTAACAGTTTACGATTAATGTTCACTAGAGTGTTTGTTTAACATTAAAACTAACTAATTTCAATGAATTATGTTGTTTAATGTAAATATTAAACGAAATCTCGTATTAAATGTTTCATGAGCGACAGTAATGCCATCTTGTAGTGGTATGAGACACTACAAGTTGTTTTATTTTTGTTGTTTTCGAAATTTAATCTATACTAATATTATAAAGCTGAAGAGTTTGTTTGTTTGTTTGTTTGAACGCGCTAATCTCTGGAACTACTGGTCCGATGTGAATGATTCTTTCAGTGTTGGGTAGTCCATTTATCGAGGAAGGCTATAGGCTATATAACATCACGCTACGACCAATAAGAGCGGAGCATAAATGAAAAATGTTGCAAAAACGGGGAAAATTTGTTCCTTTTGAAAGCTTTTTCTCTCTTATGTGACGCAGACGAAGTTGCGTGGGTCAGCTAGTTATAAGATAAAGGATGTAAAACACCTCCTAGCGAAGCCGAAAGGCCAGAAGGCCTCTCATATTGGGGGTCAAAGTTCCAACTTTTTGACTAGTTTTTTTTTTTAAAGTCGTTTCCCAGCAATAATTTTTGCAATGAGGTCTTTTACACCCTGTCCTCATCACGAAGCCCTGTATATATTTATACGTGTTCGGTGTAGTTTATGTGTAATATGTGTCTGCCTATTGGAAGTCAATGCTGAGGTTTAAGAGGTTACCCAGAAGATACTTTGTTATTTGAATAAAGAAATTGACAAATTCTAATGGTACTTTACTGAACCTGAGAATCGAACAATACCAGGTACAGCTTTCATGTTTTTTGCCAATAGCATAATATAGGTAATAGTATCTGTGGCGCACTTTGCCGCACTAGTGCGGGAATATCTACGGGGTTCTGATAAGCTAAAAAAAATGTGAACTTAAAAGCAGTGCAATGAGAGCCACTTTTTCATTTTTTTTTTCAATGCGTATTGAGTATTTGCAATTTATTGCTAACTTAATATGAACAGGCGTCTAACATAAAGTATTGAAAACTTAGAACGAAAACGATGAATTTCTTGGTATAAATGAGCCTGCTCTGACACGATCTCTGCCTGATGCAAGTTATGACTGAGGTCCTCGATGAAACAAGGTTGCCCAAAATATGCTTTCTGTTATTTGAATGAATAGAATGACTAACCCATTAATAAAGACTCAAATATTTACGAGCGATAGACGGGACAAGACGAAGAACATCATAATTCAATCTATACTAATATCAATCAGGCGCGGATACAGGATTAAAGGGGGGCAATTTTTGGAAAATTCATTAAAAAAAAAATTGATAATCTTTTTATAATAAATGGGCGTTACTTTACAGAAATCCATAATATACAAGATACAAGGAGGCCGCCAGCTTTTGGGCCAGGGGAGTGTAACGACAAATTCTTACGACACCTTGCCTTGGACAGGTTAGAATGGTTTCGAACGTCCATATAGGAGTTACTTGGTCGAAATTTGGATAAATTCAAAAGAAAGTAGTCTGTAGAGCGAGCGAAGCGAGCTCGATAATTTTAACACTTCCTACCGATCTACTGGAGTTACTTGGGCCTCTTATAGGCAAAGTTAAGACTCATGAAAATCTAGGCTTCAAGAGCGAGCGCGAGACCTCGAAATTTTTTACAATATTGCCTCAAATATTTATGCTATAATACCATTCTATGGCATCAGGCAGGAAAAGCTATAAACTTTTAAAAATCCTGAGATTCTAGGGGCAGCCTCCTGGCGACGCCCATGACAAGATACCTATACAACTAGAATATTTAGTTTCAATTCCGTCAAACTAGTTCAAGCTTGGCTAATGACCTATTTGGTCCGGTTCAGGGGGGGGGGGGGTAATGGGTGCAATTTGTTTGTAAGTTTGTTTGTTTGTAAGTTTGTATGTAGGGGGTAATCTCCGGAAGTAATGAACCAATTTTAAAAATTGTTTCACTGGTAAAAAGCTACATTATTCGTGAGTGCTATAGGCTATAATTTATTCCCGTACTCCCACGGGAACGGGAACTGCGCGGGTGAAACCGCGGGACGTCAGCTAGTACTTAATAAATCTGTCTGTCTAGTGTCATACGCCCGCTTGGCAGGGACATCATTGACACTGACTCGACCACCATCAGGGATTTTAATTTTGATAACACAAAAAATTACCTTCATTGTCACTAGTACCCCTAGTACCATTAACAGTTCCATGATGGAAGAACTAGTGTTGTTTTTTATAATCACTAGTTCCATTTTTAAAGAGCTAGATCAAATGAACTCTCTAAATTCTTTCGATCTAAGTCTTGGACTATACCTTACTAATTGAACTCTTTATAATAATTATCTTCTAAAGTAAGATCCGATTAAATCTGTGATTTGGCGAGAAATTGCGACAAATTGGCGACAAGATATGGGAGAAATCAGATTTTCCCTAGGTGTCTTAGTTTTTGAGATATAAATGTGGCCAAGCTGGGGAGACTCTCTCCAGATCCGCCACCTATAAACCCTTATATCTTTTGAACCTGTAACCGACAAATTATGATATTTGGCGACAAATTTCGACTAATTAGCGATTATTTGTTTGTGTTATCAAAATTAAAATCCCTGATGGTGGCCATGCCAGTGTCAATGACACTCTTGGCAGGTAACATTTATAAGTCAAAATCGAAAATGTTCGGAATCAATTTGAATGAAAATAATTATCAATATAGCGGATATTGAAAACTATTTTCATATAACATATAAGAATTCTAAATCACTTTGCCCAAAAGGTACTTTACTTAACTTGAGATTCAAACCCACTATACCTACAGCTATCATGTTTTTGGGCAACAAGGCGGGAGGAAGTCACCATTTACGAAAAAAAAATATATAAAAATACAGTCTCTTTGCTAACAAAGAGACTGTATTTTTTTTTCGTATATGACTGCCTCCGAAGAGAAATTTAGCCTTTAGTCTGAACTAAAGGCTAAATTTCTCTTCCGCTCTTCAGAGAGGATACGAATCAAAGCTTATAAGCTGATAGTCAGCAACGGGGCTTCCAAAACATAATTATTATCTTGCCCTTATCCCTAATTTAGTCACTTCTCTATTCATCGTTCGGGGCTTCCAAATCATATAGATAGACTATAATATTATAAAGCTGAAGACTTTGTTTGGTTGAACGCGCTAATCTCAGGAACGAATTGAAAATTAATCGAGACTATTATATTATAACATCGCTCTACAACCAATAGGAGCGGAGCAACAATGAAAAATGTTGCAAAAATGGGTAAAATTGTATGAATTCACACCAATAATAATTATTATAAATGCGAAAGTTTGTATGTGTGTATGTTTGTTACTCTGTCACGCAAAAACTACTGAACGGATTTGGATGAAATTTTACATTTACGGTTCTGCCGGCAAAATTGAATATTTGTATAAATATAAAAATTGCAAATAAAGGGTGTAAAACACCTCTTAACGAAGCCGAAAGGCACTTGTTCTCCTCGTCATTGCGATATTTTTTTTGTTCTACACCATACCTGGGAACCTTCCAGTTACGGAGATATTGGGGGTCAAAGTTCCAACTTTATGACTTTTTAAGTTTTTTTTAGATACAAGTTTTTAATGTAACATTTTTACTTTAAACACCTCCACGACCCCCGTACTATTCAATCCATCCATCAGCACAATGTTTTGAGTGCGTTACATTGAGTTCTACCACAAAACATGATTTTTCACCCCAAAATAAAAAGTCGTTTCTCAGCAATAATTTTTGCGTAATAAGTTACTTAGTTTGATGTACAGAATGCTTGGTTCACGGCTTTGTGATGAGGTCTTTTACACCCTGTGGGCCCTGTTACATTTCAAATAATTCAAAGAAGAATATATAATTTTAACGTATATATCAACAGATCTTTTCTTAGAGGCCCCGTCGTATACTGAACGTCGTAGTGGGATGTTCGTACAACGGGTTACTGCTGCTGGGGCCAGACCCATCCTGCTTGTTCTGCTGCATGAACTTGATGAACTCGTGGCAGTCCCGCGCGTCCGTCAGCAGCTTCCAGGCGATCACTGTGCCGGCCACTACCAGGAGGAGTGTCAGGGTCAGGAGAAATATGCCGCGCCGAATACTGGAAAATCATATAATAGTAAGTTCCCCCAGGTATGGACCAGAACGAAAAAGTGATCAAAAGAGAGTCAAATTTTCTACATCAGTGAGTTTGAAGGCAAGCCCTCGTACGTACCGAAGAACGTTGTGGTGCGACAGTTAAGCGCTGACTTCGACGGCTACCTGCTAGGGCCGAAGAGAACTCAATGTGCTCTCTTCGTCGAGAGCAGGCGGTCTGTATGGGCGACAGGTAGGGTACCTGCGCGGGCATCACCTCATCCACGCGCGGCGACGAGGTTTAACTCGGTTCGCGGCTGCGGCGGACGGGATTCACACAATAGCTCCCCCCAGGACTGATTGTGTAAATGGGGTGGATTTAGGGTAGCTCCACCCCGGCCACTACTTTACTGCGTAGAAAAGGACTCCCCAATACATGTTCATCGCGTCTGTATCTATACAACACTCAAGGAAAACACTGATAGCGCGATGTAGAATTTTCGTATAATAAACCACTTTAAAGCACAAAATTATAAACAGTTTATCATTAATGTTCAATATTAAATGTTTGTTTAATATTAAAACTGGTTAATTTCAATGAAATAAGTTGTCTAATGTAAATAGTAGACGAAATCCCGTTTTAAATGTTTCAGGAGCGACAGTAACGCCATCTTGTATTGGTATGAGACACTACAAGTTGTTTTTTTTTGTGTAAAAATATATTCATTATTGTCAGTCAACTTATACAAACTGCTTTCTAGTTTGATTTGACAAGTATTTTTAGATATAATGTAGTTTAAATTATTACATTGTTTTCAGATGTCACAGACATAACGACTAGGTACTAAATTAATAATATTCGTCAATTTTCGTGCGCCGCCGCTATGGGACCAAACGATGCGTTCCATCTCAAAAATCCATAACTTTTTTGTTTCTTGATATTTTGAATTGAAATTTTATATACGTATTCCTGAATACTTATGCTAATAGATTATTAAAACATTGCGCTTATTTAGTAAAAAAAAAATACAAAAATAAAATGTAAATTTTCATACAAAAGTTAAATTAAATTATTAAAATTAATTGTTTGCTTACATTAGGATAACTTAAAATGATTAATACGTTAATACCTACCTAATTACATAATTTTAAACTAAAAAAAAATATAAAGACTTGAAAAAATAAACATTATAATACATAGGCGCACATGCCCCATTCCATTCTCCTAAATTAATTCCATGTTTTTACGTTTTTTTGTACTCTCCGACGCGTCATATTATGGTTTTGTGGGTATACTACGATTTCCAGATGTATTCAAGTCAGAATTTTCAGAGGTACTGCACGAATTCAATGGTACCTACTAACCTATTTGTGTTTTGGCTCTCGAAACGATCTTGTTTTCTATGAGCTTTCACCCAATTTTGGTTACAAATCGTTATCAATTTTTTTTGTATACTTTGCATAACCGTATTCACATCCGTTGTTGATAAATGGAAATTGTCCAACAAATATTTTTCAATATCTAAAGTACTTTTCCCGCTTATTATCTGAGCACATATATCGCGTCGAAAACAAACGAGTTCACTCATTTTGAACTTATTTGTTCACTCTTTTTTACAGCAAATTTACAGTTACTGAGGGAAGGTATACGGACACTTTGACGAACACGCTGAAAACCCGAGTATTTATAGGACCCTAGTTTCAGAAACTTGTGCAAAACCAATGAGAAAATTGATAAAAACAGTTCTCACAGAAATGCTTTAACCAATACTGATTATAATTACTTATGTGAGAATATTATTACCATAAGAACTATACTATAATTATAATTACCATAAAAACTAAACATCATAATGTTTATGATAAGTGTGGTTAAAATGATCACCGCAAAAAAAATTATTATGTGAAAATATTTTTCGGTCGACATTTTTGCTTCTAGCTCGAAATGGCGCAGCAATGTCAGAGGTTTTTTTTATTTCCTTGTATTACTGAATAGTTAAGGAATCTAAAAATGTCATTAAATCGACACCCGCAGACACCGATAACAAGGAAACCTCAACTTGAAAATTAAAAAGACGGAAAATTTCCTTATGACACTTAAAATTAAATAAAAAAATTATATACATTATTTCTCATAAAAACATAACTTAATTATAAACTACAGATCTTGAGCAATCCAAAAATGTATAATACTTATGTATTCCCTTGAATAAAATAGAAAATGTCTTAAGTTGAACTTCCATAATGAGTAATCTAGTTAAAATAGAAATCAAAGTATAAAGTTTGGGTGTAGGTAATTTTAAATACCTAAAACATTTTTTTTAATTTTTTTAAACTATTATATCGGATAGCTCTATCATCTTAGAATATAAAAAAAAACCGGCCAAGTGCGAGTCGGACTCGCGCACGAAGGGTTCCGTACCATTATTATCAAAAAAAGGGCAAAAAAATCACGTTTGTTGTATGGGAGCCCCCCTTAAATATTAATTTTATTCTGTTTTTAGTATTTGTTGTTATAGCGGCAACAGAAATACATCATCTGTGAAAATTTCAACTGTCTAGCTGTCACGGTTCATGAGATACAGCCTGGTGACAGACAGACGGACAGACGGACAGACAGACGGACAGACAGCGAAGTCTTAGTAATAGGGTTCCGTTTTTACCTTTTGGGTACGGAACCCTAACAATCAAAACGGTTCCAGTACCACGACTTTTGTCCGAACCCTTTTTGAGATGGAAAATACTGTTTGGTCCCATAGTGCGCCGTCGCGTCGCGTCGTCTGGTTTACTTCGTTGCTCGTGATCGCCTATAAATTTGTTAATTGGTATAATTTGTTTTGATACACATTTTTTTTAAATTTATTTAACACCTGTTATCTGTCGGTATACCTATGTGTTTTAAAATGATTTTAAAATGCCATAAAATACTAATTTTCGATTATATGTGTCGTCGATGACTTTTTTCCTTGTATTTTTACTTTTCGTCAGTACGGTTAAGCATTTTCGTTACCTATCCATGTCGTGATATTTTCGTGCTATCACTGCTTTATTTTTGAACATTTTATAGTTACGTTTGGAATTTTATTGTTACGTTTGGATTTTTATTGTTATAAAAGTCATCGACGTCAGGTCCAGAGATAATGTAATAGGGTTGTAAATAAGTTTCGCTTTTCGCCAAAACGTGGACAAGGGCTGAAGTACAGTTACAGTTTCGGCTGAAAATCCTGTTTCGGTCGGAACAGTTATATTGGTATATGATGTCATATTCTGAGATAAAAAAATGCACATCACTAAAAACATTTAATATCTATAAAATCTCGTGTCCACAGTATTTGCTATCGAATTCCTCCATATTATTATGTTTAACATTTATTTATAAATACATTTTGACGTTTTCATTATTTTAATACATTTTATTTTAATTTTAATTATTTATTTAATAATTCTAGTGACATTGGTGCCAATTTCCTTGTTTACAAACTAAACCAAATTTAAGTTCAGTGCATCTTTTTCTTTCTATTTCATTAAGAAAAGGACAGAAGATACATTTTAGTTATGTTCTGTCAAATTAATCAGCGCCATACAAGTTTTAGACGCGATTAAAAAGTTGACTACTAAAATTACATCAAATTACGTCAGGTGCTGACTAATTTGACAGGATTAAACTAATATTTATCTTCTGTCCTTTTCATAATTAAATAGAAAGAAAAAGATGCATTCAACTTAAATTTAGTTTAGTTTGTGAACAAGGGAATCGGCACCATTGTATTTTTTTTGTTTTCTTTCTGATAATGTTTCAATCTTATTTTCCACGGTGAAATTACCAAAATTATGTTATTAATTAGTGTTGCTATGAATTGTATAATCTATACTAATATTATAAAGAGGTAACATTTGTTTGTAAGTTTGTATGTTTGTAAGTTTGTATGTAGGGGGTAATCTCCGGAAGTAATGAACCAGTTTTAAAAATTGTTTCACTGGTAGAAAGCTACATTATTCGTGAGTGCTATAAGCTATATTTTATTCCCGTACTCCCACGGGAACGGGAACTACGCGGGTGAAACCGCGGGACGTCAGCTAGTAAATAATAATGTTGTGATACAGTCAAAGCTTGAGATTTGCATGCCTCAAGGCGTAATATGGTTGAAATATTATCTATTTTTTAACAAATTTATGTAAATTACCCATAATAGCAAATAAATGATTTTGAATTTGAATTTAAAAGGGCTTGACCGATTTTTATGTTTTTTTTTGGTAGCTCTGAGAATAGGTCGTAGGTTTATTTTTTAAGTCTTAAATATTATACACGTCAAAATTTCCACGCGAACGAAGTCGCGGACAACAGCTTTCCGCACTAGTGCGGAAATACCTACAGAGTTCTAACAAACTAAAAAAATGTGAACCAAAAACCAGTGCAATACGAGACACTTTTCGAACTATTGTGTAGAAAATTGATATTATTTCATCCTGAAAAACTACGAATCTAAATCCCAAAAATGTTCCAACCTAAAAGCGTTTGAAGTTGAGTATTTACAACATATTGCTTAATTAATATGAACAGGCGTCTGCGTTATACTATGATGGACTAACTGTCAACTTTTTTTTAAAATATTTTTATTTATTTAAAGAAGTTATAGTATAGAGGTGTTGCTTAATTCTAAACTCGCCAAACTTTTATGTTTGATGGCGAGAGGCGCTCTTTTACATCACAATTTACCACCTTCTTTACATCATCATCATCATCATCATCAGCCTATTAATGTTCCCACTGCTAGGACACAGGCCTCCTATGAGAGGGAATGGGCTATAATCCACCACGCGGGCCCAGTGCGGATTGGTAGATGTCACATGTCTTCGAATTTTTTGGTTCCTTCTTTACATAGCTAATACTTATATCTATTATACTGTTATGTTTGAATATTATACAGTGTAAGTATTTATTTTAACTGCTTTACAATTTGACAGAAGCAACATTTTTTGTAATATGATGTTACCACGAATAAACGCTTTTTCATTTAATTCATTCTTTCAGTTCTATTTGCTATCTTTCCCAACTATGTTGGGGTCAGCTTCCAGTCTAACCAGATGCAGCTAAATATCTGTATTTTACATGGAGCGACTGTCTATCTGACCTCTACAACCCAGTTAGTACTGGGTAATACGGTAGCCCTTGGTCAGACTGGTTGTCAGACTTTCTGGTCACTAACTACCTGTAACGACTGTCAAAGATATACAAATGACAGCCGGGACCAACATCTTAACGTGCTTTCCGAGGCACGGAGGAAACTCGGTATGTGATGGGTGGTCACCCATCCACAGACCAACCTAGGCAAGCATGGCTTAACCTAAAGATCAACCCAAGCGGCTGTTATTATTTAGCCACGAGCTCCTCTTACCATAATAAATGACGAAATTCTTGGTATTAATAGTTTAATGCTTCATGCTTGCTTTGTGAACACAATCTCTGCCTGATGAAAGCCCACGGCTGAGGTATACAAGGTTGCCTAGAAGATGCTTTTTGTTCTTCGAATGAAGAAAAATGACAAACTCTAAAGGTACTTTACTTGACCTGAGAATTGAACACACAATACCAAGTACAGCTTTCATGTTTTCGCCGATAACATAGTACCTTTAAAAGTATCTGTGGCGCACTTTGCCGAACTACAACAGAGTTGGACAACATAGTTCAGATCATGAGGGTACTCGAAGAAAAAGTGGATGCAAAGCTGTCTCAGGATAGGCAAACCCGAAACACCATCATACCTGAGGTACCTGACAACCCTCCTTCTACTTCTACGTTTGCAATTGCAGAAGTTGCTGGCCCACCAAGTAGTTTTTCTAAGAATACCTACGCTAAAAAGGTAAACAAAGGTGGGGCCACGGAGTCTGCGGCATTAGCGGAAAACACTACGGGCATTATTAACGTACTAGCGGCGGATGTAGTAAAGAAGGTAGACATTGAAGAAAACGAATCGGGGTGGACGACTGTACGCAATAAAAAATCTAACAGACAACCCAAAGAGGTGAAAGTAGGTACGAATAAGGAGTTGAAGGCCATCCAAGCTACCGAACGGAAAAAACACCTGCACGTATGGCGATTGCATCCGGATACCACGCTGGAAGCCGTAACTGATCATGTGAAAAGTATATGCGGCCCTGATTCAGTTTTTAAAGTGGACAAAATCAAGCATAAAACGGAGCGGGATTACTCGTCGTTTGTTATTGGAGTGTCTGAACACTGTTTTGCTAAATTAAATCAAGCGGAGTTCTGGCCGATGAACGCAGAATTCAATGAGTGGATTTGGTTTCGCAAATCAACGAAAAGAACGCCAACTGAATAGTATCGAGATATACTATCAAAACGTACGTGGTCTTCGCACAAAGCTGGACGAGTTCAGAAATAACATTGACACCTTGAATTTTGACGCGTATGCAATCACGGAATCTGGTTGCAATGATTCCATTGAAGATCTCGAAATAATCCCTCCTGGGTATCAAATACTGCGTTGTGATCGAGCGGATGGTCGAAAACAGGGAGGCGCGTTTTTAGTGGCCACACACCGGTTCGAGCTACGGCAAGTACACGTTACGGACGTGTCGATAAACAGCTGTGTTTTTGAAATGGTTTGTGCGACGGTACACTTAAATAACAGATTTTTGTTTTTGTGTTCGGTAATTTATATTCCACCCGGTAGTTCAGAAAATGACTACATGATTTTGTTTAGTATTATAGAAAACCTGTGTGCTAGATATAAGCAAATTGTTGTGATAGGTGATTTTAATTTACATTCGTGTCCTCTAAATGTAATTAATTATTATGAATGTTTCGTATCATTTTGCGAATTCACTCAAAGCAATAATGTGTCCAATTGTTTAAATAGGCAGCTTGATTTGGTTTTAAGTTCTGGTTTTTACGGTGAGGTGTCGGTAGTAGCGGCGGACGAGCCGCTCGTGCCGGTCGACGCGTATCACCCGCCACTCGCGGTCCGCGTGCTGCCCGCGAGCGCGGCTGTCCCCGCCGCCCCCGACCCCGCTGCTTCCCCTGCTGGTACGCCCGGTTCATGTGCGCGTAATATTAGACCGCAGTGGAACTTTTACAAAGCAGATTACGAATTACTGTATTCAAAGTTAGGGTCGGTCGATTAGAGAAGCATGTATGAGATGACCGATTTGGAAGCAATTATGGAGTTATTTTACTGTAATCTCAATACCATTTTGGATGAGTGTGTTCCCAGGAAAAAGCCTAATCCAAAGTCGCGGTACATTTATCCGGAATGGTACACGAGCGAAATAATAAGGGACCTAAGAACTAAAGCTAGACTTCACAAGATATTTAAATCAACAAAACTTAGTAGTGATTATGTAGAATATTCAAAATACAGAGCGCTTATTAAAAACTCTATAGAAACTGCTCACAAAGTCCATCAACATAAAATCCAGTGTCAGTTTGCTAAAGATCCTAAGTCGTTCTGGCAATACAATACGATCAAAGAAAAGTGCGGTAACCAAGAAAACAATAAAAAAAGATGGTGAGCTTTTATCGGATGACGAGTGTGCTAAGCAGTTCGCGATTTTTTTCGAATCGGTTTACAGCGATCAGCCGCCGCGGTTAGACACTCAAGCGGCGGCGGCGGCGGGAGCGGCGAGCAGTGCGCGGGTACAACTTGATGCACTTAGTCTGGAGGACGTCAGATGTGCACTCGAGCGCCTGAAACCGAAGCGTTCAGCGGGCCCGGACGGTATACCGGCATTTCTTTTTAGAGATTGTGGTAGGGTGCTCGCAGAACCATTACTTTTTATTTTTAATATGTGTCTTCAGTTGATGACGTTCCCCGCTCAATGGAAGATCACGCGGGTCATTCCTGTACCCAAAGGTAAGGCGGGGTCGGACATAACTGGTTATCGGCCGGTGGCCGTGCTGTCGACGCCGGCCAAGGTATTCGAGTCTGCTATACAGCGATGCATGCAGGAGCAGGTGCGCGGACAACTGGCTGACGCGCAGCATGGGTTCCGGCCGGCGCGCAGCACGGCAACCAATCTGTTGAACTTCATGGCGCAGGTGGTGCCGGCGGTAGATGCGGGTGGGCAGGTTGATGCTGCTTATTTTGATTTTAAAAAAGCTTTCGACACAGTCGACAATGACATTCTATTAACGAAGCTCGCAGAAGTCGGCTGCACACCACATCTACTGCACTTCTTCGCCAGTTATATGCAGGATAGACAGCAGTACGTAGATTATAATGGGTCTGAATCCGACCCATATTACACATGGTCCGGTGTGAGCCAAGGCAGCAATTTGGGGCCTCTCGAATTCATCATAATGATAAACGATTTGCCGAAAGTCGTCAAGAATGGCTCTTGTTTATTATTTGCGGATGACCTTAAGTTGCTGCTCGAGGTTAATAATAAATCGGATTGCGAACGATTGCAGGAAGATATAGATAGGGTAGTCGAGTGGAGTCAGGACAACAAGCTTTTCTTCAACGTGCCAAAGTGTTCGGTGATGAGTTTTACGCGCGCGCGTGCCCCCCTAGTACACGAGTACGTAGTGGGTGCCACGCCTATGCAACGTGTCTCTGAGGTGAGGGATTTGGGGGTCACTGTCACTCCGGAACTGTCGTTTCGCGATCATATTACGAAGATCTGCAAAAGAGCGTTCAGAAACCTTGGATTTGTTCTGAGGCAGACAAGGCACTTCACTAACATCGCGTCAGTAAGAGTCCTATATGACGCACTGGTAAGGAGTCATTTAGAACATAGTGCTGTCATATGGGCTCCGCATGAGGCCAAGTACGTGGTAATGCTGGAACGCGTACAGAACAAATTCACACGCCACTTATACAGGAAGCTTTATGGGGTATATCCGTTTTACCCGTTGATGTACCCCACTCTGTTTGTGCTCGGTATGGTTGGGTACAACCAACTGAGAGTGCGACGGGAATTTACGCTTGTTTCGTATTTAGTTAGGTTACTTCGTGGCATTGAGCATAACCCAGGAGTGCTGCAGTGCCTGAGTTTATGTGTACCGGACCGCTATGTGTGGAGGCGGCGTCGCCCACCGCTACTGGCCGTGCCGGTTGCCAGGACCAACCTCCTCACTAAAACACCATTGACCCGCGCAATTCGGGTTATTAACGATCTTCACGTGAAGATCGATGTATTTAAATGCTATATGAGTGAATTCGCAAAAATACTGTTGTTTATTTTATGTTATAGTGTAGATTAGAGTAGGCTAAACGTTGTTGTTTTATATTTAAATTTATTTTATGTTATAGTGTTTAGAGTAGGCTAAACGTTGTTGTTTTATATTTAAATACTGTGTTATGTTGTTGTTGTATAGTTGTTGTATGGTTGAAACTTAGTACTTACAAAAGCTATGTTAAGTAGTACTAGTTTATTTTTTACGTTGTTCATAGTTTTATATTTTAGTTATTTTAGTTTTATACCTAGGTTAGTTTTGAGAGCAAGCTATCGCATTAGGGACATACCTGTAATGATAATTGTAAGAGATTTTAATAAATAAATAAATTCATATTATGCTACAAGCAAAATAATACTTAAAAATAATAATAATAACTTTATTTTTGTACAATGTTTTTCTTAGTCAATAAGTAATGCTATGTTTTTGTGTTTTTATTTTAATTATAATAATGTTATTAGATTTCTTTTTTTCTAATTTGGTTGTAAGTACTTATATAATATTAGTTTAAGTTCTTAGCTGTCGCATTAGGGTAAACCCTGTAATGATAGTTTAAGTTGTTATAAATAAATAAATAATAAATAAATAAATAAACTAGTGCGGGAATATCGACAGAGTTCTAACAAACTAAAAAGAATTGCCTTTCTGACCCGTGGAACACCAAAGCCTAAAAGTAGTGCAATAAGAGCAACTTGTTCATTTTTTAATTTTTTCATTTTGTTTGAAGTTGAGTATTTACAACTTATTGCTAAATTAATATGAACAGGCGTCTAACAAAGTATTGAAAACTAAGAACATTCGAAAATTTAAATTCAAATTTGGAATTGTGGTATACCATTGTGTAGACTAAACTGCTAGCTATTTATTAGCGTATTTTTTCTAATGATATCGGTCCTCATGATTTCAGTTCTATTTAAATGCCGCCTAACTTGTACTTGTGGCAGTGGTGTTTCGATTTTTTTTATGAGAAGTGTATTTATCAGTAATAGACGGTACATGACGAAGAAATAGTACATTTTGATACAAGTGGAGATTTGCACTCGAGAACACCCGAGCCGTAGCCTAGGGCGTTTTTGAGCCGAGAACTGCAATAACAAATCCACGTGTATCAAACGACGTTTTTCAATACACTTTTGAAGAAATAAAATAAAATAACGAAAAATATTTTTGTCATGAACTAAGGAACTATGATTGTCATTTCTTTTCGCGCTTTGCTGTCACCAGGTTGAAAGAGAGGCAAAGGTATGAGGCCGTTAAACAGCCATATATAAAAAATAGATTTATTTTATACTAGCTTCTGCCCGCGACTTCGTACGCGGATCCTGTTGCTTATGCCAGCGACAACAGGGTCGTCAAAATCGAAGACCTCAAAACGTCTGATGTGGAATTTTAAGAGCCCGGGGACGGGAATTCAACGGGATGCGCGAGACGATTAGAGACGTTCCAGATCTTTCATTTTTGTAAGTCAACAGGAAATGCCCATCAGACTAAACATTTTTATAAGTCAACAGGAAATGCCCATCAGACCAAACAACACTTGCTGAGACGTCATTCCTATGTGTTATGGTGTAGCTGGGCTCTTGGAGTTCCACAACAGGTGTTCCAGATCTTCGATTTTTATAAGTCAACAGAGAGTGCTCATCAGATTGAACAACTTTTGCTAAAACTTCATTCCTATAATTATATATGTTATAGTGTAGCTGAGCTCTTGGAGTTCCACATCAGGTGTTCCAGATCTTCAACAGAAAATGCTCATCACGTGGAACAATTTTTGCTATGGTACCATTTTTGTATCTCTTATAGTTCAGCTGGTCTGTTGCGGTTCTGCATCAGGTGTTTGTTTCCAAGATAAAAGTCAACAGGAAATGCCCATCAGACCGAACAACTTTTGCTAAGACTTCATTCCTATATGTGTTATGGCATAGCTGAGCTCTTGGAGTTCCACAACAGGTGTTCCAGATCTTCAATTTTTATAAGTCAACAGAGAGTGCTCATCAGATTGAACAACTTTTGCTAAAACTTCATTCCTATATATATGTTATAGTGTAGCTGGGCTCTTGGAGTTCCACATCAGGTGTTCCAGATCTTCAACAGAAAATGCTCATCACGTGGAACAATTTTTGCTATGGTACCATTTTTGTATCTCTTATAGTTCAGCTGGTCTGTTGCGGTTCTACATCAGGTGTTTGTTTCCAAGATAAAAGTCAACAGGAAATGCCCATCAGACCGAACAACTTTTGCTAAGACGTCATTCCTATATGTGTTATGGCATAGCTGGGCTCTTGGAGTTCCACAACAGGTGTTCCAGATCTTCGATTTTTATAAGTCAACAGAGAGTGCTCATCAGATTGAACAACTTTTGCTAAAACGTCATTCCTAAGTACGCGGATCCTGTTGCTTATGCCAGCGACAACGGGGTCGTCAAAATCGAAGATCTGAAACGTCTGATGTCGAATTTTAAGAGCCCGAGGACGGGAATACAACGGGATGTGCGAGACGATTCGAGACGTTCCAGATCTTTCATTTTTGTAAGTCAACAGGATATTATGCCCATCAGACTAAACATTTTTATAAGTCTACAGGAAATGCCCATCAGACCAAACAACACTTGCTAAGACGTCATTCCTATGTGTTATGGTGTAGCTGGGCTCTTGGAGTTCCACAACAGGTGTTCCAGATCTTCGATTTTTATAAGTCAACAGAGAGTGCTCATCAGATTGAACAACTTTTGCTAAAACTTCATTCCTATAATTATATATGTTATAGTGTAGCTGAGCTCTTGGAGTTCCACATCAGGTGTTCCAGATCTTCAACAGAAAATGCTCATCACGTGGAACAATTTTTGCTATGGTACCATTTTTGTATCTCTTATAGTTCAGCTGGTCTGTTGCGGTTCTGCATCAGGTGTTTGTTTCCAAGATAAAAGTCAACAGGAAATGCCCATCAGACCGAACAACTTTTGCTAAGACTTCATTCCTATATGTGTTATGGCATAGCTGAGCTCTTGGAGTTCCACAACAGGTGTTCCAGATCTTCAATTTTTATAAGTCAACAGAGAGTGCTCATCAGATTGAACAACTTTTGCTAAAACTTCATTCCTATATATATGTTATAGTGTAGCTGGGCTCTTGGAGTTCCACATCAGGTGTTCCAGATCTTCAACAGAAAATGCTCATCACGTGGAACAATTTTTGCTATGGTACCATTTTTGTATCTCTTATAGTTCAGCTGGTCTGTTGCGGTTCTACATCAGGTGTTTGTTTCCAAGATAAAAGTCAACAGGAAATGCCCATCAGACCGAACAACTTTTGCTAAGACGTCATTCCTATATGTGTTATGGCATAGCTGGGCTCTTGGAGTTCCACAACAGGTGTTCCAGATCTTCGATTTTTATAAGTCAACAGAGAGTGCTCATCAGATTGAACAACTTTTGCTAAAACGTCATTCCTAAGTACGCGGATCCTGTTGCTTATGCCAGCGACAACGGGGTCGTCAAAATCGAAGATCTGAAACGTCTGATGTCGAATTTTAAGAGCCCGAGGACGGGAATACAACGGGATGTGCGAGACGATTCGAGACGTTCCAGATCTTTCATTTTTGTAAGTCAACAGGATATGCCCATCAGACTAAACATTTTTATAAGTCTACAGGAAATGCCCATCAGACCAAACAACACTTGCTAAGACGTCATTCCTATGTGTTATGGTGTAGCTGGGCTCTTGGAGTTCCACATCAGGTGTTCCAGATCTTCAAATTTATTCTCTCAGCAGAAAATTCTCATCACGTGGAACAATTTTTGCTGTGGTACCATTTTTGTATCTCTTATAGTTTAGCTGGTCTGTTGCGGTTTTGCATCAGGTGTTCAAGTTTCCAAGATAAATTATAGCCTATATGTTGCCCAGACTTAATACCTATACAACAAAAAAAAAAACATTTAAATCCGTCCAGTAGTTCCGAAGATTAGCGTGTACAAACAAACAGACCCACAGACAAACAGACAGTTTTTTTTTTTTTGGATTCGTGTTCTATTA
This sequence comes from Xestia xanthographa, assembly GCA_905147715.2. Lineage (NCBI taxonomy): Eukaryota > Metazoa > Arthropoda > Insecta > Lepidoptera > Noctuidae > Xestia > Xestia xanthographa. The sequence goes on from LR990655.1 coordinate 21,994,925, forward strand.
CTGTTTCTAAACCCCCCTCAATTATTCCTTTTTTAATATATTCAATGTACAGACAGTATTTTTACTGTTTTATTATATGTAATAATAACTAGCTTCTGCCCGCGACTTCGTACGCGGATCCTGTTGCTTATGCCAGCGACAACGGGGTCGTCAAAATCGAAGATCTGAAACGTCTGATGTCGAATTTTAAGAGCCCGAGGACGGGAATACAACGGGATGTGCGAGACGATTCGAGACGTTCCAGATCTTTCATTTTTGTAAGTCAACAGGATATGCCCATCAGACTAAACATTTTTATAAGTCTACAGGAAATGCCCATCAGACCAAACAACACTTGCTAAGACGTCATTCCTATGTGTTATGGTGTAGCTGGGCTCTTGGAGTTCCACAACAGGTGTTCCAGATCTTCGATTTTTATAAGTCAACAGAGAGTGCTCATCAGATTGAACAACTTTTGCTAAAACTTCATTCCTATATATATGTTATAGTGTAGCTGGGCTCTTGGAGTTCCACATCAGGTGTTCCAGATCTTCAATTTTATTCTCTCAGCAGAAAATGCTCATCACGTGGAACAATTTTTGCTATGGTACCATTTTTGTATCTCTTATAGTTTAGCTGGTCTGTTGCGGTTCTGCATCAGGTGTTTATGTTTTTTCCAAGATAAAACTCAACAGGAAATGCCCATCAGACCGAACAACTTTTGATAAGACGTCATTCCTATATGTGTTATGATGTAGCTGGGCGCTCGGAGTTCCACAACAGCTGTTCCAGATCTTCGATTTTTATAAGTCAACAGCGAGTGCTCATCAGATTGAGCAACTTTTGCTAAAACGTCATTCCTATATTTATGTTATAGTGTAGCTGGGCTCTTGGAGTTCCACATCAGGTGTTCCAGATCTTCAAATTTATTCTCTCAGCAGAAAATGCCTATCACGTGGAACAATTTTTGCTATGGTACCATTTTTGTATCTGTTATAGTTTAGCTGGTCTGTTGCGGTACCGCATCAGGTGTTTATGTTTTTTCCAAGATAAAACTCAACAGGAAATGCCTATCAGACCGAACAACTTTTGCTAAAACGTCATTCCTATATGTGTTATGGTGCAGCTGGGCTCTCGGAGTTCCACAACAGGTGTTCCAGATCTTCGATTTTTATAAGTCAACAGAAAGTTCTCATCAGATTGAATAACTTTTGCTAAAACGTAATTCCTATATTTATGTTATAGTGTAGCTGAGCTCTTGGAGTTCCACATCAGGTGTTCCAGATCTTCAAATTTATTATCTCAGCAGAAAATGCCCATCACGTGGAACAATTTTTGCTATGGTACTATTTTTGTATCTGTTATAGTTTAGCTGGTCTGTTGCGGTTAAGTTTCCAAGATAAATTATAGCCTATATGTTGCCCAGACTTAATACCTATACAACAAAAAAAAACATTCTTTCCGTTTAGTAGTTCCGAAGATTAGCGTGTACAAACAAACAGACCCACAGACAAACAGGCAGATTTTTTTTTTTGGATTCGTGCTCTATTACTGTTTCTAAACCCCCCTCAATTATTTCTTTTTTAATATATTCAATGTACAGACACAGTTTTTTTACTGTTTTATTATATGTATATATATATCACGGCAGGGAAAGCCTAGAGGAACACTGTCCCAATATTGGCGCCATCCGCCACCATATTGTCTTTCAGTCATCTATCACATCGACTTGCGATACGATTCTTCATTGTTGGTAGATAGGTAGGTGGGTACTGGGTAGTTGAAATCACACACAGCACTTGACTCGAACTCCAAACGTTTATTTCTATTAAACCATTTAGGTACACTCTCATTTTCACAATAATCATTCACTTCACTAAACAGTAAACACTTATAATTACTTAGCATTTCAATTGTTTTGCTAATCTTAGGATAACGTGACTGCCCGTTGCTCAAGCGTCCATTCTTCTGTGTGGGCGGAAGTCCTCCACACAGGACAGGTAACTCATTACATAATAAGTTCATTAAAACTTACAAACAATACTAGAGTAATTCATAATTAATCATTTTAATAATTTAACAATACCAATATTCACAAATGCAAAGGTTTTATCAAGTTAAAGCTAATTAGTTGCTTCAATACTTTTTACAACAATATTCAATCTTTTAAAACCATTTCCGGCAAATCAAAGTATTTAGTACAAAGAACACCTACGAAGTCTTTCACTAATAAATTGTTCTGTAAAATAATCTTGTTACTTTTTAGTTTGTAATTTAGTTAGATAATCTGATTTAATTGTAGTTTCAAATTATTAATTGATTTATTGATCAAATCGTATTCGGCCTGTAGTGTTGCCTCATAAAAATCCTGTGTCAAAATGAACAATAATAATTACAAATCCAATGTCATAAAATACTTACTTATCATAATTTTAACTATAGATTTAGCTAAAGACTTACCGAGTCTTTAACTAGACTTTTGTTTAATAAATTACTATTTGAAACCACGAACTATCTAAGTGCTAGTTACGCCAATAGATGGCGCTTAACTCATTTGTCAAGTGATGTAATAACTGTACCACGAAGCAGAGATGGCAGGTTCATGGAATAGAATTATGAGTGTTAATAATTAGATTAAATCTTAGCAGATAGAGCCTCTTGCGGCGACACGGCCATTCTGATCGGCGGTGCGCGCTCTGCACCTGCCGTCGCCGTCAGTATGTGGAGTTTCGTGGTTGTTATCTGAAATAGTGGAGATAAATTTTGTCGGCAGATTATTGTTGCTTTTATTATTATCCTACAATGTTCATTGAATTGTAGGACTTGGTAATAGAAAGTGTCAGTCAACATAGAAAGCTAGTTATAGATCAGGCATCTATTCAGTTTTCATTGTATTCAAAATTAAATGTGTTTATGTATCACCTAGACATACACACAGTCACAGAGTTAATCTGCTTGAAATTTTTATTTAATCTTTTAGTAGTGTTTAGATTGAAGCTGGTATGAGCTGCTAACTGAATAAAATGTTATGTGTAGTGTAAGTAGCATGTTTTTATTTGTTCATTCTCACGGGAAGGTAATGCTCTGTGATAGACACAAAGTCTTGGATTTGACAGGATAAAAGGATAGGATCAGGAACACCGCTCTGTGATAGACACAAAGTCTTTGATTTGACAGGATTAAAGGGTAAGGAGTTTAGGACCATTGCTCCGTGACAGGCACGAAGTCTTTGATTTGACAGGATATAAGGAACCAGGCTCTGGGCGTTAGTACGCCGTGGACCCAGCAGGATAACATGAGAGTATTGTTTATCAGTTGCCTCCACGGCTGCTGATAGGATCATTAGTAGTGTTCATTATCAGTGGCCTCCACGGCTGCTGATAGGATTGTTTGTAATTTGTTGTGTTCATTATCAAGTACCTCCACGGCACTGATAGTATTTGTTGTGAGTCAGTTGCCCCTATGGCTGCTGATAGGATTTTTTGTAATGTGTTGTGTTCATTACCAAGTACCTCCACGGCACTGACAGTATTTGTTTGATTTGTTGTGAGTGTTTGTATTACTCATTGAGCTTGTTGTTTCCTCCACGGATACCAATAGCTTGTGAGTTTTTTATTTTACTAGTTACTGTTAGTACTAATATTTTGTTATTATTTTTGTAAATAGTTGCTTACAACTGGCAGGATTATAAAAACTAAAATAATCAATGTGGAATCATGATACTGATTACACATGAGCATCTTGTAGGTAGGTTGATTGGGCTATTGTATTAAGTCTATTGTTGTAACACTGTAGGTATCAGTGGGGAAGTGTAAGAAGTAGTTTGAAAACTCCTCACCTTTTATGTTAGTTTATGATGTGAGGACACTGTAACAGTCATCCCTGGTTGGCTGTTCTCATGCTGTTCCCCATTTTATAGCTCCATAGCTGGCGACACGGTCATCTGTTCACCAGGCTGTAGTCCTTGAAGTTGTTAGTTTTTGAAATTGTTCATTGAGTCACATTTTTAAGTGACCTTGCTCCATTATCATTTGCTGGGGTAGCGGTTAATTGATGTCATCACTATCTAGAGTAACTGGGTGCATAGAGTTGCTCTCAATTTCTTTGATAGAAGGTATCATTTCTTCTATGATAAGATAATTGCCTGGAACCTGAAATGTGAGAAGTCATGCAGGTAAATAACATAACATCATGCCTATTGTTCCTGAAAGGTTAGGCAGAGGTATCCCTAATAGTATGCCAACATTTATTTTGAAGTCCCATGTAATAGGGGGCAAGCCTTATTGCCATCAACCAGGCACAAATCTGGACTCTGTGCCTGCTACAGAGAAATTCCTAATGGAAAAACCCAACAACACTTTGCCTGACCTGGGAATCGAACCCAGGGCCTTATGCTCAACAGTCACGCTTGCAGCCACTAGACCAACAAGGTAGTCAGTGCAGGTAAATATTAATAATAGTGTAATGTCTACACTAATAGTTTAGTGTGTAGGTACATAACATCACACCTGCAATCCCCGAGGGGTTAGACAGAGGTGAAAATAATAAATCCACACTTTGCTAAGCCTCTCGTTTAGCAATATGGCTATTTGCCATTCATATGATTGGCCAGCTACTGAGAAATTCCTGATGGAAAAACCCAATAACACTCCGACAGGCCTGGGAATCGAATCCAGGTCCTCATGCTTTAATAACAGGGCCCATGACCACTGGACCAACAAAGCAGTCCTACTATTGTTAAAATAAGTTGGAGTGATAAGTTATAGAGACGGTAATAAGTTGTTTTGAAAAGTTAATTAAACTAAGATGGGAAAGTTAAACTGATCAGAACTATTTTAAGAACACTATTCGTTGTGTAGTTGAACTGACAAAACATTCACATTTTATTAACACATCAAAAGCTTTGCTTCGTTGATACAACACGCTAAGATTTCATTGTCATAACTTGTTGAACTGAAATTTGTTTGACATTTCATAAGTTGTCTTGTTTTATAAATCAGTTTCTTAACAAAGTGTTTTGTATGAATCTTGCAACATGTTGTCCAATACAAATGTTTTCAAATTTGCATAATTATTTGAAAAGCCCTCAATGTTGCACTTAACGCAAACAATATCTGATTGTGAGGTATAAACTTATAAGTGTGAATGAAAAGTCAATAACAACATCTTGAATTTGTTACTACTCATTTATCTAATTACTTAGTAGTAATTAAAAAAGTTAATTCATGATTTTAGTTTCTGACACATCATTACTGGTTATATTTCAAAAACCATTGATTGCTTATTGAGTGAATTAAATGGAGTGTTTTTATTTCACTTCCACAGGTGTCAAGTTACCATAACCAGCATGGGATGTGTTAAGTAATAATGTTATCTGTAAAAATTCTCTACAGTAACAAAATACTAAAATAAATGAAACAAAATACTTCCCGGGATTGATGATCCATTAGCAGGTTTATTTATTGATAATTATGCTTTCCCGGAGTCCAATCTTTGTTTATTCTGCTTCGGTCATTCTGTGCTGTACATGTTGGCAATTTTGAGTGCAATAAATGAAGTTTTCCATCACAACTTCATTCTTTGTTTACCAATATAAATTGCATTTTCAGAATGTGTTCTTATGATTTGTTTTGGGTCAAGTGTTGCAATGAATTATCATGTTGGTATCTGTCAGCCACTTGGATGAAAATGCAGCCAACTCTTTGGCTATCTTAGTCTTCCTAAGTATCTTCTTGTCTATCAGTTCATTGCCACTTAACACTGTATATTGGCTGTGGCAGCATAATAAGTCGCTCTCTCTTGAAAAGCTTCGTGGTGACCACTTCGGTGAAAAATTCTTTGCCACGCCTTCGGCCATGGTCACGAAAGCAAGAGTTCTAGTTCGGTAGTTGCTTGTAATTGTTCTAGATGTCCGGCACTGTGAGCAGCGCGCAAGAGCTATCACCTCTTCTGATATCACGGCAGGGAAAGCCTAGAGGAACACTGTCCCAATATTGGCGCCATCCGCCACCATATTGTCTTTCAGTCATCTATCACATCGACTTGCGATACGATTCTTCATTGTTGGTAGATAGGTAGGTGGGTACTGGGTAGTTGAAATCACACACAGCACTTGACTCGAACTCCAAACGTTTATTTCTATTAAACCATTTAGGTACACTCTCATTTTCACAATAATCATTCACTTCACTAAACAGTAAACACTTATAATTACTTAGCATTTCAATTGTTTTGCTAATCTTAGGATAACGTGACTGCCCGTTGCTCAAGCGTCCATTCTTCTGTGTGGGCGGAAGTCCTCCACACAGGACAGGTAACTCATTACATAATAAGTTCATTAAAACTTACAAACAATACTAGAGTAATTCATAATTAATCATTTTAATAATTTAACAATACCAATATTCACAAATGCAAAGGTTTTATCAAGTTAAAGCTAATTAGTTGCTTCAATACTTTTTACAACAATATTCAATCTTTTAAAACCATTTCCGGCAAATCAAAGTATTTAGTACAAAGAACACCTACGAAGTCTTTCACTAATAAATTGTTCTGTAAAATAATCTTGTTACTTTTTAGTTTGTAATTTAGTTAGATAATCTGATTTAATTGTAGTTTCAAATTATTAATTGATTTATTGATCAAATCGTATTCGGCCTGTAGTGTTGCCTCATAAAAATCCTGTGTCAAAATGAACAATAATAATTACAAATCCAATGTCATAAAATACTTACTTATCATAATTTTAACTATAGATTTAGCTAAAGACTTACCGAGTCTTTAACTAGACTTTTGTTTAATAAATTACTATTTGAAACCACGAACTATCTAAGTGCTAGTTACGCCAATAGATGGCGCTTAACTCATTTGTCAAGTGATGTAATAACTGTACCACGAAGCAGAGATGGCAGGTTCATGGAATAGAATTATGAGTGTTAATAATTAGATTAAATCTTAGCAGATAGAGCCTCTTGCGGCGACACGGCCATTCTGATCGGCGGTGCGCGCTCTGCACCTGCCGTCGCCGTCAGTATGTGGAGTTTCGTGGTTGTTATCTGAAATAGTGGAGATAAATTTTGTCGGCAGATTATTGTTGCTTTTATTATTATCCTACAATGTTCATTGAATTGTAGGACTTGGTAATAGAAAGTGTCAGTCAACATAGAAAGCTAGTTATAGATCAGGCATCTATTCAGTTTTCATTGTATTCAAAATTAAATGTGTTTATGTATCACCTAGACATACACACAGTCACAGAGTTAATCTGCTTGAAATTTTTATTTAATCTTTTAGTAGTGTTTAGATTGAAGCTGGTATGAGCTGCTAACTGAATAAAATGTTATGTGTAGTGTAAGTAGCATGTTTTTATTTGTTCATTCTCACGGGAAGGTAATGCTCTGTGATAGACACAAAGTCTTGGATTTGACAGGATAAAAGGATAGGATCAGGAACACCGCTCTGTGATAGACACAAAGTCTTTGATTTGACAGGATTAAAGGGTAAGGAGTTTAGGACCATTGCTCCGTGACAGGCACGAAGTCTTTGATTTGACAGGATATAAGGAACCAGGCTCTGGGCGTTAGTACGCCGTGGACCCAGCAGGATAACATGAGAGTATTGTTTATCAGTTGCCTCCACGGCTGCTGATAGGATCATTAGTAGTGTTCATTATCAGTGGCCTCCACGGCTGCTGATAGGATTGTTTGTAATTTGTTGTGTTCATTATCAAGTACCTCCACGGCACTGATAGTATTTGTTGTGAGTCAGTTGCCCCTATGGCTGCTGATAGGATTTTTTGTAATGTGTTGTGTTCATTACCAAGTACCTCCACGGCACTGACAGTATTTGTTTGATTTGTTGTGAGTGTTTGTATTACTCATTGAGCTTGTTGTTTCCTCCACGGATACCAATAGCTTGTGAGTTTTTTATTTTACTAGTTACTGTTAGTACTAATATTTTGTTATTATTTTTGTAAATAGTTGCTTACAACTGGCAGGATTATAAAAACTAAAATAATCAATGTGGAATCATGATACTGATTACACATGAGCATCTTGTAGGTAGGTTGATTGGGCTATTGTATTAAGTCTATTGTTGTAACACTGTAGGTATCAGTGGGGAAGTGTAAGAAGTAGTTTGAAAACTCCTCACCTTTTATGTTAGTTTATGATGTGAGGACACTGTAACAGTCATCCCTGGTTGGCTGTTCTCATGCTGTTCCCCATTTTATAGCTCCATAGCTGGCGACACGGTCATCTGTTCACCAGGCTGTAGTCCTTGAAGTTGTTAGTTTTTGAAATTGTTCATTGAGTCACATTTTTAAGTGACCTTGCTCCATTATCATTTGCTGGGGTAGCGGTTAATTGATGTCATCACTATCTAGAGTAACTGGGTGCATAGAGTTGCTCTCAATTTCTTTGATAGAAGGTATCATTTCTTCTATGATAAGATAATTGCCTGGAACCTGAAATGTGAGAAGTCATGCAGGTAAATAACATAACATCATGCCTATTGTTCCTGAAAGGTTAGGCAGAGGTATCCCTAATAGTATGCCAACATTTATTTTGAAGTCCCATGTAATAGGGGGCAAGCCTTATTGCCATCAACCAGGCACAAATCTGGACTCTGTGCCTGCTACAGAGAAATTCCTAATGGAAAAACCCAACAACACTTTGCCTGACCTGGGAATCGAACCCAGGGCCTTATGCTCAACAGTCACGCTTGCAGCCACTAGACCAACAAGGTAGTCAGTGCAGGTAAATATTAATAATAGTGTAATGTCTACACTAATAGTTTAGTGTGTAGGTACATAACATCACACCTGCAATCCCCGAGGGGTTAGACAGAGGTGAAAATAATAAATCCACACTTTGCTAAGCCTCTCGTTTAGCAATATGGCTATTTGCCATTCATATGATTGGCCAGCTACTGAGAAATTCCTGATGGAAAAACCCAATAACACTCCGACAGGCCTGGGAATCGAATCCAGGTCCTCATGCTTTAATAACAGGGCCCATGACCACTGGACCAACAAAGCAGTCCTACTATTGTTAAAATAAGTTGGAGTGATAAGTTATAGAGACGGTAATAAGTTGTTTTGAAAAGTTAATTAAACTAAGATGGGAAAGTTAAACTGATCAGAACTATTTTAAGAACACTATTCGTTGTGTAGTTGAACTGACAAAACATTCACATTTTATTAACACATCAAAAGCTTTGCTTCGTTGATACAACACGCTAAGATTTCATTGTCATAACTTGTTGAACTGAAATTTGTTTGACATTTCATAAGTTGTCTTGTTTTATAAATCAGTTTCTTAACAAAGTGTTTTGTATGAATCTTGCAACATGTTGTCCAATACAAATGTTTTCAAATTTGCATAATTATTTGAAAAGCCCTCAATGTTGCACTTAACGCAAACAATATCTGATTGTGAGGTATAAACTTATAAGTGTGAATGAAAAGTCAATAACAACATCTTGAATTTGTTACTACTCATTTATCTAATTACTTAGTAGTAATTAAAAAAGTTAATTCATGATTTTAGTTTCTGACACATCATTACTGGTTATATTTCAAAAACCATTGATTGCTTATTGAGTGAATTAAATGGAGTGTTTTTATTTCACTTCCACAGGTGTCAAGTTACCATAACCAGCATGGGATGTGTTAAGTAATAATGTTATCTGTAAAAATTCTCTACAGTAACAAAATACTAAAATAAATGAAACAAAATACTTCCCGGGATTGATGATCCATTAGCAGGTTTATTTATTGATAATTATGCTTTCCCGGAGTCCAATCTTTGTTTATTCTGCTTCGGTCATTCTGTGCTGTACATGTTGGCAATTTTGAGTGCAATAAATGAAGTTTTCCATCACAACTTCATTCTTTGTTTACCAATATAAATTGCATTTTCAGAATGTGTTCTTATGATTTGTTTTGGGTCAAGTGTTGCAATGAATTATCATGTTGGTATCTGTCAGCCACTTGGATGAAAATGCAGCCAACTCTTTGGCTATCTTAGTCTTCCTAAGTATCTTCTTGTCTATCAGTTCATTGCCACTTAACACTGTATATTGGCTGTGGCAGCATAATAAGTCGCTCTCTCTTGAAAAGCTTCGTGGTGACCACTTCGGTGAAAAATTCTTTGCCACGCCTTCGGCCATGGTCACGAAAGCAAGAGTTCTAGTTCGGTAGTTGCTTGTAATTGTTCTAGATGTCCGGCACTGTGAGCAGCGCGCAAGAGCTATCACCTCTTCTGATATCACGGCAGGGAAAGCCTAGAGGAACACTGTCCCAATATTGGCGCCATCCGCCACCATATTGTCTTTCAGTCATCTATCACATCGACTTGCGATACGATTCTTCATTGTTGGTAGATAGGTAGGTGGGTACTGGGTAGTTGAAATCACACACAGCACTTGACTCGAACTCCAAACGTTTATTTCTATTAAACCATTTAGGTACACTCTCATTTTCACAATAATCATTCACTTCACTAAACAGTAAACACTTATAATTACTTAGCATTTCAATTGTTTTGCTAATCTTAGGATAACGTGACTGCCCGTTGCTCAAGCGTCCATTCTTCTGTGTGGGCGGAAGTCCTCCACACAGGACAGGTAACTCATTACATAATAAGTTCATTAAAACTTACAAACAATACTAGAGTAATTCATAATTAATCATTTTAATAATTTAACAATACCAATATTCACAAATGCAAAGGTTTTATCAAGTTAAAGCTAATTAGTTGCTTCAATACTTTTTACAACAATATTCAATCTTTTAAAACCATTTCCGGCAAATCAAAGTATTTAGTACAAAGAACACCTACGAAGTCTTTCACTAATAAATTGTTCTGTAAAATAATCTTGTTACTTTTTAGTTTGTAATTTAGTTAGATAATCTGATTTAATTGTAGTTTCAAATTATTAATTGATTTATTGATCAAATCGTATTCGGCCTCCGCTCAACGGCTTTTGGGTACATATCTCCCACAAGATAAATACGCTGAAAACGCACTTGGGGAGATATGTACCCAGTGACGTTTTTAACGAAAAAGTTGCCAATTCTTCCTACAGATCGGTCTTTTAGGTCGGTTATCTATATTTCATTGCATTAACGTGAATATCTTCCTTCTAAATTGGCAATACTAGCCCTCAAATGTCTCTGTGGATAGAAACAAAAATTGTCAAAGTCAGTCCGGTGAAATTGCGTCGCCGCGCGAAAATATTTACTTACTAAATTGATATTTTGGTGAAATGTGAGTGTTTGTGAGTGAATTAGTGATTTATTGGGTTAATTACATTATAGTGAATGTGTGTGCAGCCGGGTTTCAACCAGAGGTACGTATATTTCAATTTCTGAGACAGTTTTTTTGGTCACGTGACGTAAACAAATTCCCGATTTTGATATATATCGAATTGTTTGTTTTTTCGATGGCTAGTGAATACCATGTGTGATACATCATTGGAAAGGGCATTTCCTGTGAAAATAAGTTATATATCCTGTACTTTTTCACTCTAAACTTCACTGAACAAAAAAAGACAAGAAATGCTAAGTGCGTTTTTACTTTAGTGGAATTCCTGCAATCAATCCCATGTATTTCTGTATTGGATAGACCTATGAACTTAATATTTACACATAAGTTCCTCTATGAATGTAGCTTACAGATAGTAATTTTAGTTTTATGTTCCGTGAAACTGTATAGTCGTAAATAATAATTTAATTTAATTGAAAAAAAAAAATCCCGTCGGAAAATGTTTTGTGCCAGTGTTTTGCCCGTAAATATATATTTTTTCACTATGAAATGTGTGTTTTTTTTGTTTTCGTATGTAAATAGAACCCTTCCATCAATAAAAGTCATAAAATATAGATGTTATCGATCTACTTTTCGAAATAATCCTTTTTATAGTTCACATAATGATATTTTTCACAATAGTCTATGTTTACAGCTCAATATAAAATGTTTAGAGACGAAATATCAACAAACATTTGAAACAATTCGAATGACTCATTCATAAGCTGCAATAAAAACATAACTTGAGACGACGGACGCGCCGAACGCGTCGACACATAAACACTTTGTCGAGAGCTGCCATCTGGCGCGCAGCTGATAAGCGACGCGTAGCCGTTAGGGGTTGTTTATTTTTTTCGTCTGGTAGCCGTTGAGCGGGTAGTGTTGCCTCATAAAAATCCTGTGTCAAAATGAACAATAATAATTACAAATCCAATGTCATAAAATACTTACTTATCATAATTTTAACTATAGATTTAGCTAAAGACTTACCGAGTCTTTAACTAGACTTTTGTTTAATAAATTACTATTTGAAACCACGAACTATCTAAGTGCTAGTTACGCCAATAGATGGCGCTTAACTCATTTGTCAAGTGATGTAATAACTGTACCACGAAGCAGAGATGGCAGGTTCATGGAATAGAATTATGAGTGTTAATAATTAGATTAAATCTTAGCAGATAGAGCCTCTTGCGGCGACATATATATATATATAGAATATAGATAATAATAATGATTTTTGAATTCAGAACACAAATAAATGTTAATTTGTGTGTAAAAGTAACTATTAGTTTTTAATAATCATGTTTACCTATGATATTCTATTTTAAACACAATTTGAATATTCAAAAAATATTTATGCCGTAAAGACGCGTAGTGCTTTGCCGAAATTAAAAAAAAATCATTCACCTCCATTGATTTAAATAGTAAAGATACGGTCGTCAGAAAGTTCGCCGACCGCGGTCGCCATACAGAAACACTAACGCCATCTATTAGAACTACTATGAACTACGATGTCAATCGGCGTGGTCTGCCCCTAGACGTAACCTTGTAAGAGCGGGTATTTTTAACCGACTTGAAGAAGAAGAAGAAGTGTGCGGAACAAACACGTAAATAGCTATTTGACTTAAAATATGGTTCACCACGTTCCTGTCTTATGACATGACTCCAAGCTTCATTTCGCACCGAATCAGTAGGAAATCTGCAAATTAAATACGTATTTTCACTGTACTTATAGATTTTTACCAGTAAGTACATAAAAACACATTTAAATTTGCTTGTAATAAACAATAAAAATTATTTTATACATATAAAATTAATTTTATGATATGAATTATTAAATCTTTTCATTTCATCGGCTAAAACGCGCGCCGCTGCAAAGTTATGTCTAATTTTACGCGGCTTCGCGTCGTCTTTGCCAAACGTTGAGACAAATACGAAAGAAAATTGTTTTAAATAATGTTAGAAGTTGATATAATATTATTTTTAACTTACCGGTGATAAGAAATGTTATCATTTATTTTATTGTGCTTTTTGTCGTAGTTCACGCATCCCTTCACGACACAACTTGGCATTTTTGCTTGTAAAATTTACGACCGCTCCCGAAGACAGCCGAACGCGTTCTAGTTTAGTTCGCTATAGGGAAGACCATTTTGGGACCACGTTCGAGGCGTCATTGTAACATGCGGTCCACCCAGTCCTTACGCAGTAATATATATGTCAATGTTCACCTCAGACTATAGGCATTGAACCAATTTGTACTAAGTATAGGTATAGAACTATCTGTGGAAATTTTCATTCCCGCACGCGTGCGAGAAAATGAAAAAAAAAACGCACGTGTGTGAAATACATTGCATGTTGTACCTAATCGTAGTGCGTTATGGACCAGTTTTCGAGGAAGTGTATTGAAAATCATAGTTGTCTGTCTGTCTAGTGTCTTAAAGGGTGTAAAACATCTCTTGACGAAGCTGAAAGACACTTGTTATCCTCGTCATTGTAATCATTTTTTGTTCTACACCATACCTGGGAACCTTTTAGTTACGGAGATATTGGGGGTCAAAGTTCCAACTTTTAGACTAGTTTGTTTTTAAATACAAGTTTTTAATGTGTGATTTTTACTTTAATCACCTCCACGACCCCCGTACTATTTATTCAATCCAACCATCAGCACAATGTTTTGAGTGCGTTACTTAGTTTGATGTACAGAATGCTTGGTTGACGGCTTCGTTATGAGGTCTTTTACACCCCGTATACCCGCTTGGCAGGTAACATTCTTATTTCAAAATCGAAAATGTTGGTGATCAGAAATTAGTATGAAAATAATTCCCAAAATCCGCTCGAGTCCAGTCTCGTTGCCCAAAAGGTACTTTACTTGACCTGAGATTAAAACCCACTATACCTACAGCTTTCATGTTTTTGCTAACAACGCGGGAGGCAGTCACCATAATATACATCCACACCATACCAGTCTCTTTGTACATTTTCTCTGATGAAATTGGTAAGGATTTAGGCCACTTGTTGACAAATACGTAAGTATCCGGGACATTCTATTATGAACTTTTGTATGCCTGGTTGTTTCTTATATGATATCATGAGGAAAATTAGTAATTACAACTTCAACCAGGATTCTGTACTAATAATATTTGTTGGTAATAGGGGTACTGTGAATAAAGGAGAATTACTCCAATATTATAGATCATTAGGTGACCTTAGTTTAAGAAAAATTGTAATGTTCACATTTCCTTATAGTAAAAGTTTGCCACAGGAAGAAAATTACTTTAGATATAATATTAACAGAACATTGCAACATTGCAACAGTCGCGCCCGCGCACCCCCCTGTGTGGACGTGTTTCTTTCGAACGGAACGACGCGCGCGCATCGCGCATCGTAAATCGACATGACGAACGTAGTAAAGTGTGCAACCTGTAACATCGTGATTGATGAAATGTTAGCCTACATACAGAACAAAGTGTCAGTGATAGATGAGGACACGTTAGTTCGAGTTTGTACATCATCTTTCTCTAAAGAAGAAATTGAAAAATCTAAATTATTGTTGTTCGAGTCTGTGCCTGGGATTAAAATAAAACGTAAAAATAAGGGCAAGGAGGAACGGGACCTAGCTGATATAGTGCAGGTCTTCAAATCGAAGGAACCGGATCTGTTTCCGATCTATGTCGCCAGGGAATTAGAACGTCTCCCTCCAGTGTTGTTTGATCACTTGGACTGCACGAAGCTACTTAAGGATTTACTCATAGTTCAAGAAGAAATGAAGAATATTAAGTCTACATATGTTTCGCAAGTTCAGTTCGATCAATTAAAGTCTGAACTATCACAAATGAAATATGACTCTTTGCTACCGAATTCAGAAAACGTAAACAAACGACGAGGCGCCTGGATGCTAGATAGTAGCCCTATAGGACTTTCACACATCGATCATATAACACCGGAGAAAAGTAGTAGTAACTTGTGTAAGCGACAGGAATTCGAAACTACTCCAACACAATTTAGAGATATTTTGGGGGTAGCTGAAAATAATCATCGCAACGTATCAGCTGATTTCCAACGGTCGGCTATTGTAAAACCGGTTGCCGATAGCGCGAGCGGTACGAGTACTAATGTCACAAAGCCGTCTACGTCTGCACCGTGTATTAAGAGGACGCATTGGAAATCATGTAGTCAATGATCTCAATTTTTGTCAGTAATTACAAAACAAATGAAAATATAAGTTGGTGACCTGATAATTCATGATAAAACCCTTATTTTGTTAGTTTTCAATACATGATTAAGTAACTTTTGTAACAGAGAAAAAAATATCAAACATACCTCTTTTCAACCGACTTCCCCAAAAAAAGGAGGTTCTCAATTCGACTGTTTTTTTTTTTTTTTTTTTTTTTTTTTTTTTTTTTTGTGTTTGTTACCTCATTACTTTCGACTGGTTGAACCGATTTTGACAATTCTTTTTTTATTTGAAAGCTGGTGCTTCCCGTGTGGTCCCATTTAAATTTTGTGAACATCTGATGCTGATCTTCGGAGATATACAATGGAACTCTTCAAAAATAGACGGCAAACGTGCCGTGAATGTTGCAATCACTTGGATGTTTATTGTTTATACAACATCATGACGTAACATCACGCCTGTATGCTCTGAGGGGGTATGCAGATGTATATATACAATACACCGAGATTTCGACAGTTAGGTATGCTAAGTTGGCGCGATTGTGTTCAGCGCGCGACTCAAATAACTTAACATCACGCCTGTATGGTCTGAGGGGGTACGCAGATGTGTACAATACACCCAGATTTCGACAGTTCGTTCGTGTTCCGTGCACGCCTCAAAGAGATGTCAGCAAAAGGGACTGTTCTAAAGAGATACTGCGGCCCTGGAACACAAAGGGCTAAGAAAGAACATGGATGGGTTTTAGTCAGTAAAAGTCTGACACTCCCTTCCGCTCCGCCCAGAGCGATAATTTGATGATTTCCCATCCGAAAAAAAAAAGGGTGTGTTAAGTTCCATATAATGTGGATACGCCTATTACCATGACATGTATTTTTAACAATGCCAAATAAATTCATGGCAAATATTTGGGAACAACTAAAAATGGAAAAATAAAAAACTTTTTTGCAAAAAATAAAACCGACTTCAAAAAACACAAAAAAGTGAAAAATAACTTTAGCTTCAGAAGTCGGTGACAAAAAAACGAAATCAATCAAACAAGAGTCACCGACTTCTGAAGCTAAAGTTATTTTTCACTTTTTTGTGTTTTTTGAAGTCGGTTTTATTTTTTGCAAAAAAGTTTTTTTAAAAAGAGATTCACATTTAATGGGCAAACGGGACCAATTTAAGCCTCTTAACTTTCTCCGTAGATGAGCCTATACATACTCTTTAAAATTATAGAAGGAATTTCTGAAATTATCGTTCCCAACTGAATTAAATAACAAAAACCATTTTGTCGTTTACGTCCTTTAAGTTATAAGCTAGCAATCCTCGCCCCGCTCAGACGCCCAGTCCCCCGCTCAGTCCCGATGCGCGCGTGCCCGGTTTTAGAACGATGCCTCGCCTTAAGACAGTAACCATGACGTCACCGCCGCACTCTAATGCAATACATAATAATAGCAAGATAGAAGCCGCGTCGAGTGCTACTGTACTTAACGTAAACTCGAACTCGAAGCGGAATGACCGTGATGATAATAATCATAACGATTGGCAGGTAGTGAATTATCATAGGAAACCCATGAGATATCGCTATACAGGCTCGGCGGGAATATGTCGCGACAATGAGGGTAAATTTAAAGCGGCGGATAGAAAGATACCGATTTTCATTACAAGAATACATAATGATACCACAGAAAAAGATATAATAGATTATGTTTTCAATAAAACTAAGGAAATTATTATGTTGGAGAAAATATCTTTTAAGTACGAAAGAGAATACAAGGCCTATAAATTCTTCATATACGAAAGCAAGTCGTCATTATTCCTCGATAGCGGTTTATGGCCTCAAGGAATCATATTCAGGCGATTTGTAAATTTCAAGCACAAAACAACGAACGTCGAGGCGTTGCCGCGTCGTGTCCGGTCTGAGAATGTAGTAGATGGATAAAGACAACCTGTACACATTGGTTAGCTTCAATTGTAAAAGTGTCAAGCGATCGGTAGACTATGTCAGGCAACTGTGTCATACCTCCGATATAATAGCTTTGCAAGAAACATGGCTTCTACCGAATGATATACATTTTCTAAGCGACATTGATCCTGATTATGGCTATGTGGGGACGTCAGCTGTGGATACTACGGCTGGCATGCTCGTAGGCCGGCCGTATGGAGGAGTGGCAATATTGTGGAAGAAGAGTGTCCTACAGAATGTGTCTATAGTGCAGTGTGACAACGCTCGCGTCTGTGCCATTAAAGTGGAGTTAGGCCAAAGGTCGTTTTTAGTGTTTAGCATTTATATGCCTACCGATTGTGTCGTGAACTTACCGGAATTTACGGATTGTCTTAGCTTGGTAAGTGCTATTATTAATAATGAACATACAGAGACAGTTTATTTGCTCGGGGACTTTAATGCTCATCCGGGCCAGTTATTTTTTAACGAGTTGAAAGACTTTTGTACGGAGGCTGAGTGGATATGTGCCGATGTTGAATTACTCGGACTCTCATCTGAGACGTATAGCTTTATAAGTGACGCGAACGGGTCGAGACGCTGGTTAGACCACTGTCTAACTACGGAGTCGGCTATGCGTACGGTTATTAATGTAGAAATTATGTATGATGTCATGTGGTCGGATCACTTTCCTTTATTTATGTGGTGTAATTTAAATAGTATTAAACCTAAAATAGCATGTAATAATATCGATCCGTGTAATAAAATACGTTGGGGCGAGAGAACATCTGAACAAATTGCACTATATAATAAGTTATGTAATGAACGATTGAAATTAATAGACTTTCCGAGTGATTTAAGTAACTGTTGTGATTTCTCTTGCGATGAGATGGAACATAAGTATATTATCGACAAAATGTATGAAGCAATTGTAGATATCTTAGGCCAAGCAGCTAATGACAGTTATTCTGGTAGTAATAGTTTACGTAAGAAGAAACCTGTAGTAGGTTGGAACAGACATGCCAGTACTGCTCACCGGGAGGCCAGGTCTAAGTTCCAGTTATGGATATTGTGTGGCAGACCGAAGTCAGGTCGTATTTGGAATGAGATGCAAGAAAGCCGTAAAATCTTTAAAAGTCGGTTAAAGTGGTGTCAAAATAACAGTGAGCAACTTAAAATGGACATTCTGGCAACGCATCACGCCAAACATGATTTTCGGAGTTTCTGGAAGTCCACTAATAAAGTAAACAGAAGGCCGGGCTTGCCTGTGAGCGTTGGTGGCATTACTGACCCAAAAAACATAGCTGAAATGTTCAAAAGCAATTTCATGGTAACTTCACCATTGGGACCATCGCGGTCGGGACTTGATGGTGTGACTCGGGGGCAGGAGCTCAGCGTAAGGTTTACGGCGAAAGATGTTAGAAAGGTTGTCACGACCATGACCCGAGGCAAGTCTCCTGGCCACGATGATTTGAGTATCGAGCATCTTAAATATGCTGGCGTCCATCTTCCAAGGGTTCTGGCTATGTTTTACTCCCTGTGTCTAGGACATTCATATCTACCTCCAGCTATGATGCAGACCGTGGTGGTGCCGATCGTGAAAAGTAAGACTGGTGATATAAGCGACGCTAACAACTATAGACCCATCTCTCTGGCTACAATTTTGTCTAAAGTACTTGACAGTCTTCTTAACACACTGATGAGTGGCTGTCTCGAGTTACATGACAATCAATTCGGTTTCAAGTCGAGACTCTCCACTGAGACAGCTATTCTGTGTTTGAAGCAGACTGTCAAGTACTATACTGATCGCAACACACCAGTCTATGCTTGCTTCCTCGACCTTACAAAAGCGTTTGACCTAGTTTCCTATGATATCCTCTGGGATAAACTTAACGACATATCCCTGCCAAGCGAATGCATTCGTATTCTGAAATATTGGTACGGGAACCAGGTCAACGTAGTTCGATGGTCGGGGACGCTATCTGAACCATACAGGTTGGAGTGCGGGGTGAGGCAAGGGGGGTTGACATCGCCAACGCTCTTCAACCTTTATGTAAACGCACTCATCGAGAGGCTGAACAGCACGCATGTCGGATGTCATGTTGGTGGAGTTTGTGTAAACAACATTAGCTATGCGGACGACATGGTGCTGCTGAGCGCCTCGGTCTGTGGCCTGTCTAAGCTGCTCGGCATTTGTGAGGAATATGCTCTCAGTCATGGCCTGCTCTATAACACCAAGAAAAGTGAGTGTATGGTTTTCCGGGCCAGGGGTAAATGTCCAGATAGTATGCCTAGCATTAAGCTAAATAATGTACCGCTAAAGAGGGTTGACACCTTCAAATACCTTGGGCATCTGGTGACCTCTGACCTGAGAGACGATTCAGACATAGAGCGGGAACGTAGGGCGTTGTCTGTTAGAGCGAACATGATAGTGCGCAGGTTTGCACGATGCTCGAAGGAAGCAAAAAACACTCTTTTCAGAGCCTATTGCACCTGTTTTTATTCGAGCGCCCTGTGGGCTAACTATACTCAAAAACAGTACAGCGCCCTACGAGTTCAATTCAACAATGCTTATAGGATGTTGTTGGGGTTGCCTCGGTACTGCAGTGCGTCGGGGATGTTCGCTGAGTCACGCGTTGACTGCTTCTATGCGACGATGCGAAAACGGTGCACATCCTTTGTGCGCAGGGTCCGCGCCAGCTCCAACACCATCTTGAGGATGTTGGCTGAGAGGTTCGACTGTCACTACATTAACCATTGTTGTATGCTTAATGTGGTGACAATAGCAAGAAAATGAAAAAATCATAACACATTAATGTTCATTATCTGTCCCTCTTTTCTATTTTACAATATTAATTAAAATCTTGATTATATGATAATTATTAAATATTTTTTATATATGAGTTATTATTTTGACATTTATGATTATTTCTAATTTATTGATTATAATTTGCTGACTGTCAATTTAATGTTTAAGTATAATAAGTGTGTTGTGTTTTGTTTTATTTTTATTTATTTTTCTAATGATTTTTATTTAATGTACCTACTGCTATTATATGATCTGTTGATTGAAATAAAGGAATGGAAATTGCATAATTTGACATTAATAGTAATTAGTATTTCATTTATTTGACATTTATTATATGTATAGATTAACAATTATATTGGTGACAATTTTTAATTTGACAAAAGATAGAATATATCTTGTTGGCAGGTGCTATCTTTCAAACTATTGGAAAAGACAACTAGCTGTGTCACTATCATACTTTTTTTTCTATTACTATTATTATTCTAAGAACTTGGCTAATCAAGTCGCCTCTGTTGACCAATGCAATACTCAATTAAATTACTCTGCCAATAATTTGATCACAATTAATTAATCAGTCAATCATTTAAATTATAAATTGTGACAACGGAGGCGACCTTTTGCAATATTATAAGGAAGCCAGATAGTAAATCAGGCGAATGTTTTGAGAGTTTTAATAGTATCAACCTGGTTCATCAAAATATTCAAGGATTTTTGAACAAAGAATTAGAAGTAGAACTTTTCCTGAATTGCAACAATATAGATATTCTTTGTATAACGGAGCATTTTCTCAAATGTCATCAATTAATTTTCAATTTTAGTAATCACCAGGTTGGTAGTTCATTCAGCAGGGTAAATGCTATACATGGCGGCGCATTAATCTTAGTAAATATTCATCTTAAATTTAAAGACCGCAAGGATATTGTCAGCCTATCTGTTGAGCGAACAGTTGAAATAGCCTTTACAGAATTGGAGCAGTTTATCATATTAAGTGTGTATAGACCTCCTTCAGGGTTGTATGATTGTTTTGAAAAGGTAATGGATGAAGTGTTGCATAAAATCTGTAGTTCTAAGAAGTCAATAATCATTTGTGGTGATTTCAATATTAATTTGTTAGGAAATTCTGGGTTAAGTACTAAAATTATAAGCCTCTTTCAGTCATACAATCTTGAAAACAAATTTCTCGAGCCCACCAGAATAACCCCAACTAGTGCCACTTGCCTAGATAATATTTACACTGATATTATACCCACCCAAAAAGCAATTATTAACTTAATAGATTCAGATCATTGTGGGCAATTGATAAACAAGAAAGTAACTAAAAAGGATATCATTGTTAATCCAAAAAGTAAAAATCGCCTGGAAACTTTTAAAAGTTAACTTTTATCCAAACTTTGACTTTTGTCAGATAATTTGTATGTTAAGAATTATTCAAAATTATAAAAAAGTTTGTTATATAACAAAGTCACGTTACTTGATTTCAAAAATTAAAAATATTAGTAATGTAATTAAAATGACATGGAACATTATTAATAGCGAAACGGGAAGGTCTTGCAACCGAAATAGTGACTACAGCCTTGCTATTGGCGATAATATTTTAACACTTCAATACCCGCAATTACAGACACAATTAAAATAACAATGCACCGTGCCTCTGGAGGCACGGCCGGGAGCATACGGGTTAAATTCAGATACTCAAGTTGCCACAGCCTTTGAAAATTTCTTTGCGGATATTCCCGTATCGACTACTAAATCGCTAAACTCGTCACCTGCTGCTGCCGGGTCTTTAGCTTTACTAAGGGAAAACGTTTCACTCTGTGATTCCAAAATTAATTTTCAATATGTCACCTGTAAAGATATAATTAAAACTTTTCACACCTTAAATGTTAAAAAGACCGCCGATCTATGGGGTCATTCAGTAGACGTTGCTAAAAAAAAAAATTACAACATAAAAAAAATAACGAAAAATTTAATTTATATATAATTATATTATATTTTTTAATTGTTAAATAAAACAGTCCCAATCGTTCCGAGTTCGATGATCGAGTTTTTGGCTTTCGCTTCCAGAACGACTCGACTTAAAAATAATGGTGTATATGTCGCAGGTTTTTTCATAAAATTAGGATCAAAAACCGGAAGATGACACGTTTTAAACTCAATTTCAACATAAACCTGTAACAATCCAGATTTTTGATCAAAAACCTGAACTAGTTTAGGTTTATGATCAATCTGATATACATTTCCGTTGACAGAGACTTAGGGACTTCATAATGGCATATAATTAACGAACCACCAGATTTAGCAAAATGGAACGGCAAAAAAATCAGTTTTGATTGCCAAAATTAGTAAATGATCACCAAAATTATTCCCCACTTTATCGTAAAATTAGAATAAATTTATTTATGACCCTCGACTCGGATGCAAGAGCATAACAGTTCAATTTCTGGTAATTGAACTGTTATGCTCTTGCATCCGAGTCGAGGGAGACCCGGTCGACGGAGCCCCTTTTCGCGGGGCTCCTTCTCCTGAATGGTTTATAAAAATATAACTAGGTTAGGTTTTTGGTTTTTGATTTGTTTAACCTAATTTTATGAAAAATCTGCGACATATACATTGTTCATCAGTTAGGTGGGGTTATATTTTATGGATGTGGTATTTGCGGTTAGACCAGCAAACTGAACAACTTTCTCCATGGAACCAATATCATAATCGCGAAAAACTAATCAACAGTCCCGTACCAAACTTCAATATGACTACGTTTTTCTGATACATGTTGTAGAAAAATTTACGGTTCTGCGGGAAAAATCGAATATTCGTATATAAAAATTGCAAAATATACTGTACACGTGTGTAGCACCCCCGGCTCCTGTTACATTTCAAATAATTCAAAGAAGACAATTTTAACGTATATCAACAGATCTTTTTCTGAAGGCAGGGTTATTGAACGTCGTAGTGGGATGTTCGTACAACGGGTTACTGCTGGGGCCAGACCCATCCTGCTTGTTCTGCTGCATGAACTTGATGAACTCGTGGCGGTCCCGCGCGTCCGTCAGCAGCTTCCAGGCGATCAGTGTGCCGGCCCCTACTAGGAGGAGTGTCAGGAGAAATATGCCGCCGAATACTGGAATATCATATAATAGTAAGTTCCCCCAGGTATAGAACAGAACAAAAAAATATCACAATAAAAGGGTGAACTAGTGGCTTGGGTGAGGATCTTATGACCTTTTTTTTTATTATTACAATATGGGCCTGCTCTTGACCTCGATCACGCCTGATGGAAAGCGATGGATGAGATCTATGATAGAATGAGCGTGCCCAGAAGATGCCTGTTCACTCTTGCTTTGAAGGCAGGCGGGTTAAATGAGGGTGGGAACACAGACGCAGGCAGAGAATTCCAGACTTTGGCTGTGCGCATAATAAAAGTGGAGGAGAAGCGCTTAGTAAGACACATCGGGACGTCAACCAGTGCGGATGGTACGCCGCAGTACGTCTGCTAGTCCAGTGGTAAAAGGGTGATGGTGGGATCAGGTCGTGGAGCTCCTGCGCACACTCACCGAAGTACAGTCTGTAGAAGACCGACAGGCAGGCAACATTACGCCGATGAGCTAGGCTGTGAAGCGAAGCTGCCAACGTCTCGTCGCCTATAAGCCTTTTAGCTCTGCGTTCCACCGAGTCAAGTACAGCAAGCTGGTATTTTGCTGAGCCATCCCACAAGTGACTGCAATACTCCATGCAGGAACGGACTTGTGCTTTGTACAAACTTAAAAGCTGTCCAGATGTGAAGTATTGCCTCACCTTATTCAAGATGTCCAGCTTCTTAGCTGCGGTCTGAGCTTTTGACTCGATGGTTGCGCCAAAGTTGAGATCCGATGTCAACTCCATGCCCAAATCTGTAGGCGGTCAGTAACTGCTACAGATGCAACCCGGAAAGTGGGAAACAACTGGAACTGGCTCCTTTTTGCAGTTAAGAGAGAGACACGCCTGTGTTTTTTGAGCATTGAATTCGACCAGATTGACGTCACCCCACTGGGAGACAAGATTTAGGATCAAATTCATTCGCTCCACCATGGCCTCTCTAAGAGTAGCAGTATCTTCTCTGCTGGCTCTTGCACTGGACAGGTATCTTTCTGCGACTGTGCTGTCATCTGCGTATCCGATTGCACCGAGCTGTAGCAGGTCGTTGATGTGCAGCAAAAATAATGTCGCAGAAAGAACAGACCCTTGAGGAACTCCGGCATCAATGGCCTTATGATCCGATGAGCAGCCATCTATGACCACTCTGATCGATCTGTCACTCAAGAAGTCGGAAATCCAGTTGCAAAAGTCAGCAGAGATGCCGAATGAAGGAAGCTTACCCAACAGACTAGCGTGCCAGACCCTGTCAAAGGCCTTCGAGATGTCAAGCGACACAGCAAGGGCTTCGCCATGTTTCTCGATGGCCTCGCCCCAACAATGCGTAACATAGGTACACAAGAAGATCCCCAGTTGAACGTCCACGACGGAAGCCATACTGGCGGTCACTGAGGAGCGCATTGTCTCCGAGGTATGCTATCAGCTTATTGTTAAGTACCCTTTCCATCACTTTGCACAGTATGGAGGTAATGGCGATTTGTCTATAATTGGCAGGATTGGCACGGTTACCCTTTTTGGTCACTGGCTGCACATTAGTCAGCTTCCAGGACTCCGGCACCACTCCGGTTCTTAGAGAGGCGAAACAAGCGTGTTAAGATAGGAGACAACTCTGGAGCACAGCTCTTCAGGACTCTTGCGGGTATTCCGTCAGGACCGCTGGCTTTGTTCACATCCAGACTGCACAGGGCCTTACGGACCTCTTTAATGTGAATCGAGATCTCTGGCATTGCGGAGCCACAGTGAGGTATGTTGGGCGGAATGTTAGAGGCCGTATCTAGGCGCGAATTTTCGGTAAAGATGGAGGCAAACAGATTTGCCTTCTCTTGCGCGGTATGAGCCAGCGTTCCATCAGGCTTCAGCATAGGAGGCAGCGTTGGACGGCAGAAGTTTGTCTCGACCGATTTAGACAGGGACCAGAACTTCTTGCTACCCGAAGGGTAGGACGCCAGTCTCAGATCTACAATTCTACACCCATTATTACTTTATGATTCTAATATTCTTAACTCACTAATAACAGTACGGCTGCTATAAGTAAGACGGTCGATCCACCATGTTTTGTATCCGTGGAAGGGTCAGTTTTAGGTCACTTGAAGTAAGGACATACCTATCCTATTCATCCGTAATAAATGAGTTGACAGATGTCAGACAGAGCGCGCCAAGACCGGACCACAGATAACATTTTTTTTAATCGATTCATCTTTAAAAAATGTGATAGCGAGTTAGCAAGAAGTGCAAAGTAGGTGTACTCACCATAATAATTTGGAGCACAATCCGTCTCTTTCGACACTACCAGTTCCACACTGTAGTTGGCATCGTTGTATCGGTAGACGAAGCTCGTTTGGCAGCCGATTTCCACCTTGACATTACTGCACAAATTCCATAGACTACTATTTGTGTACTCGTCCTCCTTTGTGAAGGACTCGACTATGTTTACCGTCTTTATGTCAAAGCAGTGTTTGCACGAGTCATATCCACTTCGCTTACATTTTGCGCACTTTACCAACTTTGTGCATTGTCTTTCGTGACAGTCAAAGCAGGCGTTTATTTGGCATTTCTCGGTCTGGCTGTTTCGGGCATCCCAGTCAGCCATTTGTTCGCATTGGCATTCACCACACACGCATTGTCCACGGTTATTGCAAACCTGTAAGATTATCATCAAGTTAACTTAATACTTCCGGACGTACCTGTGCGTACCAAAACAGTAATGTAATGAATTAAGACGACTACAGGAGCTAAACGTGAGTTTTATAATGCAAAAAAGCATATGATTCACTGCAATTATCAAAACCAGAAAAATATATGATATTCTTCAGGATATATGCTAATACGATAGTGTTTTGAAAACATAATACAACAAATTTTATTCGATAAAAAAATCACGAAAATTTCTTTTAACGAGTAAAAACCATATTAAAATACATGCGATCATTCTGATTTTTCGGCAAATAATTCTACAAGCAACATATTAGCATCATAGTGTTTTACTTTTTTCGTCCAATCAATATATTTTTTTTAAATCGCAAAAAACTACTGATTTCACACTATTCGGCCCGCAGTGACTGACGTAACAGTCACTTTGTAGTGCAAGCTGATTAGAACTTTATTCTAACAGTATTTCAAATGAAGTTTGAACCACCAGAAATAGAGTTGCTAAGTTAGCTCCTGTAGTCGTCTTAAAGCATATAATGATCTAGCGCCCAAACAGTTGTTAGATGATAATGATTTTTAATATTAGTTCTAATTTACTTCGGGTCGGCGCAGCATGTCTTCTTCTTCCATATCCATATTTCCCTATTACTCGTCATCTCATGGTTACAATTCTTTGCTTTAATTGGGTAGCCAAATCATAGAATAATCCTTCGAGCCGGATCTTATACTCACGCTGGTGCTGTTCTCTTCTTTACAATACGTGTCTGGTTTGTAACAGTCGCAGGCGTCGCCGGACCAATTAGCGGTACATTTACATCTTCCACAGTCACATTTACCATGCTCTGGACCACTGCATACGCTCTCAAGTGAACTCAAAGTACTACGCGGACAGCTATCCATGTTGCATTGGCAAAATTTACCTTCGTACCTTAAAATAATAAGGATTGATTTTATATTTATGTCCAGCGATATTTATATTTATTTATTGTTTAAACATTTCGTGGAAAATTCTGTTTTGAAAATACCAGCTATTACTGTCACTGCTGCGACTCTTCTCATACAGAGAAGACACGGCCATTGATCACCAGTCACCACGCTTGCTCAAGACGGGTTGGAGACTAACAACAGTACATTATGAATTGAAAAAGTCACATTAATACTTGTTCGAATTTGAATTAAACTACCTTGTACATGATTCGTGCGTGACCTTGCGTGCCATTTTTACTAGCTCAGAAAATTTTAAAATGTCCTTACCTTTTACTACATTGACAAGTGCCACAATCACAGGACCCATGTCCGCTGCAAATTTCCTTGCTGCCTTCAGCTATACAAGTTGAGTTGTCTGTATAACCGTTTTTCTCACTTTTGACGCAACTGCATCTTTCACCGTACCTACGGAAATAGAGTACAAAAGAGATATTTTTACCAATGATGACGTATTTTATAAAAAAAGGACATCAAAAGACAGTTGAATACGTACCGATTTTCACTACAGCTACATTCTCCGCACAACCTCTTGTCTCCGTAGCAAAATGAAGAATTGATCTCGACATCGCGTTCGCAATCACAGTTTTTAATAGATTCTATCTCAAGCGTGAGTTTCTCCCCGATGCCTTCCACTACTATATCTACAACAGCGCTTTCTGCAGCATCATATTGTACTGTCGCAACTAAAGGCTTTTCTTTACCAATCTCCACTTTGCAGGCAATATTATTGTCGCCAGTGGTACAATCAGGATCAAAAGAAATCTTAAAATGTTTCTTACTGCCTTTCTTTACCTTTGCTAACAATTTAATTTTCTTTGAAATATCCTGTAATGAAGGTCTGTATTAAGCGTTGCGGTTTTCCACAGAACTTTAAAAAATATTTTAAGAGTATAATAAATGATACCCTATTCACATGATACGACCATATCTTAGATTGTTGCAACGGTATTTCACTCACCTCATAATTCTTTTTTAAGATTTTCACTATCATATCATCATTCTTCAATTTACTGGTTTTATCTCGGGAAAATGTCGCAATCTGGGAGCCGGTTACACTTCGTTTTAGATTGTCGTAAGTGGTTTTAAATAAGTAGTCGACAAGGAAGATAACTATAATGTCGCGTTCACCAGCTAGCTTGCTTATCATGCCGACAGATGGGTAGTCCATTTCTAGTTCTTTGGTATAGGTGCCATTTTCAGTATAGCACTGACCATCATATGGTTCAAACAAACCTGCAGATTTTCCGTCACCTGCAGCATGGTACGGCCCATCAGTTAAGAACACTACTATTTTTCTGGACTCGTTTCTCCATCCTATAATATCTTTGCAGACCAACACTTGCGCAAGAGCGTCAAGGCCTCCTTCCTGTGGATCACGACTGGCCCCACTGGGCGCATGAGATAACTCGTGTTTAAATTTGTTAAAGTCATCAACTAATTTCAAATGGTGTCTAAACGAGTAGGTTAAGCTGGCGTTGATTATACTGAAAATGATAAATATACAAGTTTGAGCAAAACATCAATGGGAAAAAGCATTAAAAATAACAAATTAAACTTGTCTGCTCACTTGCTCATGATCGGCAACATTCCTTTATCTATAAATGTACCGAATCCTACACGAACATTAGCAGTCATTTCTGTGATGGCTAAATAAATGTTTTGACTTTGATTGGCTGTATTTTCTCTTATATTGTTCATGGTTAAAGATGCATCTAAAAGAAAATATAGATCTACTGGATAATTTTTAGCACCCTGGAAAGAAAAATTGAAACTTTGTGGAACTCCTTGCCGCAATTTTAACTTGTATCGTTGGGGTTTAATTTGGATGACGTGCTCTGTAATGGAGCTAAATTCTTTCGATTCTGTTGCATGGATTACATTTATTGGGTTTTGTAGACCTTTCGGACACCAGTTGTTTTCCACAGAACTCTGGGGCATACATCTTGTCTTGTTGACTATGAAGTCGTTCTGAAAATATTTATGAAATTCCTTAGTTAAAACACATTTATAGTTTTCGTAACACAAATAAACTCTTAAAAACTGTAGTGTCAATTATGTGTTACCCCTCGACTGTTATGTAATGTCTTTAGTTATAAAGAAACACTAAAGACGATACGTGGAGGTAAAGTAAATACGTTCAGTATTCTATCTTCCAGAATCGGAGCACCATAAATATTGTATGTAAAAATATGTTATGTTTGCGAAGCCCCTTGCTTCTCTTTTACTTTTCGAAAATCTTCTAACCGTCCGTTTAAACTCTAAACCGTCTTTAATTTTCACTCTCAATGAGTCTGCATACCAACTTTACAATGACCAACAGTCAACGGCATTGTCATAGTTTACTCTTGGTCGTCCGGTGAGGATATTGCTGTATATCTTTTCTACATAATCCAGTCTCGACTCCAACGTTAGACAGGTAAAAGGCAAAACTAAATAATGTTTTCCTTAATTCAGATTCGTTATGAAAAACTATTTTGGGAAATGAAATGTATTTACCTCGGCACACCATACACAGACACTAGGATCACTGATGCATTCTTGACACGTTTCCTTCTGGCATGAGTCTGATGTGGAAACCAGTTGATATTGCAAACTTAGTCCCACACAAAATATTATGCATTTAGCTAACATTATGTTGAAACGGCCACGCTATACTAAAAATATTTCATGACACAGGTCCTCAGTAGGGAACAACATGAGGATAATAACGTCTCCTAAAGGGGTATACTCACCACTGTCTATGACTATATTAACACCGACGGCCTTATTACAAAGCAAGGTTTATTATTGGACTCAGGTTTAAACCACATGTATTTTTTTTTATTTAGAGCTTTAACAATAGTTAAATTTTCAATTTATACAAAAACTAATTTAAAACCCGGTAATAAGTTGTATAATTTATACAAAAACGAATTTAAAACCCAATAATAATTTGTATAATTTATACAAAAACGAATTTAAAACCCAATAATAAGTTGTATAAAGTTAAAAACTTAAAAAGTACTCAACCCAAAAATCATTTGAAGCCTGCGGCGTTAAAATTCCATTGCACAAATTACTAATCGTGTGTCTTTATAGAACGCCTAAGTCTGATCCTAACATATTTTTGGATAAATTTGATCAATTTATGTGGGAAACGGTAAAAAAATATGGATCAAGTACAAAAATAGTTATTGCCGGTGATTTCAATATAAATACCTTTAAACAAGGGAAAGTCACCAACTACTTGAAGGATCTATGCAATAACTATAACTTGCAGATTCACGTTAAAGTTCCCACACGTAAAGACTCGTGTATAGACCACATACTAAGTAATATAAAAAAATCTTCTACTGAGGTTTTATCCCTATATTTATCAGACCACGACACCGCACAACTCTTAGATTTCCCAGTAAAAGAGCAAAGTCTAAAGTCCAAATCATATTTTATGTATAAAAGACTATTGTAGTGAAAATATAAGTAAATTAAAAAAATGCCTTGCAAGTTTAACATGGTCAGAGGTACATCTCGAAAGTGATATAAATAATGCATTCAATAAATTTCACGATTTTTTGTGTTTATTGTATAATTTATGCTTCCCAAAGATTAAGATTAAAATAAACAATTCTAATGCAAATAAACAAAAATGGATAAGCAAGGGTCTCAGAAATAGTTGCAAAACTAAACGATGTTTACGGTATCTCTATTATAAAAATAAAACCCTAACGTACAAACTTAAATATAAAAAATACTCATCAATACTGAAAAAATGTATCTTTAAATCCAAAATAAACTCAAACATTAAATACATACATAACAGTCAAAACAAATGCAGAGCAACGTGGTCAGTCATTAACCATGAAATTGGAAATACAAAATGTGACAATAATATTTCTCAACTAGTATTAAATAAGCGAATACTGACAAATCCCTCTGACATCATCATCATCATCATTTCAGCCGAAAGACGTCCACTGCTGGACATAGGCCTCCCCCAAGTGTCGCCACATTGACCGGTCCCGTGCGACTCGCATCCAGCGGATTCCTGCAACCTTCACCAGGTCATCGGTCCACCTAGTGGGAGGCCTTCCAACGCAACGTCTTCCGGTTCGGGGTCGCCACTCCAGAACTTTTCGGCCCCATCGGCCATCCGTTCTGCGAGCAATGTGCCCTGCCCACTGCCACTTAAGTTTGGCAATTCTTCGGGCTACGTCGGTAACCTTTGTTCTCTTGCGGATGTCTTCATTTCTGATTCGATCGCGCAAGGAAACTCCGAGCATAGCCCTCTCCATTGCCCTTTGGGTGACTTTAAGCTTTCTGATGAGGCCCATTGTGAGCGACCACGTTTCGGTCCCGTATGTAATCACTGGCAACACACACTGGTCATAGACTTTCGTCTTGAGACACTGCGGTAGGTTGGACGAGAAGATACCGCGCAATTTCCCGAACGCTGCCCAACCGAGTCGGATTCGACGATTGACCTCTTTCTCGAAGTTAGACCTACCTAACTGGACCGTTTGTCCCCTCCCCTCCCTCTATCCCCTCTAATCCCTCTGACATAGCAAATGCTTTTAATGATTATTTTATTAATTCGACCAGCACTGTGACATTCAATAATTTACATAATAATGACCGGCCCAATAAAACCAGGACAATACCTAATTCCATGTTTCTTAGCCCTATGACTGAAGACGAAGTTAAAAAAGAAATAATGGCTTTAAATAACACTAATTCAGAAGGTTACGATGGAATTAGTACAAAAGTCATTAAAACTTGCAGTACAGAATTAATTCCTATTTTGACTTATTTAATTAATCTTTCATTTTCATCTGGAACTTTTCCTGATGCGTTAAAATTATCAGTCGTTAAACCTCTCTACAAAAAAAACGATAAAAATGATGTTAAAAACTATCGTCCGATAACTCTTATACCCATAATATCTAAATTATTTGAAAAATGTATGCAAAAGAGACTTTCCGACTACTGTAGCAAATACAATATCATAACAAAAGAACAGTATGGATTTCAAAAGCACAAGTCAACAATACTAGCAATTGCTAATCTTTTAGGGCATATCCATAATTTCCTGACAGGATTATTCTTCGACTGACAGGTCAGGTTAGGAATTTTTTCAACAATATGTCATGTGCCACAAAGTCGAAGGCTTGTGACAACAAGCCTTCGACTTTGTGGCACATGACATATTGTTGAAAAAATTAGAAAATTGTGGAATAAGAGGTTTAACACTGCAGTGGATCGCGTCTTATCTAAGCAACCGAAATCAATACGTTGTTATTAATAAAGTAAATGAAAATTTGTTAACCTCGTATTCATCTGACTATAGAGATAATAAGTGTGGCGTCCCCCAAGGGAGTGTGTTGGGACCCATATTGTTTCTATTATACATAAACGACTTACCGCTAGTGACTAATCATAAATGTGTATTATTTGCAGACGACATTTCAATTATTGTGACATCTGACAAAAAGTATAAAACTAAATCTGATCATGTGATGGACATTAATAATACTATTGAAGACATTATAAAATGGTTACAAGCAAATAAATTGAAAATTAATTTAGACAAATCTAATTTTATACAGTTTAATAAATCAAAACATACCAAATACAATTTCAGACTTCATATTGACAGGTTAAAAGAAGTTCCACAAACTAAATTCTTAGGAGTACTCTTAGACCAAGATCTGAATTGGAAAGTACATTTGGATAGTTAGTGCAGTAGGATTAATAAGTTTATTTATGCTCTCAGACAAATAAAGAACATAACCAATAAAAAAACAGCAATTACAGCATATCACGCCTACATAGAATCTATCTTACGATACGGGCTTATCCTTTGGGGTAACAGTACAGATAGACACAGAGCATTTATTGCGCAAAAGAAATGCATTAGAGCCATTTGTGGTATCCGTCCTGACGAGTCATGTAGACAGCTCTTTAAAAAGCTAGGTATTATTATTACTACTTTATTTATTACCACTTCCGTCACTGTACATTTTTGAAATTTGTAATTATGTTTATAATAATAAGGGATTGTTCAAAAGAGCCTATCAATTGAATTCTCGAAATAGAGATCCATGCAGACTTGTATTGCAGGATACTCCTAAATCAGCCAAGTATGCAAAAAGTTTCCTAGTCATGTGTATACGCATTTATAACAAAATACCCGAAGAATTAAAATTGTTATTTAATATTAACTCATTTAGAAATAAATTATTGAAATGGTTGAAAGAACACATGTTTTATGACATTAAAGATTTACTTAACAATAACCTATAATTTCTGAACTTTTGTCATTGCGAAAACTATTATTATTGTATTAACCTTGTATCTGTGACATTGTACTTTAAAATTTACTTTTAATTATTATTTTGCATGCAATTGATACAAATATCCTGTATAGCTAAACATGCGGACTTTAGATTAATATCTGACTGTAACAACTTTATACCATGTTTAAGGCAAATAAAGACTTATCTTATCTTATCTATAATTTATACAAATACTAATTTAAAACCCAATAATAAGTTGTATAATTTATACAAAAACTAATTTAAAACCCAATAATAAGTTGTATAATTTCGTGTTAAGATCTTCGTCACAGTCGGAATCGTCATCATCATTCTCTTGCCCTTATCCCAATGTATTTGTGGTCGGCGCAGCATGTCTTCTTCTTCCACACTTCTCTATTACTCGTCATCTCATCAGACACCTCCTTTCTTGCCATTATCATCCTTTACAAAGTCCATCCATTACACAACGTCACAGTCGGAATAAGGTTCGGAATACAAAAAACTAGCTCGAAGATTGAAATTTAGAATAATGTTAGAGATCGTTTTGTAATAAGACGGTACAGGTAAACTAGAACTCTAGAACCTGTATACGCTTCGGTTAAAAGTATGAAGCGCAAACCACACCGCCAGCTAGCGAGCGAGCGAGCAAGCTGGGCGAGGCATCGTTTCACCTCTTTACATACTTTGGTTTACACCACGAACTGCCGAAAGAGCCGAAACAAAGTATGCGATGAGGCTCGCCCGGCTCGCTCGCTAGCTGGTGGTGTAGCCTATGCTTTAAGCTTGAAATAGGTAGCAGGTAGGCTGGCTATCTATTTTAAGAAAGAACAATGTTCCATTGTGTACTAAGCTTTATTCGTAAGTTTCCTCTTTTGTGGCTTTTAGTTTTCCTGTTCCAGATAGGAACAGCAGGTGTCATTCCCAGTACATGTGTTAGTGCGCCAATACGCATTAATATTTCAATCTTATTATTAATTAGTTCATCTCTCGTGGCATCGTTGTGATAAACTGGCTCTCTGTCCATAGTTGGACGAAGTTCCACTATGGGAAGAATTATAACAATGGCGAACTATTTAGTTCTCATATTGTTCATTTTCTGTTTTAATAATGTAATATGTGATCCTGATAATTGCAATTTCGGTACTTGCGGGGATTGTATTGGTTATGGGTCAGAAAAATGCGTTTGGTGTTCTCTGGTGAGTATTAAAACATAGTTGTTACATTTTCTGTTCTGATTTTAAGTTTATACATTTATATCTGTTATTTTCCTGGTGTACTTATTTATGATAATGATTAGGAACATAACATAACATCACGCCTGTAATCCTCGGAGGGTTAGGCAGAGGTGTACCTAATAGTACGCCCACATTTCGCACGTTATGTTCAAGTCTCATGTAATAGGGGGTGAGCCTATTGCCATCAACCGGGCACAAATCCAGACTCTGTGGCTGCTATTAAGAAATTCCAGACGAAAAAACCCAACATTTATTAGAACATTCTATTAAATTCCACTGTAAATTTTTGTTAATCATAAACAGCACCCCTAGCCAAGTTACAAACGTTTCGTATCTATTCTCTTTCTACAATCGTAAACGCCTTGGCGTAAGCGATTGTAGAAAGCGCTAAATTGGTAGCCAAGTTGACACGACTGAGTCGATCGCTCGTTCTCTAATGTCTGTAGAAAAAACCTACACTTTAATAAATGGTGAGCGTTCCTACCAGAGTTTAGCGATCAAAATTGTAGAAACGATAACATTTTATTCTATCATTTTGAACGATGTAAACTTGTCTACGAATTTTCTATACGTTTGTGTTGATCACGTGATTTAACGTTGAGATGATGTCATTCCCATTCATTTGAATAGTTTCGTTAACGATTGTAGATTGTCAACTTGGCTAGGGGTGCAGGTGTGTTTGTTAATCGATTTACGTTGCAGTCTGTAATTATGACCTTTTAATATTAAAAACACTCACACAGTACACTATCAATAAGTTCATGTATAATTTTTTTGTTTCGGCAATGGCATCTCGCAGGTCAACCAAAGTACCAAACAAAACATTAAAATTTAATAATAGGGAATATGCATGTATTTTTTTTTCCCGTATGTCCCCCAGCCGTTCCCGAAGAGGAACGGTGCATTGTTATTTTATTTGTGTCTGTAATTGCGGGTATCTAAGAGCTATATCAATAAAATACAGTAATATCAACCCAAGAAAAGTATTAAAGTTAATTTCAACTTGTCGCTCAAAAATAATATAAAACTTCTGCAATTTTCTATGACAGTTCAAACTGTCGCGGCCATGATGTGTCGTCATCTACCTTAATATGCCTTGTTTAAATCTAATTTTAAAAGCCTTAATAAAATATTTTTACTAATTATATGTGCTTTATTCAAGCATACATTGCAATAACAATATTGTGATAAAATAATCGTCAAACTTTAAGAACTTTTCAAATAAAAGAGTTTTTTTGACATATAGACTTTGACGTCACTACCGGTGTTATCGAGGGACGATGTGTTTTGAGAGTGCGTTCCGTTTCACTAAAAACATGCTACATAAAACAATAAATTGTAAAGTAAGTGGTGTTTTAGAAACTTAAACAAGTGATCCACAATGTTCCTAGCATCAATACAAGGCATTTTTAATAAGTAAAAAGAGATTGTATTTCATGCATATTCCCTATTATTGTTAGTATTTTTTCTATTTTTAAATATTTTATTAATAAATATTTATAAATGTAATCAATTTGTGAAAATATGAATAAAGGGAATAATTGTTAGTACAACAATAATTTACCACGAACAATAATTATTAAATCTTTATTTTTATTTTGTATGGGTATGTAGGGAGGTGATAATATTTACTTATTGAAATTAGGCCTACCTAATTTACATAAGTAGGTACCTATACCTACTTACCTAATTATATAATTTGATGATGATTAAATTCAAATAGTTGGATATTAAATTCTCGATGGTCACATTCATTTTCACTAAAGAGTAAGTACATGAAAAGCTATATTATATTCCTTTTAGGACGACGCAACAGATCAACGGTGTCGCTCCCTAAGTTACAAGAACGGTAATAAATCATGGTGTGAGGGTGGAATTGTGGATCCAAAACCAACATCGGAAGTGTCACTACCTGAAGATTTTGGTAAAATGAAAGGTGGCATCCAAGTCCAATTCAAACCACAGCTGATTAAAATGAAAGCACGCCCAGGAGTTACAATGAAATTCGACATGTCGTTCAAACCGGCCAAAGATTATCCTTTGGATGTTTATTATCTCATGGACATTTCTGATACAATGAAAACTAGGATGGCCGAATTGAAGAATCAAGCAATTCAGATACATAAGGACTTGACAGCATACACGAATAACGTTAGACTGGGCATCGGAAGTTTTGTCGAAAAACCTGGCTTCCCATTCTATGATCCTACTAGGTAAGTTATAATTTGACTGGACCGTTATTCGAAGCTTATTTAATTGAGATAGGCCCTACGTTTCCCGCCTTTTACTTTTGTATATCTTATCTATCTCTTTGTAGCACGTCACTTCCGTTTGGCAGTGGTAAGGCCGCGCTCACTTTGGATGCGAATTATATCGTACGTAAACGTATGAACACTGTTCGTACGAATTGAGTGCGCACACTGAATACGTTTTTCTCCGTCAAATAGACAGAGTACCGGTGTTAGCGCATACGTGAACTCATCTATGTTGCGATGAATAATCTTTATCTATTTGGCAATCATCTTCTAAACCGTAGATTGCGACGCCGCCGTCGTCGTTATCGTAGAACCGAATGGGTGCGCGAAATATTTAAAAAAAGAGATGAATTCGGTGAATTTCATCACATTATGGAAGATTTGTATAATGACCCCAGACTGTTTCATGGTTACACACGCATGGGGAGAGATACTTTGTCGTCGTAATGCAATACGACCTAACCTGACTAAATACAGCAACTTTCGCGACTCAAAATCACTTTGATCCCACAAAGATTTATGCCCGTGAACCAAGTTAATTAACTTTTCTACATCCATTATTGATGATGAACGCACGAACGTGTAATAAAATCCCAACAAGTTCGGATTGATTTCGGACGTCGGACTTGCACGTACGTATACGTACGACTTACTCGCGCGCAGTGTGAGCGCTTTCATAGTACTCAGAAGGTCGGGAATGTTCGTGCGTGTTCGTACGTTTCTGCACGAATGGAATTCGTACGAAAACGTATCCAAAGTGAGCGCGGCCTAAGGAGGCTCGCTATGCGAGACTCGCCATTTTGATTTCATTGGCGTCTTGTTTCCCGCCGCGATCGGTCGTGTCGTGCTGAACTGCCGACACTTAGCTGCCTTTAAAATATTTTTATTAAAAAGTGTAAAGTGTACAAGTGAAAAATAATCATAAAGGTTTTTATTCGAATGAAAAAGTGTACAGTGAAAATAATCCTAACGGTTTTTATTCGAATTAAAAAGTGAACAAAGTTTAATCTTTCGATATTCAGTATGGAAAATTCGTGTGATAATGCCAATAGGGCGGATAGTGATGTTCTTCCAGGACCTTCCTTGCCGCAGAAGCGAAGAGCTCGATCGAGCAGTTCTAGTACCTACCTCAAGTTCCAGTAGCTCGAATTCCAGTAGTAGCTCCTCGTCTAGCGGAAACAACCCAAAGAGAAGTCGCCGCAACAAGAAAAAGGGGGACAAACGCAAGCGTCGTTCCAAACGTAAGGTTCGGAAATTAGCGAAGGAGGTACGTAGCCTTCGTCGGCAAATGGTTTGCAAGGACATCGGTCAACACGTGAGTACCAATTTGGATTATGATGCCATCTCACTTATGTCCGGGGTTAGTGAAAATCTTTACAAATAAATGCTTGATGTTGAACCGGATAATGTTAGTGCACGTGGTGATCAAGAATTTACTTTGAAAATCTACTTTTGAAACAAAGCTGAAGGAGCCTGCGATGCCTAAGTCTTCCGAGAATTATTTGAAGTTGTTATGTGATTTGCAACATTTAGTTAAAAGTGACTGGAATGAAATTAGGTATTCTGAGACCCAAAAATTGTACAATCACTCGCCGGGTTATACAGACATATTAAATTAACGAGGAAGTTAAGGTATATGAGTCTTCTCGTCACCTCGTGTATGCTGATAAGGCTTTCGCAGCCTTGACCATGTGTGTGCTCAAACAAAGGGAGATTTTGCAAGGAACTCTTCAAGAACTCTTACTATGGGCAAATAATAGTGACTCATTAAATTCTGACACTCGTCTTCAAAAGATAAACTACCTTTTTCCACAGGGGACTTTCGTAAGTGTTCTTCAGACTTATTACAGATCGTTTGTGGTCATCGTGCT
Organism: Xestia xanthographa; assembly: GCA_905147715.2. Lineage (NCBI taxonomy): Eukaryota > Metazoa > Arthropoda > Insecta > Lepidoptera > Noctuidae > Xestia > Xestia xanthographa. Next base: position 22,033,536 of record LR990655.1, read on the forward strand.
GAGAATCTCCAAATGCGGAGAGACTGTGTTATTAAACAGGCAAAGGACCCCTTGATGAAGGCCAGCTTAAAGAAAATTCCGCCGACATGTACCAACATGTTCAACACAGAGAAGTTTACTGCTGCTGTAGAAAAAGCTGGCGGAGTAAGAAAATGTTTTTGGCCATTGCAAAAGGCTAATACGTCTTCTGCCTCGCAGGTGGATGTAAAAAAAGTTTCGTGGCCCCTCGCAGGGACCAAAGCCTTACAATAAGTCCTCGCAGGGCTTTGCTCATACAGTTCAGGCTTGCCAACACAATAATGCACATTCGCAATGTGCTAGCAGTAACCACCTACGCAAGGTGGATGCAGCAGCGGTAACCCACCGCCGCAAGGTGGCTGTAACACTCATGGTCATGCTGCTCAATATAATTCGGTCGCACCGAATAATCGCAATAGCTTTCGAGGCCGATCGAAGGCTCGGCAAAATAATCAGCCAAGGTACGGGCGAAGACGCGCGTCATCGCCTCTCCAGCAGAATAACGACAACAAACGACGCAAGTATTGACTCGTTCAGAGCGGGCCGTCTCCTACAGTTTCGAGAACAATGGGAACCAATGAATGCCCCAAATTACATTCTAAAAATAATAACAGGGTATCGCATACCCTTTTGCCAGAAGCCACCGCTTGTTCACCTAAGCGTTGTCGGAACCAACATAGATGTTCCAGAATCTGCCGTAATGACATCTGTCATAAACAAAATGATAGAACTGGGAGTTCTAGGACGAGCTATTGTTTCGCCAGGATTTCTGTCATCGATGTTTCTTGTCCCCAAAGGCAAAATGCAAAATGCATATTGCATCCCCGATTTCCTGCAACCACAGGATTGGCTATGCAAAATCGACCTCTCGCAGGCGTATTTTCATTTATCTGTGGCTCGCAGCCACAGAAGGTGCTCGTGCTGGTTTATTCGTTGCGCTTAATTTATCGCAATGAATTGCTATGACCTGCTTACCTTTTGGCCTGAGCACAGCGCCCAAGACCTTTGCTGCGCTTACAAATTGGATAGCCCAGACACTCAGGCAACGATAATAGGATAATAGTCTATTTCGACGATTTTTTGATCGCTCACCAGGACGAAGACAAGTTTCGGAGTCATGTGAAAATTGTGCTCGACACTCTAGCAACGTTGGGTTGGCTGATCAATTCCAAAAAGTCGATAATTACACCGTCAAAAAGCCTAGTGTTTCTAGAAATTCGTTAGGATCCATGGACGAATGGAAAGCGCCTTCCCGAGGAAAAAAAAACCCGGACTTGCAGACAAAATCTGCCATCTGCTGTGGAAACAACGTACAACGTCCAGAGCCTAGTTGGTCTACTCAATTTTGCCAGCTTTGCAGTTCCGAAAGGAAGACTCAACTTTCGAACGCTTCTATACCTACTGAAAGAAATCTTGAAGTCGGAGCACAGGTGGCACAGGCTACTTACTACACACCTTACCTCGTGCTGCCATAGACAATCTGATATGGTGGCGCCAGAATTGTAATCTTCCGTCGGCCATACACATGCCGCTTCCTTCTCATTTCCTCACAACAGATGCGTCAGACATCACTTGGGGAGATCGCCTGGACAATCTCTCTCTCGGGTCTGTGGTCAGAAGCCGAGAAAGATCTTCATTGTAACCAAAAGAAAATGTTAGTAATCCTAAAAGTTTTGGAAGATCATTGTCAGCTCCTGAGACACAAGACAGTTTTGATTCAGAGCGACAACAAATCGGTAGTCGCATATCTCCCTAACGAGGGCGGCACCAAGTCGGCTCCTCTCTTGGACTTAACTTACAAAGTTTTCCAAATAACGGAGGACTATCAAATTCACATGAACATCTTCCATATACCGGGTATATACAACAGCCACGCGGATCACTTCTCGAGGTTTCGCGTAACCCCAGAGTGGCATCTGTCTGCAGAATGCACGAACAAAATATTCTCCAAATGGAGAGTTCCGCTGATCGACCTATTTGCGTCCAACCGAGCCCATGTAGTGACGACGACCAAGCTCTATTTCACGACGCGGTCTCCCAGATGTGGAATTACAACCTAGCGTGGGTGTTCCCTCCACCCTTTCTGATTCCCAAGGTCCTAGGTTATCTCAATCAAGTACAGGGAACGTATACCTACTAGCAGTTCCACGATGGGAACGAGTTTTTTGGAGACTCGACGTCAAATTGCGAGCCCTAGCAGCCCCATTTACGCTATATCACCTAGACAAAGTCCTGATCGACACGACAACAGGATTACCACCACCGAACGTCCAAGACATGACTCTTGGAAGTCTGGAAATATGGGGGTGTTCTGGGATGCTAACAACCTGGAATAGTAGTCAATTAAGACTTCTTGAAAAGTCATGGCGTCCCTCAACACGTAAAGTTTATAGCGTTGCTTGGAAGAGATGGCTAGTTTGGTGCGAAACGCACCAGGTTAACCCTTCAACTCCAATAGCAAGCGATTTGGCTAGATTTTTATCTGATCTCATTTAATTAATAATTTATCGTTCCACAAATCTGTGGTCGCAACCCTCTGCAACCCAGAATCATCCGGCCAGTTAAGCTCAAATGTCTTGGTAAAACTATTCTAAAATCTATAGCGTTACATAAACCGGTCACCCATGTCAAGCCCCCGGTTTGGAACATAAATGACCTCGCTAGTTTCCTAGAGGGAAATAATATTTTTCAAGTGCAAAGACATACAGCTGCTCTACTTCTCCTATGTTCCGGGAGAAGAATCCATGATTTAACTTTGTTCAGAGTTGATTCTAATAATTTTTCTAATCAAGATGATGTATTAGTGTTTAGGCCGGTTTTCGGATCGAAAACTGATTCTGTAGATTATAGACAATCTGGTTGGAGGTTAATTTCTAATGTATACGTAGATATCAAAAAGTTAGACCTTGTCTACTGGGCTAAGCATACAATCTCGCTTCTTGAGAATCGTAGAAATGCTGCAAATTGTTGTAATTTGTTTATTAACATTAGAGGTGAACCTAAACCTGCATCGAAAACCCTAATTGCAGGCTGGATCAAGTCCCTATTAGTAGAAGCCGGTATAAAGGCATCACCTGGGAGTTTTAGGTCAGCTGTGGCCTCAAAAAATTGGGTCGATAATATTATCCCCTTGAAGAGATTCTTGCTAGGGGTAACTGGCGATTGCAAAATACTTTTTGCAAATTTTATAAACGTGAGGTTAGACCCACTGTAAACCGTCTCTCTGTAAAACTGCGTGAAACTATTATAAAAATATTACTATTAGAATCGGATTTTGTTCAAGTCTGTGTGAAGTTATTAGGTACGAGCTGCCCCGTGCAACTTCGTCTGCGTCACATGAGAGAGAGGGTTATGACTCAACCTTAAAAGATTAAGAGGAAAATTCGATCATACGTGATTGTTGCGTAACTTTAACTGTTTATACATCGCAAGCAACGGAAGCTCTCAAAAAAAAAAAATACATTTTCGCAGTTTTTGCAACATTTATCATTGTTGCTTCGTTGTAGCGTGATGTTAGATAACCTTATAGCCTTCCTCGATAAATGAACTATCCAACACTAAAAGTTTATTTTTTAATTCGGACCAGTCTGTAGTTTCTGAAATTTTAAATTCATATATCTTTTGATAGAATTAACCGATTACGATGAAACAAAAACTAAATAATACCTCAAGATACGCACAATAGAGGTATTATTTAGTTTTTGTTTCATCGTAATCGGTTAATTCTATCAGAAGATATACGAATTTAAAGTGTTCAAGAAGAAATAAACATCAAATGTAAGATGCAGCGACATCTATTGTGCTAGAATGGTACTAATGACTAAAAATGTGCTCACCAGATAACTTTTAAATTGACTGACCAGCTTTATCAGCCTATTAATGTTTCCACTGCTGGGACACAGGCCTCCTCTCTATGAGAGGGAATGGGCTATAATCCACCACGCGGGCCCAGTGCGGATTGATGTTTTCCTTCACCGTCTTGAGTGAAATAAATTACACAAGGTTTTTTTTTTTCGGATGGGAAATCATCAAATGACTCCTCCCGCTCTGGGCGGAGCAGGAGGGAGTGTCAGACTTTTACCGACTAAAACCCACCCATGTTCCTTCATCGCCCTTTGTGTTCCGGGTCCACGGTATCTCTTTCGAACAGTCCCGCAACCCCGGCCGGCAGGCATCGGCCCTTGCGGACCCCTTCCTATTGCTGTCTCTCTTTGAGGCGCGCGTGGAACACGAACGCGCCGTCGACACGGCCTGTCGTCATGAGACGGACGCCATGGGCGTCGCGGTCCACGTGGTGGCCCCCGACGCCCGGGTTGTCTCCCGCGGCGGCCGGGATGCTGAGAGGATCTCTCCCTCTCCCGTTCCGCCACCTCCTTCTCTAGCATTACTGCTTCGCAGAAGGAGATGACGGCATCCCATTCCGTCTCGCTCCGGAACATGGCTTGAACCAGGGCCGGACGCGAGAGGTCACCGCCGCCAATCGCCGCTTCGAGGACACGGCGGTGCTCCGCCCACGCGGGGCACACCTCCACCGTGTGCTCCACCATGTCCTCCGGTCGATCCTCACAGTAGAAACACCCGGGCGTGTCCTCCTGCCCGATTCGGTGCAGGCACCTCCCGAAACAACCGTGTCCGGTGAGGATCTGCGTCAGGCGAAGGTGAGGACGCCGTGGCGTCTCTCAAGCCACTCCTCAAAGACCCCGACTTATCGCCACTATTGTGGCGTGCCCTGCACGGGGTTGCGACAGTCGCTCTCGCCATGTCTCCATGTAGCCTGCCTGGGTTCGAACTCACGACTTACTGTTCGTAAGTCGGGGCTTAAAATGACCCATTATATACGAGGTAGTTTTACTACCGAGCTTTAGCGACAATTCACGCAGTAGCGTGATGATGTAAATTTAACTAATAGGAGCGAAGCATCAATGATAAATATACCTACTACAAATGTCACTTACGGGATATCTTCCGTTCCGTGTTTCGTCTTCATTTGTAGTATAGTTATGAACCGTGAAAGCTTAAAACAGTGTTTCAATGATAAATGTTGCAAAAACGGGGAAAATTTATATCTTTTGAAAACTTCCGTTGCGAGCGCTGCATAAACGGTTAAAGTTACGCAACAATCGTGTATTAGGGAATTGTTCCTCTTAAAAAGTTCAACATAAAATCCGCAATAGCATAATAATGTCTATCTTTTAAGGTCTCACATTCTCTATGACCCTCTCTCTCTCTCATGTGACGCAGACGAAGTTGCGCGGGTCAGCTAGTTAGGTATAAAAATATTACATTTGAATCGGATTTTGTTACCTTCGTCTGTGTGAAATTATTATAAAAATATTACTATTTGAATCGGATTTTGTTATCTTCGTCTGTGTGAAGTTATTATAAAAATATTACTAAGTATTTGAATCGGATTTTGTTACCTTCGTCTGTGTGAAATTATTAGGTATAAAAATATTACTAAGTATTTGAATCGGATTTTGTTATCTTCGTCTGTGTGAAGTTATTAGGTATACAAATATTTCTATTTAAATCGGATTTTGTTACCTTCGTCTGTGTGAAATTATTAGGTATACAAATATTTCTATTTGAATCGGATTTTGTTACCTTCGTCTGTGTGAAATTATTAGGTATACATATATTACTATTTGAATCGGATTCTGTTACCTTTGTGTGAAATTATTACAAAAATATTACAATTTGAATTGGATTTTGTTACCTTCGTCTGTGTGAAGTTATTATAAAAATATTACCATTTGAATCGGATTTTGTTATCTTCGTCTGTGTGAAATTATTAGGTATAAAAATATTACTAAGTATTTGAATCGGATTTTGTTACCTTCGTCTGTGTGAAGTTATTATAAAAATATTACTAAGTATTTGAATCGGATTTTGTTACCTTCGTCTGTGTGAAGTTATTATAAAAATATTACTAAGTATTTGAATCGGATTTTGTTATCTTCGTCTGTGTGAAGTTATTATAAAAATATTACTATTTGAATCGGATTTTGTTACCTTCGTCTGTGTGAAGTTATTATAAAAATATTACCATTTGAATCGGATTTTTTTATCTTCGTCTGTGTGAAGTTATTATAAAAATATTACTATTTGAATCGGATTTTGTTACCTTCGTCTGTGTGAAGTTATTATAAAAATATTACCATTTGAATCGGATTTTGTTATCTTCGTCTGTGTGAAGTTATTATAAAAAATATTACATTTGAATCGGATTTTGTTACCTTCGTCTGTGTGAAGTTATGGGCTGTTGTAGTGTGTAGTGTGTGTGAAGTTATTATAAAAATATTACTATTTGAATCGGATTTTGTTACCTTCGTCTGTGTGAAATTATTAGGTATACAAATATTACTATTTGAATCGGATTCTGTTACCTTTGTGTGAAATTATTACAAAAATATTACAATTTGAATTGGATTTTGTTACCTTCGTCTGTGTGAAATTATCATAAAAATTTTATTATTTGAATCGGATTTTGTTACATTCATCATCATCATCAGCCTATAATGTTCCCACTGCTGGGACACGGCCTCTCAATGAGAGGGAATGGGCTATAATTCATCTTGCGGGCCCAGTGCGGATTGGTAGATGTCACATGTCTTCGAATTTTTGGATCTAAGATATGCCGGTTTCCTCACTATGTTTTCCTTCACCGTTTTGAGAGCAGTGGTGATGAAATAAATTACATAAAGTAATGCGCCTGTCTAGATTCGAACCCACGACTTACTGTTCGTAAGTCGGGGACGCCACCACTGGGCCACCGCTGCTGTTACATTCGTCTGTTTGAAATTATTATAAAAAATATAACTGTTTTGCACGGAGCTTAAGTTATTCCTTATAAGATCAGCCATTAAAAGTCCCTATCAATATCGGTCCAGCCGTTTCGGACAATAGCCGGAAAAAACAGACTGGATTATAAGCACCCCGTATACAGGGTGTAAAAGACCTCATCACGAAGCCGTCAACAAAGCATTCTGTACATCAAACTAAGTAACTTGACGCAAAAATTAATTGCTGGGAAACGACGTTTTTTTTGGGGGTGAAAAATCATGTTTTGTGGTAGAACTCAATGTAACGCACTCAAATATTCTGCTAGTGGATGGATTGAATAGTACGGGGGTCGTGGAGGTGTTTAAAGTAAAACTCTTACATTAAAAACTTGTATTAAAAAAAAAAAACTTGTCAAAAAGTTGGAACTTTGACCACCAATATCTCCGTAGGTTCCCAGGTATGGTGTAGAACAAAAAAATGATCGCAATGACGGGGAGAACAAGTGACTTTCGGCTTCGTTAAGAGGTGTTTTACACCCTTTATACTTTCATATGCATTCAGTAAAAAGTAAAAAGCTGTTATTAAGAAATTCAAACACAATAAAATTTTATTTTTATGAAACTACTTCTACCTTTCTAGGCACAAAAGAGACGCTTTTAAAAATGAAGTTCCGTTAACAAGCAATATGACACAATTCACGGCGCAGATTGGCAACATTCTGTTCGGATCGAATTTCGATGACCCGGAAGCTGGACTAGATGCTTTGATGCAAGCAATGAAATGCGACGAGGTGGGATGGAGAAAGAACGCGAGGCGCATCATAGTACTCTGTACTGATTCAACTTATCACAGCGCGGGTGATGGGAAAATCGTCGGTGCCATTAAACCGCACGACATGCAATGCCATTTGAAAGATCACATATACTCCGAGGCCTTGATGTATGATTATCCGTCTGTAAGCCAGATCAGTCATGTGGCACAGGATGAGAACTTTAAAATAATATTTGCTATAACTGAAAATATTAAAACACACGTAAGTACCTACCTTCGTAAATTATAATAATACTCGCTTATCCCTGGCGCTTTGCCGGTGGCGGCGTGGAGTTCGTTACTTGTCTCACGGCATGTTTGTTAATCCTGGTTAGTGTCAAATTTTATCAAAATCTGTTCAGTAGTTTTTGCGTAAAAGTAATTCAAATTCATTTTTTTTGTTAACAAACATCCATTCATTCATCATCACAAACTTTCGATGTATAATAATAGTAAGCTAAGATTTTTTTTGTGAAATGCCACTGTTCGATTACGTTTGTTCATTTCAACGGATACATACATATGCAAGTGTGTTTTCGCAAGCACTACTTCATCATCATCATCATCATCAGCCTACAACAGTCCACTGCTGGACCTAGGCCTCTTCAATCGCAGCATGCCACTCAACTCGATTCTAGGTAACTTTCATCCATTCGCTACAGCTCGCGGCACGAAACTCTAGCGCTGACCGTTATTGCGCAGAAGTAATAAATAAGAATGTCTTGGGGCGTGCGTTGCGCCGATTGGCTCTCCAGTCGTATAACATGCGCAGCTATCCCCTCCACGCTTCGTTCAGAGCTAGAGTTACGTGCCGCTACCTGTACCAGCCATCCGAATCCAAATTGACGATAAACAAAATTAACCAGCTGAACTTCGATAGATACATGCCTTACGCCTGATTTCTTAAAACACAGACAACCCCTGAAACCGAATACAAGGAACTAGCCGACCAGATAGATGGAGCCAGATATGCAAAACTAGAAGGCGGGAAAAGTGTCATAAACATTATTAAGGACGCATATAAGGTGAGAAAAAATAATATTATAGACCTATACAGACTGGGCATGTTTAACGCATTCTTTTAATTTAACTCTCATTCTAGGAAGCTGCAAACAGTTTAAAGTTGAACGTTAAAAAAACTTCAGAGTTAGTGGAGGTAACCATTGACCAGAACTGCGAGTCGGAACCCAAGATAAACTGTGAAAGTCCTCACAAGCAGATAGTCAATATAACAGGAACTCTGAAAGCGAAATCCTGTCCATCTAAAGGTGAAAGGAACCAGAAGGTCACGATCAACCCGCAAGGCCTAGAAGATAAACTTATCATAGAACTAGAGGTAGACTGTGATTGCGAATGCGAGAAGTCGGTTTCAGGTGCGATAATTGATAAATGCCACAAAGCTGGTTTTTTGCAATGCGGTATTTGCAAATGTCTACCGGGAAGGTAAAATACTTTGTCAATGCGTTTAATAATCTACATAAAACATTATTAAATATTAATAGGTATAATAAAATGGTATCTTTATTTTTTCTAGCTATGGCGTCAGCTGTCGATGCAACGGCACATCCACAGATCAGACAGACAACGAAAAGTGTAAATTGACGCCTGACGCTACTACACTGTGCAGCGGTAAAGCAAAATGCAGGTAAAATACTAAGAGATTTAATTAACAATACCCTATATTGTTTGGACGTATGACTGTATTGAATGTTTGTCTGAATTCGGCTTCCGTTTACGAAAAAGTTGCTTTCAATATTCCAGTCTTCGATTATTTTACTATTCCTTACACTTTCACCGTATATATGTCGCAGCCAATTCGTATAACACGCCATTTTACATAATGACGCGCTGGATTGAAAAACGGCGGCGTTATGTAATACGGCGTCTTCACGTTCAGCCGGATTGTGGTGGCGATACGTTCGACAAAGCGGGCGTCCAACGTTTAGCCGTATTGTCAGCAATTCCAATACTTCAAATAGCCTACTAAGTCTTGCTAGCTAGCATGAGGAGCGTAGGCCGAAGGCCGGCGGAGCGACGACGACATTTGTAACAGAGAGTGGGTGTGTAATGTAAAATAGTAGCGCGCGCCATGGAGTCGTAGCAGGTTCTAAATTTTCTTATATCTCGAAAACGGTGCGTCCCATCGCAAATATAATGAAAAATTTGCCCCTTTTAGAAACCCCCTGACACGTAATTCTCCAAAGGTAGAAAAAAAAAAATTCTGCACCATTTTCCTTGATACGATCATGCAGCGCCACTTGCGGTGATAAAGCTTTCAAAGCGGCGTATCGACGATGCGCCCGTTTGTATAACATTTCTTCATTGCAGCATCGCTATTTCGTGTTCACCCATTTACAACGTGGCTAATTACGTATATACAGGGTAATGCCACCTGGAGGGAAAGTACTCTTAATACTGCAGATAGAAAATTTTACTCAAAGGAAACATTCCTTTATTTTTAAAAAGAAATTAATCTGCATTCAAAGGTTTTGAAAATTCGCGTGCCACACTCGGGAATCGAACCGGCTAAATTGAAAAAAAATAACACCCTGTACTTTTATGGCACCAATCGATAGGGTCAATCATAAAGATCAAATCCCTCTAACAAACATGATAAATTAAATTAAAGGAAAACCATGAAATCTTAACTTATAAATTCAATGGGACAACATAAAGCACTTTTACTCAAAGGTCCGATCCAATTACTTATGTTAGAACCTAATAAACAATTATCTTTTGACTACATTTATTGATTAAAATGAGAAGAACTATTTAGATAGGAAGATAACAATTTGCACAAACAAACACGTGCAAATTAAAATCTTTTTTCTTCAATTGTAAAGGTCCATCCTTTGAATAAAATTGCTTTATCGTAATAAATTTATCCCATTGAATTTATAACTTTAGATTTCATGGTTTTCCTTTCATTTAATTTATAATGTTTGATAAAGAGATTTAATCCTTATGATTGACCCTATCGATTGGTGGCATAAAAGTACAGGATGTATTTTTTTGGAATTTAGCTGGTTCGATTCCCGAGTGTGGCACGCGAATTTTCAAAATCTTTGAATGCAGATTAATTTCTTTTTAAAAATAAAGGAATATTTCCTTTGAGCAAAATTTTCTATCTGCAGTATTAAGAGTACTTTCCCTGTGGCATTACAAAATTCCACCCTGTATATAATTTAGGAGTCTTATCGAACTAGGTTAGTGTCATGGGCTCCCTAACAATTATCAGCGCTGATCTGCCAGCGCTAACAACCAGCGTTCTACCTAGAACGTATACGCTCTAACTCTAGATGCGATTTTTATTCTGTGGTTTAGTATTTGCTTGAAATTCTACTGTCAAAAGTTAGAATTCTTAGCTTTGCTTTTACTTTAACATGACTATAGATAAGCGTAATTTTCGTTTCAGCTGCGGAAAATGCGAAAACTGCAAGAAAGGGTTTTCAGGTGATTTTTGTGAATTTGATGATAATTCATGCCCTAAGCCGAAAAATACTCTATGCGCTGGGAATGGTAAATGCGAACGAGGGCAATGCCATTGTGACCAAGATTGGACCGGGGCAGACTGTAGTTGCCCTGTTCATGACTCGGACTGTTATGCGCCGTATTCTAAGCAGGTACACCTACCCAAAATCTAAAACTAGAATAAATTGGAAATATGTGTTCTTTATGCAAGTAAATTTGATTTGTTTTTATTTTATTGCAAATAAACAAGAAATTGTGCTGCATTATTGGGAGCTATTAGAAATTAATAAGAAACCAAACAAAAATGATGCTTATACTAATTACCTACTTTGATTTTAGCTCTGCTCAGGAAAAGGTACGTGTGTTTGTGGCGTGTGCCAATGTAACACAATGGAAGGTAAAAACGAAACATACACTGGAGCATTTTGCGACAGTTCCGAAGACCGATGTAAAGAACTCGAAAATTACGCTTACTGCAATTACATGCACATGAATGACAAAGGATTCTGCGACCGAGAGAACAACGCAACAAACATAGATGTATTTTTTGTGAACAAAGCAGAGATAAATGATCCACACCTGTACATGGCCAAGTGGTGCAAGAAAGAGCTAAACGCAAACAATGGCACTTACATGGTATTTAAATACCAATACGAAAAAAAATATTTACAAATCACGATTCAAAAGGAATTAGAAACACCACCCGAGCCTAATTACTTGAGTAAGTATTCTATTGTTTATTTTTGATAGAAGTCAGAGGTCATTTTGTAAGTCTCGCAGTTACGCTGCATGCAGTTTTATATAAAAAAAACGACGACGCAAATGGTATGGTATTTTTCGCAACAAATTTATTTGAGACCAAAATTACGTTCATTTGGCTTCAATCTATTGCCGGGTACACATTAGTGTAACGTAACATGAAATGTAACATGAATGAGCCGTCCAGACTTATACAATGCAACATGAAATGTAACCCAACAACAAGGCGAATTTGTTTCAGCGTGTTACATTACATGTCACGTGCCTCGGGTGCGTGTGTTGCGGGACTTTTTCATCTGCTGTATCAGCCGACAATGGTGTCGATTCTGTTGTGCACAAACTTAACTTAATTTAGGCTATTGCTATCTTTTACTAAAAGGCAGTGCGAGAAAAGGACGGCTATAGCTATGAACTAAGTTAGAAATGTCAAACTATTTTATGCCTTGCGCTTCACCGTGTTTTTAGTCGACATGTTTTTACGTGCACCGTTCATTTGTATAGAAATATTAGTTTCAACTAAATTTGACAGCTCTAAATTACGTCAGTCTCTTTCTCGTTTTAGTAGAGAGAAAAAGATAGCATTAGCCTAAATTAAGTTTAGTTTGTGCACAACAGAATCGAAATCAATAGCAACTTCACTACTACTTTTTAGATTCCTTTTTTCAAAACACTACAATTTGGTTTTATCCGTCTCTTTGCAGTATATGCTGGCTCGGCGATAGGGTTAGTTCTGTTGATTGGAATATTAACAGTCATCATTTGGAAGATTCTGGTGGACTTACATGACAAAAAAGAATATCAGAAATTCTCAGCAGAAGCCCAGGCCCAGGGTTATGATGTTTCCCAGAATCCATTGTATCAAGCACCTGCTGTTAATTTTTCAAATCCAGTATATAATAATCAATGTTCTTAAATGATGGTGATGCAAACAAGGAAAAAATGTATTAATTATGTGTCAATGCCACAAATAGAAAAATCTTTGAGGATAACCGACAGGGTTATTCCTGGTTGTCCAAAATAAACCTTATTGGTACAGCATTTGTGTGAAAATACCAAAGGACAATTCGTGTTCAGATTGAGTTTTTACTATGTTTTAGATGAAGTAAGAATTTTTTATTGTACTATATTTCTACATTTAGCTTTTCAGGCTGACTGTACCTTATACAAGTCGGATAGGTTTAAAAGCATCAGTCCGATACATTTTCATTGAATTTGTGTTTGTTACTTAATTAATTGTTTTACCAGTTTTAAAGTTTGTTTTCATTACTAACAGTTCCTAAAATACTGTCGAAAAATACAGTCAGCCTGTTTATTAAAAGAAAAGCATTTTTTATTTTATATTTTATTAGGTAGGTACTAAAAATTTGTACAGTATCCACCGCGTAATTTGAAATAAATATGTTATAAATTATATAAATAAAAAGTATATAAAATAATTTAAAAATCTTTTACAATTTAAACTACAAAATGTTCACAGCAGTACACCGACGCCTCGTGCAGCCGCTGACAAATATTATCCGACCCCCCTTGAAAACTAGTAAATTTAGACCTTACAAAAAGGACAATAAGGCCTCGAGTTTTCAACCTTAACAACAACAACAACATAATAATTAAAATCGCTAAACAATAGATGACTATAGTTGCACATGGATGTTTTGGCGCATTGTAACAATCGAATATAGCTCCGTCATCTTGTTTTTTCAGCAGATATTTATGAAAAAAATTTACAAACCGTTTTCAATAATGTAAAAACCGAATAAGTACCGTGAGCGGACACAGGGAGCTTCGTGTGTCGAGTACAGTGGGGATTACTATGACGTCTTAGGCGGCCCCTAGAAGATCAGTTACTTATATTGCGCAATATTACAAATTGTACAATATTATTGACCGTATAGGGTTAATATTGAAGATTGGGCAATGAGTGGACGAAAGTTTGAGCGAGTTTAATTTATATTGCACTATATTTTTCCATTGTGCAATATAATTAATTGATCCTTTAGATTTAAAACGCCTTTCAATCTTATTGTACTATAAAATGTATTGTAGGTCTAGGAGCCGCCATAGATTGATTATTTTATCGTCAATCGGAGCGTGGGGAAGCAGCACACAGGGTGTCTAGCGCCATCTCTTTTCTACACTGGTATAATAACCGAGTGCAATTAGACAAAAAATACTCAAAAGGTGGAACTTAGTTTACAGTGGGCGGATTTTCGTGGGACTTTTTTTATTGAGTTCTTATAATAGAGGTGTAAAGAAGAAAGCTAAAATTTCAAAAATTACAGTGCTTTTTTTCTTTTTTTGAATTTCCTTTGTAGGTAATATATGATCTAGAAACTTACATATTTTTGTGATATGACAGTTTTTTAGAGGACCCGCGATATTGTTTTATTCTTATAATCGAGTACAATTAGACAATAAGGTGGAACAAAGCTTAGGTGGTCAGATTTTCATAGGGTTTTTTTAATGAGTTCCTAGAGTTGTGGAGAAGAAAGTTAAAAAAAGGAGTTCCTTTTGAATAATTTTATACTTATTTAAAAGCAAGAATAACTTGAAATTCGACGAATTTATATTGTGGCGTAATAGAAATACCTGTGTGTATCTAGTAAACGCCATTTTGATCTGTTTATTTGTTTAATACTCGTAGGTATTTAAAGTGTTTTTTTGAAAATATCATATTTTCTTTAATTAGATATTTCTAACCGAATATTAACACTAAGATTTGGTTTGAAATTGGTTACAGATACATTTTTAAAGACAACTGGATAAGAAAATATTCAAGGAAACCACATTCATGAGTTTAGTGACATAAAACGCATTCGCAATTATCAAAAAATCGTCTTTAACACAGACGATTTTCTGATGAAGGTATTTTTTTTTCAGAGTTTTTCTATGGAACTCAATGTGCAAATCATTGTCCAAAATCTCATTTTAGTAGCTATCTAAGGAGCTGTAACTAGAAAAATATTCAAGATACATCAATTACTGCTGAAAACGTGAAACATGTCAAAAGGGATCTATCGCTAAAAATTATCGGTAAGCCAAGCCAACCCAAGCTTGCAACTAATCCTAAATAGAAATTATGAGAAATGGTTACGTTACAATTACGGTAATTTTTGTAAGTTTACCAGCCGCCCCATTCTTCCTGACCTCATTCCACCTTCGTCAGCAATAATCAACATTTATTGAGTACCTCCGAATATTTTTTTAAATTTTTTGTTCTCCGTGAATAGCTGATATAATAAAACCGTATTTTCAGGATACTATTTACATTGATCACCATGGAAATTTTTTGAGAAAAATGGCCTATGTTAACTTTTACATAGGTAGTTGATTTCCTGATATTTGCGAGTTCATTGTTAGTCACTTCACTCGTAAATATGGATTTCTTGAACATTTTTACTTTCAGTTATCTATGAAAAAGTATCAGTTACCAATGACAAAATAAATCTTTGTGTTAAAAGTCGGTATTTTAGAAATAATACAAAAAAAATAGGAAATAGCATTTCGTTGACAACAATGAACAAGGAAACAGGCAAAATTGGCGTTGAATTGATGCACACAGGTCCCACTATTATGCCACAATACAAATTCAATGAATATAAGTTATTCATAAACGAAAAAAAAATATTCAAAGGAAAATTAAAAAGAAAAGTTTGCGATCGTTGAATTTTTTTTTAAATTTTCAATTCCACAACTCTATGAACTCAATAAAAAAACATTACATTTCTTTGGAAGTCGTGTAAAAAACCCTATGAAAATCCAACCACATAAGCTTTGTTCCACCATATATTAGTCCCACGTCCTCTAAAAATCTGTCATATCACAAAAATATATAAGTTTTCAGATCATACTCCCACTCGACATAATCAACCTTGCTTTATAATTAAAAAGAACAACACCATAACAGTACAAAAATAAGTCGCCGAATGGCACAAGCGAAAGTTTTTAACGCAAAGCATCGATAAGGACAAAAAAAAGTTCCTTTAAATGTTATCTCAAAATTGCTATTTTTGTATTACTGTTTTTTTAGGATGTGCGATAGCGATTGACGTCATGGTAGGCCAACTGAATCGAGTTGTGAGTGACAGAAGTAGCGATAGTGAGCGCGTAAAATAAATGTAAACATGGTTAAATCCCGTTTTATGTTAATGATAGCATTTTCAACAACGACCTGCCAATGTTATTTAAGTGCCCGAATCGAACGCCTTAATGAACATACATGAATTTGGACCTCATTTGAGGTCCACACCACATTTACTACTTACTTAAGGGGGGTCAGGTAATGTAGATCACAGACTGTACGTTAATTACAAAATTTTGTTCAATAGAACTTAATAGATGAACTTTGTTATTATCTCAACAAATATTTAAGTGTCCTTTCAAAAAATCACAAAGGATCCTTCAAAAAGAGAAGAAGTAACTCCGGTGTTAGGTCAAGTCCTTGAGTTTGTTCAGAATTCGACATCCTGTACTGTTGAAGTGAATGCCAAATTCCGTTATTGCGTGTATTTTACTTTTTCCCGAGGCGTTGCGACTGCCGGTCGTGGGACCGACGCAGCCGAGTCGGGGGCTCGTCATTGTATGCTGGTCTCCGACCCGTCCGCTCGTCACCGTCTAGTCTTGCAATCGTCGCCTGGGATACAATTTCAGTATAAACTTCTTGAGGTCCGAAATATGCAGAAAATTAAAAGAATATTGGAAATGGCTTCAGGCAGGTGCAAAGAGGAGGGATATGTTCAGCAATAATTTACCAGTTGCACCAGTATCATAACAAATGAAAAACTACATATTAATAGAGCTTAGTTCTTCCAAAAAGTACCAACCCACATAAAAACTTCTCCAGAGAGGATATTCTGGTCGGTCTTCTGTCCACGGATCGACCTTAATCTTGAAATACGATTCGTGTGGCTGTAATTATTTAGCCACGAGCTCCTCATTTTGGCACAACTAAGAATGTAAAACGTAATTATCATATAACTAACCCTGTGGCTGTCGGGTCGCGGACGACGCACCATGGCTCGAAGTTCGTGGCTTGGAGCTAGGTGGCTTGTAGCCAGGTCTCCTGCAGATGTGCGGCCACTTGCCTCCATACTGCTGTGAGCGTAGCATGAGCAACTGTTGAACAATGATAAAAAAAATAGGTTCAAAAACTAAAACCAGACTACTTAGGTACTGAAACTTACTATAAATTTTATTATAGTTAACTGTTCGTTTTAGAGCGGTTTTAGAATGGCGTATTTTGTAGTGCGCATAAGCTATTATGGCACAGTGGGCAGGGCACATTGCTCGCAGAACGGATGGCCGATGGGGTCGAAAAGTTCTGGAGTGGCGCCGCAAACCGGAAGACGTTGCGTTGGAAGGCCTCCCACTAGGTGGACCGATGACCTGGTGAAGGTTGCGGGAATCCGCTGGATGCGAGTCGCACGGGACCGGTCAATGTGGCGACACTTGGGGGAGGCCTATGTCCAGCAGTGGACGTCTTTCGGCCGGAATGATGATGATGATTGGCTATTATATGATATTGACACGCACGCCACTTTTTAAACGTGTGACACTCTTTGTACACGTGATAATTCCGGGGCGTGGCGAGTGGGCCGCGCGGTGACGCCTCAATCGGGGTTTGCGCTTATACGAGCTTACAAGCACGTTAACGCTCGTACGGTTGCGCGTGTGGCAAAAGAGGCGCCTATACGCGCTTACACGCGCTTTTAAAAACGAATGTTTACGCGCCGAAAATACGCTAAACTGAAACCGCATTTACTGGTGAAAACTTTGTCAAACTAACAATTCGTCTTCAGTTGCTAGTTCTATCTATTTTTGCTAACCCATTGGGGCCGCGTCCACGAGCGAGAGAATCGCGGCTATTCAACGTATCTATACGAAAATATCGCCTGGAGACGGCCCAAAAGAGAGTGTATAGAAAAACGTGGCAAGGACGATAATATCGCCGCGATTCTCTCGCTCGTGTAAGTGGCCCCATTGGAGCAGGTGCCTTAGATGGTCGAAAAAAATTGGTACTCACGCATCTTTCTCGGAACTATTATGGCGAGCTGGAAGCGATGCAAAACGTAAGTCACTAATAGGACTAGAGTTTCTTGAAGTAGTATTATTTGAATCGTTAATAGGAGTAGTATTATTAGGATGACTCCTGCGACAAACCGTCTCTAGAACTTCTTGCAGGCGTCGACGCTCCTCTGCCACTTTACGATCTAGTTCCACAACTGTTTATAATCATAATAATAAGTACCTATTATTTTGGGTATTTTATTTTATGTAGTAGCAATGTATAAGGTACTTTCATAAGCTTTGGACGCTCGACCATAGTGCTGCAGAGTTTGCTGTTTCAGTAAGACAGTAGATAGCTACTTACTTGGGTTGCTTGCATAAAGATAGTTTAGAAAGACGGTAGGATCTTTAGCGATCGGTGTGGATAAAAATAGTTTCACAGTCAGTCTTATACTGTATTTGCTTGTTTCTATACGCGTTCGCACATAAAGAAACAGGTGCACAAAACTTAAAATCAGATAACTGTTTTTATGCACCTGTTCCTGGACCGGAAAACGTGTTTCTTTATGCAAGCACCCTTTATTGCGTGAATATTTCTTTTTAAATCGGCTCTTCCACAGTTTTACTCTTTGGTATGGGCCAAAGCTGTTTAAAAAAACGCATACACTTTCTTTCTTGTTAGATCTCTTACTAGCCTCGTTCGACGACCATAGCGAATCATGTCGGAGTGTACAGGAGTTATGGAGTCTACACTCAAAAGCATGTCGGCAAGTTTTATACGCGTTCTCTTGACATGCCGTAGACATGCCCGGCGGGTTTTTTATATAGGGGGTAGGAATAAGAAAGGAGAAAAACATAAACGTGAAGGACACCGATGTACAGTTACTATGAACGCGTTGATGGGGATAACTACTGATTGCATACTGGCATTCTTATTTAATGGTGCCGATTCCTCTGTTCACAAACTAAACCAAATTTAAGTTCAGTGCATCTTTTTCTATTTCATTAAGAAAAGGACAGAAGATAAATTTTACTTATGTTCTGTCAAATTAATCAGCGCCATACAAGTTTTAGACGCGATTAAAAAGTTG
Source organism: Xestia xanthographa (assembly GCA_905147715.2). Lineage (NCBI taxonomy): Eukaryota > Metazoa > Arthropoda > Insecta > Lepidoptera > Noctuidae > Xestia > Xestia xanthographa. The sequence continues at coordinate 22,052,474 of LR990655.1, forward strand.
ACTACTAAAATTACATCAAATTACGTCAGGTGCTGACTAATTTGACAGGATTCTGTCCTTTTCATAATGAAATAGAAAGAAAAAGATGCATTCAACTTAAATTTAGTTTAGTTTGTGAACAAGGGAATCGGCACCATTGTCACTGTGCAACGGGTACGTAGATCTATTGGCACGTGGCCGTAACGAATCTAACTTCGACATTTTGTTTTTCAATACCATTTCACGAATGTCGGTATCATTCTGGCGCCAAAACACAAAGCAGGTTCAGCCAGTAGGCGGTAAATGTGGCTTAAAGATAGTAGTTAAACCCAGCTAAACCTCATAACAGGAAAACCTAAAGTATGGGTTAGATTAATAACATTATTTTTAAAGTGGTTGGGTGACTGAATAAGTACTAATTTGGTATTAACAATCAAATGTATAAGCGTTATTCCTGTAAACAAAGGAAGGAAAATGAATCGAAATAACCAACTTACTGTGTTTTTTCGCATTCCGTTGCTTATTTTCGAGTTCAATTTGCAGAGAGTCTATCCTCTTTTTTAGTGCTTGCTCTTTGGTTAGTTTTGTTTTCCAGGAGCGACATACTTTTAGATGGAGAAATGACAGCTCTTGGGCGTCCAAAGCCTGAAGAGCATCATGCTTCCCAGGTCCCTAAATATAAACAGTTGCCGTGTTAGAGTCCTTGTATAGAAATACAATAGGGACAAGTGAAAACGCCTAGGGACTGGAAAAGTCGCATATTTTCTGTATGCTTGTATGTAAAGAAAGAGATGAATAGAACAGTCAAAAGTACAGGTTTTTATGGAAAAACTATCTTAACATCAGCACCCTTAGACGAGACGTCTAAAATAAATAAGTCAAACATTTATGCGGTGGCGTTCAAAACTACGACACAATGATTTACTCTTGCAGTTACTTGTCTTCCAATGGTTATTTTTGTACGTAAAACAATGGCCGTATTGTTAAAAAAATTGAACTGCTTTCCTGTTCCATTAATTTTATATTTATTTATTCCGAGGCTTTAAGCAGAGGTCATCACTGACAATCGCATAGTTTGGAGAAGCGTCGTATGTTTCTCAGAATGGCGAAGGAAACTGTGGAACAAATGGCACCAGCATACCTGGTTCCCAACATCGTCATTGGTTGAAAATGGTTTAATGTCATTTTATATTTCAAAATAGTTTAACCTCATTGGTCAGATTGAGACCAGCTATGGTGGCGCCATCTTAGATTATCTTTGCCTGAAGAAGAGCGACAAAGAAGAATGCCAAAAAAAGATCCCAGTCTACCTAGTATAAAAAACTTGCACTTACTTCTGTATTTCCATTCATTATCTTATTAGCGATGTATTTTAAATATGTGTGTTCAGCCACTTTTCGCTGTTCGACGTCGACTTGTTCGAATATGTTGCGTATCGTGTCTGATAAGTTAACGTCCATGGAGCAGGTACAGGGACCGGTCAAGCGCGCTTTTGCTACATCAATTGCTTCTACAGTAGTCTTTGTCAACATCCTGGTCTCACCTCGAGATTTCCTACGCTTCCTAACTTCGAGGGATGTCATTTTGACTGGTTCCTGAATAGATCGAAGGTTAGAAAAACTAAGATCATAGCTGAGCAATGCTGACGGAATTATTTACTGCACTAACTGCAGCATTTCTTTTTTCAAGTAAAATAAAAAAAAAACCAGCCAATTGCGAGTCGGACTCGCGCACGAAGGGTTCCGTACCATTATCATTAACATTAGACAAAATCACGTTTGTTGTATGGGAGCCCTCTTTAAAATTTTATTTTAATTTAATTATTTATTTTTAAAGTGCATATTAATTATACAACTAAATATTCTGTAAATATTTCAAGCGTCTACCTGTTGCCGTTATTAATATCAAGCTTGTTTATTATTATCAAGCAAAAAAATCACGTTTGCTTGATATATTAATATCAAGCAAAAAAATCACGTTTGTTTTGTTGGAGCCCCCTTTAAATATTTATTTTATTCTGTTTTTTAGTATTTGTTGTTATAGCAAAATACATCATCTGTGATAATTTCAACTGTCTAGCTATCACGGTTCATGAGATACAGCCTGGTGACAGACTAACAGACAGACGGACAGTGGAGTTTTAGTAATAGGGTCCCGTTTTTACCCTTTGGGTACGGAATCCTAAAAAGTAAGGATTCTTCATGAAAAAATGCTTGTTACTCTCGCTCAAATGGTTCAAAACCTTATTTTACGCGACAGTTAAGTTATGTTTAACTCTTAGATCGCTTAGAAAACATAAATACCAACACATTGGAGACTGAAAAAAAAAATTGTACTAAAAGGCAATTTGTCTCGTTTCTAATGGACTTCTACAGGACAGGACATCAGACTCTTCACGAAGCCGTTGACAAAGCATTCTGTACATTAAACTAAGTAGGTAACCCAACGAAACATTTTTGCTGGGAAAAGACTTTTTTTTGAGGTGAAACATCACATTGTGCTGGTGGATGGATGGAATAGTGTGGGGTCGTGGAGGTGTTTAAAGTAAAGTTCGCATTAAAAATAAGAATTGAACAAAAAAAATCTTGTGAAAAAGTTGGAACTTTGACCCCCAATATTTCCGTAACTAGAAGGTTCCCCAGGTACGGTCTAGAACAAAAAAAAATATCGCAATGATGGGGAGAACTAGTCTCTTTCGGCTTCGTTAGGAGTATTTTTACACACTTTATATCATAATGATTAATCATCCGTCATGAAGAACATTGCTGATATTATGTTATCATCAACATCATGATCTGCCTAGCCTTTTCCCAAACTATGTTGGGGTCTTCCAGTCTTGTCGGATGCAGCTCATGCAGCTGTATATCAGTATTTTAGAAGGAGCGACTTTATTTATTACTTACTATAAAGTGCAACTAAATTAAGGGTGTCAAACACCTCTTAACGAAGCTGAAAAACACTTATTCTCCCCGTCATTGCGATAATTTTTTTGTTCTAGACCATGCCTTCAAACTTCACTTTTTAACATTTTTTTTTTTAAATACAAGTTTTTAATGTAAGATTTTTACTTAAAACACTTCCACGGCCCCCGTTCTATTCAATCCATCCATTAGCATAATGTTTTGAGTGCGTTACATTGAGTTCTACCACAAAACATGATTTTTCACCCCAAAAAAAAAGTCGTTTCCTAGCAATAATTATGGCGTAAAGTTACTTAGTTTGATGAACATGCTTGGTTGACGGCTTCGTGATGAGGTTGTTTACACAGTATTTTGGTAATTTTTGGGTTCCGTATCCGTACCTCAAAAGGTAAAAAAGGAACCCTTATAAGATCACTCTTGTCCGTTTGTCCGTGTGTCACCACTGATTTTATCAGGAACGGGTGGACCTAGCAAGTTGACATTTATACCAGATACTGAAGTCTATAGTCCCTATTAGGTGTATAAAAATCAAGGTCCTGAGTCAACACGATAAAAAGATAGGGGCAAAGTTAGATTTTCGCGAAAACTTGTAAGTACCAAAATTTTGTATAATTTTTTCGGAATTTTCCCTTTACTTGTGCTGTAAGACCTTACTTTTAACCAAGCATTGACAATTATAGGTCAACCGGAAGTACCTTATAGGTTTTGGGTCGAAAACCTTTAGTTACCGTTGACCTAGAATCACGAAGTTTGGCAAAAGCAAGGTAAGCTTAGCTAGGTAAGCAGCACATGTAAAGGAAAAATCTGAAAACCGTAAACCTGTAGTTTAATAACAAAATGCCTACAAGTTTGTACGGAACCCTCGGTGCGCGAGTCCAACTCGTACTTGGCCGGTTTTTTTTTGTATCACGTTACTTACCTCATCTAAACATGAAGTCCCTGGATCTTGAGCTTTTGCTCTCAATGCTCGATTTTCTTTTTCTAATTTATCTGCCTTTTTCATTGCGTCCATACTCATCGTTCTTAAGTTTTCTACTTCGCTTTCATGAAGCTTAATAATATCTTGCAGTGTTTCTTCGTGTAGGCTTTGTATGCTTTTTACGCCCTGATTGTGTTCATTGATTATGCTTTTAATGTTGTTGTCATACTGCATTTTAATAGCTTCAATTTTTTTCTTATAATCTTTTTCAATGTTTTCTAGTGCTTTAGTTAGAGTGTTTATCTGTATTTCGTAATCAGTATTACTTTCTAATTTGGCCATAACGCTACGTTCAGTATAATATTTTTTCGGACTTTTTTCACTCGATTTACTGTTAGTGGAAGTAGTTTTGTAATCAGTGTTTGATGTCTTATATTCACTTATCCTTGATGGGCTGTAATCTTCTTTTTCTCTTATTTTTATGAAATTAAATCTGTCATCACTCCTGGTCTTGCGCAACTCTTGAGCGGCATAATATTTTTCCGCATTAATTTCACCTTGGACGGTATCTATAATATATTCTAATCCATAGTTTTGTGTCAGATTAATTTGGGGAACTTTTTGATCTTGTTCTGCCTTGAGTAATAGAACATCAGCTCCTACTCTTGAAAGTTTATGATGAGATTCATTGCCATAAGGTGTAGAAATTGTGGCCTTTTTCCTAGGAATTTGAGAATGTTTTTGTTTTGATGAGTCGCTTTCTATTTCAAAAGCTTTCGTCTTCATTATTCTAGGTGTCATAGCATCTTCATCGTATGGTCTTTTAAATTGGTCAGACATTGCTGGTAACGACATCATAATAGTTTTGTCTTCTATGCCATCGTTCAATTTAGTGTCCGAGTCAAAGAATTGTTTCGGGGATGAGTAAACCACATCAACATCCGAAGTAGTAATAATAGAAGGACTTTCAGTAGAAACTCTTGGTAGGTTAATTGTATGCTTTTGTTTTGGGCGGTTTTCTTCGAATTTTTCTTCATTTTCTTGAATATATTTTTTAGGACGACTCATACTTAAGCTTATTCCTTTTTTTATTGGATAAACAGTTACAGCCTCGACTATAATTTCTGAATTTCCTTTGCGTGACGATTTTTCTTTTGATAGTCCTTGTTTTTTCTTTAAACTGCTGTCACTGTCTTTGTAGATTACAAACAAATCTTTGTCAGTAGATTTATCTGTTGAAGATCCTTCAGATGTTTCCTTCATATCTTTTTGTTTCATGAGTAAATTACTATCTGATTCAGAACTTCCGCGCGCTGCTGCATATTCAGTGGATTTTTCTTGACTTTGAGATACAATCTCAACGATATTATTAGTTTCCGACTCGATATTTGTATTTAGTAATAAATCAATAGTAAGTAGGCAATCAATAGATACCTCGTTCGCATTAGGGGATAATTGTCCTGTAATTTGAGTATTTCTGGGTAAACTACTCATTGTCGCTTTATTTTCACTTTTTTCTTTATCAGTAGAGCAAGCTATAGAATTTTGTTCAATTTTTTTGTTATCTACGTCAAACGGTTGTTCTACTGCTGCTGATAATACATGAACGTCATTTCCAAATCGGTTTTCCGACTTGATTTTAGTTTGAGTCTGCCTTCTATCTAGAGGTAATTTTGTCTTTTCCAGTATATCTGTGCTATCAATATTTTTCTGTTTGTTACTATTTATCGATGCACGGGATTCTACATTCATTTTGTTCGAATCAATAAACAACTCTTCGTTGTCAGTTTGACTTTCTATATTTCGATGATTATTCGCTATATTAGCCTGAGTAGCCACGTTGTGATGTGGTATATTCTTTAAAGCCACCAATTGCTTTTGTAATTCCACTACATCATTAGATTTCTTTTCTAAGTCTGCTTTTATTTCTTCAACCATTACTAATTGAGTTCTTTTATCTGCAGTCATAATTTCCTGCTTTTCTTGCAATTCGGCAACGCTTTCAGCAGAATTTCGATAAAGATTTTTAAGAGTTTCCAATTCTCCTTCTAATTTATTAATGTATTCATTTGTTGATTTATTTATTCTATCGATAATCAATTGTTGATTTGATATTGTTGCCTCTAAATCTTCAATTACAACTTTATCATTAGAGATTTGCTTTTCAAGTTTAGCTTTAAGATTAAGTAGGTCAGTCTCCATTTGTTGTTTATCTCTAATTGCATCTTCTTTCTCACTAATAATTTTTTGCTTCTCCCTTTCGACAATTTTCTTTGCTTCATCCGCTTTACTTAAAAGTAACTGAGAAGATGTTTGTACTTTTAATATTGTGCGTTCCAAATTTGAGCTCTTAGCAATTGTCACTTTGAAGGAACTTCTGATCCTATCTAGTGACGCTAAGATATCTTCAACAGTGCAGTTATTGGGTGACAAGGCAGTATCACCGATACTTTCCAACTCAAGTTGCTTTATATCAGTAACTATTATCTCTCTTTCATATTGTAATTGTTTCATTTGAGATGCATATTGATACTTATTTCTTGAGGACTCATCAGACCTTATTTGTGTTACTGATAACTGTTCGGAAAGCATGAAATTTTCGTTTTTAAGTTTTGCTATTTCCATCTTCATGTTATGTGTTGCTCGTGAGTCTAAACAAAAATAGTACATTTTGATAACAGTGGGCAAAGTTTGTTTTTGCACTTGCGGGCTTGCGGGCTTGTAGCCCGAGCTAAACACAAGGGCATAATAGAGTCGACATTACCTATTCCGATCTTGAAGTAAATAAAAATAAATAAATATTGCTGGACATCACACACACCGCCATCTGGCAACACTGAGCAACGAGGTTTCAGCTTCCAACTGCGCTCACATTTCAATAGAGCGACTCAAAATATAACTTTATTTACTACACGAAAATATACACATTTCATTGCGATGCGTCTCGCGGCGCGGCGACGCGCGGCGCAGGGCAAAATCACTGGTCTCTTCCAGTACCGTCGCGTCTCGGTGTGAAGACCCTTACTATTTCATGAAAAGTTATTAATAGGGTAGTTCATGAAAAAGTCATACAATGGGGTTAAATGAACTTAGGGGCCGCACCCACGAGCGAGAGAATCGCGGCAATATTATCGTCCTTGCCACGCTTTTCTATACACTCTCTTTTGGGCCGTTTCCACGAGCGAGAGAATCGCAGCGATATTTTCGTATAGAAATACGTTAAATGGCCGCAATTCTCTCGCTGTAGTAAGTGAAGTGTTGATGATTTTAATGATCATAAACTGCTTTAAGCTCAAAAAAATTAAGCCTGTAATTTCCTTAGGGTTAGGCAGGGGTACATAATATCTCACCCAAATTTCGCCAGTCTATTGCTGTCAACCGAGTATACATTCAGACTCCGTAGCTGCTACTGAGAAATTTCTGATGCTAAAACCCACTAACACTTTGCAATTTGGGAATCGAACCCAGGACCTCATGCTCTGTAGTTACACTTGCGTCCACTAGACCTTAAAGCTTAAAGTCATAAAAGGCTGTAACACTCACGATGTGCTTCAATATTCTGTAAAGTATCGATCTTCTGAAGACTGAAATCTTTCATTTCTTCACTGGTGCTGATAATCTCACCCAAGCTTTCTTGAAGCTTCGATACTTCTTCTTCCAATTCATTTATATGGTTTTGTAAAGTTGCTATATGGTCATCGCGAGTCAAAATGTCATCACCAAAACGAGCCATAATATGCTCCTAAAACAAGTGTGTATAATATTATGATAAAACCTAAATCATCAACATCATCATCAACATCATCATCAACATTTCAACCGATAGACGTCCACTGCTGGACATAGGCCTCCCCCAAGTGTCGCCACATTGACCAGGTCATTGGTCCATCTAGTGGGAGGCCTTTCAATGCAACCTAGTATACAATATAATTGGTGACATTTAACTATCTTTTAAACATGTCAGACCGAATTAAAAAGCGACATTGACCGATATCGATAGTGATAGTAAAACGTTGCTCAATAGTGTATGCTAATGTGACCCTTGTTATTAGAGTTTAATATCCTATTTTAAAACTAAATATCCTATTTTAACAAAATATCCTATTATAACCCCTTATTTTAAACTTAAGATTTGCCAGCGGGCAATAGATCGCTGCATAATAGGTGTGAGGCGTACAGTAGGCTAATTCACGTAACTAAAGAAGTGCTGTTGCAGTGCAGTTGCAGTTAAGTTTCGATCAAAACAGCGCTTTTCGTATTCTCTACCGCTGTCAAACACGCTCGCGTCAAGTTCGCGTCACGCGAGCGCAATATCGACATTCTACTGTTGCGCGTCTTTGGTGCGTGCTTCGGAACGCAACATGATCGGTATTCTACTAAGTAAGAAAAAACACTAAAATCTGTGCTGGGGTATTATTTTAATATTTAAAAAACGTCGTATTCATTGAAATGGTAATGGATTCTATTCAATTATTTAGTGAGTAACATTGTTTCTGTCATATAGCCACACCATAAGTAAGTTTGGTTGACGTACAGTTGACGTGCAGTTCACGCGCAACTTACGCGCAGTTCAAATATTACAAGAATACCGTTTATCACTCGAACTTAACTGCAACTGCACTACAACTTCATCGGTGCGTCATAAAATTACGTGAATTAGCCCTATCGCGTAAGAATCACCAACCGTTAAAACTAAGGTTGCAGATGTCGGAGAAAAAACAGCCAAGCTAAAGTGGGAGTGGGCTGGCTACGTAGGGCGAATGGATCCGGAGAGGTGGGCAAAGATCACGTCACTCATTGGATGCCTGACGGAGGAAATCGCCGTCGAGGTAGACCGCGGCGAAGGTGGTGTGACGACCTGATCTTGTTTGCGGGGCGAACATAGCCAGATATCGCACGAGAAGAGAGAGGTTTGGAAGGAGAAAGGGGAGGCCGTTGCCCAGCAGTGGGACACATGACAGGCTACGAAAAAAAAACCCCTCAAGGGGAGAACTTTTAAACATCTTTCCATAGTGCTCATGTTCAAAATTCTAGAACCTGCTGCTGTCTCTCAGTAAATTTAAGATTATTGTAATAAGTACGTTGATGGCCTGCAAATTTTCGTTGAAAAAGAATTAAGGGTCTGGACTTGATAAAACAAAGAATTTGAAATCTGACTTTGTACAATGTGTTTGGCATATTATTTACTCATTTCCATTGACAAATGCATGTTTATAAATACTCCTAACCCCACACCCCGCGAATGGTAGCCATTTTGTTTTTCTAATCGGCTGATCTAGGGTATGTTCAATGAAATGCTAATATCTTTGAATGTACCTGAACCTAGAGTGTGAACCAAGAGTGAAAAACATTGTGGAGCCTTTGCGCATGGCTATAACTCTTAAAATAATTAGTGTTGAGTCAATGTTTTGATAAAATTGTAGGCCGACTCAAATACTTCTCATTTAACATAAAAACCATACGCAACATATCAGGGCTAATTTTGCACTAGAGTAAAAAATGTAAATTTTTATGTAAAATTTCGTAATTTTTAATTTTTTTAGGCTATAAGCCAATTAAAAAAATATATATATATATATTTTGATAGCCTCGTTGTTAACCCTTGCAATAAGAACATTTGCACGTCTCTAAGTCTTTTTTATTAGCATTTCATTGAACACACACCCTAGATCAGCCGATTAGAAAAACAAAATGGCTGCCATTTGCAGGGTGTGGGGTTAGGAAGACTTGACTGTACATACTGCTTTGTCTAGTTGGTCGCGCAGGTCTGTAATTTTCTGCTGGTTCTGTAATTTTTCTTGCCGCATTAGTTCAATTTCATCCATAATGTCTTTTATTGGTTCAGACACCGTACTGCTGGACTTTTTAATAAGCTGAAAAAAAAAAAAGTAAATAATAGTTATTTATGCAACTGTTGTCTAATAATAAGGGGTATTAAAACACGAATTCGCCTCGTGTGATAATAGTATCGCATGAGTGTTTTAATACCTAATTATGTACAGTTGCATACAAGACTATCTACATCCATGATATGAATCCTCCATGAAAGGTTCTGAAACCATAGGGTATTGTAGTGTTGTAAGAAGTCTATGTAAAATGGAAAGTTTAATTGCTGTGTATTTAATACAAACAAACTATGTATCATCATCATAACCATCCTATTAATAAGTTCCCACTGCTGGGACATAGGCCTCCTCTCTATGAGAACTATGTATAGGTAATAATATAATTATTAGCATGTTAGATTGTACAATTATTAAAAAGCTTGTATCACTCATTTTTGTAAACAACAAAGTACATAATGCAATACTAGGTAATATCGAACAAAAACGGCGGGATACGACGTGAATTCGAATTAACCTATAAGTTTTTTTTAATTACGGCCAATGGTATTCTAACATATATGTTATACACCTACAAAACCACCGAAAAAAGTGTTCCACGCAGCAGCGGCAACACACCTTTTCATTCATTCTACATTTCAATAAAAGTCAAAATGATACAAAAGCGATAGCTTGATTAAACTAATAAGAAAAAAAAAAGATAGTGTTGTTCTATGTCTGGAGTGCACGCGCCCTTGTACTCACGACAAAAATAATTTCCCATCTCTTTCTCTTTTTATCCTCCAAATATCAGAGTATTGGGAAAATAAATAAAAAATATTAATAAATCGAAGTATATTGCGTAGTTACATGCGGTATGAGATTCCTTGTGTTGTATTTACTTTGGTATCATAATTGGTACACTTTCTGAACACGCGCGATAGCATTTTTACAATTTTTATCTAAATTCGTAGCAGCGAGCGTATCGCTCGTCGCTATGCGTGTTTCAGAATGAAAGCAATACGGCCCAATTGGGCTGTTTTCGAGTCTTTACGATTGCGCGCTCACAACATATCTGTTTACATAATAAAATTTAGTACAACATTATAACACCCGTTTGGATGATATTATGGTTATTATAACACTGGCTGTTTTAATGTTGGCAATAAGCTAACTGTTTCAGATACTTTTATAGAGGATTTAAAGCATGGGTGATAAAAAACCAGATGTGAGTGACAAAATTGCAGTCGATGCGGAAAGAAGCCGATGCGGAAAGAAGTCAATAGAATTTTATGTTTGCATGAATTACCTCCGTCCTTGCACCTGTTAAAGCACTTTCCAAGTCTTCGCTATAAGTTAGTAAGTTTTGGCTATGACTGTGCAATTCAGAGTTCTCCTGCTCCATCTTCCTTCGATCAGCCAATTGCCTATTTAGTTCATTTTCTAAATTCTTTTTCTCACTAGCCATTTGTTCGTGGCATCTTTTCAATTTTTGATATTCTGTTTCTAAAGCTTCATACTGTTTAATTTTATCTAATAATTCGGCACTTTCTTTTTTTATTACGTTGAGTTTACTTTGGGTCATCATTTTCTCGCTCTGTAAGGTATGCATAGTGTTTGCAGCTGTGGCTTGTTTGTTTTCTAAAGATTTAATTTGCTCCATTAATTTTCTGTTTTCTTCAATTTTAGTCTCTAATGTATTGTACAAATGGTTATATTCCTCTGTTTTGTTTGCCTCTAAAATGTTTCTTTCGCTTGTTAATTCATCAAATGCCTTCTGCAAACCTTCTAACTCTTGCTCTAAACTATCAACCTGATCGCATTTCTGTAACAATTCTTCATTTTCTAGTTTGACAGTATTTAAAGTCTGAAGCAAGTTGTCCATATTTATTTTATTCTCTATAAGAGCATTTTGGGCTGTAAGTTTTTCGCGAGACAGGTCCTGATAAGCTTCACGAAGACAAGATAATTCATTATCCTTTGTGTCTTCAGATTGTTGTAATCTATCAATCATTTCCTTACTTTTTCTTTTATTCAATTGAATAGAATGTATTGCGTTTTCAAGTTCATAAGACTTTTCATGCAATTCATTTTCGAGGCGCATATTCTCATTTAAAATGTTTTCGTGTGCATCTTTTAATTTTTGCAGTTGAAGTTTTAAATTTTCATAATCCATTGCTAGCTGGTCACTTTCTTTTTGGGTTAAATCCAAAGATATTTTATATTGCGACTTTTGATCTTCTAAACTAGTGATGCTCTTAGCAGCATATTCATTAACATCACGTAATCTTTGAACCTCTTGTAGGAGAATAGAGTTATTGTTTTCCCGGCTTTTTAAATCTCTTTTTAATTTTTTAATTAAATCTTGTAGTTCTTTGTTATCGTCTATCTGTTGTTCCAAAGACTTCGTTATATCAGCTTTTGTATGAATAACTTTATCATAATCTTTAACTTTATCTAATAACTCTTGACTTTCTTGTCTAGCTACCTGTAGTGATTGTATTGCTTCAATTTTTTCATTTAACAACTCTTGACTTTCTTGTCTGGCTAGCTGTAGTGATTTTATTGCTTCCATTTTTTCATTTTCTAAGCCTGTGAGGCTGTTGTCAAATCTGTCTCGCGATTCATTCAGTTGTTTATATAAGTTCTCATTTTGCTCTCTCTCTTTTTCTACTTCTTGCAGTAATTTATTTATTTCTAGCGATTTAGTTTCAATAACGCCCATTAAATTATCTACGGCACTCGATTTTTCTTCCAAATCTTGGCTTAAACGTCTAGTTTCTTTTTCCAAATCTTGGCTACGTCTAGTTTCTTCTGCTAAATTCTCGTTATACTTTTGCAAATAGTCATTGCGTTGTAAAGTTTTTTCATACATGCCTAAAATGAAATACATTTTCTTCAGTACTTTTAGTAAACCTTTAGAAAATACAGCTTATTTTCGAAGGCAACAGCCCGCAACACGGACCCTACCCTGTCACGAAGCCGTCAACCAAGCACTCTGTACATCAAACTAAGTAACTCTACGCATTTTTTATTGTTTTTTATTTTTATTTTATTGTAACGCACTAAAAACGTTGTGCTGAGAGACGCATTTATTAGTAAACGGTTTATGGAGGTATTTAAAGTAAAGTTATGACCAGTGATAGGAATAGGTAGTGCTTATTAGCCTAAACTTCGAAGAAGAACAGAGAAAAGAATCGGAGACTTCCTTAGACTATATTTTATTATGCGACCACGGCGAGTTTTTTTTGTAAATTCTAAGAGTGCGTACCTAAGAGAGCGTTTTATGATGAAGAAGTCGTTTCCAAAATGTTCTTAAAAAAAACTTTCAGAAATTTTGATGGTTGTAACGACTGTGTTATGTTATGTCTAGTCGCAAACTTTAGGTAAACATAGACCAATTACTTATTCCAAATAACATTAATTTTTGATGTACTTACGTGATGTCCCGGAAAAAAATATAGTCTAAGGAAGTCTCCGATTCTTGTTTCTGTTCTTCGAAGTTTAGGCTAATAAGCACTACCTATTCCTATCACTGGTTATGACGTTAAAAACTAGTATTTGAAAAACTACTAGTGAAAAAGTTGGAACTTTGACCTCCAATCTCAACCAAAATCTTCGTAACTAGTAGGTTCCCAGGTATGGTCCAGAACAAAAAAAATGATGCCAAAAAGAAGCCGAAAACCACTTGTTTTCCCTGTCTGTCGCAATGACGGGGAGAACAAGTGCTTTTCGGCTTCGTCAAGGGTCTAGCAACACCATTTATACATACAGGGTGGATAAGGAAAACGAAGCAGTAAGGAAACTACCTACAACCGACACGAAAATGGTACCTATTAGGTTATCCATAATTTTTTGTAAAATTTTGATCACCCTTCAGAGACTTTCGAAAAAAATTACAGTTAGCAAGAAAATGGTCATTTCACACAAAACTTTTTTTTGAAGTAAGTAAAAAAAATACTTCTTTAGGCACGTTTAGCACTTTTTGGGTGAAGGAAAAAAATTGAACTCATCGTCACGTAACGTAACGTGCGGTCACGCACGCTTCATAGCCGTTCGTAGCACTCGTAGCATCCGCTACGGCGTAGCACCAAATAGGCATGCGCGGGGCATTACCAGTGCTACGACTGGGGCGGGGCCTGTGTACTTTTTGTTTTCACTTTTATCGGCAGTCCCCAAAGACTGCTCCGATTTTTTATGCCAATCAATCCTGTTTCTAATACTGATTAAAAAGTTCTTCCAGACCAACCCAGGTTGGAGTACCTAACTAGTGCGGATCGACCAGAGGACACGGTAGAGCACACAGTGGAGGTTTGCCCCGCTTGGGCGGAGCAGGAATGAAAGGTGCAGGAATTACTTTGACCTTGAAAAAGTCATTTTTCCACCTTTATATGTATTGATGACTTTGAGGGATATAATTCTGTAACTATATGTAGTTACAGAATTCTATCCACTCAAATTCACATTGTTAGATTCAATTCTTGTAAAAGCTAAAATTACTGAAATATAAGTTGAATGTTTTAATTGTTTATTGGAGTTCTAGAATTTCTTTAAATTCCTTGAGTTTTCACGGATAAAATCGTAAAGAAAGCGTAATTTAAGCCATAAATGTCTTGATTCAGCGTCCGTTATATTCCAAATAAACTAAATTTTATCAAATAAATTAATATGATATAAAACTTTGATCTACAATGAATACGTTTTATTAGTTTTCGTTTGTCAATATAATAAGACAAAACAACAATAAATAAAATTGAAGTACTATAATTCTGCGTCAATTCAGGTCGCTCCTCAGTCTCACGCCAGTCTCGTCTCTAATTTTCGTCAATAATAGCCTGATTACACCTACCGAGTAGAGTGGCGAGACAGTGCCCTCGGCCGAGCGCTCGGTATTTGTAAACACATAGCCGAATGCTCGGCCGAGCGCTCGGCCTAGCGACAAGCCGAGACAGCCACTCGGACCCCATTCTATTTACTAGGCCGAGTACCCAACCTCCCGCTTCTCCGCGCTGTCTCGCTCGCTCACTCGGTGAATCTGAACACTGGCATTTCGGTCACTCGGCAACTACTTGCCACTCGGTTAGTACACGTCATTTTTCCCGCGAATTTTGCAAGTATAAGATTCCAAAAAATCTGGAACAGGGCTCAATAATGTTTAGATTTCAAATATTAAGTGGTTACATGAGATGGAGGAGGTTTACGCAAAAGATATAAATAAACAAATGTAAGAAAATGTGGGTCTTTCTAAAATTGTTCTTTCTAAAATCCATGACCTCGTCCAAATGCGAGATTTCTCTTGTGCCAACAATTCTGTCAGTTCTTCTGCCAGCAAAGGTATAAAAGCAACCTGATTGATTTTCTTATTTTTTTTTTCGATACATCGCGTCTGTACTGTCCGGTAAAGTGAACCAAACTGAACTGACTGACTGTCTCGCCACAATTTCAAAAATACGTGTGAACAGCTACTCGGTTGCTTCACTGTCTCGGCCGAGAAGGATTTTACTGTCTCGCCACTCTACTCGGTAGGTGTAATCAGGCTATAACAATCGACAGTCATCCGGAGATCGCTATTATTATAGACTCGTGTACGCCGATCGAAAAAAATTGATCCAGGGAGTAAAAATCAAAAAATTGCGAAAAAAATGTAATAGGACTCTTAAGGCATGTGTCATATTATAAGAAAAATTGCTTTACTTTTCCAATCTTCTATTTCCAGCTTGAGTTCGTTGATAAGTTCTAGATGATGTTCATAATGTTTTTGTATTTCAAGTTTTTCTTCCTCATTAATAACTAGGGCATGCTTCAAATTTCGAATTTGTTCTTTCGAAGATTCAATTTCATTTAGTAACGCTAATGGATGATTATTTTCTGCAGACTCTCTTGAATAAACCTGAAATATAAATATTTGTGGATACCTGGATACTATAAGGTAAGATACAGATTAACTTTTTACCTTGGGCTCACTAGCAAGAACACTATGGTTAACTAATAACTAGTTACAGGTAATATTTTAAGCCACTTTTAAAATCTCTTATGCATAATATTGTACTTGCTTATGTATTACCTGGATATATAGTAAACCATCTCGTAGATAAAATATTTATTAGTATACTATTTAGAACTATACTATTTAGAGCTACAGGCTTGTTCTAGGTGAAAAGCAATTACAGTTCTGGGTAAACCCTTCTGAAACTAACACGCCTGTCGTGTCATACGCCACATGTTACAAAAATTGATGTCAGCGCAGCTAGGACTGTTGTGCTATCCGCAACGAATCGGTTCACTAAGTACTCGTTAGTATTTTTAATCCAGCACCCCTAGCCAAGTTGACAATCTACAATCACGATTCAAATGAATGGGAATGACATCATCTCAACGTTAAATCACGTGATCAACACAAACGAATAGAAAATTCGTAGACAAGTTTACATCGTTCAAAATTATAGAATAGAATGTTATCGTTTCTACAATGTTGATCGCTAAAGTCTTTGGTAGGAACGCTCACCATCTCTTATGTAACTTTAATTAATTTAAAAAAATAAAACATCAAGGTAAGTAGTAAAAATTAAGGACAATAACGGTCAATGACCAAGGTCAATAATGATAGTTGTCGAAGGTTACAAATAGGTACACGAGAATACAATCAACATTTAAATCTCTAATTGCAGCATTATGAAGCTTATCGTAATAGTCTCTTGTTTCAGGCCTACAGAATCTTTTCAAAATCTGCAGGTCATTATACTTTTTCCTTGATATAAGCAGCCCGCAACACTTTTTTATGTTTAATAGCCTCAAACAACCTTACACAACGCCAGACGAATCGAGAATGACAGACAAAACAAATTGGCGGGATAAAAGATGGCGACCAGTACTACGAAGCAATGGACATTGATCATTATTGCCGTGGACACCTGTGACGGTGAGCGTTCTAACCGTGTAGCCAAATATTAAAAACTCAATTATCTCGAGACTGGAAGCGTTATTGCTAAGTCTGTAAATGTGATCATAAACTGCATTTATCAAGTTACCGAATGACGGTATTAGTTTGAATTTTAACATTTTTGGACATTTATCACTATTGCAGTGGACCCTTCATTTGTATGTTAAAAAAACTTACGTTTGCTTGGTCTTGGTCGAGCAGATTATCAATTTGCTGTAATAAACTTTTAATTTGTTGTTCTTGGCACATAATTTTGCATTCAGCTTCCTGTAACTTGCACATTAAAGAATTTTTCTGCTTTTCAAAAGCAATTGAGGCGTTATTTATATTTTTTTCTAACGAAATATTTTCAGCTCGCAAGGTTTCCATTGTTTTACTTTTGATTTGATTTATTTCTCCTTCAGCTTTTAATTGTGTCTCTAAACTGGAAGTTTCATCACTTAGTATAAGATATTGTTCTTTCAATAAATCGAGATCGCCAGAGCGCTTTCGAAAATGTTCTTTTTCATTCCATAGAGAATTGTATTCGTGCATTTGTATTTTTAATGTTTTAAATTCTTCCTCCATTTCTTCGTATGAATTACAACGTGCTTCTAATTCATCATTTGCGTGTTTTAAGCTCTCGTAACATTTAAGTAAGTCATCGTAATTCGCTTGAAGACTTTTTAAGCGGTTTTGATTCTCTTTGTCTATGTTATAAAGATTATCGACACTCAAGGCTTCGACTTTCAGATCTAAATCAGATACTTCTTTGTTAAGAAGTTCTTTCATTTCATCATTTTGTATAATATCAGCAACAAGTTTTGCTCTTTTGTTATCACGGTCTATTTGTTTTGATTCAGTGGATGTTATTGCGAAGGCCGATTGAACAACATGAGTTTCAGCTATATCGAGACGATAACAAGCACAGTCTTCAGAAGTTTGCCTTGGATAATTGAAGAAATCTTGGGTACAAGGAGCTATCAATGCGCAGCTGAACTTTTCCAAGACTTTAAGTTTAAAGAGTATTTTACCTTTAATATCGATGCAACGAATATCTTTTCCGGCAGTCTAAAATAAAGAATAGTTTAAGATAAAAATAAATATTGCTTAATGTATAGAAACTTTCGATCAAAAATACCTAGACACAGGATTACGGACTCGTTTGCTAGTTGAGCAAACCACGGTTGATATTGCCTAATATGTTCTTAATAAATAACAAACATTATTTTAAACATTTCAGATTATCACCGGTAAAAATGTAAAGAACAATTCACCTGAAACTAAAGTTATTTTGAAACTTAAAATCTGAGTAGTTTTGTTGAAAATATTAAGTTGGTTGGTAATCTGTCTTTTGATCCCACTACATACCAGTTAACTTAGTTAGTGGGGCGTTTTGAAGAGCTAATCCTGTATCTAAGGTTGTCTTGATCGAAAAACCGCGAACGCTGGACGACCGCCTTTTTGCGTTATATCAGTGAGGTTTCCACCAAAGAGTAGACGAGCGGAGCGGTGAAGAAACGTGGCATTGTCAGTAGTAGTTGTAAAATTGGTTGAAATGAAAATCGCGGCCTCTCGCCTCCTGTGGTTGATCGAATTTAGCATGTCATCTCTCCGCCTTGTTGATGAAAATCAGGTTGATCAACGTGGGCAGGTGACCGAAAAAAGCGGTCGTGGTCAACCAGCGCACGGGACCATAAAGTGATGGTTGTTACAGACCAATAACTTCAAGTATTGCCCATACTTGTCATTTTGACAAAGAATAGCAAATATTTTTTCTAATGCTGTGTATATGTGTGCATATATGCAGTAAGGTTCACACACATCATTTTCCATAACCTGTAACAGATCAAAATACATGTTAGGTATAATAACTGTAGTTTATTTAAATTATACACAATCATAACCGAAACATTACGCACAGCGATTGTATTTTTCATAGCGTTTAATTTTGCGTCTTTTGTAATAATTGTGTCTTGCATTTCATCGATTCTTGGGTCTTTGGCAACTGTCAATTAGAAATGAGAAGGTTGACGAAGTTTGAATTTTCAAGCACTACCAGGGTAGCCCGCGATATTCATTTTTTTTCTAGGTTTTTTGCAACTTGCAGGTCAGTGTCAGACTGTATGTTGAACAAAATATGCGACAGTAACACGTCTGTATTAACAGAATTAGTATCATTTAAATCATGAGGACCTAAAACCCTTTGGCCCTGCGCTTGATCGAAGCCCAGCAGCGCACACCGCTGGAGGCGCAGCGGAGCGCATTTGAAGACAACAATTTAATATAAACCTTAACTACCTGATATACGGTCAATATAAGAATAAATTGGCACGCGGTACTCGGAGCGCCCTCAAGCTACTTACAAGAGCATGCGGCGACCTTATATCAAGGTAGTTAAGTTTTATATTAAATTGTTGTCTTCAAATGCGCTCCGCTGCGCCTCCAGCGGTGTGCGCTGGGCCTTTAAATTCATTTAATCCCATTTGGCGAACTGGACAAGTTGCGTCTGAACTGAAAGGAGGACGCGCGGGTTCGCGATAAGTGGAAAGAGTGGAGGGAGGCCTTCGCCCAAGAGTGGGACAGAGCAGGCACGAAAAAAAAATCCCATTGAATGACTATTTCATGAAAAGTCATTGGATGATTTTAATGATTCTCAGTAAAGCCGTTTTTATTACGGTCGCGAATCATATTTTTACCTGTCACTGACCTACAAATTGACACAGACGTAAAAAAAAACTAATTTCGAGGGCTACCCTGGCGTCTTAAAATCTTGTTTAAAAAAACATGAATTAACAAAAACAAATTTGTTGACAAATATGTATTTAATTTGAAAGGGGAATTTTCCAGTGCTTTTTATGAAAGAACTAGATGGCGCTGATCAACCTTGGGAATAATAAAATGACTCGTTTTGTGTGTACTGTAATGTCCACAAAGCCTTTACTGAAGTACGGAGGTACCTAAGCTCGACTCGACGTACCAGTAGTTTAGACGTAACGCAAAAACACTTAGAAGAACAATAGCATAAACCATGCAAAAACTTGTAGTTCAGTTCAGTGATGCAAAAGAATAGTGAACTTTTTTTAGGTTAAAAATGTTTGACAGGAAAAAGGTCACTTTATATACAACAATGAATAATAAATAAATATTACTATACAATGAGTTTGACATATTGTGTCTAGGAGAGTTTTTTATGCCTTGCTATAAGATTTCACCACTGACCTATAATATACTACGTAGTAAATTCTTTTTTCATTGGATTTACTAGAACGCCGCTTAAAAATATGGGGGAAAATATAATGACCACCAAAAATAACTTTGTTACCACTAAAATCTATCACCTAAAATATCAATTGATCACCAAATTTAGTAAATTGAACACCACAGGTTAATGAGGTGGTTGATGACAAACTAGTTTTGCCTAGGCCGACTTGGGGCACCCCGACACGGATACATTAGGTTAGAAGAGGCCTATTCGCTCGCTTCGCTCGCTCATTCGACCCCGCCATACACTTCGTGGTTATTTTTTTATAAACCATTCAGGAGTAGGATTCTCGACTCTCGACCCTCAACTCGGATGCAAGAGCATAACAGTTCAATTTCTGGTGGTCATAAATAAATTTTTGGTTCTAATTTTACGATAGAAAGGGGATTAATTTTGGTGATCAAAAGTGATTTTTTTGCCGTTACTTTTTGCTAAATCTGGTGGTTCTGTAATTATATGCCAAAAAATATTGCCAAAGCTGATCAGCGCCATCTATTGATATATACTGAAGCGTTGTGACAAACGTCAGTGGAAAATTCCTCATTACTGTTGAAACTACTAATTATTTTAGTTTTCCCTTACATGTAGCAACATCACAAGTACACGGGGGAGGCTCATCATCATGTTGAACGCCTTTAGAGTCACGCTTAGCCGAGTTCGGCTCCTGTTGCAAAAATATTTTGTTTAAACCATCATCTTATTGTCTACTATTATAAATTTGAGACTTTGTGAGGATATATGGATTTATGAAGTATTCCCGTTTGAGCACCTATTTTTTGGGCACCAATGCATTGAGCACCGAAGGTATTCCCATTTGAGCACCAACCGTTATAATAGCTTGGTGTTCAATGGAGAACAATAAAAAATATTTAACTTATTTATCTTCTTTATTCCCTTTTGAGCACCTACAATACGGTTGCTTTTAGTGATAGGGTGTATAATAGTTTTAAAAGTTAAATATTTTTTATTGTTCTCCATTGAGCACCAAGCTATTAAATGGATTGGTGCTTAAATGGGAATACCTTCGGTGCTCAATGCATTGGTGCCCAAATAATAGGTGCTCAAACGGGAATACTTCGGATATATGGATAGATGTTTGATACTCTTTCACGTCAAGATTACTACACGGATTCGGAGGAAATTCAGCACATGGTCTTCTTCTTTCTTTATCGTGTGATTAGAGCATAACCTGGTGTCAGAGTTTTTATGCCGCCCATGGGCCTCTGACTTGGCTTTACATGCCGTCAAGAAATATTTCTCAGGCATACTGGTTTCCTCACGATGTTTTCCTTCTCCGAAGCAAGTGAATAGATAGTGGATAGCTAAACCCTGAAGACCCAATGCTTTCAAAAACACTACAACAAAGAGCTCACAGCGAAATTGTGTGACTTCTCAGGTACAAAAGAGCTAAGAATCTATACTGATGGATCAAAAACCGACGACGGGATAGGTTTCGGGGTGTTCTCCGACGACCTAAACATTAGAATATCTAAACCCCTTGGAATACTCAACTCTGTTTACCAAGCAGACTGTGTAGGTATTATCCAAGCGGCACATAGAGGCCAGGGAGGTTACGGATACCATCACTGGACACTGTTCACTGAATAAACACTTCCACAACCTTATAGGAATCACTGACAATCCCCTGTGCAGAGCATGCATGGAGGCGGAGGAAACGGTGGCTCATGTGCTCCTTGAGTGCACTGGCGTTACCAAGATTCGCGAAAAGACCCTGGGAACACCAAGATCCCTTGCGGATGCCTTGAGAAGACCGGGAAGTTTGATCTGCTTCTGGAGGGAGGTTGGAGTAAACGGCCACCACCCACGGCTAACGCACAATGGTCCACTTTAAGGACTAAGTGCGGAAACCAAAACCCCATGATAGATAGTGGATAGGTTATAACCTAGATTAACGTTCAGGTTATAATATATTCATATTTCATTGTCCTATCTTCAAAAATAACTGAGATATTAAACGTTGAAGTACGGCTGCCTCCGCGGCAAAAACCGACTAACGTGTGCTCGCGAGCTGCGAACCGAAATAATAAGTGCTCTGCGAATCATTTTGCAAATCAAATTTTATGAACTTTAAAGTATAAGTGTAAACAAATGTGCGATCCTTCGCACACTCGCAGCGTGCTTTTGCGTTCGTACGCAAAAAAACGATGAAACTTTACAACACTGTAACTTTGGACATCCTGGCCCGATTTCGATGAAACAAACAAAATGGCGTGCGTCGTCAGTGCGCTCGGCCGATCGGTATCTTTTCATTCATTATTTCTATACGAAGTCAACGGGGCGGGGCTAGAGAGCGTTTCTATGTTGTAAGTGCAAGCAAAAATTAACTTAGTGGTGATCAGGCGGGAATGTCTTCGATAGTACTTATGCTACTAAACTTATATTTCCAGAAGAAATACAGTCATGAGCATAATAAATCTTGCACATATGGATTGATTAAGGTATGGTTTCGTCTTTAAACTAAAAACAACTTTTTGTACAAAAACTGTTGTTTCCATCAAGTTCAAAATGATTTTCCTAGAAAGTCCTTATAAAGTTCTACTTTTCAGATTTTTTTCATATTTTCTAAACTTATTAGATTATTTCCGAAATTATTGAGATTATCAAAAAATTATTTTAGGAAACCCCTATTCATTTTTAAATACCTTTCCGACAATATATCACACGTTAGAGTTGAAATTAAAAAAAAAAACACTTCCCACTTTACATATAGGGGGGGGGGGGCTACCCTAATATTTTTTTTTTCCAATTTTTATTTTACGACTTTGTCGGCGTGATTGATATACATATTGGTACCAAATTTCAGCTTTCTGGTGCTAACGGTCACAGATATTAAGCGAGGACGGACGGACAGACATGGCGAAACTATAAGGGTTCCTAGTTGACTACGGAAACCTAAAAAGGGGTAAAATTTGCTTGTAAGTTTGTATGTATGGGTAATCTTCGGAACTACAGATGCGATTCCGAAAGGGATAAGACCTACTGATATTTAAAATAAAAACTATTTGCTACTAGTAACTTACTTAGACTAGAAACGGACTGGAAGATGGCTTGCTTAGTGTCTACAATAGAGCCAAGCGAGTCGCCTATAGTTGGTGCCAGTTAAGATGAGAATAGCGTTCATTGCCCTTTCCCTAATATCTCTTCGTACGAACCAAAACAATTAAACCATGTATCGTTTTTCATTAGAAAAAATGTTGAAGATCACGATAGATGACGATTCCAGACTTGAACAGGCTTATTTTTTGAATAAATGTAGGTGGGTCAATGACCGCTATTCTCATCTTAACTGGCACCAACTATAGCGAGTGTCAAATTGAAACGAGCGTTCTAGAATCTTCACAAACGGCCGCACTGCGAGCTTGGTGGCTCCAGCAGGCTCTGGACGGTAAGCAAATCCAGCTCTCAGTGCGTGCATACTACGTAGCCTTAAGAGTTATAAAAATAATGCATAAAATTATTCAAATGAATTATTTCAGTCGACAGAGGTCCGCTGCTGGACTAGGCCTCCCCCACAGAGCCACAACGACCGGGTCCTACACTGCTTTCTTCCAGATACCTGCAACCTTCGCCAGGTCGTCGGTCCACCTTGTGGGTGATCTGCCAACGCTGCGTCTTCCGGAACGCGGTCGCTACTCTAGAACTCTTCGGCATATTATACAATGATTTTGTACAATATTTAAAATAGTACATGTTTTTAGCAAAATACCTCATCTCCCCTCGAATTGCCGGTCTGGAACAAGAAAATGGTATAAGAGTAAAACTTTTGTTAATACTTAAAAATAAAAACAAAGAAAAAATTAAATTAAGAAAATTACCTCGAACCCTTCAGAATCAATTCCCTGAAAATAAATAAATAATTCAGTTTGTTTAAATTATGAACTCTAGGTAGAGTCGAAAACAGTCGCTTCAATTTCTGTTCGTTTTACTTTTTGTTCAGAATCTTCCACTCGAAGTGAAAAGTCTGAACACAAAATGACGCAAAAGTGAACGTAACAAAAATGAATATTCACTCGAGCGACCCATTCACTCGAGTGAAGCGACTGATATCAGTTAATAATATATTTATTAGATGGGTATATTATTTTATGTTTACAGGGTTTAATACTGACCTCCGTGTAACCGGATAAATCCAAATCTAAGAACTGTAACCAAACAGGAAAATTAGTCCATAACAATTTGCTTTGATAACTATTTATAAGTATTTATGTTATTTAGATATAATTCAAACCCGTGTATGGTTAGGTTTTTTCTCTTACCATTTCATCGAGCTCTTTATTGGCTGCTTTTATTGCTGCATGCTGAAAAGACATTAGTTGAAATAAATAATGTATTTTTTTCAGTTAAAAACAAATTAGTGAACGAATGAAAAAAAATATCCAAATGGTGGCTGCAAACGCTACAAAAATTACGTCAGAGTGCTTGCTAAACTCAAACTCGTCTGTGTCATTTCTGGAGTAGGTATTGTTAAGTTGATGAATTTCTGTAGCTGTTTACCAAATCCCATCCGTAACTTTCCTCTACCTACACTTCGATATGCAAAAATAACTGTGTTTATCAGCAACGGAAAAACAAAGGTTCATTTCTACCTACACAGTTTCAGTGAAAATAATAACGGTTGTTTGCCTAATATTTTTTTATTTTTTTAATAACTTTTTTAAATTAAAATAACTTTTTTTTTAAATTTACATATAACTTTTTAAAATAATTTAAATTTCTTCCATAGCCTTTAGTAACATTTTTAGACACAGCAAAAGAAGTAGGGACCTTTCCTAGAAATATTTAGACTGCTGAGCGTGTAGTCCTGGGTTCCATTTCTGGGTGGGACAAATAGTGTAAAATATTTTTTTCCATTTAGTCAGAAGCAGCCCAGAGTTTGGAAGTTCGCGGTTATGACACCCCCATACTTTGGAAAGCACGTTAAGGCCCTTCTAACCCTTAAATTAGCAACTCTATTTGTGGTGGTTCAAGCTTCGTTTGAAATACTGTTAGAATAAAGTTCTAATCAGCTTGCACTACAAAGCGGTTGTTACGTCAGTCACTGCGGCCGAATAGTGCGAAATGAGTGGTTTTTTGCGATTTGCAAAAAATCTATTGATTGTACTAAAAAAATTTAAACACAAGACCTGCTTTATAGTTCGTTCAGTTAGTATGTAACGTTTCATGATCTAATTTGAAGTACTTTTTGAATACCAGCGGTTTATTGTTTGATTTGGAAACCTCAAAATCAAACAATAAACCGCTGGTATTCTTTGGATTTTTTTTTATCAAGAAAAGTTTATGGAATCGTGTTTTCGTCACACATAGTACCTAGCATTCATCCTCAACTTTACTATATATTTATTTCAAAATTAATGCTGCAGTATTTTAGGCGTAACGGAGGATCATGCTAAGCCATTTGAGGCATATATGGAACTTAAGCCATTGATCTTGCTCCTGATCTCTCTCAGACTATGAGAGTGAGGGAGAGAGTGCACCTGTACCTGCGCACATACTTACTTGTGCACCGTTATATCTCCCGTGCCGAAAGCTAATCTCCGCTAAGATTGGTTTCGGTGACCGAAAACGGTCAGGAGGATTATGATTAGTATCCACCAATACAATATTGCACACAGACGTAAGCCAGATTTTGTTCAGACAATCAAAATCTTATACCTGTGCATGAAAACCAAAAATATAAACAACAGTTTATAACTTACAGCATGAGCAATTTCACACTTCTGGTCGCACGAAAGCTCCAGTTGATCGTATGCGGTCAACATTTGCTCGAATTCTTCAATCTTTCGCTTCAAGCGCGCTATTTCTGCATTTTTGGCTACCATAAGCGTGTCAACGATCACGTTTGTCGGCAAGTACTTCGGTCGGACCGTCTCGTTGTTCCGCTTTATTAAATCCACCAAGTGCTCGCTTTTATCAGAACAAAAATGGGACCAGGCTCTCGCGTCCGTACATGACGCGTAAGTCTTTAGCTTCCCTTCATTTCTCGCCGGTAAATCGAATAGGTCATATTCGTTGAACACACGTTCCCTTTTCGTTACGAAAGACATTGTAATGCCAACTATTTAGTCTACTTATAGGATAATATACGATTTTTCTAAATATATGCATGTAAACAAATATATACTACTTTTCTCCGCCATCCATTTTACGCGTAACGATACGATTTAAAATGTTTTGTTTTGCTTTTACTTGCGGTAAAATGTATATAACGAAAATTATTAAATATTTTGAACTGTCAAAAGAAATCGAGGTGGAATGTTGACTTGAAATAGAATGTCAAATTTTAAAATTGTTTTCTTTGTGTTTGTAGTGCCAGTAGGTACTAATAAAAGGAAGCTTTTAAAAAGTTTGTAATCTTAATAAATTACGAAACTTTTCAGAAAACATTATAAAATATAACAGGTACGTCACGTTCTTACGTGACAACTTGACGTTTTTAACCGGCATCATCATTTTGGATCTCAAAATTTTACGTCAACATGGAATCACGAACGAAAACTAGTTGGAGAAGAGTTTGCGTTCAATGAATCACATAGGTCGTATCAACTTACGACTTGACTCACGCAACGAGGGTAAGATAAAATCATACGAGTCTTGCCGAGACGTCAGGGCATGGAGTCATGATATACGGACGCGCGGTCTGTACCTCAGGGAATGGATTAAAGCTGATATGCCTATTTGCGTAATACCCATAGGCACTTTAACCAAGTGTATGAGGACAATGACGTGCAGAAGCCGAAGTAGGGTAAGATATTATAAACGACTAGGTAATCAACCAAACATTCGTGTTTTATCATAATGATAAATTTGGTGATCCTCAGGTTCTGCCCCGTTGCCATCCAGATTGCAAATCGAAAGTCGTGCTGGAAAGCATTTGCAATTCATGCCATGCAATGAAAAGTTGTTTGAAAAATGAAGAACAATTTGAAAAGTATTTTACCGATGTAAGTTTTTGTTACCATCTAGTTTATCAAGTGCGCAACACTGTTTTAATTTCAGCTACGAATTCACATGACATTGGCACCTTCTTAAATTTTTAGGAGGAGTTTGAAACCAGCCATTGGCCCTGTGAACGATGCTTGGACGCTCTTAAAAGCCTTAAAATGTTTTGGAAAATAATAATAGAAAAGATATTTCACATAACTATTCCGAAAGACGATGACCAACGATGTTGCGGTACTGACGGTGTGCGGACTGTGTCAAATCTTTGGCAGTCTGAAATGACGCAACAAGCTATGTTTGTGAAGAATATTTCGTATATGAATCGTTCCCCTGATTTTATGAATTCCTGTATTTGGGAAGAAAAGACAGCGATAAATGAAACCGTTCCTTCTAACACGCCCAGTGACGATATCGTTAGAAGTTTGGGCAAGACAGAGTATAAGAATATGAACGTAATAAAATCTTATAAAGTTAAATCAACAGATACTGATTGCTTATCAAACCCTTTGGCAAATAGATCGAAGAAAACAATTTCGTCGTTAAATAGTCGTAGACACAGTAGATGCAGCACTACAAAAGCCAAAATGGTAGACGTAGAATGTGAATGCGACACAATTAGTGAAGAAATTAATTATCAGAAAACTGTTTTGCTGAATTTGGAGGAAAATTGTTACAGCCAAAAGCAAGAAATAGGCAAACTGAAAAGAGAAAATAGTTTTTTAAAAATAGAACTTCAAAATGTTTACAACAAAAATAGTTCAAGGAGGACCTCATTTTTTACTCCTTCAAAATGTACCAACACTAGTAATCATAGTAATCATAGTAATCATGATAGTATTGCTACATTGCCAAAGGTAGTTGAATGTTGTACAGATGATAGTGTAAATAAAAATCCAGTTAAAGGTGTCGAATCTGAAATGATTATTACAATGAAGAATGGCAAAAATGAGGTATATCCTTAAAATATTACGGATAAAATTGTTTGCAAACTGTAATCAAGTCATTTGAAAATAATAAACGATTTTTTTTCAGGATTACGGTCACATTTCTTTGTTACAAGTGCTTCATAAAACCAACTGCCCAGATACAAGAGAATTAAATATGAAAAAATCCTGTTCTAACAGGAAAGAAGATCCTGTTGAGCTATTGACAAAAGGTAGTCTATGAATACTTTATACAATAGAGCTTGGTTCATTGTTGTTGAGTGTAGCTTTGTTTTCTACATGGTCTAGGATAGATTTCTTTGTATTAGAGTCTCTTGTGCAGTAGGTTTTATTGGTTTTGTCCTGATTCCTTTATTACTTGTTTGTACTCATTTAGAGCTCTAGGAGCCCGTGGTTAATTAATAACAGCCGCTCGGGTCGATCTTTATGTTATCCGTGCTTGCCTAGGTTGGTCTTTGAATGGGTGACCACCCATTACCTACATACCTACCGGGTTTCCGCCGTGCCTCGGATAGCACGTTAAGCCGTTGGTCCCGGCTGTCAGGTAGTTCAGTCCAGTAGTTGTGACCCAAAAAGTCTGACAACCATTCTTACCAGGGGGTATCGTGTTGCTCAGTACTAACTGGGTTGTGGAGGTCAGATATGTAACTCGTGTCGCTCCATGTAAAATACAGGTATTCAGCTGCATCCGGTTAGACTGGAAGCCGACCCTGACATATTTGGGAAAGTCTAGGCAGATGATGACTCATAAGCCGACCCTGACATAGTTGGGAAAGTCTAGGCAGATGATGACTCATAAGCCGACCCTGACATAGTTGGGAAAGTCTAGGCAGATGATGACTCATTTAGAGCTCTATTTTTGTAGACAACGCCAATATAGAGCGCTAGTTTATCAATCTTAACCCATAAATAATAGTTCCCATCCTGATACTATTGATTTACTGAGATTATGTTTCAAATCGTTGTGTACATAATATGCTGACACTCCATCGCCGCTTTTCTATTTTTTCTACTCGTATAATTGTAGTAATGTTTTTAACCGACTTCAAAAAAGGCGGAGGTTATATGTTCGTGTGTATGTATTTTTTTTTATTTTTTTTAATGTATGTTACCTGATTTCTCTCCCATTTGTGGACCGATTTTCAAAATTCTTTTTTCATTTGATAGAATACACTCCTGAGGTGGTCCCATTTTAATTTGGTGAAGATCTGATGCTGACCTTCGGAGATATACAATGGAACTCTTCAAAAAGAGACGGCAAATCTGTTGTGATAGCTCCAATCAGTTGGATGTTCATTGTTTATACAATATCATGACGGAACATCACGCCTGTATGCTCTGAGGGGGTACGCAGAAGTGTACAATTTACCTGATTTCTCTCCCATTTGTGGACCGATTCTCAAAATTATTTTTTTACTTGAAAGAGTATACTCCTGAGGTGGTCCCATTTTAATTTGGTGAAGATCTGATGCTGATCTTCGGAGATATACTACTCTGTCAAGAAAGTACCGGGAAAAGATCAATAATACACAAAATGTCTGTTATTCATCCAAATTTATTTTATCACCTTCAAAGTATGCTCCTTTAGAAACGATACACTTTTGCGCCAACGAATAATCCATTCATCAAAACATTTTTTAAACGCTGCTTCCGGAATTGAGTTCAGTTCTCGCCGCGAATTCTCCTTTATGTCTTCTATCGATTGAAAACGGGTGCCACGAAGTGGTAATTTGAGTTTAGGAAAAAGAAAAAAGTCAGCAGGAGCCATATCTGGTGAATATGGTGGTTGCTGGATGGTATTTGTTGAGTGTTTGGTCAAAAATTCGTTCACAATGATAGCTTTGTGCGAAGGCGCATTGTCGTGGTGCAAAATCCAAGAATTTTCTTTCCACAAATCTGGCCTTTTTCGTCGAATTTGCTCTCTTAAACGCCGCATAACGCTCAAATAATATTCTTTATTTACCGTTAGACCTTCCGGTAAGAATTCAGAGTGCACAACACTGCGATAGTCAAAGAAAACAGTCAACATGACTTTGACTTTTGATCGACTTTGGCGTGGTTTTTTCGGTTTCGGTTCAGTTGGAAGGCGCCGCTCCGAAGCTTGTTGACTAGTTTGCATGTCAAACTCGTAAACCCACGTCTCGTCACCAGTAACAATGCGTTTCATGAATGTTGGGTCCGAACTGACTCGTTCTAGCATGTCCTCAGCGACTTTCATGCGATTGAGTTTTTGGAGAAAATTCAGATATTTTGGGACTAGCCGAGCAGCAACATGTTTCGTACCCAAATGATTAGTTAAAATGGTACGGATCGACTCGTGAGATACAGAAAGTTCGGCGGCTATCTCTCTCAGAGTTGAATGAGGATTTTCAGTCACTATTTTCTTCACTTTTGCGATGTT
This sequence comes from Xestia xanthographa, assembly GCA_905147715.2. Lineage (NCBI taxonomy): Eukaryota > Metazoa > Arthropoda > Insecta > Lepidoptera > Noctuidae > Xestia > Xestia xanthographa. Next base: position 22,082,604 of record LR990655.1, read on the forward strand.
AACTTCAGTTGCAGACGTTGACGGCCTACCAGAGCGAGGCAAAGCTTCCATCACATCTCGACCGCTTTTGAACGCTTTGAACCACTCATAAGCACGAGTTTTTGATAAAGTCGATTCACCGTAAGCCTTCTGTAACATTTTCAGTGACTCCGAACACGAAATTCCATTGGCGATGCAAAATTTAAGACAAACTCTTTGTTCGATATTTTTGTCCATTATGAAATTCGCAATACACACTATATATGATATTACTAAAACCAGCACTGTATTTAATATAAATAACAGATGCAACTCAAACTCCGCGCCAAAACGGAAAACAGTTGTGCCAATCTAACAACTACAAAAAAACAAAAATTTGAATTTGGAACCATAAACAAATCATCCATTCCCGATACTTTTTTGACTGAATGTACAATGGAACTCTTCAAAAATAGACGGCAAATCTGTTGTGATAGCTCCAATCGGTTGGATGTTCATTGTTTAAACAACATCATGACGTAACATTACACCTGTTTGCTCTGAGGGGTACATAGATGTGTACAGTACAGCCAGATTTCGACAGTTATGGCATGTTATGTTCCATTTATTGGGGATAAGCCTATTACCATGACATGTATTGTTAACCATGTACAATGAATGCATAGCAAATATTTGTAAGTATAGGATATTACAACTAAAAATGGAAAAATAAAATAAAACTTTTTTGCCAAAAATAAAACCGACTTCAAAAAAAACAACAAACAAAAAAAACACAAAAAGAAAAGGACAAAAAATACACTAAAAGAAAAACAAAAAAAAAACACTAAAACAAAACCACAAAAAAGTGAAAAAATAACTTTAGCTTCAGAAGCCGGTGAGAAAAACACCAAATCAATCAAAGGTCAAGCTTCAGAAGTCGGTGACAAAAACACTAAATCAATTAAACAAAGTCACCGACTTCTGAAGCTTGACCTTTGATTGATTTGGTGTTTTTCTCACCGGCTTCTGAAGCTAAAGTTATTTTTTCACTTTTTTGTGGTTTTGTTTTAGTGTTTTTTTTTTGTTTTTCTTTTAGTGTATTTTTTGTCCTTTTCTTTTTGTGTTTTTTTTGTTTGTTGTTTTTTTTGAAGTCGGTTTTATTTTTGGCAAAAAAGTTTTTTTCTATTTGTAGTTGTAAGATTTGATTTTGATTCTGTATCTGTATATGTGTAAGTTTCCGTTAGAAAAATTATCTGTACAGTTGTAGATATAGATTTTATAATACATTGAATTACGTCTAGTTTTCTTATCTTTCGTATACTTCGTTTATGCGTGATTTTTCAGTTTTTATTATTTTTTATTTATTTATTTTACTATTTATGTACACACAGTAAACAACAGAGGAAAATACATTAAAAATATGAATACAAAGAAACTGCTTATTTCTTAAGAAATTTCTTCCAGCAGACCTGCAAAAGGAGAAATGTAAAAAAATGTTGTCAATAGTGTGTGAGAAAAGGAAGAGAATAGAGATTAGGTGCCTTTCCTAACTTAACCTATTAAGATATATAAATACACATATAAGTAAATATTAATACATACTTATATAAATACATAATGCTAAGATATATTTTAGTTGTTGGTAATCGTATTTGATAGGCTGTAGTGTCAGCCAGGGTATCATTTATTTTTGGTGGTTGGAGTTTTTTGATGCTCCTTTTAACTTGGTAGTTGGTATCCTCGATGTATTTGATAATTAAATCCCTTTCTTCAGATTCTGTTCAGCGTGTTTGTTAAACTCTTATAGCAAGAAAATATAAATATATAATATTTTTTAATAACAGTGTTTGTAAAACAACATGTCATCATCATTATTAAATCTTTCCCTTGCTTTATTTATTTAGGATGTCATCTTCTTTCAACAGTAATATATATTTATATGATAATTTCCTTTTCAGTACAACACACTTTCGGTGCTATCGTGAAACGAGAAATAGGACTAGCCAACAAAACACCTGAAAGCAAATGTGATATTGATGCATCATTCAGTAAAGTGAAAATTAGCTCGTCTGTGTCGTCATCGTCATATTCAGCAACAACATTTACCAGTAGTGATTCAGTTAGTAACACAAATTTCTGATTGTTAAGTAAATTACTGACACACACACGGACATACGGCTTGTGAGAAGCGACTCGGTCATTCAAATTTAGATTTTATTTCGTAACAGTTAAAAGCAACCAAATACAGGGTGTAAAAGACCTCATCACGAAGCCTTGACGGCTTGACGACCTTGACGGCCAAGCATTCTGTACATCAAACTAAGTAACTTCACGCAAAAATGATTGCTGGGAAACAACTTTTTTTTTGGGGTGAAAATCATGTTTTGTGGTAGAACTCAATGTAACGCACTCAAAACATTGTGCTGATGTATGCATTGAATAGTACGGGGTTCGTGGAGGTGTTTAAAGTAAATATATTACATTAAAAACTTGTCTTTAAAAAAAAAACTCGTCAAAAAGTTGGAACTTTGACCCCCAATATCTCCGTAACTAGAAGGTTCCCAGGTATGGTGTAGAACAAAATAATGATCGCAATGACGAGGAGAACAAGTGCATTTCGGCTTCGTTAGGAGGTGTTTTACACCCTTTATAATTATTTTGTTTTTCACAGATTCGGACATGAGGTGATAATGAAAGATAAACAAACCATTAGACGACAAAAAAATGTATTTGTATTGTAATGTCATAAGTTTCGTTAATTAAAGTTCCTTAGTTTATGGTTCGTCTTTAAATTGCTCCATTATATTCAATAGCCGATTGTAAATTAATTCCGTCGCATTTATAGCGAAAACGAAATCTAAATGGTTGAACTTGGGCATAGGTACCCTGTATATTCCAACAGCACTTGGAATTGCTTTAGCTAGCTTTTTAACGTCTGTAGGTGTAGATAACCAGTCATTGTCAGCATAATGGAGAAAAACAGGAGTTTTGATTTTTCGTAGGTCATATGCTGGCGGTTTGAAACTTCCATATCTGCGTTTGTTCGCAAACCATCCGTAGTCAAATTGTGCGAACTTTCCCGATTTGTATAATTGCCCGAAATGTATGACTTGTCTGGTGGAAGCTCCTGCTGGCGTATGACCTAGCACTACTGGCAACATGGTCTGAAAATAAAAATAAATAACTTTCAGAATGATGCCCTATAAAATCTATTTAAATTAAAAAAAAAAAACTGATTTTCTGCGCGATGAGTTACAATACTGTTGAGAAGCCAATTAAATTACCTTACAAAAATCAAATTAATTCGAGTACTAAATGCCTTTCAACGTCGTTATATTCAGTTTTGTAAGAACATAATACACTTACAGTATTCAGCTGCTCCGAATTAAATCCACAAATAAGGAATAAAAGATTTGTACAAAGAGATTGCGTAATAGCTTCCTCGACACACAACCTCTGTCCGGCAAGTTCATTTATTCTGCCATTTGGCAGTATTTCATTGGCCCCTAATATTTTAAATATGACCTGTAAAGAAATAACACTTTTAGGGCCATGTTCACCAACAGTAAAATAACCAATGATAAAATAACCGATTGTTTCGTAATCGGCCCGCTAAACGTAAACAGTTGTTTAAACATAACTGGGAATGTTGTTTAAACCAACATTCCCAGTTGGTGTTCACCACAACTTATTCTAGCTCGGTTTTGTAAACGAGTGTTTTATGAATGAAAGACCGTATGATTATAATATAGTCAAATAGGGTGGGTAACTTAACATGTAAAAAACCATACAAATGCGAAACCTCTTAAAATGGTTGCATTATACCTGATAAGAAGCGTATTGCTAATTTTACGCATGACGAAAAAGAAATTGTCACTAATTATTTAGTGTGAAGTAGTGTCGCAGTGTCGTCTGGTGGAATACAAACGAGGAGTTCGCAAAAGTCTTTCAACGATCATCACTTCCAAAATATAATTCAAAGCAGACTGCATGTTAAATTTTCACAATAATATCTGGATGTAACCTTAAAATTTGTTATATTTGCAATCGGTCAGAGAAAACAGCGTGGCATTAGCGTGTTTAATCGGTTGATTTGCTTTGGTGAAACATGAAAATGTGTTTTAAACAGCTGTTTTTAGATAAACAGACCGATATCTTTTCGGTGAACATGGCCCTAGTATATTTAATATATTTTTATTATTATTATTATCGGCCATTTGTGTCCCACTGCAGGGCAAAGGCCTCCCTTCCTTCCTTCCACTTATCCCTATCTAGTAATAATAATAATATTAATATATTTTATTATTTTTTATTTGAAAATAATCAAATCATTCACCCCAACTTACCTCGAGGGAGTTTGTAAAAGGTGCAATAGCTTTTATGAGAGGACTCTTAATATTTCCCACATACGCCACTGGCGCTAAAGCTTGCATAGCAACAATCTTATCATTGTACTCTGGTCTTGTGGACATCAACACCCAGAAAACTGTTGTCCCTTGTGAGAAACCGATGTACTGAATCCTAGATGCACCGGTTTCTTTCAGAATGTAATCAATCATGGCTGGAAGGTCATAATAGCCTATTTCATGCCAACTGAACTTCCAGTATGCTGATGATGATGGTTTCAGAGAGACGTGCCTATGCGAGTAAGTGTTTCCTCTTGCGTTGCCCATCCATACGTCATAACCAGCGTCTGCTAAGATGTACGCTGCAATGAAAATCCGGCCACTATAAACTTCGTTCCACCTTATTGTCTAATTGCACTTGAATAGCAATAGTATACAGGGTTAGTTTTCAATGACCAGCCTTTAAAATTAAAATCTAGATGTCAAACCAAAAGTGCATTTAAAATATTATTGTCGAAAAATATAAAATAAAATAATAGCATTCATTTGAAAATGTCCTAAATCATAAACTTATTGGGAATCAATGCACTTGTGTGCGTGCATGCATCGCCAAATTTATGTGTTTGCTAACTGCTACCTATCTAGGATGTTGAACTGAATTGTGCTGTTGCAATATCCTCACGTTCGCTTTTTAGTGGTGGACAGGAATTAAATTTTATATTAAAAAAATGTTTTTTCAATATATCGGAAATATTATCGATTTAACATCTCTGAAAATTTGGCCGGTCATTATTATAACAGTTGCAACACTAATCTAGACTTGTTTTATATAAAATAATAAAAGGTTATATTTTGTTTCTAAGTTTGTATGTCGTCTTGAAATAAAACGAATCTCTAAAGTTTCATACCCAGTCCTCGTCCAGGTGTCATGAGCACCCATTCGGCAGATGAAGACAACAAGCCATGTTGCAGGAGAACAACGGGTGCCAATGGTGAGTTGTTCGGTATCCGGTGCATCTCCAGTATGTACTTATCTTGCGTGTAAACACGATGAATCTCGCACGGGTACCCATATTTTCTTATCAATGAAAACTAGGAAGAAAACTGTGAGTCAGCGCAAACTTAGACCAGACGATTGTCTGCCGGGAGTTGCCAAATTGCTGAGAAAGTCAGATTTTAAAGTGAGTCATACTAACGGTGCTCCCTCACCGCGAGCATTCGCCTGTAATGTAGCATTTCGAAAACAAAAATCAAAGCATTTATTTTAAGTAGGCCAGTTACAGGTACTTTTAAACTGCGAAACAAAGACAACCATTAAATGTAGCTACAATCTACAATCCTATCCATAAGGCATCAACACTGTGAAAGTGGTCTAGTTGTCCATTTCATAATGTAGGTACATAGATCTTTATGGAGAATAACGGGAAAGAAAAATACCATGGATATCCTTTTATATCAGAATATTGTTACAAAACATTAGTTACATCATTCATGTAGAGATGGTACATTATGTGAGAACGATGTAGCAAAATGTGCACTATTTCGTACAAAATCAAGTGAATCTGAACTGTTACATTACAGACGAATGCTCCCGAATGGTGAGGGAGCGCCAGTGCCGTAAATAGGGCGGTACCACCGGTGCCCAGACAGGGCGTAGACTCTGGGGGCGCAAGAATGGCCAGACCAGGCAGGAATATTATTTTTTCAGTTTGCTCCTGATAAGTTCCCGCTGCGCCTCCAGTGTTCGATTCCGACACATACGTACCATGCCTATCATCAAAAACGTCTGTTAAATTAGACAAAACATCGTGCTCATTGTTTGGGCAGCGCACGAGCGTATTTGTGTAGTGGCCCAAAAATTAAATCTTAAGCATCAGGGTGGACTACGTATTTGCACTAGTGAACATGTGTTTGAGTTTTAGTGAGTAAGACACAGTGGGTGATATAATAGGCGAAGTGTCCACTTAAATAGCTTGTTTTCTTGTTTTTTAGTTCTTTAAAAAATAGAATTTTCTTCCAAAATATTAGATAGTTGGTCCACCGACACCAAGGTCCTTCAACGTCCTGAATGAAGAAAAGAGGCCAATACATAGCATTACTCTAGCTAGGGTATGGCCCATAATATCTAAAAAAACAAGGGCGCAGTAATGAAAGCTCGCACAGGGCGCAGAATAGGCTATTTACGGCACTGAGCGCCTCAAGAGAAGATAATGGGGGACACTTATTAGTTTTAGTAACTCATGTAGTTCTTTTGAAAAATAATATTTTATCAGAGAATTTGTCAGGCGAGGTGAATAGATACAAAATTAAGAAAGCGTGGCATAATAATGGAAATTAAAACATCAATGTTGATAATGATGATAAAGAACTTACCGTGTCTAACCGTGCGTCATCTAAAATGTCAGAAGAAGTATATTCAGACGAAGTATCTCCAAAAAAAGAATAGAATCTATAATAATCAACTGAATGAACAATTTGCGGTAGCAACACTGTTACGGCCAAATAACACAACAATTTTGGCGCACACAACATTTTGGGAAGCAAATGATTATTTCGTAACGAGTGAACGAACAGGCCTATCAAATTTAATTTATAGTAGGTGAAGAGCCATCAATTGTTAATGATAGACTGTTGACTAAAGTTGAGACAATAGTTTCATAAGGGCTAGATTATTTGATTAGCTACGATAAGCCCATTTTCAGGGCAATGCACGGATATTGTTTGGTGACCTACTTATTATATGTATTTCCTTAAGAGTTTGAAGTAACTACTATAACTTTCGTTTTATCGGTGTATAAATATTGGATGAATGTTGTTGATTTATATGTTTAACTACCGTTTGTCACTCTCACTACCACTGCCCACTTTATGCCCGAGTCTAAGGAACCTCGCGCGACGGTGTTTTGTTGAAAATCATGTAAAATTATTAAGAATAGTTTACATATGTAATTTTAAATAAACAACATCGGGTTTGAAATTACAAAATGTAGAAATAAATTGAAAAGTAATGTAGCAATAACACACATAGCGATTTCTACAATTGTGCTCACAAAATTCAGTGAAGGACAATAAAGAACAGTAAATACAAAACAAAAATCACTTTAGGGCTCCTATTATAAAATTATTAAGATACAGAAGTGTGTACTTAACTATAGGTACATACACAAGATCATCTGTAAGTTAGATTAAAATAACTAATTATTGGATAGCTAATCCGATAACGTTAATATTTACGATAACAATTTCGAAATGCAGTTTATCTAACAATTAGTAGCCGTCTACTAGGCTAGCTGGGGATCAAGGTTAGAAGATAAATAAATAACCAACACTCCAAAAACAACGTTTACGACATTGGCTTATTACAATGTATAATAAGTTTTGTATACCCGCACATGATATGTCGCAAATCGGTTATTCTTGGGTACCGTATAGCTGCTATAGATGTTTCAGGCATGGAAATACTTTAGAACTTGGTGAATAATTGCCAAGGAATATTGTGGAATGGGCCAAGGTAACTATTACAATCAACACGACCATTTTGGTGATTTATTTACGTGGCGTTCCTCAAGGCAGCACGTTTGGTCCTAAATTATTTTCTGTAAGTAGGTCTAGGTACTACACGAAACTTCTAGATTGGGTAGCGGGTAGGGTTAAGTACTTACCTATGATGCAATTTGTCGGGAAATATTCAAGTTTTTGGCCCCCGTGCCCGTGTGTACATTAAGTTACCACACAAACTTATATTTCGCCAAATCATTTTAAACCACAAAATGTTGATGGTTAAGTTCAAAATCGAATGAGATAATTTTACAGTTTGTAGTAACTTGATGCGCTGAAGACTGAGTACCTTCGGCTCTGTCATTTCGTCTGGACTTTTCGTTTTTAGGAGAATTTATTTAAATAATAATAACGTTAAATGGAAACTGAAGAAAAAGGTTCAAGTGCGTGTCGGTCCACGCAGGTACTTAAAGTCACGAGCACAAATATGTAGGTACAGTCGGGGTCTTTTCCGCCTGACAATTTAAAAAAAAATTCGCTTAAAACATGCGGAGGCGCTGAGCCACGCCCCCTTAAAGTTTGGGACTATTAGGAAAGCCTCAACTTTGGCGCGCAAAATAACAATAACTCTCGTTTGGCGTGCGTCGTCAGTGCGCTCGGCCGATTCGGTATCTTTTCATTCATTATTTCTAAACAAAGTCAACGGGGCGGGGCTAGAGAGCGTTTCTATGTTGCGAGTGCAAGCAAAAATAAGCTTAGTGGTGGTCAGGCGGGAGTGTCCTCGATAGTCCTTAAACTTTCAAAAGGGAATATGCACGTAATTTTTTCTTCGCTTTAATCAATAAAATATAGTACTATCAACCCAAGAAAAGTAGTAAAAGTTAAGTTCAACTACTGCTTGTCGCACAAAAATAATATTAAACTCCTGCAATTTTCTACGACAGTTCAAACGTCCAATAGGTAGGCATTTTTTTTCATCCCGCGGTAAAGGTAGGTACCTACTTTTATGGGGAGTGCCACCCTTAAATATAGTTTTCTAATTCCACTCTTAAACGACTTAAAAAAAAGAGGTTTCTCAATTCGACCGTAAGTAGGGTAAGGAGGGTGAATGGCGCTCACCTAAGGAAAACATAGTGTATTTTTTAAACTAGTTATTATAAATCAAAATTAAGAAAAAAACAGTCTTTAACGATCCAGTAATCAAAAATTTAACAAAAAAAGCATATATATGTTTGACCTACTAGTAGTAGGAGACATTATAAAAAATCATGTTTTAGCGGCATTGTCCCTGACTCTGGGCACAGGGGTAACGCCGCTCAGGGTACGGGGTAGTGACGCTCAAACATGTTTTTTGGCATATAACAAGCAAGATACATTTTAAATAAATAAATATTAATGAGATCAATCTTATACAATAAATTTATATAATATAAAGTAAAGTGTCATGATTTTCAAATATGTATTAAATAATAAGATCTGCTGTGATCTATCTAAACTAATATTATGTAGAGTTTTAAGGATTTTCATAATTCGTTTTATATTTAAGAAATGACAACACTGCCTAACCGTCTATGTTGTAGCGGGAAGGGATAGTTTATAAAACATGATACTCAGCCGAGAGAGCTCTGTTCATTGGAAGAAATTGTGGTGTTAAGACTAATAGTCGAATCACAGATAATACAATCGAATCTATGTCCGATAACTGTGTGCTAAGTGCGAGTTCCATACTAAAATTCAAGTAATGTGTCGACCGCGTAAACCGAGTTTACGTTACCATTTACGTCGTCGGTAATGACAATAGAATGCCTCTATGAAAATGAGGTCCGTTTGGAGCACATCGCTAACGTTTGCATGCTATCGCGAGTGCAAGTTACAATTTTGACAGTTTTGACAGCTCGAATACGAAAAGCGAGCGTGAAAAGTTTTCACTTAAGATTTTGTGGTGAGAGCATCATGAGAGTGGTGAAATAACAAATTAATTTAATTTTGTATTGTGAATGAAACTTACCATGGAATCTCGTATTATTTCGTTTGGACAATGTTTGAGACCGCAAAAGCACAAGATAAGCGTAATATAACGCCACAAAAAAGTAAACACGGTTACATAAACAAAGATAGAAACACCACCACAAACCACTCGGGCATTATTAGATCATTGGCTTAGATCTCCATGCCTAAAAAGTAACAAACTTAATTTTACAAACTTCACAGATGGATCAAGGTCACTCACTACACACCAAAAGATATAAATTACACTAACTGCTCCATTTATGTCACCAGCATTTCAAATTGGGACGGGCTAGTCTTTATTTTTAACAATAATATTCAAAACTAACACAAACTTTCGTAAACACAAACAAAACTAATGACCATTGACCACAGATAAGTAATGTCGTCTAACTTCGTTCTATAACCACCACTAATTGAATAGGCAGTCGCTTATATTATGAACACAAAATACGAATGTCAACTTATTTTGGCCGGTTATTAATGTACGCAACACAAGTTACGGTGAATTAACGCGAAAACGAATGAATGTATTCTAGGATCTCACACTCGCAAGTTAACGATTGTCGATGCGGCACTCACACTACCTAGTTCTGACATATTACGCTAGATGGCACTACCCCAGCGCCATACAAATCTGCCTAAACGTTAACGCGCTCGAATGTGGTGAACGAAAATAACAAATCTCACACTAAGTACACTGATAAGTGTTGTAATTATTGCATTTTGTATAAAACGTGAAGTAATCTAGAATTGTGTAATACCAAATAATTTTAAAAAAGAGTAACCATGGAGTTTCTTGCCGGTTCTTCTGCATGGAAGCGACCAACCCGAACCATGCACCCTTGTCAACGTTCGTAAGTGCCCATCCAGGCCTATGTGGAATGAAATACTTTGATTTGAATATACTCAAGAGTTGATTGGAGCTACAGTGGTTTTTATTACAAAAGTCTACAATCACAAATTAGCATCAGTTATCCCCATTTGTACGTAAGATTAGCCTTTTTCAATGTAACAAATATAGTAAAGTCTTTTCTTTGGAATATAACTAGTAAGGGACATTTTAATTAAAGAAATATTAATGAGATCAACCTTAAACAATAAAATTAAAGTCTACAATCACAAATTAGCATCAATTATCCCCATTTGTACGTGAGATTAGCTTTTTTCAATTTAACAAATATAGTAAAGTCTTCGATGTCAAATCAACTTCATTTATTATAATATAATATATAATGAGTATTATTATTAGAGGTAAGACAAATTAGAAATTTTAATATTTTAATTTTGGACACATAAATCACAGATGTATCCATCTGGCGAATCCCATCAATAGTCACGAAGGGGTAATAGCGCTCAGATGAGCGGTGTAACCCGAAACGGTCGTCACAATTGTCGAAAATTGATTGTATTATCACAAAATAGAATGGTTTTACTGTCAGAAAAGTGAAATTAATAATAAGCATTAAAGTTTTGGACTTACCGACAAAAAACACGTAACCAAAAATTAGATCAGCGCGGCCGCAAACAAACAAACGTCGCACGACACGTGGCTTGTTGCTACGTTCCCTTTTGACAGAGATACAGGGGCAAGCGCCATTACCCAGTTAGCGCTAATCCCCCTGCTTACCCTACCTATATATTTTAACGGTAAAATACCAATAGTCTCCGAATAAATTGGCTGTTTGCGATCCGGACAAACGGAAAGATCATAAACATGACGAAATATTATAAAGGGTTCTGCAATGATATTCTAATAAACAGATGTCATGTGCGCGTGTTAGATAAATTAAATTATTATGTGTCTAGTATTAAATACATAAATACTTGAAATACCTATAAATGCAAATATTATGTTTTATTTTGTCTAATCAATTGTTAAAATGAATTAATTAAATAACAAACTTATTTGTGTACAAGTCAAACACTGATTTGACTCAACGGTCACTTGTGAATCATACTTATTTGTTAACGGGTATAAAAGAGCGGAGCCTCATTGGAGCGGGTTCAGGATCGCCAGTGATCCGCACCGATCGGACGTCTCTTTAGCGCTACGATCGTTGCTGTGGAAAGTTTTCGCCAAATTGTGCCAACATTTGGGGGTACCCGGACAAAAACTTTGTCGCTCGGACCGCCGTTTTAATTTACTTTCCCTGTGTTCGCGCAAGTGCCTGGCACTGGTGCGAGCACAGGGGGAGCCTCCTTCGCTGCCCGGTGCTTAGAGCACCGCTGCGGTCGCGACCTCACGTACCAAGAGGAAGCCTTTTTAAAGAAGAAGATGCCGAAGCCGGGCTCCCGCGCCTCATTAGGTCGCGGTGATGCCAGCCACCAGGAGCCTCTTCCGGGGCTGGACCGGGCGGTCTCGTTGCCGAATATCGGCGGCACGGCGCCCGGTGCAGCGCTGGCTGGACCCCCTCCTCCTCGCAGTGAGGAGAAGAAGAAGTCTGGCAAGAAGAGGACCACAACCACAACGGGAGCCGGATCAAGCACGGCGGCAGCTGCGACCGGCCCGCCGACGTCGTCGGCGCTCGCCCGCGCTGCGCCGGTGCCCTCGCCGAGCCAGCCGCACACCGTAGCCGTGCGACCATCCGCGTTCCGCCCGGTGCCGATCCAGGCCCCGGGACCCGCACCCATCGCGAACACCGGACGCGCGCCGCAAGCGCGCGCACCCGCGCCCACTGCGCGTGTCATAGTGCGCGACGCCGCGCCCACAGTACGCGTGCCCGCGCCCGCACCGCGCGCCTCCGCACCCGGACCGCGCGCTCCAGCGAGTACTACTCGCCCCGCCGGCGCCGCTGCATCGGCGCCCTACGTGCGCCCCACTGCGCGCCCTACCACCCGTGCCGCCGCGCCCGCTGCTGCACCGCGCTTCACCGCGTCGAACGCGCCCCCCGGGGCTGCGTCCGCGGTGGCCTCCTCCAGCCGCGGCACACCGACTGCACGCACCGCCACCGCCGGCCCGAGCCACAGCTCGCAGGCTGGGCTGGCTCAAGCGGAGCGTGACCGACGCCCACCAACCAAGCTGGCGCTTGGCGGCCGACCGATATCATCGGCGCCGCAGGCGCCCGACTCTCCAGCGCCTCCTCGCGCCTCGGCCTACGACTCGCCGGCGGGACGATCGGCATGCTCGTCGCGAGCCGGCTCGAGCATGTCGGTGGGTTCCGCAGGCTCGGTCGACTCTGGGCCGTGTCTGCGCAGCAGGCACACCCCTCCCGCATCACCGACGCCGTCGCTGGGTTTCGGCTACGAATACCCGCTGGAGCCGCGCCCTCAGCGACGGCGCCGAAGCACCGATGACGCTGACGAAGAAGAGGCCAAGCGCTACTGCCCGGATTCTCCGCGGCCGCTGCGCGACCGAGCACCGCCGCGCAGCCAGGGTAGCGCCGCATCACCCACCTTCGCGGAGGCGGTCCGGCGTTCGCCCCCTGCGTCGCCGGCACTGCCATCGCCATCGCCCACAAGGAGAAGCCAGAAGACACAACACGGGGTGAGTGTCTCTAATACTAGTGACTCCACAGCTCAGCCGGCGGCCCTAGCGGACAACGGAAGAGCGACCACCCCTCAGCCCAAGCCGAAGCCATCCAAAAGGCCGAAGTATCCTCCGCTGACAGTGGAGAAGCTGCCAGGTTGGGCCACTCACTTTAGGGCCCTCAGGCAGAAGCTGGGCCATCCCCCCAATGCCCGTCCTTACGGCAAGGGGATTCGTTTCTGGCCCGAGAGCGAGAACGAATTCAGGATGGTCCAGCGCTACCTGACGGACCTTGAAAAGGCGGATGGCACCTCGTGGTTCGCCTATTCACTGGAGGCGGAGCGCAGCGTGAAGGTGGCCATCACAGGGCTGCCGGTCGACACCCCCCCGGAGGAGATCGAGGAGGAGCTCCGGGCCATGGGACACGAGCCGGAGTACGTGCGCCATATAAAGGCGCGTCAGGGACGACCCGGCTGCGTGTTTCACGCCGTCCTCAAGAGGAAACCGGAGACCAGGTCAATTTTTGACACCACCACGTTCCTGTACATGCGCGGTGTTAAAATTGAAGCCTGGCGGGGAAAACGTGGGCCCGCCCAATGCCACCGGTGCCAAAAGTTTAGGCACTCGTCCCACCATTGCCACCGGCCGCTCGCCTGCGTCCGCTGTGGAGAGGGCCACGCCGCGCGCGATTGCCCCCGCCCACGCGACGAGCCGGCGACCTGCGTTAACTGCGGGGGTGATCACCCCGCCAACAACGTGCGTTGCCCCACATTCCAGGCGGAGCTCAAGAATAGGCGAGCGGGTACCGTCGCCGCCACGACCACCTCAAGCCGACCACAAGAGGTCCCCGAGAGGCGCCAAGATGTGGACTCCACCGAGGTCCAAGGCGCGTCGCTCATGGCGGCGGCCAACGGGCCCACCACCAGGGGAGAAGCCCCCCCCCCCTCCTCCTCGAAGCGGCGGAGGAAGCGGAAGGGGAAGAAGCGCAGGGGGAAAGGCAAGAAAGCCGAGCCCCCTCCCCCCGCTACCACGGAAGAAACCCAAAGGGCCGACCTTACCTCGTCCCAGGCGCAGGCTGTCCCACCACCTCCACCACCATCGCAGCCACCACCAACCACATCCACATCCACCAAGAAAAGTGGCAGGCCAACAGCAGGCGTCGGCATCGCGCGGCCCCCGGCCCAACCACCCACTACAAGACGGACCACGAGCGCCGGCCCAACCGCCGACGCCGAGAAGAAAAAAGAATTTACAGCCTGCGCCATCCAGCTGCTAATGGACCTTATCAAGGCCATCAGGCAGGGACAGGACGCGGAGCTAGTTATGCTCGACGGTCTAGCCTCCCTCCTCAAGCTATACCATGGCTAGGCCGCTGAGGGTAATTCATTGGAATGCCCGCGGCCTTAAAGGTAAGGTCGCCCCCCTCCGCCGCCTCCTACATGAACAGGACATCGACGTGGCGCTAATAAGCGAGACGCATCTGGGGCAAGAAGTCAAGCTCAAAGTCCCGGGATACCTCGCTTATAGGAAAGATGAGAGGTCGGCACTCAACACCCCATACCGTGGTCTGGCGGTACTGGTGAGGCGTAGGGTCATCCATCAAGAACTCCCTGTGCCGTCACTCGGCTCGTTCTACGCGCTGGGTGTGCAGCTACACGTCGCCGGCGAGGACCTCGCCATCTACGCCTGCTACAAGGCGCCCTCGGCCAAACTGGACCCCACGGAGCTGAGGGCCCTACTTGAGGCCAACAGCGGCGCGACGATCCTTGCTGGTGACCTTAACTGCAAGCACCCAGCGTGGAACTCGGCCGTGACAAACACGGGGGGCAGACGACTCTACGCGGACGCGGAAGCCTTCGGCTACACGGTGTCCGGCCCAGAGACGCCTACCCATTACCCGGACGCCCACATACACATGCCGGACGTGCTGGACATCGTGGCCTACCGAGGGCTACACTGCCAGATCACGCAGCAGGTACTAGACGACGAGATGCAGAGCGATCATCATCCAGTTCTCGTCGTCCTATCGGGGATGCCGACCCGACTCCCACCCGCAGCGCCACGTCGACGAATCAACTGGGAAGCTTTCAAAGAAAAGATTGAGGTCACCACTCCGTCTCGGCCCGTGATTACCTCCGCGGACGTCAACCAGACCGCGGACGACGTCACTGCTTGCATACGGAGCGCCTTGGAAGCGGCGACTACGTCAGAACCGCAGGGGAGAGTGCTTCAGCCGCCCCTGCCAGTGTATCTACAACGGATGATCGCCGACAAGAGGCGCCTGCGCAAGCAGTGGCAACAACTTAGATGTCCATCCCTGAAGACGCAGGTGAACAGTCTCGCGGAGAAGATTAAGACCGAGCTCCGGAACCGCGAAGCCGAGAGCTGGGAAGATCGCATCCAGGAGGCGGCCGGCAATTGGCCGTCCACCCACAGACTCTGCCGACAACTGACGAGCACCCCAGCTCCGGTGCGCCCTCTACAAGATTGCGGCGGGGCGCTCAAGTACAAAGCGGAGGACCGCGCGGAGGTCTTCGCTGAGCATCTGGAGCGTCAGTTCCAACCGAATCCGACCAACAACGTCGACCATGTCGCAGCAGTCGAGAAACACCTTGGGGACTACTTCGCCACGCCGATAGCTCCCGAGGAAGACGCCATCTTTTTCTCGCCTGGGGCAGTGAGGCGCGCCATCCTGAGGACGAAACCCAGGAAGGCCCCCGGTGCGGACGGTGTCACCAATGCAGTGCTGCGCCAGCTGCCGTTCCGCATGGTAGCGGCGCTGGCGCGCCTGTTCACGGCGATACTGCGCACCGGGACGTTCCCTTCCTCGTGGAAGGAGGGGCGCGTCATCATGCTGCCCAAGGCGGGCAAAAACATTCTGAAGCCGGAGAGCTATCGGCCCATCACGCTGCTAGCTGCTATCTCCAAGGTGTTTGAAAAACTCCTGCTGCGGCATCTCCAGCCGCACATCGACCCAAGGCCCGAACAGTTCGGGTTTAGGTCGGAACACAGTACGACGCTCCAGCTGTCGAGAGTACTGCACCACATGGCACAAGCCATTAACAAGAAGGAGTATGCGGTGGCAGTACTCCTCGACATGGAGAAGGCCTTCGACCGCGTGTGGCACGACGGCCTTATTTACAAGCTGTCCACGTCCGACGCGCCTCGCCGCATCGTAAAGGTGGTCCAATCTTTTCTTACAGGAAGAAGCTTCCGCGTGGTGGTCGAGGGAGCGCTCTCCAGCGCCCGTCCGGTGCTGGCCGGAGTGCCTCAAGGTAGTTGCGTGTCGCCAGCGTGTTACTCACGTTACACCGACGACATCCCCACGACGCCAGAGGCGATGCTCGCGCTGTACGCCGACGACGCCGCGTACATCACTACATCGCTCAACGCGAAGTACGCGGCGGTCAAGATGCAGCGCGCGCTAAATTTGCTGCCGGACTGGCTGTCCAAGTGGCGGCTGTCGGTTAACGTGGGTAAGACGCAGGCGATGGTCACCGGATCAGCGCCCCTCCCACCACCCCTGACTCTACTTGGCGCCGACGTCGAGTGGTCGCCCCGGGTCAAGTACTTGGGTGTGACCATTGACCGTCGGCTCACCATGGGGCCACACGTCCGCCAGGTCGCGGCGCGGGCTGGAGTAGCCCGCCACCAGCTCCGCCCAGTGCTCTCGTCCCATCTGCCGGCGCGCGTCAAGTTGGGCGTGTATAAAACCTATATACGCCCGATACTGACGTACGCCGCCCCCGCATGGTACGTCCTCGCGTGCGAGGGTCACAGGAAGCATCTCCGCACGCAGCAAAACACTGCGATGCGGACCATCGTCGGCGCCCCTCGCTACGTGAGGAATGACGTCATCGTGCGGGATCTCGGGATCGAGAGCCTGGACGCCTTCATCCGGCGCCTTGCGACGGGAATGTTCGCGCGTGCCGACGCATCCGCTTGGCCTCACGTCAAGCACATTGCGCCCTGGCACGCGCGCCCCCCCTGACGCGAGGCGCCCCCTCCCCCCGCGACCTGGTAGCGGAAGTTGACCCCTCCCCACCGGATTTGACGCCCGGGTAAGCCGTTTTCCAGGCTACACACAGCTTACCCATTCAACAACGACTCCACACTCACCACATACACCCAGCTGCGCGACCTGTTCTAAGTTAATATAGGCAGGGCGTGCAGCTAAAACCACACATGCATCTCTCTACAAGCACGTAGACACACGCGTAGGGTCGCGACGCGGGCTCGCAAACCACGCTAGCACTGGGCGGTGTTTACACAGAACAATACCGCCCATACACACACAACGGTTCCCCGCCCGTAACGTAACCGGCTAGCTCTGGAAGCGGGGCGGGCGGGAGCCACTACATCCTCCGTA
Source organism: Xestia xanthographa (assembly GCA_905147715.2). NCBI lineage: Eukaryota > Metazoa > Arthropoda > Insecta > Lepidoptera > Noctuidae > Xestia > Xestia xanthographa. Next base: position 22,100,251 of record LR990655.1, read on the forward strand.
GGTGCGTCGGAGTCGGCACCTCTGTCGCTGGTCGTCCTCCGCCGGGCCTCCTTCGGGTCTCACCTGGTGGGGACAGACCGCCGAGGTGTCGTGAAGAAAACAGCGCTGTACTGACAGCGCTGTAGGCGCGCCTACGGAAAACTTAATAGCAATCACTCACAGGCGTGCGGCAGGATCGCACGCCACCAGGCCACAGCCTATATTGGCCACCTAATGACGGGCCTGATTTCTCAGGCCGAGGTATCGCATCCGCGGCCAGGGGGCATAGCCCCGACGCCGCCTGCCGCGCCCCCTTGCGGGGGCGCAGCGACATCCACGAACGAACGGAGCGGGTTCAGTCGCTCTACGACTTTTGGGGCGTTAACATCTAAGGTATGACATTATTTTGATTATGGTTGATAATACTATTCTGATTATATTGTTGATTTGTCGTGATGACGATGATAGTGATTGTGATAACGATGATGGTGATTGAGATAACGATGATAGTGATTGTGACAACGATGATGGTGATTGTGACAACGATGATGGTGATTGTGACAACGATGATGGTGATTGTGACAACGATGATGGTGATTGTGACAACGATGATGGTGATTGTGATAACGATGATGGTGATTGTGATAACGGCGATGGAGATTGTGATAGTGCGACGATGGTGATTGTGTTAGTGATTGTGAATAACGACGATGGTGATTATGTTAGTTTAGGTTAGATTAATATTGTGATAAAGTGATGATGATTGTGTTAAAATGATAATGATTGTGATAAAATGATGATGATTGTGTTAAAATGATAATGATTGTGTTAAAATGATAATGATTGTGTTAAAATGATAATGATTGTGATAAAATGATAATGATTGTGATAAAATGATAATGATTGTGATAAAATGATAATGATTGTGATAAAATGATAATGATTGTGATAAAATGATAATGATTGTGATATAATGATAATGATTGTGATAAAATGATAATGATTGTGATAAAATGATAATGATTGTGATAAAATGATAACGATTGTGATAAAATGATGATGATGTGATAAAATGAAGATTGTGATAAAACGACGATTGTGATAAAATGATGATGATGTGATAAATTGATGATTGTGATAAAACGACGATTGTGATAAAATGATGATTGTGATAATGAAGGTGAATCACAATCATCTTCATTATAACAAGATAATGAAGATGATTGTGGTTATTATTATGTTATTATTATGTGTGTTGTTTATTAGGTATGGTCGATATATTGCTACGTAACGTTGTGTTATATACACTACTACGGTTAATTGTTATATACTACGAGGTAAATATAATGTTATTATGAAGTGAATCCCATTGTATTCTATTGTGTTTTGTAACCATATTCTGATTTAAAAGAGTGTCCATGGAGTTTCTTGCCCGTTCTTCTCCATAGAGATCTACGCTAGGGAATGGGCAACTACAGTACTTTCACAGTTTTTATGTCTTGTGACTGGGACTGTAGCTACATTTAATTTTCATCTTTGTTTCGACAATTCAAAAGTGCCTGTAACTGGCTTACTTGAATAAATGCTTTGATTTTGATTTTGATTGTTTATATTTTATACCTAATAAGTCACGAACATTAAATATTTAAATACATCTAGTTACATATCTACATAGTTATATACTCAAACTCTAACATCAGAAGTGGGATTGACTTCAGCCTTATTAAGATGATTATTTATAGAACTTGATGTATTCGTTGTTTATAATTAATTATAATCTTATCTGGTAGAAATTCTTACAGATTGTGAAGAAAGTAGAAATTGGAGGAAAGCTCATAGCTATGTAGACTTACACGTAAACAGCTTGCTCCATGCTAAATAATTGTAATATCCAAACGGCTAAGTTAAAATCAATATTAATTCACTTTCGCATAATAAAGCTTTGTCAGTTACAAAAAAAAAAAAAAAAAAAATAGTGCGTCGCTTGGCACCATGGTTTGAAAGAGGTTAATAGATGTCACGTGGTTTTAGTAAGAGATAACAGTCTGAGACTTTACGCCGATTATAGATCCTTTGATAAATTATTGATAGAGGCACATATCCTCTCACTCTTATTTAGCATCAAATTGACAAAGTAGGAAATCTAAAAGCAAAGATTTATATCTCGATAAATATAAAAAGTGGTTTTAATTATGTTAATAAAATACAGTATTTTTTTCAAGATCTTAATGCCCAAGAATTAGTACCAGTTTTAATGAGATGTCACTACCTTATTTGGAACTCCTATAGTAATTTCCGATAGAAGAACCAATTTTAGCAGTGGTCCGATTAGATGATTTTCTTTGAACTAAAATATAGAACAGCTCTTCTTGTACTGATGTGTCAGACTGGCCGAGCGTTTTGTGGAAGGTCCAATTGTCCTTAAACACTACTGTACAACAATCAACTGGCTTTTCACCTATTAGGCTGCTTATTGGCAGAAACTCTAACATCCCGTGTATACAAGCTAGATTAGATGAGGTAATACAAGATGATAATATAATTATTGACGTAACGGCCGATCGTCAGTTAGCACATCAACGTCTTAAAATTGTTGCCGATAAATTCAAAAACCGCTTTGACCAAACGCGTAGAGATAACATAAGTTATAGCGTAGGTGATACCATTTATGTAAATCAAGACCATAGGCGACATGACAAACTAACAGCAAAATTTAAGGGACCTTACGAAATTATGAACATATTAGATAATGACAGATTCTCATTAAGGGGTATTGAAAATATAAGGAATTTAATAGTTGCAAAAAAAAAAAAAAATCGCCTATGGCCCGGAGAGTGGACTGAGCAAAACGTTGTAGTAGAAGGTTTATTATAATATTAATTTAAGGTATGATTGTATTATGGATTAAAACCTTAGCTGTGGTATGACATTCACTGGCTGCGGGTGATTAAGCTTCACTGACTGCGGGGGTTTGGTCTGCCCAGTAAGGTCTGATTATTGATTATACCATATTATACTATTAATTTAAGATATGATTGTATTATGGATTAAAACCTTAGCTGTGGTATGACATTCACTGGCTGCGGGTGATTAAGCTTCACTGACTGCGGGGGTTTGGTCTGCCCAGTAAGGTCTGATTATTGATTATAGCATGATTACTATGAAACGATTACTGATATTATGTTAATAAAATGTACCTATATATAATAAGAATATTGTGTTTGTACTTCGAGAGCGAAGTACTTATCAGTATGGCCGTGTTAGATAAATTAAATTATTATGTGTCTAGTATTAAATACATAAATACTTGAAATACCTATAAATGCAAATATTATGTTTTATTTTGTCTAATCAATTGTTAAAATGAATTAATTAAATAACAAACTTATTTGTGTACAAGTCAAACACTGATTTGACTCAACGGTCACTTGTGAATCATACTTATTTGTTAACGGGTATAAAAGAGCGGAGCCTCATTGGAGCGGGTTCAGTCGCTCTACGACTTTTGGGGCGTTAACATCTAAGGTATGACATTATTTTGATTATGGTTGATAATACTATTCTGATTATATTGTTGATTTGTCGTGATGACGATGATAGTGATTGTGATAACGATGATGGTGATTGAGATAACGATGATAGTGATTGTGACAACGATGATGGTGATTGTGACAACGATGATGGTGATTGTGACAACGATGATGGTGATTGTGACAACGATGATGGTGATTGTGATAACGATGATGGTGATTGTGATAACGATGATGGTGATTGTGATAACGACGATGGAGATTGTGATAGTGCGACGATGGTGATTGTGTTAGTGATTGTGAATAACGACGATGGTGATTATGTTAGTTTAGGTTAGATTAATATTGTGATAAAGTGATGATGATTGTGTTAAAATGATAATGATTGTGATAAAATGATGATGATTGTGTTAAAATGATAATGATTGTGTTAAAATGATAATGATTGTGTTAAAATGATAATGATTGTGATAAAATGATAATGATTGTGATAAAATGATAATGATTGTGATAAAATGATAATGATTGTGATATAATGATAATGATTGTGATAAAATGATAATGATTGTGATAAAATGATAATGATTGTGATAAAATGATAACGATTGTGATAAAATGATGATGATGTGATAAAATGAAGATTGTGATAAAACGACGATTGTGATAAAATGATGATGATGTGATAAATTGATGATTGTGATAAAACGACGATTGTGATAAAATGATGATTGTGATAATGAAGGTGAATCACAATCATCTTCATTATAACAAGATAATGAAGATGATTGTGGTTATTATTATGTTATTATTATGTGTGTTGTTTATTAGGTATGGTCGATATATTGCTACGTAACGTTGTGTTATATACACTACTACGGTTAATTGTTATATACTACGAGGTAAATATAATGTTATTATGAAGTGAATCCCATTGTATTCCATTGTGTTTTGTAACCATATTCTGATTTAAAAGAGTGTCCATAGAGTTTCTTGCCCGTTCTTCTCCATAGAGATCTACGCTAGGGAATGGGCAACTACAGTACTTTCACAGTTTTTATGTCTTGTGACTGGGACTGTAGCTACATTTAATTTTCATCTTTGTTTCGACAATTCAAAAGTGCCTGTAACTGGCTTACTTGAATAAATGCTTTGATTTTGATTTTGATTGTTTATATTTTATACCTAATAAGTCACGAACATTAAATATTTAAATACATCTAGTTACATATCTACATAGTTATATACTCAAACTCTAACACGCGCAATCGTGTAGACTCGAAAACGGGCCAATTGGGTCGTTTTGGCTTTATTCTGCGTCACTGCGTGTATGTGAGCTGGCTCTGCCCCCGGGAAAACACTTTATTTTGGTGGTTTTGTAGGTGTATAACATATCTGTTTATAAGAATATCATTGGGTTCTGTGTTTTTTTGCATTCAGATTATGGAGCCTCAAAATCATCAAAGTTAAAGCATTAGTGTTAGTGTTGTATAAAAGCGCTCAGGCAAGGTTGATAAGTATATTATCAAGCAGTCATAGAATCTTTTATAGGTAGAAATGTGACGCGCAAACTATTTACCATGTATTCGGTACCAAATCCCAACATTCCCAACTAGCTTTGAATTTTTTCATTAGTTAATTAAAATAAAAAATTGCTGTATTTACAAGTTCAAATGCTGATTTTTTTTTCTGTTCGATTTGCGCTTGGTATGCGCGTCGATGCTCTTAAGTAAACCCTGTAATTATGTATATCTACTTGAATACAATGAGAGATATCTACATATCGACGATGAAGTGACAAGAACCTTTTCATCCCTTCTATTCGAAAAGTGTCGTTTTGTTCCCCTTTTAGCGGGAGCAAAGTAGCTCTTTTCTCCACTAGACTTTTTAGCGGGCAGTAATGAGATTTGAATTTGGAACATGAATCTTTCATTGAAATCGAACAAAATTTGTATAAATTAGTGTTTGTACGGTGCGGGGGTCAGCACCCGCATTGTACAAAATATCAAATTAAGAGTTGCAGATAGTTCGCCCATACCGTTGTCACCGCGCTCTTCTACATCAAAGGAACCTTTTCCTGAGCACCAGCCAGATACTGAGATTACAAACACTCAAAATACTGGATGACTTTTTTATCACTTTCCAAAAAAAATGGGTATATTCGGTGAATGGAGTAGAAGCTTAGGGCATACTTAGTTTTGTTTTTCTTTTTACCACAGTTTAGAAAAGAATTGAGCCATCATCAAAAAACGCTACAAATTTCAAGTAAACTTTTCATTTTAGAACAAAGAAAGAGAAAATATAAAACAAAAAATGTAAAATATAGAATTTCACATCAAACGAATTTTTTAATTTTTTTATTTCGAATTAAAAAAAAAAAATAAGTGTGGCATTTGCTTCTACTCCGTTCACCTATTATACCCACTTTATTTTGAAAGTGATAAATAAATAAATCCACAACTATATCAATCTCAAACAAAACACACACAGTGACAATACATTTTGAAAATTTCGCCAGTGTATTAGATATAAATATAAATTTGTAATTGACTTTTTTTACATTCATGTCATTTTTTTAATTAATCTTATTCATTAATTACTTAAAAGTGTCTCTTATTTATTTTCTCATAGAACCAGATGAAAAGTAGAGTATATGACTCGAGAGCAAACATATTTTTCCCTCAGGCGATGTACTTTGAATCCCTCGCTACGCTCAGGATTCTATTTTAGAATCCCTCGCTATGCTCGGGATTCTATTCTAGAATCCTTCGCTTCGCTCTGGAATCAAAATAGCGCCCTCGCCGTAAAAATACTATTTTGCTCCCTTGTCATACAATCTACTATTATCTACCAGAACATGATTTTACAGGAAACGAAAAAAAATTTTTATTTATTTTAAACCCAAGGTATGAAAAATACTGTTCCTTATTAGATATATATTAAATAAGAACCGGGAATAGGGGGCTATGTGCGACTAGTGTATATACAATCAACTTTTTGATTTAGACGTACGATAGGTGATATTGCAATCTAGGCTTTGAAAATATATATTACTAGCTGTTGCCCGCGGCTTCCCCCGCGTGCAGTTCACTGAATCATACTACAGGGATAAATAGTGTCCTATATGTTAATCCAGGTTATAAACTATCTATGTGCCAAATTTCATAATCATCACAATTTATTATTATCATCACAATCACCATCACTATCACAACCACCATCATTATCAGAATCATTATCACAATCACCATCACTATCACAACCACCATAATTATCACAATCATTAACACAATCACCATCACTATCACAGTCACCATCATTATCACAATCACCATCACTATCACAACCACCATCATTATCACAATCATTAACACAATCACCATCACTATCACAGTCACCATCATTATCACAATCACCATCACTATCACAACCACCATTATTATCACAATCATTATCACAATCATCATCATAATCACCATCACAATCACCATCACAATCACAATTCCCATCACCATCGCTATCACCATCTCAATCACCGTCACAATCACCATCACAATAACCATCAAAATCACTATCACAATCACCATCATCGTTATCACAATCATTATCATCGTAATCACAATCACCATCACTATCACAATCACCATCACAATCACCAGCACAATCACCATCACAATCACCATCACAATAACCATCACAATCTCGATCACAATCACTATCACAATCACTATCATCATTTTAACAATCATTATCATCGTAATCACAATCATCATCATCACAATCTACATCTTCGTAATCACAATCATTATCATCGTAATCACAATCATTATCATCGTAATCTCAATTATTTTCATCTTAATCATAATCATCATGATCACAATCGCCATCACTATCACAAACACAATCATTATCACATTCACCATCACTATCACTATCACTATCACAATGACCATCACTATCACTATCATTATCATTATCACTATCACTATCACTATCACTATTACAATCACAATCACAATCACCATCACAATCACCATCACCATTACGATCACCATCACAAACACAATCACTATCACAGTCGTTATCATCGTAATCACAATCACCTTCATCATTATCACCATCACTGTCACAATCACAATCTCCATCACCATTGCTATCACCATCACAATCACCGCGACTATCACAATCACCATCACAATCATTATCACAATCACAATCACTATCATTTTAACAATAATTATCTACGTAATCACAATCATTATCATCTTAATCATAATCATCATCATCACAATCTCCATCCTTGTTATCACAACCATCGCTATCACCATCACAATCACCGTCACTATCACAATCGCCGTCACTATCACAATCGCCATCACTATCACAATCACAATCACTATCACAATCACCATCATCGTTATCAAACTCATTATCATCGTATTCAAAATCATCATCACAATCATCATGATCATTATCACAATCATCATCGTAATCACAATCATCATCATCACAACCATCATCATCATTATTACAATCATCATCATCGTTATTACAATCATCACAATAAATCAACATTAACCCTGTATAGAAGTTGAATCCGCTATCTTCTGGATCTCAAAATAAATGCCATTTTCAACATCAGCACCCCTGATAATCTCGGTTTCGACACCCATATTGATTTTTAGACATTTCAACCTCATCGCACCCCAAGTCCCCAACAGGAAATGATGGTAATTCAGGTCCGCCACATTAAATCTTTAAATCGTTGTTTTTGTAATACACCCGACCCAATTCAAAATGATGGAATTGTCATTTATGTCAACAGTGATATCAAGTGTACTGTGGAAGAACCTGATCCTATTGGAGCAAATTTTTTGTTACTTACAATTAATAACGACATTACCATTTTGGCTACGTACAGATCGCCATCAATTTATTGCATTGACAACTTTTTGAATTCAATTGATAACACACTTCGTCCTATTAATTGCAATAATATTATTATTATTGGAGATGTAAATATAGACATTAAGCCTGATAATAGTGACAGAAATAGTTCACCTTATTTAAATCTCACTGCAGAGCTGGGTCTTCTCCCAGGGCATACATTGCCAACCAGATCAGGCAATTGTTTGGATCACATCATGATCAAAACAAATAGATCATAGTCATATAAACAAATAGTCATAGTCACTGTCATAGAGTCCACAGTTACAGATCACGATCCGGTTCTTGTTAGTTTATCGTGTAGGCGTGAACTGATAAAGAAATCGAACATAATTATTAAGACAGATTTTAATGCAACAATAAAACAATTAGAATCTATGGATTTCTCTTTTGTTTCTTCTTCGGCTAATGCTGAAGAAGCTGCAACTCTTTTTACTGAAAACTTGACTTCTGCAATCCAATCAAACACTACGTCTTGTAATGTTTCTAGTCGTAAAAGGAACATAAAACCATGGATTACACCAGGCTTGATTCGGTGTATCAGACACCGTGATAGGCTACATGTTAAGGTTAGGAAAAATCCCAATAACTCTATTCTCGAAGTCACTTACAAGCGCTACAGAAATTTTTGTAACGCTCTATAGCGGAAGCTTAAAAGAAATTATGAAAAAACTCTTTTACAAAATGCAAGAAGTAGTAAGGAAACGTGGTCGGCTATAAAATCAATTACTGGTACTGCTAAGCAAAAATCTTCTGCTGACGATTTACTAAAGAAGAGTAATAGCTCCCACGATGCCGTTGAAACTGTGAACAATTTTTTTGCTGACAAGATAAAATGCTCCGAGAATCCTGAGCTCACCTTGCCTACTTTAAATGAATTTTCTAGACCCCGCGTCCAGAATTCTATGGTTCTGCTCCCACCAAACGAATCAGAAATTGAATCTCTTATCATGAATCTTAAAAACGACTCTGCAACAGGCTGGGACTCTATTTCGAACAGATTTTTAAAAATGTCAAAACATATTATCGTCCCACACTTTACCACGATCGTTGGGCTATGTATAGAGCAGGGCGTTTTTCCTAGTGTATTTAAAAGGGCACTCATCACTCCTGTCTACAAGAGTGGAGCTCGAGATAGCGTAACAAATTACAGACCCAATTCTGTGCTGCTGGCGCTGTCTAAACTACTAGAAAAGGTATTGAATAACCAACTCATAAAATTCCTAGAAAACAATAACATATTATCTGACTCCCAATTTGGTTTTAGGGTAGGTAAAAGTACCGATGCAGCCGTTAGTTCGTTAGTAGATTATGTCACAACTTGCCTAGATAATAAACAGGAGTGTGTCGGAGTCTTTATTGATCTGGCCAAGGCTTTTGACACTGTCTCGATCTCTGCTCTTGTTGACAAGCTAGAAAGGTGTGGAATAAGGGGAACGGTACTTGACATTTACAAAGACTTTCTTACTGGACGTCTGCAGAAGGTTAAAGTAGGTAGTGCCATTAGTTCGGATGTCGCAGTCATCTGTGGAGTCCCACAGGGTAGCGTTCTCGGCCCCAGTCTCTTCCTGATTTACATTAATGACTTGTGTCAAATGACACTGAATAAAGGCAAAATATTTACCTACGCCGATGACACAGCCTTGGTGTTTCAGGCAGAGACTTGGGATGCCGTTCAACAAAATGCAGAGATGGGGCTCCATAAAGTCTGCTCTTGGTTGAAGCATAACCTGTTAACACTAAACATATCGAAAACCTCATTTGTACAATTCACTAACGCTCGCATAAAACAGCCCAATGTGGCTGTCCGGATTCACACATGCAAATCACCTTTCTCTCAACAGTGCTCGTGTACAACTCTGAGCAAATCTAAGACGGTAAGATACCTAGGGGTTCTCTTAGACGAGAAATTATCCTGGCAACCACATATTGAGATGGTTTCGTCACGAGTCAGGAAACTTACATGGGTGTTTAAAAATCTGAGGCATGTAGCTGACAGCGATCTCCTCCGTTCAGTTTACTATGCATTGGCACAATCGGTTATTGGTTATTGTATTGGGGTTTGGGGGGGGGTGCATGTAAAACGCATCTCCTACGCGTGGAAAGAGCACAACGGTCCCTGCTTAAAACAATGTCATTCAAACCATACAGATTTCCCACGAAGACATTATACGAGTTGTGCCGGGTATTTACAGTAAGACAACTTTTTATTTTCCAGATTATTACAAAAAAACATGTATCTACCCCCTATGATCCAGGTAAACTTCAAAATAAGCGAACAACACCATGTCGTACGGCTTTTGCAAGACGACAGAATGCTTTTCTTTCTGTATATTTATACAACAAAATTAACAGAATCCTAAATTTTTATCCGCTAACACTACATGAATGTAAACCTATACTAAAGAACTGGCTATTCACTCTTGATTATGAGGATGTGGAGAAAATAATAAATTGTTAATATCACTGTCTCGACATCAAACATACTTTTCCTGCATTCACCTACTCATACACAAACACGAACGACAACCCACCCACACGCACACTTACACACCTCCTACACACGCACACGTACACACCTCCCACACACACACAAGGCAATTAACTGAAGAACAAATTATATTTTTGATGTTCTTTCATATATTTTTTTCAATACTTTTCATTTCTGTAATTTGCTTTTAAGTTAATTTAATTTTTTAGTTGTTATTATTTTTTCTAAAATTGTTTTTGTAGCACGTAAGTTTGTCTATTTCTATGTTGACATTAGTATCTAAGCCAAATAAAATGAGAGAGGGCGCTGACTCCTGACATACAGGTACACCTAGTTCGGGAGTCAGAGGCTTCAAATATTTTATGTAACTTATTATGTCAATAAAGAATTTATTATTATTATTATAATTCACCATAAAAACAATACCTATGTTGAATTTCAGGCTTTGTTACCCCATTTTTCCCTTTAGGGGTTGAATTCTGAAAAAACCTGAAACACAAATGTTAACTCATTTATCGATAGGAATACTCCTGTTAAGTTTCGAATAAAGTAGTCTAACTAATCTTATTTCCCCATGTTAGCTTTGGACCCCCGTTTCAATCCCTTAGGGGGTTAATTTTAAAAATCTTTTCTTAATGCACCCCTAAATCCCATAAAGAACCTATGTGTCAAATTTGGAATCTCCAGACTCAGTGGTTTGGGCTGTGCATTGATTTTTATACTTTGCCACCCCATGTCCGCCTCTTAGGGGTTGAATTCTGAAAAAACCTGAAACCCGTTTCTACTCATTTATCAATAGAAGCACTTCTGTGAAGTTTCGAATAACATAGTTTAACTAATCTTGTTTCCCCATACAAACTCTGGAGCCCTGTTTAACCCCCCTAGGGGATGAATTTTGCAAAATCCTTTCTTAGTGCACCCCTAGACCACATAAGGAACCTACTTGCCAAATTTGGAATCTGTAGACCCAGCGGTTTGGACTGTGCGTTGATAGATGAGTCAGTCAGTCAGTCAGCCAGTCAGTCAGTCAGTCAGTCAGTCAGTCAGTCAGTTTCTTCTTTTATATATTTAGACTAGCTGTTGCCCGCGGCTTCGCCCGCGTGCAGTTCGGTAACTGTCCCACTAAATCATATTTAAGGGATAAATAGTGTCCTACATGTTAATCCAGGTTATAAACTATCTGTGTGCCAAATTTCATAATCATCACAATTTAATATTATCATCACAATCACCATCACTATCACAACCGCCATCACTATCACAACCACCATCATTATCACAATCACCATCACAATCCCCATCACCATCGCTATCACCATCACAATCACCGTCACTATCACAATCACCCTCACTATCACAACCACCATCATTATCACAATCACCATCACAATCCCCATCACCATCACAATCACCGTCACTATCACAATCACCATCACCATCACAATCACCATCATCGTTATCACAATCATTATCATCGTAATCACAATCATTATCACAATCACCATCACTATCACAATCACTATCACTATCACACACCATCATTATCACAATCATTATCACAATCACCATCATTATCACAATCACCATCACTATCACAACCACCATCATTATCACAATCACCATCACAATTGTAATGTGGGTACTTAATTATTAACTTAGAAACTAAGGAGGGTGACTCGAAATGTAGCGGATGTTATTTGATTTACATCTGTGTGCTAGTTCGGAATAAACCATTGCCACGAGAGGTTGTCTCATTTCGCTCTTGCCGAACCTTCCAGAACATTACAGTGGCGACGAGGATAAAAACAAAAAAAAAAAAAAAAAGCGTTCGCGTGTGGAACAGTTGTAAATTTACGAGATGTCTATTGGAAAAGTAAAGGAGTTCGACGTGGCGACGGGAGTGTGGTCGTCATACATAGACCGTTTAAATATGTATTTTACGGCGAACGACGTGAGTGACAACCTTAAGCTACCTACTTTGATAGCCGTGATGGGAGATGCTGCGTACGAGCTATTGGTTAATTTATCCAGTCCTAAGAAGCCTTCAGAGCTAAGTTACGACGCCGCGGTTGACATGATGCAGAGCCATCTACAGCCGGTACCGTCAGCTTTGGCAGAGAGATTTCGCTTCAGGCAAAGGCGCCAAGCAGCAGTTGAAAGTATCGCCGGTTATGTAGCCGAGCTGAAAAAGTTGACGCGACATTGCAAAATGGGGGTAAATCTGAGCGAGAATCTTCGAGATCAATTTGTGTGCGGACTGAAAAGTGATATGATTCGGCAGAGATTGTTCGCGGAGGAGGACTCGATGAGTTTTACAAGTGCGGTTAAACTTGCGACATCGTTAGAAGCCGCGGAGCGCGATGCGGCGGCGGTAGATACATCGACGGCAGCGGTGCAGGCGGAATCGGCCTACATGCGTTGACAGCGGCGGACAGCGAGCGGTGGCGTTCGGCGGCAGGCTGGGGCGGCCGCGGCGCACGCGGCTATCGCCCGGTGAGGCGAGGAACCCCAGTGCGGAGTAACGAAGCTAAGAGTGCCGACGGCAACTCTAGCGGATGTGGTTCTACCGGACATAATTACGAGGTGTGCCGGTTTCGGGGTTATGTATGCAGCCGGTGTAGGAAACCGGGCCACTTGAGGCGGGTATGCCCGAGACAGGGCGCGACCAGTCCGAAGGGCCCCGGCTCTTCTAACAAGGCTTCCGTGTACTTCGGGGAAGCGGCGGAAGACGGACGAGGAGCGGGAGGGATGCCTGCAGGATTTTCATCACCTCTGTTTGAACGACTATAAGGCGGTGAGTTTACCTGTATCTATCGAAGGTAAAATTATTAATATGGAGATAGACACCGGGACAGCCGTATCGTGTATTAGTCAGCAGACTTATGAACAATATTTTAAAAGTACACAGTTACAGCCTACGAATATACATTTAAATTTTTACGACGGGTCGTCACTGAGACCGTTAGGGATAATTACACCAAATGTCTGTTACGCGGGGGTAAGCAAGCGCTTGGAATTATTTGTGATTGAGGGGGGCACCACTTCCTTGTTAGGCAGACAGTGGTTATCCGAGTTAAAAGTACAAATACCTAAATTTTGTGATTTACATAATATTAAGGAAAATGCAAAAATAGGGTTAGATTGTGAACTAAGGAAATTGTGTTTCAGATATAAGGAGCTGTTCAGTGGCGGGTTGGGGCGGTACACGGGTGGCAAGGCAACATTGCGGGTGCGCGAGGGCGCGTCACCAGTGTTCCATCGCGCTAGACCGTTACCGTATGCACTGCGCGAGCGCGTCGACGCCGAGCTTGACGCGATGCTGCGCGACGGTGTTATTGAGCCCGTCGACTGTTCCGACTGGGCCTCACCTTTAGTGCCGGTAAATAAAGCAGATGGGTCCTTGAGGATTTGTGCAGATTATAAAGCTACCGTAAACCCAGCCCTAATTGTAGATCGCTACCCTTTACCTAGGATTGAGGATTTAATTGTAAGGTTGGGTAATTCGTCTTATTTTTCAAAAATTGACTTGTCACAGGCTTATAATCAGATCGAGCTAGATAGTACTAAGAAATACACAGTGATAAATACTCACAGGGGTTTGTACCAATATAACAGGTTAGTTTATGGATTGGCATCAAGTGCCGGAATTTTCCAACGTATTATGTGTAATTTATTAAGCAATATTCCTAACGTAGAGGTATTTTTAGATGACGTAGTTATAGGGGGTCAATCTAGGGGTCAGCACCTGCAGGCTGTTGAGGCAGTGTTTAGCAGGTTACATAAATACGGGCTCAAATTAAAAAGTAATAAATGCGTATTTTTGGTTAACGAGGTAAGGTACTTAGGTTATATTTTGAGCAAAGATGGTATTAGGACTGATCCGAGTAAAATTGAGGCCATCTCTAAGATTGCTAGACCGAGTAATGTGGGAGAGTTGCGGTCATTTTTAGGATTAATTAACTTTTACGCAAAATTTGTTAGGAATATGAGTTCGAAGTTAGTACCCTTGTATGATTTATTAAAAAGAGATACGAAATGGTGGTGGTCAAAGGAATGTGAATGTGCTTTCAAGGAAATTAAACAGTTATTAACTAGTGCGGAGGTGTTAGCTCACTACGATCCAAAGCGGCCACTGATAGTGACGTGTGATGCGAGCGCGCGGGGGGTGGGCGCCGTCCTCTCGCAGCCGAGCGGCGATGGCACTTTTGAACGACCGATAGCGTATGCGTCGCGCACACTTAATAACGCGGAGAAAAATTATTCACAAATACATCGCGAAGCGCTAGCTATTATATTTTCGGTAAACAAATTTCATCAGTATTTGTACGGTCGGCATTTTCTTTTACGAACGGACCACAAGCCACTAGTATCTATCTGAGGCCCTCATACGGGAATACCTACGATGGTAGCCAGCCGAATGCAGCGCTGGGCAATCATTCTATCTGCGTATTCATTTGATATTGAGTACGTTCGCACCGACGAGAACGGAGCGGACGGGGTTGTCGCGACTACCGGTAGTAGGGAGTAAACAAATGACTCATACGATGCCCGAGCAGACGTTTTTACATTTCGTTCAACAAGAATTACTTTTAGATTATAATGAGGTAAAGAAACAGACTATCCGAGATCCGATTTTAGGTAAAGTTTTGGGTTACGTAAGGGACGAATGGCCAATAGAATGTGAAGTTATAAATTTGCGTCCTTATTTTAATAGGAGTAAGGAATTATATGAAGAGTTAGGGTGTATTATGTGGGGCCATAGGCTGGTGGTTCCTGAGGCATGCAGGGAGAGAGTACTTCGATTAATCCATGAGCCACACATGGGGATTGTAAAGTCCAAATCGCTAGCGCGTAGCTATGTATGGTGGCCAGGCATGGATGATGCGATTGAAGGAATGTGTCGGGGATGCGCGGTATGTGCGGCACAGGCGGACGCTCCACCGCGGCAGACGCCGCAAATGTGGCCCTGGCCTAATCGTCCATGGTCCAGGTTAGATTTGGATTTTATGGGCCTTATTCTAGGTAAAACGTACTTGGTCGTAGTGGACGCCATGTCAAAATGGTTGGAAGTGTTTCATGTGTCAAGTACGGCGGCCACGGGAGTGATAGATAAAATTATGGAATTATTTAGCCGATGGGGTCTTCCTAAACAAATTGTGACGGATAACGGGCCTCCTTTCACGAGCGGGGAGTTCAATAAATTTACTAATAGCCTAGGAATCGAGCATATTTTCACAGCTCCATATCATCCGGCGTCGAACGGTTTGGCAGAGAATGCGGTGAAATCGTTGAAAAGAGTAATGAAAAAAGCTACCATAGAACGGCAGAATGTTGATAGGGCTCTGTGGACATACTTATTGCATTATAGGAACACTGAGCACTCAACCACAGGTGAAAGTCCAGCCACCTTGTTGGTAGGTAGACGGTTACGCACAAAGTTAGATATTTTGAAACCGGACAGGGGCGCCAAAGTTTATAGATCTCAACAGCGTCAGAAAGCATACGTAGAGGGGGCGAATAGACAATTAGATCCTCAGCAGGAGGTATGGTATAGGCAGTATTTGAAAGGGGAGAAATGGGTGCCAGGACAAGTAGTTGAGTGCACAGGACCTAGTAACTATAGAGTGAAAGGTAAAGAGGGGGAGGTATTTCATAGACACATAGATCAGTTAAAAAAGAGGTCCTCGCGTTTATCAATCGCTTGCGCTGGTAAACCTGTTGTGGAAGTCGGACAATCTAGCACAAATTCTCATAGGGAGATGTCTGCTGTAGATCGCAAGGCATCGCGGGGTGAAGTTCAGCCGGAGCAGGGTTTGGCAGATAGTTTGAGGGAACTTACTATGGATAGGAATTCGGAGGAGAAAGAGATTTTGGAAACGGGATCTCCGGCTTCACCGGGATTCCAGGATGCCTTGCCAAAAGTGTCACCTGTACCCCAGCCCCGTCCTGTTAGGCAGTGTAGAATTAAGAATAAATTAAGTTATAAGATGTAACTAAACTTTATTGTGTATGTAGTTGTAGTACTGATCTATCACTTTGCCATTGTGTACTAAACATTGTGGAATAACATTATGTGAGCTTGATAAATATTTTTTACATAGGATTATATAAGTTTAGATTAAGGTTTGGTTTAAGTTTTGATTATTTATGTAACTAAGTTTGTAGGTCTAAATTGGTGTGGAAGAGTGTAATGTGGGTACTTAATTATTAACTTAGAAACTAAGGAGGGTGACTCGAAATGTAGCGGATGTTATTTGATTTACATCTGTGTGCTAGTTCGGAATAAACCATTGCCACGAGAGGTTGTCTCATTTCGCTCTTGCCGAACCTTCCAGAACATTACAACAATCACCATCACAATCACCATCACAATCACCATCACAATCACCATCACAATCACCATCACAATCACCATCACAATCACCATCACAATCACCATCACAATACCATCACAATCACCATCACAATACCATCACAATCACCATCACAATCACCATCACAATCACCATCACAATCACCATCACAATCACAATCACTATCATCATTTTAACTATCATTATCATCGTAATCACAACCATTATCATTTTAATCACAATCATCATCATCATCACAATCTCCATCCTCGTCATCACAATCATTATCATCGTAATCACAATCATTATCATCGTAATCACAACCATTATCATTTTAATCACAATCATCATCATCATCACAATCTCCATCCTCGTCATCACAATCATTATCATCGTAATCACAATCATTATCATCGTAATCTCAATCATTTTCATCTTAATCACAATCATCATGATCACTAATTCACAAACGCCATCACTATCACAACCACAATCATTATCACAATTACCATCACTATCACAATCACAATCACAATCATTATCACAATCACCATCACTATCACAATCACCATCACCATCACTATCACAATCACAATCACAATTACAATCACCATCACAATTACAATCACCATCACAATCACCATCACAATCACTATCACAATCACTAACCTCGTTATCAAAATCATTATCAACGTAACCACGATCATCTTCATCATTATCACAATCACCATCACTGACATAATCACTATCACAATCACCATCACAATCACCATCACAATCACCATCAAAATCACTGTCACAATCACCATCATCGTTATCACAATCATTATCGTCGTAATCATCATCATCATAATCATCATCAGCATCATCATCACAATCATCATCATCGTTATTACAATCATCACAATAAATCAACAATAACCCTGTATAGAAGTCGAATCCGGATTCTTCTGGATCTCAAAATAAATGCCATTTTCGTAATCAGCGCCCCTGATAATCTCAGTATCGACATCCATATTGATTTTTAGACATTTCAACCCCTTCGCACCCCAACAGGGAATGATTGTATTTCAGGTCCGCCACATTAAATCTTAAAATCGTTGTTTTTATAATACACCCGACCCAATTTACCATAAAAACAATACCTATGTTGAATTTCAGGCTTTGTTACCCCATTTCCCCCTTCAGGGGTTGAATTCTGAAAAAACCTGAAACACAAATGTTAACTCATTTATCGATAGGAGTACTCCTGTTAAGTTTCAAATAAAGTAGTCTAACTGATCTTATTTCCCCATGTAATCTTTGGACCCCCGTTTCAACCCCTTAGGGGGTGAATTTTGAAAAATACTTTCTTATTGCACCCCTAAACCGCATAAAGAACCTATGTGCCACATTTGGAATCTATAGACTCAGCGGTTTGGGCTGTGCATTGATTTATAGACTTTGTCACCCCATTTCCACCTCTTAGGGGTTGAATTCTGAAAAAACCTGAAACCCATTTCTACTCATTTATCAATAGGAGCACTCCTGTGAAGTTTCGAATAAAATAGTCTAACTAATCTTGTTTCCCCATACAAACCAGTTTACCAGTAAAATAACGAAAGAAACTATGTTAGCCGCCGTAAAAAAGTTCAATCAGGCCAATAAGGTCAGCAAACTTAACACTTCCCACCTACAATTAAAAGGGCCGCAGACTCCGATCTACGTAACGGAAACTCTAACAGCAAACGCGAAGAAGATTTTTTATCTGTGCAGACATTTTGCCAAGGAGTACAAATACACATTTTGCTGGGTATCACACGGACGGATATTTCTACGTAAAGCGGAAGGGATGAAACAAATTCGAGTTGATAGTGAATCGGATCTTATTAATCTAAGAGGGCAACAATGACTATCCATCATAATTATTGCTAATATTGTCAAGATGTGTTTGTTGGCATTTCTTGTTATAACTTTTTTAATTTATATTTTAATTTTTATGTTCACTTTTACAACTTATTTGCATGTTAGCTTTTCATTAATTTTTGTTTGTAACTAGACAAACTCCACTAAACAGACCCACAAACTCTACACTCACCTATCTTTTAGAACACAATATATTACACCCAAGGCTCATGTTAACGCAGCGTCGCACGGCTTATATACCCACCTAGCTTCTGTACTCATAAAAACTTTATATTTACACCAGAAACTTATAAAAGTAACAATTAATCATTTACGTAAAATTCGATCATAATTCCCAATTATCCATAAATAGTGAATTGGATGAGTTAACTGTTGCTGACTGTAGCTCTTGTGATATCGATAACTGCTCCCATTTAATTTATACCGTAAATTCCCCCTTGAACATTTTGGTACAAAATATAAGAAGTGTTAGCCGTAATTTTTCAGGATTGCAAACCCTCCTCCAACGATCACAAGTTGACTGGGATGTAATAATCCTAACGGAATGTTGGATATCTCGGACACCGTTTATTCCACTCATTGAAGGTTACCAATTCGCAAACACACAAACTAACAGGACTCAAAACGAGGGCGTTATTGTTAACCATAAATCTTCCCTTGCCTATAGGATATTAGAACCATCGCTTGTGGATGGTAATTGTCTGATTATTATTATCAATTCGCAGACTGTGATTCTCTGTATTTATCGTCCCCCGGGGGAAAGAAATGTTTCTAAATTTCTTGAATCACTTAACAATATTTTACTAACACTATCGTCATACAATAATATTTTCCTTACTGGTGACATTAATATAGACATCACGCCGTCCACTTCAGATGCAAGAGCAGAAATATACCTTAATTTATTAGCCTCTCATGGTATGTTGCCTGCGTACTATATCCCCACCCATTCTCAAACATGCCTTGACCACGTAATTGTCAAAGCAAAACTATCAGTAAAATGTTTTGTTGCCCATACAACCCTAACTGACCACTACAGCGTCATTATCAGCCTTTCTCACATGAGCTCCTCACACCATCTCTCAAAAACAATAAAACGTATTCATTATCCATCCCTAGACGAAAAAATTAAAACTATAGACTTTGACGGTGTTTACTCTTTAGAGAGCGCTAATGAAGCTGTATCTTTCTTCCTTAAGACCCTAACCACTTTGATGATTACCTGCACTAAAAAGATCAGTGTTCCGAGACGTAAACGATTAATTAAGCCATGGATTACTCCTGGACTATTACGATGCATGCGGAATCGAGACAATCTTCATCTTAAGTCTAAAAAGCATCCTAATGACGAAGTTGCAAAAATAACCTACACACGTTATCGTAATTATTGTAATGACATTCTAGAAAAAGTTAAGCAAGAGTATGATAAGGCTGAACTCTCTAAATGTCAGGGCAACACCAAGAAATTGTGGGACACCATCAAAACAATCACCTACACCACCAAACAGAATAGTTCGCCTATGGATCTGATTGATCCAGATCAGCCCATACATTCAGTGAATGAGATTAATCAATTCTTTATAAGAATTGGTAAATCTTTAGCAGGATCTATCGCAGGGTTTGACCCTACTCTATACCAGAATTCATCTCTGCCGACGTGTCCCTTCTCTTTTGTCCTTCTGCCTACTGATGTGGATGAGATCAAAATCATCATAACATCTCTAATGCAGCCATACCGCAAATGTATCAGATAGCGCCTGAGTGGATAAGTCATAAAGTGTTCCCAGTGAAATCATAAAAAGATACGTTACTTTATTATCTGATCCTATCGCGTTTATTTGCAACCTCTGTCTTTTCACTGGTGAATTCCCCTCGGATCTCAAGAAATCCCTTGTTCATCCAATTCATAAGTCTGGTAGCAGGGACTGTGTTAATAACTACCGTCCAATATCCATTTTGCCTACACTATCCAAAATTCTTGAGAAAGTTATTAATAAACAATTAACCAATTATCTAGAAACAAACAACCTTTTATCGGACAATCAATATGGTTTTCGTAAAGGTAGATCAACAAGCGATGCCGTACACCAACTAACTGATATCATAGTTTCTAAATTAGATGAGAAGAAAAAGGTTGTTACAATTTTCCTCGACTTGGCTAAGGCTTTTGAAACAGTCTCTGCGCCACTCTTACTGAAAAAGCTTGAACACCTCGGAATTCGTGGCGATCAGTTAAAATTGTTCGAAAAATATCTGAATGGGAGAGCTCAACGTGTGGTGGTCGATGAGTGGTTGAGTGATGACTGCGAAGTAAATATCGGTATTCCCCAGGGGAGTATTTTAGGGTTTACCCTCTTTTTAATTTTTATTAATGACCTCTGTCAGTTAAACCTTACTAACGGCAAAATTATTACTTTCGCGGACGACACGGCTCTTCTGTTTTTTGGAGATACTTGGGAGGAAGTGTACCACTTTGCTCAAATGGGTTTCTCACTCGTTATGACCTGGTTAAACAACAACTTACTCTCACTGAATACAGACAAAACTAAATACATGACGTTTACACTATCAAACAGTCACCTTAGTCAAGACACCCTATTAAACATCACGGCTCACACCTGTAACAACAGCTCTTCCTGCTCATGCCCCAAACTTGAAAAAGTGGACTCTCTCAGGTACCTCGGGGTAACTATTGATAAAAACCTCAACTTTAATTCTCACATCTATCTGTTGTCTAAGAGAATTCGGAAGATCATCTTCATTTTTAAAAACCTACGACGTGTTGCAGATGCAAAAGTTCTCAGAACGGTATACTTTGCACTCTGTCAATCTGTACTAAATTATTGTATCTCTGTCTGGGGCGGTGCCCCTAAATCGTTCATGATTAAAATCGAGCGAGCACAAAGAACTGTGCTAAAGGTAGCCCATGCTTTACCGTTTTTTCACCCAACTACTGAACTCTACGATAAGTGCAAGGTTCTTACTGTTCGACAACTGTTTATCGTCCAAACAATCTTGCGTAAACATTCTTTGATGAACTACAACTCATCCTTGCACGCTCATAAAAGCATTAAGACAAATGTATGTTCTACTCAAATGTGTAAAAGTAGTCTTTCGCGCCGAAACTTTTGTTTTCTTGGCAGCTATTTATATAATAAACTAAACTCTATACTAAAAATATACCCTCTGACCAAAGCAAAATGTAAGCAAGCACTCACCACATATCTATTGGACCTTGATTACGATAGCACTGAAAGCCTCCTACTTGTTTTAAGATAAATGTGTTTTTAGTCTACCTATTACACCTCGCATCAGACCCATCACGTCACATTACACCAAATCACACCACAGCACACCACAGCACACCACAGCACACCACACCACACCACACCGCACCACACCACACCACCACACCACACCATTCTACACCACACCATTCTACACCACACCACACTACACTTTAAATATACTTTACAAGTTCTTTAGAAATAATAATTTTAATTTTGTAAATTTTTGTTTTTTCTTGTTTGTCAACTAAGTTCTTCTACCGAAGGCTACAAAAATTTGTTAACATAAGATTTAATACTAATACACTGTTTTGGGGGGGGGACCTGGTAATCTGTGTGACAGGGTTTTCCTAGTGCAGATACCAGTCTCCCACAAAGGATTTATCTGATTTAGTCTAAATACATATTTTTAAGGCGCCTTTGTGGAAGAGAAATAAAATGTTTATTTATTATTATTATTTATTATTAAAAACTTTGGAGCCCCGTTTAACCCCCTTAGGGGATGAATTTTGAAAAATCCTTTCTTAGTGCACCCCTAGACCACATAAGGAACCTACTTGCCAAATTTGGAATCTGTAGACCCAGCGGTTTGGGCTGTGCGTTGATAGATGAGTCAGTCAGTCAGTCAGTCAGTCAGTTTCTTCTTTTATACATTTAGATAATAGCAAAGATAGAACATATTTCTAGTAAGGAAATTCTATAATATTTTAAAGAAAAGGCGTGATTTTCATAGAATAATTTTTAATTAACTCCAAAAATGTTAATTACAGATTGTTAGAAAATAATATTGTCATATTAATTATTACAATCAAATATCTGATAAGTACATAGAGCATAAAAATGGCTACATTGCTCTTGATACTGAACTAAAAGAAAAGAGAATAATCAGTTTATAATTAATATTATTGGAACAAATGCAATGGAAGAATTAATATTATTATTAGTTTCTTAGATGATATTGTCAGCAAATTTGATGCACATTTGCTTAATAGTTATTGTCAGTTATTAATAACTCGTCAAAAAATAAGATATGAAGTTAGCTGCTATTGCCTGCTCACGCAAACAATTACCTATTAAAGTCTATCTACGTAAAAAAAGTAAAATCGCAAAAATGTCAGTTAAGAGTTCTTGTCACTTCATCGTCGATTGTAGGTACCTACCTTAAGTATTTACAAGAAGTCTGAGAAAACTCAGAATAAAGATAGGCACTTACCTACTTAAAATAATAAGTAGGTAAGTTTCTTTACTCATTTCAGACTGCCGACTGTCTTTTCGTTGATGTGCCAATGCCAACCAATAACTTACAAATATATCTCGCTAATTCATATGCGAACATACCTACGTCTCGTATCATACGTGAAAATAAATAAAGTAAAAAGGCCAAACGATCGTGATGCGAGCGAGGAAAGACAACATTTTTAATTTTTACCGCCAAGCAATGCGATTACCATTTACCCGCCATATTTATTTTCTTTCAAATTAGAGCGTGGTCTTTTAGTACATACATGCAAGAAAAATTTGAAAATTTTAATGACAAAATGAAATGGAATAAAACATTTCAAAATAAAAAAATCAAATCAAATCATAATTTATTTGTTAGCCTATGTAAAAAAAGTACAGATGTTATGTTTGATGAACAGAGCGTTATGTTATGCCAGGAGGCGTACAAATGTGGTGTGCAAATCTAGCTGGAGGATTATAATTATTTCTAAAATATTTGAAAATCATGCATTTTTCATTTGTTTATAAAACCGACAGAATTTGTATAAAGCAGCAAAATTATACAGATTTAGAGAAGCAACCAAGGAAAAGCTAATACTATTTTATATGCTGGTAACACGTTGGAGTAACATATTTAATGGTAATAATCTGTGGCATTGTTTTCTTTCAATCAAAGCAAAGCAATTTTGCGTCGTTTCGTGGATTCATTTTCTATTATTTATTTTGCTTTGTTAGATAATTAAAGTAACATAATTCCATATGTTAACTTAGCGGCTTATAATGGCGAATCAGGAAATAAGTTTAAAATGGAACGGGTATCAGAGCAACATATTGTTCAACGTAAAAGAATTATTCAAAGATGAGGGCTTGTCGGATGTGACTTTGGTTTCCGAGGGCCACAGTTTTAAGGCTCATAAAGTGATATTATCGGCAAATAGTTCAGTTTTCAGGACGATATTTCAGGTAACTTTTTTAAAATGGTTCAATTGCCTTTAAATGGTTTCCTTACGTGAGGTCTTGTCGTAACGCCCACACGGTTTTTTTGTAGCAAAACCCCCACAAGGATCCAATTATAGTGCTTCATGACATCAGTACGGCCTCTCTGCGGACGCTGCTGACGTTCATGTACAACGGGGAGGTGAATGTGACTGAAGAATTCTTGCCAATACTGTTGAAGACTGCGGAGACATTGAGAATTTGTGGTTTGTCGACTGGCAGTGAGGTTTCCCGCGAAGAGGATGTAAGTTTCTGTCTTAATTGCTATTTTTGTAAACAATCTTAAGAGTTGTAGAAGGAAACAGATGTTTGTAGTGATAAATTGAAATGATTATACAAATGTTGTTATTATAAGTTAGACATACCTTGATTAAGAAAAAAATAAATTTCAAAACCTTTGCTCATACTTTTAGCACTAAAAGTTTATACCTTTAAATGCCATTAAACTCCAAAAAAAATCTAGAAAACTACAGGGACCAGTGTGCCAAAGAAGCGTAAGAA
This sequence comes from Xestia xanthographa, assembly GCA_905147715.2. Classification (NCBI taxonomy): domain Eukaryota; kingdom Metazoa; phylum Arthropoda; class Insecta; order Lepidoptera; family Noctuidae; genus Xestia; species Xestia xanthographa. The sequence continues at coordinate 22,125,458 of LR990655.1, forward strand.
AAGTGAGCAAGAGGATGCAAGCAGCAAATGCAAGAAATGTGTGTCGGCACAGAATAGGCAAGATGCAGCTCAGAATGTAAGTCATATTTTATTAAATTCCAAAGGCAATTGCAACCGCACACCTCAATAAATATGTTATTCATATAATTATTCTAGCTGATGCCCGCGTCTTCGCCCACTGGACAAATTATATACTAAAACCTTCCTCTTGAATCACTCTATCTATTAAAAAAAACCTGCATCAAAATCCGTTGTGTACTTTTAAAGATCTTAGTATACATAGAGACAAACAGATATGGCGGGGACTTTGTTTTATAATATGTAGTGAAGTGATATTCAGTTTCTAAGTAATTCATATTCCAGCACAGATAAAGCAAAGGTTCTAAGCCAATTCATTAATTCACACAGCCCATTCATAATCTAATATTTCTCAAATGTTGTTGTTTATTTAACAATAATATAACCAAACCAATAGTATTAAATACAGAAGGCTTGCTATTTGCAGACTTTTATATAAATTATTGACTGACCATAAATTTCTTATGATTACAGAACCTAGTGCCAAAATTAGAACCAGCGGAATCACCATTAACAGACTATTCCTGTGAAAACACAATTGATACCGATATAGCAGTGCTAGATGATGTTGTAGAAAAGAAGCAAACAGTAAGTGGTTATAAAATAAGTCTAAATAAAAACTTTTCGGGAAGCGTTTGTAAAAATGTGAATAAACTTGGAGCAGGTTAAATTCTTGCACAATCACTCACTAAAAGAAACTAGTAACACATATGTTAGCTTTTAGAAGGTTTTTATCTCACCACTTGTTAATGCATTTTAAATAATTTTACAGAAATTATCAGGAGCTCAATCAAAGAAACGGAAAAGGGCTGAACAAGACAACAACAATAAGTGCAAAAAGTGCATTCCAACTATAGATTCTGAAACCGTACACAAGATTAGTTCAGATAATGGGAAACAATCTGTAAGTGGAACTAATACCTCCCCATGGTGGCCATTGAGGTGGCCATGGCTATTGATTTCAACTTTAAGTAATGGTGTAGATTCTGTTGTGCACAAACTAAACTTAATTTAGGCTATTGCTATCTTTTTACTAAAAGGCAGTGTGAGAAAAGGACGGCTATAGCTATGAACTAAGTTAGAGATGTCAAACTAGTTTATGCCTTGTGCTTCACCATGTTTTTAGTCGACATGTTTTTACATGCACCCTTCATTTGTATGGAAATATTAGTTCCAACTAAATTTGACAGCTCTAAATTACGTCCGTCTCTTTCTCGTTTTATTAGAGAGAGAAAGATAGCAATAGCCTAAATTAAGTTTAGTTTGTGTACCACAGAATCGACACCAAGGTCTCTTACGGTACAGTCAGCCCCAAAAAGATGTATACACGGACAGTTATCATTATATTTTAAACTTACAATTTATAACAATTTACAAAATTCACAATTTACCTATAATATAAAGTCATCTACACTTAAGCATTTTTCAAAAACCTCATCAAATAATTTTTAAATCTAGAAAATGGTAGAGATTATATAGAATTTGGTATTTTTTTATACATATTTATCCTTTTTTATGCTTTGTATAGCCACCTATATTGAAATCTAAGGCATGATTTCCTTGTATGGTGCAGTCACTCCCCGGCAGCGTTCCCGTGTTATAATCAATGCAAGTAAATAACATTGACCATTGCATTACAAAACTGATCCAGCTTTATGCACTGACTAATATTTTTGTTTTTTCTGACTATATTTATTTTGTGTTTGTTGCTCTGCTGCAATGTTACAAATAATTGTATTGATTCAGGTGTGCACAATATAATGCTCACTGGGACGCATCCACTGATGTAACGCTCGCGTGTCGAATCTGAACAGTAACACGTTAATGCTGCCAGTGAGCGACTACCGTAACATGTGATTGGTGTGATGGACATTATTATTATGTCAGTCTGACTCGTAAGAGTAAATTAAAATAGTTTAAGAGACTGCATTTTCAACTACATACTTATTTCTATAGTTGGTGCCAGTTATGATGAGAATAGCGGTCATTGCCCTTTCCCTAATATCTCTTCGTACGAACCAAAACAAATAAACCATGTAACATTTTTCATTACTAAAAATGTTGAAGATCACGATAGCTGACAATTCAAGACTTGAACAGGCTTATTTTTGGTTTTCAAAGTTTATTAAATGTAGGTGGGTCAACAACCACTATTCTCATCTTAACTGGCACCAACTATAACTACTTAGTTTTTTAATTGAGTGAACATTTAGATTTGTTTACCTCTTTTGGGAACGATGCTGTAAATATAATTTTGTGAGCTTTATGTAGGTTATCTAGTTTTGTACTTACGGTGTTAATAACATTTTTGTGTAACAAATTGTTTATTATATTTGAAGCTTTACATTGTAAACTTAATTATGCTACAGTGGTTGTGGACAATGTAATGGTTCCTTTTTCGTGTTTACATCTTTATGGGGCTGACTGTATTTAAAATTTGCATTGTAGATATTTGCGGTTCATCACTTTCTTATAAAACTGCCTATAAGTAACCACATCCATCTATTCTTTCAGAATGTTGTACTCAAAATTGAGCCCATAGAATCACCCCTAACTGATTATTCCGGAGACAATACAAATGACACTGACATAGCATTACTAGAAGACTCATCGGACAAGAAACAAATGAGTGCAGAAAACTGTCTGAACAAAAAGTCATACATGTTAAGTGACCGCATTGATAAGATTGAAGTGAGCAGCACACAGCCATGTTTGAATGAGAAGATCAACAGTGCTAATGCATCCAATGAAATAATTGAAATTGATAAAGAAGTGGAAACTGTACTGCAAAGCGGAACGAGGATTGAGTCACTGAGTATAAAAACGGAGAATCTTAATTTGGTGTCTAGTGATGCACAGAATTGTAAAGGTATGATATTTCACTTTTTTAAATTGTGGGCTGGCCACGTAGCGCGAATTCAGCAGAGAGGTGGGTAAAGATCGTCACTCACTGGACGCCTGACGGAGGAAATCGCCGTGGAGCGAAAAGTTCGCCGAAAAGTTCTGGAGTGGCGACTGCGAACCTGAAGACGATGCGTTGGAACATCTCCCTCTAGGTGGACCGATGACCTGGTGAAGGTTGCGGGAATCCGTCGGATGCGAGTCGCTCGGGACCGGTCAATGTGGCGACACTTGGGGGAGGCCTATGTCCAGCAGTGGACGTCTATCGGTTGAAATGTTGATGATGATGATGAGAAAAGAGGTTTGGAAAGAGAAACGGGAGGCCTTTGCCCAGCAGTAGGATTAATGACACGCTAAAAAAAATTGAGATTAAGAAAAAAAAAAAAGTGATAAACGTTAAACATTGATTCAGTGCTTTAAATCCTTGTTTGAAGTTTGTATCATGATGTACTTCACAATTTATTGTTTTATTTATTTCATGGTATGCATACTGAAGTGGTTGCTAGTTTTCGTGATATTATTGCTTAGTTCCGCATTTTCCTGTGACTCTTCAATAGCAAATGTAATAAAGAATTTTAAATTATTGTCGTAAGTAACCTTGCGGTTTTAATTTTCAGATCCATCATTCCCATGCCCGTTTTGTCCTCGCGTGTACAACAGTTGGGGGTATAGGCGAAGACATGTCAAGTCCAGACACGTCACAAACAGGTATGTTTTTTTAATCTAGCCCTGTGACATCTCAACACTTTGTACAGCCAACCTGCTTAATTTATGATTTATTTTATAAATACATGTTCAAACACACTTAAACAAAGCACTCAATTAGACCTCTGGAGGCCTAAAATGGCTGCTTTATCAGAATCATAGTAAATAAATCACATTAAAAATTAAAAATTCATAAAATGGTCTTGGAATTGGAATTGAAAGGAATTGGGGGAGGCCTTTGCCCAGCAGTGGGACAGTACAGGCTAGAAAAAAAAAAAAAAAAAAAAAATGGTCTTATGTTCATGAGCATAAAGTCCATTTTAAGAGTTTTAAATTTTAGGTCCCCCGGGGTCTGTCTTATGCCATGGCTGAGATTTGATCAACGTGCTATCTATCTATCTATCATGGGGTTTTGGTTTCCGCACTTAGTCCTTAAAGTGGACCATTGTGCGTGAGCCGTGGTGGCCGTTTACTCCAACCAGCCCACCTCCCTCCAGAAGCAGAACAAACTTCCCGGTCTTCTCAGGGCGTCCGCAAGGGATCTTGGTGTTCCCAGGGTTTCCTCGCGAATCTTGGTAACGCCAGTGCACTCGAGGAGCACATGCGCCACCGTTTCCTCCGCCTCCATGCATGCTCTGCACAGGGGACTATCAGTGATTCCTAGGGTGTGGAAGTGTTTATTCAGTGAACAGTGTCCAGTGATGGTCCCCGCCACCAGTCGTAGGCTATCTCTGTCCAGGCGCAGAAGGCGCCTGGTCAGCTTTGTGTCCAGGGATGGCATAGCTTCCTTGGATTGCCTACACCCTGGTGCCGAGGTCCACCATTTCTCCGCTTGTATTCGAGTGTGTTCCTTTAACCAGCTTCTTAGTTGCTTGAAAGGAATAGGCACAATGGGCTCGGGTCCGCAGGGTTTTGTGCTGGATCCTCTTCTGGCAAGTTCATCTGCAGCATCGTTTCCAAGTGATCCACTGTGACCTTTGATCCATTGTAGTGTTACCATGTTATGGTTTAGTACCGTGATTCGTTCTAGGGCATTATGGCATTCTAGTATCAGTCTCGACGTTATCTGATTACTCTTTAAGGATTGAAGGACTGAGGCACTGTCGGAGAGTATTCGAAAATTGGTATCCGTAACCTCCCTGGCCTCTATAGCGTGTGCCGCTTGGATGATACCCACACACTCTGCTTGGTAAACAGAGTTGAGTATTCCAAGGGGTTTGGCTATTTTAATGTTTAGGTCGTCGGAGAACACCCCGAAACCTGTTCCGTCGTCGGTTTTTGATCCATCAGTGTAGATTCTTAGCTCTTTCGTGCCTGAGTAGTCATACAACTCCGCTGTGAGCTCTATGTTGTAGTGTTTTTGGAAGCAATGGGTCTTGAGGATTCTGTCGCTGGGTGATGCCATCATGGGCTGTTGTTTGATAGCATCTTCTCTGATGCGTGTGTGTTTAATTCTGGAATCGTTACTTAGGGTGCCAGATACTTCGAGTCTGAAAGTCGCTATGGCCGCCTCCTCTCTTACAACGAGGTGTAGAGGTAGTAGCCCCAGCATCGCCTGTAAGGCAGCAGTGGGGGAAGTTCTCATGCTGCCGGTGATTGCTACGCAGGCAAATCTTTGTAGTTTCTCGAGATCCTTTTGGGTTGTACTTAGGTTGGTCCTGGGCCACCAAACTAAAGAGCCGTATGTAATAACTGGTCGGATAACTGTGGTGTATAGCCAGTAGGTGATTTTGGGGCTTATGCCCCAATTTCTCCCGAGCAGTCTCTTACATTGCCATAGGGCTATACTGGCTTTTGTGATGATGTAATCAGTGTGTTTTGCCCAGTTCAGCTGTTTGTCCAAAAATATACCCAGATATTTGGTTTCAGTCGATAGGCTTAGGGTGGTTCCAAAGAAGCTTGGTAGTTGTAAAGTTGCCAACTTCCTTCTCTTTGTGAAGAGGACGAGTTCGGTTTTAGTAGGGTTCACTGCTAGTTTGTATTCCTTGCACCAGTCTTCTACTATTCTCAAGGCTTGGCGCATAAGGTTACATAGTGTGTTTTCGTGTGTGCCGTTTATTATTATGGCCAGGTCATCAGCATAGCCCACCGTGTAGTAGCCTCTGCTATTGAGACGCTTAATGAGGCTGTCTACTACGAGGTTCCATAGCAGTGGGGAAAGGACGCCACCTTGGGGGCAGCCCTTCGCCACTATTGCTCTGGTGGTGTCGTTTACCGTAACTTGTACGGCTCTTAGTCTGAGCATATTTGTGATCCATCCTCGCAGGGTCGAGTCCACGCCGTGTTCCTCGAGGGCTGTGTTGATTGTATGGAAGATGGTTTTGTCAAACGCGCCTTCTATGTCAATGAAGACAGCTAGTGAAGAGCATTTGTGGTCCACTGCACATTCGATCTTGGAGATGACATTATGTAGTGCAGATTCTGTTGATTTTCCTGTGGAATATGCGTGTTGTTGTTTGTGAAGTGGTCGTTCCCGAAGAGGTCCGTCCCGAATGTGTCGATCACAGAGTCTCTCGAGAGTTTTCAGTAGGAAAGATGTCAGGCTTATTGGTCTGTACGCCTTGGGTTGTGTGTAATCAGGTTTGCCTGGTTTAGGGATGAAAATGACTTTCACCTCTCGCCATGAAAGTGGTATATATTTGTGTGCTATGCAGGCTTGGTATATGACGGTCAGCCACGGCATTAAGACGTCTACTCCCCACTGTAGCAGGGCGGGGAAAATTTCGTCTAAGCCTGCAGATTTATATGGTTTGAAAGTCGTGATTGCCCATTGTATTCTCTCTGCGGTTACTATGGTGCGAGCTCTGGCCCAGTCTTGGTCATTTGGTGTGTGTATTGGTTCACTTGCCCAGGTTCTGTCCTCGGAGAGATTGCAGTCTGGGAAGTGGGTTTCCAGAAGGACTTTACTTGTTTCGTAGTCCGACTTAGTATAAGTGTTGTCTGGGGTTTTCAGTGACCCGAGGGTGCGATCCTGATCGGTAGATAGTATCTTTCTCACACGCGCGGCTTCGGTGTTTGATTCAATTTCTTCGCAAAATTTACGCCAGGCTGCCCTGCTGGCATTCCTGACTTGTTTTTTGAAAGTGTATTGTGTTTTCTTGTATGAGTCCCAGTCTTCTGGTAATCTGGAGTTTTTGGCTCTGTTAAATTGCTTGCGCATGGTTTGCCTGAGCTTACTAAGTTCCGCATTCCACCAGGAGTTACCCTTGCTCTTGGTGTTTTGATCTTTTAGTTTGCAGCAGGCGTGGTAGGCTTCGATTATAAATTCCGAGAGTTTTTTTACAGTGTCCTCAAGTTGCTTGGGATCCGTCAGAATTTGGGGCGTTTGGTGCTGTGTTAGTAGGGAGGCCAACAGCCGTTTGTAGCTGGGTACATTAGTACGGCGTGGGTTGCGCCTAGGTTCGGGTTTTTTTATGTTAGCTACTACTGAAAAGCGAATTCTTCTATGGTCAACGTGCTATTAACAGTTAAATTATAATCGACTTGATGTAATATTCTTTCAGCTTATGCTTTATGTTTTTACTACTTAATAAATTGCTTTAACATACTTAAATTGAATGTTGCAAGTCAAGATCTATTTACATACTTTAATGTCCATCCACCATTAGTTTCAACCTTCCGAAGTTTAAATTTATCTGGAGTTTGTTCCAATGGCATAAGGCGACTACAGGAGCTAAATTAGTAACTCTATTTTGTGGTGGTTCAAACTTCGTTTGAAATACTGTTAGATTAAAGTTCTTATCAGCTTGCACTACAAAGTGGTTGTTACGTCAGTCACTGCGGACCGAATAGTGCGAAATGAGTGGTTTTTTGCGATTTACAAAAAATCTATTGATTGGACTAACAAAATAAAACACTATGATGCTAATATGTTGCTTGTAGAATTATTTTCCAAAAACTCATAATGATCGCATGTATTTTAGTATGGTTTTTACTCATTAAGTTCGTGATTTTTTTATCGAGTAAAATTAGTTGTATTAGGTTTTCAAAACACTATTGTACTAGCATTTATATACCTGAAGAATATCATATATTTTTCTGGTTTTGTTTATTGCAGTGAATCATATGCTTTTTTGCATTATAAAACTCGCGTTTAGCTTCTGTAGTCCCCTTAAGAGCCATTTCACGTTTTCGCGCAAATTTCTAAGACTTTAGTCGCCTAAATTACCATCTTAGAGAACATCCTGGCATTTTTGAATACATGTTAAAAATAGATCAGTTTTTCTTATTGACACTTAATGTAACACATTTACAAAAAAACTTATTTGTTTACTATGTAGTGATAATCTCCCACAACTAGTTTACTAAAAAATCTTCGCAGTGTCAATTTCAGACTCCTAATTCTATCATAAATATTTATAAATTTCACTCAAAAAAAATACACAAAGCATCAGACATATACTTTTGTCGACAGATAATGTACTAGAATATCGATAATTAATAACATTAATTAGTAAAAAAATAAAGTCTTAGGTCAATTTGTACGTTTTATGTTGCTATTTTATCGTGATTTTTTGGTTTGAATAAAGCGTAATTACATTGAAAAAAAAATGTAAAAATAAACTAAGTTCTTTTACTAAACTAATTCCAAAGTTTTATTAAAATCAATTCATTTAATCAGATACAATATAATTTTTAACATCACTCTAAATTAGAATAAATTACGACGCATAAGCGAGCACCGGTTAGTACGGCCCGAGCGCCCATCGACGAAGGACCTGTGCCATTTTTTTCCGCGTCCCGACTTTCGAGCGTATCTATCGTAAACGCATTGTTATACTACGACTACAACATTTTGATTCTCTTTGTATTTTTTTTCATTAGGTTAGAATTTCGTTTATTATCAAGTAAAGTATTATTTTAGTAGTTTGTAAATGAATTGTTATATTTCTGTTTTATTAGTTTTAGCAATGGGGCGTAAGGGTTGTATTATCATTGTGTCAATATAAGGAAAGAATAAAAGAAAAAAGAAACAGAAGCGAGGTGCATATTATTTTTATTTGCAATTCATATACATAGTTATCGATCACGTAAGGTGAAAGCGCAAGGGTAGCCCGCGAAATTCAAATTTTCTAACGATTATTCATGAGTTGATTATAACTCCGCAAATCCATTATTTGCTACGATCGCGAATCATATTTTGTTCAACATACAACCTGACACTGACATATAAATTTTCTTTTCCTAACATATAATTATATCGACATGGAATATAGAACCGTAATTACAATTTGAAGGGTTTGAAAACACTTAACACTTTAAAAATATTTGAGGGAGATTGACCACAATCAGAGTCGCTTTATAGTAAAAGAGTATGGCCATAAAAATAAACTCATAAATTATAAAATATTTTTTTAACTTCTCTTAATTCACTTGAACGAAATCGTATGTGGGGTTACTATTTTGTATTTTATTAGCTACAGTATTGGATTTTATTGCTTACTTTTTAAAATGGCGTATTTCGGTAAAATCAATGTTGCCAATTTATTAAAATCTGGGACATAATCCGTCAGACTTTATTTTAAAAATAAATTCAACTATGACTTTATCCTCGTTATTTATATTTTTAATTAGCACAATTGAAATAACATATTTTCTTAATTCACATCCTATAAATAATATTACTTTGCTAATTAAAAATCTTTCTTTAGTTGACAAATCAGTTATAGTCAGAGTGATTTAGATTGACTGTTGGTAACACTATCACAATGTGATATGTGAACTGTCTCTGTCAATTTGTCAAACAAACAAAACAACAGCGATCTTTTGTTTTTACTTGTGCATCGATAGTTGTTGAGTTTGTTGTGCTTATAAATAACTTATCATTGCGTACTGTTCGTGTCTTATGTCAATTCAAGTCAGTGTTGTAATGGGCTGCTGCGTTTAGTGGAAGGTTCGTTACAAAACTAACCTCAAAACTGAACAGAAAATCAAAGAACAACTATAACCCCCACAAAATCTCTTTTATATTCAATTTATGCTATCATACAAAAAGTTTTGATGCGCAACGGCGCTTAGTAGAAAAATCGGCATTCTCCTTTGATAGCTATTTTGTTTTCATTTTAGAATGAGAAATCGCGTGAAAAGAGAGGATAGTACTTTTAGAAGAGACGCCGTGCAGGGTACTAGTGGAAAGTGATTCAATAAAATTGATTGTTTTAGTTACAACAAGCTGTGCCCGCGGCTTCGCTCACGTCAGCGCGTATTCTTTTGGCATTATCAGGGAACATTACATGAGAACGTGAAGTCGTAGTATATTCCTGACATCTTCTACAAAACAACATACTAATAAACTGACTTACTGTTAATTTTAATTAAAAATTGTTAGTACTTACTTCTTTTTTTAAATACCTACTAAAGGAACTCTTAGTAATTTTTTGAGGGGAATCAATTTAGATGGCCATCGACACGGAAGAAGAAGTTTATGAACAAAGCAAATAGATTCAATTCATGATATATCATAGGTACACCTACACATAGTAGGTATCCTTAAAAAATTCTTTCAACTCTGAGAGCATAATCAGTCGATCAAAAGTAAGAATATGGAAAATCCTCGTTACTTAAAAATACTGTAAACGCTTGAATTTAATGTATTTAGTTAAGGAACCATAAAGAGTATGCGCTTCGAAATTAAGATTATCATGTTTATCAACCTACCTACCTACTAAATATAATAAAAAGTATACCTAATAATAAATATGTAATAGAAACAAACACATAAAAAACATATTTACATAACATATATTTGTGTTTTATTAGTTTAGAAGGGTTTAGATTAAAGACTGAATAAATAAATTATCTTTTTGCCTAAATCTCAAACCAAGGTGCATTACGATTATAACGGCCCAAGATTGTTTCGTCCGTCTCGACACTCGCGCTGCACTGTTCGCGTTGTGTAAGTGTGGATAGCTACGCACACATACACAAAGCTGCGGTCTTTTACCTAAACTCGAGCGTTTGAATTTTGTGAAATGGCTCTTAACATGTTTCCTGAGTCAAATCACTGGGGTATCAAACCGGCAACTTCCAAAATCTGAGCTGCTATTGAGTAAGGGACTACTCACACATATTGAGCTCTATTCAGCTTATGCCCACACAAAACAACGATTTTGTATGAGACGCGTACGCATCCGTTCAGCTGAACGGATGCGTACGTATATGTAATGTGTGTATATGTATTTACATTATTTTTTAATAGAACTTGTTATGAATTTTATATGATTATTGTGAATGTGGGGACCATATATGTGGGTCACATTTATATTTTTTGTTTATTTTTTCCCACAACTGTCTGACAGTTTGAGTACTCTAAGCGACCTACCCAAATGTCCTTTCTTTGGTATTGTTCGTCGTTTCGTTAAGCTCCTTGAGTTATAAGTCGAGCTACACGTTAACTGACAAATGCTTGCACTGACTGGACAGGTCCACTCAAAACTGTATGGTTCTTTCTTCAAAAGACCATATCAGACACTAATCTGCATAGTCCTCATGTGAATTGAGCAAGATTGTCTGGACTTTAAAAGAGACTATGACCTCTTAGTTTGTTTCGGCTGTTTCTTCTCAGAGTAGTCAGGTACGAAACACCGGCCCCATCTAGTTTTAAAAAATGACGTGTAAAAGTGTTTGTAAAAACCTACTTGCAAAATAAACATCATTTATCATTTACGCGTCTCATACAATACCACGTCTGGTTTTATTGATGGCTAAGTAAGGCCCCTGTTTGCAAGCATCTTGATCATAACTGAGGAAATGTGGGAATACTGTCGGGAACGCCGCTGCATAATCTTTCCGGGATAAAAGCCGTGATGTTATGTTATGGTATAAATATAAACCACAACATAAAATCACGCCTGTGAAAGGGGAAATCTATCTTAACAGGTTGCCCTGATCTAATTGGGAATATGCATATTTTTTTTGTTTTTTTTTTTTTTTTTTTAATTTCGATACGGAATGTTAAAGTACTATAAAAGTAATGACAAAAAGCGAAAACAAGACATCAATCGGCCAAACAACACAAAATTTATAACCATTTAAATTTTTGTTTCTATCTCTTTCTAGATAAACGAAATTTAGTGTGGATTTTGTACGTCGATGTAGCGAATGACGTCATTCGCTGTATCGGATCTCTCTGTCTAATCAGCAGTTTCAAATGATTATATCTTAGTCCTTTTTATAGATATAAAAAAAATAATTTCACTTTGCTATTTCTGATGTTAATACGCTTTGTTTAGTGATAAAAAAAATCGTGCATAGACCCTATTCATTAGCTGTTAATGTTCATTTTTGGGGTCGGCCCAGCATGTCTTCCTCCATACTCTCGAGTTGTGTAAACAACTAAAAATCGAATTTGGCAATTAATTAAAAATAAACTGGGTTTTCAGGCCCAAAATAAAGTAAGTAAGAGTTCATATAGGAGTGGAGAAAAAAGAAAAAAAAAAGTATTTCTTTGGACTTTTTTTTTTCGTTTATGAATAACTTCAAATTTGACGAATTCAAATTGTAGCGTAATAGTGTGATATGTGTGCATCCATTAAATGCTAATTTGGTCTGTTTCTGCGATTATTTAAATATAATTGAATTTTAAGACCAAGATTTCTTTTGAAATTGGTAACTGATACTTTTTCACAGATAATTGTATGTAAAAATATTCAAGAAAACCATGTTTACGAGTGAAGTGACTAAAAATGTATTCACGATTATCAGGAAATCGTCTATATAAAAGTAAAGAAGGCCATTTTACTCAAAATATTTCTACGACTGTCAACATAAATATTATCCTGAATATATCCTTACTATATCTGCTATCCACAGATAACAAAAACAAAAAATAATAATGATGGTACTCGATAAAGGTTGATTATTGCTGACGAAGGTGGAATTGGGGCCACTGGTAAAATTACAAAAATTATCGTAATTATGACGTAACCATTTCTCACGATTTCTATCTAACATAAGTTGCAAGCTTGGGTCTCTGCGCTCAATTTCATGTCAATACCGATACCACTTACACTTCTTAGCGATAGACGCCTTTTGTCATGTTTACCTTTTCAGCAGTAACCAATATTTAACAAGGTATCCTTAAATATTTTTCTAGTATTATACCTCGTTAGATAGCTAATAAAATGAGGATTAAGACAACAATTTGCACATTGAGTTTCATAGCAGCATTTGTAAAAAAATGATTTCATTAACATAGACGTTTTTCTAATATTTCCGAATGAATTTAAGTCACTACACTCATGAAAGTGGTCTTCATTAATAATTTCTGGTCCAGTTATCTGTGAAAAAGTATCAGTTACCAATTTCAAAAGAAATCTTCTTAAAATTCGATATTTTAGAAATAATTGCAGAAAATAGAACATACTTGAAATATATATTACATCGACAACAGTGAACAAAGAAACAGACCAAATTAGCGTTTAATGGATGCACGTAGGTTACACTATTACGCTACAATATGAATTCGTCGAATTTGAAGATGTTCATAAAGGCAATAAAATATTTCAAACGAAATTTAAAAAAAAAGTCGCGAGCGGCGTAATTTTTTTTTAACTTTCTTCACCACTCCTGTAGGAACTCAATACAAAAAGTCCCATTAAAATCGGACCACTATAGACTTCGTTCCACTTTAATGTCTAATTGCACTCGACTATTCGTGAGATTGAATGATATTCAGCTCGACGCCCTCCCCCCCCCCCCCAAATAACCTCACGTAATTAATGGACGCCCCCTAAGTTATTTGTTACTTGTTTCTAAGTTGTTATAGTAGATTTTACAACAAGTGCACAAAACGCACCATTTTTATCCGAGACTTTTAGCAGCCCGAGCCGAAGGCGAGGGCTGATAGCAATGTCGAGGATAAAAATGGTTTTGTGGACGAGTTATAAACTCTGCCTTTCACTTCGATTGCGAGGAAATAAAACAGTAATATAAACTGAAGAAATTAATAAACGCACGAAAAAACAAGAGCTGTTTCCCGCCGCTTTATTTTTTTTAAATCTTACGACATTGGTATTAGGCTTGGGCTGCAGACCTATACAGCCTACTATTAAATTAATTTTGTATTAATAATTTTCTTAAATTAATTAAATAACCTACCGTAGGTACTTGAATTTGATTTTTTTATATATTTTATGTCTTAAAAACACACAAGGCAAATAAATTAAAGTAAATATTATAAAATAACAAATTCTATCTATGAACTTCTTATTGCCTTTGGCTGTATGGCTCATTTTCTTTGCCTTAATATAGATACATGTATGAGTAGATACGTTAATGCCCTTGTGCACAAAATTCGATTTTGTGCAGTCTATATCCTGCACAAACAAGCACTTTCAGAGCATGAGAAGTGAAATGGTAGATTTTACAACAAGTGCACAAAACGAACCATTTTTATCGTGATGGCTGATAGTAATGTCGAGGATAAAACTGCGAGGAAATAAAACAGTAGTATAAATTGAAGAAATTAATAAACAAACACGCCTATATCCTGCGCAAACAAGCACTTTCAGAGCATGAGAAGTGAAAATGTTATTTGTGTTAATTCCAGGCTGTCTTGCAAATGGTGCGTGTCAGTGCTGCCGTCTACCGGCGCGTGGTACACGCACGCGACCCGCTCGCACGGCGTGCCGCACGAGGAGGCACGCAACTCGCTCGTCGTCATGGTGGAGGCGCACGCCGTACTGACGCTCAACGAACCTAATGTCACGCAGTTACTTGTTTGAAGCCCTTTGGATGAAATGGAAGTGAGAGGTATGACGTAAATATTGTACCCATTTTTTTTTGTAATATTTTTTTTTGTTGGACTTTTTAGTTATAAAAGTTTTGTATGTTATGCGTAGACTCGAGATTCGCGAAATGACACTAACAGGTATACAGTCGCGGAATGAAAAGGTTATACTCCTATTGTGTATTTTCGCTTGTAGGCTTGATGCGAAAATCTTGTTTTTTCGACTTAAAAGTAAAGTTTCATTGGTATTTGTTTGTAACCTTCATTTCGAGATCGACCATACACTGCGGTGCGAATGAATCGACGCGCATCTTTTGTCTTTGTCAGCGGGCCTAAAATGGCCGCTTTAGCAGAATCACGTTAAAAATTTTAAATCCTTAAAATGGACTTAATAGTCATAAATATAAAGTCCATTTTAAGAATTTAAAATTTTTGTAACGTGATTTATAGTACGATTATGTTATAGCGGCAATTTTAGACCCACCGAAAGTTTAGTAGTAAAGTTTACCACCCAAGAAATAAAATGTATTTTTGTATACTTCTAGAATGGATGTGTATGTCTCATTGATAAATCAGTTGATTGCTCTCTTGTCTTATTAAAAATCAAGCTACATAGTAACACATATAGTACCATAAGTTTAACTTTTTGTTGCACAGTGAGAAAACATCTGGTCTTGTCCTTTTCGGTTTAAATTTATAATAGGGCATAATATAAGTACTAAATGGCCAGTCCAAGCATTATTTGACAGAAACATGGTCAGTAATATACACTTGTTTTTATTTTTGCACTTATTTAAGGTAAGGGATTTTTTTTCTATAGTACCTAATATTGAACTAGGCCTGGTGTTGTTCTTTTTTTTGTTTTACCTGTCAGGGAAACTAATTGTCTAAAGGCTGCTTTACACCGGGGCAACACTGTGCGGCATTACAGCATGCTACATAATGTGGCGTGCGTCATCTTGTGGTATGCTACAAATAACCATCATAATATGCGGCAACTACGGTATGCGGCAGCCTATTTTACGCCGAGGCAACATCGTGCCTAGATAATTTTCAAAGCATAAAACATAACCCATAAACTGTATGAAGCAACAAAAATGTGGCATGCAATCCATTGTGTTTGGATAGAAGCGACGACAGTCTGCCACATGACGCAAGATGTTGTCTTGCCGCACGATTCTTGCCACAATGAGCAACATTTTACATTATTGTGGCATGCGACCCTGTGGCATGCTCCATAGTGTTGCCCCGGTGTAAAGTAGCCTTAACAAATTGACACACTACGTCAATTTTCTGTATTACAGCCAGCCAGCATTTTGCATTCTATTATCAAAGAATTACAGTTGTGATTTGAATATCCGGGGAAGGCGGGTCAAAGCTGATTGTAGATGATACCTTAGTCCGAATCTGACCAATGAAGATTTTGAAATATAAAATTACATTGACAGATTTTCAACCAATGACGAGGGTTGGTACAAGCTATGCTAGCGCCATTAGATTTACATGTTTTATGTTTTTGCTTTTCCCATTTTAAGCGGGTAATCAATTTAGTTTCTTCTAACCTTTAATGTCTCTGGCTTTGCCATGGAAAGTTTAAAGTATGACTATAATCGTGAATTATGATGATTTTAATGTTTGCCTTTCACCGGTAAGATACTTTTTTGGTGAGCCATGACGTGTGTGTAAAGCTATGTGTAGACTGTTTTAACGATGGCCAAAAAGAGACGACTTAGCAAACGCAAAGTAAAGCGTAATGGCAAAATCGTGGTTTTTGTTCTGCTTTCGTTGCCTCAGTCTTCCCAGCTTTAGAATTATTAAAAGCATATAAAATTAACCTTTTTAAATATTTTTGGAATTGAATATATATTTTGTTTGTTCGTATTTATTGTTTAAACTATAATTATAAGTATGTGATGATCTCAATGTTATGAAGTCACCGTTTCTAGTTACGTAAGCGCCATAATAATTGCTTCTAATTAAATTAACAAAAAAACTTTAAATTTTGTATTCTAAGTCACTTTTTGCACGGGATTAATAGGTTTAAAAATATATTTCTGGGGCAACCCTAATCAATCATTTAGCTTTAAAGAATTTAAGATAAAATTGTATTTTGTAATGATTGTATCAAGTCACACTATCCCAATAAGTTTTCAAATAAAATATCTAGGATGTACCATGAAATGGATACCTTTTGTAAATTCTGATGTGCTGATACCACTCAAACTAGAAACATTTATTTCTATTAAATCATTTAAACTTACAGGCACTTTTATATTGTTAAGGGGTTGGTCGGTCAGGAAGTTGAAGATACATGCTCACAGCATAACCGAGACGGCGACCTGAAGTCCTGAGTCTTTGAAGTGACGTATTGTCCCACTTCAGGGCCAAAACCTCTCTTTTTTAACTCGCTTTAATTGACTTCATCTGCACCAATGTAAAATATCTTGGAAGTTAAATTCGACCCACTTTCCAATTGAACTACAATTTTGCGTCCATGTGACGTCATTCTAAATCCAATATGACGGACTTCCAAAGATGGCGGACTAGTTATTTTTGCATTTTTTGCTGAGAAGAAAACGAGAAAGCGTGTATTTAGTTTATTTTAGCCATAACTTTTATTTTCAGTCAATTTGATCCTTCGTTGGTCAAAATACATACCTACTGGCTATCAGTAAATTCTCTTAACTATTTAGATTTAAAGGTTTTTCGTATCGACCGCATGTAGATCGTCTAAAATATTGTGTGCTTGCGAAGTTACACAAAAAAAATACTTTATTTATTAATTTAGGTTCACCAACAGCTTCTGTGTACAGTATTTGGGTATACATAGGTTTTACAGTCTTGGACTTACACATTCGAATAAGAGAAAAACAAAAATTGTGGCATGAAATACACTAGTAGACCCTGCGTTTAAGAGTTTACTTAGCTTACTTCGAAAGGGACTGCAATCAGTTCTATTTAGTTTTCTTTCTATATTCATCATCAGCCTACAGCAGTCCACTGCTGGACATAGGCCCCCTCAATCGCACGCCACTCAACTCTATTCTCAGCAACGGGGTAGATGACACACCAATCAATTGATATACTTTTTAAGAGCTGTCAAAACGCAGTCCTCTCATAGATTTTGTATGGCAATACCAAACTGTGACGTCATTGTTTAGTTACCTCAATGACTCGACTATTTATTGATTTCAAAGCAACTAAAAATGGAATTTGGCAATTAATTGAAAATAAATCGGGTTCTCAGGACCAAAATAAAGAGTTTTGTTTAGAGATTGGTGTCTTGGAATTATTGTTTTATAGTGTCATCTACCCTACTCTCATCCATTTGCTATCAGCTGTTTTCGTTCTAAAATGGGTCGAAATTTAAATGGTAATTGTAGCGGTATCGGCACTGAAGTTATAAACATAAAATTTGAATTCAAACGGAAATTATGTACCTACACTCTATTAAACAATTTAACATATTGACTGAATTCATAGAGCTTAAGGTAAATGTAGAACGTAATAAATAATTGATATTTTTTTATAACCATTTTCATGTATTTTTCTAATTAAAAAACTAGTTTTTAAGTCAATTATTCGGCAATAACAGTATGTGATTTCGAGAGGTATATGAAAAATAATATTTCGTAATTAAATATTCGATTAGAAATTATGCGTGGCCTAAATTTAAAAGAAAGAAAATATTTATGGGAATGAGATTAAAAATAAAGAAAACGTATATTTTGGTACTTTATTGCATTAACTATTTTCCAAGTGATTTAATATGTAAGGCAGTTGAAAGTTTGTGGTCGTAAACACTTGAGTAATCTCATTGTATAATGATGTGGGTGTACTCTCTAGAAACACGTTGTTTCGTTCATAAATTAAGCTTTTTGTGGAACTTCTCTATAATTATACTTTTTTCGAGTACAGTAAAACGGGGCTATTTGGGCTTTTGGGGGCTATTTGGTTGCATATACGGGGGGGACGGATATGCCACATGGAGGGAAAGTACTTTGAATATTGTAGATAGAACATTTTACTGAAAGAAGACATTGAATTGAAAAAACAATTTAAACTGCATTCATAGATATTTAAATAATTACATGGTTGAACCGGGAATCGAACCCCTTACACGAGAAAAATAATCAACCTGTAGCTTTATCATACCGATCGAAAAGCTTCATCATAAGGTTTATTTTTGTTAAATAACATAGGTCAGAAATAAAATGAAGACCATGAATTTTAACATTTTTAATAAAAAAATAATTAATTTATAAAATGCATCAAATCAAATTATTTAAATATTTATGAATGCAGTTTAGATTGTTTTTTAAATTGAAATAATGTCTTCTTTCAGTAAGATGTTCCATCTACAATATTCAAGGTACTTTCCCTCCATGTGGCATATTCGTGGGAAGCCCTGTATACTAAAATGATATTGGGTTTTTTCATCAGGAATTTCTCAGTAGCAGCCAATCAAAGTGTTGCTAGAGTTCGTAAAAATAACTTCTACCGTACCACCATTCAAAATTCTCGGTCGTCCCAAATAGCCGCAGCGTGTTATGGTACATACTTACTACAGCAGAAGAAACTAAAGCTGCACCCGAGTTTAATTTGCACTGAAAACAACGTGTTCAAAAACCAAAGATTTAAATCGTCGGATTCGCCCTACCGCGTTTAACAAATGACAATTTCTGATGATTACATTTGAAGGGTACAGGGGAAAAACATGCCATATCATATTTTTATGTTTTTTAAACTGGCAATACCATTATATTATAGTGTAAAGGTGGTAGAACGAAATGCCAAAACACACTTAGCAGTAATGTACAGTCACGGAGTAATTCTCATAGAAAAATATTGATACAGAGCAATAACAAGCAATATCAAAGTTTTGTGGTCCATAACCTAAGCAATACTTGTCACAGATTATAAAATATAGTAAAGCTTAAATGAATACAAAGTTAGAAAACAAAGTAAAAAAAAAAAAAAAACCTTTTTCTCTAACTATACAGGGTTAGTTTTCAATGACCAGTCAAAATTTAAAATTAAGGTCTAGATAACAATCCAAAAGTGCATTTTAAATATTATTGTCGAAAACTAAAAAATAAAATACTAGCATTCATTTCAAAACGTCCTAAATCATAAACTTAGTGGGAATCAATGCACTTGTGTGCGGCATGCACCGCCAAATTTATGTGTGTGCTAACTTTATGTGTGTGCTAACTGCTACCATCTATGTTGTTGAATTGAATTGTACTGTTGCTATACGCCCACGTTCGCTTTTTAGTGGTGGACAGGAATGAAATTTTATTTAAAGAAATGTTGTTTGTTTGAATTATATCGAAAATATTATCGATTCTAAACCATCTCTGAAAATTTGGACGGTCATTCAAAACTAACCCTGTATAAATACGACTGAAATCAGGGTTTTTCGTACTATAAACGCAAAACAAAATGTATATAATATTTTAAATAAATATACATTTCTTTCATCTCGAGTTCTAATGTACCCTTTTCCAGGGATTAAAATATTAATTTAACAATTTCTCAGTCCATTGTCTTTGTGACATCGTATGTTTATCCCCTGTCCCCTTCATTTGAATTGTATTGTCCTGGTGGCCTACCATGACGTCTTGAAGCACGATCGTTTTAATCTTGTTCCAGTGTGGGTAAGAGACGGAGCTATAGAGGACGTCGAGCGCCATCTCTTTCCCACACTGGAATAAAATTAAAACAATCCTGCTTTAAGACGTCATGGTAGGCCACCTGCCCACTGATTCTGAAGATCGTAGCGTTTCATGCTTCTCAGTGTGACCAAATTTTCGCGCGGCCTTTGGTTATATCGCAGTGAGGGCTCATCCTAACGATTTAATCCTTTGGTATACATTGTCTTATCGACATGCCAAATAGACATAAGAATATTTAATTTATGACGGTAGCCAATCAACGGACTGTCTAAACATGACCTTTTAAATATAAATCAAAGTTTTAACAAACATATCATCACACTGTACAAATTATTCGATCGAGCTTCTTTAAAATAATAACAGTGAGCTTATAAGCATTATGAAACGTACCTACTGTATCTATTTATTTGTTAGTACTTATTAATATGAGCGATATATTCAGTAAATAAAATCTAGAACTTTAATCTTCATTCTTACTAAAAAAAACTTCAATATTTTCCAAGTCTCAACTGCTACAAATAACACTCTTTTACAATAAATTATAAGATATTTTTATTAATAATTTATCGCTCATCAGTAAATGCTAACCTGTCATGGACCATTCACTACTGTGTTTCTACGGTCACAGTAATCATGTCACCACACTCTAGTTTATAAGCAAATATAATAAGTTACCAAAGCAATTTCGGTTAAGGTACTCTAAGATTTAATATAAAACTTGATATATTTTTTTACGATGTGATGAAACCCTAAAAACGTGTTAGATAACACAATGTTTCGCCATAATTCGCTTTAAGAACATCTTTTGTATTTAATATACTTAACTCTATTGAGATATAAATTATATAATTTAGACATTAACAAAAACTTATGACTAAAACTTATGGCTTTAAAAACTTAATTGTCAAAAAAAACAATATTAATATTGTAACGCCATAATATAAAGAATACATGTATGCGGACTTCCAATGCAATGGAGATTAAATATATTTTTTACGAAACTTAATTTGTCTTTTATAAATCTGTGACGGTACCCTCGACTGTGATTCCTGGCGCTAACTCCACCTTCTCATTTTCGACTTTATTATCGTCTGAGGTAATCAGATCAGTTAGTGAGTCCACCGATTCCCTCTTTTTCAATGCAGCAATAATGAGGTCCTTTGAGTTTTGTCTGATGATTTCTCTGCTCGAAGACCGTGGTGGAGGTGGAGTGACCCTGCTGGGTGGGGGAGTGACGGGCGCCATCTTGCATGGTGGAGAAGCCTCGGGCGCTATCTTGCATGGTGAAGGAACCTCGGGCGCCATTTTGCATGGTGGAGGAGCCTCGGGCGCCATCTTGCATGGTGGAGGAGCCTCGGGCGCCATCTTGCAAGGTGGAGGAGTAGGCGCAGTGCGCTTAGTCGCTGATGGAGTAGGCGGTGGTTTACCTAGCGGAGGTGATGGTGCGGGGTGTTTAGGAGCTGCCGGTGGCTTCGCCTTACTCGGCGAGATAATATGCTTGGCAACCGTCTGCTTCTCCTCCAAATCATTCCCCAACTCGTTAGACCTTTTCATCGACGCCCTGTTCCGCGGAGTTTTCTTGAGCATTGCCTGGAAATTGAACGGAGGATCGTCCTCGTTCATATCGTTGGTTGATTTAGCCATTGCCTGGAGTTCCATTATCGGGTCTTGCGCTTCCGAGTCAATAGCGTACATGCTTCTGGTGTAGTTTGACTTTCGTAATTTCGGTGCTGTGTCTTCGAGGATGTCTGAGTCATCTCTGACTCCTGTCCAAGGTTCTGGTGGTTGGTAGTAGCTTTGTGGTGCTTGGCCTGGTTTCTTCTTGTATACTGCTGGTCTGTTTGCAGGTCCGTCTTTACGCGTTGGTTTTGGCGCGGGTGGTTGGTCCGGTTCATCGGGTGGTAGGACGGGGACCGGCTGCGTGGGGTCTCTGCAGAATGGCACTGTGATGAGCGTCTGTGTGCTCGCCGAAGCTTTACTAGTGTCGGTTTGTGCTGAACTAAATCGACGTTTCAACGGTTCGTCCCACTGCTCGTGGTCTGAATCGTATTGACTGGCAAATGTGTCGCTACAACAAGAAATTGGATGCGTTAATATTTGGCAAAAATTAGGTTATTAAAGGTCATCGTTAGTAGCTAGTTTTCAAAAGATCATGCGAAAAACTATTCAACTTTATTGACCATAATTTTCTTAAGAAATGTTGATAAGTTTTATTTAAGTAATACGGTCTACTTTAGTGACTTTTCCAACCTTTTTTATATTGATCGTTAAAAACATGACATGTGACAAAGAAATACTCACTTGCTCTTAGCAGAAGGGTCGCACATATACGACGTGTCGTAGTACTGCAGCTGGTCGATCCTGAAGGGTAGCTTCCACACTGTAGGAGGCCCAGAGCCAAGGAAGTCACCTTCCTTAGAGTGAGGGTCTACTCGGTCGAGGAGGACCGAAGTACTGGTGTTTAGCAGAGCTTCCAGAACTGCTTGGTTGTAGATATGCACCTGAAAAAGATGAACCAGTTTTGTTATGAAAAATAATGAAGGGTGAACGAAGAAGTCGTTTAGTTGCTTTAGTTCAATGTAGTTAATTGTGAAGTGAGCTTGAGCTCTTAGCATTGTTTTTTTGGAAACGAAGACATCGAAGTTAATTGTTCTAGGTGTAGTAAATGACATAAAAAAGAGGTTGAACTCTGTGATAACTGTAACTTACCGTCTTGTCGTGGTTACCTATCAGTTGTGATAACACAGAAATGATATCCATAACGTATGTAATCAGTTTCTTTTTTAATTTTATCACAGCCTAATTATGATTATATCGTAGCACTAACTTAAAAAAAAGTCTAAGGATAAAATTGTCTAGCACATCAGTTAGA
The DNA here is from genome assembly GCA_905147715.2 of Xestia xanthographa. Lineage (NCBI taxonomy): Eukaryota > Metazoa > Arthropoda > Insecta > Lepidoptera > Noctuidae > Xestia > Xestia xanthographa. The sequence goes on from LR990655.1 coordinate 22,148,421, forward strand.
AAAAAGAACTTGGCTAATGCTAAGCTATAATGAAAATCGTCAAGAATATTATGATGAAGATAGTTTCTGATACCACCCGTGCACTTTACGCGAACCCAGAGATGACAGCCTAGAAAAAACGTAGTTGACTCCGCATTTATCAACATCCTTTATTACAGAACTACCACCCTGTAACTCTTCGTATTTGACAGTTTGTTGTGACATCACTGTCAAACTTCTCTTTATCTTTCTCAGGCATTGTCTAGGCATCTACAAAGTCAGACAAAGAAGGTAGATGTTACATTCGTCCCCACGGAAATTGTTACATCCTCCCCTTTCTGCCACAAAAAAGTGGTGAGGCAAGCTACACTACAAAAAAAAACTTTCAAGGGCGCTTTTAATTTGGACGAATTGAAACGTCTAAATTGAAAGCGCCCTAAGTTAGGGGGGATGAACCAGTATCTACAGATAGACGGTCGTGTCTTACCTGCTGTGAAAAATGCACTAGATCCTGGTAACGAACGGCCCGATATTGCAACAAAACTTGAAAAATGGAGCGGCTTTTCCACCTCATGGCGAATCTCTTTAGGAATGAGGCAGTCTCTTCGTCTATCTGTCCTGTACTTCGGTTTATAAGTGGACCGTACGCCTTGCGAACTATGTAGCCACGGTAAGCTGTAACAAAAGCAAAATATTTGATGAGTGAACAGCTGAGAATGTGGATGCTTTGTCTAGACTTGGAGGGAACAATTTATCATGTTAATGTGAGTTTGATTTTCAGAAAGTGCACTGTAGTAAGGCGTAAGGAGGTTATGATTCTAATTCTTGTAGAAAATTATATCACTTGGGCCCTATTTTGAAGAATAACGCTCGCCCTTGATTTTTGGTTATATTAGACCAAGAGAGCCGTTGTGCCGTAATGAGTTGAAATTAAATATTTACAAGGTTTTTCTGGTTTATTGTAATTTGAGGATGCAATGGAGTTGCTGTATTACCATGAAGCATCCAGGGTAAAGCGTGAAAAGAAAATGTGAGTAGTAATTTGTTTGTTTACCTTTTTGTATCAATAACGCAGCTTCGTCCTCAGTTACGTTCATTGACTGCTGTTTCTTGAGTTCCTTTACTGAAAAGAACAAAGAAACAGTATGTTAAAGTATGAATTTATTTATTTTATTTCCCTCTCAATGAGAGGAGGCCGTGTCCCAGCAGTGAACATTTTAGGCTGATGATGATGAATTTATGAATATTGTATTATTAATGTCCATTTCCACTAACACGAGATTCTAGATTTCCAACGCTCGAATTAGCGCCGAAAGTCGGAAATGCAACAGCGTGTGTATAAACAGGTATTCAATTAGGTGTCGCTTAGTGTTAGAAAGTAGTTGAGAGCAGCGGTGGCTCAGTGCTGGCGGCCCCGACTTACGAACAGTAAGTCGTGGGTTCGAACCCATGCAGACAGGCACATTACTTTGTGTAATTTATTTCATCACCGCTGCTCTCAAAACGGTGAAGGAAAATATCGTGAGGAAACCGGCATGCCCTAGAACCAAAAAAATCGAAGACATGTGAGATCTACCAATCCGCACTGGACCCGCGTGGTGGATTATAGCCCACTCCCTCTCATAGAGTGGAGGCCTGTGTCCCAGCAGTGGGAACATTAATAGGCTGATGATGATGATGAGTGTTAGAAAAGACCATAAGGTTTTAAGTCCACAGTCCTATACTCACTATGTAGCGCTTTCGATTTGTCCTTATTAGCTTTTCTTCTTGCCAAAAAAGCTCTCATCATACACTGCACTTTAATTATTTTCTTCACCTGCGTTTCGTAGAGCCTGTAATTAAGAAGTAGTTACATTCTTATTTTCTTCTCATCAAGTACATCATCAGCAACCATTATCATCATTAGTCATCGTTATCATTCTACATCAGTCCACTGCTATTAATTTCAATTCTTGGCAACTTTCATGTAACTGAGGCTTTCCTATTATCCAGTTAATATTTACCTTGATAAGAATTCCTCGTTGTAATACTTCAGAAAGACTTTTGTTTTCCCAAGGACCCAACCTTCCATCTTTAGACGAATCATCAGCAACCTACAGTTTTCTTTCGTCACATCCACATTTTCGTCGAAATCGAATGCCAGGAATCGGTACCTATTGAAAAAGAGGGTGGTCGTATTAAACTTGATAACTTGAATAGTTTTTTTACTAATTTGGTCGATAGATATCTTTGAAAGCTTTGTCTTTTGTCAAAAAATTTCTACGGCAGCTCGACCCCAAGGCAAGGCTACCCGGACGGGATTGCCGCTATGGGATCTGGAGGCGATAGTCCTCGCGCGCCTGCATGAATGGCGCGCGGAGGTGCTACGCCGGGGGGAAACTCCGCTGCAGCGACAAATTGTCGCTCAGCGGACAGACTTCCGGCGGGATCTCATGGCGACATGGAGAGAGCGACTGTCGCAACCCCGTGCAGGGCACGCCACAATAGTGGCGATAAGTCCCCTCTTTGAGGAGTGGCTTGAGAGACGCCACGGCGTCCTCACCTTCCGCCTGACGCAGGTCCTCACCGGACACGGAGTGTTCGGGAGGTTCCTGCACCGAATCGGGCGGGAGGAAACGCCTGGGTGCTTCCATTGTGAGGATCGACCGGAGGACACGGTGGAACACACGGTGGAGGTGTGCCCCGCGTGGCGGAGCACCGCCGTGTCCTCGAAGCGGCGATCGGCGGCGGCGACCTCTCGCGTCCGGCCCTGGTGCAAGCCATGGTCCGGAGCGAGACGGAATGGGACGCCGTCCTTCTGCGAAGCAGTAATGCTAGTGAAGGAGGTGGCGGAACGTGAGAGGGAGAGAACCTCTCAACGTCCCGGCCGCCGCGGGAGACGCCCCGGGCGTCGGGGGCCACCACCACGTGGCCCCCGGCCACCGTAGGCGCGGGCCTGTGGACGGTGGGCTATGGGCTAGCTCGCCGTCCGTCCGTCTCATGACGACAGGCCGTGTCGACGGCGCGTTCGTGTTCCACGCGCGCCTCAAAGAGAGTCAGCAAAAGGGAAGGGGTCCGTAAGGACCGATGCCTGCCGGGGTTGCGGGACTGTTCAAAAGAGATACCGTGGCCCTGGAACACAAAGGGCGATGAAGAAACATGGATGGGTTTTAGTCAGTAAAAGTCTGACACTCCCTCCTGCTCCGTCCAGAGCGGGAGGAGTTATTTGATGATTTCCCATCCGAAAAAAAAAAAAAAAAAAGTCTACCCGGACGGACAAATCAACTGGAGTTGTCCGGGCTTTTGTTTTGGTGTCAAGGTGATGGGATCGAACTGTCGGGGTCGAGTTGTCTGAAGGCCGAATTGTTGTGACAATTCAAATCAAATCAAATCAAATCAATCTTTATTTGTGAACATAAGTACAAAAAGGTGTTATTTATACATTTTAGCTGATCTGTATGTTCGGCCAATAATCGGCATACAAATATAATATTAGTAAGCAGGTTATTTTTACTATCATAATTATTAAATTCTAGGATAAAAGAAATGAAGCAATTCAAAATAAACTAAAAAAAACAAAATACACTAAAAAAAATAACTACAAAAACAACAAAACAACTAACAAACACCACTAATAACTTCAAAATATACTATATTTTATCTGATTTGAAAAAGGATCTGTTTCTGTTCACAATGGTTTTTTCGCAAAATATTAGATTTGAAGAAAAGCTGTAAAACTATTTTCCTTGCTCAGTCTGCCAACTCACCTTCGAATGAACTCTGCAAATGGTATTCGACTGGAGTATCCACTCTGCCGAGCCTTTGCCGTGTCTAATATTGCCAGTGCTCGAAGTTGCTGCCTGACCACTTCCGTCTGAAACCCCTTAGGGTTATCATTCAGGTCAGCCCTGATGCAGCGGACGTAATGAGTACCTCCACTGCCAGGACCTATGGACAGCTGCTTCAGAATCTCCAAACTGGTGGCTCTGTAGGTCGCAGCAGCGGTCCGCATTCGATGGACTTGAGAATACTGGCCTTTGGATACCGTGTTGAATTTCTGAAAAAAACTTTGATGTTGGTGTTGTGGGGACTGCCAAGCAAAGATCGGAAGACAAAAATAAGGTATTAATTCGAGAATTATTGGAGACTGGTCTACTAGCGAAACGTATAGATGTGACTTACTCTGGCTTTCAGATTTTCCATTTCCTTTTCAGATTTAGACCTTACAACAGTGACTTTCGGCTGGCTGGACGACACAGTCAAGTTTCCAGTTTTGGTCAATTTATTTCTAAAAAGTTGTTGAACAGTTACATTGATGGAAGCCCGCATAGTTTCTATCATTTCGGGTGGAAGAAAATCCTTGTTTTTGTCTGCCATTTCTCTGCAATCATAGTTCACTTTGCCTGTGTAATGAGCTACGCTAAATTCGTGACTGCCTGATAGTTTGATGTAGGGTCCTTTGCAGGTATTTCTTATTGTACCTAAAACAAAAGAAATGTATAGTTTTCTATCTCTAGTAAGTTAAAAAACTTTGTAGAAGTTTACTTACTCATAATAAACTCTTGTCCACTACTAGTGCGACTGGCTTCATCTAAAATATAAAATAGTCCAAGAGGCCTCCCCATTAGTTGATCGACCGAATTTTTGTTGTCATAGAAATGTAAAGATACCACAGGAACTTCTTCCTCTCCTGTTTCCTGCATCTCCCACGCAAACATCCTCTGGTTGTATAGAAACTGAATTTGTTCGTTCGTTGTATTAACGATTAGTTGTTCTAATCGATTTCTATGGTAACATTCGAAACCAAACATGTCTAGTAAGCTCACTGAAAATTTGTCGCCGCTGAAAAGGAATTTCGTTTATTAATAAAAGGTGTAAAACACCTCTTAATGAAGCCGAAAGGCACTTGTTCTCCTCGTCATTGCGATTTTTTTTTGTTCTACACCATACCAGGGTGAGAACCTTGTATTTACGGAGATATTGGAGGTCAAAGTTCCAACTTTTTACAAGTTTTTTTTTTAATACAAGTTTTTAGTGTAAGATTTTTACTTTAAACACCTCCACGACCCCCGTACTATTCAGTCCATCCATCAGCACAATGTTTTGAGTGCGTTACATTGAGTTCTACAACAAAACATGATTTTTCATCCCAAAAAAAAAGTCGTTTCCCAGCAATAATTTTTGCGTAAAGTTACTTAGTTTGATGTACAGAATGCTTAGTTGACAGCTTAGTTTGATGTACAGAATGCTTAGTTGACAGCTTCGTGATGAGGTCTTTTACACCCTGTATATGTAGACCTATGTAGAAAAATATGCATGCTGAAATAGTAATACGTACAATACAGATCTCATGAAGGAGAGCTTCGAGTTTATTAAATTGATCATCCAGTCGATTAGCCTCTTGTAAAGTGCACTTGCTAAAGTATCTCTTGCATCCCTCGCTTCGTCAGTGGAATGTCTCCTTTTCACAGCAGTTCCACTTTCTATCAAACAATAATTTAACAACGCCCAAAGAAACTTGACTTCCTCTAAAGATAAAAGTTTAGCAACTTTTTTCGCTTCATCAGGATTCTCTATTTCTGCTGTACCACTTTTTCCATCTTTGAACCTGACGTTACCAAGAACTAGAATAGATGCTAGTATTGTTTCGAAAAATGTTATATCTTCCTCTTCCCAATCAAGAGTTTTAAGGTTCTCTATAAATTCTGTGTAGAGTTCCACGTTATTCTCTGTGCTCTCTCTCACTCCTTTTAAACCTTTAATTCCTTCATCTTGTATCCTCAAATATCGATGTTTTCTGTTTTTTTCTAAATGAAATTCTTCCGTGCGATTCGCAGCTTCCATAGCGTCATAGAAATAATAAAGAAGATCGAAGTTGGCTTGAGACCTGAAACACTTATTTGACTTTTATTTCTATCGGTAAATTGAAGAACAGATATAACTATATTTACTCACATGTCAGTGGACGAGACGCGCCATTTCTCTAGTTGATAAAGCCAAAATATAGCACCGCTTAATTTTCCAGAACTGCCGTAAGTGACTTGTATTTGGAAGATTCCTCTTGTAGAATGAGCATTTAGTGGTGTTGCTCCTGTTATAGCAGCTTGTATGACCTTGGTTGCCTTTTGAATCCTATCAGCGGTATTATTTTTCATTGAACCTAAGAAAGTAAGGTGTGATAGTGCATGTAGCATATTGGTAGTCTTTCCTGATTTGCATTCACCAGAAAATACGACATGTTGTGGTTCGTTGTGATGTAGAGCGTCTTGATATGCACTGTCTGCTACCGCAAATATGTGAGGCTCGTTATCCGATCTTGATTTGCATTCGTATTTTTGGTGGTACTGAAAGAAGCCATACATTGGTTATTTGTTAATTGCATTTTAATTTATATGCAATTACTACGTTTTCATACTCACACTTTCGTTATAAATATCATCGCTCGAATTGGGATTTAGTATTAGTAAAACATCTCCAACAAACGACGTAAATGCTCCTTTGGCTAATTTAGTTTGTAACTCTATCAATATATTGTCTTCTGTTAATTTTTCTAATGCGGCTAAATCTTCCACTTGCATGGTCTCAGGGTCGGAAACACCTTGAATTGTGAGTAGACCAGCTTTTATCATTCTCTCAGGTATTTTTTCTTCCAGAATTTTGTCCTTCATGCCTGCTGCTAGTACTTTTAGTTCTGTAGTAAGCTGTAGAAAAAATATATTTCATTTAATAGTTGCTAGTGCTATTAAATTATTATTTACATTCTAGAAAGAGAAAGTTAAAAAAAAGAAACTTACATGAAAATCGTGGTCTGGAACAGATTGTATGAAAGGATGTTCTTCTAATTCCACCATGTAGGGTCGGTGTTCCGGGTTCTTCTCGAGACATCTGAAAACAGACTGCTTAAAAAATGTTGGAAGATTTAAAAAAAACAATAACACCAGGCGTACTTACTCGGTGATAAAATCATTAATGTCATTGGACCACATAGCTGGTTTCACCAATCCTGGCGGTGGATTTCTAACGATTTGAAAAAGCGCTCTTGTTGGATGCATATCTTGAAACGGCGCTTTCCCATCAGCTATTTCTATTGCTGTAATACCTAAAGCCCAAACATCTATCCTGTTCCCATAACCTTCTTCACCACACGTCACCATTTCAGGGGCCATCCAGCTCGGTGAGCCAATATTCGTCGTACTCGTATCCAGTGTTCCATTCAATTTGCAAGACAATCCAAAATCGGTCAACTTCACTTCGCCATCCTTCGTAATCAAAATGTTGCTGCATCTTATATTGCGGTGTATCACTTTGTTCTCGTGCAAGTAAACGAGCGCCTAGAATACAAATGAGTGAGGTAGAATTGATTGCACCAATCGAGGCAGTCAACACGGTAGTTTGACAGGGAGTGATGGAGTGACCGCCCCTAACGCGGTGGACTCGTGGATTGTTAAGACGGTTGGGCGATAGCAACGTCAGCGTCAATCAAGTCCCCACGCCCCGGAGATTCATTGGGGCCTATTTGCATACGTATCGGGGCTTCAGTGCTGTCGCAGGCGGGCTGTCCGCGCTCTGTGCTGTCTGATATATCAGCTTGTTTAATGCGTTCATTACGATCGTTTAGTTGTTAGTGATGTAGCGGTTATTTATCGATAGTTTTTGGTGATATCAAGTTTTTGTTGGTATTTAAATAGCCTATTTCCAGCTTTTAGTTAGAAACCTGCGAAGACGTGATTGTCTTTCATTGTGATGGTCTATATTTCCTAGAAAAAATCTCGACCACAATTTTATTTATTAATTGATTGCGTATTTACTATCTTATCCTCTTGTTATTAGAAAATACATTTGCGTTTCAACCTTCTACAACTTGTCTTTAATAAAGGTATCCAGCCCTAAAATAGCAGTAATAAAATAATCGATGTTATATTTCATCATAATATCGACAAAGATGACATCACAACTTCGACTTTGATCGTACTTTACGAGATGCAACATCGATAGATATGCGTGGAAGATCTGCCTTACGAAGAGGACAGAGCACCGGTATTGTGAACCAAGTGGCTTGCATAAAGATAATACGCATTTAACCCTCTCCGATAACTTGAGAGCCCGAAGAACGAACAGGCATCGATTTTAATGAGCCTTATGAAAAGGGCATAAGAAAGGTTTTCGATCGACTGATCCGCGTTAGAGAGATCATCGGCTACTGCGCCTGAGATCCGTATATCTTGTGTGCGCGAGCATTATTTACGATAATTGAGCGATGCGCCGCGATGGGGGGCCATCATGGTGTTGTCGGGCGCGCACCGACATTCGCATCGACAAGTTCGACTGTTCCGTCGCGAATCACATCAAATAAAGCGGCGTGCATTTTAAGTAATGGCTCTAGATTGTATTTCAACGTACGTGGACATTCGCCTGGCAATATTTTATTCGACGTCACGCGAGCAACAGAAATAGCCGGGACACAGATCCGAGAACAATTGAGTTTGCATTCAAAGTACCTACCAATTGATTCAGCCGTTGAAAGCTGGACTGGCAGGCCCTTTGTTTTATAAACAGCCATCTCGACTCGTATGTGACGAGCGACATGTTTATAGTCAGTCGAATATGGTCTTACCTTGATCGTATATTTGAGGATGTAAGCGATGTGTTCCTCAGACATTTTTCTGTCCGCTGCTTTCAGTTTTGTGACAATATCGATGACAGATCCACATTCGCACAACTGGAAAATAGATGATTCTTTGTATTATTTGAATCATGACGACTTTTGCGAAAGTAACTGCAGACACTCCGACATTAAAATATGCTGTCTTTACTCGTAGTCTTGCGTAACTTAACATTGGACATGTTCCATTTTTTTATTGAGTTTTGTCTTCAACGTAGAGTTAATAAATATAAGTGCTGCTATGACATACCTCAAGCACGAACCAAATTTTCTTCAAGCTTTCCGATTTCTCACAGAACACTCCATAGAAGTCTATCAGATTAGGATGCGATGTAAAATCTCTTAATATTTTGTATTCTTCCTGTATGTGGTCTTCGTTTTCGTCTATGTACGTTTGTATCTTGACGGCGACATTTTTGCCAGCTGCCTGAGAATCCGAAGCTCGGTATACTTCGCCGAAAATGCCCGCACCGAGCTTACCTTCAAGTTTGTAACGGTCGAAGGGGCTCAGCAGGGCCGATACGTTCAGTCCGTCCTCCATGGCGGACGGATCATGTAACTAGCAGAGAAATCCTGTTGAAGGATAAAATTATATGCTGAAGTAGTATATTTGCAATGATGCTTCAATGCTTGGATTGGTGCTAGTTATAATTTGATATTCTGGAAATTGACCAACATAAACAATCATAGCTAATTTGATAACATCAGTAATTTTGGGGATCCCTTTGAGTTTTTAATTGTACTGATTCACAAAAGACAAGTTCCTTTTTAGGTCACCAGCATCAATAACGTAAACGACGTTTACTTCAAATGGCCTTAAGAAATCTTTGCAGACATATATCTTTGGTCCATAGCACCCATGAGCCATATTTACCTGTCTTTCTAATTTGAAGTTGCAGTCAAATCTCATATTGACTTATAAAGATGATGGTTTATTGTTATATTTTTGGCAAATGTTACATTATGTAAACATTTAGATAGTTTAACTTAGACAATCTCACACCCTTTGTCTACTGATCTTCAGTTTATGAGGTTTGAGATATAATTCCGAAGGCAATCACAAGTTCACAACCATCATTCACAATGACTGACCCCAGCGACACGGCTGGTTTATGTGTAGCCCTAATGAAAACGATTCCATAGATGGCAACATTGCCGTCATCAGTTGATGTCTCCATTGCATTGTACCTTCATGTTGCTTAATTCCTTCAATCGCCTTTTTCAAAATATACACAAAGATTTTAAAGCCCTTAAATTTTTTAAATAAATAAAGTAGACTCACCCACTTTCCCGCCAGTCAGTTCCAACGACTCGATATCGACAACGGCGCAGGGCCGAGTGTTCCTTCCACCGCAGAGAGCTCACAAGTGCCGGGGCTTCGGGTATTAAGAACATTGCTAATCCCCTTAATAGTATTAGGTCATAATGCCCGACGGCCTTCCTGCATGCCTTGGATACAATTTAATTGGGGACGCGTTTAATTGTATCTTGTGTTTGTTTAGTGTCATTAGGTAAAATGATTACAGTATAGATACCAAGATACTGTAGAAAATCAATTTTGGTTTTACAGTTGGTTCAATTTTGATGTCTGCAACTCCTTGAATATTATTATTTGTACGTATGTAAGTACATGTTTAACCAATATGCTTTGGGAAGACTTAAATTGACTTAACGTAAGATGAGAGCGGTTGACAAATGAATATCGAAGTGTTTTACTTTTGTCCTTGATATTGACAAGATACATTATGTCGTAGCTATTTTCGAGTGTGGTACTCCCAACCCTTCAAAATACTAGTACAGATACAATATAAAAAGCCTTGTCAAGTACCAACGCTGTCAAAATCAATCTCAATTTGAACAAACTCGACCATATAAAATTCGGCATTTCAAATGACGAGTGTAAAATCCTTGTTTAGGTAACAATCATCTAAATTAATTTGCAACACCCACTCCATTACATGATCTATCTTTTAAAAAAAAAAAAATATCGATCCGTCATGCCAACAACTATTCGATCAAGCGCATTTAATGCTAAAAGCGGAACATCAATGAACACAAAATGGCCGAGTACCGTTAACCTGTCAAAAGTATTGAAATCTTCAAAAACGAGCTGTCACTATACAGTTAGGGAAAGATGTATGAATGAGGATGTGAATTTGTATTGATTGGGGGATGAAAACGGAAGGGTAGGATTAATTTCGCTTAGTGGATTTTAGGGAGATTGATTTTAGTGACGTATAGCACAGTTTAATAAGAATTTGAGGGATAGGAATACGACCCTTATGGAAAAGTATCTTATTCTTTACAAGCTGTTCTATTTTAAGATTCTATGTAATGTCGATCCTTTTATGCCCGTTTTCACCGACATCCCATAAGTTTACGGGATCCCCTAAGCATAGATAGGGGACCGCTGGGGGGATAGTTTCTGTTTCACCAACATTTAGGGGTCAGTTAAACGCTAAAAGGTCTCCTAAATTTACGTGGTCGAAATTTGGGCCCATAAACCAGCACTTAAGTAAGTGATCTCTCAAAACACGAAGATGGATACTGATTTTAATGAACTTTTTGAAAATTTAGAAACTATTTTTACAATATTCAAAGCTATAAATGTAAATAACAGCCGTAGACCAAAAATATATCGAAACGACCAAATTACATGGATATTTTTGATGAAACTGACTTTTATCGGAGGAATACAGGTGACTTTTATCATTTTCCAAAAAAAATGGGTATACTAAGTGAACTGAATAGAAGCAAATGAAACAGTTTTTTATTTTTGCGAAAAAAAAAAACGAAAAATTGAATATTTTTAATTTATTTATTCGAAATTTCTCGATCTTTGTTCTAATATGAAAAGTTTACTTGAAATTTGTAGCGTTTTTTGATGATGGATCAATTTTTTTCTAAGCTGTGGAAAAAATAAAACTAGGTATGACATAAGCTTCTACTCCGTTCACCTAATTTAGCAATTTTTTTTGGAAAGTGATAAAAACTCATCCGGTTTCAAAAACTTCAGTGTTATATTGTTGGAAAATAATAAAAACGCCTTAGAATTTTCTGATAAATTAGGTGAGTACTTCCCACATTAAAGTTTTTAAGTATAAGGACCTTTAAAAACTTTAATGTGTCCATAAACGTACAAAAGAATTAATATATTTTTATTTATTTAGGTATTCACAATCTCGAAAAACAACACGCAACGCTGAACACAACAAACAATGAGGGATTTTCTTTTTAGCTCTTCCCTAGTCGCTGGATAGATGGCGCTAGGAGTAAGTATGATAATGCAAGGAACGGAACCTAAAAAAACTGATTTTAACAAAGCGCGAGAAATGTTGGTTATATTCGGAAGGTTAAGCAAATGAAAGTGTCAGTCAACGAGAGTATGTGACGTGACACAATGTTTTTTTTCAAGCGTTTTGGCTTTGGCATAGTAAGTTCAACGCCATCTATAGAGTTCTTGGAAACTAAGTTTTTTTTTAAAACCTCAAAAGGAAAACCTCTCATTTCAAATCTCACGAAATATGAATGACTTGTGACAAGTGTCAAAAACAAAATACTATGACCACAGATAATACGCAAGGTATCGTATTATGTATGCACATAGTAAATTTTCAAGAAAAATTGAAATTAATTGAAAATGTCAATGAAATCATATTATTATCTGATACTGCTATCAGGTCATGATTCATTAATAACTGTATCCATTTAGGTGTTTAATAAAGAGAATTTAATAAAAAAAACTGTCGTGTTTCAAAGTATCGATAAGCTCAAAAACGAATCACTCACTATTATCGAAAACAAAACGTCACATAGTTATGTGTCCCCTAGCTAGGTGACAGAAATGATGGTGAAACACAATTTTATTTATGGGCTAGTATAAGGGAGCTTTTAAGCTAAGGGTCCCATACATAGGTGGTAGTATAGGGAATGTCGGTGAAAACGGGCATTAGAAGCCTAGAAGGTAATTAGCTCATAACCTTTCAACTGCCGAGATTCCGGCCTACTCTCATTCCCGCCCTTTGCCACTTCCTAGATAGCGTGCAGGTGTATAGCAGGTGTGTAGCAGGTGGCTGTAATTAACCATGCGGGTTGCTGGATGTCATAATGTTTCCCTTCGTCTTTCTGAGAGCAGTGGTAATGAAATACCTAAATGAATCTGTATAGTTTCAAACCAAACTTGATGTCTCAAACATCGACATATTCTCACATTTAAAAGTCCTCTCTTTCAATTTATTTAAGTATCCTTTTAAGGATAGGTCTTCAGCGTCATGTTTCTTACGTATTTGAAATGTATCTTCTTTTATTATTTGAAATGATACCCATCAACAAAGCGTTAAAGCACGAGGGCTCTTGAGAATCTTGAGATGAGAGGTCAAATTAGCCGTAAGTAACACGATAATTGCCCCCACTTCAAATATCGCTTCTGTATAAGCACCTACTTGTGATTGTGAGAGTTTGTAAGCATGGGATTGAATAAGATTAGTTATGAATGGTTGGGAATAATATACTTGAGGAATAAATATTTGGTTTGCTTTTGTTATGATTCTGAAAAAAGTTCTTTATTATATTTATTTTTATCTGAAAATCATAAGTACCTAAAGTTTTAAGGAAATGTTTTATGAAATAGGTGGGTCATCTACCTACAACTAAATGATGTTAAAATGGACTTTGTTGCGACAAATAACACATTGTTTTTTTTTTTAATATTGAATTGGTAAAAATACACACAAATAAAGAACTAAATACAGAACTTTCACAGTTATTAGGCCTTGTGGGGCCTACCTTCATCTTGTTTTTTTTTTTTTTGACAATCCAAAAGTACCTACCTGTAATGGTATATTTGAATTAAATGCTTTGAGTTTGAATTTAATAAGTATTACTACAAAGTAGGAAATAATACTTATTAGTAATTACAAATAAAAAAACTATGTATTCCTTCATAATTTTTATTTCCATAAATAAAAACCGTCGGTACAAAGTCTTAGATCTACAATAAATAGTTAATTCAATAAATATCACTGAACAGGAATGCTTAAGTACAATATTACGTACAAATGTGACTATTTACACAATGGAATGTATATAGTTAGTTACTAACCGTCTAGTAAATACATAAGAACATTAATTAAGGTTAATACTGATTTTATTAACAACTTAGCTAAATATTTATATTTCAAGAAAATTACACATTATCTACGCGATTAAAAATATACAGTTTGAACTTAGGACGACTGGCATAAAACGTGGACTATGCAATATGATTCTGTTAATTACTATTTTAATAATTTGTGAAAATGTGCTATGTACAATACAAGTTGTAAGTAGGTAATTATTTGACAGACTGACCTTTCAAGATGTAATAAGCACATAATATAAAATTTGAAAATAATAATTAATTGTGGATAATTGTTATGAACAACTTTTACAGCGACAAAATACATAAAATTGCGAAAAAAAACTCACTTGCTTCATACATTTTTGTTCGCATAACTCGACAAAACACAGAGAACAGAAAATTTTCAGTGACAGAAGTTGTTCATATTGAGTACACAATGATGTCGATTCTGTTGTGCACTAACTAAACTTAATTTAGGCTATTGCTATATTTTACTAAAAGGCAGTGCGAGAAAAGGACGGCTATAGCTATGAACTAAGTTAGAGATGTCAAACTAGTTTATGCCTTGCGCTTCACCGTATTTTTAGTCGACATGTTTTTAAGTGCACCCTTCATTTGTATTGAAATACTAGTTCCAATTAAATTTGACAGCTCTAAATTCTGTCCGTCTCTTTTACTACAGAGAACAAGATAGCAATAGCCTAAATCAAGTTTAGTTTGTGCACAACAGAATCGACACCAGTATGACGTCTTAGGAGATTTTCAGATACTTATATCAATTAATTTCACCTTGTAAATAGCTCTTAAATCTTTTTTCACCGTCTCAGATTTTAGTTCTTGCCACCATTTCAACTTCTATCGCCATGCATAATTACAGTGTACAATTTAAATAAAAAGGAATGTGTACTCTAGAAATTGCAGATTGACACGATTGATTGATTTATGGCAAACCCCTTCGGGTGATGCAGGTGTCTGTAAACAGTAATAATTTCTACGAACTCCGCCATTTGTATAACTTGTAATTTGCCCTTAAAATTAAATTATTAAAAATAATATCATTATTTGGTTACTCGTATTTGCAGTGATACCTAAATAAATTGAAATATTTACCTACTAATGGAATGTACAGAGGAATGTAAATTGATATATTGAGGAATTATATTAATATGTAGAAGAATACATAGGTAGGTACGAGATGTGTAGCTCATATACATGACAAAACAACTCTTCGACTGTGGTCTGCGGCATAAGCGGTAGCGTAGCGGTGCAACAAGCGCCAGTGGGCAAGTTATTTCTCACCTCGTTTCACCATTGACGCTGTATTTGAGACCGCTCTAATAGAGGACCAGCAACCGATTCAATCCCTTCTCTATAAACACCGCCCAATCTCGGCTTTACCACGATCGTCATTTGTTCGGATAACCCGAAGGCGCTCTCTTTCGGAGCGATCACGCGTTCGGGTTCTCCGAACAAAATGAACGCAACCGCCGAATGTTTAGGACGCAGCCCAAACCTCTGATCTCTCAAAAACTACTTACAAATGGCGACCCACTTATCATCGCGACACCTCTCACAGTCGACTCGGCAGCACCAGTGGAAGGTGCAGTTGCATGGCTTGATGCTGGACTTCCTGATGAGGGCATGTCCTCGCCCGCAGCAGAGCAGGTCGCAGGAGCCTGTCCTGGACGTCCGACCGATGCGGCAGACGCGACCTGATGTGCCTGCGGAGTCGGTGCGAGGGTCCACCTCGCAGAAACTTGGTGATCTACAAAAAGGAATTTAGTTGAATGAGTGTGGCCAAGTGATTGTAAATGTTAACCGGTTTCAGTGAAACACTACAGCCCTTACGTTAAATGTAACGGTGCTTGAGGGACTTACTCTGCAGTTCTGCACACCGTGACAGCAATCAGTGAGAAAACAACTGAGCTCTCGCGAAATACCACCAGTTCACCACACCGTTTCCACACCAGGCGTTTAGCTTTAAAGTCTTTTGCATCTAGGCAACGCGGGTTGTGTTCTTAATTTACCAACAAGGCCGCAGTTGTTCAATTTATTTCACTTTTTCCGTAATCTGTGAAGTCTATACTTTCCTCTAGCACTCATTTAAGGACCTCTGTTTAAATGTTTGAACCATTTTTGTTTAACTTACCTTTCGAAGAATAACAGGCTGGTTTTAGGAGCTGGTCGTGCTTTCCCTCGCCTCCTGCCTCTGGGTCGACCTCGTAGTACAGTGGGACTGTTGTTGAGTTCTTCTTGAGCCACCAATAGTGCCTACAGACATAGAAGAACATAGTATTGAAACAACAAGTTGAGAAATTGTTCTATTGAACGTTTTTGCCAAAACTACCATAAGTACCTATTACACTCTTATAAAATTTTGATGTTGGCAAGAAAGATCATTCTGTCTCCGCACAAAAGGCACCTCTTCTTTACAATGATGGATGTTTAACCAGTAGATATCCTATTGTTGTCAATGACTATTCCGACGATCTTCAGAAAGGTCAAGTGCGCAGTATACTTGTAACCAGCGTGAATAAACATAAACGAAACAAATGAGTGTGTAAGGATTGCTGTAGTTGGTTCGCTGTAGACTCTGCCTGCCGAGTTGTCCATATGGGCAAAAGACCTGAGTTATGAATGTGTGCAAGATTATTCTGAAGTCCTGCAGGTGTAGTGGCTGTGATATTCTAAAGTTCTACTTTTACTGCTAAATATCCAGGATTATAGTTACCTTTCTATACTGTCGTTTGATGGTAGACGCGACTGCCCTGAAGTCAGGTGTAGCTCTCCAGCATGTCCTCAGCTGACAGCTGCCTGACAACCCGTGACATTTGCAGCGTACCTCCATGTGAGATGATAGTATCTGGAAAAAATATAGCAAGAGACGACATAAATATTGTGGAAATCATGTGTAGATCATCATCATATCATAATAGCCCGTAATCCCCCAAATTTTGTTATAGGCCTCCCCTTTTTTCTGCCACACTTCCCGGTTCTGTGCGTCATTTATCTAGGTGTTTTCCGTGACTTTGACGATGTCGTCAAACCGGACGGCCATGGGTTTCTTTGGCCTAACCTTGGCCACCAACTCTGTCAAAGCCTTGCTCCATCTGCCATCTCCGCGTCAAGCCAGAAGTCCTGCCCAGGCCTTCCGGCATATGTGCATGTGTAGGTACTTCATTAACTTTCTTAGCTTATCTATTTTTCTAAACAGTAGTTACCGCGATAACAGTTAAAGGTTCTGAGGAAGAGTTTACGTCTGAAATTACATGAACACAACGGAAGGTTGAAGCTTGAGTGGTAGCAAATGTATACATTAAATCTACACCTGTGCGTTAGAGTGCTTAAAGTTCTAAATTATTAAACGATATCGTACGTAACTCTCCAACGCCGATCACCAGAACCAAAACCAAAATTCCACCACCATATTAAGTACAAGAAAGAAACGGCCAATACAAAAAGCGCCTTAACATCAACGAAAAAATCAATCTCATTCCTCACATATCTCGAACAAAATTACCCTCACACAATCAGCTGAACAACAGACTATTCGCAACCGAACGCAAAAAAACCAGAAACAATAATATTATGATACGAAACCGCTCTCCCATCGCGTGGAATCGTAAGGTCTGTTGTCTCTATACGTGACCGCATCGACACTCCGCTGATTGTGCCACCCACCGCTAGCTTTACATTTACATAATTAAACGCCTTGCTGCAATCAAACTGACGTCTTAATTTCGCCAGAGCCGCCGGCCGAACAATTTCCCAAATTGAGTCGGAGCAAAAATTCAAATAAATCGGCATCCTCCACGCCCCTTCGAACCCCGGACCTTAATAGCGTGGTATTAAGAGCGTTCGCGATAGAATTCGCCACCCAAGACGTTTGTAATACGTTGTAATGAAGCCGGAATATTAAAAATGGTTCCAAACCGCTTATTATGTTCTCACCTCGACGGGGCGGCGGACTCGTGAAATACGGCCGGCTAATACGGAGCCCCGGGCCTCTCAGGCCTCCGCCACTACCAATAGTTCCTAATTGTGGCGCTATATGCAACACGGCTCAATTCAGTTTTATAGCGCTTGATCACGACTTGATACGTGATGGGGAATCTTAATGTTTGCTTCTTTAGAACCTGTTTAGCTCAGCCTAATACAGATATGATCTTGGAAGAATCTTAATATGATTTGCTTCTAAATACAGATCTTCAGTCGGTAAAGGAGGCTTTCTGAAGTATTATCTGCTAAACAGTAATCTATTAGGTTGGTTGCATAACACACATGACAGAACGTTTCAACAAGAGTGGTCCCAACAACACGACCGTTTGATTTAATTATAACTCTGTTTAATGCCATGAAATCATGAGAATGCTTTTAATCATGTATTTTACCCACACACGTCCATTAATAACTCTATAAATCATTTGATTTAAGTACTAAAATAAGCAGCACTTCTGAGAAGTTCTCAGTGCTTAATTAAACACCGGGAGCATCGAAGGACTCAATCATCATGTACCTATCATCAATCTAAATTAACGTTAAGCACTATAGTTGATTTATTTACTTAATGACGACTGAGAGCCCTTAAGTGCAGACTAAACATGTTATCATTAAAGTGCTGTTAAAATATTATAGTTTATTTATGTGCTGCGTATGCTCTGCCGAGAAGTGGCTCATTAACGTTCGGTTTGATATCTGAGAATATTGAAATTGCTGGGAAATATTATGAAATTGCAAAAAAAAAGAAAAAAACAATTGGTTGTTTGTTTTTTTTGCTAGAGGAGGTGGCAGAACGTGAGAGGGAGAGAACCTCACGTCCCGGCCGCCGCGGGAGACGCTCCGGGCGTCGAGGGCCACGGGGTAGCTCCCGGCCACCGTAGGCGCGGGCCTGTGGACGGAGAGCTATGAGCTAGCTCGCCGTCCGCGTCCGTCCGTCTCATGACGACAGGCCGTGTCGACGGCGTGTTCGTGTTCCACGCGCGCCTCAAAGAGTCAGGAAATGGAAGAGGTCCGCAAGGGCCGATGCCTGCCGGGGCTACGGGACTGTTCGAAAGAGATACCGTGGCCCCGGAACGCAAAGGGCGATGAAGGAACATGGATGGGTTTTAGTCAGTAAAAGTCTTAACACTCACTCCCAGAGCGGGAGAGTCATTTGATGATTTCCCATCCGAAAAAAATAATAAAGGTCTTTCGTGATTACTTTGCCTTTTATAATGAGTTAATAATTCATCATCTTCCTGCCTTGTTCCATTCTACTCGGGGTCCGCGCAACACGTTTTCTTCTCCCACTCTCCCCAGTCAGACGTCACGGCATCATTTACTCCTTTCTCTTTCATATCATTCCTCACACAATCCACCCATCTTGTCTTTAGCATTCCTATCCCTCTCCATCCATCAACATTCATCCCTTTTTTAGTCACATGCATTTGCGTAGACAATTAGAATGAGTTAATAATTGTTTATTTAAAATAGATGCCAAAGTAAGTTCAAGTTTAGGTCTGGATCGAAACAACTAATTCAGGGGAAGCCAAAATGCCAAACTGATACACTGATTCTAGTAGAATAACCGTCTCTTTCCTGAGAAAATCCGTATTTCTGGATTAAAAAAAAAAAATTGCAAATTTTATCAAATCCGAAGATATCCCGACGAACCTCACTCGTAGTACCTACGTTACATTCACGGGGAGGAGCCCTGTCTTGTGTCCCAGCAAACATTAAAGGCTGATCTGGCTGATTATGCTTATGCATAAGTTATGCTTTATTATTCCCTTCTCTGCTTTATAAAATACATCTTTATTCATGTATAAATACACTTCTAAAAAGCCCAAGCGAAGAATTGCCAAACTTAAATGGCAGTGGGCAGGGCACATTGCTCGCAGAACGGATGGCCGACGGGGCC
The DNA here is from genome assembly GCA_905147715.2 of Xestia xanthographa. NCBI lineage: Eukaryota > Metazoa > Arthropoda > Insecta > Lepidoptera > Noctuidae > Xestia > Xestia xanthographa. The sequence continues at coordinate 22,168,059 of LR990655.1, forward strand.
AAAAAGTTCTGGAGTGGCCATTGCGTACCAGAAGACGATGCGTTGGAAGACCTCCTACTAGGTGAACCGATGACCTGGTGAAGGTTGCGGGAATCCGTTGGATGCAAGTCGCACGGGACCGGTCAATGTGATGGCGACACTTGGGGGCCTATGTTCAACAATTTTAATTCCCTTAAAGTCAGGCGTGCTGTTGGCCAACTTACAATTGCGTATAAAATTATACATGGTTATACCAACGCCTCGGAATTACATGCTGAGCTGTGTCAATTATTTGTTCCAAATAATTATATTCGCTCTAGGAAACATAAATTGTTTAATGTTCCATTTAGTCGCACTGTAGCTCGATCCACTTCGCCTGTACCACGTATGCTTACGAACCTCAACGCTCTCGTGGAGACCAACCCTGGATTGGACTTGTTTGCTGATGAATGGAAGACGATATTGTTGGAATGTTTGTGCTTCTGCGAGAAGACCGAGTAAAAGGATTAGGTATTTAATTTAGTGTTAATGGTTTTAAATACTGTACTAAATAAATAAATAATAAATAATAACAGTGGACATCTTTCGGCTGAAATGAATGAATGAATGAACTCTTCTAATCATATCAAATGCCGATGCAGATGTACATGCAGATCTTGCTACAGCCCTTTAATTAAAGAAGCGTCGTCGTACTTATCGATAAACAACTAATAGCCAGACATTTCGTTAACATTGTGAAATGTGATTCACAACATAATCTCGCTGCCGATTAACAGTCTAACGCTAATAGGTTTAAGATGACCGTGGTTAATCTGACGGGCAAATTAACCATTAGTTAAACCGCACACGGAGAAGCTGCTTCTAACTTCTGGTAGGGCTGTCGAAGAAGAGAAGATTTGAGGATTTGGGATGAGTGTTACTTTGTGCTAATTTTTATTAATTCCTTAAGACTGAGGGAATTATAAGGCGCTTTATGTGCAAACAGTAAACGTTTAGATTCAAGCAATGTTAATTTGCGCTATAACAATGACAGTGTTGTGTATTTTCGTTAACTTAGAATAAAAACCGGCCAAGTGCGAGTCGGACTCACACACGAAGGGTTCCGTACCATTGACTATATTTAGTATTTGTTGTTATAGCGGCAACAGAAATACATCATCTGTGAAAATTTCAACTGTCTAGCTGTCACGGTTCATGAGATACAGCCTGGTGACAGACAGACGGACAGACAGCGAAGTCTTAGTAATAGGGTTCCGTTTTTACCCTTTGGGTACGGAACCCTAAAAATGATCTTTTCATAAAGGAAAAATGATGATATTGGTACTGATTGCATCTAAGATCGCAAGCGGTTGGTAAAAGTCTGGAGTTGCAGCAGTTTTGAAACCAAAAATTAGCTACATGTTTGAGAGAATTAGGCCGATTATTAACTTAATTATTTGCAATGAAGTGAGTCTTTTAACAGAGAGTAGCAGCAAAAGCCGACAAACCATCAATAGGGTAGATGACACCATAAAACACTAATTCCAAGTCACCAATCTCTAAAAAAACACTTTATTTTGGGCCTGAAAACCCGATTTATTCTCAATTAATTGCCAAATTGGATTTTTAGTTGCTTTGAAATCAATAAATAGTTGAGTCATTGAGTTGACTAAACAGTGACGTCACAGTTTGCTATTGCCATACAAAATCTATGAGAGAACCGCGTTTTGACAGCTCTTAAAATGTACCTCAATTGTTGGTGTGGTCATCTACTCCATTTCAAACGAAAATTTGAAATTTTGGTAACCCTAACAGAAGTAAAGTTGGAATTTGTGACGGACTCACGTAAACTTGTTCCAAACCGAGACATATTATATATTATTATGTTTATTTAGTTATTCACTAGTCTGGAACAAACGCATTAATATTGCTTCTAATTTGGTGATAGGTGAATATGTCTCATGTTTTTCTATTAGATACAAAAAAATAATGAATAGGGTAAACGCCGTTCGAAGGGATTTGACAAAAATGACAATCAATAAGCGATAATGACAACGAAATTGTCGAAAATCAGCTGACGTAAGCTTCGGAAAAGCCAATGATTGACATAGGCTTTTCCGTAGCGTATGCTGTTGAAATTTTTAGAAATACGAGGAATTGTCATATGCTCTCAGAATTTGGTCCGACCGGGTCCTTAACAACTGAAAACACATAACACTATAGTCTGCGCCAAATAAGTAGGAAATAAAGGTCATTAACCCGCATACATTTATTTATTTATTTAACACTTCAAGCACAAAGTACCTACAGAGGCGGACTTAATGCCATAGACATTTTCTACCAGTCAACCTTTAGGTGATACAGAGACAAGCAGATTATTGAGATTTATTCAAATAGGTACATAATTCTGAAAACAGAAATAATGACATAAACTTGTCCCGAAACGACCTTTATGATGATCCTTGACTTTTTCTAGTAATAAAAAAGAATTCATAACGTATTGTCGGGGTACCTACGCAGAGAAATTAAGGAAAGAGCAATGACCTTTAATTCCTACTTATCTGGCGGAGACTATAGCTAAAAAATATTGTAACCTCCTCGGCCCTGCTTCATAACGAGTACCCACCATCGCAGGAACTTCCAATTTACTATCCATTACGAATATGTTCATCACGAGCAAAAAAAACCAATTCAAACAATGATTAAGCAAACTCACGTCAATTCCAATTCATCTTACGTAACAATAACCCAAATTTTTTTAACAAAGCCATGTTTTAAATCGACATTCGTCTCATCGAAACAACGAAATATTAACTTATCTTATAGATTTTTTATAACGTAATTATCACCTCGGCTCTAATGTGGTACCTAATTTCTTGTGTGGGTCGAAGCGAGATCTTTTATAGATCCCGCTGAGGGGCCTTGGGAACTGCCTATTACACCGGGGTGTATCTATTGGCGTTTTTAATGTTACGTTCGGTAAAATGGCGTCGATGTTCGTCAACGACGTGACCCAAGGCTGTTTCAGAGATTTGTCAGTTTCTAAAATTTTATTTTTAAAGTTTTTCATTATTTTCAGATTTTTTGCATCCGGTTTTAGCGTTAATCAATTCGTTAAGAATAGTGCTAAATCGGTCTCTAACAAGTAGTAGGTACTAGAATCGTAATAGCACTTAATCTAAATTACCAGAACCGATTACCTTCTACGGAATATCTATAAACGATACAAAACTAGCTAAGATTAATTGTTATGTATAAATTATGATAATTTTCTATAGACAATGCAAGTATCCAGGCACCTTGTTAATAGCATTCGCTTTATTTTGCCTTCATTTAGAATCAAGACCAGAGCAAAAAGGCCAACATATCGAACAATCACTTTTGAAAAATGAACTTTACGTTTAAAAGTCACAGCTGGCTACATAAACCTCTGCAGCTGGCCAAAACACCTGTTTTAAAACGGTGTGAGCACCTCCGACTTTATTTTGACATTAATAAAAATATCATCACGGGGGTTATTATAAGCGAGCGTGTCTAACAGATCTCTCTGGGAGGCTGTTAATTATGAGGCCACAAAACAAAATGTCGGATCCCTGCGGAACAATGGTCAAGTGTGGTCCGGACCACCGGGTTCGCTCTCACCTTAATGGTTCAATTTACCTTCACGGCTTGATGCGTAATATGTAATATTAAATATTTGATGTATATGGACAAAAAGTGGGTGAGCGTGGTTGCAATGCAATTGATGGGTTTTTCTTTGGATTGCTTCAGGTGGGTGGAAGTAGTGACTAGTAGAGATTGTTGCGAAAAAACAGGGTAGACCAGGTAATATTGGAGCTTAGTGCTTAGTAAGTTAGCTTATCTTTCGAATTTACTGTTTGTGCATTTGGTGTTTACCTATTAATTTTAAGAATGAATTATGTCGCTGTTTTGTATCCAGTGTGAACAATTGTTGGTAGACCTATAAATAATAATATCGCCAAGTCTAGCTCCGACTAAATATGAACAGGATAGATTAACTTAAAGATTTCGGTGGCTTATGTCAGTTTTAAATATTTTTCAATTTTTTATCATCCATAATGCTGTAACGTCAGTTTGTCTAGGCCTCTGAGGCCTCAGGTTTGTAAAGATATAATTTATTTTCTCAATAAATAATAATAATGACCATTAAATTGTACTAAAACTAGTAGTAAACAATGAGATGTTAATGAGACGGAAAGATGTGGCGCCGATAAAAATTAATTCTCCAACATTTAATATTTTTACGAGATGTTGTGGAAGATTTTAGTAATGGCAACATTGTAATAGTCGTTATATTTAAAGATCAACCCGATCGTTTGAACATTAATGTCATCAAACTATGTATATAGTTGTAAATTACTTTTTCTCAAAAATGGTATGTAATGTTGCCATAACATCTCTAAAAAGTATCCAGAAAATTAACTCTACCGGAGACTTATTCACAACTGTCCAGTAAGAAGCGAGATTTTAAATTTGGAATCTACAACTGTCCAGTAAGTAAGTATGTAATTTACTTACTGGACAGTAGGTCATCCTCTTTGGATCTGCTTAGAAAAGGCTCCCAATATATATCTATCTCTCTTTTTGGTATGACATTTTATGAGATACATATATCATTGACTTGAGAAGTATATCTCTATGACAATGACATATATTACAGCCATTTTATAGTCTGTGACACATAACGCGACGCAGAAAAAGTATGCGTTGCGTTTTGTACTTAGTAATGTGCTAGAAATATAGTGTGGGATTTTATGTTTGTATTTAGTCATTTCAGTTTATAAATCACGTTCGATTAAAACTTTCCATTCTAAAATTAACATGGAGTTTCAAAAACAATAATTTTCATTTTTTTACTAAAACATTCATGTAATGTAAAAATAGAACAATTTCCAAAACTAAACGCAAACTTTGTATTAAAAAAAACAACGACTGGCGGGATTTCACATTCAATTGCGACAATTGTGTTTAAACGAATTTGTTGTTTAACTTTCTTTCATTTTTGAGAAAAGTATTATACAAACCTCAACCAGTAAGAAAGCCATCCTGGCCTCGTATATAACCGGACCTCACCTGCGGTTCGGTCCGGTTAACTCATACTTGGCCAGGAAGGCTTACTTACTGGATTCTGCAGTAATGTACTATTAATTGCTACATAATGTTTCTAGCTACCAGTCTAAGTTTGAAAATGCTATTTTGTATGAAACTCAGGTTTAATAAAATACTTGCTTCCAGTTGATGTTATTTTCAAATCAACTTTATTCCGGTGTAAATTACGTTGATTTCAGAATAACTTTCATTATTGAAACAGCCGTAAAAGATTGATGTTGTACCTAGCGCAAATAAACTTTATGTGTTAAGCATAAAGTTTATTTTCAAATAACACATTTTTGTGAACAGATTTGGAAACTAAATCGCAAATACAGTAAAAGTATTTTAATGGTGGGTCATGGTCTTGAAAGATGATTCAATTATGATAATTGATATAATTAGTTTGTTGATTTGTATCCTAAGGATACTACTGATCTTTAGTTTATAGCGAAGTTAAGGTAATACGTTAAATACATGATTTTCAGCTGTATTTGAGGGATCGCTGAGTCAAATATTAATTATTTATTATACATACCTAGTCTCTTTTGTTTAAAATTAAACAAACTATGTTTTTGATAAAACTACTTGTATTGACCTAAGACTTTACAGCTTTGATTGATATTGTGCGATACTTATATAAAATTACTTTTGACGCGCGGAATTGATACAAAGATTTTGGAGGTTTCATACATTTTAGATTCTTTTGACATTTTACTGCGGATACAGTCCTCACAAAGATATTTTACCTCTGACTAGGTATCACTTTCAAGATAAGGTTTACGTAAACTTAAAACTGGCAGAGGTAAAATAATTTTGAAATAACTGTAGAGTATCGTATTATCTTACAGCATCTGGTTGATGAGGTCAATGATTGGTTGTTGGGGTTTCTGGTGGCCTTTGTATCCGGGATTCTTTTCCTTCAGCATGCCTTTAGGAGTATAAGAAACGAGGTGTAAATTTCCTCATCACTAATAGTAATTCAACTTAAGTGGCAGTGGGCAGGGCACATTGCTCGCAGAACAGATGGCCGATGGGGCCGAAAAGTTCTGGAGTAGCGACTGCGAACCGGAAGACGTTGCGTTGGAAGGCCTCCCACTATAGGTGGACCGATGACCTGGTGAAGGTTGCGGGAATCCGCTAGATGCGAGTCGCACGGGACCGGTCAATGTGGCAACACTTGGGGGAGGCCTATGTCCAGCAGTAGACGTCTTTCGGCTAAAATGATGATGATGATGATTGTGATTGTAATTTGAAGATCCTCCGACCAGACGGGTGTTATGTCTTCTGCCCGACGGTTGTAGTCTTTATCTCGCTGATAACTCATCGCGATGCAAGATTTCAGTCTTGTTTCATAGATGTCGCTAGCGTTGTTATGTTTGTCAACTTGATTATGTTCGCTATGCTTACCTGCCGGCGTAGAATGACCACCGTGTCCACCGTAGAAACGGGTTTCTTCGAAGAAAGAATCGACAAAATGACAGATTTCTTTTGTTCATCTGTCATTTTGTCGATTCTTCGTCGACAAAACCCGTTTCTTCGTTGGTCATTACTACGGGGGCTATTGTAATGTACTGAATCTTTTCATCATGATTTTCAATTAAAGCACTAGTCTGTAGGTTAATGAAAAACGTTGCATTCTTTTTGCTTTAATTAATACATTAATTCATATCGTTTTTGCTTCCCATTGCTCAATATTTATATGCCAGTGACAACTTCCATAATAGGTTACACAGTTTTTATGTTTCATTGTCAATAAAGATCATATCTGATTAACAACACTATGTCTCTTAGTCCGCGGCCATAAATTAAGAACAGTGTATATTCAGCCTTATTATCTCGCTATAAATGTCACTAGACTCCGGTGGGTCCGAAATAAATTAAATGGCCGTCTCCGACTATAATTAACAACTTTAAACGTATTACAAATTAAATAATTTGTACCTAAGCGTCGTGTTTGTATTAAAAAAAACGAATGTATGAACGTAAATTGTATTAAATCGTAAATCCCCTTAATAAGTAAGCACCCGACGTGGTATGCCGGTCTCATGTCAGATTTGGTTACGGACATTAATATAATATTATTAACCAACTTAATTTGGGTGACTAAAAAAATCTAACACCAATCTTGTTGTTTAAAACTTAAGGTACAATTTCCCGAAAATTAAGATTGTCGCATCTGCAAATGTGACTTTGTTGGGTAGTATTTAACGTTGGTTTGACATGTTTATTATTAGACGGAAGGGGCCTATTAAATTATTTGTAGTAATCCTGTACGGTAGGTCCCGGTATTTTGGTTCAACTGTCGGGCACTCGTGTCAGAATGCTTGTAGCATTAGCTGGTGGCCACAAATCTGGGCTTACGGCATGTTTAGGTGTCATTGAGGAAATTATAATGATACTCTATAAGGAGGTACGATGAATTGGAATGTTATGATACGACTGTGGGCTGGTATTTGCGGATGGTTTAAGAATTATGAGCAAGGATGTCTGATAAGTATGAGAATTGAAAAATGTTGTATGCTTGGGTAACAGTTTTCTATTAGTATTGTCTTATAATTTTCATTTTCTTTGTAAGCGGACATGGTCGTACACAAATAAGTATTCAGCTTCGGACTACGATTTCTTTTATTGATTTATGCAATTAATAAAATTTTCCTGCAATCGTGAATCATCATCTGCGTAGCCTTTTCCTAGGACTTCCAGTCTAAGCGGACGTAGCTGTATACCAGTATTTTACATGGAGCAACTGCATAACTCGCATAATCTTGCATAATGCCTTGCCTCCAATCATGAATGATTTCGGGAAAAAGCCAATCTAGATTAGGGACCACCCTAATCTGTATTGGATTTTTATCACCAGGTATGATGGTGAATTTCCATAGTACCAGTCTAGATTAGGGACCACCCTAATCAAGATTGGATTTTTACCACCAGATGGTGAATTTCCATTGTACCTAGATGTTAAAAAAATCCATGTTAATATTACTTTATAATTAAACTTTTGATAAAAATAGGTATATTAAATTGTTTTACAAATTGAGTTAATTAATTGTGCCACCATCAACACGTCGTCCACCATAATTTTCCCTTACCAACAAAACATGATGTGGCCTATAAAATTAAAAACAGAAAATTACATCACCTGAGAACATGTGCGTATAAACATAATCGATCGAGAACATAATACCATATACGACAAAGTTTATAGCACATAAAGCGGGGTGTGATCATACAAAACGGTTGGCCAATGCAATATAATACCATATTTTATAGGCATGTATCGCCATAACTGGGAGACCACCCACACAGTCGATTTACAAAAGCCACGCCCATTTACCGCTCTTCAATTTTGAAGAAATAATCTGGTGTTGGTTTGACGCCTTACCTTACTAATTTGGACACCTACGATATATTTTCGATTTGGATCGTGATCGGTTTCTATTCGATGTGCGAAGGGATGGGTGTAGTCGATTACTTGGTCTGGTTTTTATCGATACTTTTTTTTTTCTTACGTCTCTGAATTTAAGATAATAATTATGGTCATAGGTATACTTATTGGGTATGTGGTTATGATGCAACAGTAATGGTACAATTTAAAAGAGAAAAACGTTAAAAGCGCTTAACTACATTCGATTAAATATAAAGCCAAATCTGTCAGTGTCAAATAACCTTTTCATTTATGAATTTAAGTATATCTATTTTATAAACCCCTATCATTTTATGTTCTCCAATTTATTTCCGAAAAAATCCAACCAGGCTAATCCCAACCCATATTTATTGTTATTTCATCCCCGATGAATTGCATCGACGAAACGCACCGCAGCACACAATAGTCTTATTCGACTAATAAAACGTAGACACTTGAAGTGTTTTCATAAACGCAGGGACCACACACGTGGGTCATTAAATTATTAAAGCCTCACCCATTCAGACTCCAATTTGACATGAATAAATTGGGTGTTATTTTGACGTGTTTTCTTCATAATTTGTACACCTACATAATTTCGCTGTAGGGGTGCCGATGACGGATCGACTAGACGGTTCAATTACGTGACTTTTCGTCGATATTTTCGCAAGAAAAAGTATCGATACTGGAATAATGGCTGTAGATATCCATAGAATTTTTTCTTAAAAAAAAAAAAAACGAATATATAATTATTTAATCGATTGCTACGACTTAAAATTTCATCTAGGGCATGACCAAGATTTGAGGTAACTTGTCCTAGTAAACTGCCACAAAGGAATCGGTAAGTTGAAATACTTAATCGATTATTCGAGTAATGACTTCATCGGTATTCCTATTCAAATCGAATCGAAAATTGAAGGTTGCTTCGGAGGCTAATTTTAGGTTGTCACGTCGGCAAATTACACGTCACATGGTTGGTGGTATCATTACGGCAGCTTTATTTCAATAATTGAGTCATTTCGAGAGCTTATGTGACTTTTTATGATGAAAACATTTTGTAAGAGGCTTGGAATTACATATTTTATTGTGCCCAGGGATTTATGATACTTAAGTTCATGTGATACTTACGTAAGTTTTTTGCGGTCAGACCGAAATTGAAATGTTTTCGGACCTCTTCGAAGTATGACCTTTTTATACGTTCATGAGTGAAAAATATTTTGGCAAGTGCTTATGTTTATCTAGTCCAACAAACAAACAGCAGTCATATATCTTGGCTAGTTGATATTATACTAGGAAATATGCGAAAATTAGTCTGTCTGCTACGTCTGTATAGCTTTTCCACCAATTTGACAAAAAGCATAGCCGGTATTTTGATTTTGAAGTGGAAAATTATTATACTCGGCTTCTACATTGTAAATTTGAAGTGTTTACTTTGTAATACAATTTTTCTTTGTAAAAATATATAAAATGGATTTCACAGAGACGGCACTTACTTATGTAGATCGATTGTAATCTTTGGCATCAATTCTCAAATTGCTGGTTTAAAATAAATACACAATGGTGTCGTATCTTTTGTGCACAAACTAAACTTAATTTAGGTTGTTGCTATCTTTTACCAAAAAGGCAGTGCGAAAAAAGGACGGCTATAGCTATGAACTAAGTTAGAGATGTCAAACTAGTTTATGCCTTGCGCTTCATCGTGTTTTTAGTCGACATGTTTTTACGTGCACCCTTCATTTGTATGGAAGTATTAGTTCCAACGAAATTTGTCAGCTCTACATTACGTCCGTCTCGTTCTCGTTTTACTAGAGAGAAAAAGATAGCAATAGCCTAAATTAAGCTTAGTTTGTACACAACAGAAACGACACCAATGACAGCTGTAATAGTTCTATACATCAATCAAACTTTGAACAACATTTAAATCACGATAATTTCTTTGTTCGTCTAATATCTAATTTGTAATTCACCCTTACATCAAGGCACATGGTAGCTAACGAAGTAAATTGAAGTACCATCGTGTTGCTGCGGTGTCTTTTGTGTCCTCGCGTCTCGCTCTTGAATATGACATCAAAGATAATTTGAGAGATTTGTTTTTGTGTTCGCATGTGTTTTGTTTTAATGTTTACCCTGTACACAGATAATATAATACTCCCTGTAGTATAAGAAGTCGTTTTTACTCTACTACGGCGAAGTCAAAAGGAAGGGTTATGATTTTGTAATTAGCCGCGGCAGTAACACTCTCCGAGGAATAAAAGGAAATTCTCATTTCCTCTCATTCCCCGGATGAGGATACTGCCGCGCCCAGGGTGCACCGGCCCAGCAGCTGCTCTTCCTTCCAGACGTATCGACAGGGACCAGCAGCCGCCAGACACACGTGGCGAGAGAGAAAGAGAGTCAGCAAAAAGTAAGGGGTCCGTAAGGACCGATGCCTGCCGGGGTTGCGGGACTGTTAGAAAGAGATACCGTGGCCCCGGAACACAAAGGGCGATGAAGGAACATGGATGGGTTTTAGTCAGTAAAAGTCTGACACTCCCTCCTACTCCACCCAGAGCGGGAGGAGTCATCTGATGATTTCCCAACCGAAAAAAAAAGGCTTATGATTTTAGTAGGCCACATATGTTCTCGCCTGTGTCGCCTAAACTATTCATTGGACTTTGATGAGGTGTCAATCGATTCGTTATTATGACTCGGGTAACATAGGCTACATTTTAATCGACTTCAACAATAGGAAAACCCGATTTTACCTTGTAAACCCCGATTTTAATTAGAGCGTGATTTTTCGGGTAAGTAATATAATGATATAATTACAAAATCTCTAATATTTACAAGACATAACAACTGAATCTATAATTTTAATCGATATAGCGATCAGTTAAAAAAAATAAACATATCAGTTATAAACGATTGATATAATTTTAAAGTTACTAATTTTTATAAGCATAACCTACATTGAATATAAAATCGTTTGATATACCACTCAAAAGACATAAAACTTATTTAGCCTAATATGATAAAACGCATGGTTTTAATTTCCCTGTAAAAAACATGCAAACAAGCAAACACCATGCATGCAGCAGCCATGGAAACAAGCATACACCATACATACAGCATGCAAGCAAGCATGCAGCATGCAATCAAGCATGCAGAATGCAAGCAAGCATGCAACATGCAGCAGGCATGGTTTCTGTCACGGCTCCGGCGCTGCGGGGCTCCGCGCCTACGCGATTTTAAATAACACTCTAGGGATAGGGCAGACAAGACTACGTAGAGTCGGTTTTGCAGCGATTCGTTTCTGTCATGATTTTCGATTAAATAAACGTTATATCAATATTATATGTTTTAAACGATAGGCCTAATGATTTTAGATTAAATAAACGTTATATCCAATAACGTTATACGAAATAAGTTTAAATGTATTTAAATAATAATCAACTACAGTACTTTCTCAAGTTATTATGTCTTGTGACTGGGACTGTAGCTTTGTTTTTTTTTTGTATTTTTGACATTCAAAACTGCCATAATGGTCTAATTGAAATAAATGCTTTGAGTTTCGAGTTTGAGTTTGAAATGTTATATCTAAAGAAATTATATCAACAGTTGGTGTAACTCACGTTTATTATATCTTGTGAACGTTATTGAAATGAAAATATACCATATAACTTTATACGCTATGAGACGCACCCTGATTTTTCAGTAGTCGGTTTTTTTGTTGTAGTACTTATATATACGTATATATACCACAGAAATTCTTGTTATTAATCTGCATAGTCCTCATGTGAATTGAGTAAGATTATGTCTGGACTTCAAAAGAGACTATGACCTCTTAATTTGTTTCGGCTGTTTCTTCTCAGAGTAGTCAGGTACGAAACACCGGCCCCATCTAGTTTAAAAAAATAAAAAACCGGCCAAGAGCGTGTCGGGCCACGCTCAGTGTAGGGTTCCGTAGTTTCCCGTCCGTCACAATAAGTGTTCCCACTTATGAGTTTAAAGGTGGGTATCCATTATGTAAAAATGCTTGCATATACGAATATACTACAAACTTAGTCCAGAAATTATTTTGTACAACTTTTTGTCTGTTTTGTTGTTTCCATCAAGTTCAAAATAGAAAGAGAAAGTCCTTATAAAGTTCTACTTTCCAGATTTTTTTCATACTTTCTAAACTTATGGTTCAAAAGTTATAGGGGGGGGGACACATTGTTTTTTACTTTTGGAGCGATTATTTCCGTAATTATTGACATTATATTGGACTTGTTTGCTGATGAATGGAAGACGATATTGTTGGAATGTTTGTGGTTCTGCGAGAAGACCGAGTAAAAGGATTAGGTATTTAATTTAGTGTTAATGGTTTTAAATACTGTACTAAATAATAATAAATAAATAAATAAATTATCAAAAAATTATTTTAGGAAACCCCTATTCATTTTTAAATACCTTTACAACAATATATCACACGTTAGGGATGAAATTTAAAAAAAAATCACTTCCCACTTTACATATAGGGGGGCTACCCTAATAAAACATTTTTTTCCAATTTTTATTTTACCACTTTGTCGGCGTGATTGATATACATATTGGTACCAAATTTCAGCTTTCTAGTGCTAACGGTCACAGAGATTAAGTGAGGACGGACGGACAGACATGGCGAAACTATAAGGGTTCCTAGTTGACTACGGAACCCTAATAACGTGTAAAAGTGTTTGTAAAAACCTACTTGCGAAATAAACATCATTTATCATTTAATTAGATTTAAGCTTTTTTTATGTACAGTGTCGACCAAAAGTCGATAGGCAATCTCACAAAGCAATAGCTTGACGTTTAGTTTGACTTACGACCTTCTACTTTCAAGAAAATAGACATTGTCATCTACAAGTAAATGTAGTCCAAAATTTCAACATGGAAATATAAGTCAAGATGGCCTAGTGGTTAGGCGCGTCCACATCTAAGAGTGAATCAGTAAGTCGTGAGTTCAAATCTCACGTTGTTACTTTTAGACTTTTTGTAAGTGTTTACTCGATTGGAAGTAATGGGACAGATAAATATTCTCGCTTTGTTCACACATTTCATAAAGTTAGAAGAAGGTAGATCATAGAAAAATAAGTCAAGAATTTATATTTCTGTGAGGTAAACCTGAGTTTTATGAATATTTTACTTGATCGAAATGAACGTTGTCGTTTGGTTATGTTAAATTTGGTTAGTGACGTGTGGTTTAATAGATAGCGGTATTGTGTTGGTATTTCTCAAAATGCAGGAAAATATTGATATTGAGGCGAGGGCGACTAATATTATCGTGCTGCATAAAAGTGGTCTTAATAGAACACAAATATCTGAAGAAACCGGACTAATGTGAGTAATAAATTTATGAATTATTGTAACAAAGTTTTATTAAAAATTAAAGCCTACTTTGTTATTGTTTATTTATTTGGTGACTTAGGGATTAATAAATTGATTTTAAATCCATCATGAGGCATAAAAGATAAATAATTAGTGTTAATTATTGGATTTATAAACGCAGAGTGAATGATAACTTCAGTATTTTATTATAGCTGCCTAACATAATTTTTCTGTTTTTTGTTTTAGAGGAATACTGTGAGTCAGATCAAAAGGCCTTGCTAGTCGACAATGAAGTGGAAAGCCGTCGCTTATTATCGATGCGCAGCGACGACATAATATATGGTTGGCGAATAAGAAACAAATGGTTTCACACCTTTGAGACACTTTGTGGAATTATTTGACACCTCATCGCAAACTGTTCGCCGTGCCCTTCACGCTGGAGGCTTGTATCACGAAGACCAGCTAAGAAGCCCTTCCTGACAGAAAGAGTTATAGAAGAACGATTACGTTTCGCACGGGATTATTTAGATTTTTACTGGAATACTACCATGAGAAGACTCAAAAAACTGACTTTTTAAATAAAGTCAAAAGGGTAGGCTTCATTTATGGCGCAAGAATAACACTCTACTGGTCTGACAAAAACATAATCCCTAATACAGACTCATGTCGAATTATGGTTAATATGTGGGGATCATGTGGGGATGGATAGCCAGGAGAACTGGCTTTTATTCCTCCACGCGCCAACAGTTCTACTTAATTATGTAGAAGTATTAGAAGATGTCATGCTTCAAAATTAATCCCTAGATGCTTTAGTTTTAATTAGATGTGTAACAAAATATTTAGTGAATATTAACTTATCCGTAATTATATTAATGATCTTAAATTGAGGTTTAGTTTCAATCTTCTTTTCTTCGGGAAAATGAACACTTAAACTATAACCTCAATACGAGTTACATTTATTGTGACGTCACAAAAAAATGTATTCATAAAGTCTAAATTATTTATATTAGTTTTCAATAAACTCTGCTGATTACCGATACCTATAATAAGTGGGTATCAACTATATGTTATATTTGTGTGATTAGAATATCCTTTCCTTGTTACTTAAGTATGTTATTATGAATTGAAAGTAAGTGGGTATACCGTATACAATAAAAAATCTTATGATCGGTTACAAGAGAACTTTTTTACATCTAGGTAGGAATGTGACGTTACAATAATCATGAAAGTTTGTTAATTTTATAAATAAATAAAACGAATAAACATTCTTGTTACCATTCACCACGACTTTTTTATTTCCACCTTCCAACACCGAACAGCTAAAATAATAAATAAATTGTTGAATAATAATACTGTTTTTTTTACTAATATTTAACTTATTCTTATAAAAAATAAATAATGAACCAATAACTAATGTTACCAAGAAACAAAAACCCCACACGTTGTTAACAGGATTTGAACTCGGATCTCTTTGATCGTGAATCCTACTGATTACCCCAACAGCTATCAACACATGGTCAATAGATGTGAATTTTAACTATCCAATGGTAAGTACAGGTCGCTACACAAATAAGGTTTGCTGCGTGTATAATAAAAGAAACGTAAATATATATTCTTATGTTTCGTGGAGTGTGACGCGCGACATGCGATTGGGCGAACTCTGTGGCTGTGGTGTGCGTACTGTATTGAGACCACTTACACATATAGACGCACGGACGCTCGACCGCGCGTTCACAGCAATACAATCCTTAGCGTGCCTCACCACTTATACACGCTTACTGTACCTATTGTTGAAATAAGTCATCTGCGTTTGCATATTTTTATGAACAGTTACGTATCTAATTGTTATAATGATTATATCTATCAGAGTTTAACTCTTCCCTAGATCCTTAGAGAAAGTGGTTAGGTGAGCGGCAATCACTAGCAGATTTAATAATTCTCATGAGGATTTGCCTCAACGGTTTACAGGTTTTGCAAAATCCACATCCAGCCTGGGAATCATACGACGAAGAAGAAGAATAAGAAGTAAGTACATATATCACTATCACTACATATTATAAAACAAAGTCGCCCGCCGCGTCTGTCCCTATGTATGCTTAGATCTTTAAAACTACTCAACGGATTTTGATGCGGGTTTTTTAATAGATAGAGTGATTCAAGAGGAAGGTTTTAGTATATAACTAGCTGACCCGCGCAACTTCGTCTGCGTCACATAGTATAGCTTTTAATATGTCATTTTGTGCATTCAATTACGAACAAAAACCTTTTAAAATCAATATTGCTTACCTCCCATAACATACAGCGTGATAATATGTAGCCTAAAGCCTTCCTTGGTTTACAAAAAACTTTTTTGCTGAATTTCAATTCAATCTATCCAGCAGTTTTCGCGTGAAGCCGTACAGTCACGAGCACCAATATGTATACGAGAAATAACGATTGTAACTTGGAGATAGGATCTTTTCCATAAAAATATGAGTCCCAGAATACTACGTTCGTAACAACATGAATTTCAATCAGAACAGTACGAGAAAAACACTTTTAAAAGTTGTTAAGTGTTTACATATTGGTGTTCGTAACTGTACCATACACACAGTCAAAAATTCTAAAAAGTCACTTTTTGTCATCAGTTACGTTTTTCTAACAAAAGCCACTTATTTTTTCTTGAAAATTCTCAATGTACAGTTTTTCCTTTGTTACTGTTTTATTATATAATAATAATATTTAGAAAATAGAAATATAGAATATAAATTTTCGGGCGGGGAAGCCGTGGGCATCAGCTAGTTCCTAATAAACCAATCTAATTCCAAAAAATAATCAGTAAGTGCAAAAACTCACCGATCTCCCCGCATTGTTATTATGAACATTGATCTTCGACTGCAAATCATCCACCTGCTCCCTCACATCAAGAAACTTCTTCGAAAACTCGATCCCATAGGCGAGGTTATGTGAGCAGCCGCTCCACTCCCATTTGTTAACCTTCGCCCTGCCGCGGGGGTCGTGGGAGGCCCGGTAGCCCAGGGGGTCACAGCCGCAGGAGATCAGGCGGCCTTGGGCGCATGCGCGGGCCACTGTGTGGGCCACCCCTGCCGCCGTTAGCGCGTAGAGGAAGGAGGATTCGCGGAAACCTGTAGAAGGAAAATGGTGGTTAATACTTATACATAACATAACATAATTAAGCCTTTAATTCTTGAAGGGTTAGGCAGAGGTGTAGGTACCTAATGTATCGTTCATCAATTCGCCGCTAGAGGCGTTCGTGTAGAGTAAGGTCTTCCAAAATGTCAGATGTCATACAGTGTTCGCGCGCGCTTTAGCGCGAGCTTTTTTATCACGTATTTATATATTAGTAAACGATTGTGTTCTAGACTGAGCCATTCCTGATTAATATTATGACTTAAAGATTTTAAGTAGTAACTTAGGATCTTATTTGTTAGTACTTGGAGGTAGAATGATTTTTAAATGTTTCATGTTTGCAAATTTTAGGGAGAATATTATAAATATGTGTCTGAAGTTTACACTATGTTGTTATACGTAATAAAATAAACTTTCTATGACGTTATTGATACTTTAAAGTATAAAATAGAATTATCGACAAGACCTTACTCGACAGTGGCGCCATCTGGTGGGCTAAAAACGATAGCATCCATTAAAGTACCTACACCCACGTTTCTCCAGTTATGTTTAAGTACAATGGAATAGGGGGCGAGCCTATTGCCATCAACTGGGCACAAATCCAGACTACATTGCTGCTACTGAGAAGTTCGTAATAGAAAAACCCAACAACAATTTTCCAGACCCGGGAATCGAACCCAGAAAGTTATGCGCAGCTGCCTCTCGATAGTAACCACTAGAACAAAGAGGCGACGTGATAGTGGTTAGTTTACATAACAAAATATGTAATCATCTTTTATCATTCCCACGGCTGGGACACGGGCCTCCTGTTTGTGAGAGAGAGTGGCTCGTAATCCACTATGCAAGCCCACTGTGGGTTGCAAGATGTCACATGTATTTTAAAAAGACAGAGGGCAAAAATGTATAGGAGTTGGTCCAAGCGTCGCCAAGGATGAATAATCTCATATACGAAAGGGAAAAATTACTCGATGATGATGATGTTGTATAATGAAATGACGATCACAAGAACGAAGTTATGATTTTCAACTATAAATACCAAAGAAAAACTATAATAATATTGACAACTAGCTGACCCGCGCAACTTCGTCTGCGTCACATAAAAGAGAGAGAGCTCAACCTTAAAAGATAGACATAATTATAATGTAATGCATGGAAATCATGATATTTAAATGACACATTTTTAGTCATTAGTACCATTTTAGTTCAACAGATGTCGCTGGATGTATGCATCTTACATTTGATGATTAGTTCTTCTAGAACACTTTAAATTCATATATCTTTTGATAGAATTAACCGATTACGAAGAAACAAAAACTAAATAATACCTCAAGATACACTCAATTTTGATGTATAAAAGTTGTCCATTGGTTGCGTAAATTTTGCGTGATGCTTGATCATCGAAACAGACAAACAGATAAACAGACAAACAGACAAAAATTACAAAAATGCTGGAAATGTGTTCTGTTGCTTATCCTCTATCACCTTGGCAATTTTTTTTCAAAATATTTTCGATGTACAAAAACGATTTTTCTACAGATTTATTATATGTATAGATATAGATGAAACAAAATAATAAAAATCAGTACTAACTACTAAAGACAAATATAAGCTACTAGCTGACGTCCCGCGGTTTCACCCGCGTAGTTTCCGTTCCCGTGGGAGTACGGGAATAAAATATAGCTTAAAGCACTCACGAATAATGTAGCTTTCTACCAGTGAAACAATTTTTCAAATTGGTTCATTACTTCCGGAGATTACCCCCTACGTACAAACTTCATCATCATCATCATCATCAGCCTATTAATGTTCCCACTGCTGGGACACAGGCCTCCTCTCTATGAGAGGGAATGGGCTATAATCCACCACGCAGGCCCAGTGCGGATTGGTAGATGTCACATGTCTTCGAATTTTTGGTTCTAGGACATGCCGGTTTCCTCACGATGTTTTCCTTCACCGTTTTGAGAGCAGCGGTGATGAAATAAATTACACAAAGTAATGCGCCTGCCTGGGTTCTAACCCACGACTTACTGTTCGTAAGTCGGGGCCGCCACCACTGGGCCACCGCTGCTCGTACAAACTTACAAACATACAAACTTACAAACAAATGTTACCTCTTTATAATAATTATTAGATATAGATATATATATAGATTATACCTAGATATTTTCTTGAAATGTCTCGGACAGATTTTGATACCTGTCTGCTTGTTTGAACAGTACGGTTGAACAAGCTATTTGATTTACATTTTACAATTATTGTATTTTGTTGGTAAAACTGTAAAAAAAATAGCTTGTTCGACCGTACATTGTACCCTTTCATTTGGTATATGATTTCATCATTCATTGGCGACGCTTGGACCACATTTGCCAACTATCTTTTTAATTTAATTTATTCATTTCAGATTAAAACGATCCATAATGGTTAGTAACAATGTGAACTTATAAACTATGTTAGTAGGGTTACAAAAATACAATCACAAACCACATTGAAAAAAAAATACATTTACAACATAATTATTATTCACGTTTATTTGACTGTCCCTACCACAATGCTCACCCAGTGCGAGTGTATTGGACACTGATATTTATCAGAAATGACCCTCAGAATGCCGTTGATGCTGCCGCGTACTCTGCCTAATAGTGACGACACACGCTTGCGTCTTATTGCATAGAAGTCGTCAGTACGCGCTTCAGCAAACATCGCGGAAGCACTGCAGAACCGTGGCAACTGCAACAACATTCTGGGGGTCTAAAATGGCCGCTTTAGCAGAATCGTTTTGTGAATCACGTTAAAAATATAAAATTCTTAAAATGGACTTTATAGTTATTGACATAAAGTCCATTTTAATAATTTAAATTTTTTAACGTGATTCATGCTAAGATTCTGCGTAGATTCTGCCATAGCGGCCATTTTAGACCCGCTGAAGACATTATTGTATTGCACCCGCAGCATTATTGTATTTTTGGTTCTAGGACATGTCGGTTTCCTCATGATTGTTAGTATGACGGCTGTGATATTATAATGGCTGCTATCTCAGTACCTAGTAACTTAAATGGATGAGCTATGTATCGATTGGTTCATTCATATGGAGACCGAAAGCGTTTATTAGCAAACGAGTACGAAGGCAGGTTTCCCCACAAGTTGCAAAAGAAATAAGACAGGTGCTCTGCTCAAAACTGAGGAGCTCGTGGCTAAATAATAACAGCCACACTGGTCGATCTTTAGGTTAAGCCGTGCTTGCCTAGGTTGGTCTGCGGATGGGTGACCACCCATTACATACCGAATTCCTCCGTGCCTCGGAAAGCACGTTAAGCAGTTGGTACCGGCTGTCATTTGTGATCTTTGACAGTCGTTACAGGTAGTCAGTGGCCTAAAAAGTCTGACAACCAGTCTTACCAAGGGGTATCTTATCACCCAGTACTAACTGGGTTGTGGAGGTCAGATAGGCAGTCGCTCCATGTAAAATACTCGTATTCAGCTGCATCCGGTTAGACTGGAAGTCAGAGTAGAGAGAGTGGAGAGAGAGAGTGGGAGAGTGGTGGATATTGATTGATTGATTGAGAGTTTTTATGCCGCCCATTGGCCTCTGACTTGGCTTTACATGCCGTCGAGAAATATCTCTCAGGCATGTTGGTTTCCTCATGATGTTTTCCTTCACCAAAGCAAGTGATAATTTTACAATACGCACATGAATCCGAAAAGTCACAGTTACGTTTTGGATTCCAGCTCGAGAGCTATGACTTGGCAGTGCGACGGTCACACCACTAGCCCACCACTACCTAATATTGCAGTAAGTCCCTATCGCTATTCGAAGAACCTACGAGTACCTATCTTACATTATCACAGGGATTCAATCAAAAATCGCAAAGACGCCTAGTCATTCGTCATCTGGCGACTGTGAATCTCGCGACTGGTCGCGAGATGGCACCTTCCAATTATTATTTTATTTTTTTGTCGTCATCTCGCGCCACCTACGTAACGGGTAGGTGGCGCGAGATGATGACAACAAAATAAATAAAAAACCGCCCAAGAGCGTGTCGGGCCACGCTCAGTGTAGGGTTCCGTAGTTTCCCGTCCGTCACAATGAGTGTTCCCACTTATGAGTTTAAAGGTGGGTATCCATTATGTAAAAATGCTTGCATATACGAATATACTACAAACTTAGTCCAGAAATTATTTTGTACAACTTTTTGTCTTTTTTGTACAAAAACTGTTGTTTCCATCAAGTCCAAAATGATTTTCGTAGAAAGTCCAAAGTTCTACTTTTCAGATTTTTTTCATATTTTCTAAACTTATGGTTCAAAAGTTAGAGGGGGGGGCACATTGTTTTTTACTTTTGGAGCGATTATTTCCGAAATTATTGACATTATCAAAAAATGATTTTAGAAATCCCCTATTCATTTTTAAATACCTCCAACAATATATCACACGTTAGGGCTGAAATTAAAAAAAAAAATCACTTCCCACTTTACATGTAGGGGGGCTACCCTAATAAAACATTTTTTTCCAATTTTTATTTTACCACTTTGTCGGCGTGATTGATATACATATTGGTACTAAATTTCAGCTTTCTAGTGCTAACGGTCAAAGAGATTAAGCGAGGACGGACAGACGGACGGACAGACATGGCGAAACTATAAGGGTTCCTAGTTGACTACGGAACCCTAAAAATTGGAACGTGCCAACTCGCGACCAGTCGCGATATTCACAGTCGCCAGATGACGAATGACTCGCCAATACAAGATCCTTTTTATTCTCAAGTTAGTAGACACACAGATGGTAAATTGCGACTTAATTAATTCAAATTCGAATATTATTCAGACACCTGAGTGAATAACCTAAAAAGTAGACCGTTGCGTAGATCCAGTCAATAAAGTATAGAACCTAAAAGGCCCACCCAAGCTAAACTCGACTGCTCTCATTTATAACCACTGGATAAAGTTAACTAATCCTGTTAAGCAAATCACTAGTACTTGCTGATCATGTAAAGTAAGGAAAATGTATAAATATTTGAATATTGAAAAGGACTAGTTTGTATTCTGGTATAGAAGTTATGTGATCGCGTTTGTTGGGTTAAAAACAAATGCGAGGATAACGAGAATCTAGATGCGCCCTTCCATTTTTGAGCTTTGTGTAGAAAAAGGCAATAAGCTTTGTAAACGAAATAAAATATAAATTCTTTGGGAAGATTTATTATGCTTTGGAAAGTATTTAAACTGAAAGAAGCTGGATTTGGACCAGGCTAAACGGGTGAAAAGCTTAATGAAGGATTTTCTTTTTAGCTCTTCCCTAGTTGCTGGATAGATGGCACTGTACTTGGTAAGTTACTGCAAGGGACGGAACCTCAAAAAACTGATATTAACAAAGTGCGAGAACACTAGGTTATATTCAGAAGCTTAAGCAAACGAAAGTGTAGCGCGTGAAGCGTATGTGACGTGATGCAATGTTTTTTTTCCAAGCGTTTTGGCTTTGGCACCAAGTAACGTAGTTTTTGGAAACTGAGTTTTTTTTTAATACCTCAAAAAGAAAACCTCTCACTACCGATTGCGAGTTCCTTTTTCACTAAATTTCATCTTGTCCCACTGCTGGGCAAAGGTAAGGTTTTTACTTTTAAAGGGTTTTATTTTTTGTTGTTTTCTTGATAAACAGGTAATTTTGTTTTATCCTGTGCGGCACAATTTTTTTTTTTCTTTTTATTAATTCGGTTCAAAGTTAACCTGATAATCTTATCCGACGTTTGATACAACACTGCATATAACTTAATGTCGATAAAGTTGGCAGGGTGCGGATGTGGAGCAGTGCAGCAAGCTATACAGGGTGTAAAAGACCTCATCTCGAAGCCGTCAACCAAGCATTCTGTACATCAAACTAAGTAACCCTACGCAAAAATTATTGCTGGGAAACGAAATTTTTTTTGGGGTGAAAAATCACGTTTTACGGTAGAACTCAATGTAAAGCACTCAAAACATTGTGCTGATGGATGGATTAAATAATACGGGGGTAATGGAGGTGTTTAAAGTAAACATCTTACATTAAAAACTAGTATTTAAAAAAAAACTTGTCAAAAAGTTGGAACTTTGACCCCCAAGGCATGGTGTAGAACAAAAAAATTATCGCAATGACAGGGAGAACAAGTGCCTTTCGGCTTCGTTAAGAGGGTTTTACATCCTTTATAGTCTGTGCCTCAAAATAAGCAGTAAGTAGCGAGGTAATAATAAAACGATGGAGTCTCACATTGGTGTCGATTCTGTTGTGCACAAACTAAACTAAATTTAGGCTATTGCTATCTTTTTCTCTTTAATAAAACGAGAAAGAGGCAGACGTAATTTAGAGCTGTCAGATTTAGGTGGAACTAATATTTCTATATAAATAAAGGGTGCACGTAAAAACATGTCGACTAAAAACACGTTGAAGCGCAAGGCATAAACTAGTTTGACATCTCTAACTTAGTTCATAGCTATAGCCGTCCTTTTCTCGCACTGCCTTTTAGTAAAAGATAGCAATAGCCTAAATTAAGTTTAGTTTGGTAACAGAATCGACACCAGTGACAAGCAAAAAAATATAGCTTTAAAAACTACACAAAAAACGAATAACACCTTTACAAAATCGTATCATAACTTTTAGTCGCATCCAGGGGCCATATATCCGCGCCTGCAGATATATCTGGTTCTTTATTTCCCTTATTCGGTGTGGTCGGCTCGTCTCACGCAGAAAACGTTCGCAGCATTCCACACTACACTTACTTTATCTACTTGTTGCAGAATCGGCTCAAAATCTACTTGAATCAATCTACATTGCTAAAAGATTCAAGAAAATGTTTATAAAGTGTAAACTGGTTTTAAAAAGAAGGAAGTAAGAGAAGATATTATACGTAAGTACTTCATCATCTGCCTAGCCTTTTCCCAACTATGTTAGGTTCGGCTTCCAGTCTTACCGGATGCAGCAAAATACCCGTATTTTACATGGAGCGACTGCCTATCTGACCTCCACAACCCAGTTAGTACTGGGTAATACGATACCCCTTGGTAAGACTGGTTGTCAGACTTTCTACCTGTAACGACTGTCAAAGATCTACAAATGACACACGGGACCAACTGCTTAACTTGCTTTCCGAGGTGTACGTAAGTAAGTACTTGATAACTAAAAAAAAGCAGAGCAATAAGGAATAGCTAAAAAAGGATTTAAGCATTACTGTAAAATAAGATCGCCGTTGATAACAGCACAAGGTACTCAAGATTATGTTAGAAGTCAGCTTTTACTGGGCTACAATTTTGTTGCTCTAAGGGTGTGTCCAAACATAAAGCGGCAATCGCGCGCGGCGGCCTGTGCGCTTTGCAATAGACGATGCCGCGCTCTTGCCGTGCTATGTTTGGACACACCCTTAGAATTTGCACGATTCCGCTTAATGAAAATATTTATTTTTGTGAAAAGTGACTGGCAGGCACAAAATGCAGTGCATTTAACCGAAACAAGAAACAAATAACTGTTGCTTACCTTTAGAAGCTTCGCCTAACAAATGGCAATGCAGTAACAGAGCTGCGAGTATCTCTTTATGCTTTAGGGCCGGACTACACCGAAGCGGAGACGAGACGAGAGGAGAGGAGATTACATTCTAGTTTTCCCCCTCGGCCCACTTTCAGGGGGTGTTTGTGGAGTAAGTATTTTTTTCGTTTCCAGTTTTCCTCCCTAAGGGGGATTATGAAGGGGGAATTCTAGACTTTTTTTTTAGATTCCACTTTTTCCAGTTAGGGCGACTTTTAGGGGGGATTTGTGGATAAGCCGTTGTAAACCACCAATAGAATTTCGTTATTTACACTTCTCATTTCCACTTAGCTTTATTTGAAATGGTTGAGTAGAGTAGAGAGATGTCTCGTAATAGGCGAGACAACAAAAAAAATCTAATTAGTCCGTCAGATAGATTTCCAAAAAATACTGGACACATACTTTTTTTTTGTTACGTAAACCAAAATTGACGAAGCGCTTTTAAAATTCTTAATACGTCAGGCCTAGGTATAAGTTTTAGCTAGTTCTGACGTCACGAGCCCCCATTCCCGAGCTTTGATGCGTTTTATCTTTGTTATTATTCATTGGTTTACAAAAACAAAAAATATGTGTCCATTATTTTCCAATACTCTAACTGACGGACTAAATAGATTTGCAAATTTTTGATACTGTCGTCATGCCTATTGTTTAGGCAAGACGAGAAGAGACGTGAGCGACTTGCAGTGAGCGGTGTGCTCTGAGCAGCGTGCCACTTTGCATATCTCTTATCTCCGCTTTGCACGTCTCCGCATAACTTCGTTGGATATATACCTTTTACAAATCTCCTCTCCTCTCCGCTTTACACATCTCTGTTCGTCTCCGCTTTGGTGGAGTCCGAGCCTTAGAGTCAGACACTTGAATGACATTGACAGGAGGGCTCTGCTGGTAAACATTATTGTGAAACATATTGACAAAAAACAAGATGGCCGCGTTAGTTCGGATTTTAGCAAACTGCCAAACGTTGCATATACAGCTGTAATGTTTTCATCTGCATCTCCTGATGTGCAATTTTTCGCTTATAATAATTTCTAACGCTGTCCATTACCGCTTTAGCAGATAGCTGCAGCACTTCCAATAAATTCAAAGCAACAAGAGTGTACAGTGCATTCCGATGATATCGCGATACGGTATTTATCATACATAAACTAGGAGGCTTCCAGTCCACATTCGATTTATGTAACGTGACCAGAATATTTTGGATTTAAAGTGGGACTGGTTAGGGAAAAGACGAGGGTGACGAATTTTCCAATTGATGTAAAAAATGGTCTCCCTATTACACTATTCTTTTACTACCAATATATATATATATTTTTTTAATAAACGTTGCCTTCTGTATCGTGGATGCGTTTACAAATATTAATATTGAGAAAAGGGCAGGACAATAATATTAATGATTTACCTTGACATGAACTCTAAGCCCGAAAAAATCATCATCTGTCGTGTTAGCGAATTTCATTTTGATGTCCGTCGTGATAAGTATTTCATTTATATTGCTCATTCCTAACTCCAGTCTCTATTATTGATCATTGACATGATGAGTTAATTGGACAGTAAAGGACTAACGGCACTTGAAATATAATAAACAAGCTTAGCAGGCGTGAAAGCAGAATTCAAAGATCGCTAATGACAATATTCCTTTTTGTAACCCACGGGTGGCCTGTGTACTAATTTGAGGACCACACGAAACGAAGATTTGTTATTCGTAAGAGATTTAAAGCTAATACGTCGGAAGGGTAATTAATAAATTCGAAATGCTTTTGAACTACAGATTTGCACATAGTTGGCAGCATGGGGCATGCTTAAGTGCTGGTATGCAGTCGTGTAGTCCAGCAAAGAGAATTGATACTAAAGCTTTAATTTACCACACACGTTCACAACAAAACACCAGGATATAATGTAAGTTTTTTTTTCGTTTTTTTTTTTACACTGGTACGTTCCATGGGACACACCACACCACAGTGTCACAAGACGAAAGTCTATATTACCAGTGAGTGTTGCCAGTGATTACATACGGGACCGAAACATGGTCGCTCACAATGGGCCTCATCAGAAGGCTAAAATCACCCAAAGGGCAATGAAGAGGGCTATGCTCGGAGTTTCCTTGCGCGATCGAATCAGAAATGAAGACATCCCGCAAGAGAACCAACTTAACCAAATTTACCGACGTAGCCCGAAAAATTGCCAAACTTAAGTGGCTATGGGCAGGGCACATTGCTCGCAGAACGGATGGCCGATGGGGCCGAAAAGTTCTGGAGTGGCGACCGCGAACCGGAAGACGTTGCGTTGGAAGGCCTCCTACTAGGTGGATCGCCCGGGTCAATGTGGCGACACTTGGGGGAGGACTATGTCCAGTAGTGGACGTCTTGCGGCTGAAATGGTGATGATGATGATGATGATGATTCCATGGGATCCATTGTTCTTTCAAATGAAAATCATAATAGATTTGAGCTTCTTCGGCGAACATTAAACCTATAAAATCCCACCATTCCTGGACCTAGACAAAAGGACTGTCCTACGAAAACCTAACCGTCTGGCTCCACATGACTTACAGGAACGCGGAACGCAACAGCCACCATTTATCTGCTTTATTCCAATAAATTAAATAGTGAATCCATTCGTGTGATGTTTAGATAAGCTGCTCAACCCGCACAATGTAATCTTTTTACCATAAATAGCGTGACGACCGATTTGCATTTGAGTAAGGGTTGTCTTTAAATTAATTGTGCTATTCTTGCTATTTCATTGTGCTAACCTGAATAGGCCTTTGGGTTTCAAGTGCCATCTTTAATGGGCAATTATGGGTTTCCACCTGCTTTTGTTGCTTGTTTCTTGGGCTTTATGAACCGTTAATTCGTGGGTGCGTGGATTTTATTGCGTATCTCATTTGAAGGTGATTAGTTTGGTTTTAATTTTGATTTGATTGTGATCTTATTGAAGTTGCATTACATCAAGTGAGTCTTTAAAACGTTTTCTCGACTTTTGTTTTAGTATAAGTGTTTTGTATTCCCTTGCTAGTAAATGGTTATTTCTTTCCCAACGCATTGAATCTTAATCAGTATCCGATCGATCGATCAGTCCTGCAATTTGGGCAAAAAAAACAAGTAAGATTTCGGTGCCTGAATAAAGTACCAATCTCTCAAGAGCCTTTATCTCAGATCTGTATAAAATAATCGATTCATAATTACTAATTAAGTGTCCCCATAATTAGTAAGTTTTTTTATTTGATCGTTGTTTTTCCTCGCTCCCACGAGTGCACCCGAATCTTTATCTCGATAAATTTGATCCGAATGAATCGAATAAATTAAAACGATTGTATCGAGTGATTAATTCGAGGATCTGAGTTATCTCTACGGATTAGTGGCTCCCTCTATAGAGTGAGCCTAATTGACACCCAGAGATATGGTTTATTAAAATAATGGGGGTTTTATTTTTGGGTATTTAAAGCTATCGTTTTCTTGCATCTATGGCATCATATTCGATGTTATTACATGTGATTTAATATAATATTTTTTAATGTTCCGCTATTATGAGGTTTGTTTGTAGTCATTACGGTAAAGTACGTTTAATTGTCAGAAATTAATCGTAAATCAAAAGTTCTATGGGGTGGATTTTGATTACGTTTTGAGAATTGTCTGTGTTGATTAGTGAAAGTCAGATTTCCTTATGAAGATAAGAATTGAAACGAGCATCATAAGACTTGTGAGGTAACTCGTTGGTTTATTATCTTCTAAGATTTCTCTTTTTGCAACCAACTATTGGTTGCAGAAAGACTGTTCCTTTGGTTCGATTTTGTGATTGAACAATGAACCATAAATATAACCTTAGTAACTACCAAAAAGGCGCATTGTAACGGCATCATTTGGATCCCTACCCTCTTAAATGCCGAATCAATGAGGGATTTTCTTTTTAGCTCATCCTTAGTCGCTGGATAGATGGCGCTAGGAGTTAGTATGATAATGTAAGGAACGGAACCTAAAAAAACTGATTTTAACAAAGCGCGAGAAAACTTGGTTATATTCGGAAGGTTAAGCAAATGAAAGTGTCAGTCAACGAGAGTATGTGACGTGACACAATGTTTTTTTTTTCCAAGTGTTTTGGCTTTGGCACCAACTATCATAGTAAGTTCAACGCCATCTATATAGTTCTTGGAAACTAAGTTTTTTTTAATACCTCAAAAAGAAAACCTCTCATTATGATGATACAGTCAAGTAAAAGCTTCGAGAAAAAAAAAAACATCTAGAAAAATCAACTCATCTTCCTCACAATGGTAATTTTAAGTTCTAGTTGGCGGATGGTCGATGGTCGCAAAAACTCCAAGACATGATTTAGGATGAATCACGTTCAATATGATGATAATCATTATAAATCAGCCATTATCTTCGTCAAGTGATCGTTCGTTCGATGAATTAATACTGTAATAAGGACTTTTAGACTGTACGATTTTTGGGTGGCTCTTATTTGAGTAAAACTATTTTGGCCAGGTCTGTGCAATGGTATGCGTTGCCTTTTTTAAGTGACAGGAGAATCCGACTGCTTTTTACAATTCAATGATTGATTTTCTTTTTAGCTTTTCCCTAGTCACTGGATAGAGGGAGCTGAGCTTGGTAAGTTACTGCAAGTAAAGGAACGTAAAAAAACTGATTTTAACAAAGCGCGAGAAAACAAGGTTATATTCGGAAGCAAACGAAAGTGTCAGTCAACGAGCGTATGTGACGTGATTCAATGATTTTTTCTAAGCGTTTTGGCTTTGGCACCAAGTAACGTAGTCCAACGCCTTCTACAGAGTTCTTGGAAACTACGTTTTATTAATACCTCAAAAAGAAAACCTCATTGGTTTCAATTTGACTGCCGCCGATATTTTCTGATGATGGTAAATTGTTCTATTTATCCTCATTCAATGTCAGATTTGCGTACAGTAACAATAAATTTAATGTGCTAATATGTGACTTTACTATGAACTTCTGGGTGATTTAGCCTATTGTTCAATTTTTTAACCAATATTGTAAAGAAAATCATTTTCTTTTAGAACACATTATTGGCTATCAAAGTGGGATACGACGGTCGATCGAAAACATGGAATAGTAAGCTCTAAAAGCATTCTCTTACTATGGTTATCACTCGAGATCGAATATAAACTGCTGATGTATGTTACGGTGTCCCATCCAAATAGGGTGATGTTATTGTTTATTTATAAACTCTACCCATCCAGGACGTGCTTTTTCCGAGTGGCCAGTGACAAATTTATATTTGTCGATCGACCGAGACGCGATAGAATCGATGCGTCGCGATTTATACCACGCTCGGTTGATCGATTTCGATGATTCCGAGTTATGTATCGGATAGGGTGTACTGTTATCGACGAATTATTGTATGCTTGCCAAAGTTTGTTTGTCTTGAAATGGGGACTCGGCTCTTGTGGTAAGTTTTCGTAACGGGATGAAGAAAACGGTGTCACAGGCCGCATACGTTTCGCTTGCGTCCATTTTGTTTTTTTAATGTTTGACAGTCCAAATATAAAATTGGAATACTAAATACACTACATCTGTCTACTTTAATTGCTTACCAATTAAGCCACTATTTGCTCTACTTTAGTAATGTTGTATTCTATAATGATTACAGTTAATTCAAGTTTTTGTGCCAGCCAAAGAGACGACTAGGCATTACTGAATGGCGGCATTCGTATGATGAGTTAAATTTAGATATTATTAAGTATACATTTCTTGTTTTACTTTTTATTCTGTAAGGCTCAGATGCCTTGTATCAAGTACAATAAAATTGAGTAGACTATGTTGGTTAATGGGCACCGTATTGTCCACACGAATGTTCTCACACTAACAAATAATTAAGCATGACTCGAAAATTAGTTTTATTGAATTCTAAGTAGACACAAACAATTATTTGAGCCGAGTGATTTAAAAATCAAACAGGAACACATCTATATAGGGAGTTAACTGAGCCGTATTATACCACGGTTGTATTATAATTACCGGCATCCCACATTTTAGTGTCAATTTGCGCCAATTAGTCGGCCGTAAGGTCGTATATCGTCCGCACCGATACCCGTGCCGAATTCTTTAATCGACTTTAATGAATTCCGATTATTCGTTTTCGACTTTTTCCAATGAAATGCTCTGAATTTCGAACGGGTGACAGATTTTAAATTCTTCCCTTACACTTGTAACAAAGCTTTTTGTATGTGTTTGTTTTAATAATGCATGATATGTAATTATTTTCGTTACGAGTCGACGTATAAAAAACGTTCGGCGATTTACGACACTCGATCTACAACCAGTTCGGTCCTCATAATAATTTGTTGTTGTATAATGAATATGGGACCGATATTTGCAATTTAAATATTAATTTATCTGTCCAATAGCGTTCGTGTTACCCATAAGTAGGTACACAATGTTGAAATGGAAGCAGTTTTATTCACATTTGCGATTTAAAGTTGTTCGGTTGGTCAACGTAGCAAAAACAAGTAACGCTTCTGGACCTAATTACTTATACCTGTCCATCAGTAGGACAGTTGGACAGCGCACGTCGGCCGTCCGCGACCGCAGCGCCACCTCGATTCCTCGAACCGCGGATTAAATTGGTAAATCTACATTCGTTCCATATACGGCGATGCGGCGCCGACTTGCAAAAAATCAACAGCCTAAGTAAATACAAATTTCAATTTTATCATTGAACGTTTTATTTCATTTCCGATTCTTAAGTGTATACGAACGCGGACGTTTTATTTAATCGAATGCGCATAATGATCGGTTTTTCCGAGCAGCGTCGGCGGTGGTCGTCTTTTTCCGTGTTGTGTAACATTGTTTCTGATGCGCGCGCGCTGCGCGGCCGACGCGCATGCTCGCGCATCATGCGTGATTTACGATTGTGCACTTTGTGATTTTTAAAACAGTTTTTAGTGGAGGTTCTCGCTTCCAACTGGATAGCTTATAAATCTGGCGCCAAAATGAATGAACTCCATTGAGTTTTTCGCTTGTCAATTATTGGAAATACTCCGTATATATTCATACAATTACTGGTAATGATTACTTGAGTTTTTGTCGTTTGTTATATCGATAAAGGGGTGGAGCTGCATTTAGCTAAAAAAACTAAAATTTTATAAAACGGTAATGAAATTGACATGCAGAATATACTACTATGTTCCACCATTCAAATGGCTACCACCTTTTTTGCTGTAGCATTCACTACTGTTATGGAAATAATTAAACTTTTATTGTTAGCCAGCATTATTGTATTTTAAAGGATGCCATTATGTAAATGTGTTCTATTTATCTACGATAGTAGTACTATTCAGCTTTAATGTGCTTAGTTAAGCAACTCTTTATGTGAAGGAATGTGCAAACTACTTTGCCGTCTAAATCGCTGGACCAAATTGGATGAGACTCCGTAACTCAGTAGCTTTTTGTACATGGTCGTTTCGCTCTTTAAAATTAAGAGACTATTAGCTCTGGATAGGATACCTACGAGATCTTTTAGCTAACGAAAATTAAGACATCGAACATTGATGCCGTATCAGAATATCACGGTGACTTTTAACCACACGGCTCCGTCTTGAGACACCACGAGTCCAACTTGTCCTCATACCCAACTACCTAAGTGAAGTCTTCAAGTTAGATCATTTAAACAATCATACAACATCAACAACAACAACAACAGCCTATAACGTCCACTGCTGGACATAAGCCTCTCCTATGATGGGAGGAATTTGCCGTAATCTCCACGCTTGGCAGGCGGATTGGAGATCGCAGTGATGAAAGACTAACAGAAAACGCTGCTGCCCATTCTCTGGTCTACGGAGGCGCAAGGTGTTCTGCCTCAGACATTAGTCGCCTTATAAGACGCCCGTGAGTGATAATGGGTTGGTTCTATTCTACTCTGCCGGATACCACAAGGCTTCAACAGCAATAATGATACAGTCTCTTTTTAAGAGAGTTCACATTTTTGTTTACCTAAGTGAATTTAAAAACAAAAAATATAACTCTCAAAATTGAAAATACCAGAAAAAAATAATACGAGCTGCAGATATACGACGCTGCAAGGGTTCCGCAGCAATTAAGCCCCGTTTCGTACCTTCGGCTTGTGTTGCGAATCGCTAATTACCAAAACCAGACGATAACTCGGTCGTGACGTCAGCAGGACTAATTTACGATCCGTAGGGCTCGCACGTGCTCCAATTAGATTTGGTTTCATATCGAAATTGAGAAGCTGTGACGTAATTGGTGGAGTTGTGGAAATGGAGTACATAACTAGATTGGGAACTAGAAAATTGGTGCAAAGATACCAGAGGATTCATGGACTTGTGTTGCTATCTGGCATTAGATATGCTGAGCTGCGGGGTTACCATGACGTCCTACAGCAGAATTGTTTTAATGTCATTCCAGTGTAGGAAAGAGACGGAGCTATAGAGAACGTCTAGCGCCATCCCTTTCTCACACTGGAATAAGATAAAAACAATCCTGCTTTAGGACGTCATGGTACGCCTACGCCTACCCTTTTAGCATTATTCGTTTTGTTTGTTTATTTATTTTGTATAATTTCTACGGTCACAATTTTCTTTCTTTTCTCACTTTCTTACGCTATCCATAACCAGAGAGTCTACTCGTAGCAAGTCTTCTTCTTCATCATCATCATCATCAGCCTATTAATGCTCCCACTGCTGGGACACAGGCCTCCTCTTTATTGAGAGGGAATGGGCTATAATCCACCACGCGGGCCCAGTGCGGATTGGTAGATGTCACAGTCTTCGAATTTTTTGGTTCTAGGACATGCCGGTTTCCTCACGATGTTTTCCTTCACCGTTTTGAGAGCAGTGGTGATGAAATAAATTACACAAAGTAATGTGCCTGTCTGGGTTCAAACCCACGACTTACTGTTCGTAAGTCGGGGCCGCCACCACTGGGCCACCGCTGTCTTCTTCTTCTACTGGTCTGAAATTGGCACTAATTGTTGAAGTCACGGTTGTTTTAAGAACGTGATGCGGAGGATTGAGGAAGATGCCGTGAAGAAACTTCAGAGTATGAATATAGGTTGCTTTAAGAGTAGGGGAAGGTCAAAGAAACAATGGATGGGCTATAATTATATTGTCACATAAGGCAAAAACAATAGGAAGGGGTCCGCAAGGACCGATGCCTGCCGGGGTTGCGGGACTGTTCGAAAGAGATACCGTGGCCCCGGAACACAAAGGGCGATGAAGGAACATGGATGGGTTTTAGTCAGTAAAAGTCTGACACTCCCTCCTGCTCCGCCCAGAGCGGGATCATCATTTGATGATTTCCAATACGAAAAAAAAAGGGCTATCTTCCGCGATTATTATTTGTTTTGAGCTCCCGATATTTCGACGCTGTTGGAAACCGTGAAAGCTTAAAACAGTGTTTGAATAGATGGGCTGTGTGAAAGATGATGGAGGGTCCGTGGCTTAGGCCCCCAGTGGTCTAAGCACCTGTAGCCGACGCCTCCGATTTGATTAATTTACAAATAATATAGAGACATATAGAAGAGCACATGCAGCGCCGACCGCAAATCATCATCATCATCTGCCTAGCCTTTTCCCAACTATGTTGGGGTCGGCTTCCAGTTTTACCGGATGCAGCTGAATACCAGTATTTTACATGGAGCGACTGCCTATCTGACCTCCACAACCCAGTTAATACCGGGTAATACGATACCCCTTGGCAACCGCAAATAAATTGGAATAATGGCAGGAAAATGGTAATGTCGAAAATGACGAACCAGAGAATCTTTAAATTAAGAATGAATAGGTTTTCTCCAGGCATGCACCATCGTCTACCATACCATTGCCTACAATCAGCTGACTTAAAAAAAAAAAAGAAAAATAGGGGCTGTCTAACTTTTGGAAACCTCTTTACGGCTACAAAAGATGTCATGAAACTTCAAAGCAACCCTTTTTGATGCTGGTGGGCAATCATTTCATCAATTCTGTGTGATAAACGGGTTGCTTGTTTGCATGTTAGGTAAGTAGCTACAGTACTAAACTTTGTTTATAAAGTATTACGATTCAACCGGATTTACAATTGATGTAAAATAAATTAAAGCTTATATTAACATGTATCCATTTGGATGAATCATCTTCATTCCACCATATCATCCTTTAAATTTCCGCAAGATCACTAATACTCTTCTTGACTTAATTAACCCTTGAAAGCGGACTCATATAATCTGACAGGGAACAAAAAGGGCCAAACAAAAAAAGCCCACTCGATGTCACGTCTAAAACTGGGAACTTTCGACAAATTCATGTTTTTATGGGCCTTTTGTGTGTTTTTTCTCACAGTTGTGAGGCATCTGAAGGAGCACGATTCGGTAACGCACCGAGGAAGATGTTATCGCGACCATTAGAGGGTTGAGCTACATCGCATTGAGACATTTCGACACGTCCAAGTTTTTGTTTAAATCCTTTTAAGAGTTGTTATTTTAGGTCAATGATGGCGCTTTATCGGTATTCGTCTTGACATTTCACCGAACTCAAATCTTCGCAACCGCAAATTATAGCCACAGAATTTTGACGTCTCACTTAAAGCGCGATATTTTGTCCACAAATTATTAACATGACACAGGACTCATAAAAAATGGCCGATTCTCTTATAATAAAGTCGTCTCGTCTCGCCGACTAAGTTCCCACGACACATCGTCAGATAAGACACAACAACGCATCATGTTTTTGCAACATCATAACCACATTGTCGTCGGCACTCCGTCACCTGACGACATGTTGTTGATATAAAACACCAATAAATGTCACTTTTTTATGACACATTCGCGTCGTGAATTCACGTCACGTGCGCTCGCGCCGTCAGATTTGTATCGACGCATGCGCGCCACCCTGTGTGCCCCGCTGCCCCGACGCGTCGCGCGCCATTCTCTCACGCGACCGCGCCGACAGCCGACGCGCCGACCCACACATCTCACGCTAATCTCACCTACCATCCAACTATTAACGCCCGAGGCGAAAAACTTTTCCGACAATAGTCTCATTAGCCTCACAAAAGTCATTAAATGTTTGACAGTATATTGTAACAGCATCACGTACAAGAGCGTTAACAACGTGTGGAGGATCTCGGGGAAGCGGAACGAATCCCGTGATCTATCCAGAATGCCATCCGTCCACAGTGCTCTTTCATAGATCCTACACGTTCGGACAAAAAAGCCAACGGTCCGGAATCATTATTATCTTTCTTCGTCGATCATCGATCGCTATTATCCTATTTAAAAGCATCTCGATTTGTTCTTCACTTTTTTTTCGTTTCACTCTCCCGTCGGCGTTTCAATTCGGGATCCCAACAATAGGCACGTTAAGAAAGATGTTTAAGTGTTTAGTTACGCTGCTTTTTTCACAATTTTTCAATTTAAACACAGCCGTGTCGCTGATGCTGATGGGCCGGAAGGTGTCGTTACGGGTATTACCAATACTAATAATGTCGACGACACAATGCCCTGAATAACATTCTTGAGTTTGATCTCTCACTATTTGGATCTTCAATTACATTTCACATGAGTGTGTCTATTTTAAAAACGTGTATTATCCAATCTGCGTTTATGAGGTTTAACCCGTATGCTCCCGGCCGTGCCTCCAGAGGCACAGTGCATTGTTATTTTAATTGTGTCTGTAATTGCGGGTATTGAAGTGTTAATGAAGAATTTCAAACTGTTATTAAAATGCGCGCAGCAATAAAAGGGCGTGGGGAAAATTGAGTAACTCCGTTGGTACTCGAGTCCAGGCAATTCCAGTTAAGATATTAATTGGTTGAGCGGCTAGAGGGACGAGAGACGGGGGGCGGGGGTGAGGTGAGAGGGGGGGCCTGGCGGACGCACACGTAGCGTGAAATCGCGGGGCGCGGGTGCCAGCCCCACCTGGACGCCACCAGCTTATTATTTGTTGTCTCCCATCCTCCATGCTCGTAAATTTCCACGTCAACGTGTGCGATGATTGTGGAAAAAACGAGGTCGACAAAGCCTTTTCACACCCGAAGATAGGACATAAAGACGGACGACTCAGTAAATACGTATATTAAGAACATAATACCTGGATATGTCCGTTCACCGGTGGCCTCTTAATGTGCGTGAATAATTTTTCGTCGTAATAAATTCGGATTGTAATGGTTGATCGCGATTGGTTTGAAATTTGAGTTGCGTTTATTTTAATATATATAAAAAAAAGTATTATGGAATTACGTTCATGTGGGACTGGTTTTGGCATTAATCGACAATGATTGCTACCACCTACGTTTTTGGAAATAATCTCCTGATGTTATTGGTGCTCTGTTACGACAAAAGCCTAATAAATAAATATGTTTATTGTGAAGGTTTTATTTGAGCTTGTATAGTTTTAAGGTCTTAAAGGACATGTGGTGCTGTGACAAGGTAATCTAGTGGAGTCTCCCTGACTAGTTTATGAGACCCTTGTCAGTTTAAGTTTACGCTTTTTGCGACATCACTGTTATTTCCCTCATCATTTGAAATGAAGAGTAGTCTGCCCATGACACTCATAGAGATGGACTCTGTGGCCGTTACTCATTCTGTACATAATATCTTAAAACTTACGAAACTAAAGGGTGTGAAAGACCTCTTAACGAAGCCGAAAGGCACTTGTTCTCCCCGTCATTGCGATAATTTCTTTGTTCTACACGAAACCTGGGAACCTTCTAGTTACGGAGAAATTGGGAGTCAAAGTTCCAACTTTTTGACAAGTTTTTAATGTAACAACCTCCGTACTTTTCAATCCATCCATCAGCATCAATGTTTTGAGTGCATTACATCGAGTTCTACCAAAAAACATGATTTTTCACCCCAAAAAAAAGTCGTTTCCCAGCAATAATTTTCGCGTAAAGTTACTTAGTTTGATGTAAGTACAAAATGCTTGGTTGACGGCTTCGTGATGAGGTTGTTTACACCTTAGCCTATAACTGTGGGTACCTACGCTCGCTTGGAGGTTGGAAATCATCCTGTGGGATTGGCTTTATCTGAAGTCCTAACCCAGGTATTGGTTTATCCTCAATCCAAATGTCACCCAAATCCGTTTAGCCGTATTAACAGTCAGATGTAGTTTCTTTCTTTATCGTGTGGTTAGTTCCTAACCTGGTGTCAGACTTTCATGCCGCCCATGGGCCTCTGACTTGACTTTACATGCCGTCGAGAAATATCTCTCAGGCATTGGTCTTCGGAGCAGCGGTGGCCCAGTGGTGGCGGCCCCGACTTACAAACAGTAAGCCGTGGGTTCGAACCCAGACAGGCGCATTACTTTGTGTAATTTATTTCATCACCGCTGCTCTCAAAACGGTGACGGAAAACATCGTGAGGAAACCGGCATGTCCTAAAACCAAAAAATTCGAAGACATGTGACATCTACCAATCCGCATTGGGCTCGCGTGGTGGATTATAGCACATTCCCTCTCATAGAGAGGAAGCCTGTGTCCCAGCAGTGGGAACATTAATAGGCTGATGATGATGATTATTGGTCTTCGCCGGGGTTGCGGGACTGTTCGAAAGAGATACCATGGCCCCAGAACACAAAGGGCGATGAAGGAACATCTATGGGTTTTAGTCAGTAAAAGTCTGACACTCCCTCCTGTTCTGCCCAGAGCGGGAGGAAGTCATTTGAAGATTCTCAGTCGGAAAAAAAAGGCATTGGTCTTCTCACGATGTTTTTCTTCACCGAAGCAAGTGATAATTATACAATACGCACATGAATCTGAAAAATCAGAGGTGTGTGGTTTGGGTTCGAACTAGAGATCTATGACAGTCCGTCAGTCACATTTCTAGACCATCACTGCTTTGATGGAGTTACTATCGTATCTATATAAAGTAGAGAATGTAATCAGATTGAAGACGTGCAGCATTTGCTGATGGATTGTGTCCGCAACAGACGCGAGAGGGAGTCACTTTTGAGAGAATTAAACTTAAATAGGCTTAACGTAGTATTAATACAATCAATTGTATCCCAACCAACTTCAGAAGGTGCCAAAAAGTTATGTCATTTAATAACAGTCAGTCATCGGTGACTGCTGTCTTTACACCAAGTATTTTAATGTAACAATGGTAAAAGGTACGATGGGGTTGACATATCTGTTTAGATAAAAACTCCAAAACAAATAAAGAAAATCTATATAAACTAGTATAAACACATCAAAACTAACCTCTCTTCATAATAGAACTGCCATGTGGATTGCTGCTCTTGATCAAAAGACTGGAACAGTTCCATCGGTGCCAACGGAACTGATGCTGGCATTCCTTGACCGCTAGCTGTAGACCTTCGAATGCTATGGCGACTGTGTCGGGTGCTTCGTGGCAGACGGTTCTTTGTTCCCTGGTCAGACCTCCGACGAGGCGGCAGGTGAGAGATGAGCTGAGCTTCACGTGGCTTGGCAGCATGTTGTCTCGGGAACTAGAAGGAGATAGTTGAAGTTAGTTTGTTAAAATATCTTGAGCGTAAAATTATTATGAATAGGTAGGTACGAATATGATGAAGGAGCAAGTTTAGGGATGTCTGTATGTGGTAGTAGGTACCTACTTTACGAAAAAGAAGGAGTTGTTTAAAAGGAGAATAGGCAGAATTGCCCCAGCGTCTAATAGCTCTTTAGAAAGAACATTTCTTTTTATGGCGACTTCTCTCGATTCAGAGTCAGAGAGGAGCGATAGAGCTCTAGATGTAAGTAATAAATACTGTTGTTTCTATAAGCCTATGAACGACATTGTTGTAGCTCTTCGATACCCGCAATTACAGACATAATTAAAATAACAATGCACCGTTCCCATTGGGGAACGGCTGGGACATATACGAGCTATCACGAATATCATAACTAAACTTAAATGTCACTTACGGGATATCTTCCGTGATTATTGCTTTTTTTAAGCTCCCGATATTTCGACGGTTTTGCAAGCGCCATGATCCCGTAATGAAATTTTAAGTTTATAAACGTCATTTTGGCTACCCTTTGTATCTTTTGAACGAAAAAAAGAAAAATAGTAGAAAAAGACTGTCTTCAAAGTGTCTACCAGTTTTTAATGTATGGAAAATAGGAAATTGATTGATTGATGTCAAGATTTTACTTCAAGCCAAAAGGCTAATAGGATCTACAAAAGAAGTGGCTATCGTTATAAAACTTATGTAAACGGGTATTTCCGCGAATTTTACTTAAATTCGCGAAAATACGTGTTTACATAAGTTTTATAATGATTGTGTTCTGATCGTGAAAGTTTAAAAAAGACAAGTGACTATCGTTTTCTAAAGCTTTTCACATGTCCAATACATTTACGACTTTTTCATCATCTTTACCGGTGGCAGAAAGTCACTCTGTCCAGGTCCTCAACATATACATAGGTATCTCAAAAAGTAAGACACAACTAAACGGTTGTTTAATGTCCAGTGTTTAAAAAATCGTACCAAAACGTAATAAAATGAAACGACCACCCAACTGATATCTCAATCGCATTCAACAAAAATTAATAACATAATATTATAACCGCACAGCATGTCTCAATACAAAATAAGTATAATTAGCGTTTAATTTATTCATAACATATCTATCGCTACCTTTTACAAATGGCGACAGTAACCATAATTAATAACTAATGACTAACCTGGCAATACAAACATAAAATGTTACGTCACACTACCATGTCCCACTAATTGGGCTATTCTCATAATTAAAGTCACTGTTTAGAATTAAACAAACTTGTTTGATAAAACTTGTATTCAGGACTTTACAGCTTTTTGAATTATTGTACGATGCTTAAAATATAATTAGACGTGTTCAACGCGGTCGTTGTTGCGGAGTCCCGCGGCGCGGCCGCGCGCCGCGCGGGCCGCGCAGCAGTGTTGCCAACCGTACGCTCTCGCTCCTTGCCCCTCGCCGCCGTCTCGTTCGTCCTAGTGATGCGCGCATAGACTAGTGCTGCGCGCGTACATCCTCCCGGGCGTTGAAAGTGTGGCTTTCAAACTTATGCTTTAATTATACTAGCGCCAAAATCTTGATTTTTCGCGCCGTCTTCCTTTGCGTCATTAGAGGCCGGTAGTATGCACATTTTGTTAATAGTCCTCCTTAATGTGCCCTTTGAAGTTAATATATCGGCAACTCTGCTGATTCCATCTTTCCCAGGGTATAAATGGGTGACGCGGCCAAGTTTCCATTGTAGTGGGGGAAGATTTTCTTCTTTGAGGATCACCAGATCGCCCACACGAAGCTCGGATTGCCTCGTTCTCCACTTGGTGCGTTCTTGAAGTTCGGCAACGTACTCCCGGCGCCATCTCTCCCAGAATTGTTGTCTAAGCTGTTCAATATATTGGTATCTGTTGGGGTGCTTGCAGGTGATAGGCAACGATGGCACTGAGGTGAGAGGTCGCCCTATAAGAAAGTGCCCTGGGGTTAGAGGGGAGGGATCGGTTGGATCGGTTGAGAGAGGAGTAAGGGGACGAGAATTTAAAATGGCTTCGATTTGTGCGAATAGAGTCGCGAGCTCCTCGAATGTCAGGGAAGCATTGCCGGCTACACGCTTAAAATGGTGCTTTGCGGATTTAACACCTGCCTCCCATATACCTCCAAAGTGAGGTGAGTATGCGGGGCTAAACACGAAATTAATGCCTTCATTATTGGCATAATTAATAACTGGCTCACGACTGGACCTGAGTATTCTACATATCTCATTGTTCGCGCCCCTGAAGTTGGTACCATTATCACAATATATAACATTAGGTTTACCTCTTCTAGAGACAAACCTTCGCAAAGACAAAATGAAAGCATCAGTGCTCATATCGCTGACTAACTCCAAATGAATCGCTTTGGAAGAGAGGCATACAAACAAACATAGGTAGCATTTTGAAATACGATTGCCTTTACCCTTACGGCTAGAGATCATAAACGGGCCAGCAAAATCGACACCGCACGAGTAGAAAGGAAACATGGAATAGCTTCTTTCGGCAGGTAAGTTGCCCATTAAAGGTTGTAATGTC
This sequence comes from Xestia xanthographa, assembly GCA_905147715.2. Lineage (NCBI taxonomy): Eukaryota > Metazoa > Arthropoda > Insecta > Lepidoptera > Noctuidae > Xestia > Xestia xanthographa. Next base: position 22,209,515 of record LR990655.1, read on the forward strand.
TTCCCACGTAGGCGAATACAAACTATACACTGCTTTGTCGTGCTACGTGCTAAGTGTCTGCCACCTATAGGCCAAAACCGTTCTCTTATTGAGGCTAGAAGATGCTGAGGACCAGCGTGAAATAAGCGTTCATGTTCATATCTTGATATTAATTTAGTTAAATGATGTTTTGCATCTAAAATAATGGGGTGTTTCTTATCATACGCGAAATCAGAGTTTTGAATTCGACCCCCAACTCTTAATATGCCATCTGAATCAATAAAGGGATTTAGTGGCAATAATTTAGACTTACGACTAAGAGTTTTATTATTTCTAATTAATTTAATTTCTTCTGCATAGCTTTCTATCTGACTTAACTTAACTAACACTAGCAAAGAATCATCTAATTCCTTAGTATCTAATGGTCCATTAATTTTTGCATCTCTATTTTTACAATAATTTAGGAAACGCTGTACATAGGCATATATTCTCTTTAATCTATTTAAATTAGAGTATTTTTCAAATTGAATTATTTTGTTTGTAACAACTACATGACATTCAATGGTGTGCGAGTGTTTAACTTCAGGTAACATGCTGGGGATTTGTGTGTGGTTTTGTGTAGGCCAACAAGTTGGGTCATTAACTAGGAACGAAGGCCCTTCCCACCAGAGGAGAGAGGACTGCAATTGTTTAGGAGTCACACCTCTAGACGCAATATCTGCTGGATTTTGATCTGTGGGAACATGACAAAATGTGAATCCACTTGTAAGTTGATTGATTTCATTTACTCGGTTACACACAAATGTTTTAAGATCTCTGGGTGGGGTTTTCACCCATCCTAGCACAACCTTTGAATCAGACCATATAAATTTACGATCAATATTACAATTTAATGACTCTAACACCTTTGAACATAAACGTGCACCACACAAGAAGCCACATAACTCTAATCTTGGAATCGTCGTTGGGTTCATTGGTGCAACTCGTGCCTTAGCACACAACAACCTGATAGTAACTTCCTGATTCTGATTTACAGAACGCAGGTAAATGCAGGCTGCATAGGCTTGTTGAGAGGCATCTACAAAACAGTGTAGTTCTATAATATTGGGTGTATCACACAGAACTCGCCTTGCAATACGAATATTAGTCAAATTTGAAAATTCCTTTAATAGCGCAGCCCACTTCTTACAAAACTCAACTGGTACTGGATCATCCCAGTCCAGCTTAGAAGACCATAATTGTTGAAGTAAAATTTTAGCTACTATTATGCAGGGACACAACAATCCTAAGGGATCGAATACCTTAGAAGTAGTAGAAATCACTGACCTTTTAGTAATATGAGTAGAAGGCTGTAGGTCTGTAGAGAATTGCAGTGTATCAGCCTTGGGACACCAATTGAGACCTAATACACTAGATTCTTTGTTGAAATCAATGGGTTTTGAAGAACCACATTCACTGTCAAATAATTGAGGACAGTTTGTGCGAAATTTCCTGAGGGGTAGGCATGCAGAATTAAGTGCATTTACAACTTCATGATATATGTGTTTTAGCCCTTCTATAGATTCTGACCCTGTATTTAAGTCATCTGCATAAAAATCGTTTCGTATAACACAAGCGATAGACTCATCCTCACACTCATTAGCCAGTTGTAAGAGGCACCGAGTACTTAAAAATGGTGCAGAGGCAGTTCCGTATGTAACTGTATTGAGTTGTAAAACATCTATCGATTGGGACTTATCATCACGCCACAGAATAAGCTGCAGATGGCGCTGCTGTTGCCCGACTTCAAGCTGCCTATACATTTTCTCGATGTCGGCTGTGAGGATGAATTTATGCCTGCGAAATCGCAATAAAATAGATATTAAATCACTCTGCACTACTGGACCAATCATTTGAATTTGATTCAGTGATTTACCAGAGCTTGTTTTAGAAGAGGCATTGAATACTACGCGGAGCTTAGTAGTTTCGCTCTTTTCACGAATGACTGCGTGATGAGGCATGTAGTACCCAAATACTGGCTTAGGAATTTTAGTTAAATGCCCTAAACTTGCATATTCATCTATAAATGCCTTGTAATTCGCCTTTAAATCTGGATATTTTGTAAATTTTCTTTCCAAACTCTCAAAACATTTTTTAGCTATATAGTATGAGTCCCCAAGAGCCTTTTCAGGCGACTCTTTCAATGGCATTAATACGGAAAACCTACCATTTGATAAGCGAGACACGTTTTCTTTGAAATGATCCTCACAAAGTTGCTCTTCGATGGAATATGTTTTTGTGGATGGCAAGTCATCAATTTTCCAAAATTTTTCTAATGAGTCCTTTATCTCTTGAGTAAAATTACAATAAACCTTTGAAGCGGACTGACTACCATGTATGGGGCCACTTATGAGCCATCCAAGCATAGACTCCTGTAGAACCAGTTTGTTACTACCTAACTTAATTAAATTAGAGCCCACTATGTCCCAATACACATCTGCTCCTAAGAGGATGTCGACCTCAGCCGGGGAAAAATAGTCAGGATCAGCTAGAGTAATATTTTTAGGTAACTTTATATGTTCTGTATTAATTGTAGCATTTGGTAAGATTCCCGTTATTCTAGGTACTACAAGACACTTAACATTTAATTCGAAAGGCATACATCTTGATTTAATTTTAATGTTACAACTTCCAGTAATATTACATGTAGCATTGTTAATCCCACAAATGCTCACTGAACCACCGGGGTTGATTGCCAGCCCTATCTTCCCTTTCAATTTGTCTGTAATGAACGATGATTGGCTACCTGTGTCCAGCAGCGCACGGGCTGTATATTTTTTATTGTTTATGATAATTTGGACTAGCGCCGTACTTAACAAAACCTGGTCATTAGATGCCACTGACAGTGACACAGGCAATGAGGAAGATGTAGAGGGTTGTTCAGTTTCAGAAGTAGGTGTAGAGTTGCTTTTAGTTATATGAATTAATGTGTTGTGTTTCCTATTGCATTGACGACAAACGGCCTTCAGCTTACATTGAAAGGCATTGTGACCACTGTGCAAGCAATTTTTACATAACTTTAACTTGTTCACTTCATGTAGTCGCTCGTCTACATTCAAATTTTTAAATTTTGAACATTCATGCAAATGATGATTTTCATTGCACAAAACACAACAATTCTTGTTTTCCTTTTTATCAACAGATACAATTAAGCTTTTGGATTGGTTGGTTACTCTTGGCTTATAATCCACCTGTTTGTCAGGACGACTATTATTACAATAGGCAGTCTCAAGTATGTCAGCTCGACTACGAAGAAAAGTATAAAATTCACTAAGTGAAGGTAAGTCTGCAAGATTGCACTTGTATTCCTCCCATTTTCTACTCGTGTGAATGTCTAGTTTTGCTGAGACCATATAAATAATAAGAACCTCCCACATATTAGTAGGCTGGCCAAGAGATGCCACAAGAGTGTCAAGAGACCGCAAATGTTTTGACACATGGTCAACAATAAACCGCAATGATTTATAAGATTCCCTTTGAATTGACTCAATGTTAAACAATGCTTTAAAGTGATTATTTATTAGTAAGTTTTTGTTATCATATCTTTGACATAACAGGTCCCATGCAACCTTGTAATTTTTTGAACTAAATTCTATCAACTTAATAATAACGGATGCACTTCCTTCAAGTGACGATCTTAGATAATGGAATTTATTAATTGGTGCAATACTTTCATTGCTGTCAATCACTGACTGAAATGTGTCTTTAAATTCTAACCAGTTAAGGTAATTACCATCAAATGTAGGAAGTTTTATTGTAGGTAATTTTATGCCATTAAATGAACGGCAGCTACCATTTGATGCATGTTCACTATTTTCTCCATCACAATTCCCATTCTCAGCCTTTTTCAGGGGTGAAATAGCTAAGGTATCTTGGCTCTTTGCTATTAAGTGAATAAACTGGGTCTCTAAACTATCTCTTTCTTTAATTTGCTCTGTACTATCAGAATGCAATAAGTCTATTTTGTTTTGAATAACCTCAAACTCTTCCATAAGCGATTGAATTTTATTCAATTTTAATTCTAATTCTCTATATTGAATAGAAGAGATTTCTTTTAAACCAATTAAACCGTTTAAATAATCTGAAAATCTTGTTACCCGTCCCTTGATAATACCGCGCTCCTTGACTAACTTCGTTAATTCTACCTTGAGCTCTGCTTCACTCATTTTTATAGATTATAATATTGTACCAACAATAACACAGGTGAACGAACAATGAAATAGGTAACAAAATGTGCACTCAAACCCGTTTGAAGAGCCGAGAAGCTCAGGTCCAGTCGCTCGCGCTGGTGCTAGCACGACGCGATGCTCAGGGCAGCTCGCGCCGAGCAGACAGCTTAGGCCAGCAGCGCACGTGGCGGCGCACGCGACGTAACCGGACGGGCCGCGGCGATGCCGAAACCGATGCACTCCACTTCACGGAGGTACGCTGGAACTAGTCGGCATATGGTATTGAAACAACGTTAACGGTAGCTAGCGCTGGCCGCGTGGTGCAGGGGTATGTAGGTATTGTATAGGTTTTAAGCAACCTGTGTGCTTAATTTAGAAGAACATTATATAGAACGAGCTGGGTATGCTAGCCGGTTGAAATTATAGCTGGAATTATGCTATACCAGAAAGATTCTGTTTGAATAGGTAGGTGAAATGCGTGCCTAAAGCATGGGCGCGTGCTCGTATGTTAAAGCTTGATTAAGAATAATAGCTAATATGAAATTAACGCTGCACGTGCATGTATCTTGCGTAACACCAAACATAAACATAAACCCGACACTCGAGCAGCAAGTCGGCCATTCACACAATGCGAGAACAAGGATCGAAAGATAGGTACCTAGGTTGGTATGAAAAGGTTAGGACTATAGGACAGGGCTTACTCTCCTTGGGCTAGACCTCCGGTTCACGATGTCCCCAACGGCTCCCGAAGCAGCAAGCGCCAACACCAATTCCTTTTCTTCAAACGACCCGGCTCGCTTGGTCAGTATGACCAAAAATGGCGGCTGCCGCGTTCTCCTTTGACGCCCGCAAAACGACCTTTTTGTTGCTTGAAGACTGCAGTCCTGTCACGGTCGCCACTTTTGTTTAGAATTAAACAAACTTGTTTGATAAAACTTGTATTCAGGACTTTACAGCTTTTTGAATTATTGTACGATGCTTAAAATATAATTAGACGTGTTCAACGCGGTCGTTGTTGCGGAGTCCCGCGGCGCGGCCGCGCGCCGCGCGGGCCGCGCAGCAGTGTTGCCAACCGTACGCTCTCGCTCCTTGCCCCTCGCCGCCGTCTCGTTCGTCCTAGTGATGCGCGCATAGACTAGTGCTGCGCGCGTACAGTCACCATAATTAATTTATTTGTGAATCTATATTCGAGTTTCCGATGGTATCGCATGGTTTGAATAGTTTCGGAATAAAACAATTTGTTTGGTTAGTCGGTAGCTAGCTACTAGCTAATATTTCGATGGTATGAGAAAATGTTCCAGCGATTTTATAATTAAGTCTCGTCGGAAAAGTTATGAGTCTCGTCGCGGATGCCTCTAAATTGTTTTTGTTAGGACCGTGGGCAAAGGAATTTTACAGACTTTTGAAATTTAATATTAAATTCATTTTTTGAATTGTTTCGCAGTTTGTGTTAGGAACTTTTGTGGTGGTGTTTTAACCGTAAAATGAAAATATTTTCTGAAATAAAGCTTAGAGCCTGAATGCGAAAGTTTCAGAATGTTAGTTCTGTATTTAGTACTTAAGAAGCAACTTCTTACTTTACTTTGAATTTATATTTTCAGAATTCAGCTTTATGAAATTCTTTAATTTGTTGTTAGGATAGTGGCTAAATTAGACACTATTCTCAGTGTATTCGCGGATCGGTGGAATTCCCCGATAGTGCGCAGGTGGATGCGGCTCCATGCTGAATTGTGATTGTTCATTTTCATCTGTGTCTGTACCCTACTAACACTAGAACTTAAGTAAAATTGTTACTAACCCTATGGACTCCGGTCTGAAATAAAAACTTTTTATTCTATATTCTATTCTAAATTATAACAGACGCTCGGGTCAATCTTTAGGTTAAGCCGCACTCGCCTAGGTTGCTCCTTGGATGGGTGCACGTTAAGCCGTTGGTCCTGGCTATCATTTGTAGATATTTGTTACAGCTTAGGTAGGCTCGAAAAGACTGGCCAGACTTTTAGTGTCCTGAAAGTCTGAAAACCAGTCTTACCAAGGCGTATTACATCGTACTAACTGGATTGGGAAGTTCAGATAAACAGTCGCCCCGTGTAAATTACTGGTATTTTATAATGACGACCCGAATGGCGTAGTGGTAGTGAGGCTGCCTTACGTTCTTAGGGTCCCGGGTTCGAATCCCGGTAGGAGCAAATGTTTGTGTGATGATCATGGACATTTGTTTCCGAGTCATGGATGTTTAATAAGTATGTATTTACAAACATAAAGTATCTATGTAGTAAATCAAATATTAGTGTGTGTATGTAGTATATCAAGTATTATCAAATATTATTATATCCGTGTGGTATCCGGCAGAGTAGAATAGAACCAACCCATTACACTCACGGGTGTCGTATAAGGCGACTAACGTCTGAGGCAGAACACCTTGCGCCTCCGTAGACCAGAGAATGGGCAGCAGCGTTTTCTGTTACCCTTTCATCACTGCGATCTCCAATCCGCCTGCCAAGCGTGGAGAGTACGGCAAATTCCTCCCATCATGGGAGAGGCTTATGTCCAGCAGTGGCCGTTATGGGCTGTTGTTGTTGTTGTATATCAAATATTTGATGTCCACGACACAAGCCTCGTTGCTTTATGTCCTGCGATATTTATTATTATTTATTTACTATTCAGCTGAATCTGGTCAGGCTGGACGCCGACCCTAACATAGTGAAAAAAATGCTAGGCAGGTGGTGTAAGGATAGTCATTAATTTAGAGAAAATAGATTTTATTTCCAAACACACAATAATTCAAAATACTTTCACAAAAAAATCGTGTCGACAACCACGTCAAGACTAGTTCCAAAAATAAAACACAAATCATAGAACTAGATGGGGCATGACAGGAAGTGTCACAGATTAAATAAAAACTATGGCTGCACGTAGGTACTTGTCGTTCATCTGATGTACGCGACTTTGGGCCGATCAACACTGATAACTACGCACGTGTTTTATATGTGTTAACGTTTCGGATTTACCTGTCTGTTAACATTTTTTTTTGATCTGTGGATAGATTGATATTTTAAAAATAGAGCATGTGGATTTTTTTAATGTTTTTTTTTTTCTTTTGGTTTTCATAAGATACTAATTGATACTGTATATAATTTACAGTTAGGGTCTCAAATAATCTGTGTATGTAAAGCAAACTAAATGTCCATACTGACACAGATTCCTTTTATAGAGTTTTTTTAGTATGGTAGGCTTTATATTCTCACTGCAATTAAATGAAGTTGTCGGTAGTCGAAATTATAAGCATATTCAGTCTACCACGTTTCCTCCCACAAGTGGGACACAGACCTCTCTTTGTTAGAGGTAATGGTTCCTACAACATGTCTTCGATTCTAGGACATGCCTGCTTCTTCATGACGTTTTCACGCCATTGTGAGCATTGGTAAAAAAATAAAGAACAGAAAGTAAAGTGCCTATTTGGGTTTGACCCATTGCATGACCCGTAAATCTGAGGAATTGCCGCGACACTGCTCCTAATCGAGAGTTAAGCTCTACATTTTCACTTCTTCATAATGTTTTTTTTTTACACAAAGGACCATGGGCATTTTCTATGAAAACTGGACGTAAGACCATCGGAATACAAGATGTATCTCAAATAGTAAGTAGCTTATATTGAGGACTCCATACTAAAACACCAAGTATGTAATCACCGAAGAACATACATAGAAGCAATTTCAATATGTTGTTTTTTAAGTAGTTTACTTCAGATTTGACCTAATTAATATCCAAACTAAAAAACCAGGCGTATGACCTAAAAGAATGGTTTTAGGTAATTTGATATGATTATTATGTATTGTATCCATTATTCTGTTTATCACGTGTCCTTAATTTATTTTTATTTTTTTTATTTATGACAATTTTAATTTATTTTAATTTAAATTTTGTGTTTGATGGTATTTTCAATGTATAACGATTTGTGTTTTTTCTTTTTATAAAACTGACCTGTAAATCTTGATAATTATTAATAAATAAACTAAACTGCCCGAAGAATTTCCAAACTTAAGTGGGCAGGGCACATTGCTCGCAGAACGGATGGCCGATGGGGCCGAAAAGTTCTCGAGTGACGATCGCGAACAGGCAGACGTTGCGTTGGAAGTGGGACCGATGGCCTGGGGAAGGTTGCGGGATCCGCTGGATGCGAGTCGCATGGGACCGGTCAATGTGGTGACACTTGGGGGAGGCCTATGTCCAGCAGTGGACGTCTTTCGGCTGAAATGATGAGTGATGAAACTAATCTAATAATAAACGTAGTTTATTAAGTAGGTCCTGAAACATAGCCTAAACAGTACCTACTTAGCGGACTTTAGGATTTTGCTGAGGTAGTTTGGATTGATTACTAGTATTTAGCTTTAGCAATAGCTTGATCTAATTTGAAAACAAATGACAGTTGCAGTAAAATCTTCGATAAAATGCAGGAAATTCCATCATTTTCAATTTTCCGTAGCTCTGCCCCCGTATTCACAACGATTTCGATTCGGGAAGACGTATGTCTATCTACTCCCTCGTTTTCATAATGACAAAAAAGGTAAGACGTTTGAGTTCTCAAATCGAAATCGAATAGAAGCGTTTGTGAATATGGGTACTAGTCTCCGGCGACTTTGAGTATAGAATTAGAGTAATTATTATGCTTTGCTATTATGATTTCAGATGTATGTATTTCAATTCTGTTAGATTAACGCCCATTTGACCATGACCCTTTGTTTGTGTACTAAATAAAATTTCACAATAAAACCTGTGTTAAGTATATGAATTCCTCAGCTTGTTTGGTTATTACATATTCTAAGGGCGAGGCACACAAGACTATTTAACTGTGTACAAACATGTCTTATCAGAAAGGCGTATGTTCTTAATTTGGAATGGTCAAGTGTGAATTGACGGCAAGATTGAAGGTTCTGTACTTGTCTAATAGAAGATAATATTTTTATTTTTTCTGGATATGGATTCATAAGAAACATAAAAAGGTTTCCTGCTAGAAAAAAATAAGAATTGATAACGACTAGCTAGAAGTAAAAATATCTTTTAAAATAGGAACTAAAGTCCCCATTTTGTATGTATAATACATTTCACAAAATGGCTACCAATAGCGCCGATGGTAAAACATTCTTGCAGCTGTACAAGTTGTTTAAAAAGATGGTACATCGATCCAAAAAAAGAATCATAGATGACTCTAAAATGGAAATGTAGGGAATAAATTAAAATTAATATTTTAAAACCCTACCTAAAGGCACATTACCTACCTTTAAAAACAACAATTATCATAATTTGCGACAAACACAAACTCATTTCCTTTTAAACACAAAAGAAAACTTGATCCATAATTTCGTTGTGTTCGTTAATTTCCCATTTTAATAAGGAACACTAAAAACAATCGTAACTCAAGTTAAATACAGTTTTCCGTCTTTGCATAACTGTTGGAGTTATCTCGTCCCTTCCCACGGTTTGTTCGTATCATTACGTATACAGGGTGGGACTGAGGCAGTATCCACACTTGAGACAAAACAGTCCTGCCTTGTGTTAAAACCGTATTGTTTTGTGTGATAATGTTTTATATTGGGTCCAAACAGTCTTGTCTTGTGTGAAAAAGTGTTATAGTGGGTCAAAACAGACTTTACTTGTGTTAAAAAGTTTTATAGTGGGTCAAAACAGTCCTGTCTTGTGTCAAATAGTTTTTTATTGGGTCAAAATAGTCTTGACTGATGTAAAAAGGTTTTTATGCTGTTAAAACAGTCTTGTCAAGGGTCAAAAAGTTTTATATCGGGTCAAAACAGATTTTTCTTGCGTTAGACCAGTTTTTCTGAAGATTTTTTTGTTACTCCGGCTATAAGACTGTTTTGTTGCCAATGTACATGTCATCATTGTTTTCATAGAGCTATCTTATCTGAGCACAAGCTAAATGTATATCCTTATTTTCTAACACGATAACTTGTGCATATTTCATTACCTACTATCTGTTTTTATTTTTATTTCTCTATATTAGTGCATCTGATGGCGTGTCGCCATTAGCAAAGGTTTAAGTAATTAAGAGCCTAATAAATAACGATTTTCTTGAGCGATTCTATAATGGATCAGACAAAACTAAATTTCAGTGATTCAGACAGTTTTATCAATTTCCAATGATACATAAACATCACAGGAATGCAACAAAGCCATTTTTGTTCCAGTAGAATGCAAAATTAAATACAATTACGTCCGATGCCAAGCGCGCGTATTATAAGCATTTAAATCGTAATGTTTACATCCCAATAAACGTAAATGTTTGCAAAATAAGCTTGGTTCGCCAAAAAACCAGCCACACATCGCCAGTGTATTTAGCAAAACGCCTAACAGCTCTTCGAAAGTCGTTAAACCCGACTGATCCAATTAAAACATGGCGCGATACTTAATAATTGCTTTAAAAATTCCACATGACGAGATAAAAACAATAATTTCGTACTTTAATACCGTCGACGGTAAAAAATAATAAATCCGTTGGCGTTGGCGGCCTGATGAAATGCTACGATACCCATTCAGAAAGATTATTTCAATACAAATTACAGCTACTTGCATTGCTTCTCTCTGCGTGCCGACAATTCTGCAAATACTTTTATCCTCTCTAACACTGAGATTTAAAATGCCTTACCTTTAGAACATCCAGCGAATATCCTACTCTAAACTAAAGTTCTTAAGCGACAATATTGCCTGCAACACGGCTGCAGTTACGACATTTCACGTATAAAACGAGTCAGTCTGATTGAAATTCCGTGTACTAACAATGTATATAGGCACTCTATACCTACAGGAGGATTTATTCTCTTCTATGAGATACACTTAATTTGTGGTACGTTGAAAAATGTTGGAACAGTAGCAATTAGTCCGATAAGTGTTAATATGTGCATAAATCGGATAATATAGCCTTATCGCGAGTCTCTGAGGTTTCACCGTAGCAAGTTGTATCGACAAATCAGTGCTATTTATTGTTATTTAAAATGCATTAATTTGTCCTGCTCTTTGCGTGGTAATGATAAAATGAATTTTATGTTATTTTATTTCGTTGCGCCTTTAGAAAGTGGTTTAATTTCGCTTTTCGATTAAAATGTCGAGTATTTGGACCACCGGCAGCTGAGACTTTTGACTTTTCCTTGTGATGCTTTGAGTTTGCGTACAGCATGATATATCTTTAAAAATACAACGTGACAGATCCGTTCTGGGGGTCTAGACAAAGAGCTTGCTATTTATTTTATTTATTTATTATAGGTCTACCAACAATTATTCACACTGGATACAGCGACATAATTCATTCTTAAAATTAAATAACAGTGCAACAATTACTTATAGGTAAACACCACATGCACAAAACAATAAATTCGGAAGATAAGCTAACTTAGTAATTACTAAGCGCCAACATTCAATTAAATGAAATTAAACTTGAAACAGTAAAAACAGAATTATGACAAAATCGATTAACCTTTCAAAATGACAACATAAGTAAAAAATATACATACTAAAATTATATTAAATAGGTGAATTGATAAAATTGAAAAGTTATAAATAAAGATCGACACGAAATTAAAATTAAATTAAAATTCATTGAATAAATTGATTAAAATTGAATAACATGGAATAATATTGAATATAATTGATAGATTGGAAAATTATTAAACATTAAAGAGAAAAAATAATAATAATAATAACAGTGCTAAAATTGATACAATGACAATTGATTACGGTAAAATTGACAGAATTAAATAATAATTGAGTATGACTAGGAGTTGCTTGGTAAACGATTAAGGATGGCTTTTTGTTTAGCAAGAGAGTCAAAGTGGAGATCAATAACATCACTGTAGCCGTTTACGGCCTTACACATTCTTGCAACAGGCGAATTGGATCCCAAAACTGTTCTTCTAAATGGCGTACAAAGAGGTGCTATTGCACTACGCGGGATTCTAGAGGGTGCACGAAAACTAAAAAGGGCAAGTAAACTGGGACTGTCTATTTTATGCTTAAAAATTTTGTAAGCAAACATTGCATCTATTAAGTGTCTACGTCTGTCTAGTGAAGTCATGTTAAAATGCTTCAGTCTTTTATTGTAAGAACGTATTTTTTTGGCGATTCCATTTGAAAATGCGAGGTGCCAAGCGAATCGTTTCTGGACACGTTCAAGTCGCAATGAATGTGTGGTATGAGGACGCCAAACCACACTGTTATATTCCAGAATGCTACGAATGAGACTGTTATACAGCAATATTTTGGTACTGTTGTAACGAAAGGTTTTACAATTTCTTAGGACGAACCCTAACATTTTCGAAGCTCTTTTTATAATACTATCGAGGTGTGGCTTGAAAGTTAACTTCTTGTCGAACAGTACACCGAGGTCCTTTATTGTTTCAACTTCGTTAATTTCAACTCTGGATATGTGGTAACTACTGCGTATTGGGATGTTCCTCCTAGAGAATTTAACATGGTAACATTTTTTGGCATTCAGTTCCATTTTATTACTGTTGCACCATTGAACGAGACGATTGAGGTCATTTTGAAGTTGTAATGGATCATCTTCAGACTTAATAATTCTCAAAAACTTTAAGTCGTCAGCGTACATAAAAAAATCCGAGTGCAGAAAACACCGTGGAATATCGTTTATAAAATAGATAAATAGAATTGGCCCTAAGTGCGAGCCCTGAGGAACACCGGAAGACACGCATTGCAAAGTTGACTGATAACCGTTAACAACAACAAAGAAAAAAAAATCCGTTAAATAAGAACCTAGCCACTCCAAGAAGGACCCAGAGATGCCGTAGGCGCGCAACTTAGTCATTAATATTTTGTGGGATACTTTGTCAAACGCTTTGCTGAAATCCGTATAAATAACGTCAGCTTGATAGCCTGCATCAATAGCCTTTATAAGAAGTTCTGTAAAAGGGACTAGGTTCGTACTAGTAGAACGGGTTCTAACAAATCCATGCTGATGGTCGCTTAAAAACATCTTTAAATGATCCTGAATATATGGGTATATCAGTGACTCGAATACTTTGGCAAACGAAGACAATATTGAGATAGGCCTGTAATTGGTTACAAAGCCTTTGTCATCCGATTTGTGAACCGGAACCACTTTTGCGATTTTCCACCTTGAAGGAAATATACCAGTTGTCAATGATTTATTATAAATTAACATAAGTGGGTAAACTAACTCAGATGAACATGCAATAATGAATACTGGAGGTATTCCATCTGGCCCTGCCCCTTTTTTTGGATCTAAACTTTTCAGTTTTTTGTGGAGAAAAGTTTATCAGTGATTACATCACCTTCCTAGCCTTTTACTATCTTGGGGTCGGCTTCTAACCAGATGCAACTAAAGAGGGCTATTTTTTTTTTGGTTTTTGAGTGTTTTAAGAGTCAAGCACTCAAATACAAGAAAAAATTGTTTTTTTATTTTGAGCGCTCCCAAAAATATTTTGTCCTACTGACTATCGTTTGTAAAATATTTTTTGTTTAGATGTGTGATTATGGTTTAAATATAGCCACAAAATTAAAAAAAAATATGGCCGAGAAAGTTTGATTATTTCTCGAGGGAGCGCTCAAAATAAAAATAAAAATTGTTCTTGTATTTGAGTACTCTTAAAACACTCAAAATCAAGAAACTTTGTAATAGCACTCTGAATATCAGTATTTTACATGGAGCGACTGCCTATCTGACCGCCACAAGTCAGTTAAAACTGGGTACCCCTTAGTAAGACTGATTGCCACTCTTTCGGGCCACTGACTGTCAAAGATCTACAAATGACAGCCGGGCTCAGCGGCTGTTATTATTTAGCCACGAGTTAATTTTCATTATATCGGTGATAACGATGACGGCAAAGTGATAAAAGAATTCGTTTACGAAAAGTTTAATCTTGTCAATCTTGTTGAAAGTCGTTGTAAGAAGAAAGAAGAACAACAAGAAAGAAGAAGATTAAAAAAAAGAAGAAAAAAGAAGAAGAAGATTAAGATTATTTTTAGAAAATTTAATTTTGTGTGTACATAAATAAATAAATAAATAATAAATAAATAAAATAATGTCACACGCGTTGCTGTCTTTAGTACTAAGTAACCTTTAAGCTATACTATTTGCAGAAAGATTGCGATACAGTAATTCATATAGGTTTATTTGCCTACAAGTAAACCTCATTTCAAATTAGTGTTAATGTGTTCTTTATGAACCTTTTAGTAAATTATATAGTTAAAGCCGAGGAAATTAATTATTTAGAAAATTTACTTCCAACTTTTATAATCTGTATATTTCAAATAATTTACGAAAGTCTTTCTCAACAGTTGTGTGAACTGGTGGTAAATTGAAGCAGTGTGTCAATTTGCTTAACGATTACTTTCCCTGCCTTACAGAGTACAAAACAAAGAGTTTTCCCATACAAGTCCTGAAATTCCCGACACATTGGAACACTGTTTCCATTGTTCACTATTAACCGAGAGGAAACATCTTACATACCATACCTTCAATTTTCTCTACTATATTTCTCATTTAAGTTAAATTATGTATAATATTACGAAATAAACTTTAAACGTTTCCTCCTATACATATAAAAAAGAAGTTATAAATAACCGATAAAATAAATGATTATTGGGTTGAACCTTTATATTCAGAATACTTAGTAAATGGTTGTTACTTTATGAATACTAATAAAGCTTCTCATGAAACTTAATAAGCTTATGTAAAAATTCTTTTGTTTTAAATAATATCTAGTTAAAATATTCATACTTAGAAGCTTAGCCGCCAATAGATATTGGTACCTAACGATAGCTTCGATTATGAATATTAACTTTTACAAGGATTTACGTTCACTAGATGTGAAAATGTTTTGTTGTGTTATCGAGATACAAGATGGCAGCACTGGTATATTAAGAAAAGTGCAAGGAATGAAACTTGTATTTTTGCTGAATACAGTCAAACGGGTCGAATCGGGATGAAACTTACAACGTTGAATATAAATAATTTGTAACTAAAACGGTATTGCAATTTCTTTAATCATTGTTAATAACACATTTTTAAATAATATTTCTAAACACAAATTACAAAATTTAAAAAAAAATTGCCCGTCGGCATCAGGAAGAAGGTCCGAGCTGCCGGTGGTTAGGGCTCCAGAAAGAGGAACCAATGCGTACGTATTGCAATCAATCAATCAATCAGTCATATATCAATTTAATTCATATCATCAATTTTAATTTTATAATAATAAAGTCCTTTAATTAATGTGAGAATACTTTTCAAAGTTTCGTCCCGATTCACCCCGTTTGACATACTGAAGAACAAAATTGTTGCCTTTCATAGAAACGGTATAATTTTTGGTAAAGCTTTAAATTGTTAATCGGCTTTCTGAAAGTCTTTTCAGTTTATAGATAATCACAAACAAACGACTTTGAAACGACTTTGATGAGATCGTTTATATCTCTAAAAAGGAAAAGTCTTGTCAAGATTAGGGTTCTCAAGCATATTGCCAGTCTCTAAAGTTATGTTATTGTAGGCGACTACTCAGTAGGGACAACAATGACCAATAACTACTAAGGTTCCGTACCCAATGGTTACTGCACTTTTTGTACAAAGGGTCTATTAAGGTAAATTAGTAATCCATTAAAATACGCCTTTGTCATTGAGCCTGCTGTACGCGTAGGAGGATTCTGATGTAAGAAAACACTAGCTCGCTTTGGTGATGTTTAAACGAATATTTTCGACATCTACTACTACATCTACAACAGCCCATAACGTCCACTGCTGGACATAAGCCTCTCTCATGATGGGAGGAATTTGCCGTAATCTCCACGCTTGGCAGGCGGGTTGGAGATCGCAGTGATGAAAGACTAACAGAAAACGCTGCTGCCCATTCTCTGGTCTACGGAGGCGCAAGGTGTTCTGCCTCAGACATTAGTCGCCTTATACGACACCCGTGAGTGTAATGGGTTGGTTCTATTCTACTCTGCCGGATACCACACGGCTACACACTTCGTGTACAAGGGGCATATTATGGTAAATTAGTAATCCATTAAAATACGCCTTTGTCATTGAGCCTGCTGTACGCGTAGGAGGATTCTGATGTAAGAAAATTTTATCTCGCTTTGGTGATGTCTAAACAAATATTTTAGACAAGAAGAATGATATGTTAGGTCTTTTACAGGTCAATTTATTTTGTTTGATTCATCAACATCAGCCTAGAAAAGTCCACTGCTGGATATAGGCCAGTGGACTGTTGTGTTTGTTTAAGTACTTTAATTCAATTCAATGTTTGTTTAAAATCAGAGACTTCTGCCTCATCATCAGCCCTTGTCGCATGTTACTTTGGGGTTTAAACACGTTTTTTTCTTCCATTCTCCCATGTTAACCGTCACGCAATAATTTATACTTTTATCTTTCATACCATTCCTTAAACAATTATCATTCACAAAGACGTCTACTTCATGAACTTTAAATATGGCATATCGATTTTGAAATTGCCAAAAAGTCGCTAAAGTTGTCCGTTCCAATGTGTGTTTATTAATGGAATGCAACATAATTGATCTGAAGTTTAGGTATATTAAAACGTACCTTAAATGTATAAAAAGGTAACTGAAAGACTTAAAGAAAGTAATAATTTGGTTTTCAAAAATCAAAAGACACTTTTGACAGATACGCAGGCACCCGATCTGACAGGATTAAAAACCAACCACTTAAATGCGTTTAAAGCGTCACCAGTGCAGAAATCGTACCATACAGGGGGGTTACCTTGCATCAAATAAAGTAGTTCTGATCTATGATATATTTTGTGTAATTAATTTTGCTACGGTAAAAGTTACCATGAAAGTTTTTAAGAAGACTAAATTTGCAACAAAATGAAAGCAACTTGATGTTAGATCAAATAGCTTCTAAGATACAGCTGTTCAAAGTTTACCGTAACATAGGTCCTTGGTGGAAAAAAAAAACGAAAATCACGAAAAAAAGTACGAAAAATTAATGGTTTTTCAAAAATTTTACAATGATCCGGAGGGTTTTGGAGGTTAAAAAATTGGATTTGACATAACTACTTCATCACTTACAACACAAAAAAATCAGAACTACCTGATTTGATGCAAGGCAAAATGTATATACCAATTCCATGGACTAGCAGCATTATGCTGAGAATAAGGAGTGTCCATAACTGGTAAAAAATTTACTCCACGTCTCGAAAATGTGACTGATTTACGACATCCAATAAATAAAGTATATATTAATATTTGAGAAAAATATTCACATCAAAAAATCGCAACTGTTATTTGATATTTTATTGATATGACTCGTTATTAAGATAAAACGAATTATAAAAAGAACCTGTTTTAAATCTCTTTGCAGTAATATCATGACTTTGTGAAATATCATAAATGCATTGTCTTCTTTGGTTTCTATAAAATAAATTGTATAATGCACCGACGGCTATAAACACGAAAATCTTTATTTTTGTCCAAAATTGCTATTACTTTGAACTATGACATTCAAAACAAGTTTTGACAGTTAAAAACGATCCTTGCAATAGGTTATTTTTATGAGGCGAGAAAATCTTAAAACCGTGCCAACATAAAATAGTTCGATACGGCAATGCTTTACTTGTAAAGATAAAAATTTCACATGTTCCCCAAACACCATGAAATTCAAAACGAGCCATGCAAACGTAAGAATATCCAAAATCGGTTCAGCCGTTTCGGAACTCAAACATATTTCTCTGTTTATGATATTTGAACAGATAAAAGTGTACTAATTGCATGCTAGTAAGATTTTCGCACCTTTTACAACGCTCAATAAAACACATTTTGACGAAGTTTCGTCTAAATTAGCAAGTTTGAGTGTGTGAAACGATTTTCTTTGAATACAATTTGGATTGAACTAGAATGTATGGTTGGAATATAAACAGGCGTGTAGCTATAAAATTTTCAATGCTGGCAATACAAAAAACGAGAACTGTGGTTATCTGTGTATCACCTGTTTGCCGTTTCATAGCCCGGCACTAATTGAACGTAATTGGTTGTTGACCTTTCAATCCAATTCGAAATTCGAACGGTGTCCGGGTTTTAAGTGATCTCACGTGGAAATGTATAAGGAGAGTCAAAAGAGAGTGTAGCAAGATTTTGGCTTAACTACTGATAATGTCATGATGGATTTATGGACCAAAATGTACGTACACAAATTAACATGAAACTTGCTTTTCCTACTGATTTTAAAGTCAATTAGGTTTGATGCACAAGCGAAGAGGCTTTGTTGATTCAAAGTAATTATTAGATGTTGCTAAATGCAAGTCAATTATTTCTTACTGAAGTAGCACACACCATAGTATTCAAAACATTGATATCTTCTACGTAATTGAAGAAAATAATCGCAGCAACATTTACCAACCAAAACCGATGCAAAAACAAGTTAGTTAACATCAAAAGCAGCTCATCCAGTCCCAACTAATTCCTTGGCTCTGAATATCAATCACGAAGCAAACAGCCCTACGATTATGCAACCACGTGTAGTGGCATATCGGCGCATTTGCATACTACGTAAATCTCAGCGCTATTGGGTGGGCCGACAAAATGATTGTCACCTTTTAAATTTACATTTATTACCATACATTACGCGACGCGGAACATTATTCATTAGTGCCCGTGTTGTCTACTTAGGACCGTTTTGCATGATTAGGTGTCGTGATGTTTTAGTTTGGTATTCATTGCGCCCCTATTTGTTTGAAGCTTGTTGGCTTATTTTCTTTGTGCATGTGTGTGGCTATTGTGCCCGTTTTATTGCCCCACGAGTTTTAATGAGCTGTAGTGCTCGTCTGCGAATGTGCTTCATTAATATCATTATCATTGTAATCTGTTGGAATATTGTCTAAGATTTTCTATATCGCCTAAAAGACCTAGAAAAAAATAAAAATATTTAGTTTCAACCAATAACTTACCTCGCAATATTCAATAAAAATACCAATAAGAATAGTATTGCTGCATGAACTGTCCTTTGCATTCTGTTACTTCCAATACAAACACGAAGCTTTTTCATGTTGGCAACACTAGGTCCTCTTTTCGCGGGCTCATCGTTTCAACTTGTCACTTTTACCGCGAAAATTGACACAACGCACTGGTTTCTGTCACTGAACGTCAAAACATCTTCGGAAACAGGTCCAAATGATATTGTTAGCTCCAAACTTGAATTTAGAATGCGAGCTTTCGAACGATTTAAATGTAATTCATAGATATTTAAATGTGTTTTTGAGCTAGCGGTTCTCGCGCCGTTTCTTGTAATTTGTGTTTGTTTCTCGCGTGTTTTTTATTCGCATTTTATTGTTTGTTTACGTTTTTAGTCGGTGTACCGTCGGCGCGTTGCCGTCGGTTTGTATAGCGAGCGTGTTCGGTCGCGCATGTCGGTGCGTTCGGCGCGTGGGACGCGAGGCGTTCTCTTCGCACCGCCCAGACGTCGAGAAAAAAAAAGCTAGAGGGGCGTCTTCGGAACGGCCCCACCTACTCGCGTCATTATCCTCGTTTACGCGATTATTTCCTATATTTCGGCACGGAACAGATGATTTTTATGTGTTATGGCCGGCCGTGTGAACACAGTGAGCTCTCGTTTGACAGTGGCCCACTGGACGCAATCCCTGCGTATAAAATGCCGCCCCACGCGTCATCCCGAGTATGGGAAACAATGTACCGTTGCTATTGGTATAAGGGATTTTTAAGATTGATTCTTCACTGGTTACAGTTATTGGATACTAATGGATACTCTTTATTATAGACTTTTAAACTTGAAACGTGTACAGATTAAGTAATTAACATTATAAATATTTAATATTATTTACAACCTTCCAATAATCATATTATTTTGCATTTTTATTTATTTTATATACCTAGTCTTTATTACCTACCTAGTATTTAGTCTAGGTTCAGACGTCTTGTAGCACCGCACTGTATCATCACAATTAAAAAAATCCAGCCATTTGTTACAATAATTTTAACTTCACATAGTCATTACTAATCACCTTCTTGCTTTAATTTTTATTTTAAAATGTCACAATTTATTCATCTATGGATATGACTGAAATCACCACTATTTTAGTTCAAATTTAACATTTTAACTTGTCTAAAACATGACGTCATCTCAACGAGACCAACGTCCGAACTAGCATGACAGACAAATTGTTCAATAATCGGGGGGTTGCGATAATCGTACGTCACAACAACCCTTCACTTGAGGGCGACGACAACCCCTTAGTTAGGGCGGTTTTGTCGCGTGCGTAATAACAATCAATTACCAACAACCTTGTACATATTTACACTCACTATAACCCTTAAGTTGAACTCCATAAAGATGGAAATCTAAATTCGGCAGCGTACGAGATAATTGTAACGGTTTGTTCAAACAACCACAGTGCAAAAAATCACATACGACTTCGTTGTCGTACTGAGGTTTTTGAATGTGTTCTTTATGGTCTATTTTTTGTTTACAATACAATGGTCTTGATGGCATTTAATAGACTTCTCTATGTCAATGGTGATCGAGGGTCATGTCAAGCCATTATTACTTTTTTTAGGGTATCATGAATACAAAATATTTGATGATAATATTTGGCTTTATTGTTTGGTGGTACTAATTGTATGCAGTGTTTTTATATTTGGAATAGTTTTTTTTTGTGGGGTTGCATAATAAAAAATATTGATTTAATTCAGCTGCATGTGGTAACACTGAACCGTCTAAGCTCGCTGAATATTAAAAAAAAAAATGTTTAAAAAATCATCATATTTTTGAGAAAAAAAAAGGAAACTTCAATCAAATTCAAACACTCGTAAGTTAGTGGTACTTATTCAGAAGATACATTAGCTGCTTCTTTTTATGTGTTCCATATTAGGAGCAAAAGTCACTAGCTTGTTTACTTATTCAAAACAATTTTCAGAGACAATACAGGACGACTTTTATAACACTTTCCTAAAAAAATGAATATAATAAATATGTGAACGGAGTAGAAGCAAATGGCATTAAGTACATAGTGTTTTTTCTTCTTGCGAAAAAAAAAATCAAAAATATTCGAAATTCAAATCATACGCTAATTGCGTATGATTTGAAACTCGATATTTTTCATTTTTTTTTCATTAATTTTTGTTCTAATATGAAAAGTTTACTTGAAATTTGTAGCGTTTTTTGATGATAGATCAATTTTTTTCCAAGCTGTGGAAAAAAAAAAACTAGGTAGGTATGTCATAAGCTTCTACTCCGTTCACATATTACCCATTTTTTTGGAAAGTGATAAAAATGTCATCCGGTATAATAAATTTAATGCCAACAGTGCCTGTTGACAATGTCATTCAAGAGCCAAAATAACTACCTACAGTATGACCCATAGAGATAGAAAGAAATATGGAGGGGCCCCGATATTCTATACCTACATTTGCATCGACAAATGTGAGTGAAATACGAAACAGAATGTGAAATATCGTTTTGCTTCATTCTATTTAATGTGGTAATCGTATTTGATAAAAGAGACAACAATATTTCAGCTGTTGCTCATAATGACATCATTTTGTTGTGACGTAGTAACAGTTGTAGGTAAGTGCCGTATCCGCCATATTATGCGACGAGTTTTGTGGTAGTTCTGCTGTCAAATGAGTGTTTACTTTTGCAATTATTAAGATTTGTGAGAAAATTACGAAGAGTTTATCTATAAAATTTGCACGTATATGGTGGAAAACAGCTATTCAACATGCCTGAGTGTTGTGTTATGATGTGTTGTGCAAGAAAGAAGGAAAATCAACCTAAATTGTCTTTTCACAGGTTAGTAGCCGGTTTTCATGAATTATTACACATAGTAATACACTTTTGATGAAAAAAAATGCTAAGGGATCGTGAATTTATGGCTGTAGTGTTCATATTTGGGCTTATTTTCGTCCAACAGACCTTTTTTTAGTTTCATAATTTCATTCGTTTGTTTACAATTGAATGCGTGGAAAGAAGTGATATCACAGAATTTTCAATTGAACATGTTATAGAAGTATGTGCAACAGAATTAGTAAAAGAAAAACTATTATTGATAACGGTTTATTGGAACAAAAGACAGGAAGATATATTCTATAAACAATTAAAGCAAATATTAACTTATGTGAATAAAAAATATAGTAAACTAAATGTAATTATAGGAGGGGACTTTAATGTAAATATTTTGGAAAATAATTTGAAAACAAACCAATTCTTAGATCTAATGCTAGAATATAAGTTCAACCAACAAATAAAATCACCAACACGAATTACGCAAACTTCATCAACATGTCTAGACTTAATTTTTACAAATCTCAATAACAAAATGCATACAACAGTAGAGGAGTTAGGTTTCTCAGATCATAGGGGTACTATCATACACATAGCTTTGCCTCAACAATCTAAACAAACTATCTGGTATGTCAAAAAAAGGTTATACAATTATAAAAACACTCAACTATTCAAATCTAAATTAAATGAATTAAATTGGAACGAAATAATAAAAGCAAACAAAAACATAAACGAAAACTATGCAGCATTTAATGACACACTAACCAACATATTAAACCAATGTATACCTAAAATGAAAATAAAGTTAAGAACAAATAATAAAAAATATTGGCTAACCCCTGGCATCAAACTTTCATGTAAAAATAAAAGGCTTGAAAAGATACTTACACTCAAAACTAATAATCCGATAATTAAAAATAACTATAAAAAATACGAAAAAACACTGAAGAAAACAGTTATAACTGCAAAGAAATTGCAATATATAAATCAAATTAAAAAATCAAATAACAAAGTTAAAACTATGTGGAGTATTATAAATGAAAGAACAAATAAGAAATTAAAAAGGGACAAAAATAACATTAAATTACAAACAAATACTATAAACATCACTGAACCTAAGGAAATAGCTAATTTTTTTAATAACTTCTTTGCGTCCATTGGTAGCACAAAAACACCTTGCAATGAGCCCGCAGGCACCCCAGTGCTTAACCCCACTGAAAACACCATGTTTCTCAGCCCAGTAGACCCCGGCGAAATAAACACCCTATTAAAAAACCTAAAAAACAAAAAAAGTCATGGAATAGACGAGTTACCACCAATCTTAATACGACAATGTGCAAACGAACTTACGTTACCGTTCTTCTTGCTAGTACAACAATCTTTCGAAGAAGCCACTTTCCCGAATTTCCTAAAGAAAGCACTAATAAAACCAATCCACAAAAAAAACTCGAAAGCGGATCCAAACAACTACCGACCAATAGCTCTTTTACCAACCGCCTCAAAAATTTTTGAGAAAGCGATGTGTAATCGTGTGTACTCCTTCTGCGAAAAATACAACATATTTAATGAATGCCAAAACGGCTTTCGCAGAAACCGGTCCACTATTTTAGCAATTTACAAATACATACAGGAAGTTTTAAATATAATAAATGACAAAAAATACGCCGTAGGTTTACTCTTAGATATGACCAAAGCTTACGACAAAGTGCAATATGACATCTTACTGAATAAATTACATGGTATAGGGATCCGCGGTAAAGCTCATGAATGGTTTAAATCCTATTTAAAAAATAGAGAACACCAGGTCGAAATAGATTTTTATAATGAAAATACCAAAGAAATACAAAATATTCGGTCTGACTGTAAAATAATTAACGCCTCTATTCCCCAAGGGAGTGTAGTTGGATGCCTCCTATTTCTAATTTACATAAACGACCTTCCGAAAATCATAGAGGGGCCATGCGTCTTGTTTGCTGATGATATTTCACTTCTAACTTCATGCCGGAACAGTGTTGGCTTGAGCGAGGACCTAACCACTACACTAAATAAAACCATAACTTGGCTCAAAAACCATAACCTAGAAATCAATTTCTCTAAAACTAAAATAATGTCCTTCCACCCCCGTCAAAAAACTCCACTAGAAATAAACTTCACCTACAACGGCACTACAATAGAAGTCGTTCAAGAATTTACTCTACTTGGCCTATCCATAGATACTAACATTAACTGGAAATCTCACATTAAAAAGATAAGATCTAAACTATCCACATTTGCATACGCCCTACGTGAAGTTAAAAAGACTACCAACCTTAAAACCGCACTAATTACCTATTATGCCTATGCACATGCGTGGCTCAGTTACGGCGTGATATTGTGGGGAAACAGTACAGACGCACCGACACTTTTCACACTGCAAAAAAGACTGATAAGAATATTAGTAAATATAGAAGACACTGACAGCTGTAAACCTCATTTTCAAGAACATAAAATATTAACCCTCCCCTGCCTATACATTCTAGAAATTTGCAAATTTGTTCGCAAGTACCCACATTTTTACACTACACGAGAAAATATACAGTCAAGATACACATTACGCCACAAAAATAGACTAAACCTACCAAGCTCTAAGCTAAAAATGCATTCAACAAGTACTCTAGTCATGTCAATGAAAGTTTATAACAAATTGCCGGAAATAATTAAAAAGGAACAAAACTTTATTCCATTCATAAATAAATTACAACAATTTTTATTATATAAATGTTATTATACTATAAATGAATATCTAAATGACAAATTTTAAATTACTTAATACACTTATATATTTTTTAATTAGTATTGTTACTTTGTATTACCAATTTATTAGAAAAATTAAGCTCTTTCTCTGTCCTACTTTGCTGTGCCCTTACAGGGTCCATATTAATGTACCTAGCTTTAAGCCCTTTGTAACACCTTTTATACAATATGGAATGCAAAATAAATGAATATGAATGAATGAATGAATACAATAATATGTCATGGTGGAATAGTGTGGTACCGTTGCGGTAATATTTTCCGATACTAGTTCCTTCGCTGTGCTGGTACGATATCGGTATAGTACCTACATACGTGTGCTAATCGGGTCGAAAAAAGATTATTATGGTTCGCACGCAAATTAGGTACGCGTTATGACTGACGAATTTGACGTGGAGTTACGGACACCAGCCCGTTACACAATACAAAACAAATATTGCATAACGAAATTCCTATTTTTTTTCAGGCATCCATCAAAAAACAACATCAAGAGTCATCTGTTTTCTGTGAGACGAGCAACGTTAAAAAATCTGATGTTTGCCTAGGTTGGACTGTGGATGGGTGACCACCCATTACATACCGAGTTTCCTCCGTGCCTCGGAAAGCAGTTTTTGAACAAACTAACATTGTTTAGAAATGAATAGGTAGTTTGTTTTATTTTGATATACATAATATTGTTGTTTTCATACCAAATGTTTATTGAATAAATAAAACACATGTTGATTTTTACCGAAGTTTTATTTAATGAATAACTAAAAACGAGGTGCGATACTCAATTAATGTTTGTGTTTTCATATTTAAAAAATAATCTGTACAGTATGAGCAATTAAAGAAGGTAAGTTGATTTTTGACATACTTATGTGTATTGAATAAATATTGGTATGTTTGTAAAATATTACAAGAAATGCAATTTACAAAGACCAATAACTATTTTCGTACCCACCAAATTAGTATCCTTCGAATTGGCCAGGAAATGAAATTACTGTATCTGGCAAACCTAGTCCGCATACCTACTAGAAGCTACAGACCAGATATAAAAAAAATAAATTAAAAAAATACCGATCGAATTGAGAACCTCCTCCTTTTTGGAAGTCGGTTAAAAATAAGCGAAAGCGCAAAAGTGATGCGACTAAAATTGTTAATAAATTCTGTGCAGAAAAAACACTACATTTAATAACGGTCAGATATCAGAAGAGCATTAAACTTACTCATTTTTTTTGTTACAACAGACTGTTAGAATCTATGCTATAATAATATAGAGGAAAGATTTGATTTTTTGTTTGTGTGTTTGTTACGATTTAACTCAAGAACTTCTGTTAAAAATTATTTTACCATTAGAAAGCTACATCATTACCGAGTAACATAGGATATAAATTATATTGATGTCATGCAAATTAGCCGAGCTATCACAATTTTCGCGGGCGAAGTGCTTAGTAAATTATAAATATGATTCAAACGTGATATCTAGTAAGACTCGTAAAACTATTATAGTATTAGTATCGATACTTGTTATAGTTACACTATATTCCCTAATTGGTACATCCCTATCATTGGCAGCCATTTTATGAGAAATTTTGTGGCACCTTTTTTTTGTAGGTATTTCCAGTCCATCTACTTCTCAAGTCAATGGTATGACCACTTTAAGTGTGTAGTTCAAAGTGATGCTGCTAGTCAAGAAGAAATGCATCGACATGTCAAACTTTGTACATTTGTTCTTTGTTTTCCCGCTTGCACAGATAGATTGGCTGAAGTGTATAAGTACTATGAATACATTATATGATATAATGTATTCATAGTAAGTATACACTTCAGCCAATTTATATGTCTACCATGTCTACTAATGGTAGATATAATTTATATTTACCATTGGTAGACATAGACATGGTGTCTATATAAACCAGACATTAGGAAACTTGACACATTTTCACATATGGGGTCTGATATCCATCCTAAGGCATTATGTGGTAGGAACGCGTTCCTAATACTGAGCTTCTGCGCCCGCGCCGTTCCGACATGTATGGCATAGAAGCTCTACTGATGCAGCGCCAACTCAGGTGGTGTGGGCACGTCCTTTGCATAAAGGATTAAGAAAGAAAGTAAGAAAACATAATATATTTATTTGGCTTAAGCCGCAAGTGTACACAACATAATCAAAATAAGAATAAAAAAATAAACTTAAAACTACACAATAAAAAACTTAAAACTAAACAGAAAAAAGAAACGAAATAATATTGTGTGTCTCACGGCTGCGCCAAATAGGCCCAGTTCAGCAAACTGCCGAGCAGCTAGTGCCCGACGCTGGTTTTCAACTGGACCTGACCTGACCTGATTAACGTTTACCCAAAGTAGTCTTATACTCAGAAATATCAGAGGGCAAACGGAAGCATGGCGGTCAACATTTCTGCTACAAGGACGTGTTAAAAAAACATCTTAACGCTTGCGCTATTGATCCGACTGGTTGGGAGAGGCTTGCTTTACATAGGTCGTCTTGGCGCTCTACTATCTAAACAAATGTAAAAATCTTTAAAAACCAGCGACTTGAAAAAAAGAGCCAATTACGAAAAGAGAGACCTAAGCCCTCCTAAACCTACACCTATAACTTTACAGGTCAACTCTACTGCTTAAGCTGTGACCGGATATTTAAAAGCAAATTCGGTTTGGCCAGCCATCTATGGTCACACGCATGGAAATAGTTTCAAAGGCTCGCCGTTCCTGAAATCGGTTAGGAGGACTATTTATAATATCTACTATTAACTAAAGCCAAACAGGTGAAACAGTAGCCATCTATTTAATATACTCATAAAAATAAAACAAAATATCATCTAAAACCCTAATAATATGCATGAAATACAAAACTCTTTTTATTTATGAAAAATGTCTTGTATTGGCGCATAAAAACATTGTGCTACACTTTTTTAAGTTTCTAATACATCACGTATTTTACAATTTACTATTTTTGGTGAAACGGAACGCACTCTCAAAACGCATCGTCCTCGATAACGCCGGTATTGACGTCAAAGTTCATTGTGTCAAAAAAACACTTTTATTTGAAAAGTGGTAAAAGTTTCACTAAAATTTTCTTATAATATTGTTAAGGCAATTTTTACTTGAATAAAGCACATGCAATAGGGTTTATGCATGATTTTTTTTTTATTAATCTAAACAAAGCGTATTAACATCAGAAATAGCAAAGTAAAATATTTTTTTTAATATCTATAAAAAATACTAAGATAAAAGCATTTGAAACTGCTGATTAGACAGAGAGATTCGATATAGCGAATGACGTCATTCGCTACATCGACGTACAAAATCCATACTAAATTCTGTTTATCTAGAAAGAGATAGAAACAAAAGTTTATATGGTTATAACTTTTGTGTTGTTTGGCCGATTTACGTCTTGTTTTCGCTTTTGGTCATTATTTTTATAGATTTTTAACATTCTGTTTCGAAATGAAAAAAAGAAAATGTATGCATATTCCCTAAATATATTAGTAAAATTATTTTATTAAGGCCAAAAATATTAGATGTCAACAAAGAAGATTGTGGATAATGACGCCACATCATGGCCGCGACAGCTACGAACGTTTGAACTGTCGTAGAAAAATGCAGGAGTTTAATATTATTTTTGAGCGACAAGCAGTAGTTGAACTTAACTTTTGATACTTTTTTGGGTTGATAGTACTGTATTTTATTGATTTAAATGACGAAAAAACTACGTGCATATTCTCTATTCTTTACATAACAAAAACATCTGCCGTCAGTTCAGCTATTTTCATCATACTTTATGCGAAGTCAGGGTATATGTTAATGCTAGCTTTGATCTCACGCCACGCGTCGCCACTTCTGCTGGGACTTGGCCCAAACATTTGTAGTATTGCCAGCTTCTTTTAGATCTGACGTAGTTATTATAAAAGTATGTATATTGATGAGGTTAAAGTGTATGCCTGTCTAACAATTTTTGTGTTATTCTTGTTGTGTCTAGTTTTTTTGTCTCTGGGTTTTGGGACAAAATTACAACATGCTTTGACGGTCATATAAATAAATCTTTAACTAAACGGATCTTTAAAGTCTTCTAAAAGAACAATATTGACTTAAATCCAAAAATACCGTAAATCTAACCAAAATTGCTGCCTCTTATTAAAAAGTCATGTGCAGCGTGCAATTGAACATATTTATTTATTTATTTATTTAAACTTCATTACAAGAGTGGTACATAGGCGGACTTAATGCCACAAGGCATTCTCTACCAGTCAACCTTTAGGTTAAATAGGAAAACATAGTGATAGGGTACAAAATAATGTCTAAAAAACTAACTTCTTGTTAACGAGAATGTATATACTTATGTTGATACTAATACACATATACACATAAAATAAACTAATGGATATTCTATCAAATACCAAAAATTACAAATAAAATAGCGAGAAAACTAATAATAATTATTAACACTAGACTTCGATTTGAGAGCTATTTATTCTGACTTAAATAGTGGTTACGAGCTTTTCTTTTGAAAGTGAATTTGCTTGAATTTGTTTTTTTTTTTTTAACATATCGGTTAGTTAGTTAGCTAGTATGTATTGGTATTGGTCAATTATTTATTGCATTCCATATGTATCAAGACAAACCCTTCTTTGTTTTGCTAGTAGGTATAATTTGTCATCCAAAGGGAAGCCCATTCTTGGACAGGTTTTGCCCGCCAATGTGTTA
The DNA here is from genome assembly GCA_905147715.2 of Xestia xanthographa. Lineage (NCBI taxonomy): Eukaryota > Metazoa > Arthropoda > Insecta > Lepidoptera > Noctuidae > Xestia > Xestia xanthographa. The sequence goes on from LR990655.1 coordinate 22,238,996, forward strand.
AGTTCAAAAAAGATACCCATTTTTTAACTAAAATATTGCTATTACTTATTTGCAATGAAACCTCCGAAACTAAAAGCCGAATTAATCAAGAAACTCAATTGTTTATTGCCGGATCTAACAGTTCCGGTCGTTGTTAATCCTAAAGAAAAAAAAAATTAAAATGTCCAACCGAGTTCTATGTATAAAATACTAGCGGACGTCACGCGGTTTCACCCACGTAGTTCCCGTTCCCGTAGGAGTACGGGGATAAAATATAGGTTATGTTACTCAGAGTGAATGTAGCTTTCTAATGGTGAAAGAATTTTTGAAATCGGTTCATTACTTCCGGAGAATACCCCCTACATACAAACTTACAAACAAATGTTACCTCTTTATAATATTAGTATAGATCTGTGATGTCAACCCTAACATCTATAGTTGGTTTCTTTCATGGGCGTCTCTTGGCCAAAACCTCTTCATCAAATGGGCATTTCCCTTTACAAGTCATGATTCTCCTGCCTTTATTCCAATTTATTTGAGGTCAGCGCAGCGTGTCTTCTGCTTCCATATTTCTCTATTTTTTTAATTACAAAATGGGCCTGCGATCACGCCTGATGATCATTGCCTCGTCACCTATCAGACACCTCTTTTCTTGCCATATAATCTATACTTCTATACTATTACTATTTACTATTAATTATAATATTATAAAGAGGTAACATTAGTTTGTAAGGTTGTATGTTTGTAAGTTTGTATGTAGGGGGTAATTTCCGGAAGTAATGAACCGATTTCAAAAATTCTTTCACCATTAGAAAGCTACATTCACCCTGGGTAAAATAGGCTATATTTTATCCCCGTACTCCTACGAGAACGGGAACTACACGGGTGAAACCGCGGGACGTCCGCTATCCTTTATACAGTCCATCCATCGTTTCTTTGGTCAATGGGGAGGCTAAGGCAAAGTAAATCTCAGATGGCGCCACCATCGTTGGTCTCAATCTGACCAATGAGGTTAAGTTATTTTAAAATATAAAATGACATTACCACATTTTCAACCAATGACGATGTTTGGGTACCAACTATGCTAGCGCTATTAGTTCCACAGTTAGCCTCCCCATTATTACAACTTGTGCCAGGAAGAATAACTTCCACCTTTAAATTAAAAAAACAAGCGCATGAAGCAGAAGAATATAGACAAACAGATACAATTTAAACAACAGAAGCAGTATAAAACAATAGTATAAACAGTACACCTAGATGACGCAAGTCTATATCAAGAACATTTGTTAGTCTTAGTTCAATCGAGAATAACAATCTAGTCTAACAATTGCAAGCTGAAATAACTCAGTTTTAGTTATACACATTAACAGATCTACTGTCTGACTGTTACGCTCCGTTATTTATATTTATTTCATTCAGTTATAAACTGTGACTGATTGCAGTTTATTAAATTGTGTTAAAGTTGGGAAACTAGTGAAAACATTTGCTGTCGATCGATAGAAATTTGTTGAAATGTTTTAACTTTAAAACGAATAAGAAACTACTATAATTTAATAAATAATAATTTATCATTTATTTTCTCTTCACAAAGGTGACTTAAAGTAAAAATGTACAAAATAATGTCTCAGCTGTATTCAGCCTTTGTGAGAGACTGGTGCCTGATATAGGTTTTTGGGAAAAACCTGTGTTACAGGTCACCAGGCCCCTTCCAGGCTAGAATTAGCTTACAGAGATAACGTGTGAGAGTAGGAGTTAAACAATATGCATAACAATATTAAAAAAATTGGTTGCCTGTAAAGTCGGTATACGGGCGAAAGTTTTACGTGACAACGACTTTGAGTGGTAAAATAAACTTTTTATGTCTGTCTCTCTCGCTCTTAGGCGGGCTCTCACTCGCTCTCATTGTGAGCGCATAACGTGAGCGGGAGCGTAACGCAGTTTCTTGAAGTGTCACCCGGCAAACCAATTTATAAGACGTTGTCACGTCAAAACAAAGTAGAAGATAAACAATATATTTAACAAAGGCATAAGAAGTAATAACAATAAAAGACTACTCCTTCCTTCCTTTTAAGAATTCGATTAAAAAAACATTGTTCCTAGCAGATACAGATCTTTAACTTATATAAGTCACAGTTCCTACTCGTAGGTGTCCTTAAATGTGTTATTTCTAGAAAAAAATACTGAAGATAAAGGTTAAGTCAGTTGCTGCAAAAAGACGGTATGTAACTTATGCACTAAATCAAAGAATATCTCTACAAGGCACCGTTGCAAATTTATTTTAAACGTTGTACCTAAGGTAGTGTTTACACCTAGTACAGCACCTAATTTTAACATCAAACCGTCAAGCACATAACTAGCACGTTTACCCTACGCAGTAGGAAACGAAATGAGTAAGTATGGAACAGAGACCAAGCTTTGCACAATCTTCAAGACTCGCTGTCTAACTTATACCCTAATCAGAGAGGAAAAGGATTTAGGTTATTCTACTCGACTCTCAGCAATTGTCATCCAGTTGCTACCAGCGGTTCTAATGCTAATAAGGCTGGCCTATTGCCACTTCAGCTTGCTAATTCTGTGAGCTTACATATACGTACAGGCTGTAAACAACCTCATCACGAAGCCGTCAACCAAGCATTCTGTACATCATTTTTCACCCCAAAAAAAAAGTCGTTTCCCAGCAATAATTTTTGCGTAAAGTTACTTAGTTTGATGCATCAAAGTAAGTAAAACGAAATGACTCTTTTTTTTGGGGTGAAAAATGATGTTTTGTGGTAGAACTCAATGTAACGCACTTAAAACATTGTGCTGATGGATGGATTGAATAGTACGGGGGTCGTGGAGGTGTTTAAAGTAAAAATCATACAGTATAAACTCGCATTAAAAAAAAAAACTTGTCAAAAAGTTGGAACTTTGATCCCCAATATCTCCGTAACTGTAAGGTTCCCAGGTATGGTATTTAACAAAAAAATTATCGCAATGACGGTGAAAACAAGTAAGTACCTTCCGACTTCGTTAAGAGGTTTTTTACACCCTTTAGCTTACTTAGAGCTTGGTTATCTGCCGAATCATATATTTCATTAAACTTGCTCTTTTTAAGACCTTCCAATCAATAATAAAATTGTCCTATTGTAAAAAAATTAAGACGTACCCATTTTTTTAAACAGGACAATTTTTCGCTAGAAAATCGTGAAGAAGCCGAAGTTTTACTCTACATTTTCAGTAACAAGTTTGATCTCTGTCAAATACTTACTCTATGTTTTACAAAGCTGTGATTTCCACATGCGTAGGTATCTAATAATGTATGAGGTGGCACGCCTCATCGTCGGCAATTGCAGGCCTCTAGGCCGTCATTAGAACGTAAACACTCATATTTAAATAAATATCCCCAGACGATTATGTGGCGGGTAGGTTACCGCGGATATTGTGGGGTTGCCAGCATTGAAATTGTTATCGGGGAAATAAGTTTCTTCCCTATCTCGGTATGGATTTGTAAAAACAAAATTCCATTAAAATATTGCTTAGAATTTGCATATTTAAATAATATTTTAATTAGAGTTACTTAACTTACAATACAAAAGCGATTTGTAGAAGTCATGTATTTGCCAGCGAATTCAAACTATTCCCCGATCGATATTTTGACTAACGAAAATTAACTTTAAAATATTTCCATCCCTTTTTGAATCTAGCAACACAAATTCAGTACTTACAAGCGATTATGTGTTACATACAACACATCGCTTGCAGCTACTGTCATGCATCATTTTCTGTCATTATCAATTACCCCGCGAACGGATCGCGTCACCGCAATATGGGCTGGGAAATGTTCGCGGCGTGTGGTGTTGCCAGACACGTTTTGTAATTACCCATTATGCCAGCAAAAAATCTTTTATTATTTGCGGTTTTGTGAGTGTATTGTTTTATGGGTTTTTATGGCAGGTGGAGAAAAAGCCTTTTATTAGGAATTATATTTTTGTGTGTAATTTTAACAAATTGTTTTATTTTTTGGATTATTGTATTGTAGTAGAATATATCTTTTGTACACCATGTAACAATAAACCTATGAAAGCTATTCTTTCTGAGCCCAACACGCAGGAGTCATCATTTTATTACTACAGCCATGTAATTTACTGAACATCCATTGATGTTTTCTTATACATCAATTCAATCCAAAGATTCTTCAGATAAATAACCCATACGCTTTCAAGTTTTACGACAGGAAGACCAACTCCACCTTCCATAGCTAAACCATAATAAAAAATAAACACTAATACTTTTAACTTTACACATGTATTCATCAAAGAATATTCTTATAAACTACGCTAATTTTATTTTTACTAAAGATTGTAGAGACGCTACACAGACTCAATTAGATAACTTTAGGGGGCTATATAAAAGGGTTATAAATCAGCGAGGGTCGAACGCGATATTTTAGGCTGTTTGCATACGATAGGGTTGCTTCGACAGACGTTGCGACAAGAAAAACGCAATTTATTTTGTAATAGTGTGTTTTAAATGATTAAATGATGAATGTATTTGAATTACGGTTGGTCAGTGCCTAATTAAGAAGTATATTTAGTAAGCTAGTTTTGTCAAAGAATTGTGATAGGTATTTGAATATTGTGAATTCTTTTGAAGGCAACTGAACCGAGAAAACTCGTTTTTTTTTTAAGATTCCTCAAATTTTTAAATGATTGTACTCGACTTACATTCAAATTGCCAACTAAGTAAAAAATAAAAGTTGAAATATCTATAGTGGTATTTCGTTGACGTTTCCGAGTGTGGCAGTTACTGCAGTAAGTTACATTGGGTTCCAACCTAAAACAAAGTCGCTCCCGCTGTACGCATAGATCTTTTAAACTTCGCAACGGATTTTAATGCAGTTTTCAGCAATAAATAGAGAAATAATCACCACAGAATTTAAATAGTTTATTAATTAGTTTATTAATTTAGATTTATTAATTTATTATTTTGATTTTTTAACTTATTTTATTTTTAATTTTGACATTTTATATTTTATTTGACTAAAAATATTGTATTTAGTACTATAAATTTTATTTGGTCTAGTTATAATAGTATTGTGTGGTGTGTATTTGTCTCTGAATATTTGATTACCATGACTGATTGGTTTGATTTTTTTTATTTTGAGTGTGTTTAATAAATAAGTTATGCATCGTTGTGTCTGATGCAAATAAATTATAATTATTATTATTGCACCCGTGCGAAGCAGAGGCAGGTCGCTAGTTAGAAATAAATAAACAGAAACCTGCGACTAATTAAACGCAAAACCACAGCTCGCCTATCTGCGATAGCCTCGACCGGACCGGCGCGGCGCGCGGCGGTGCGCGTCCGGCAAGCGCGCCGTGCGCACGGCTCGAGGCGGGATCTCGTTAGCATGCGTATGCGACATTTCACGTGAACTAATTGCGAGCATTTAGTCATCTTGATAAACCGCCCGGCTGCCCTACACGCATCGAGATGGTGTAGATTATACTGTTTGTAATTTGTGCAGACGCGTTCGACTGCTTTAAGTTGAAAATAAGTAACTTGATTTTTCTTCATTTTACAGGATATTTGATTTTTAGCGTATTTTTATGGTTTTGAGCAAGTTTTAGAAGTGGTGCTGAACCGGGAAAGACTGGACGACACAGTCAAGGACTTGTCCTTGACTGTGATACTTGAGTGATATTGATTTTGTAGCTAGCCTAGACAGTCTTGACTGTCTAGGCTAGCTACAAAATCAATATCACTACATATTCTAAAACAAAGTCGCCCACCGCGTCTGTCCCTATGTATGCTTAGATCTTTTAAACCACGCAACGGATTTTGATGCTGGTTTTTTAGGGTTCCGTAGTCACCTAGGAACCCTTATAGTTTCGCCATGTCTGTCCGTCCGTCTGTCCGTCTGTAGCACTAGAAAGCTGAAATTTGGTACCAATATGTATATCAGTCACGCCGACAAAGTGCTAAAATAAAAATTGGAAAAAATATGTTTTATTAGGGTAGCCCCCCTATATGTAAAGTGGGAAGTGTTTTTTTTTTAATTTCAACCCTAACGTGTGATATATTGTTGGAAAGGTATTTAAAAATGAATAGGGGTTTTCTAAAATCATTTTTTGATAATGTCAGTGATTTCGGAAATAATCGCTCCAAACGTAAAAAACAATGTGTCCCCCCTCTAACTTTTGAACCATAAGTTTAGAAAATATGAAAAAAATCTGAAAAGTAGAACTTTATAAGGACTTTCTAGGAAAATCATTTTGAACTTGATGGAAACAACAGGTTTTGTACAAAAAAGACAAAAATTTGTACAAAATAATTTCTGGACTAAGTTTGTAGTATATTCGTATATGCAAGCATTTTTACATAATGGATACCCACCTTTAAACTCATAAGTGGGAACAGTTATTGTGACGGACGGGAAACTACGGAACCCTACACTGAGCGTGGCCCGACACGCTCTTGGCCGGTTTTTTAATAGATAGAGTGATTCAAGAGGAAGGTTTTAGTATATAATTTGCGGGCGGGCAAAGCCGCGGGCATCAGCTAGTAAATAATAAAATAAAGTTTTGTTTAAAAATGGTTGATCTTTTCTTTCCCCTTTTTTCAGGGGACCTGAAGTCTTTAATTCAGCTGCGTTTTTACTGCCGAAAACAATTTCTTGAAAAAATGTTATCTTGAAAAACTCTGTAAATAACCTTCTATTTATTGACGATAATTTAGCGCAGATATTTGCGCATTTTTAAACTAAGTGAAGGAAATCTTCAAAAATCGAGTTGGTAGATTGCAATTTTCAGCAAACGCGTTGTTTGTGAGTAATAATAATTACAAATAAGTGAGAAAGGTTTAAGGAGCAGTGGGAAATAATGTATCTTGATTGTAAGTGTATTAATTGCACGAAAGCTCGTGATTAAAATATTTTGATACGACTTTTACAAGGTGATATAAGTCGCAGTGTAATGTAGGTGTTTTTAATAACCTTTAATTCGTTTATTCGCCGGGAAATTTATTTATTTGAAATTGTTTACTGAAATACAAAAATAAATTACAATGTAGTATTAAAAACGTTTTAAAATTCTACCTGATGAATAAACCTAGGTAACTTACTCATGTGCTGAGACTTAAATATTGTCTTAAATTCCATAAACTAGTAAAATACTACTCGATTGTTTAATGTTCTATTATTTCTACAATGAAGCATAACACAAAATTCTAGGTTACTTTTCGGGAATTATGTCTTTTTTCAATTCATCTTTAAACCAAATAAAGACTGCTAATGATCAGTGAGCTTCATTTAATTAATGACTAGTTTCAGGTCTTGACTGTATCCGCGTCGAAGAAACATATCCTATAGCACCCAAAAATAGTCTAGCTTTTCAACATAAAAAAAAATTGGGTGTTATTTTAAAGATTAACTTCTACATCCAAACAATTTTTATTTTATAGTAACAAAAAGCCCTCTTAATTTGCACCCACCATTTCTTTCAAACTCACAATCAATATCTTGAAAGCACTTATCTCGGCAGGTTCATGCCTATCTTATGCTCTGTTCACACATAATCTCTGGCATAGTATCTCTCCCATCGATTTCCTTCCATTAGCATTCTAAACACTCTCCCTAGCCAACTTGAATGATAATTGAAACACGGCACTAAACATTCTCAAGCAATACCTGGAGTAGTATGCAAAATGGAGAATTCATAAAATGCGTTGGTTTTTGCGGCGTTCCATTTTAAAACTATTGGTGGGTGGTTTGTCAGTCACTCCATGTAAAATACTGCGGTATTCAGCTGCATCTGGTTAGACTAGAAGCTGACCCCAACATAACTTGGGAAAAGGCTAGACAGATTGCGATTGTGATGGTGGGTTGTACTTGTTGTTTTGTATTGTAATCAGACTGGCGTCATGAAAAATTATCATTAAATCCACCTTAGCTCCCCAAGTAAGGTTATGTTTAAATATACAATAAACATTTTGCATGACTGAAAAACGAGTTTACTCATTGTGCACACTAGATATAATTTTGTTAGTCGTAAAAGAACTGATTTGTTTTGCATGAAAACAATTTCAGTTGACTCTTGTCAACTTTTGACTATAATAAGTCTAGTCGTGAGAGTTTGCTATAATTAATTTCATAATCATTTCCCATAATCATTAGTCGAAAGGCATCTTTGACTCTGGTTTGGTAACAAACTTTTTTGATTCTAGAAATTCAGCACTTCATTTGTTTTATACTCCGTGTTCTCAAGTATTAACCAAGTATACAAATATTTTTATTACTCTGTCTTCTTGCTGATTATACGTTAATTTATACACGTTTCAGAATTAATTAATGAACGCAAAATATCTTTAGTTTGAATTGTATTTGCATTCAAGTGATTATCTTAGTAAGTTAATTGTCGCGATAAACTTAGAAGAAGTTTGTACTGTTTGGTTTATTGAATTATTGTTTATTTATAAGAAGAAAAAATTACTTTAAATTTTTTAATAGGTTATGCCGTAATATGCTTTGTATAGAAGCGATACTACATTGTTGAATAACTTTCTTAAGAAGAGAATAGTTTCGGACCAGCTTTTTGCTAACAAAATCTTATAAAATAGGTTACTGCATAATTATTACTACTACTTACATAATATTAAGCTAGGCTAGGCTGGTTGATAGAACCAACCCATTACACTGACGGGTGTCGTATAAGGCGACTAATGTCTGAAGCAGAACACCTGGCGCCTCCGTAGAACAGAGAATGGGCAGTAGCGTTTTCTGTTAGTCTTGCATCACTGCGATCTCCAATCCGCCTGCCAAGCGTGGAGATTACGGCAATTCCTCCCATCATGGGAGAGGCTTATGTCTAGCAGTGGACGTTATGGGCTGTTGTAGTGTAGTGTAAGCTAGGCTGATACCAAAAAGACTTAATTTGTACTAAAATGTATGTATATACTCGTAAATGTAAATTATTATAAAGATGTAAAATCTTTCAATGTAGGAGGTAATCTCGGAAACTATCATCCAAATTCAAATACTTTTTCTCTGATGGAAAGCTATTCTCATAGTTCCAAGTGCCATAGAATGTGCTTTTACAACGGGCAAAGTCGCGGATAGAAGCTATTATACAGTAAAGCAAAAACAAACGTTACTTTACCATGTTAAGTCACATACTATGCACCTTCATGCGAGCCTCAGCAAATTCTTCACCTTTATATGGCATTTTGAATTCCGTTCCCACAACTAGAGAGCAATTTTCCATTCATACACTGGACTTTAATTGTTGGTGACATTAAAAATGAGATTTATTTAAAACAAGCTGTGCCCGCGGTTTTACCGAAATAATAATAAGTATGTATTTACAAACAAAAAGTATCTGGTGTCCACGACACAAGCCTCGTTGCTGCTGTGTGTAATGTCCAGCGATATTTATTTTATTTTAAAATCCCTGTGTTTTTTTCAAAAATGGCGGCAGGTCACGGGAACAATCTGCGACTCCCGCATTCCCCTTAAACACAAGGGGAAGATTTATAAAACAATGGTTAGACCTGCTGTCTTGTATGGATCAGAATGTTGGGCCACAAAAGGGATGAATGAAAGGCATTTGCATGTAGCGGAGATGAGGATGCTAAGGGGGATGTGTGGTGTTACGCGAATGGATAAAGTTAGAAATGAGTATATAAGAGGAAGTCTGAAAGTGGCGCCGGTGACTGAAAAGTTGTGTGGTAATCGGTTGTCGTGGTATGGGCATGTGATGCGGAGGGATGAGGAAAATGTCGTGAGGAAAGTTTTGAGTATGAATGTGGATGGGTATATGAGTAGAGGAAGACCAAAGAAACGATGGATGGACTGTGTAAAGAATGATATGGCAAGAAAAGAAGTGTCTGATGAGATGACGAAAAATAGAGAAGTATGGAAGAAGAAGACAATATGCTGCGCCGACCCCAAATGAATTGGGATAAGGGTAAGAGAATGATGACGTTTTTTTCAAAAGAAGGTGCATTCTGAAAGTTCGCAACGTCGCACTTATTTGTCAAAAATATCGCTATTATAGTGAATTTCTTAAATGTTACTGAATGACAACGGAATATGACTACAACATTGATTTATAAATTGCAATCTATACTAATATTATAAAGAGGAAACCTTTGTATTTTTTTATATTTGTATTGAATAGGCTCAAAAACTACTGGACCGATTTCAAAATTTCTTTTACCATTACTTAGAGGGATTCTTCCGAATCCGTATAGGCTATATTTTATCCCCGTACTCCCACGGGAACGGAAACTACGCGGGTGAAACCGCGGGACGTCCGCTATAATTAATATATTAACACTGAATATTTAGTTTTAAGTGCACAAGCACTTGGATCTGGCTCTCCTTAAGGCCGTCTACGCCAAGCAAAGTAGGTATTTAACGCTACCACCCTTTACGCGAAACGAGTCGTGCACACGCGTCGCCGACTTGAACCCAAAGCTGAGCGAAGTGTCACAGTATAGGTAAGCGTGTCGTGTAGGCAGTAGGTCAACTTATTTTATTAAATTGTCAGCTTGATTTATTATAATAGGTAGTAATTGCGAAAACCTAACATTTAAATGTAATAAATTAATTTGAATAGATATTGTAAATACAAATTGCTGCAAGTCGTAATTTATTCAATTATTTGTGTACCAGACGGGTGGACTCGTGTTTGGAAATTCAAAAACTATAACGGAACCAAATCTGAGCCACTAACCGCCCTGTACCGAAAGTTCCGGGTGTAAACGTTAGCTTTGTGGAACGGAGAGGTGGGTTTGGAAAATACTGCACTATTATTGTAGATGGAGAAGAAATGAAACACTATTTGACTATGGTAAGACACTACAAGCAGACAATACTGGAAAAACTGAGCTGAAACTATAATCGGAAAGAACTGTTAAGTGTTAATATTGCTATTCGGATATCGAAACGAAACTGACTGCTTGAATATCGTAAACAAAACTGACTGTTCCAATGTCGAAAACAAAACTTACTATGCGGTGCCTGCGCTGTGCTTTCATACTATTAGCAGACACACAAAAAATATTCGCGAAGCCTCTAGCGGTGTGTAGTATTTGTTCGCTAGACAATCTTTTAATTCATACAAAAAACATGAACAAAAAACATTAACAAAAAAATACAAAGGAAACTATAAGCAAAAGGATAATAAATAACTCGAACGGAAGAAGGAAGTAGGTACTTTACGCTCTCGGCGTACGGTCGAAATTAAATTAACATTTCTCGATGTTTTTTATAAGTAGTTTGCGTACGCGCACCTGTGACGAGACTATTCTTGAGGGTATTTGTACCTACTTACTTTTAAAACTAATAATAACAGAAAGTACTCGACAAAGAATCACAAACACGGCAATAGCGTACTTTCTCGAACGTTCTTTCTATAGACTATATAAAAACACTGTTTTAGACACTTGTCGCGAACAATTTGACTAGGTTTCTTACATTGTTTTTATCTCACGAAGAGACACATGCTTTATTTGTTGTATGTGTCACCGTAAAATTGTAAATACCGTTAGATTATAATCTATCTCGTGAGATTGTAAACTCGTTCGTTGAGGAATTCCCTCGACTGTCTATGGTCTCCATCATCAGACCAATGGCACTTACAACCCATATGCGTGCAAAGTTCTCATCAATAGAAATGAATTAAATCCAAACACAAGGTAGCTACTGTAAAACGTTGAGGAGTTCCTTTGACTGTCCTTCGTCTTTATCATCAGACCCCTAAAGATGACCACAACCCATTTAGGTGTAAAGTTCTCATCAATACAAATTAATCAAGCCCAAACACCAGGTAATTATTGTGAATCGTTGAGGAGTGCCCTCGACTGTCTTCGGGTTCCATCATCAGATCGAGTCCAGACTTTCTTTAAATAGTAGTGCTCTAAAATACTCAATGAACAAAAAAACAAACGCACTAGTCGCACTACGATGTTCAAAGGTTCCCCTCAATTTCTCTGAGATGCCATCATCAGATCCCAGTTTCATGGTCATGGTACTACTCTTGGAATATCTTCTTTCCAACAAAAAAAGAACCATCTAAATCGGTTCATAAACGACGAAGTTATCCTACGGTCAAATCGTGAAACCTCCTCCTTTTTTTAAGTCGGTTAAAAAAGACTGTACTGTTATAATTACACTACGTTCTTTTAAATAAATCGTTCGATAAATCGACGGGACAGCCGTGCGCCAGCAAAAGGGACATAGGTCCTACCTCGTCAAGGCCTGGCGGGCGACTGAATCCACGTGCGCAAGCCGTTTTCTTATATAATAATTTATTATTAAAAGGATTAAATTGTTTTGAAAAATTTAACCACAAATAATTGTTCTATATGTTATTAACTTTGCTTAGATATTTTTTTTGGAAGTAAAACTTTCATATTCTCCAAGTAAAATAAGAAAAACATAAAAAAATATTCGAATTAGGCTCCTGTTCGGATTTTTTTTTCATCGAGTGAAGTTTTTGATATCATGTTTTGAACCACAAATTATCTTAGTAAATATAGTCAACTATAATATCTATTTTTTTTGGCTTTAAAAAAACACTATTTCTTTGTTTACTATTGAATCAAAGTTATGTAAAATTGGGAAAATTGGGACTACCTGCCCTTAATGCTTTTTATGCCTAAAATTGTTCCAACATCTAATCCAGTGTTATTATTGCAATACAACGACAAATAAGTAGTTCATGATGTACAAGACTTGTCTGTAAGAAGTTCGTACACTGATCTATGCCTCTATTGGATATATCCAATGATATTCTAACAAACAGATATGTTATACACCTACAAAACCAACGAAAAAAGTGTGCCGCGGGGAAGAGCCAGCTCACATACACGCAGTGACGCAGAATAAAGGATAAACAGGCCAATTGGCTCGTTTTCGAGTCTTCACGATTGCGCGCTCATAACATATCTGTTTAATAGAAGAATATCATTGGATAATTATCTCATATCTTTGAAGCAGTGTATTCAATTGTTGGTGAGCCAAATAAATAAAATTAAATAAAATACCAAATCAATATTTTAGTGTAACACGGAGCGATATTTCATTCAGTAATATTTATTCAACAAAAAAAACCTTTTCACACGAACATAGAACCTTGCTTTTAAGAAGTCGGTTAAAAATGTTTGACATGGTATTCGAAGATCGTCGTCAAGATCACGTTTAATCAACTTACAGCCATTGGATTGTAATCACGGTAACTAAATTAAAGAATATTCAATGAAATATCACAGTTTTAATGTAACTCCGCAGCCAAATAATGATCAAGTACCGCGCGCGCATCGCTCTCTCTCTCTCTCTCTCTCTTATTGTGACGCTGGCGAAGTTGCGTGGGTCAGCTAGTTAAACAATATTTATAACACATTTGCTCGTAAAGGTTCTCTTATTTCACCCATTTCAATATCGTAATGTATCTCATTACGTACTTGTGCAGTAATGTAATGTACAACGCACGGTTTATCAAGAATTCAAGATGCTCCGTCTAAAACGAACGGTATTTTTTAAATCTTAGCAAAGAGTTTTTATGTCAGAAAAGTGGTCAACACTTTATGAATAAAATTAACTTTGGGAGATGAAATATAATAAATAAACATTTAATTCTTTAATTTAATTAATTTTGACAGTAAATTACAACCATTTATCTGTAACAAAAACACAAAAATATTAATTTACTTTATTAGTAATACTGGCTGTTTTTTGTGTCTTTGCCTTAAAAAAAAGCGCTGATGCACGCGCATCGCTAATTTGTGAACAAGTAAAAGATTTATTCGTTTAAGAAAGTCTGAGTTTTATTTATTTCCTCGCAAATATGTTATAAAACGTCGTATGACATATGTGCGCTTTGATAATTACAGCCTCTGCTTTCTTGAAGCCCTCGCCTACGGCTCGGGCTAGCAATATCGCCTCGGCTGTAATTTTCAACTTACCGCACTTATATCATAATGTACTATTACATCTAAGCAAATTAATAAAAACTCTTTTACACCATGATTCGTGAAAAACAACCGTCCAAGTAGCAAAAGCTTTTTTTCATAATGACGGTTGTTATACCTTACATTGTTTTTACGGTTTGGCCAAGTAACATCGGTAAGAATTACGAGTCATTATTGAAAATAGGAACCGGTCACTAACGAAGTAAAAAATAATCAAATGTACGGCCTTCTCGGAGTCAATTAAATAGTTATTCGTCAGTGCACGACGAATGCCAGCCTCTGATTCATTACCTCTGCTCACATAGCTAGCGTGCCGGCGTGATTATACGTGGCGATGTGTGTATTGGATGCTGTGCTATAAAACTGATCGTTTTGTTTACTGGTTAATGGGGATTTTTGAAGTTTTACTGGAGCTTGGGAAAATGTTAATAGGCTTGTGTCCTGAAAAAATCTAATTAGTCCGTCAGTTAGATTAACAAAAAATATTAGACACGTATTTTTTCTTTTGTTACGTAAACCAAAATTGACGAAGATACGATGCTTTTAAAATTCTCATTACGTCACGCCGTGCTATAATTTTTAGTGCGTTGTGACGTCACGAGCCCCCACTCCCGAGTTTTGATGCGTTTTACCTTTGTCAATATTCATTGATTTACAAAAACAAAAAAATACGTATCCATTATTTTCCAATACTCTAACTGACGGACTAAATAGATTTACAATTTATTGATGGTGAAAACTAGCATAATCTACTTGAGATAATTTTTCTCTCGTTTATTAAAAGTTTGAAGACTCTACAGTATGCAATCTCTGACACTTATATATGTGTTGTAACATCAACAATTACAACCATCAAGTTTATTAACCGACTTCCAAAAAGAGGAGCTTATCAATTCGTCTGTTTTTATTTTTATTTTTTATTATAAGATATTAGACCTTTATGAACTTGGAGGGTTGTATTGATGGTTTTGATGATTATAATTCTATAACTACATACGTCTTACAATCGCCTCCAATATTTTAATCAACATACAACCTTGCACTGGCTTGCAATTTGCCAAAAACGTAAGAAAATTTGAATTTCGCGGGCTACCCTGGAGCATCAGCCTTAAGTATAGATTAGTAATTAGTATAGATATAGATATTCAGATCTTCTTCTTTTTCGTGTGGTTAGTGCACTAATAGCGCTGGCATAGTTGGTGCCCAAACATCGTCATTGGTTGAAAATGTGGTAATGTCATTTTTTATTTCAAAATAGCTTAACCTCATTGGTCAGATTGAGACCAAATATGGTGACGCCATCTGAGATTTACTTTGCCTTACCCACCCCATTGTAATAAACTTCATGTTTCCTTCATGATCAATTATCAGGAATTGATTGTATTTGTTTGATCTCTATGTATGAATTGTAAACCAGCTGCGGACACTGACAGATACTTCAGTAGGTAATTATTTATATGGTGGTGTCCATGTCCGGAGCCGCCTCTGCAGATTGTCCGTACCGGTGACCTTAATAAAGATTAAAATGGCCCGAGTGCCCAAAATTAACTAACCAAAAACATTTATCAATATCTATCAATATACGTCTCAATTAAAAAATAATTTTTCCAATGAAACACTTGCATCGGAGCTTATCTAATCATCAACAAAAACAATACAAAATCAAATTGACGAACACAAACCAACATCCTACTAGAGACAGGACACGGCGTAATTTGTCAGTCGTATATCGATTATATCGATTCTAGAATCGAGAGATTTATCATGTTAATCGATCTAATTTCATCAGTTCGCCCGGTGAGCGATGACCTGCGCTGTGGGAACGCCTGCGCAGTGCCAGTCATGCCATAGAATAGTTGTCCGATCGATTTGTAGATGAGACAAACGAATGCAGTGATTTATTGTAAGTAACAGGACAAATTGTTGATAGGTGCGGAGTGATTTATTTATGACTATTGTATACGGTCAATTAATTCACTTGAGAAGAGTTAATTGGTACGATATTTACACCTGTGTCATGTGAAGTAAATTTATTTCTTGAAATTGTTAAGTTTTCCTGTCCCAGTCACGATTTGCAGCAGCCGTTTATTCAAATATCTGAGTACTAATTCCTCTTGAGCAAAATAATATGTAAGATAAGAAATGGGCGCGTTGTCGCATCAAAATTATTTTGGTAAGAAGAATATCGAATTAAGCTTTATTTCTCTCTCGTTTATTGAAGTATAAACTTCTTTGGCGCGTTGAGTACTTTTGGGTGAACAAAAATCACGGAACTCGCGTCATCGTTCGTTTGGGCTCGCTAAAACTCGAGAACGGCTGGGCCGATTTAGCTGATTTTGGTTTTGAAATGTTTGTCGTAGTCCAGGAAAGGTTTAAACGGTGAGAAAACAAAAAAAATACTCAGCTTTACAAACCAAAAACAATTTAAAAATAATAATCTAATAGCTCGACGATACAATTCACAAGTTACTAAGTTTTCACTTTTATCGGCAGTCCCCAAAGACTGCCCTTATCCTTTTTTATTTTTCGAAAATCGAATCCCTTTTAGACCTTTATGAAGCTCTTCTATCTTAGGCAAAAAAGGTAACCCAATTTTCAGTAACCATCTATGCTTAATATAACTATTGCGACCACCAGCGTTCAATCCGCGCAGACATGAGAATATTTGGACTGTGGTTTAATTACCACCCATTGTGGTCAGGACCCAATTCATTGGCCCATTGTGTGTGCACCTATTGCAGTCTATTATTGTTTGATCAGAACTTACTAATGGATAGATCATTACTTTGGGTCAATGGACTTTGGTGTTAGATGGCCTTCGATTGAGGCGGATTTGCGAGCTACGAAGTGTGGGGCGCGACAGCGTGGCGACTGGTCTTGTTCTGAGGTCGTTGGTTCGACTTCCAGGTCGGGTAAACTGGAGTTGGTTGTTCCTATCTGGCATTTCAGTAGCCTACTATACTACTGTCCGGTTGGCGGCAATAAGGTCGCCCCCATTACATGGAAATTGAACATAACTGTGGCGATATGTGAGTATCTATAGGCACACACCTACCAAACTCTTTTGGGATTATAGGAATTATGTTACGAATCAAAGCAATCGAAAAGATGGCGTTTGGTTCGAATTCAATTGCGAATATGTATGGTGTACACTGTGGGAGGGCTCCAATTCCAATATGTGTCCATTTAGCCATCGTTAAATCAGTAAATGAATGATCAGCGATTGAAATATTGTTATGTACGGGTAATGGTGGTTACTACTTCGATCTCGCAAAGGTCTAGTCTGGTCAAAGTTTTAGAAATTGGTTTCATTACTAATATAGTTTTATCACAACAGAAAGTACGTATTAAGAACATTGTGGGATTACTCGACATGCAAAAATCGAGTTGTACTATCGAGGACACTCCCGCCTGACCACCACTAAGCTAATTTTTGCTTGCACTCGCAACATAGAAACGCTCTCTAGCCCCGCCCCGTTGACTTTGTATAGAAATAATGAATGAAAAGATACCGAATCGGCCGAGCGCACTGACGACGCACGCCAAACGAGAGTTATTGTTATTTTGCGCGCCAAAGTTGACGCTTTCCTAATAGGCCCAAACTTTAAGGGGGCGTGGCTCGGCGCCTCCGCATGATTTAAGCAAAAAAAAATTAAACTGGTCAGGCGGAAAAGACCCCGATAGTACTTATTATAAATCCGAACTTTATCTGTCTGTTATACCTTTTCGGATTTTGATTAGGCACACGGGTAGACCTTAACCTGATTAGTACCTAAGACTCGTTTAATCTCTGCAGTACGCGGGCGATACTGCGAGTAAAGCATATAGTGATTAAGGGGACTTACAGGAGCTAAACGCGAGTTTCGTAATGCAAAAAACATATGATTCATTGCAATAAACAAAACCAGAAAAATATTCTTCAGGATATGCTAGTACAATAGTGTTTTGAAAACATAATACAACAAATTTTTCTCAATAAAAAAAATCACGAACTTATCAAATGGCAAATAATTCTACAAGCAACATTTTAGCATCATAGTGTTTTATTTTTTTAGTCCAATCAATAGATTTTTTGTAAATCGCAAAAAACCACTCATTTCGCACTATTCGGCCCGCAGTGACTGACGTAACAACCACTTTGTAGTGCAAGCTGATTAGAACTTTATTCTAACGTTATTTCAAACGAAGTTTGAACCACCACAAAAAGAGTTGCTAATTTAGCTCCTGTAGTCGCTTTGATAAAATATTGAGTATGTATTCTTTGAAGCTACTGAATATTTTGTAGTCATGATTGAGTTTGCTCAAAAGCTAAAAGATTTTAGTCTACATCCACAATTTCTCAGTAAACTCCTCGACGACCACAGTTCGATGCCTGAGCAGATAACGGGGAGTGAAGATTGAAGAGCATTTCATTTGAATCGGTACACAGACTTAATGGTTCAATGACTAATCAGTCTATACGTGAATTGTGCAGTTAGTACATTTAGATACGTACGGCGACCATGCTATACAAAACTAGTTTATACGGGCCTTTCATTGTGTTGGAAATTTATACAAAGCGAGGTCATGTTATACTGGAATGTACTATCGAGGACACTTCTCCCTGATCACCACTAAGCTAATTTTTGCTTGCACTTACAACATAGAAACGCTCTTATAGCCCCGCCCGTTTACTTTGTATAGAAATAATGAATGAAAAGATACCGATCGGCTGAGCGCACTGACGACGCACGCCAAACGAGAGTTATTTTTATTTTGCGCGCCAGAGTTGACGCTTTCCTAATAAGCCTAAACTTCAAGGGGCGTGGCTTGGCGCCTCCGCATGATTTAGGCGAAAAAAGTTGCTGATCAGGCGGAAAAGACCATGACTGTACCTATAACTTGAAGTGTCGCCGAGTGTACCTTACCTATTAGATATATTTTCTGTGAATTTGAATAATTCTTTGAATTTCTGAATTGTTTATAGAAAGTTCATGTTGAAGTGCTTTTATTTTTCTTAATATTGCTTTGGCTCGACGCTTTCGACCTCTTTGACATCAGTGCAAGCTTATGCTTTTGGGGGACTTATTAAATAAGTAATAACTTAACTGAGTAAGAGGAGCTCGTGCTTAAATAACAACCGTCGCTTGGATTGATCGTCAGGTTAAGCTGCACTTGCCTAGGTTGGTCCGCGGATGGGTGACCACCCATTACTTAAGTACGTAAAGAGGCTGTCATTGGCTGTCATTTGTAGAACTTTGACAGTCGTTACAGGTAGTCAGTGGCCTGAAAGTCTGACAACCAGTCTTACCAAGGGGTACCAGTATTACCCAGTACTAACTGTGTTCCACAACACAGTCAGATAGTTAGAGGTCAGATAGTACCTCCATGTAAAATACTAGTATTCAGCTGCATCCGGTTAGACTGGAAGCCGACCCCAACATAGTTGGGAAAAGGCTAGGCAGATGATGAACTTGACTACAAGACAATCAGAGTGTTGAAGTAACATCATAATCAGTATTCGACATTGGTGTCGATTCTGTTGTGCACAAACTAAACTTAATTTAGGCTATATTGCTATCTTTTATTATAAGGTAGTGCAAGAAAAGGACGGCTATAGCTATGAACTAAGTTAGAGATGTCAAACTAGTTTATGCCTTGCGCTTCACCGTGTTTTTAGTCGACATGTTTTTACGTGCACGCTTAATTTGTATAGAAATATTAGTTCCAACTAAATTTGACAGTTCTAAATTACGTCCGCCTCTTTCTAGTTGTATTAAAGAGAAAAAGATAGCAATAGCCTAAATTAAGTTTAGTTTGTGCACAACAGAATCGACACCATTATCCCAATTTATT
Source organism: Xestia xanthographa (assembly GCA_905147715.2). NCBI lineage: Eukaryota > Metazoa > Arthropoda > Insecta > Lepidoptera > Noctuidae > Xestia > Xestia xanthographa. The sequence goes on from LR990655.1 coordinate 22,258,763, forward strand.
TTGGATCGGCGCAACATGTCGTCTTCTTCCGTATTCTCCATTATTCGTGATATCTTGAGTCACCCATTTCTAGCCATCTCATCTTTCACGCAGCCTTCACGTATAACTAGGCAAGGAGTTTCACTCCACATAAGTGGGAACCTCAATACCTAGCGAAAAACAAATGCATATCACAATAAAGAACAGAAAATTGTAATTAAAAAAATAAAACGTCCTAAAAAAAAAACAAAGTCATCGAGACGCATTGTTTGCAGTCTGGTTCCGCTCGCGAATTGTTGAGCGGCGAGAAATTTCAAATTTCGAAACTATGGAATTCCAAATTGAAAAAGCTGGAAATGCGTGGGTGCGGGGTGAGGGGGGCGGTGGGCGTGGTCGGAGCGGGGCCGTCCCTAGTCGGCTGACGCATAGGTGCTATATTGCGACGTCGTTGATAATACCTACTTAGGCTACTTATCAGTTATTATCAGGCGTGCAAAATAAAATGAAGTGTTTATCAGAGATTAGATGAGTGATAAACGTGATTTGTTCCAGTAGTCATTGAATGGGGGGTATCGTTTTTGAGCTCACCAGATGGCGCACTGTCGAGTAAGGTCTTGTCAGTAATTCTGTTTAATACTTTAAAGCACCAATAACTTCGTAAAAAAGTTTATTTTATTACGTATTACAACACACTGTAAGCTAAGTATATTATATTTACAATATTCTTCCTAAAATTAGCAAGCATGAAACATTTAAAAATCATTCTACCTCCAAGTACTAACAATATTATTATCTAATGTTGACTTAAAATCTTTAAGTCATAATTAATCAGGAATGGGCTCAATCTACAACACAATTGTGAGTATTAGTATAAATACGTGATAAAAAAGCTCGCAACGCGCGAACACTGCACTGAAAAAAAGAAATAACTGAACCTATTTTGGCTATTTTGGCAATAACCGAAATTTGTTTGTTCAAAAATAAAGTTAATTTAAAATAATAAAACTGGTTTATTTAACAGGCCGTAAACTGATTTTGTTAGGTTCAGTTCGGTTAGAGGTAATCAATATTTTTGATGTTATTTACCGAACTTCTATAAATAAACTGATTCGTTATCCTGTATCCAAACCTTTGTACGTAATGTAACAAAACTCTTTGACATTCTATGCCTAATAAAATTGACTATAAGTAGCAAAAGCAATCTACCTAACAATTTTGTTCATATATTACTTTAAAAAAATAGCTATTTTAACATTGGCTTTGTGGATAAAACACGCACAGTGAATGTGCTGCGCTTTGCAAAACTTTGGCTATGAGTAAATTAAATAAACAACTATCTGTCACAAATATATTGTAACGTGTAAAGGAACGCTTTAGTTACAGCCACCGAAAACCTGTCAAAACCTGTATTTTTCGCGGTGAAAATAAGTAGTATCTGAACTGGAGTGACGTGAGCTCTTTATTTATTTATGTACGTACGAGTTGCACACGCGCGTCACGTCAATAGAATAATTATAATATAACAAAGAAAAGGAAGAGAAATAATTATTAATTAAAATTGTACATATAAAAGGTTTCAAATTAGACATATTACTCTGTAAATCTATCTCTACGTTGCGGGTGCTGGCTTTGATGTTCGTGAAACTATTGAAAGACCTTCGAAGACCAATCATGATGGACGAAGATTATCATAATCGGCCTGTGGATGACTATCTAAGGCAGTGGGGTCTTGAAATGTACATAGACAAGTTTCAGGGTAAGTACGTTACTGACCCATGTCATTATTAGTTAGAACTATATCTGTAGTTTAGTAATTATGCAAGTTCATTACTACATAGCTATCTAGGTACTTCAATCAACCTAGTAGTTGGTAGGTTCCTACTAGCTCAGACCAAATAAAACTTTTTTATTTGGTCTGAGCTTGGTAGTTTAGGTACTTACCTACCACTTTTTTTTAGATTCACGCGATGTGGCGGTGGTGTGTTCTGTTCCTAGTGTGTTCACCAAATTCCTAGTACATAATCGTTCGCTTTCGAAAAATATATACCTACTTACCTACTTCTTTCCGAATGATTGTATTTTCAAAGATCTACATAGGTACAGTTGTGTGCTGTGTACCTACGTTATTATTCATATATGCTTTTACTAAAATTTGCAGAACAAGCCATAGATTTAGAGACACTTCAAATGCTGTCAGAAAACGACATAAAAGATCTAATACCTATCATTGGCCATAGGGCCAAACTAACTACTCAAATCAAAATGTTAAGAACATTATCAGAAGCTAGTAATCAAGTATCAGTAAGTTATCAGCATGTTTTTAAACTCCAGAAAAGTTGTACATAGGTCAAAACAAACAAAAAATGGTTTGATTCATGTACATTTTGGGATTCCATACTTTAGATGTGTGTACTTTAGATGACCTATCTACTTAGTTAAAATTCTCCATAGAATTATGTAGGTAGATATGTGTAGATAGTGTAGGTACCTGTTATAGTTAGTAAGTACCTATTTATGTAGTAGTAGTGCAGTAGTTTATGTTTTGTGTGCCATACACATTTGTTTAGTTTATATACCTAGGATGTTTATGTATATTATGTCATTAGTATCTTAATCTCTGTCCTCATTGTCAAGTCCCTGTATCACTAAGGTTTGCTGTTCGAAAATCCAATTCTGGGTTAAGCGCGCCTTTGTACCTTCAAGCATTATCCCTACACTGTTTATTTGTGTACAATAAAGAATTAGAATAAAGTAAGTAGGTATAAGTAGTTAGATAAAAATTTAAAAGTGACCCTTACTATGACAATTTTGTGACCGCTTGCCTGTAGCTATATTACCTATATCTGTAGCTATTAACTTGTCCTTTTGAGGACCATCATCATCATAATCAGCCTATAATGTTCCCACTGCTGGGACACAGGCCTCCTAGCTCTCTGTGAGAGGGAGTGAGCCATAACCCAGCATGCGGGTTTTGTGCGGTTCTAGTACATGCCATTTCCTTTTTGGGGATGACTAATGTTTTGTATATATTTTAGATTTCTAAGGACCAGCAGCCGGTTCTTACAGATAGTGTGCTTAATTTCATTTTTGAGCCGAACCATGAATCCTCTGCAATAAATTTGATTGATTCGGAACCCATAGCACTGGAAGTGGATAATCCTGAAGAGACAAGTCCAAATACATTGTGTGTAAGTAATCCATTCCACATTTTTTATAATTTTCTTACAATATTGTACTAGTGGAACCACCTTAGCTTTGTTCAAGTTCATTGTTTACCATGAAACTTCATGTTCCCTTTATTTTAGTGGATGATTTTAGGTAGTTCCTTTCTTATACGATTCAAACTTAATGGCGGCTCGGAACATCGTACGTGCCGCTGCGCAGATCGCAATGTTTAGGTATCAGCGGGACGTAGAGGGACGTGCCGGCGGGGCACATCCCCGCGCGCTCTCTCTCTCACCCGCACTCGCCCTACGCGTTGTCGCTTTAGTGTGTGAGTTACGTCTGTATTCTGCACACGCGCGCGAATTTCTGCATAAGTACAGTCGAGCTCATAATAATTTGTTGTTGTTTGTTAACTGTTTTGTTTTTTTTTTGTTTTTGTTTTGTTTAGTTTTTTTGTTATTATTCCGTTCGTTGTTCGTTATTTACGTAGTTTTAAGACTGTTTTTGGTTGTACGAAAAATACTTTGGTATTTATTTGTAAAATGCCTCGCGGACGATACGTTTTACGCAGACAAGCGAGAAAAATGGTTTATAATGTCATCCAATTTCTTAACAAAGAGTTAAGAAATTCTTTCTTTCTCAACTCTGAATCTAAAAAGGAATCAAATGAAGACGAAGGAAGCGATAGTTCCATGGAAGTTCCTTCCACAAGAAAACAAGTTTTTATGGAGGGTGTACAGCCGTTGTAAAATAAATTTAAAATACAGTTCTTATATTTTTCATAAAACCTGTTTTATTTTTCTTTGAACCCTCTCTGTACTTGACAAACTAACAAATACGTAATATACAGCACTAAAACATTCACACAAGTTTCAGTTATAAAAATAATTAAACGAGCTTAGATGATTTTCGACTTGACTGTACATGCGCGAACCTGCACTGGCAGCTAACTTCCGAGCCGCCATTAAGTTTGAATCGAACTGTACTTCACAATACATCGTTAATCATCATCATGAATGTCAGCCGAAAAAATTTCAATTGCTGGTTAAGGCTGGGTGTTGATTGTCAGTCACTACTCAGTCAGTCAGTCCAACAACAACTTTATAAACCTATTTAGATTATTATGAACTTTATGTATTCTATTATTATTGTTGCTATAAAAAAAAACATACTAAGTCCCGACTATGAAGTAATATCAACATTGGTCTGGCTAGACAGATGTTGACTACCTAATAATGTAGTCACTTATTCTTTCAAACCACTGACAGTGGTGAAAGTATTAAATTGCATTGATAATTTTTAGTACCTAATATAATACATATGGAAAATGTACAATAATATTATATTCTATGTTATTTCAGGAATTATACAATATCTTGAGTGCATGTAATGAGGGAAAATCACTGCTATTGAGATTCCAAGAAAATGGACTGCTCAACAATGCCTCAAGACGAAAATTATGCAATATAGTTATTGATAATGAGTTGAAAGATGACCCTAATAGAAAAATTAAAAGCAGTAGGCTATACCAATTGGCATATGACGTACCAAGAGTATTTAAAAAAGAAAACTCATCTGTATATTTCATACCGTTCATGAGCTTCAATCCAGGGCAGAAAACATCAGCCAAAGGAAAGTTACTTGACTGCTACAGGCAACGCAGGAGAGAATTTATTAAGTCTGGAGTAATTGCTGAATCCTCAAAACGTGGCCCTGCATCTACCAGTGGAGCAGGATCGCCTTGCCCCAACTTCAGCTGCAGTGTTCAAGAAGCCATTAATCAATTAAATGAATGTAGAGAGGATGTTGATGAGCAACTTTTGTGGTTGAAAAATTGTTGTGACCCGTGGGTGACTGTTGAATTGTACTGGGAAATCACAGCCAAAAAAAGGTTGTCTGACTTAAATTCTAGTGAAATAACAGTTGAAGATTACCTTCGGAAGTTTAAACCACTCAACCAGCCCGGTGGTGTATTTTTAGTATGTAAAAAAATATTTATTTCTTGTCTTAACAATAATGTGTTTATTATTAAATACAATAAATGTTACTTTTATTTTTTTGCAGCTTTTGAAAGACTTCAAAAATCTTTACCAAGAAACTGATGATAAATTATACCAGAACTGGCCAATAGTCAGACCAAAAATTATCGAAGAAGCTAAAAAACGGTCTTATAATGCAGATTCTGGGTTAAAGGATATTATTACGGATATAAATAGTAAGTTTTGTCATCATCATTTTATCTTTTGTTGCTGTTGATCAATATAACCTAATGGCACCTAATGACATTGCAATAATACATTGCATAGTTCTAGCAAGGGTTTGACTTAGAATCAACATATGAATTACTAATGTATGTTTGTATACCCATTGAGACTGACAATCACAAATAAATGACATATTGTGGCCAGCTGCAGTCTTCTTTGTTCAGTATATTTTGTGGCTTCAGCAGATAGCTACCTTTTGATGTTTAAGGTACATATAGGAGTTTTGAAAGTTTTAAAGTGTTCATTTACTTTAGTTGGTGACTGTACAGTCATGTACTGTTGGAGAGGGGAAGTGCTCGCGGCGAGAGAAGGGAAGTTATACCTACATGCCTGCTTCAATGACCAAGCCTGCCAATGTCTTGATAACATTGTATTTTTTTACAGATGAAGACGAAGTCCTTGACCTGATCGGTTTCATGGCACTCCCATTTTTGATGACAACATCTATAGTCAAGAAAAATACAACGAATTCTAAAAGACGGTGGCGTCCTTCGAAGCACGAAGCTTTACAAGGTTTCATTTGTCACTTAAAGACTGCTGCAGAAATCGAGGAAACTATCACACGTCGAAAAGCTAAGTTTCAGGAATTAGGGTTGACTTTGCAGCCATTTATAATTGTGGTAGGTCCGTCATTAATACAAATTTCTGCAAGGTATATAATCCTGAACAATTTGCGTTATGAAATGCCTTCAATCGTCAAGTCAGTAGATGCTTGTTTTAAAATAATATTCATTTTGAATGCAGAGTATTCCGCAGAAAGTACACATATTTGGCAATTCATTCAAAAATATATATTTACACTCAGCACCAAGCATGATAAAATCTTCACCACTGTACGCGCTCTTGCAACTGATCTTGGCTTAGAATAGGCATTTCGGGCTTAGTACCTTTGTAAAAGATCTTGACAATTTAAAATGATTACATGTTTTTTATGTTTTGATAAGTTCTTATGTGTCAGAGATTTGTTTAAACATTTTGACTTAAATCATGAGCCCCATAAATTTACGGTTTATCATTGTATTGACGACGGTTGTGACCGTTCGTTTTATTTAAAAAATACATTTAGCAAACATTTAAATAAGACTCACGTTGTTGAAAATACTACATCTTTGTTAAATTGTAAAGAATTGATTGATCCTAGACCTGCGACATTACAAGATGATTCAAGTAGCTCAATTCCTTCAGAACTATCTCAATCAAATTTGATAATTTCCAATACTGGCTCTTCTGCCACTCCCGAACTTTTTTCAGAACAAACTTTAAACAATGTAGTTTAATTTTTAGTTAATTTTTAGTTTAATTTAGTACTAGTTGTTATATAATAATGCGAATGTAAACCTACTAATTACGATTAATAAAAGTTTTATTAAAAATAATGTGTATTTTCAATATAATTATAATGTCACTACCAAATTCCTTACCTATTTAATGTACAAAAACAGTAAAATATCTTTCCTCGTAATATATAAAAACTGTTTTTCTTAAATTGTAATGTTCAGCTTTTTGTTTTGTTAATGTTTAATGCAGTTTAAAATTAGTAGTCAATTTGTAAAGGTGGACGTGCAGTACTCAGAGCCGCAGGAGTCGCAGAAAATTCGTTTTCCGTACAATCCTCAGAAAAGTTATCTCAATATAGGCTAACCTGTCCATTTAAAAGGGGACACCCTTTTAAATGGACAGGTTAGCCTAGAGCGAGTAATCCAAAGAAAAATTTCGAAGATGTCATATTACCTCTTCATATGATTGGGCGATACTTAATAGTATAGAAGTTATCACTATTTTTAGGATTGTATGATAGGTGATTTTTGAATTCAATTTATAAGGTAGGTAAAATGTTACTTAGACAGCGTCACCCGTCTGTACATATAGAAATTATCACTATTTAGAATAACACTTATTTTTGGAATATATAATATTATGACCTATTGCAAATTTTCGTTTGGACCACTCGACCCGGGACACCTGTTTAAGGTGGAACCTCCACGGTACCCCGCGAAATTAAAATTTTCTTACGTTTTTTGCAATTTGCAAGTCAGAATTAGGTTATATGTTGATTAGAGTATGATTTGCGCCCGTAAGAATTATGTATTAACAAAATTATAACCATTTAATATTATAATTCTGAAAATACATACTTCTTACGGGCGCGAATCATACTTCAACATATAACCTAATTCTGACTTGCAAATTGCAAAAAACGTAAGAAAATTTGAATTTCCCGGGCTACCGTGGAGGTTCATAACAGTTTTCTCCATATAGCAAAACTATTCATTAATATATAACAAAAAAGTTTTCTCAATACAGCAAAAATATTCATTAATAGGTATATATCAAAACAGTTTTCTCATTATAGCAAAAATATTCATTAATATATAACAAAACAGTTTTCTCATTATAGCAAAACTATTCATTAATATGTATCAAAGCAGTTTTCTCAATATAGCAAAACTATTCATTAATATATATCAAAACAGTAATCTCAATAAAGCATAACTATTCATCCATATTATCAAAACTATTAGGCACTATTTAAGCAAACTACTACGTTGATAATAACAAATTAATTTTGTTACTATCAGTCATAGCATATGGAAAGGCAGCAAACCTAATCAGCTAAACTTACTGGGAAGTTTGACTAGACACTGTAAAAATGTTTGATTAGACAATGAGAAAGTTAAGTTGTGTTAATAATGTTATTTGGTAATAATTTACAAAACCGTTTAAGTAATCTAACCGCAAAAACGATTACATATCGACAAACAGATATCTTACTAAAACATAAATGAGGTGCTATATTGACTGGAAAGTTTGGCAAATGGTAACTTGTAATGAGTTAAGCCGTAGACAAACGGTTTGAAAACAAACATCAAGAGCAATTAGCAATACAAAACTAAAAAAAGATTAGTTGGAAGCGACACAACTCCAGTAACTCAACTGGCTTTTGCTATATGTTACACTGGTTCGGCTGTCACTAATTTTATGTAACTGGTAGACAAAGTTTTGGTTACATAGAACGAAACATTTTTTTCAGTGTGTATGACATCTGACATTTTGGAGGACCTCAGTCTACACAAGCGCCTCTAGTGGCAAATTCACACGCGATAGCCCCCATTGTACTGACTTAATGCAAGATTACTAATTTAGTTGTACTGAAGAACCTGAACCACAGCTTGACAAAGATCAAGTGTCCAACGGAAGCAGGATTTACAGTCGAAACCGATACCGAACCCTCGGCTCAAGTTACAGTTTCAGCCGAAACCGAAACCAACCGTAACTGACCAATGGTAATAATCGCTTTTAAGGTGTCTTAGAAATCAAAGTAGGAATGGTTACCTATGTATACCAATCTGTATACAGTAGATAAAGACAGTACCTAAGTATACTACTCTGTCAAGAAAGTACCGGGAAAAGATCAATAATACACAAAATGTCTGTTATTCATCCAAATTTATTTTATCACCTTCAAAGTATGCTCCTTTAGAAACGATACACTTGCGCCAACGCGAGTGCGGGTTAGAAGAGGGCACTCTGGATCACATCTTCTTCGAATGTTCAAACAACATCCCTCCTCTAGACCTGTATAGGCGTCTCCCTAAATTTAAAATCCCTCTTCCGACTAATTTCTCTTCCTTACTAACACATTCCTCCCCTGAACTGCTTGTGGCGCTGATGACCTTCATCCGTCACAATAACATAAAATTATGAATCTACCTGTGTGGGTGTGGTATGCGTTTATTCTATGTTTTAACATTTTATTATAATATTTATTTATATTTTTTGTTTGTTTCAGTCCCGAACTAACCCGACAAGATCCACGTTGTATCAAAAAATTTAACTTGCGATCTCAGATCAGTCCGTCAGTCGTAGTTTATAATTTTTTTTTTTTTTTTTTTGTCATGCACACTTGTTTTTTCAATTCACTCGACATTGGCAGAATAGTCGACATCGGCTTTACTTGCCATTAAATAAAAATAGAATAGAATAGAATAATCCATTCATCAAAACATTTTTTAAACGCTGCTTCCGGAATTGAGTTCAGTTCTCGCCGCGAATTCACCTTTATGTCTTCTATCGATTGAAAACGGGTGCCACGAAGTGGTAATTTGAGTTTACGAAAAAGAAAAAAGTCAGCAGGAGCCATATCTGGTGAATATGGTGGTTGCTGGATGGTATTTGTTGAGTGTTTGGTCAAAAATTCGTTCACAATGATAGCCTTGTGCGAAGGCGCATTGTCGTGGTGCAAAATCCAAGAATTTTCTTTCCACAAATCTGGCCTTTTTCGTCGAATTTGCTCTCTTAAACGCCGCATAACGCTCAAATAATATTCTTTATTTACCGTTAGACCTTCCGGTAAGAATTCAGAGTGCACAACACCGCGATAGTCAAAGAAAACAGTCAACATGACTTTGACTTTTGATCGACTTTGGCGTGGTTTTTTCGGTTTCGGTTCAGTTGGAAGGCGCCACTCCGAAGCTTGTTGACTAGTTTGCATGTCAAACTCGTAAACCCACGTCTCGTCACCAGTAACAATGCGTTTCATGAATGTTGGGTCCCAACTGACTCGTTCTTGCATGTCCTCAGCGACTTTCATGCGATTGAGTTTTTGGAGAAAATTCAGATCTTTTGGGACTAGCCGAGCAGCAACATGTTTCATACCCAAATGATTAGTTAAAATGGTACGGATCGACTCGTGAGATACAGAAAGTTCGGCGGCTATCTCTCTCAGAGTTGAATGGGGATTTTCAGTCACTATTTTCTTCACTTTTGCGATGTTAACTTCATTTGCAGACGTTGACGGCCTACCAGAGCGAGGCAAATCTTCCATCACATCTCGACCGCTTTTGAACGCTTTGAACCACTCATAAGCACGAGTTTTTGATAAAGTCGATTCACCGTAAGCCTTCTGTAACATTTTCAGTGACTCCGAACACGAAATTCCATTGGCGATGCAAAATTTAAGACAAACTCTTTGTTCGATATTTTAGTCCATTATGAAATTCGCAATACACACTATATATGATATTACTAAAACCAGCACTGTATTTAATATAAATAACAGATGCAACTCAAACTCCGCGCCAAAATGGAAAACAGTTGTGCCAATCTAACAACTACAAAAAAACAAAAATTTGAATTTGGAACCATAAACAAATCATCCATTCCCGATACTTTTTTGACTGAATGTATATACGTAAATATTGAGTTACCATCATGATTGGTTACCACTTAACGTCATAAATTCTTTCATAATTCAAGGCTATTATAGAACCAAATCGCTTCAAAATTACCCACCACATAATTATTATTGACGCATTACGTCAAAAATTAATCAACACATCAGACCCATTTAATTTTTTGTTACACTGAACCCTAAAATTGAAAATTATAGAGAATGATACGCAAATAATTACTTTACGATACGGCGCGTCAAAATCACTTTGTCTCATACGTCAAGCGCATGCGCAGACGACGGAGATATCTTATGGAGTGGTCTACTGATAACCATCTCTTAGCCAGAAAGCAAAGTTACCCTTGTCTACCACTTTGACCCTTACCCTAGTAGCTATAGAAGTGATTTTTACCCTTCGTAACTTTCTTTGTATATTTGTATTCGGTATATTAACGTGTCAATTGCTCCTCCTACCAGGCCGTTATTAATAATCATGTCAATCCGCTTACCGTGAGAAATATTTTAAATCTAGATGGGTAACCAATAATTTTGACGATGAATGTTACGATTATTGAGTAATATCGGTTTGTTGTATAATTAATTTCTTGTGTAATTTTTATATTATTGTGGGAGATAGCTTAGTCATGCTTTTCTAATGGATTCTTGTTTTTGTTTTGATTTTAACGGTTATAGTGGCAGCAAGTGGGGCTGCAAGCATGACGTCCTGGTTTCGATTCCTAGGTCGAGCAAAATTTTATTGGTTTTTTTTTTAGGAGCAGCCACTGAGTCTGAATTTTGGCCCTGTTGGTGGTAATAGGGCCACCCCCAATTACATGAGATGTAAACATAGCTTTAAAAATTCGGGTGTATGTTTTATTAGGTCAGTGGTTAGGGGCCAACAATACGGCAAGCCCCTAGGGCAACAGTCATTCAGAAACCCTAACATCATTAATAGTAGTAGGTTATTAGGGCAAGCCAAGATTTTAGGCAGAGAGAGCAGCGGTGGCTCAGTGGTGGCGGCCCCGACTTACGAACAGTAAGTCGTGGGTTCGAACCCAGACAGGCGCATTACTTTGTGTAATTTATTTCATCACCACTGCTCTCAAAACGGTGAAGGAAAACATCGTGAGGAAACCGGCATGTCCTAGAACCAAAAAATGCGAAGTCATGTGACATCTGCCAACCCGCACTGGGCCCGCGTGGTGGATTATAGCCCATTCCCTCTCATAGAGAGGAGGCCTGTGTCCCAGCAGTGGGAACATTAATAGGCTGATGATGATGATGAAGCTTTTAGGCTTGTATGAAAGAAGGTACCACCACTATTAGGTACACATCTGCCTCCCCTTCGGGGATTATAGCCGTGATGTTATGTGTTATGTATAACAACAACAGCCCATAACGTCCACTGCCGGACATAAGCCTCTCCCATGATGGGAGGAATTTGCCGTAATCTCCACGCTTGGCAGGCGGATTGGAGATCGCAGTGATGAAAGACTAACAGAAAACGCTGCTGCCCATTCTCTGGTCTACGGAGGCGCAAGGTGTTCTGCCTCAGACATATTTAGTCGCCTTATACGACACCCGTGAGTGTAATGGGTTGGTTCTATTCTACTCTGCCGGATACCACACGGCCGATGTGTTATGTATAGGTTTTATAAATAAATAAATAAGTAAATAACTGTACATTACACACAGTGCCATCTAGTGCCACACTAAGCAACGAGGCTTGTGTCGTGGACACCAGATAGTTGATATACTACATAGATACTTTTTGTTTGTAAATACATACTTATAATACACATAAACACCCATGAATCGGAAACAAATGTCCTTTGCTCATCATACAAACATTTGCCCCTACCCCGGTAGGGGCAAATGTTTGTATTCGGTTTGTATTGGGTTCGTATCCCGATACGAACCCGGGGCCCTAAGAATGTAAGGCAGCCTCACTACCGCTGCGCCATTCGAGTCGTCAAAAAAAAAACTAAATGCCTTGTCCGTTGTGTATTTGCAATGATTTTATTTACTGTGTTAATAATATCAATTGTGTGTTAATTTGATGTGGTTTTTATACTTCAATTAAAAGTTCTTCGAAGTAACTGAATGAGTTATTTATGGCATGTTTCTATGTAACAAGTGGCTGCTGTATATTTTAGACTAGAGTATGTCACGCGGTTTCAACCGCGTAGTTGCCGTTCCCGTGGGAGTACGGGGATAAAATATAGCTTATGTCACTCAGGGTGAATGTAGCTTTCTAATGGTGAAAGAATTTTTGAAATCAGTTCATTACTTCCGGAGATTACCCCCTACATACAAACTTACAAACTAATGTTACCCCTTTATAATATTAGTATAAGATGTAGGTAGTCACAAGGCCTTCTAATAGTTACCTAGTAATTTTAACCGTTGATTGCCAGTTCAGGAAAGGCTCTAGGTGTCTTCGTGGAACTACAGATAGTGGTGTCGATTCTGTTGTGTACAAACTAAACTTAATTTAGGCTATTGCTATCTTTTTCTCTCTAATAAAACGAGAAAGAGACTGACGTAATTTAGAGCTGTCAAATTTAGTTGGAAATAATATTTCCATACAAATGAAGGGTGCACGTAAAAACATGTCGACGTAAAACACGGTGAAGCGCAAGTTATACGTTTTACACAAACGATAGCCTCAATTAGGAATGAGAATTTTGGTGCTATGTGTTCGCACCTTTTAGATGATGATTCATAGAAATCGTATTTAAAAAAAAAATATATGGAATAAGGCAGGAAAGCAATGAAGGAGGCAGGCCATTTAATGAAAATCATCGTACTGACTAATCGTTTACGCATTCATCATCATCATCATCATCATCATCATCAGCATCTGCCTAGCCTTTTCCCAACTATGTTGGGGTCGGCTTCCAGTCTAACCGGATGCAGCTGAATACCAGTATTTTACATGGAGCGACTGCCTATCTGACATCCACAACCCAGTTAGTACCGGGTAATCATCATCATCATCAGCCTATTAATGTTCCCACTGCTGGGCCTCAGGCCTCCTCTCTATGAGAGGGAATGGGCTGTAATCCACCACGCGGGCCCAGTGTGGATTGGTAGATGTCACATGTCTTTGAATTTTTTGGTTCTAGGACATGCCGGTTTCCTCACGATGTTTTCCTTCACCGTTTTGAGAGCAGTGATGATGAAATAAATTACACAAAGTAATGCGACTGTCTGGGTTCGAACCCACAACTTACTGTTCGTAAGTTGGGGCCGCCACCACTGGGCCACCACTGCTCTTTCTGTTTACGCATTATATAACCTTTTATCTACACCCATGCTATAAATCCTCTATAAAGGTATCTGAAACAGTTAGCTTATGGCCAACATTAAAACAGCCAGTGTCATAATAACCATTATAACACCCAAACGGGTGTTATAATGTTGTACTGAATTTCATTATGCAACTCGTTTTAAAAAAAGAACATCGAATGTGGTAGTGAATCGAACGTCTAGCACGTGCGATTCACTACCACAGCGCCGTAATTAAAAAAAAAACTTATAGGTTAATTCGAATTCACGTCGTATCCCGCCATTTTTGTTCGACATTTGGATATTAGTATTGCATTAAGTACTTTGTTGTTTACAAAAATGAGTGATACAAGCTTTGTGAATTTTGATAATTGAACAATCCAAAATGTAAATAATTGTATTTACTACCTATACACGGTTTGTTAGTATTAAATACAAGCAATTAAACTTTCCATGAATTTACATAGACTTCTTAGAACACTGCAACACCCTATGGTTTCAGAACCTTTTATGGAGGATTCATATCATGGATGTAGATAAAGTCTTGTATGCAACTGTACATAATTAGGTATTAAAACACTCATGTGATACTATTATCACACTCGGCTTCGCCTCGTGTGATAAACCCACATTCGTGTTTTAATACCCCTCATTATACAACAGTTGCATAAATAACTATAATATCACGGATAACGATGACGAATAATACGATTTCACGCTGAAAGTACAGCTACGATGACGACGATACATAAAAATGACGCTTTTGATTTCTGATTGATTCTGAGTCATTGGTTTTACTAGTAATGATTCTGATTTGTTCTTGGTAAACACACTTACCTGAAGAAGCAGATGGAATAAACAGACAAAAACGGTAAAAGCTTTTGAATGGCGCAGTGGTAGTGAGACTGCCTTACGTTCTTAGGGTCCCGGGTTCGAATCCCGGTTGGAGCAAATGTTTGTGTGATGAGCATGGACATTTGTTTCCAAGTCATGGATGTGTATATGTATAATAAGTATGTATTTACAAATAAAAAGTATCCATGTAGTATATCAACTATCTAGTGTCCACGACACAAGCCTCGTTGCTTAGTGTGGCGCTAGATGGCGCTGTGTGTTAATGTCCAACTATATTTATTTATTTATTTATTTATTTATTTAATGTTAAAATGATTCTGAATCATAAATATGTAGAGATGACGAGTCTGAAACCATGATTGTGTCTGTGGAAAATATTTTTGAATCAGAAAATTCTTGTAAGGTCTCCCTTGTTTTAGTGTACGGTTTCACGTGAGATGCAGATAATCGCGTATGAGACCTTCTTTCATCAGAGCGCGGTTGTAGTTTCATGTTTCACTGACCTAGTCGGACTATCATAGGTCTTACGTTCGAACTCAACACACGCACCTCTGATCTTTCGATTGATTGCCAGTTCAGGAAAGGCTCTATAGGTAGGTGTAAGTACCTTCGTGGAACTACAGATCAAGGCTGTGTACTGACCTGCCGAAAGAGCAAATTTCACTTTTATTATCTGCATATTTAATAACTAGCTGTTGCCCGCGGCTTCACCCGCGTGAAGTTCGGTAACTGTCCCACGGGATCATACTAAAGGGATCGAGGGGGGGGGGGGAAGGAAGGGACTACATGTTAATCCAAGTTATAAACTATCTATGTGCCAAATTTCATAATAATCACAATTATAATCATCACAATCATTATCACCATCATTATCACTGTCACAATCACAATCACCATCACCATCACTATCCCAATCACAATCACCATCATCGTTATCACAATCATTATTATCGTAATCACAATCATCATCATCGTTATCACAATCATCAAAATAAATCAACAATAATCCTGTATAGAAGTCGAATCCGCCATCTTTTGGATCTAAAAGTAATGCCATATTCGTAATCAGCACCCCTGAATATCTCGGAATAGACACCCATATTGATTTTTAGACATTTTAGCCCTATCGCACCCCAACAGGGGATGATGGTATTTCAGGTCCGCCACATTAAATCTTAAAATCGCGGTGAATTTTGAAAAATCCTTTCTTAGTGCACCCCTTGACCACATAAGGAACCTACTCGCCAAATTTGGAATCTGTAGACTCAGCGGTTTGGGCTGTGCGTTGATACGTCAGTCAGATAGTTTCTTCTTCTTTTATATATTTTTACCCGACTGCGCCAGAAGGAGGGTTATTGTATATTTTTTTTTCTAAAATAAAATTAATCTAAGTTACTCCTTATTACATCAGCTATCTGCCAGTGAAAGTCCCGTCAAAATCGGTCCAGCCGTTCCAGAGATTAGCCGGAACAAACAAACAGACAGACAGACAGACAAAAATTGTAAAAAAAAATATTTTGGTATATGCACATATACATTCATATGCAGGTAGTAAAAAGCGGTTGTTTTAATATTACAAACAGACACTTCAATTTTATTTATTTGTACAGTTAGAGCCCCTTTTATCTTTCACCCCGTTAGGGTTGAAATTTTTAAAAACACCGTTGCGTTAGCTTCCAACCATAAGCCTAGGTAATAAATTTAGTGAGTTTTACTTTGAAAATTAAGGACTTTCCATAAGCAACTTCATTCTCCTTTTTAATCCTTCGGGGGTAGTACATATTATGAAAAACGCTGAGACATGTGTAAATTAATTTTTAATCATCAGCCTAAACACAAAATTTTAAAATCCTAACTTTAAAACTGACGATTTTACATATACACCTTCACCCCCCTTTTTAACCCTTCGGGGGTGGAATTATGACAAACGCTGAAACACGTATAAATTTATTTTTAATCATCTGCCTAAACACAAAGTTTGAAAATCCTAACTTTACAACTGACGATTTTCCATATACAACTTCACCCCCCTTTTTAACCCTTCGGGGGTGGAATTATGAAAAACGCTGAAACACGTATAAATTTATTTTTTATCATCTGCCTAAACATAAGGTTTGAAAATCCTAAAAACACAAATGCTCATTCATAGGGATTGTACCTGTCTTTACCACTATTCCTATAGGTATTGGCTCTAGGCTGCATAATCGGCTGAAAGTGGCCGACTGGCTGCGGTTGGTCGGGTTTCCTCTCTCATCCCAGAGCATGTCTTTCCTTACAAAAAAGTGCCCCTGGTGTATCCGGCTTGTCCGGGTCAGGCTTGCTCCTGGCTGGGTGTGGTGCTCAATCATCATCATGATCAATCATCAGTAGGTATATATTATCACGGTAGGTGGTAGATAGTAGATAGGTGGCTTATTCTGGTAGTTGAAAGAAAAGTAGATAACGCATCTTGCTGAAGTGAGTAATTAATGCACTCGTGCATTAATTACTCACTTTGCGCTCGATGCAATTGTCTACTATAAATGCGTATGTCTAAAAACTGCTTTTTCTGAGTTACACCAGTTCTTTTGAGAGTTTGCGAATTATTGTACGAAGACTATCTGCTCTTTGTAAACGATCCAGAGACAGGTAAGCTATGATATATTCAACAACAACAACAGCCCATAACGTCCACTGCTGGACATAAGCCTCTCCCACGATGGCAGGAATTTGCCGTAATCTCCACGCTTGGCAGGCGGATTGGAGATCGCAGTGATGAAAGACAAACAGAAAACGTTGCTGCCCATTCTCTGGTCTACGGAGGCGCAAGGTGTTCTGCCTCAGACATTAGTCGCCTTATACGACACCCGTGAGTGTAATGGGTTGGTTCTATATTCTACTCTGCCGGATATATTCAATGTACCTAAATAACAGATAGGTTACCTTCAAATCTGAGCCAGGGTTTATTATCTTAAGAGATTTTACTACCACCTATAACAAAACATCTTTAGCCTTAGCCAAATCATAAATGTAGAAGCGAGAATATATCCTTGATCTGGTAGTAAATGTGAACAAATAGAACCATTTCCGACTATGTTTATCTAATCATAACATATAACAACATCACGCCTGTAATTCCTGAGGGTTAGGCAGAAGTGAGCAGCGGTGGCCCAGTGGTGGCGGCCCCGACTTACGAACAGTAAGTCGTGGGTTTGAACCCAGGCAGGCGCATTACTTTGTGTAATTTATTTCATCACCGCTGCTCTCAAAACGGTGAAGGAAAACATCGTGAGGAAACCGGCATGTCCTAGAACCAAAAATTCGAAGACATGTGACATCTACCAATCCGCACTGGGCCTGCGTGGTGGATTATAGCCCATTCCCTCTCATAGAGAGGAGGCCTGTGACCCAGCAGTGGGAACATTAATAGGCTGATGATGATGAAAGGGTGTAAAACACCTCTTAACGAAGCCGAAAGAAACTTGTTCTCCTCGTCATTGCGATCATTTTTTTCTCCACCATACCTGGGAACCTTCTAGTTACGGAGTTATTGGGGGTAAAATTCCAACTTTTTGACAAGTTTTTTTTTTTTAAATACAAGTTTTTAATGTAAGATTTTACTTTAAACACTTCCACGACCCCTGTACTATTTAATTCATCCATCAGCACAATGTTTTGAGTGCGTTACATTGAGTTCTACCGCAAAACATGATTTTTCACCCCAAAAAAAAAAAGTCGTTTCCCAGCAATATTTTTTGCGTAAAGTTACTTGAATGCTTGGTTGACGGCTTCGTGATGAGGTCTTTTACACCCTGTAGATACTTTTTGTTTGTAAATACATGCGTATTATACATATAAAAATCCATGACTCGGAAACAAATGTTATGTTTACCCTTCATAACCTTTGAAACCATTCACCTCTCTTCCAAACTATTGATTCACCACCCGAAAAATATCTTAATCTGTGCAAAAAACATGGCCTTATTTTAGCTTTAAATAAGTATAGGTTTGCTAATATACCTCCATTAGGGTGGGAACTGTATCGATGACGCTGCGATCACATTCCGATGAAATTGGTAATCAGATAAAGATCTCAGGAACCAACCTATACTTGAGATGACAATGAGTCTTTGTTCTTTGGATGTGGCACTTGGGTCCTAAGAATGATGTGTGAAAACTTGTTCTTTATATGATTGTGGTTATTAAATGGAGGTCGTCTTTTGTTAAGTTTATTAAGGTTTGTTTTGATTGATCAATGGTTTTGTGGAAGGATAATATAGCGCCAATAAAATGAGTGGAGCAATGATCCTTCTTCATATTGATGAGTGCCTTAAAATTTTGCACAATCAAATAAGTAGGTATGTACGAGTATATCGGATTCCATATTGTCGACCTAATTCCTACATAAATAGCGCAACCAAACGTAACCAAAACGTACGTAAACCATAACGATTTAAAAGTGTTATATCTTACAAAACGGTAAAAATTAAAGCATACGGGTTCGAACATTAATTTCAAGTTTTTCAAGAACTTTACGGAATCAAAAGGTCCTGGACAATTTTGACTTACACCCAATTAGAATTAGGTCGACGATTTGACACATTACCAGTACGTAGAAATCAATTGATCATCCATAGCTGTGCGTTGTTGAGGAGTTTGTTGCGTTACTTCTTCTTTTCAGCTAAAACACTAGGACGTTCTGGGTGAAAAAAATAGTTCTTCATCATTGATCATCGCTGCGTTGGAAGGCCTCCCACTAGGTGGACCAATGACCTGGTGAAGGTTGCGGAGACCCGCTGGGTGCGAGTCGCACGGGACCAGGCAATGTGACGACACTTCATCATCTGCCTAGCCTTTTCCCACCTATGTTGGGGTCGGCTTCCAGTCTAACCGGATGCAGCTGAATACCGGTATTTTACATGGAGCAACTGCCTATCTGACCTCCACAACCCAGTTAGTACTGGGTTATACGATACCACTTGGTAGGACTGGTTGTCAGACTTTTTGGGCCAGTACCTGTAACGACTGTCAAAGATCTACAAATGACAGCCGGGACCAACAGCTTAACGTGCTTTCCGAGGCACGGAGGAAACCCGATATGTAAGGGTGGTCACCCATTCACAGACCAACCTAGGCAAGCACGGCTTAACCTAAAGATCGACTCGAGCGGCTTTTATTAGTTAGCCACGAGCTCCTCAAAGTGACGACACTTGGGGGAGACTTATGTCCAGCAGCGGACGTATTTCGGATGAAATGATGATGAATCATTTACCAACTAATCACGGAATGAACCAGCTTTAGTTTTTAACCAGCTTTCATTTTAATCCAATTAGATCCAAAGTAACTCCTCCAAATCGTCGTAATTTCGAGTAGAAACGCAGTCAGAAATGACGCGGCCCGCTTGATTAAAGGCCGCGCCGAGTAATTTGCACCCAAAATTAATTTATTTAACATCATTCTGTGTCGGGAGCATTTCTTGCTTGCGCCTGCGATCGCTCGCTGGGTAGGTAAGCGTGGAAATTAACTAAGATTTTCACGATAAATTAGGTCTTGAATTTGGTCAGTTTTCTCTCATTAACCTGCTAGATGGAACGTAATTTCACACCTTAATTTTATGATTCTACAACGTTAATTTTGTCTTATAAGTTCTTTCGATAGGACTGAGCTATCTTAAAACTGTTAACCTGCAACAAATCTACGGCTGCTTCGTATTTCTTGAAGAAAGCTCAATATAACTTTGTCCTTTGTCCTTTTTTGTCCTAATTTCAGGGCAATTCAAATTCGAATTATATTGGGTTGCACTCACTTGCAATACAGGTCCTGCCTTGGGGTAGTTATTAGAAATTGAAAAGTTAGCAAGGGATTAGTCACTGGGCTGCAGGACTGTTCGAAAGAGATACCGCGGCCCTGGAACACATGGCTAAGAAGGAATATGGATGGGTTTTAGTCAGTAAAAGTCTGACACTCCCTTCCGCTCCGCCCAGAGTGGGTTATTTGATGATATCCCATCCAATTCGTTCCCATTAAAAAAAAACCGGCCAAGAGCGTGTCGGGCCACGCTCAGTGTAGGGTTCCGTAGTTTCCCGTCCATCACAATAAGTGTTCCCACTTATGAGTTTAAAGGCTTGCATATACGAATATACTACAAACTTAGTCCAGAAATTATTTTGTACAACTTTTTATCTTTTTTGTACAAAAACTGTTGTTTCCATCAAGTTCAAAATGATTTTCCTAGAAAGTCCTTATAAAGTTCTACTTCTCAGATTTTTTTCATATTTTCTAAACGTATGGTTCAAAAGTTAGAGGGGGGGGACCCATTGTTTTTTACTTTTGGAGCGATTATTTCCGAAATTATTGACATTATCAAAAAATGATTTTAGAAAACCCCTATTCATTTTTAAATACCTTTCCAACAATATATCACACGTTAGGGTTGAAATTTAAAAAAAAATCACTTCCCACTTTACATATAGGGGGGCTACCCTAATAAAACATTTTTTTTCAATTTTTATTTTACCACTTTGTCGGCGTGATTGATATACATATTGGTACCAAATTTCAGCTTTCTAGTGCTAACGGTCACACAGATTAAGCGAGAACGGACGGACAGACATGGCGAAACTATAAGGGTTCCTAGTTGACTACGGAACCCTAAAAAAGGGTGAGTCACTGATATTACTTAGAGACAAGAGAGGAAGGGTGAATACCTATAAAAAGTTAGTTTTCTATGACCAGCCAAAATTTAAAATTAAGATCTAGATATCAAACC
Organism: Xestia xanthographa; assembly: GCA_905147715.2. Classification (NCBI taxonomy): domain Eukaryota; kingdom Metazoa; phylum Arthropoda; class Insecta; order Lepidoptera; family Noctuidae; genus Xestia; species Xestia xanthographa. The sequence continues at coordinate 22,280,235 of LR990655.1, forward strand.
AAAAGTGCATTTTAAATATTATTGTCGAAAAATATAAAATTAAGTAATAGCATTCATTTGAAAGTGTCCTAAAAATTTCCTAAATCATATCCCTAGTGGGAATCAATGCACTTGTGTGCCTGCATGCACCGCAAAATGCATGGTGTGCTACCTATCTAGGCTGTTGAACTGAATTATGCTGTGATAATATCCACACTTTTGCTTTTTAGTGGTGGACAGGAATGAAATTTTATTTTAAAAAAATGTTGCTTTTTAGGGTTCCGTACCCAAAGGGTAAAAACGGAACCCTATTACTAAGACTTCGCTGTCTGTCCGTCTGTCCGTCTGTCTGTCACCAGGCTGTATCTCATGAACCGTGACAGCTAGACAGTTGAAATTTTCACAGATGATGTATTTCTGTTGCCGCTATAACAACAAATACTAAAAACAGAATAAAATTAATATTTAAGGGGGGCTCCCATACAACAAACGTGATTTTTTTATAATAATTGGTACGGAACCCTTCGTGCGCGAGTCCGACTCGCACTTGGCCGGGTTTTTTTATTATATCGAAATATTATCGATTCTAAACCATTTCTGAAAATTTGGTCGGTCATTGAAAACTAATCCTGTATACTGAAGACAATAAAATGCTAATAACCACAACCCCACAAACGATATATAGGACACTTGATATCGTGTCCTGCCTGACCATCATTGCACATCACAGGCGCTTATGGATGCTACTACTGTATATGCCAAATTTGTATTGTCATCGGCACGCTAAGAGGAAGATTTTCCACACCAAGCAGTAATTCACTCAGCAAATATTTATTAGTTGGACTTACTCAAGTAAAAGAAAGCCTTTCGATAGAGTGTAGAAGAAAATAAATAGCATAATATCAGAATTGATTTTGAAGACGTATTAGTTAGAGGAGCAGCGGTAGCCCAGTGGTGGCGGCCCCGACTTACGAACAGTAAGTCGTGGGTTCGAACCCAGGCAGGCGCATTACTTTGTGTAATTTATTTCATCACCACTGCTCTCAAAGCGGTGAAGGAAAACATCGTGAGGAAACCGGCATGTCCTAGAACCAAAAATTCGAAGACGTGTGACATCTACCAATCTGCACTGGGCTCGCGTAGTGGATTATTATAGCCCATAATTCCCTCTTATAGAGAGGAGAATTGTGTCCCAGCAGAGGGAACATTAATAGGCTGATGATGATGATGATGATTAGTTAGTTTCAGTCAATCAGATGGGCAAGATTTGTAATAAAATAAAAGAATTTGAATTTCAAGCACTATCAGTCACAATTCCTTCTCATAGATGTAGAGGTTATTCATTTGAACATATTCATTACCTCGTAGTTTTCCGATAGAGTAATCAACAAATAAAAATGAAAGTTTATTCGAACACTTTAGACTAGTTTAATTCATTGATTTAGACATCAAAGTACTTCAGAATCTTCAAACTGATCAGAAATCTGTGTGATGCTTCGTTGTATCACTGGAGAGCAATGTTATAATTCTACTGGCATGTTCTAGTAACGATGAAATCTAGCTCCATTTATTAATTTTATCACTTGACACCTCATTCACGTGCTACTTATCAGGCACTAAACCTACACAATTTACTTTCAAAATCACATAAATGTCAGCCGGAGTCGGGGTCTTCTGTTTCGTGTAAAGTGCATTGATAATAATCTGAGCCATTCTCAGGTGTAGAGGGGGATGGAGATAGGATTTTGTACGCGTGTGAAAGAGACTGGTGGTCTTGAATAGAAACATCAAAATTTTACAGCGTTTTTATTGCGCTCGCGTTGATCCGAGTGTTTACATGTTAGCGTCCGGTTCGCTTTCGGCGTTGGGCAGAAGGTGGCATGCTCCGAATATTGAGGTAAAACCACTTTTTTCGAATAATCTATGCATGTTTGGAATAATTAGGTTGTTTAGATTAAAGCGTTTAAGCGATTAATCGTGTGAAAATTAAATTGAGCTAAAAAATTAAGGAATCAACAACAACAACAACAGCCCATAACGTCCACTGCTGGACATAAGCCTCTCCCATGATGGGAGGAATTTGCCGTAATCTCCACGCTTGGCAGGCGGATTGGAGATCGCAGTGATGAAAGACTAACAGAAGACGCTGCTGCCCATTCTCTGGTCTACGGAGGCGCAAGGTGTTCTGCCTCAGACATTAGTCGCCTTATACGACACCCGTCAGTGTAATGGGTTGGTTATATTCTACTCTGCCGGATACCACACGGCACAATTAAGGAATCGATTTTATTGAAAATTAAAATATATTGCAATTTTCTTTTTTGTAACGTACACTCAGGGTGGCCCCAAAAAACGTCAAACCGAGCCAAATGAAATCATTAAAACGAACAACAAAAGGGCAGATAAAAATTAAAATCCAAATAAAGTTATGAATTTATCACTAAGCTGTCCTTTAATCCCATAAAGTCAAGTTAGGGAGAAATAAATTTAATTTGTTAATGCTTGTAAAATATTGAGCAAACATCGGGCCAGGCTTAGGGCGAGACGAATTCGGCATGCAAGCGAGGACAGTGTGAGAAAAGGTGGTACGATCCCAACTGTCATACTATTTTTTTTCTTAATCTTCTATACATATTATTATAATATTAAAACAGTAACGAAAGAAAAACTGTACATTGAGAATTTTCGAGAAAAAATAAGTGGCTTTTGTTAGAAAAACGTAACTGATGACAAAAAGTGAATTTTTAGAATTTTTGTCTGTTTGTCTGTGCGTATGGTACGGCTTCACGCCAAAACTACTGGATAGATTGAATTGAAATTCAGCAAAAATGTTCTTTGTAAACCAAGGAAGGCTTTAGGCTACATATGATCACTCCGTATGTTATGGAAGGTAAGTAATATTGATTTTAAAAGTTTTTTGTTCGTAATTGAATGCACAAAATAATTGAAAGCACAAAATGACATGTTATAAGCTATAATGTGACGCAGACGAAGTTGCGTGGGTCAGCTAGTTGGCCATAACGTTGTTGCAATATACAGTCATCTGACTGTAAGTATATTTCATCTTAATTTTCATTTAATAAGCAATAATAATTGTCGCCCGTGGCTAAATACTTAATAACAGCCGCTTGGGTCCATCTTTAGGTTAAGCCGTGCTTGCCTAGGTTGGTCTGTGGATGGGGGACCACCCATTACATACCGGGTTTCCTCCGTGCTTCGGAAAGCACGATAAGCCGTTGGTCCCGGCTGTCATTTGCAGATCTTTGACAGTCGTTACAGGTAGTCAGTGACCCTAAAAGTCTCACAACCAGTCATACCAAGGGGTATCGTATTACCCAGTGAGTACTAACTTCGTTGTGGAGGTCTGATAGGTAGTCGCTCCATGTAAAATACATCATCAATCATTCAGCTGCATCCGGTTAGACTGGAAGCCAACCCGAACACAGTTGGGAAAAGGCTAGGCAGTATATGAAACAATAATTTTAAAAAAATTAGAGAAAGGAATTAAAAAAAATGCATTTAAAAATATATTCAGTGCAAAAGGCATGTTTTAAAACACAAAGAAAAGCATGACGAGCAGATTCATTGATTTAAACGAAGCTAGAGCAGGTGGCGTACTGTAGTTTCTGCCCACCAACTTGGAATAATGTGCGTTATGGTACGCGTACTTACTACATAAGGATGCGCGCGCATACTTTCCTTTCACTCGACTATTTCGCGTCCCAAGGTCGAGCACTGCTGGTGTAGTGGTATCATGCAAGATTCCCATTCTTGCGACCCGGGTTCGATTCCCGGGCAGTGCACGTAGCTTTTTTAAATTTATTTTACAGTTTTTATTATTTCTGTAATATTTTTTGGATTTTTTCTTTATTTTTTTCAAAAATTATGTCCATCTTTAATCGGATCAATTCATGTTATTGCATAATTATGCATTTTTACTAATGTTTTCTTACAATTGTGCACATAACTTCAAAATAAATTAAGTACTCTTTTATCTCAAAACATCTCCAACTTTTAATTTATAAAAATGACCCTAAAATACCGAACATTCCTCACCACTCAGATGTGGTAGGTTGACATGGGAATCGCCTTCGTCTGAGCGCTAAAATTCCCATGCAAAAATATGCCTGTAAGCATTTCATGGGAATGAAGCAAATTAACTGTATTCCTCATGATATTTCGTCATGGTATTTCTTAGTCATCATCTGTGTAGCTGTTCCCAACTATGTTTGGGTCGGCTTCCAGTCTAACCTGAAGCAGCTGAATGCATGTATTTTACACTAGCGGACGTCACGCGGTTTCACCCGCGTAGTTCCCGTTCCCGTGGGAGTACGGGGATAAAATATAGTCTATGTTACTCAGTAAAGACGTGGCTTTGTAATGCTGAAAGAATTTTTGAAATCGGCGCGGTAGTTTTTGAGTTTATTCATTACAAACATACACACACACAAAAATACAAATCTGTCCCCTTTATAATATTAGTGTAGATTAGTGTACATGGAGCGACAACTGACCTCCACAAATCAATTACTGTTTATCATATTTATTATCAATTACCTAGCCTTTTCTCTGCTACGTTGGGGTCGTCTATGAATATGGTTTTAAACGGAGCGACAACCTATCTGACCTCTACGACCCAGTAACCGAGTATCACGATATCCCTTGGTAAGACTGGTTGTCAGGCTTTTTGTCCTATTGAATTCCCAGAACCACTGTCAAAGATCTACAAACGACAGCCCGTACTAACAGCTTTACGTGGCTTTCCGGAGCACGGAAGAAACTCGCTATGTAAAGGATGGTCACCCATCTTCAGATCGACCTCAGCAAGCGTTGCTTAACCTTGAAGATCGACTCAGGTGGCTGTTATAACTTAGCCAAAGCCCCTCTCAAGTTATTTCTGAGTCATTAATCGAATCGCTAGACGGAAATGAGTCAAAATGATTGACAGTGTCTCGATTTGTGCTCCAATTTTGATTTCTTAGAATTTCGTTTTTTGTTCGTCTATGTAGGTGTGAACGTCTGTAACGTGTTCAGTATAATTTATAGTTTCTTGTAAAGGTTTTTTCTGTCATCATTTCATCATCAAATCATTTTGTTGAGTCTTCAACATGGTCATCGGTAATTCATAGAACGGACGGTCTTTGTACAATAGTGTAGTAAGATCCGCAAACGTTAAACACTATTCAATGCTTATACCGCGAAAACCAAGATTAGGTACCTACAGTGGGATGCAATGGATATAGCACCCAGAAGTTAGGAAAAGGACACTATAAAAGTGCCTATCCTTCATCAATCTTCTTCCAAAAATCCCAGAAAACGAAAAAAAATGTCTTGTGAAAATGAAAACTCATTTTCACTTGCTGATAACTACTCGTGTGCCTGTGTTGGAATTATAACCCTGGAGCATTAAGTTGTGTGTTGAATATTCAACAGTGCGATTTTATTTAGGCTTTCATTGATAGTAGCAAGATATATTTTTCACGTTTTTTTAGGTAAACCAAGTAATTATATCAGTTTAATACAGCTTTGATGTAACATCTGCTCCTACAGTTTCGTGGCAGATTCCTTATAAATTCCACTTAAGTTAGTCACATAAATAAGTACAAAATCATCGCCTCTGATTCACGCACTACTACACGCACCAGAGCGAATAGTAATCACTTGGAAAATAACTAAACATGTTCAAAAAATTCTTCAGAAACTCAAAAGATCCGTGTTTCTTTGAATATACGTCATTTGCCCCTAATAAACTATTAGGGGAAGGAAATGATTCAGACAATAATTGAATGCTTATAATCAAAGTGAATCATAAGTTCAGAGTAATGAATAGGCCATGAGGGAAAACCCGGGAGCAGGTAAACGGATTGAGGTCTAAGGTCCAAGGTTCAAAGTGCATTTTGCATTGGAAACGTTACAAAGGAAGACAACATTATATAGTTACCTACATAGCTGAGGCTGGGCCTAACTCAGAGGCTATCAAGCTAGCTTCAAAGATAAAAAGACAAATTTGACCACATTATCATAGAAAATAAACATCTAAACGTGGAAGTTTTGAAAGTCAAAATGAAAAAGCAATTCACAAAACAGTTTTGAAAGTGATCAGCGTCAGGTAAGTTGATTGGAGATATTGTACCCACCAAAAACATTTTCATGTAAAATGTTGCCAAGGCGAGACCATATGACTCGCACTGTCAAAAAGTTATCAGATCTCATGTAGAGCCAAGCTTTTAACTCTACACACCCTAACTCTACAAGGTCTAACTTCACAAACACTACACCTTATAGTCAAAATATGTGGCTTGGCCGTTTCGTTATTATGAACTTGTGAAAGAAATTGTTTCACAGAAAAGTAAATAAATGTTTCACCTTACGCCCATGTGAATGTACCGAAATATGAGTAAGAGTGAGTGTATGGAAAAACGTGGCAAGGACGATAATATCGCCGCGATTCTCTCGCTCGTGGAGGTGGCCCCTAATTGCTCGTCAGTTTAATATAGGTAGCCCAGAATACAACTTACTATAATAATATTCAAACACGCATACAGGCGGCAACGTATCAGCGCTATTGTTTAAATAAAAGCTTGTAAATACGACTAATTAACTAACTCATTACACCGAGAACTGGGGCTAATAAAATATTATGTTATGTTATTAAGAAATTACTGTTAACGTTTGTTACTACACTATTAAATGTGTGTTGTGGATATTGTTGGCTTTGTATGGACATGGCTGCATTTGTGTGTTTGACAAGTAAGGATTTCTACTGTGCTTCCATAGTTACTTTACCTTTGCCAGCGAAACCCCAGCAGCAACCATATCTTAATGAGGATAAAGATCACTGAGACTTTGACAGATTTACCAATAGGGTATGATGCATGATTATTTTTTATCACTCTAAACAAAGGGTATTTAACATCAGAAATAGCAAAGTGAAATTATTTTTCTAATATTTATGAAAAATACTAAGTTATAAGCATTTGAAACTGCTGATTAGACAGAGAGATCCTATACAGTGAATGGCGTCATTCGCTGCATCACGTAAAAAATCCGTACTAAATTCCGTTTATCTAGAAAGAGATAGAAACAAAAGTTTAAATGGTTATAACTTTTTTGTTGTTTGGCCGTTATATGTCTTGTTTTCGCTTTTTGTCATTATTTTTATAGTACTTTAACATTCCGTATCGAAATAAAGAAAAAGAAAATGGGAACGGTGCAGTACCTAAGTCTTCTGTTTCCATACTTCTCTATTATAGGTACTTGTCATCTCAGCAGTTCACTGCTTTCTAGCCATTAATCATCATTTACAGTTTTACACGGTCCATCCATTGTTACTTCGGTCATCCTATGGTAATAAATCGTAATATCAAATACGTATTTACCAGTAGTTTTATACGAGGCGACAGTACTTAATTGGTGTGTTTTTGTCATACACAGACTTATTAAATCAAGATCATTAATTCGACTACCAAGCATCTTTCCACAAAATATTATAATATGGAAGAATGTGGTCGACATGATTCATATAGTCAATAATACCATTTCCTAGACATTAAAAAATCTAAAGATGAAAAATAAAGATAGAAAATGTAAAGATTTTTTAAAAATATATTATAATAATAATATATACCTAATGTAATATACCCTTTTTTTTTTCAATATGTAGAGCTTTCTGCTCTACATATTGAAAAAAAAAGCGTATGTACGTATTTTATTCAAGCAGGTCACCAATATTCTTTCGCTCCATCAAAGAACAATAACTCGTAAATATTTATCACGCGTTGTAAATGAATATTTTTCAAGGGGCACTAATTATTTCCACAATCCGCTGGTAGAAACACAGCGAACAATTGATTTGCCTCAAGTTTTTCACTTTTAAACCTGAAGCATCGGACGTTAATGGTCATTATGTAGCCTGTAACTTATTTGAAACCTACAAATTGAGATAGGCGGCGCTTGCGTTTTGACTTTTTGGGCGCTGTATTGACTCCCCGAACCTAGTTGTCGAAGCATTTTAGTTCAGGTAAACTCCGTTTGGCGCCACCGTCGCTTACGTCGAGCGAGTCGCTCCGACGGGTTCCTCAGTTGGTGTTTGACTTTCGTTGCGACTGGTTGGGTGCAAGTAAACGACGAAGTCGTTCGGATTTGTTCTTTTTTAAATAATATTTAAAATATAAGAAGTGCAACTCAAGTCAAAATATGAGTGACGACGAAGCACAGGAAATTGGCTCCCCAGTTCCAGGAACGAGTGGCGTGGGAAGAAAAATTAACTACAAGCGACCACGGCGAGTGTACAGTAGTAGCGATGACGATGGTGATAATGAGGATACCACCGGGCCACCAACGCCAAAACGTGCTTGTACGAGGGATGATGTGTCCGAGCAGAGGTTGGATTATCTACAAAAGCAGGTTAGCGAGTTAAAATATTTGTTAACTAGAAATTACCGTGACGTGCCCAGACCTACGACCGATAATGATGATCTGTTTGATAGCGTGAATGATGATGATTCAGTAGCCTCGTGTCTGATTAAACCTGCTGAACCTGATTTTGAATGGGACGATTGCACAACGTCAGAGGCTGTCAATCGCACTGCTGAATCTAAGCTCAGTTACCTGCGTAAAATTCAACTTTTTGATAGTGCAGAGTGGAATAGCGTCCGTTATGCGGAGGCTCAGAAGAAATACATTTCTTCACCTGCGTTCACCAATTTGGCACTGAATGATGAACTTTTAGCCTTTGAAACCAAATTCTGCCAGTCGAGGTCACTTGATCAAAGTTTCGGAGCCCTAACTAATATGCTGATTGCACAAAAGGAAGCTTTGCAGACGGCACTGAAAGATTTCCTAGCATGGAGCGCCGCGGGCGATACGAGCTTAACAAAGGCTTCGCTGACTACCAAGGTTCATGAGCTGTTCTCTAAAACGTGTCCTTACATGTCCGTGTCTAAAGATATTTTGCAGTTGGTGTGCGGAAGACGTGCAAATATAATTGAGCAGCGAAGGGACAACGTCCTGTCCGCCGTCAGGGACAAGTATAACAAGGCTATTTTGCGCAAAATACCTCCTAGCTGTGAGAATCTTTTTCAAGCGAAGGAGTTCAGTGATGCTGTGGTCAAGCTGGGAGGTGGCTCTAAAGTGTTTCGTAGACCGTTTCTACCTGCCGAGGGTAGCCAGGTCACACACAACCGGTTTTACGTACCTACCGAACGTAACCAGACCGCACCAAGGCGGTCAACCGACCCCGCGATGTCATTTCGAGGGTATAACCAGCCTAACCGAAACCAGCAAGCTACCGCTTCTGGAAAAGGAAAGACACTCGCAGGAAAACGACCGTATTCCAATGCGAAAAATAAGTCTAACCAAAGACAAAGAGACGACCACAGAGACAATCAACGAAGATATTGACTATGCCGTGATTTTCAAAGCCGGTCAACTGCGCCATTACCATCATACCTGGCAATCCATGGGAGCTCCAGTCCATATCTTAAAAATTATACAAGGTTACCGAATACCCTTTTTAGAAAAGCCACCTTTACGACTTGTTTACAAAAATCAAGCCCGAATGCTGTCCTCACCAGAGCTAAGCGAAGAGATACGGCAAATGTTGGCAGATTCAGTGATCGAAGTAGCTCCCCGGAACCCCGGTTTCCTCTCAACCATGTTCCCTGTAAAAAAACCAGACGGCTCGCAAAGACCGGTTCTAAATCTGAAAGCCTTAAACTTCTACCTCCAACCGAAGAAGTTTCGGCTCATAAATATGCAGAAAGTACCTCATTTCCTGCAAACCAAAGATTTTATGATGAAAATCGATCTACATCAAGCCTATTTCCACATACCAATCGCAAAATCGCACCGTCGGTTTTTAAGATTCATTTTCGACGGTACAACTTACCAGATGACCTGTCTAGCTTTCGGTCTTGCAAGCGCACCAAGGACGTTTGCAACCTTGTCCAATTGGGTAGCACAGAAGCTAAGAGAAAAAGGAATAAGGGTAATAGTGTACTTGGACGACTTCCTCCTGGCGAATCATTGTCCTCAAGTTCTTCAACGGCAAATGAAACAGGCCATCAACCTTATGACCAAGCTCGGATGGGTAATAAACAAGAGAAAGTCGTCCAGCATACCCACTCAGGAAATGGAATTTCTCGGAATTCTCTGGAACACCAGACTAAACCGAAAAAGTCTTCCAGTAAAAAAGGTAACCTCTCTGAAAAACCTACTTCTTCGCGCTCAAGGACAAAAGGCGCTAACTCTATTGGATCTACAAAAGATTATGGGAACCCTACAGTTTTCCAGTTTTGTGATAAACCACGGAATGCTGAGGTACCGGAATCTGCAGTCGTGCCTAAACCAGGCCTTGAAAACGGATGTGACAATCCCACTGAGCTCGGCTGCCAAGGAAGACATCGATTGGTGGCTGCAGAACACCCGTACAACAAGCGAGATTTGGTCAGCTCCAGTGTCCTACCATATAATCACAGACGCGTCAGCGAGCGGTTGGGGAGCGCAGATCAACGGCACTCACATTCAAGGCCCTTGGTTGCCGGAAGAGCGTCGATGTCATTCGAACCTGAAAGAATTACTGGCTGTTTACAAGGCACTTTCCCACAAAGATGTAGCTATAGACTGCAACAACAGAACCGTTCTTGTTCAAAGCGACAACCGAACCGCCTTAGCTTTTCTACGCAGACAGGGAGGCACGAAATCCATCGGTCTGATGCAGTTGACAAGAATGATTTACCATCTCTTGGAGCGATACAACATCAATCTAATAACCAGCTACCTCCCAGGAGCTCTCAATGGCATAGCCGACAGTCTTTCCAGGTACAAGGCCCTAGCGGAATGGCACCTGTTGCCCCAGGCTTGTCAGTTGATCTTCAAAAAGTGGGGGACCCCTCAGGTGGACCTGATGGGGTCCAGAAGAGCTCACGTTGTATTAAGATACGTGACTCTAGACTTGAAAGATCGACAAGCTGTCGCCCACGATGTTTTCAGCCTAGTTTGGGATTACAGATTGGCGTGGATCTTCCCGCCACCATGTCTGATGCACAAAGTCCTATCATTCCTGAACGAAGCCAAGGGAGCATACATAGTGATTTGTCCGAGATGGAAGAACGTGTTTTGGAGGACAGACCTAAAGAAAAGAGCGATAGCCCCTCCGTTCACAATCCAGAACCTAGAATCAGTGTTGATAGACACCAGAACGAATCTACCCCCTGCGCAAGTAAACAAGCTAGTATTAGAGGCATGGAAATGTCGGGGTGGGATGATCTCCTAGGTGACTGGACACCTTTAGAAATAGATATCATTGAGTCTAGCTGGCGACCTAGCACGTTGAAAACGTATAAACCTGCCTGGACCCGCTGGCTAAAATGGTGTAAGGTATCTGGGATAAATAACAAAACTCCAGGAGGCCAAGGCCTCGCTAAATATCTTATTTATTTACATACAGTAGAAGGCTTAAGCTACAAAACGATACTGGTACATAAATCTGTTATATCAGCATTTTGTCAGCCAGAATCCGAAGTAAAACTTAGCTCTAACATATTGGTACAACAAGCATTGAAAGGAATAGCAAATAAAGCTGCAGCAAAAGATAAAATCAGGCCACCGGTATGGAATCCGCAGGTAGTGGTGGAGTGGTTGCTGCGGTCAGAACCCAATCTTGACAGTATGTTTGAAGTTGCTCGTCGGTGTGCCACGTTGCTCCTTCTAGCTTCAGGAAGACGAGTCCACGACCTCACGTTGTTGTCTGTAGAGGAAGATAAATGTATTATTGAAGATGGTTCTATAACGTTTTGGCCGCTTTTTGGGTCAAAAACAGATACAATTAATCACAGACAATCTGGATGGCTACTTTTACCCGGAGATAATTGGAAGATTGACCCTGTTTTTTGGATTAAAAAACTGATAGAAAGGTCTAAACAAAGACGACTGGAAGGTGGTAAAATAAATAATCTGTTTGTTTCAACAAGAGGAAAGGCCAAGCCTGCAAGTCGGACAATCATCGCTGGCTGGGTTAAAACAGTTTTGGTTGACGCAGGAGTTCAAGACTCACCTGGCTCTATAAGGTCAGCGGTTGCATCGTTGAATTGGTTGAATGAAATGCCATTGGAAGACATTTTGGCTCGTGGAAACTGGACATCTTCCAACACACTTATTCGGTTTTACAAACGCCCTGTAAAACAAAGTATCTTGTCAAGCACTCCGTGTCTGGCTAATAACTTTACACCTTTGTAATGAGTTTCTGTAAATATACATGATTTTGATTAAAATGTAACCTAATTACATTATTATTTAAGTTTGGTTAAGGGTATAATACTTAGTACTTACACTTTATGTTACTTACCTTTGTTGGAAATAAATTATTTCTTGAAGTCACAGTTGGCTTTATATTGTTTACCTAGTTTAGCGCCACCATGCGAAAATAAACAGGTCTCAATTTGTAGGTTTCAAATAAGTTACAGGCTACATAATATTAGAATTTTTCCTGAAATAAAAATTACTTATTATGTACCTAACTTATTTGAAACCTAAGTAAACGCTGCATGGTGATTGAGACTTACTGAGGAACCCGTCGGAGCGACTCGCTCGACGTAAGCGACGGTGGCGCCAAACGGAGTTTACCTGAACTAAAATGCTTCGACAACTAGGTTCGGGGAGTCAATACAGCGCCCAAAAAGTCAAAACGCAAGCGCCGCCTATCTCAATTTGTAGGTTTCAAATAAGTTAGGTACATAATAAGTAATTTTTATTTCAGGAAAAATTCTAATATTAGGTCGAAAAATGCTACTTCTTATTTTATTATAAAAGGGGCCTTTTATGATTTTGTTCATATGCTTGTGGGTTGTGGGTAGTACCCTTTTTGTTATTGATGCTTTCACACGATTTTGACGAATGCCCTTTTAAGTTTATTGGCATGTTGTTAAAAATGTTCTGTTGAATCTTTGATGAGTTGTTTAAAAGACTTATTTTACGTTTTATTGAATGCCCAGCTAAAGATACTTGATGAACATCATGGGTGTAGGACATCCATGAAGATTAAATCTTACTAATCCAGGTCTAGTTAAAAACTAGCGTCGGGCATTTTATTGAACTGGGCCTATTTGGCGCAGTGGTGAGTGAGGCACACAGTGTTACATTTTTGTTTAGATTTGGATGAAAGATGCGAGTTGTGGAGGAACAGTCACCCCACCCCTCCTCACTTCTTCACTCCAGTAGAACATCTTCCTCCTGGACAGGAACTGCAGTGGCTAATCTGGAAATCTCTTAACCGTTTGCGGGCTCAGGTTGGCCGAATGGAGTATCATCGACCCGTCCCAAAGACGATGTCAGTGTGGAGCCCCTCTGCAGGATATGCCCCACCTCCTTTCTTGCCCATCCTGCACAGCCACCTGCACCTTCCAGGATTTAAACGAAGCCAATGACAGAGCTGTGCAGGTGGCAACATACTGGTCGGGTATTATTTGAGTCTATCGACACGCAAATAAGAAGAAGTTCAGATATAAGTTTTTTTTGTTACATTATTTTTGTTTTATACTGTGAGCGCTTGTGGTATGTGCCAAATAAATGTATATTTCTTTCTATTTCCACACGTTAAAAATGCACATACTTGAAACTTCTGATCAAGTCACAAAGGTCTTTTATGAGCTACCATACCTCCTTGAAAACAAACGATATACAACAACAACAACAACAGCCCATAACGTCCACTGCTGGACATAAGCCTCTCCAATGATGGGAGGAATTTGCCGTAATCTCCACGCTTGGCAGGCGGATTGGAGATCGCAGTGATGAAAGACTAACAGAAAACGCTGCTGCCCATTCTCAGGTCTACGGAGGCGCAAGGTGTTCTGCCTCAGCCGTTAGTCGCTTTATACGACATCCGTGAGCGCAATGGGTTGGTTCTATTCTACTCTGCCGGATACCACACGGCTACCTACAAACGATATACTTTACTGAAAATGAATTCCGCTTTTAAACCATTAAATACATATAAAGAACCTATCGGAAGCTCAGACATCAAATATTTACTTGTAAAGCAGTAGCCATCTAGGGAAAAACTGAACCATTCGAGATGTAATAAATCCTTCGACCAACTCTTGCACATATTTTATAATAATAGTCACAAAGTCCACCTATCTTATCCACACTCCATCCTTCGCTATCAACACAACATCCTTTCCATGCGTCATTATAAGTCACAATTCATTAAAATTATCGTCAAACTGACTTCAATAGGGATGTCGAGTGACTGCTATTGCAAGACATATCGACATTATAATCTCCGATCACTATCGACATTCCTGCACAGTCACTTGACTGGGGTGGCTCCGTCGCTTTGTGTTACTAGTACCATATTAAGCGTCTAATGTATGGAATTTAATTTCTAAAACTCATCCAATACTGTAAAGACAGTTTGTAGAATGTTCGTAATGGCGTTTAAGACGTTTCGTTTAGATCGTATCTTATGACATTGGTCGTAAGTTGAAAGCTAATCAAAATGTTTTAATCGATGACGCGATAACATTAGTGATGCGGTTGTCTTGTTTTTGTGATGGTTTTTGCTATCGATGATTTATTTAATTTTCTTTAGTGAATGATGTATTGGTTGTTAATATTTCATGAGGCACTTGAAATGTATTATTTAATGTTTTAATCGTTTGTAATAATAGATATATGGTTGATTTTAGTCCTTATGCTTAATAAACTATCAAGAGAACTATTATAATGATGTTTGTTAAACCATTTTTTGATTCAATAGTTTGAACATGATTATAATATAAAAAATTCTTTGTAATTCGATGATGATTCAACGGGCAACAGAACGGCGTTATTTTTTTGAATGGGGCCTACAATAAGTAAATACTGTTTAACTTGATTTAATTATTGAGCTCTATTATAATTATTTGCAAAGTTGTTTTCATAATTGTTTTACTTCCCTGAACAAAAGGCTCACCAGACAAACTCATCTTAAATTTACTTGAACTTGAAAGACAAAACTATATGCGATGGTTAACCAACATCGATATCGATAATCCCCAAAATACTACCAACCCAACAACAACACTAAAGGTGAATGAATTCTTTGCATTACTTAATTGATTTGTTAGATATCTCTCGTTGAGTGAGCCGTATTTAATTGAGATTCTAAAACATTATATCGTTCTTTTGGCTCTGGCGAGACCACCTAAATTGATTTCAATTTGTTAAAAAAACATGACCTGACCCGTCGGCCGAATTAATTCCGATTATTAATCGTCTGTGAAAATAAGTACCTAGTTGAATAAAAACTTGTGCTTTATCCGCCATTCGTTTTGTCAATCTGAGAAAAGGGCGACTAATGTTGAAATAGGTGTACTGGTGAGGTTTAAAAATACTACCTCTTTGACGGTACAATTGGCGCAGTGGCTGAGCGATTGGCTGCTGCAGTGCGTGTCGCGGGTTCGAACCGTAAAAAAAAACGTACGAAGCAAATATTTGGTATCTTAGTTGTTCCGTGTCTGGATGTGTGTATGTGAGTTTAATTATTTGTAAACATATCCACGATACAGGAGAAATTTGTAGTGGGGGGCGGAACGTATAAATTATATTTTATTATACAGAGTGACTTTTTATCATTTTCCAAAAAAAATATGGGTATAATAGGTGAACGGAGTAGAAGCAAATGCCAGACTTAGTTTTTTTTCGAAAAAAAGAAATTCAGTAAAGTTCGAAATTCGATATTTTTTTTTTTCAAAATTTCTCTTTCTTTGTTCTAATATGAAAAGATTACTCGAATTTTGTAGCGTTTTTTGACGATAGATCATTTTTTTTCTAAGCTGTGGAAAAAAGAAAAAAAAAACTAGTAATGCCATAAGCTTCTACTCTGTTCACCTAATATACCCATTTTTTTGGAAAGTGATAAAAAAAGTCATCCGGCATTACAGGATTGATAGAAGTTTTTCGGTGGCTTTTTGTTCCAATACATTTTTGAATTTTTCATTATCATTATTGCTGGTAGAAGTTCCCGTTGGGAACATGGCTGCATGGCTGGATGGTTGCTGTTAGTTTCTGTAATTTAATCTTAATCTTCTTTTTTTATATTAAGTCAATTTTCTAATATAGACATAAATTTAGTTTTAGTTAATTTTATACAGTAGTTGCAGTAAGCACTGTCTAAGCTTCCACACTCAGATCTATGTAACCGGCAAAACCTCAACCACTGTCATACAGGTTGTCCTAGTTCAGGGGTTGAGACCAAACTGATGTAATGTGTTTTGAAGTTATAGAAAATAAATTATTATTATTATGTCGTTTATTTATTTAAATTCTTATCTTATTACATTTTTAAGTATTTCTTAACAAAACTACATAAAAAACATTTAAATATATAAAAAACAGTAGCCCACCAGCGCTGGGAACAGGGTCCGAGCTGCCGGTGGTCAGGGCTCTTGAAAGAGGAACCTCCTAACAATACGTGCCGTGTCCAGAAGTACTGCTTTCTGAATCAAGCCCTTGATCCAGCTGCCAAGCGAGAGCCTCCTAAGATGTTGGTCGAGGCTCTTGGCTATTAAGCCATTGGCCGACACGACTATCGGCACAATTACTGCTTATTATTATTATTATTATGGAGAAAGAGCAGAGGAGGTTTATCAACATATTCAGAAGCCTTCTTTGAAAATACCTACTCATAGATACTTTGATACTTTACATTCTGAATTTTGCAATCTTATAAGTCATGATTTTATAGTTTTTTCCAACATTTGATTATACTTTTAAAACTGCATTTTATAGTCGTAATTTGTATTAATTTTCACCGACTTCCACAAATAAACTTTTTATAGATATTTACTAGTATTTTATTGAGTTGTCATGTCTATTAATTCTTGAAGTAAGTTGGCAATAAAAGTTTGCAATTATGACTGCGTTTTGCGGTAACGGTATGCTATATTTTATTATTATGTATTTTTGTCTAATAAAGTAAGAAGATCAAGTTTATTGGAGCCCACACAGCTGTGTGGGAAAAAATATATGAGTTGTATAAAACCGATTTGTTAGGACCTGAGAATTGCATTAAGAACGAAGGTGAAGTGGCTCATTTAATAAGCTAGGCTGATTTGTTTTATAAAAATGATAATTTATATAGATTTCTTAATTATTTTGACATTATACTCTGACATTACTTAAATCAATTTGAATTTATAGGGTATTATTTCTTAATCTAGGACATTGTATTTTTATAAAGTATTCATTTGAATTTATGATATTGTATAATGTGTATTCTAAAGGTTTATTGAAAAAAAATATTTATTTTAGATTTATAATTTTTTGTTAATTGTATATTATTATCAATTTTAAATTCTTATAATGTAAAATAGTGTATGCCCTAATGGGTAGTTTTTTGAGTTACTATATCCTAACTGTAAGACCAACATCACCAAAAACCACACTAATAAATACTTTGACTCATAGATTCATGGTAGATATGAATCTATGAGCATTCCGCCATCGTTCTTTGATTAGGGTTTTGATGATGAAAATCATGACGTTTCGCCATATTAAAATTATATAAGTTTGTACTGTTATGGGACATAAAACTTACCAGTCAATAATAGTACCAGTCAGTCAGTTATATTAGTATGGATTCGTATCAATCCGTAGATATCCAGAGCTGAGCACACTGTTCCTCATAGATTGGTACTAGGTTTTGGGTCCCGGGACGTCTCGTGTCTCGAAGTCGCGTGACTTTTCTTAATTTTAGTTGTCTCGAGTCGAGTCCCGGGACTTACGTGTCGAGACTCGAGACGACACAAGACTGTCGAAATTGTTATCATCATTTTTATTTTCAAATAATTGAAGAAGCCTATCGCCATCTGTTAGTTTAATGAATAATTACTTGGTCTAATATGTAACTACACTGAGTACACAACACAATAAATGCATTTTCTGTTAGTCTATCTTTTGCACAGAATTATAAACAGCAAATATACCTATTATTTTTGTCATCTTAGGCCAACTTTCAAAGACCTATAACCGCCGTGGGAGTACAATCAAACAGTCGACTAAACCAAACATAAGGGCTTATTCTAACTTGAGGCAATTATACGTCTAAGTTGGTCTACTGAAGACGGTACATCGGAATCGTTTTAAGCCGAGCACACACTTGAGATGTTTGTGTTTCGAGAGGGCTAGTCTGTACCGTGACGAGTGGAGCTTGTTGTGTGAATACCGTAGCGATACTCTCGTGTGTTTGCAGCCTTAGGAACTATGGTGTGTGTCTATTGGAGAAAATATATGTATTTATTTGGTAGCTCATAGTGTACACCCACTCTGTTTAGTATGTTGTCGACTTATGTGATTTGGGTGTTGTTTTGTACTACCGATACAATAATATGACATGACGTCACGCCTATAATCCCCAATGGATAGGTAGAAGTGTATCTTAGAAGATCTAGAACAAAAAAATGCAATGATGAGGAGAATAAGAGCTTTTCGGCTTCGTTAAGAGTATGTTTACTCCCTTTATACACTACACTACTACAACAGCCCATAACGTCCACTGCTGGACATAAGCCTCTCCCATGATGGGAGGAATTTGCCGTAATCTCCACGCTTGGCAGGCGGATTGGAGATCGCAGTGATGAAAGACTAACAGAAAACGCTGCTGCCCATTCTCTGGTCTACGGAGGCGCAAGGTGTTCTGCCTCAGACATTAGTCGCCTTATACGACACCCGTGAGTGTAATGGGTTGGTTCTATTCTACTCTGCCGGATACCACACGGCTTAACCACCACCTCCACCACCGGCCACTCCCTTTATATCTAGGTATAATAAATAATAATAAAATTGTTTATTACCACAAAGTTCAAGTACATCGCACTGTTTATAGATTAAAGTTCTTAATTTAGCATTCGTTAAAAATTACAATAGATTCAACCCTGTCCCCTAAACTAGGCTAGGCCTGTATCTTAGGGGGCAGTGTCCGGCTATGAGGTATGCTTATATAATTCTATTGTGGCAGACGTGCCAGTGGACTGTGTCAAGTGGGCGCTATATATACGTATTGTTACGTCGTACTCGTACCTACAATTACAAGTATGTAGGTAGATAGTAGTAGGTAGGTACGTAGGACGAGTCTTGAATGATGTAGGTATAGGAATTGTCATTGTAATTTCGACCGTACGCTGAGGGCATAAAGTTCCTACTTGTTTATTTTGTATAAGTTGTGAAGGGACAATGACCGAATATGTAATTGTCTAGAATACCTAATTCGAGTAAGTCGTGGATCTTTTTAGATGGGTTGGTCACCATATAAATAGCGGACATGTTTGCGGGAGCGGCAGGCCGCACATCACGCCACGGCCGGAACAATTCGGGTTTCGGTCGGAGCACAGCACGACGCTCCAGCTGTCGAGGGTACTGCACGACCTGGCAGCTGCAAGCAACAAGAAGGAAGAATCCGTCGCAGTATTCCTCGACATGGAGAAGGCCTTCGACCGTGTATGGCACGACGGCCTGATCTACAAGCTGGCCACCTCTGGAGCGCCCCGTCGCGTGGTAAGAGTGGTCCAATCCTTTCTGACCCACAGGAGCTTCCGCGTGGTGGTCGAGGGAGCGCTCTCCAGCGCCCGCCCGGTGCTGGCGGGCGTCCCGCAGGGCAGCTGCGTGTCGCCGGCGTGTTACTCACGTTACACGGACGACATCCCCACCACGCCACAGGTGAAGCTCGCGCTGTATGCCGACGACGCCGCGTACATCGCCACCTCGCTTAACGCGAGGCACGCGGCGGTCAAAATGCAGCGCGCGCTCGACCTCCTCCCTGACTGGCTGTCCAAGTGGCGGCTGTCCGTAAACGTGGGTAAGACGCAGGCGATAGCTTTCAGCCTTGCGCGCTCCCTCCCACCGCGCCTGACTCTCCAAGGCACCGACGTCGATTGGACGCCCCGGGCCAAGTACCTGGGTGTGACCATCGACCGTCGGCTCACCATGGGGCCACACGTCCGCCAGGTCGCGGGCCGGACCAGGGCCGCCCGCGCCCAGCTCCGTCCAGCGCTCTCGTCCCGCCTCCCGGTGCGCGTCAAGTTGGGCGTGTATAAAACATATATACGCTCAATATTGACGTACGCCGCCCCCGCCTGGTTCGCCCTCACTAGCGAGGGAAACAAGAAGATTCTCCGCGCGCAACAGACGCTTGCGCTGCGGACCATAGTTGGCGCCCCTCGCTACGTGAGGAACGATGTCATCCAGCGGGACCTCGGGATTGAGAGCCTGGACGACTTCATCCGACGCCTTGCGACGGGAATGTTCGCGCGTGCCGACGCATCTGCTTGGCCCCATGTCAAGCACCTAGCGCCCTGGCATGCGCGCCCCCCTGACGCGAGGCGACTCCCCCGCGACCTGGTAGCGGACGATGACCCCACTCCACCGGATTGACCCGGGTAAGCTGTACCAGGCTACACGCAGCTTACCTGCACAATACGACTCCACCCACTACATGCACCCAGCTGCGTGCCGTATTCTAAGTTAATATAGGTACGTCGCGCAGCGAAACCATACAAGCACGTCTCTACACTCACGTAGACTCACGCGGAGGGACGCGGCGCGGGCTCGCGACCGACGCACACACTGGGCGGTGTTACACAATACAATACCGCCCACACACACACGTCGGTTCCTTAACCCGGTCCACTGCCGGCTAGCTCTGGTTAGTGGGGCGGGCGGGAACCACACATCCACTGTAGGTGCGCTGTAAGTCGGCACCTCTGTCGCTGGTCGTCCCCCGCCGGGCCTCCTTCGGGTCTCACCTGGCGGGGACAGACCGCCAAGGTGTCGTGAAGAAAACAGCGCTGTGCAACAGCGCTGTGGTGCGCTTACAGTTACAACACAGCAACCACACATATGGGCGCATGTTTACATGCGTCCAATAGTCCATGGACAGTGTCCAAACTAAGGACGGGTCCGTTTTTACGGACCGAGGTATGGCCTCCGCGGTCAGGGGGCATAACCCCGATACCGCCTACCGCGCCCCCTTGCGGGGGCGCTGTGAATACTACTAGGGAGCGGCAGTTTGATTTTGACTACGCAACGAAGCGAATCGAAATGAACTAGTAAGTGCGATATCTAAGCGAATAGTGATCAGTAGTGTACTTGTGATTGAGTTTGAAGTGTTTTGTGATTATTAAAGTTATTCAGTTGTTTCATCGTTAGTAAATAATTTATCCCGTACCCAGCTCGTAACAGTATGATTTTGTGGTACCTACATTTTTATATGAGAGTGAGAAAGTAAAGAGTGAATTATGTAAATGTAAGTGTTTGATGATTGTGAGGGGAGTATTTGTGGTGTTTTGTGCTTGTTGTGTGTGGAGTGAATGAAGTGAGTGTATGTTTGTATTGTGTTTTGAATATGGGAGACTACAGCGTGGGTGTGAGAAATAGGTGAGTGACATAATGAGTGAACGTTTATTACGTGATTACATCACGTAATAAACGTTCACTCATTTGTCTCACAGTCAGAAGTGAATCCGTATTATGGTAATCTTGTTTTAGTGGCCATTCCATTACTCTACGTTTTAGTTTGAACCTAGGGAGACCGAGAATGTTTAGTTTTTTATGAACTTGATTATAAATGTGCGTACTTATGACGTAAAACTGGTGTCTTGCTAACTTAGTTTTATGTTGGATGCTGGGAATTATATGTTTATGTTTTTTGGCTAGCCGTGTGGTATCCGGCAGAGTAGAATAGAACCAACCCATTACACTCACGGGTGTCGTATAAGGCGACTAATGTGTGAGGCAGAACACCTTGTGCCTCCGTAGACCAGAGAATGGGCAGCAGCGTTTTCTGTTAGTCTTTCATCACTACGATCTCTAATCCGCCTGCCAAGCGTGGAGATTACGGCAAATTCCTCCCATCATGGGAGAGGCTTATGTCCACCAGTGGACGTTATGTGCTGTTGTTGTTCTTGTTGTTGTTGTTGTTTTTTGGGGTCGGGAGGAGCCAAACTACCATGTGTCCTAAGAATTAATTGAAGCACAAATAGCTGTTGTACAGTCAAAACCTTACAGTCTGCAAAAAGTTGCGCTGTTGAATATATATACTTAGATACAGTAAATTCAGGCTTCTAGCTTTATCTACAACGTAGTTACGGGGGGTCGGAAATGTCCTAAATGGCTTCGAGAAAAGTATAGTACGGCTGTTTCCCCTTTCTTTTGCTAGACTTGGCGGGAGCTCTGCCGTGTCCCCAGATCTATAGGTAACAAATAAATGTCGCTAGTGTCTTGTCAATGTATAAAACTGTGTACTTTGCGGGCAATTGAAAAGTACAGCGGTAGGCACATAAAATTGCTGCGTTTAGCAGCTAATTGTAGACCTACTTTTAGCCCCTGGTTTTTAGGGTTCCGTGAAGGTTTTAATTTATTATTAGTACAGTAGAACATAGGCCACTCAGTGGCCTAAGCCAAACCTGTAAATATTCAGGTCCTTCATATGGTAAATAAGTCCAATGTTTGGCTTAATAAGTTTGTCTGAAAATACTTTTCGAAAACATGTCGTTCATTTGTACTGGGTCTATCCATCTCTCTGCCCTTATCCACACACATGGGGTCGACGCAACATGGTTTTTACCCGACTGCGCCAGAAGGAGGGGTTATGTTTTTTGAGAGTATATTATGAGTATGTATGTATGTGTAATTGTTTGGCACGCTATGTGGCCTGAACGGCTCGATGGATTTTAGCTTGAGAGGTGTCGTTAGATTCGTATTTACAATGAGAGACACTGGGATCGAAATAAAAAAAACTAAATGGCGGATTTTTGGCGCCAAATTCAAATGTTTCGCACGCTCTGAAGCCTGAACGGCTCGATAAAGAGCTCATCATGAGGATTTTATAATGGTATTGCCCGCGGCTTCGCCCGCGTGAAGTTCGGTAACTGTCCCACTGGATCATACTTAAGGGATAATAGTGTCCTCCATGTTAATCCAGGTTATAAACTATCTATGTGCCACATTTCATAATCAACACAATTATTATTATCACAATCACCATCACTATCACAACTGCCATCATAATCACAATCACCATTACAATCACCATAACAATCTCAATCACCATCACTATCACAATCACCATCACAATCCCCATCACTATCGCGATCACAATCACCATCACCATCACAATCACCATCAAAATAACTATCACAATCACCATCACAATCACCA
The DNA here is from genome assembly GCA_905147715.2 of Xestia xanthographa. Lineage (NCBI taxonomy): Eukaryota > Metazoa > Arthropoda > Insecta > Lepidoptera > Noctuidae > Xestia > Xestia xanthographa. The sequence goes on from LR990655.1 coordinate 22,303,410, forward strand.
TCAAAATCACCATCACAATCACCATCACAATCACCATCACCAACACAATCACCATCACCATCACAATCACCATCACCATCACAATCACCATCACCATCACAATCACCATCACAATCACCATCACAATCACCATCACAATCACTATCACAATCACCATCACAATCAGCATCACCATCACAATCACCATCACAATCACCATCACAATCCCCATCACAATCACAATCACAATCACCATCACAATCACCATCACAATCACCATCACAATCACCATCACCATCACAATCACCATCACAAACACAATCACAATCACCATCACAATCACCATCACAATCCCCATCACAATCACAATCACAATCACAATCACCATCACAATCACCATCACAAACACAATCACAATCACCATCACATTCACCATCACAATCACTATCACAATCACCATCACAATCAGCATCACCATCACAATCACCATCACAATCACCATCACAATCCCCATCACAATCACAATCACAATCACCATCACTATCACAATCACCATCACAATCACCATCACAATCACCATCACAATCACCACCTCAATCACAATCACAATCACCATCACATTCACCATCACAATCACCATCACAATCACCGTCACAATCACCATCACAATCACCATCAACATCACGATCACCATCACAATAACCATCAAAATCACCATCACAATCACCATCAAAATCACCATCACAATCACCATCACAATCACCATCACCATCACAATCACCATCACCATCACCATCACAATCACCATCACCATCCCAATCACCATCACCATCACAATCACCATCACAATCACCATCACAATCACCATCACAATCACCATCACCATGACAATCACCATCACAATCACAATCACCATCACAATCAGCATCACCATCACAATCACCATCACAATCACCATCACAATCACAATCACCATCACAATCACCATCACAATCACCATCACAATCACCATCACAATCACCATCACAATCACCATCAAAATCACCATCACAATCACCACCTCAATCACAATCACAATCACCATCACCATCACAATCACCATCACAATCACCATCACAATCACCATCACAATCACCATCAACATCACAATCACCATCACAATCACCATCAAAAACACCATCACAATCACCATCACAATCACCATCACAATCACCATCACAATCACCATCACAATCACAATCACTATCACTATCACAATCACCATCACTATCACCATCACAATCACAATCACCATCAGAATCACCATCACCATCACAATCACCATCACAATCACCATCAGAATCACCATCACAATCACCATCAGAATCACCATCACAATCACCATCACAATCAGTATCACAATCACCATCATCGTTATCACAATCATTATCATCGTAATCACAATCGCTATCATCATTTTCACAATCACTATCATCGTAATCACAACCATTATCATCGTATTCACAATCATCATCATCACAATCTCCATCCTCGTCATCACAATCATTATAATCGTAATCACAATCATTATCATCGTAATCACAATCACTATCATCTTAATCACAATCATCATGATCATAATCGCCATCACTATCTCAACCACAATCATTATCACAGTCACCATCATTATCACAATCACCAACACTATCACAATCAAAATCACAATCACCATCACCATCACAATCACCATCACTACCACAATCACCATCACAATCACTACCCTCGTTATCACAATCATTATCATAGTAATCACAATAATCTACATCATTATTACAATCACCATCACTGTCACAATCACAATCGCAATCACCATCACCATCGCTATCACCATCACAATCACTGCCACTTTCACAATCACCATCACAATCACCATCACCATCACAATCACCATCAACATCACAATCACCATTATCGTTATCACAATCATGATCATCGTAATCACAATCATTATCATCTTAATCACAATCATCATCATCACAATCTTCGTCCTTGTTATCACAATCATCGCTATCACCATCACAATCACCGACACTATCACAATCACCGTCACTGTCACAATCACCATTACAATCACAATCACTATCACAATCACCATCATCGTTATCACACTTATTATCATTGTAATCACAATCATTATCATCGTTATCACAATCATCATCATCACAATCATCGTCGTCATTATCACAATCATCATCATCGTAATCACAATCATTATCATCTGGATCTCAAAATAAATGCCATTTTCTTAATCAGCACCCCTGACAATCTCGGTATCGACACCCATATTGATTTTTAGACATTTCAACCCCATCGCACCCCAACAGGGAATGGTAGTATTTCAGGTCTGCCACATTAAATCTTAAAATCGTTGTTTTTGTAATACACCCGACCCAATTCACCATAAAAACAATACCTATGTTGAATTTTAGGCTTTGTTACCCCATTTCCCCTTTAGAGGTTGAATTCTGAAAAAAAACTGAAACACAAACGTTAACTCATTTATCGATAGGAGTACTCCTGTTAAGTTTCGAATAAAGTAGGTAGTCTAACTAATCTTATTTCCCCACGTAATCTTTGGACTCCCGTTCCAACCCTTAAGGGGGTGAATTTTGAAAAATCCTTTCTTAATGCACCCCTAAACCTCATAAAGAACCTTTGTGCCAAATTTGGAATCTCTAGACTCAGCGGTTTGGGCTATGCATTGATTTTTATACTTTGCCGGCCGTTTCCCCCTCTTAGGGATTGAATTCTGAAAAAACCTGAAACCCGTTTCTACTCATTTATCAATAGGAGCACTTCTGTGAAGTTTCGAATAAAATAGTCTAACTAATCTTGTTTTACCCATACAAATTTTGGATTCCCGTTTAACTCCCTTAGGGGTTGAATTTTGAAAAATCCTTTCTTAATGCACCCCTAGACCACATAAGGAACCTACTTGCCAAATTTGGAATCTCTAGACTCAGCGGTTTGGGCTGTGCATTGATTTTTATACTTTGCCACCCCATTTCCCCCTCTTAGGGGTTGAATTCTGAAAAAACCTGAAACCCGTTTCTACTCATTTATCAATAGGAGCACTGCTGTGAAGTTTTGAATAAAATAGTCTAACTAATCTTGTTTCCCCATACAAACTTTGGAGCCCCGTTTAACCCCTTTAGGGGATGAATTTTGAAAAATCCTTTCTTAGTGCACCTCTAGACCACATAAGGAACTTACTTGCCAAATTTGGAATCTGTAGACTCAGCGGTTTGGGCTGTGCGTTGATAGATGAGTCAGTCAGTCAGTCAGTCAGTCAGTCAGTCAGTCAATCAGTCAGTCAATCAGTCAGTCAGTCAGTCAGTCAGTTTCTTCTTTTATATATTTAGATATATATGTAACTAAGAAGTGTAAAGTAAAAAAAATAAAAAATAAAAATTAACAAACCCGACTGCGTAAAAATTAACTATAAATAAAAACTGAGAAGAATAAAACAAGTTCAGGAGTCAGCACATAATTTGACTGCAACAGTCGAGACCCATTAAATACAATTAAATTAAATTAGTCTAAAATCATTACATCCATTATGGGTCCCAACTGTTGCAGTCAATAAGTCCTGTCTCCTGAACTTATTTTGTTCTTTTCAGTTTTTATTTAAAGTTATTAGTAAATTTTTACGCAGTCGGGTTTTTTTTTCATATCTTTCCTCTTAAAATCCATTCTGCATCGTTTCCTTGGTCTTCCTCTGCCTCTCCATCCATTAAGATTTATGTGTCCATCCATCGATAACCTTAAATAGGTAGGTCGTTTTCTTTTTTTGTTATCAATATTGATTCTAATCATTGCACTACAGATCTTTTCTCGAACTACGTTGTAAGGCAAAACATTTTTTTTTTGTAAAATACGGAACCCAAACAAAATTCAATCAAGTTTGTAAATATCAAAGTTTTTTGCTCCACAGCCGAGCTTGTTGCTGCTAAAATATTACGTGAATTAGCGAAACACATCTAACAACAGTAATTACTATGGCTATTAACGCGATACGACAGCGGTACTCAACATGTTAACAGGGAGAAACATGTTAAAAGAGAAAGTTTGAGAAAGGTCCGTTTATTTCTTCGACAGTGCAATGTATCACTTTAATGCACTGTAGAGCAATTCAGAGCTTGTGAAACTGCAATTTGGTTTATGGTTTTCAACTGATAAAGGTAAGAGGTTTTAATTGAGAGAGTATATTGAATTGATTGGTCCACTTCGTGTAATAAAAACTGTGATAACCTATCAATCGGTCTGACAAGTTTGCTGGGTATGACGGTTTTGTTGTTGATTCATTTCAGCAGATAATGAGAACAAAAGAAAAAGTATTTAGTAGTTTTGCACAGGACAAAACAAAAACAAAATTCAAAAAGGTAAACATAAAAATAAAAACAAACAAAATTGGTCCTGTACGAGGCCAAAAGGCCTCTGTCTCAGCATGGTGCTGTAAACTTGCAGAAAAAAGGTCACAGCGCTGGTATTCTGATAGAAATACCAGTTGCATGCCTCTGCTGGTAATATGAGCTGAAAGTTTAGGTATACGCTATAAAAGCTATTAAAGGATTACTTATTAGGTATATGGAAAGCTATAAAGACGATTGAATTACAAAGGGACCTCGAGGTCAAGCGTAAACATCTTAAAACAGATGTCATATTTTGTTTTACGAGTCGACATCGATTTAATGTCTGCTAAGTTGTCTTGTATTTCGATGAAAATGTAAGTAGGTATACTTACATTTTCATGGAAATACAAGACAGCCAAGTATTTTTACCTAGTGTCATTTGGTCAAATGGTGTGAAATATTTACTACGCCTATTACATTGTTGTTGGCTCCACCAAACACTTTAAGGGCCTATACTACCTCAAATGGCTTAGCATGATCCTCCGATACGCCTAAAATACTGCAGCATTAATTTTGAAATAAATATATGGTAAAGTCGAGGATTAATGTTAGGTCTTATGTTTGGCGAAAACACGATTTCATAATATTTTCTCTGTGTGAGACTGCACGAACAGACTCACGATGTCCGCGATTACGCGGAGCCCTAATCAAAATATATTTGTCCAATTGACAAAGGAAAAACAACTATTCAATACACTTACCATCACGTTGGTACCGGTGATGTGACGTAGTCCCTGGTAACGTCGTATCTGAGTGGGGTGTAAGTATAACTGTGGTTTGTGTGGTGTATGTGTAGTCATGCAGATTCGACAGCAACCAAGGGACGCGCGCGGCTCGTACCGTCGACTCCCGGACAAACCTTCCAAGATCCCACACGTGGCACCTTTCCCCAATGTCCAACTGAATTTTATCCCGGTTGCTAACCCAATCGGGGATGTAAATTAGTCCAGCACTGAATTTAGGAATTTACGGCGTTCAAAGACACAAAAGGCCGTCTACATAACCAACAAATTACTCGCGGTCAAGACCCAAAATGGCGAGATTTCTCAATTTTCACTCAATTATCAACAAAATATCAAACACCGAACAGGATTGCATCGGATTAACAATAACTCAAAGTTTTCAAACAATAAATACGCGACAGCCGCGTGCATCAAAATTACAAGCACGGAGCGACCATTAATCAACCAAAATTGCACTGACAAGCAAACGTCATCGCACCACAGACAACGAAACGTAATCTGTCAAACGTCAAAAAAGGTGCGTTCAGAACTTGGTGGATGAAACATTCTCTATAGAAAAAAATCCTATAGTTACCTCCAAATTGAACAATAAACCGCTAGTATTCAAAAAGTACTTCAAATTAGATCATGAAACTTTGCATACTAACTGAACTAACTATAAAGCAGGTCTTATGTTTTTTACTTTTTCCAAAAGACGAAAATTTGATTTTATAAAGAATAAAAACCACTCATTTCGCACTATTCGGCCGCAGTGACTGACGTAACAACCGCTTTGTAGTTCAAGCTGATTATAACTTTATTCTAACAATTTTACAAACGAAATTTGAACCACCACAAATAGAGTTGCTAATCTGAGGTAGCATAGGCTCTTAAATGTGTAGGAGTAAACCCTTGACCATTAACTACACTCTCAAGCGACTACGCTTGCGCCAGAGGGTTAAGTCGGAAAAAGAGAGATCAGCGTCGTCTGGACTAGGGAAAAAAATGGCCGAATGTTTCCGAAACTTACCCGGAAAGTTATAATAATAATAATAAAGCCATTTATTCAACAGTAATACGTAATACAATTTCTATATTCTAACTTATATAAAATCTAGATTGTCTTCTGCTGATTGCCAATCAGCAAAGGCCTCCTCCAAACTTTTCCACTCATTTCTATCCTTGGCAACCCTGCTCCAGGTCACACCTGCGAATTTGGCCAGGTCGTCCTCCCATCTTTGGCGGGGTCTTCCCCTCTTTCTTATGCCATTCCTGGGGTACCATTCTGTGTCCTTCTTACTCCACTTCTCCTTCCCTCTACTCATATGCCCAGCCCATTTCCATTTCAAGGTCCTGACATTTGTTGCTATGTCCCGAACCTTTGTCTTCAGCAACAAACCCGAAAAGTTAATTGAGGCTAACTCAATGAAACATCAGCGGGGTGTGGTTGTGCAGCTATGTCGCAACCCATGCTCCACCTTCTATCCTGCCCTCTTAGCCCATAAACATGCAGCCGTAGTAACCTTTACGCTGCCACCGACGACGCGGTGGAAGTGGCGAAGTTAAATTCAGTTCAGTTGGGCAATAGATAAAAAAATTCGTGCCAGCGATATCTTTTACTTTTATTTTTTTAGTACCTTGAACACGCTGACATTATTTCTTTTTGTTAACTCTTTTATTGTACGAATATACATGTGGCCAAGCTGGGGAGACTCTCTCCAGATCGGCCACCTATAAACCCTTACATCTTTTGAACCAGTGACCGACAAATTCTGATATTTGGCGACAAATTTCAACTAATTAGCGACTTAATTTTTGTGTTATCAAAACTAAAATCCCTGAAGGTGGCCAAGCCGGTGTCAGTCACACCGAGTAATTCCAATGACATGTCACTTATTTTAATTTATAAATTTATAATTGTAACCAACTATTTGCATGCCCATGTGACGGCAAAACGTGGAGAACCTTATTATAATAAGAACAGCTATGTACCTATTACCCATGTTTGCAAAGTAATAAATGATTTGATTTGATTTGGAGAAGAAGCAATGACCAGACTCTGAAGACAAATACTCGATGTCTATCACGAATTAAATTAAACCTAATTCGCAGCATTTTTGAAGTTGTCTGTTCAAAGATGAACACAATCTTTATTTGGATTGCATGGATCAAAGTTCAAAAATTTTAAAAAATATAAAACAGTTACAAGCCAAATAAAGCTAGTCTCACACGACTCCAAATAACGCTAATCAAACATAAAATTTGACACCCAAACATCTTGATCACTTTGACCCAAGCCAGACATGGCAAATATTTATAAAGCAAAAAAGGTGTTAAACGAAAAAAGTTTGAGATACACTTATAGGGGGGGCATACGCCTACCGGTGACCACAAGTATGGCCGTGATAATTGACCGGTATTTGCATAATTGGTGTATTCGTAGTAGTGGTCACAGGTATTAAGTTGCCAGACGAATATGACAGTTTGTGGTCTTGTAATATTTTAGTTATGTTGCTCTTTGGTAGCTGTGTTGTGGCCACCTAGTTTTGTCACAAAATTGATTTTATTTTTGAAGATTGTTTAGAAAATATCCTAAAAGAAAATGTAAGGAGCTTTTTACTGTTACAGCCTAGTTAGTGTTGCCCAAAATCGGTCTTGATCTTGCAGTCTTGGTCTTGTTCTTGCATTTTTACAAGACCAAGACCAAGACTGAACCGTGCAAGACTTGAGCAAGAACAAGACTAAGCCTGCAAGACTCTTGTGTCTCGCAGTTACACATCAATATCAATTATTTTATTTCATAAATCAGCTGATTTTTTTAAAGTGCGATAGACAAATAATAGTTGCTTAAAAAATCCTACAAACAATTTTCGTTCGTCTTAAGCCACAATAGATATCCAAAAAATGATATGTCTGATACATTTTAATGTAGGTATCAAAAACTTAATTCATGTTTTAGATGTTTGTGCTGGTAATTAAAAGTCTAGCTGACGACGAATTTTATTAGTTAGAAGTATCAAGTCCAGATGAAGATGAAAAGTATATGTGATAATTATTTTAACCACTAGCAATTTGTGAAGAGTTTATAATAGCCAGTACACGTACAGAAAATCATTAAAGGTACCTACATAGAGTTAGTAATTACGCTTAGGTACTAAATTGCGTCATTTTTTAAAATAATTGTCAAGTTAATTTTATTAATTTGGTGGTTCACTATGCCTAAGTCAATTTAAGCTCAACACCTACACTCTGTTACGTTGTTCTAAGATCTAAACTCACGTTTTTTTATATAGCAATAGGCTAATAGGTATTTGAAAGTAATCTAGTCTAAGTAGTAGTCTCGCAAGACTTGCGAGACTCTTGCTGCAAGACCAAGACCAGGTGTATTGACGGAAGACCAAGACCAAGACTGGCTAAGGTCTCGTCTTGGTCTTGCATTTGGGCAACACTAGGCCTAGTCTACTCTACAATACCATCCCACTGGTTAGCAAAGGCCCCGTGACTTTCAGCTTTTAGATGCAGAGCTGAAAGTAATATTATGTTGTTGTGTTTGTTTTGTGCTTCACATTTTCTAAGTTGTCTAGTTTTAAAGAAATCATTGTGCGTTTTGTAGGTTGACCTAGTAAAATAGTTCATAAGCTAAACGCTACAAGACTCAAGCCTGCCACAGGGATGCGGAATGGGGCCACTGGTCGTTAAATTTGTCTAGCTCGTCTTGCCATCTTCTGCGAGGCCTGCCGCCCCACTTTCTGGCTGTATCATGGCGCCACATGGAGCTTTGTGAACATTGATTATTGAAATACAAATTGAATCTACATTAATATTATAAAGAGGAAAGATTTGTGTTTTTGTGTGTATGTTTGAAATGAATAAACTCAAAAACTCCTGCGCCGATTTTAAAAAATCTTTCACCATTAGAAAGCTACATTTACCTTGAGTAACATAGGCTATATTTTATCCCCGTACTCCCACGGGAACGGGAACTACGCGGGTGAAACCGCGTGACGTGTGCTAGTATTGAAATAAATATGATAGAGTGCGCTGTTTTGTCATTTCATTAAATGACACAAACACGCCTTGCCATTCCAAGGCGTGTTTAAATTTAAAGCTTCTGGTACAAAATGTGCTGACGATTTTACTTCTTAAGTATGTTATAAATAGTAAATACAACTAACAATACAAAGTAAGCGTCATAATTGTATTTGATTTGTGAAGATTTACTAAATTCTACATTGTATACCTGGAATCATTTAGCTTATAATATATTATATTTTATACTTCATAGTCATAATATCCTACTTATGACGGGTTTAAAAAAGTGCTTGACAAAGCCAAGAAGACACTTATTCTTTCCGTCATTTTAATATTTTCTTGACTATACCTGGCAACAGTGGTACAGAAGGTAAAAGTTCTAACATTCGTGGAATGAGCTTTTCGTTTCGACAGCTTTTCATATTGGTATGGAACATGCAACCTTTAAAAGTAATTTACATCAGGATATCACATTTCTTAACCGACTTCAAAAACGGAGGAGGTTGTGTATTCAGCACGTAACTTTTGACAGGTTGCTTTTTTTTCAGGCTTTGACCATGCAATATCTCTCATTTGGAATTTTGTTTTGGTAAATATAATGTAAAATATTTTTTTTAAAAGATACACCTTATGAATCGTTCATTCATCTTTTATACATGAACAAGGTTAAGTAAATCTAAGTTACTGGCAAGTTAACCTTTATTAAATCTATAAGAAAAGGTACATAAAGGCTGAGATTGAATATCGTGGGATATTCTAACTGTATAGCAGATAATATTCATAATCTTAAACTTTACGAAGATACTGACTACAAAACTTCTATTTCGCAGGTTCGTTTAATTTTACTGCCCTTTCAAATTTTGCTTCGTGCAAGCTGATGAGACATAACTATGATATCATGCACGCGAGGTGCTATGAAATTTTCAGCCACTTGAGAAATTCTAAGTCCACTGATTCGTTCATAAAATTAAATTAATCTGGATAGTCAAAGTTGCAAAAAAAATTCTGTTACACAATGTTTGTTTACCTTGCAAGTTTGCGGCATTTCAATAAATGTAGATTTAAAATATCGGCCGTTTTTTTACCTCATTTGTTGTTTCTTAATTGCACTAAGGTTTATTCAATAACGATTTAATTTTGGGTTGATTGCGTGGTGCAATTGTGTTTTCGAATGAGATTAAAGAAATATCTTAGTATTCAATCAAATTATCATAATTGGGTCCCCCGTGGTGGAATGCAGTCAATCTGTCACAGAGAGGACCCTGTCCTGTCCTGTCTTGTGTCCTCACAACACACACACCCACACACACACCTGTGTACACTCCTGTGTTCTGCTGGGACACTGCTGGGCCTGTGTCCCAGCAGTGGCATCATGAAAAGCAGATGATGCTATGCTTATGCTACCATAATTAAGTATGCGTCTCAGCAGTAGTGTTTTCCTTCACAACCATTTCGTAAAAAATTAAGCAATGTTTTCTGACAATGTCGAAAAACGGAAGCGAATATAATAAGCAATTAGCTACCCAAACAAAGTCTATTAGAATACTGAAGTGTTTACTTTAAAACTACTCTTCAAAAGAATAATTCCACAAAACGTAGGCGTATCCAAACATCAAAGTAAACCGAAGCATTGCATTTTTGTTTGACACCATTTTACTGAAGGATAATTTTGGTGGATATTATTACGGTTTCTCCAACAGTCAGCACCTTTGATATTTCACTTTGTTTAATTTTCTTTGTTTTAGATCTGCAGCCGGTTCTGGGAAACTGATTAAGTTTATGATATTCTAGAGAAACGATATTTATATTATATTTAATAGAAATAGGAGATGGTACCTAACGTTGTATGATTCAAAGTATAGGTAGTCGAGAACAATGTGTAATTTGCTATTAAAGCTTGAACACCTCTCGTTTAATAGTTGTTTGAAAGATACATACTAAATATATTTTTTATTTAATATTTCAACACAAAGGTGAGCTTACTTTATTGCTTATTAAAATGTCAATAATATAAAAAAAAAAAAATGTTTTACAGTTTTTTAAGCACACAATCTCGGTGAAAACACTTATAAAATCGTAAAGTCAATAAAACGCTACGAAGCGAAATGTAAGTACCGTAATAAATACACAATTGTTTATAATTAGGTGCGCTTCTTACTTTAATGGTGTAATAAAAGCGCAAATTACGCGTCGATTGTTATTCTAGGGTAAACTTTTCGATGATCTACTACAGCACTAATGACGTCATTCGTTGAGGAAACTTTAAAAGCTCCGCCTGAATACAAACGTATGTTATTATCCAGATAAGGACAACATATCAAGTTAAATAAGGTGATATTATATCGTCATAATACGCTTTATTACACCAGTTTACATTCTGTTTTCCGTGTCTTACAAAATGTATGTCACATTAGTAAAATTAGTTACATTTTATTAATGTCATATCTAGAAGTTACACAGAAACGCCAGGTGTAGGTACACGAGATTGTTTGTTTAACACAATTAGAGTTTCGCACGTGTATTCTAATTATAGAATGTGTTCCGACGCTTCTCACTGTCCATCACTCGAAATCAGGCATGTCTGGTTCGTTTTAGTGCTGCCCTATGGAAAGTTAAACAGCTGTACACCGCCGTGAAAAATATGCACTTCGTTCTTTTAATATATTTATTTATCTATAAATGCAACTATAAAATCTATTTATGAAGCCATTAAACCAACATCGACTGCATTAATAGCTGCAAAACTGGATTATTAAGAGGTTCATAATATAATTAATGCAGCAAAAGAGATAATTTAGTGGTTCGCCCACACGCATCGTTAATATAACAAATTCATATCCCCACCTTCATATCTCTAATCACGCGAAGCCTAATCTGCTAAAATCTTAGCCAAAATAGCGCGAAAATCGTTTGGGTGTGCGCGTGCGCCGGGGTGGGCACAGGTGAGCGTCAGTCCGCGCCGCGATCTCCCACCGGCAGGGATCCACGCACGACTCGCCGCGAAATTTCGGAACTGTTTAGAAAAATCGAGCGCATTTCGTTCTCTATACAGAAAAATTGCATAAAACAAATCTAGGCGTTTAGAGAATAGAAATGGGGCGAGTTTTGGGGTAAAAAGGGTTTTTTTGGGTGTTTTTTCGGGTGAAGGGATATGGTTACCGCCGAGGTGTCGGGGCAGTGATGTCCGTCGAGCGATGCGGCCTGTTGTCATCGCCGCTTGTTTGCTGCTCCTCGCGCCCATCACCGATTCTTGGTGGTGAGTACCTGAAAAGCTCTATAAACGACCAATCGATACATATAAAAATCATTCCTGTAGTGTAAACAGTCCCAAACTGACAGACCATCAAAATCTAGTAAGAACCGTGAGCTTAAACAGCTGATTTGTGTTTATTATAAGTTTTTGTTGATTCTCGATTCTGTTGAACGGCTCCGTCGCTGTTTTTGTTAGAGGAAACTTTTGATTTTAGACTTGCTTTTTTGTGTTTAAATTTATTCTTATAAATAAATAGATTAATTTTGTTGATCTTCATTAAATCAGTGTTTTGTATTAACTTTTTGTTTAATTAGTGGTTTGTATTGCCGTGTTTCTGTTTAACAAAGAACTATTGCGCATTCATTTTTTGATCCTACTACAGAAAATAATAAATATATCATTAATTTATATAAAATATAATTAAGCCATTCAGATTCCATAAAATAATAATAAACCCTCAAATTTAATTATTGATTTGGTAGAATACTTACAGTTTTTAAATAATTTAAAAGCTCTATAGAAAGTGAAAACTGCCTCACATCAGATCTGTTTGAAGAATTTCTTCCATAAACGCTTTTTAAACGTATCAGGTGATGAAAGATTTTCATTAGAACATATTCATAGAAATAATATGCCTAGTACATAACCTAACGATTACTTGTTTGTCCATTACATATCCTGTATACTAATGTGTGTACATGTATGTACTGCAACGCCATGTACCATAAATGTGATATATTATTAAGTCTCTAACATTATTAAATGTTCTTCATAATATGATAATAGATACTAATAGTTATCAGCTAATTAATTTTGTCGGTAATTCTACTCATTGATGGTCACAAAGTTAATGATTTGTTAATTAATTAGCCTGCATTTGACTTGTACTGCAAGGAATTTTAACTGATTTTAGATTTATATTTTCTGTTTTTATAAACCCAACTACAGCATAGCTAAAATAAGGGGTTATTCATAAGTACCTTTGGGATCTGTTTGTTAAAATGCATCTTCTTATATTAGAAACATTTTGGTTAAGTAATTTTTTAGAAATCAGGCAGAGCGCTAGGCTCTATTTGTTGATGTATTGGTCAATAAGTTTTATCATACTGTCTTTGTTTAGTGATATAGGTAGTACTGTAGAGATAACCTTTGTGGTCATTGAGGAATTAACGACGAATTTAGTGGCACATTATGAAGCAAAAGGAAATATACTACTACACTACACTACTACTACAGCCCATAACGTCCACTGCTTGACATAAGCCTCTCCCATGATGGGAGGAATTTGCCGTAATCTCCACGGTTGGCAGGCGGATTGGATATCGCATTGATGAAAGACTTACAGAAAACACTGCTGCCCATTCTCTGGTCCACGGAGGCGCAAGGTGTTCTGCCTCAGACATTAGTCGCCTTATACGACACCCGTGAGTGTAATGGGTTGGTTCTATTCTACTCTGCCGGATACCACACGGCTAAAGGAAATATACAATAGGGTTCAAATTAGAATAAGAAAGGAAAAGACGGTTGAGGAGAGAATATGATTCGTGAATATGATTTATATCTACTAATGATTTCAATCAACAATATAAAGGCTTTTTATTTAAAGTAGCGTAGTTTGTAAACTTGTATCTTACAGTACCTACTTGCCTGATTTCTACAACTAACATGAAGGAAGCATTCAGGCAGGATTCAACTTGTCTTACTCTTCTAGTTTTTTCAGACACAAAGCTGCATATGAAAAGGTTTTTTCAGGACAGTTCTTCTACTACACTTGAATCTAGATTTCAGTACGACTGTAATGTTCCTGCTTTAACTGTATAGCGGTAAAATCTCATGAACATGTAACCTCTCAATAATATAGTACAAAGGTCATAGGCACAATGATCATCACCTGCCTAGCCTTTTCCCAACTATGTTGGGGTCGGCTTCCAGTCTAACCGGATGCAGGTGAATATTACATGGAGCGACTGCCTATCTGACCTCCACAACACAGTTAGTACGGGGTAGGCACAATTATAACAATGACGTATAGGAGAGGTTATGGTTGAGCTGCCTATACTGATGATTATAATCATATGTAATGAACGCATCTTTACTTTTACTTTCTTTTGTAATTAAGATACCCAAGTACGAGTAGATTGTATATCTCATTTATTATGTGATAGATTTACTTCAATTTCAAGACTATAGTACTATTTATGTTTGTTTTTCTTGATCAAACTTAATAATGCTACTTTTCTGATAAAATTCATCAATAAGGGATATGGGAGTATTTAATATTTACTTTTATTTGTGTTTATTATCTAGGTTTCTAATTAAGACGGAGTAATTTGAGCTCTTCAGAATACAAATGATTTTCTATAAGACCAGAATATTGTTGGTAAAATTAAATACCCATACTCTCACCAGATTTTTGTATACTCTAAAGAATTTATGTTCAATAAGGTTTAGAAGATAAATGTCTATTGCTTATAGACAACTTTCTTACCAGCAACGTTTGTCATAATAATAAATAATAACGACTTTTAACGGCTTTCAAGCTCACGTTTGAAGCATTACCTACTTATTGCACAAGATTGATAGCAAATGTACGTTGTTTAGAGTTGAATAGATAAAACACGGTATTAGAGACAATAAGAGCGTATATTTTTTCTTGCTAAACAATGTTTTCTTGTACATTTAGGCATCAATCAATAATAATCTTTATAACACAAGGACGTAGTTACAAAATTGTGTGAAGTCCCTGACTCCTGAGATAAGTGATAGACCTGTGTTACTTGAGCCAGTGCTCTCTCGTCCATGTCTGTATGCTTAAATGTTTTGGTCATGTTGAGAGAATGAGTGAAAGGCGGCTAAGAAAAGGTACCTATTTACTAGGCAGGCGTGAGTCCGGTACTTCCTAAAGCCCTAAAATGATATACACTGACCTTATTGGTCAGATCTTCAGATATATCTGGTGCGAAGTATTCGCAATCGGCGTGTTTTTATAACCAGATATTCATACAGGATAACTTTTTTATCAGTTTCCAAAAAAAATGGGTGTAATAGGTGAACGGAGTAGAAGCAAATAGCATACTTAGTTTTTTTATTTTTATTTGCGAAAAACAAAATTTAAAAAAAAAAGTCGAAATTCAAATCATACGCGTAATGCGTATGATTTGAAATTCGGTATTTTTAATTTTTTTTTTTCAATATGTCTCTTAATTTGTTTGTGTATGAAAAGTTTACTTGAAATTTGTAGCGTTTTTTGATGATGGATCAATTTTTTTCTAAGCTGTGGAGAAAATAAAATTAAAAACTAGGTATGCCATAAGCTTCTACTCCGTTCACCTAATATACCCATTTTTTTTTTGGAAAGTGATAAAAAAGTCATCCAGTTTAACTTGGTAAAAGTTGACGAAGCATAAGCAGTATGTATGATTCAAAGCAGGTGACGTCCTGAAGCTTCTACCTACCCAAATGGGAAAAAAGCGTTAGTTTATTGCATTTTTTTGGAATTACATGCCAATTTAGCCAAATCAATTGATTTAACCGTAACCACTATTAAATCATTCATAAACTTCAATGAAAGGCTGATGACGTCTTCTGACGTCGGTTCAAGCCTTGTCTAATAAATATTATTCATTAAGATTCAACTTTTCATAGTCTTCGCAATAAGTATGTAAATAAGTAAAACATGGCGTCCGATTGTAGTATGCAATTTTCGTAGCAATGAATGAGTCAAGCAAGTAGATTGTTTTCAAGTTTTTCAAGGACTTTTTCAGAACCCGGAACTACTGATACGTTTAAGGTTTTAAGAATTATAAATGTACCTAACCTTGGTCTTTGACAGAGGCTTAGAAATCCAAGCTCAAGGTTTGCCAAAGAATGATGGAGCGTAGTATTTTAAATATCAAACTCACCGATCGAAGGCGCAAAACTACAATACGCTCCAAGAGAGGCATCGCTGATGTGGACGATATGTCTGCGAGGTGGGACTAAGTGGGTCACATTTCCAGGATGGGTCAGAACAGATGGGCCAGAATCGCCACACAGTGGGCAACTGCCTCGGTGACGACCGTGTTCAGGTGAACACGGTCGTCACCGAGGCAGGACAAAGAAATGCTGGTGTGACGATTTGGACTCGTTCCTGATTGGCCAGAGTAGGAAAACACCGAGAGGGTTGTAAAGGAATGGGGGAGGCCAATGCCCAGCATTAGAAAAGAATAGGTTAAACAAAAAAAACACATGCGGGGCAGTCTTTGGGGATTGCCGATAGAAGTGAAAACTTAGTAACTTGTGAATTGTATCGTCAACCTATTAGATTATTATTTTTAGTTTGTAAAGAAGAGTATTTTTTTTAGTTTTCACCGTTTAAACCTTCCCTGGACTATGACAAATATTTCAAAACCAAAATCAGCTAAATCGGCCCAGCCGTTCTTGAGTTGTAGCGAGCACAAACGAACGATGACGCGAGTTCAATGATTTTTGTTTACCCAAAAGCGCTTAACGTGCCTAAAGAAGTTTTCACTTCAAAAAAACTGTAAACTACATACTTCATTCGTCAACGAAACCTGCTTATTGTGCCACTGCACTGCAATGTGGTAGACGCAAAACTCAGTTCTTTGATCAAAGCTCTGCAAGCTTATTCAGACAAACTATTTCAACCAATAATGATGACAGACCTCGCCCTAATTCTTCCAGGTGCTCTAGGCAGCAACTTGCCAGCGTTAGTCTTGCTTTAGCCTAGAAAAAAATATTTTCTTCAGTGCTACAATTCATTGTGGGGTTTCGCCTATCTTACAGACCATTATGTGTCTGTTTTACAATATTGATGATGAAGAGCTCATGGCTAAGTAATTACAGCCGCGGATCGATTAGGTTAAGCTACGCTTGCCGGGGTTGGTCCGTGGTTAGGGACCATCTTTACATACCGAGTTTCCTCCGTACCTCGGAAAGCAGGTTAAGCCGTTGGATTTTTGACAGTCGTTACGGGTCTTCAGAAGCCCAACAGTGTGACAACCAGTCTTAAGGGTTATCGTATTATCCAGTTACTGGGTTGTAGAGGTCAGATAGGCAGTCGCTCCATGTAAAATACTGGTACTCAGATGTATCTGGTTAGACTGGAAGCCGAGCAAAATAGTTGGGAAAAACCACGCAGATTCAATGTTTTTCTGAGACTTATTGCACAATCCTTCGGATAATGCAGGCTTTGAGGCGTGATACTAATTCTTTTTTTGTGGAAAAAATTGTAAATACGTTCAATGTGTTTATTGATCAACCGTCCTTTTCCTCAAGTTTCTTCCAAAAAATGTTGTAGATCTAAACTTAGTCAGAAAGTTCCAGATGATGACCAGGTGTGTCCAATTCAGGTCATTATGACCAATTGCTTTTTTGTCAAGGATATTTAGTAATTATACTATCAGATTTATAACAAGGAAGTGCAATAAAGATGATTTTCAACGGTCTAATAGACGTCGAGAAACAGTGTCAAACAAATATTGTACGAAGTTAATATGACTTATAATAATTTATGTCGTGATCGGTAGATATCATTAATTATATTACCTTAGAGCTAGGCTAAAGTAAATTCTACTTTAGTTCTAAAATAATAGAGTTTATAATCGGTTTGTGGTCGAATGGTTACCTTAAAAAATCGAAATTATGCTGTCGATTTATTAAAATGTTGAGATATAAAAAAATAAAATGTAGGTGTCGTTTAGTTTCTATAAAGTTAAGTGTTAATCAAGTAATATTTAAAGATCGACATTCGTGTTTTTTTGATAAATAGAGATTCGTGTTTTTTTGGACTAGATTTGTACCTACGAGTTCGTTGATGAGTTGACAAGAATAGCATTTTTTTGCGAATCTGGTTTTATTTTGCATATTGTTTAAAATTATCTACTTTTGCTTTCATGGTGAAAACGCTCTGAGGAGGTAGTAAAGCGGTTTCACTTTCAATTATTTACGTAGTTCAATTTTCACTTTTTAAAATACTATTATAATAATAAGTCCTGACGTGAAATACCTACTTCCATATTACCGTTTTCGCAATGTATAATTAAAAAAGAGATGTTTTCTTACTGATAGCATGCATAAGGAAAATCCTAATAAAACATGATGATGCAGAAAATCAACTCCACTAATTTAATAATAATAACATCTAGGTCACCAAAGATAAAATAAATCAATACTAAAAGCTTTTAAAATCCATTTGACATTTCCTTTCACCAGTAGAAAGTAACCAATCGACCACCAATCATCGCCCTGTAACTGAAAAACTTGTCCTATCAGAACTTTAGACCACACGGCGAAACAGTTACAACAATAACATTAAATATTAAACCTTATCGCTATAATAATAAATTAGTTATTGGCACATTAATCATTTGCCATGAAATTCAATAAAGTCATATTGGACAGGCACCACCGAGCTGGGACTTTAATTTGCAATTAATCAAACCGAGAACTTAAATTAGGAGTTTCGTGCACGATCAACAAAAATGTATGCGCATACGCAACGCTGCGTCCATAATGCGGGATGCATATTATTATTATTTGTTGGCATTATTCGGGTAATAAATGTTCGAATAATAATTTATTTATTGGATGTAATAATATGGTGGAGGACTAATAAAGTCATAGCTGGTGTGAAGATTATGATTTATGATTTGAGTTCGTTTTTTGCTAGGTTGTATTAGTTTTATAGATTTTAAAGTTATGTTACTGGTTGCTGTTAATCTTAGAGTCACTTAGGTACTGTCAATAACAACGTCAGTAGTTACTCATACTTAATAATCTGATTTTAAAATAAAATAAAATCGAACCAACTAAGTACACCAAAGAAATTAAATGCGACCAGCATACTAAACCTTCGTTTAAGACTTGCCAATGTCATAATTATTATTGCCGTATAATATTCTAACTGACAACTCTTAAACTCTGTTTAGATGTACTGATAGCGTACACTGGTGAAATCTGCCCTTAACTCCCGTCACAAAAGTCAACTCCTGCGCACTCTACACGCATCTTTACCACACTTTATAGTGTGCAGTAAGTCAATGGGGTCTGATGGGACGTCCAAACCCCGATGGTCACTGAACGCGGCATAATTGAGAGAAATGACTCAATTTTAGCAATTTGAAAGTCCCCCCGGCAGATTGATGGATTGATGTTAATGTTGCTACGGAGAAAATATTGACTTCGTAAATGATTTTTTGCTGCCACGAACATCGATTATTTTCAAATAAATTGGTAGGTAGCGTTAATTCAAGTTTCAAAGGTTATAAATGGATTTTGCACGGGATTAACTTAATTACCGTAATTGATCGCGATTGGAGTGTTTTATACTGGTAGGTTGCAGTTGAAAGGAATTGAATTTGACGGACTTTTTCTATGGTTCATGAGGTTGTTTAGTCAGCGTACTTTATTTGTGATGTTGGAAGTTGACATGATAGGAATATAACATTATGCCACGGATATTATATCTGCCAGAGCCGTTCCACAAGCGGAATAGTGTATATTCCTCTTTTTACTTCTATTGAAGTACGGTAACTTGAATTTACTTTTCCAAGGGCTTTTATGGCTCATCGCCCACATGGTCTTGTCTTTCATTACATCGACTGTAGCTTGTTTTGATGCAAAACTTTGTGTAGGCGAATTAAATATGATGTTTTTGTTTTCACCTCTCATGTGCGCCAAGCCTTAGGTAAACTTATCTATATCCTTAAGATATCCATCTATTTAACGCTTAATAAAGCTTGTTAAGTCGAGCAATTTATCTCTCTAATAACTTTAAAGTTAACATTACGGTTGCAAGTGTAACGTGTTTCTACTTACTGGCGATAAATCTGCGGGTAAGCCATGTCCGCAAATCGAAGATTGAATTAAATATAGATAAATATATTAATTAGTGTTTCATATATAAATTAGCTTGTAGGTACCGAATTCCGTTGGCCGTGTGGTATCCGGCAGAGTAGAATAGAACCAACCCATTACACTTACGGGTGTCGTATAAGGCGACTAATTTCTGAGGCAGAACACCTTGCGCCTCCGTAGACCAGAGAATGGGCAGCAGCGTTTTTCTGTTAGTCTTTCATCATTGCGATCTCCAATCCGCCTGCCAAGCGTGGAGATTACGGCAAATTCCTCCCATCATGGGAGAGGCTTATGTCCAGCAGTGGACGTTATGGGCTGGTGTAGTTGTAGTAGTAGTAGTACCGAATTCTAATTAATCTTTAAATTTTTTGGCTCAAGTCACCCAAGAGAGCACTGGCACATCTCCGCCTGATACATCTACCGTCATAACATTGTCTACGCTTCGAATAATTAGACCAGACAAGGAAATTGAACTTTATAACTTTTAATATAAAGCTGTTGACGCTTTGTCCAAGAGAACGAGATAGTCTTGGTCAGTGTTTCCTTCGATGATTTGCACCAACTGAGGAGAAAGTCACGTTTATTTTGACTTTGTGACTGAGGAGCACGGAACAGTTCCGAATTAATTTAATGTAGGCAGGCTCAGATGATGAGGACAACCAGTCTTACCAAGGGTATCGTAAGGCTATCGTATTACCCGGTACTAACTGGGTTGTGGAGGTCAGATAGGCAGTCGCGCCATGTAAAATACCGGTATTCAGCTGCATCCGCTAAAGCTGGAAGCCGACTCCAACATAGTTGGGAAAAAGGCAGTTGATGATGAGGCTCAGATGATGAGGGGATTTCCAATTTGCTCCTCTTCAATTATTTTTGATAGAGTTTCACTATCAAATATGATGAGGGTTATGTACAGGTGCTTTGTGTTTGTTAAATATTTTTTGAAAATCCTGCGTCCTGATTTAGTTTCAGCGACAGGAATTTCATGTGAATCTAAATGCTCATCAATGCTGTTGTCGTGCAAAGTGCAGTTTTTGGATTTCAAAACTCTTCTTTTCGAATCGACGACTCAGATTTTGTTAGACCAGTAGCAACCTGGACAGTTATGTCGTTTGCCTCAATCAAGTCTCAGTCGTCAAAATAGGTGTGGCATATCCTGTGTAGCGGTTCCAAACTCGCAATGTGTCCGAGATAGGTCGATTATACCCCATCTGGCCAAATTTGATCGGGAGCGGGCATGATATGTGCCAACAAAAAATCCGGAAGTCAAGAAAACCCGTGGGCTAAACCTAGTTTCACAACCCGCTATCATTAACTTAATGATGCGTTAAATTAGATACTCTACTTAACTATAAAAGTCGAAATCTATTAGTTTGGTACGTAGGTGTCTGATTTTCGCCCACGGTTCCGTACTAAACGGGATGTTAGCGTTAATTGCATTTTTTGTTCGTGTTAATGTTGATCAATGTATTGGGAGATAAAAATAGGTGTCATTACATTCTACTAAAAGGATGGTTAGTTTGTATAACGGGTCTTATCTTTACGGCAAATTATATGATAATATTAAGCTTACTGTACTTGATGTTCTTAAATAAACGTATACTACCTACTACACTACAAAAGCCCATAACGTCCACTGCTGGACATAAGCCTCTCCCATGATGGGAGGAATTTGCCGTAATCTCCACGCTTGGCAGGCGGATTGGAGATCGCAGTGATGAAAGACTAACAGAAAATGCTGCTGCCCATTCTCTGGTCTACGGAGGCGCAAGGAGTTCTGCCTCAGATATTAGTCGCCTTATACAACACCTGTGAGTGCAATGGGTTGGTTCTATTCTACTCTGCCGGATACCACACGGCTAATAAACGTATGAGATCTTTTTAATATCAAATCGGGGTCGAAAGAGGCAAGCCGAGGAGTTCGTGGGTAAATAAGAGCAGCTGCTCGGGTCGATCTTTAGATTTAACAGCGTTTGCCTGAGCCGCTGGTCCCGGCTGTCAATTGTATATATTTGACAGTTGTTACAGTCAGTGGCCCGAAAGTGATTTTCTTATTTATTTTGGTGATGATGGCATAGATTACGGCCGTGTGGTCGCAAGTGCAATTGCCGAGCAAGATGTCCTGGAATCGATTCCTAAGTCGAGCAAATTGCTATTGTGCTTTTTGATCTAAAACTCAGTAGCAGCCGGGATTCGTAACTTTTGTACAGTTGATGAGTAGATCAAGTCTCGGTCACTATTAATTGTGATTTAAAGATAACACGAAATTAATTAATAGTACTATTAGGTACCAATACCTCGAATTCGGAGGAAAAAAATGTGATGTTATGTTATGCGACTCTCTCAAACTCAAAGCACTTATTTTAATTAGACCGTTACAGGTACTTTTGCACTTTTGCGTAGTTGGTCCCGGCTGATTTGTGGTCTTTGGCAGTCGTTACAGGTAGTCAGTGGTCCAAAAAGTCTGACAACCAGTCTTACCAAAGGGTATCGTATTACCCAGTACTAACTGGGTTGTGGAGGTCAGATAGGCAGTCGCTCCATGTAAAATACTGGTATTCAGCTGCATCCGGTTAGACTGGAAGCCGACCCCAATAAAACTTTGGAAAAGGCTAGGCCGATGATGACGACAGGCACTTTTGAAAGTCAAAAACAAAAGGATGAAGTCCCACTATTACAGTACTCATGTCATTACAGTCCCAGTCACAAGGCTCTCTGGAATCCAAGAGTTGTTTCTAAAACTTCTGGTTCCCCCAAAACCAACATGTTCACATAAGTATAAATCCCAATTAGACATGTACAGACCATTCATATCTTAACAGTGGGTTATCTATCAAGTTTTATTGTCGTTAGGTAACCGGTATCCGAATGTTTTGACCGCAGCGCGGTTACAAAAGCGGATATGACCGTGTTTATTATATTACTTAAGGGTTAGTGTACCCGCTGTTCTTTTGTTTCGGATTTGTGATGATGAGGAATTTGAAGAGTTGTGTGTTGTTGAGTTTTATTTGTTTTTGTTATTTTCTCATGTCAGTCGATACTTGAATGTAATGCCTAAATATGTAATCTATACTTATATAATATTATAAAGCTGAAGAGTTTGTTTGTTTCTTTGTTTGTTTGAACGCGCTAATCTCAGGGACTACTGGTTGGAATTGGAAAATTCTTTTAGTGTTGGATAGTCCATTTCTTGAGGAAGGCTATAGGCTATATAACATCACGCTACGACCAACAGGTGCTGAGCAGCGAGGGTGAAACCGCAGGGAACAGCTATAAGCTATATTATGTGACGCAGACGAAGTTGCGTGGGTCAGCTAGTGCCTAAATATGAAGCCGCGCGTTAGGAGCGCGTTGACGAGCTAGGCCGCTCGGGTCGATCTTTAGGTTAAGCCGTGCTTGCCTTGGTTGGTCTGACTCTGTGGATGGGTGACCACCCTTACATACCGAGTTTCCTCCGTGCCTCGGAAAGCACGTTAAGCAGTTGGTCCCGGCTGTCATTTGTCCATCTTTGGCAGTCGTTACAGGTAGTCAGTGGCCCAAAAAGTCTGACAACCAGTCTTACTAAAATAGTATCGTATTACCCAATATGAACTGGGTTGTGGAGGTCAGATAGGCAGTCGCCCCATGTAAAATACTGGTACTCAGCTGCATCCGGTTTGATTGGAAGCCGACCCCAACATAGTTGCGAAAAAGCTATGCAGATGGTGATGATGGAATGACTGGAATCATGTTTGTTAAAGTAAGATAACTGTAGTGAAAAGCTTTTATTTAACGTGCGATAACAATTCGTCTAAACATTGCAATGCGGATTATTGACAGATTGTCAATAGATTCTGCCACTTTTAACAATAAAATTGAGATTTTGGGATGACATTAATGTGCATACAAATCCAACTAATTATTATCGGTTGTCGAAATTCAAGCAAATGTGGATAACGGAACCTTTTCATTGTCGTTACAAACAGCTTGTATGTCAATCTATTCTGTACAAAAAATAACTAATACTTAACTTTAAATAAAAACTGAAAAGAAAAAACCAAGTTCAGGAGACAGGACATAATAATATTGACTGTAACAGTCGGGACACATATTGGATGTAATGATTTTAGTCTAGAATTCTAGATTATTTAATGGGTCCCGATTGTCGCGTTTTTTATTTTTTCTAATTTTTTGTTTTTTTATTTTACACTTATTAGTAACTTAGATATACCATTTTAAAATCCTCATGATGAACCTTTTAATTTGATACCCATATTGCAATATCCATTTTTTTTCCCCCATTTTTTTTTAATTTTTCACTAACCTATGTTACCCGGGGTAACACAAGGATCCTAACGGTACCACGTAAGTACATCGAAATCGGTTCAGGCGTTTAGAAGTTA
This sequence comes from Xestia xanthographa, assembly GCA_905147715.2. Lineage (NCBI taxonomy): Eukaryota > Metazoa > Arthropoda > Insecta > Lepidoptera > Noctuidae > Xestia > Xestia xanthographa. Next base: position 22,328,083 of record LR990655.1, read on the forward strand.
TGGTGGAATAAAGAAACTCATAAACATACATACGTACCTACATCATGAACCCAGAAAACATGACACTCCTTTTTTTGGGTAGACGTGTAAAAATTAAAACATTAGGTGGACTTGTACACCATCACCCTCCAGAACTTGAATTACAAAACGATAGAGCTGTTCAGGTCGCTACATACAGATCATTCTGGTCAAACAAAAGTCTTACACCCATATCTATAATTTAGTTTTTTTTTTATTACGATTTTTATTCTGTTCTGTTGTTAGAACTGTCAAAGTCGAAATTCTTGCATTTTTTGACGGTTCTTACTTCGTTTAAATTCTTTTCTTTTTCAAAAAAATGTTTGCTGTCAATTTGTTGTATTGTAATGTTTGCTACTCATCGATTGGAGAAATAGAAGAAGTATGAGTGAGCGAGAAAATACTATTCAAATATCGAACAGTTACGTAATATTTTATTGACGTGGCGGGCGAATCATAACAGCCGCTCGGGTCGATCTTTAGGTTAAACCATGCTCGCCTAGGTTGGTCTGTGGATGGGTGAACACCCATTACATACCGAGTTTCCTCCGTGCCAAACTTTGATTCTGTGGACACTTTGAATAAAGACCATTCTGCCCCTTAACAGTTTGTTGTTAACAATTTATTTATTTACTTCGCATTAAACTGGCTACCCAGTTTAATGCGAAGTAAATAAATAAATTACGTTATAAATCTAGCCGAGATGTCGGATAAAACCACCTGTCAGTTAACCGTTCCCTGTTACTATAATCATAACAAGACTGTATTAGTTTAATGTATTAATTCGATTTTATTGTTTATTTATGGTCATTACTGGTTTGTGGAGTAAACAGAGCACGATTAATGGATTTAGTGTCAATGAAGTAAAATGGAGAAGAAAACAAAAAATGTATGATGGAGCCTTTTTGGTTACGGGCCTGAGTTAGCCTATTGTATGCCTACGCAAAAAATAAAGGATGTAAAACAACTCTTAGCAAAGCCGAAAGGCACTTGTTCTCCCCGTCATTGCGATCATTTTTTTGTTCTACACCATACCTGGGCACCTTCTAGTTACGGAGATATTGGGGGTCAAAGTTCCAACTTTATGACAAGATTTTTTTTAAATACAAGTTTCTATTGTAAGATTTTTCCTTTAAACACCTCCACGTCCCCCGTACTATTCAATCCATCCATTAGCACAATGTTTTGAGGGCGTTACATTGCGTTCTACCACAAAACATGATTTTTCAACAAAAATAAAAAGTAATTTCCCAGCAATAATTTTTGCGTAAAGTTACTTAGTGTGATGTACTATCGAGGACACTCCCGCCTAACCACCACTAAGCTCATTTTTGCTTGCACTCGCAACATAAAAACGCTCTCTAGCCCCGCCCCGTTGACTATGTGTAGAAAAAATAAATGAAAAGATACCGAATCGGCCGAGCGCATTGACGACGCACGCCAAACGAGAGTTATTGTTATTTTGCGCGCCAAAGTTGACGCTTTCCTAATAGGTCCAAACTTTAAGGTGGCGTGGCTCGGCGCGTCCGCATGATTTAAGGCCGTCTGCGCCAAGCAAATTAGGTATTTAACGCTACCACCCTTTACGCGAAACGAGTCGTGCACACGCGTCGCCGACTTGAACCCAAAGCTGAGCGAAGTGTCACAGTATAGGTAAGCGTGTCGTGTAGGCAGTAGGTCAACTTATTTTATTAAATTGTCAGCTTGATTTATCATAATAGGTAGTAATTGCGAAAACCTAACATTTGAATGTAATAAATTAATTTGAATAGATATTGTAAATGCAAATTGCTGCAAGTCGTAATTTATTCAATTATTTGTGTACCAGACGGGTGGACTCGTGTTTGGAAATTCAAAAACTATAACGGAACCAAATCCGAGCCACTAACCGCCCTGTACCGAAAGTTCCGGGTGTAAACGTTAGCTTCGTAGAACGGAGAGGTGGGTTTGGAAAATACTGCACTATTATTGTAGATGGAGAAGAAATGAAACACTATTTGACTATGGTAAGACACTACAAGCAGACAATACTGGAAAAACTGAGCTGAAACTATAATCGGAAAGAACTGTTAACTATTCCGATATCGAAACGAAACTGACTGCTTGAATATCGAAAACAAAACCGACTGTTCCAATGTCGAAAACAAAACTAACTACTTATGCGGCGCCTGCGCTGTGCTTTCATACTATTAGCAGACACACAAAAAATATTCGCGAATCCTCTAGCGGTGTCTAGTATTGTTCGCTAGACAATCTTTTAATTCATACAAAAAGCATGAACAAAAAAACATTAACAAAAAATACAAAGGAAACTATAAGCAAAAGGATGATAAACAACTCGAACGGAAGAAGGAAGTAGGTACTTTACGCCCTCGGCGTACGGTCGAAATTAAATTAACATTTCTCGATGTTTTTTATAAGTAGTTTGCATACGCGCACCTGTGACGAGACTATTCTCGAGGGAATTTGTACCTACTTACTTTTTGACTAGGTTTCTTACATTGTTTTTATCTCACGAAGTGACACATGCTTTATTTGTTGTATGTGTCACCGTAAAATTGTAAATACTGTTAGATTATAATCTATCTCGTGAGATTGTAAACTCGTTCGTTGAGGAATTCCCTCGACTGGTCGTATGGTCTCCATCATCAGACCAATGGCACTTATGGGTGCAAAGTTCTCATCAATAGAAATTAATTAAATCCAAACACAAGGTAGCTACTGTAAAACGTTGAGGAGTTCCTTTGACTGTCCTTCGTCTTTATCATCAGACCCCTAAAGATGACCACAACCCATTTAGGTGTAAAGTTCTCATCAATACAAATTAATCAAGCCCAAACATCAGCTAATTATTGTGAATCGTTGAGGAGTGCCTTCGACTGTCTTCGGGTTCCATCATCAGATCGAGTCCAGACTTTCTTTAAATAGTAGTGCTCTAAAATACTCAATGAACAAAAAAACAAACGCACTAGTCGCACTACGATGTTCAAAGGTTTCCCTCGATTTCTCTGAGATGCCATCATCAGATCCTAGTTTCATGGTCATGATACTACTCTTGGAATATCTTCTTTCCAACAAAAAAAGAATCATCTAAATCGGTTCATAAACGACGAAGTTATCCTACGGTCAAATTGTGAAACCTCCTCCTTTTTTTAAGTCGGTTAAAAAAGACTGTACTGTTATAATTACACTACGTTCTTTAAATAAATCGTTTGATAAATTGGCGGGACAGCCGTGCGCCAGCAAAAGGGACATAGGTCCTACCTCGTCAAGGCCTGGCGGGCGACTGAATCCACGTGCGCAAGCCGTTTTCTTATATAATAATTTATTATTAAAAGGATTAAATTGTTTTGCAAAATTTAACCACAAATAATTGTTCTATATGTTATTAACTTTGCTTAGATATTTTTTTTGGAAGTAAAACTTTCATATTCTTCAAGTAAAATAAGAAAAACATAAAAAAATATTCGAATTAGGCTCCTGTTCGGATTTTTTTTTCATCGAGTGAAGTTTTTGATATCATGTTTTGAACCACAAATTATCTTAGTAAATATAGTCAACTATAATATCTATTTTTTTTGGCTTTAAAAAATCACTATTTCTTTGTTTACTATTGAATCAAAGTTAAGTAAAATTGGGAAAATTGGGTATACCTGCCCTTAAGCGAAATTTTTTTTAAATGGTCAGGCGGAAAAGACCCCGATAGTACATAATGCTTGGTTGACGGCTTTGTGATGAGGTCTTTTACACCCTGTCTGTATATCAAAAAAGTATTTATGCATAAAATTTTCACCGAGAAACAATTAGCTTTTGAATACATTCCCCAATATCTATCCCCACGGTTCATCAGAATTTGACTGACGCAACTGCACAGTGAGTGGTGCGAACAATTTGTGATACAAAACAGATTTATTCATCATACTTTTAGTTATAGCTGAAGTTAGTTTTAATTGGCACTATGTTTATTATTTAGCTTTCAATCAAATATTGCGGGACTCGTTCTAAGGATAGAGATTTGTCTGCATTATTTTAGGCTGAGTCTTTTTTTGTCTGGGAATAATAACAATGTGTGGATATTGTTAATTTATCTGGTGATTCCTTGTCTGATTCTTTTGTTCTTGATACATCTGTTTCATATTCGGAGCTCGTGGCTAAATAATAACAGCCGCTCGGGTCGATCTTTAGGTTAAGCCGTGCTTGCCTAGGTTGGTCTGTGGATAGGTGACCACCCTTACATACCGAGTTTCCTTCGTGCCTCAGAAAGCACGTTAAGCAGTTGGTCCCGGCTGTCATTTGTAGATCTTTGACAGTCGTTAAACAGTCTGACAACCAGTCTTACCAAGTGGTATCGTATTACTCAGTAGTAACTGGGTTGTGGAGGTCAGATAGGCAGTCGCTCCATGTAAAATACTGGTACTCAGCTGCATCCGGTTAGACTGGAAGCCGACCCCAACATAGTTGGGAAAAGGCTAGACAGATGATGACATCTGTTTTATATTCAGGAAAAACCTATGCTCCAACTCTACCGAACAACGCTGGCATCAAATCCGAATATTTTTCTTGACAGAAAAGCCTGTAGAAATTGAAAGCGAAGTGATAAATCCCCTCAATACAAAGTTTGATGCAGGAAGGAATGACTAGAATAGTAAGCATTTTTTCTTACAAGCATTACTTTAATTTTATCACATGAGGTCTTTATTTTTTTTTCGGATAGGAAATCATCAAATGACTCCTTTCGCTCTGGGCGGAGCAGGAGGGAGTGTCAGACTTTTACTGACTAAAACCCATCCATGTTCCTTCATCGCCCTTTGTGTTCCGGGGCCACGGTATCTCTTTCGAATAGTCCCGCAACCACGGCAGGATGTTCGATTTCCAAATCAGGCTTTTCCATTCCAGAGTTCTTGGGTTTTTCCATCAGGTTGATGACAATAGGATCACCCCCTATGCATGCAATAAACATGACTGGCAAAATGGGCGTGTACGTTCGACCAAACTATTTGGTTAACATTTTACAATGTAATTTGCATGTTAAAATGTAAACCAAGTTGCTGTAGCTTGGTCGACCGTACTATATGACCACTTTGATACAGGGTGTAAAAGACCTCATCACGAAGCCGTCAACCAAGCATTCTGTACATCAAACTAAGTAACTTTACGCAAAAATTATTGCTGGGAAACGACTTTTTTTTTGGTGAAAAATCTTGTATTGTGGTAGAACTCAATGTAACGCACTCAAAATATTGTGCTGATGGATAGATTGAATAGTACGGGGGTCGTGGAGGTGTTTAAAGTAAAAATCTTACATTAAAAAATTGTATTAAAAAAAAAAAAACTTGTCAAAAAGTTGGAAATTTGACCCGCAATATCTCCGTAACTAGAAGGTTCCCAGGTATGGTGTAGAACAAAAAAATGATCGCAATGACGGGGAAAACAAATACCTTTCGGCTTCGTTAAGAGGTGTTTTACACCCTTTATAGCAGTCAAACAGCCTAGACCAAAAGGCACCCAAAAAAAAAGACACGACACCCCATTCACCTGACAAACTACCAATTTTACCTACACGATAAAAACCCGCAGCGGCATACCGGTGCGTATGGCGTATGAAACTAGTTCATTTAGCACTCGGTGCGATGCACTGTCGCACTGCCACCCGCACAAGTTTGTTGTCCGCTTAGCGGTGTTACGCTAACTATCTCTTGCTTGTAGCTTAGGTAAGGACAGATGGGGAAGTAGGTAGAATTGTTGAGGTTTGATGTATGATGTATCGGAACAAAAGTTTTAGTTAAGTATGTTTTTTTTTTTTTTTTATACTTAAGACAAGCCTGCCACCCTATTCCCAAACCACTGTAATTCCTAAAAGCCAGAATCAACAGTGGTGACCACCAGAAAAGCGTCAATGAAGCTTGACAAAGTCCCATAGAAACAATTTTTATGTATTGGATCGCGCCACGAAATTAATCAGAAAAAAGAAGAAGCCGAAAATCTGTTTTTCTATAGTTGGTGCCAGTTAAGATGAGAAAAGCGGTCATTGCTCTTTCCCTAATATCTCTTCGTACGAACCAAAACAAATACACGATGTATCGTTTTTTATTACAAAAAATGTTGAAGATCACGATAGATGACAGACTTGAACATTGGTTTTCAAAGTTAAGAGGTTTGATAAATGTGGTGGGTCAATGACCGCTATTCTCATCTTAACTGGCACCAACTACAAAACTCATGGCTTAATAATAAGCACTGTAAATGGTTCGGCAATAAATCGTTTTTACTAGGTGATCCCGAGTCGAAGTGATGCCGTTACAGTAGGTATGTTTTGCAGTATGGAGTTTTTTTAACACAAAAGAATCCCGAACAGGTGGAGTTGAGGTACTGCTGATCCCATGAAGTGTTAATTGACATTTACTTTCATCATTATCATCTTTTAAAATGTTCGAGTCATGAAAGTATCAACCATACGTATATACATCATCATCATCATTATCATCGGCCTATAATGTTCCCACTGCTGGGACACAGCCCCCTCTCAATGAGAGGGAACGGGCTATAATCCACCACGCGGGCCCAGTGCGGGTTGGTAGATGTCACATATCTTCGAATTTTTGGTTCTAGGACATGCCGGTTTCCTCACGATGTTTTCCTTTACCGTTTTGAGAGCAGTGGTGATGAAATAAATTACACAAAGTAATGTGCCTGCTCTGTAGCAAGTTTTATTCATAGTAGCAAGTTTTTGAACACCCAGTGGACGAATGCTTCATATGAATCTGTACCAAATAAAAATAATAATGTTCTAAGGTTATTATCATAAAAGATTACTTATTCCATTACAAATCTAATAACTATTAAATAGGTACAGACCTACTCTTCTCTATCACCAAACTAATCTTATTCAAAGTGCAAGTTATCACAAACCCACATCTGCGCCAAATTCATAGTCTTTGCCTCTGAGCATTGAGAGGATGGGCGTGCGTCATTGTGCGTAGTATTTCACCAATTATCGCGTCCAGACCATTATGGATTGACACAAACTACTGTGGCGCTAAATCCACATGGATGACGAATTCGCTTTAATACTCAGACATGAGGGGGACGAAGAATGGAAGTGTTTGTAACTCCGTAAAAGTAAACTGCTTGAATTTTTCGAAAGAATTGAGGTTAATTACACTAAAGACTGATCGCGATCAGCACATTTTAACTGTGTTCAAGACCTGTCATAGCCATCATTGCTATAGAACTATAAATTGACACTAACAGTTCTTGAAAACGATGAGATGAGAAAACATTAGGTGTGCAGACCACGTTCAGTTCATCATCATCATCATCAGCCTATAATGTTCCCACTGGTGGGACACGGCCTCCTCTCTATGAGGCCTATAATTCACCACGCGGGTCCATTGCGGGTTGGTAGATGTCACATGTCTTCGAATTTTTTGGTTCGAAGACATGCCGGTTCCCTCACGATGTTTTCCTTCACCGTTTTGAGAGCAGTGGTGGTGAAATAAATTACACAAAGTAATGCGCCTGTCTTTGTTCGAACCCACGACTTACTGTTTGTAAGTCGGGGCCGCCACCACTGGGCCACCGCTGCTTTACGTTCAGTTGTATCTGTGAAATTCGACCTTAAGGATATAGAAAGAAGACGGGATATCTGGTAACGCGATTCTGCCAGGTATCTTTTTTCTGCGTTCTGCAAGAACTCCCAATTAGTTAGATTAGTTGTATCTAAATTCTGTTTTCACTGAAAATCTATGATCAGTAATGGTTTCCAGTTGATTTTTAGGGTTCCGTACCCAAAGGGTAAAAACGGAACCCTATTACTAAGACTTCGCTGTCTGTCCGTCTGTCTGTCCGTCTGTCCGTCTGTCTGTCACCAGGCTGTATCTCATGAACCGTGACAGCTAGACAGTTGAAATTTTCACAGATGATGTATTACTGTTGCCTAACAACAAATACTAAATATAGTCAATGGTACGGAACCCTTCGTGTGCGAGTCCGACTCGCACTTGGCCGGTTTTTATATATCACAAATTGATCTGAACCCTTCATTTACTTTCCAAGAAAATTATTTCTAAAACTTCAGCCAATCCATAAATTGAAGAGTGAAACTCAAAGAAGTTCAAATGATAAAATATCGAAAGCTAACACGACTACACTTTCGAAAGCGTAAAACGACCGAACAATACTTACGCTACGGTCTCAGACCCAATTTTAACGACATGTCAAACACGGCCATAGCCGCTACATGCCATGGCTGCCATAGCCGCCATGAGAGTTCATGATGTGACCGCTAAAACCTTCCGACAACATTGCTCATAGCCACATAAACTTTTAAAAGTGTTTACTTGCATACAGTGACAGAGCAATCTAGTATGACGATTGCGGATTGTTGACAGATGCCTCGGAGCTGTTCTAACCACCCTTATTTCTTACAGTACAGAGTCTATTTTCTGTAAAGTTTTTCTAAATATGTATTTGTGTATAGTAATGGTAATAATGTTTACAGTTAAGTCGTCATGCAGTCGCTAATCGCGCCCAAGTCGCGCGTTAGCGCCTCGCCCGGTGTCCGCAAACAGTGTCATTCATTGTCACCCTAGTTGAATAGAGGCCTTTCCTGATGGATGGTTAAAAGGCTTTCAGTTTGTTATTAATGTTTTGAGTAACGATTTGTGGTGAAGGATATAGTAATTTGTCAGTATCACGATGTTTCTAGCAGCTAATAATATGTCAACAAAAAAATATCACAAGGAAAACTTCCATACAACTGACAACATTTAAGAAATTATCATTTTAAAAATGGAATATCCTCTTTAAAGGGTGTAAAACACGTCTTAACAAAGCCGAAAGGCACTTGTTCTCCCCGTCATTGCGATCATTTTTTTTTGTTCTTCACCATACCTGGGAACCTTCTAGTTACGGAGATATTGGGGGTCAAAGTTCCAACTTTTTGGCAAGTTTCTTTTTTAAAATACAAGTTTTTAATGTAAGATGTTTACTATAAACATCTCCACGACCCCCGTACTATTCAATCCTCCCATCAGCACAATGTTTTGAGTGCGTTAAATTGAGTTCTACCACAAATCATGATTTTTCACCCCAAAACAAAAAGTTGTTTCCCAGCAATAACTTTTGCGTAAAGTTACTTAGTTTGATGTACAGTATGCATGGTTGACGGCTTCGTGATGAGGTCATTTACACCCAGTATAGCTCATAATGCATCCTACTTCCTTAGCAAAAAAATGTTCTTTACATGCACCGATCAAAAATCCGTCAAATTCAAACTAAAATCAATTTCGCTTTCTAACACCGAGGTATTTCAGCCAGTTAGCCAGTCTAGTAAACAATTACGTATAAATCTCGGGCCCGTTAGCCACAAATATCTTTCGTCGCTCTAAACGACAGCACGGCGTGCCAACTCCATTGTTGTCATAGGTCAGGGTTATACTGACGCTTCGTCAGTGCGTCACCTCCTGATTCTTGTGACAGATGACGGATGGAGCGTCAAAGCGTGAAGGGCCGTCTTCGCTTGTGATAATGAGGTGTGTTCAGGGCCATCTTCCAGTGAAGAACGATAGATGGCGCTGTGCAAGACGAGAACTGAAGATTACTGACAAGCAAGCAAGAAAATAATAATTATAGCACCCACACACATATAGTCTCTGCCAGATAAGTAAGAATTAAAGGTCATTAACCCGCATACAATTATTCAAATACATTATTGCTAAAACAGAAATAATGACATAAACTTGTCCCAAAACGACCTATATCGTGAACGTGATCCTTGACTTTTTCTAGTAAATAAAAAACGATTCATAATGTACCTATTGTCGGGGTACCTACGCAGAGAAATTAAGGAAAGAGCAAATACCTTTAATTCTTACTTTTCTGGCGGAGACTATAGCTACCATTTTATTTATAAAAGGCATTGAACGCCAGCTCCCTATAGCAAAAAAAAGTTTTTTCACAGTCTTGCACAGCGCCATCTATCGTTTCTCCGTGGAAGCTGGCCCTGAAAACACCTCATTGTAGCTAGCATAACCAGGCATTAATGTTCCCACTACTGGGACACATGCCTTCTCTATTTGAGAGAGAATGGGACGCAATCCACCACTCAGTGCAGATTGGTGGATGACATATGTCATGTCTTCGTTTTTTTTTATATTTGGTCATCGGTCACTGTTGATGCAATTTATTATTACCTACACAAAGCAAGTGTCTGATTGGATTCGTCCAATCGAAAGATGGAGCCAATACCAATGTCCAATCGTAGCTATAGTACTTACTAATTCCATAGTAACATACCAGTTTACAGTCGAGGCAGTACATTGCGAGGAAAATTCTTTCTATTTCACGCAATGTTTAATGAACAGATATGTTATACACCTGCAAAACCACCGAAAAAAGTGATCCGCGCGTGGTTCACATACACGCAGTGACGCAGAATAAAGACAAAACAGGCCAATTGGCCCGTTTTCGAGTCTTCACGATTGCGCGCTCACAACATATCTGTATAGAATATCATTGATTTCACGATGAAAATTAAACTTTTACTTAAATATTAGTTACGCATTCCTCTCAGAGTATAGCTACAGATGACACATGTTGATACTGTTGGCGTGACGGTACAGGGAAAAGGCGTTTACTCTGTAGTGCATGATGCGACTCTGTCTGTTGGCTGAAATGATGGCATGCCCAGTAAAACTAAAAGCAAAAGCAAATGGTAGGACGATATTTGGTGTTACTGTAAGAGAAGCGTAAACGAAAAAAAAAAACTTTTTAACAAAAAATAAAACTGACTTCAAAAAACACAAAAAAGTGAAAAATAACTTTAGCTTCAGAAGTCGGTGACCTTTGTTTGATTGATTTACTTTTTTTGTCACCGACTTACACATTATTACATTTTAACTGACCACACGGTTGATTGTTTCATAATTTCTCAGCACACTTCTTCTCGACAAGTACTTATAGTTAGTTAGTATTGGTGTCATTATATCTAACCACTTCCTCGCCTTCAAACCAGATGGGGCTTTGAAGAATAATTAATTGACATACAACTTATCACAGCTAATTTATTCGTCTGAGTATACAGAGGTGTGTCGCCATTTTGGCAAAACTCCATTTTTCGTAACCCCATTGGAATTGAAACTCTAATTTGATATCGATAAAGTTGATTTTTAGTGTTTTGGCTTCTGGATTTGGATGAGAGAATCCTGGTGTTAGAAACACCTAAATTTTAGCCAAAATAAATTCGGAACTGCTCAGTGACGTAATCGTAACTGGACTCATTTGACGAATATAAATTGTATGGCAAATACTGAAGTAACTAAAATTGGATACGATAGTGTAACTAAGTGCTAAAAGCAATTGAATAAAATTAATTTGTTGTTGTGAAGATCACGCCTAAAGTATTTACTTTTAGCTTATTTTTGTGAATGCTGGTTAACCTGTAATTGGCGATTGTGTAAGTTCAAGACTGTAAACCCTATGTATACCTAAATGCTGTACGCAGAAGCTGTTGGTGAACTTTTATTAATAAATAAATATTTCGAGTTAAGTACCTACCAATAAAGAAAATTTTCGTTTTATTAAATGCATACCGGTTAGGTTCATATTCCAGAAGTTCAGATCGGGGCTGGTAAAAAGGCTTTTTTATAGTCAGGTAAAATGGACAAAATAATTATCTACCCAATGTAAAAATCAGTAATGACATTCTGTTAACAATAGAGATCTGTGCAACAGCTTAACACGCTTTTCAAGGCACAGAGCAAACTCGGTATGTAATAGGTGGTCACCCATCCACGGAATGACCTAGGCAAGCGCGGCTTAACCTGAATATCGAACCAAGTGGCAGTTATTATTTAGCTCAAACTCTTCAAATATCTTAGCTTGGGATTAGGGCCCATCCATAAATTACGTCACACGTTAAGGGGGCGGGAGGGGTCCTCAATTTCGTGACGTCACATTTAAAAATCTTTCTAATCTAAGTGTTAAAACACGAACTTTCAACCTTTTTAGTTTCGTAAAATTTTTGAAATGTTTTATTTGATGTTAATTTTATTAAAAAAAAATTAAATCGAAATAAAACTAGAAATTAGTTTTATTTCGATTTAAATTATTTTTTAATAAAATTATTTAGCCCGAAACTGCTTTTTTAATTCAATAATTTGTAGATGTAAATTGCAAAATATGTGACGTCACACTGGGGCGGGGGGTCTCACAAATGTGACCAGCTGTGACAAGGACGGGCGGGGGTCAAAAAATCATGAAATTCGTGTGACGTAATTTATGGATGGCCCCTAATATCTACTTATAGAAAAAAATCGAAGTGCGAAATCAATTAACACCATATTAAAAGTCATAAGCAAATGATACTTTACCTTTTAGGTCGGCTAACAAATAAATATAACTATAATAAATTAAATATTGATTTCTAAACTTCGCATGGAACTGCTAATTTTATTAGTTTTATAGAAGCTGTAAATCAATTTGATATTTTATTGATATTCAAAATGACAGATTATTCGCCCACTGCTTTAGTCTCGTGGGACCTAAAAGTGGATTAAGATAATTTGTTTTTGTGTCCATTGTTACCTAAATTAAATTAAGACGCTCATAATTTAGTGGATTTTGCTACCTTTGTTTTTTTCTAAGTATTGAAGCTCTGCTGGTACTAAAAACAGGAATTATAGCTTCAACTAGAGCGTAGGTACTATCGAGGACACTCCTGCCTGACTACCACTAAGCTAATTTTTGCTTGCACTCGCAACATAGAAGCGCTCTATAGCCCCGCCCCGTTGACTTTGTATAGAAATAATGAATGAAAAGATACCGAATCGGCCGAGCGCACTGACGATGCACGCCAAACCAGAGTTATTGTTATTATGCGCGCCAAAGTTGACGCTTTCATAATAGGCCCAAACTTTAAGGGGGCGTGGCGCGGCGCCTCCGCATGATTTAAGCGAAAAAAAAAATTAAAATGGTCAGGTGGAAAAGACCATGATAGTACATTGAAGCAAGCAAGATGTTTTCCTCATATTTTCTCTTGTGTGTTACATGAAAATATCACCCCATACCCATACATTTTGCTCTGTGAATTTTGCTATTTTGCTTTTTAAATGTAAATCATTCATTTCATTTTTCATTCATTTTGATTTGATAAATCATCAGTACCAAAGAGTCTTCAGATTCTCAAACTTTTCTTGTTTGGAATTCCAAAGAAATCTGGATTTACCCAAATTATCATTGGAAAAGTAACTTCATTATTTAAAAACCGGCCAAGTGCGAGTCGGACTCGCGCACGAAGGGTTCCGTACCAATTATTATAAAAAAAATCACGTTTGTTGTATGGGAGCCCCCCTTTAATATTAATTTTATTCTGTTTTTAGTATTTGTTGTTATAGCGGCAACAGAAATACATCATCTGTGAAAATTTCAACTGTCTAGCTGTCACGGTTCATGAGATACAGCCTGGTGACAGACAGACGGCCAGACGGACAGACGGACAGACAGACGGACAGACAGCGAAGTCTTAGTAATAGGGTTCCGTTTTTACCCTTTGGGTACGGAACCCTAAAAACAACATTAACTGACGACTGTAGCTAAAAGTAAAAAATAATGTGATGTTTGCATTCGAAACATCATTTAGAGTTTAGACTCCCAAACTAGTTTACCTCATCATCATCTGCCTACCCTTTTCCCAACTATGTTGGGGTCGGCTGCCAGTCTAACCGGATGCAGCTGAATACCAGTATTTTACATGGAGCGACTGCCTATCTGACCACAACCCATTTAGTACTGGGTAATACGATACCCCTTGGTAAGACTGGTTGTCAGACTTTTTGGGCCAGTGACTACCTGTAACGACTTTCAAAGATCACAAATGACAGCCGGGACCAACAGCTTAACGTGCTTTCTGAGGCACGGAGGAAACTCGGTTTGTAATGGCAGGTCACCCATCCACAGACCAACCTAGGCAAGCACGGCTTAACTTAAACATCGACCCGAGCGGCTGTTATTATTTAATCACGAATACTCCCCAAACAAGTTCACCTACATTAACTAAATGATTTATTAAACAACCAACTACCATATTCCTTTTGTCTCGAACAAAACAGCTACACCTACCTTCACTCAGGACCTGATTCTCTGCCCATCCCGTAAGACATAAAGCGCGTTTCCCCATTGGACATACATCGCCAACTGTCAGCGCATGCGCATTGAGACGCCACTCGTGCGCAGCGATTGATTCAGCTAATATAAGCGTTCGTAATGATGATTTTCTAACATGAAATGCGTTAAGTAGTTTGGAGATGAGAAATTGTTGGGTTCTCTTACTAGATGATTTTATAGAGCTTAGATGAGTGACAATATTTGGCTCACAAGGGAAGATTGCTGCTGTTTTCATAACTCTTACCAAAACGGAGGAAGAGAGAGAAAAGAAAATTGAGTTGTTCTCCACCCTATTTTTCTTCTTCTGATCGACAGACAATACCTTATCTTATGATTTTTTTTTCCTATATATACATTTATAAATAATTTATATTTTTAAAATATTCCTTAAAAAAACAATATAAAATCATTTAAAAATATAAACAGTTGTAGGCCTCCGAACGGGGTCCAAGGTACCGGGTCAGGGCTCCAGAGAAACGAACCTCCTAACAATACGAGCCATATCAGTATTGGTCCCGTAATTAAATATCCACCCAGTGAATGTCATAGGATACTAATCGCATAGAGTATAGACGATACTGCCAACAGATGACCACCTCCAAGTCTCCTGGTAACGATATGGGAAAACAACTAATACCTTGGAACCATACAGCATTCTTTAATTACATCACCTGCCCTAATCCTCTTGCCCATAACCATCCTCAAACTACACTTGCGTGGGAAGATTTTAGGAAACAATTCAGTTAACGTAAGCATTGTTAATGATAATCAAACATGTGACGCAAATCAACATTTTAATAGGTTTATTTTTAAACATCTCTCAACGGGATCCGATGTAGCTGACAAATTAACTTCCTATTAATGTGAGGAAAGATTTGCTTTGTAAATATGGACGGGAGAAATTGTATTTAGATGAGGTCATTTACCTTTTTGGTAAGTCATTTGAAACTGATTTTTTCTTTTTGACGTATTCACATGAAGATACTATTATTTTAATAACTAGTGGGAAATTCTATTCTTCTCGGTTTGCTTCCTGTAACAAAAAAAATGCTAAGACCACAAGAACAAGTCGACGGTACTTATAACGACGACGATGGTAAACACTTTGACTTTGAGCTGATTACCTATCCATTGTACGGAGTTTCAACAGAATGGAAGGTCACTTTGTACTGTTTTGTTACCACTCACGCTCCTCTATACGAGATCAACTGAAATTAATTGATACACTTCAAAATTAATCCCAAAACAAGTAACAGTCACAATCCGGCTCGAAGAAAAATCCGGCTCGAAGAAAAACACTGAAACCATATTCCGAATTCCACCGACATTACGTTAACCGCTATCATCGTTGTATGAAGTATTACGAAACACCGGTTCAACAGAATGTAAACACAACTAATACAGCGGGGGTTAATAAAATCATTTTGTAAACGAACCTGTAATTCACAGATGTGTTGTGGTCGTAACTTACCTACTCTTTGACTTTTACTGTTGTACTTCGCGTTCATTTTTACTGTAGTTCTAACAAGGCCGTCTAGTATACCATGAAATCATGAATACAGAATTATTTCTGTTAATCTCGAATGTTCTGTAGAATAGAAGTAGTGAGAATATATACTTATAGTAGAATAGTAGTGTGTTTCCTGTTTTCCTAGTAGGAGCGATTTTAATTTTCTGAGAATGTTGATGATAAACGATTAAAAACCACGTAGTTACGACGTAAATACGGTCATGTGATGTTATTGGATGATACTACTGCAAAATCAATACATAAAACACCGTTTTTTGACAGTAAATATAAAGAAACATTTACGTTCTTGTGTAAACAAACGCACGTGCGGTGGTTAAAGACTAAAACAACAATACTGAAAAAAGTTGATAGCTGTACTAACTATAAAAGTTTCAACATGGAATCAGAAAAAATAGAACACTCCAGAATTTATTGTATCACTTGATGTAAACTTCAGTGCAAATACAACACTTTTAATTATAGCTAAAACGAGAATCACGTGCCAAATATTTTCTTTACAAAAAACATGAATGAAATTAAAAAATGGAGACGCAAAGAATTTGTATTAAGTACATTATTTAACGTAAAACATTCGAGGAAAATGTTTCCTACATTTGAAAAATGTGCAGCATAAACAATTCAAGTTTGAAATAATGAAGACCGATTGCTATCAAATCTCAGTTGATTGAACAGTGTCAGATAGACGAATGTAACTAAGTCTTCGACTTTCTTCAAGAATTGAGTCCGGGATGTAGACGGGTCTAAATTTATTCGAGCTAGCTTCGCACTCGATGCTCTGACAATGAACTCTAATCAAGTAAACAAAGGATCTGTCGGCGCGACCTGGCGCTTGCCTGTCGACACTCGCGTGGCAGATCGTAAATCGATAACGAGTAGAACAACACTAGTTGTATTGAGTGAGTCGACTTTTATGACTGATTCTGCGATTATGATACTTTTTGACTACGGAGTTTGTTGATAGGAATATGTTTTTTTAAGTAGGTGAATCAATACCATATAATTTATGTGTTTAGCTTAGTACTACTGGTAGTTACTGCCAGTGAGTATGAATATAAAATCGCCCTAATATAAATAGTCTGGTCTGTATTTAAATATTATTTGCTATAAAAAGTATTTAGACAAACTTAGGCAAATGCAATAATAAGTTGATGAAAATAAAACACCAGGTAAAAGCGACATACATTTTCTCTATAGATAAAATAAAATCACTTAATGGTAAAGAAAATTAGATGGATTCCTGGTCATCAGTTTTTTTTAATGTCATTAAATCAGAAATGTTTATCTGTTCACCGTTTCTCTCGAGGGCTTGGTACAGTAAGTAGCCGGTACATTGGTAACATTTAGCTGACTTAGCGTAGTACGGAGTTTCAACAGCATAAGAGGCTGTCCTCTTATGCTTGTACCGGTTTTGTTACCAGAGACGTGCCATAATGTTGCACTCCTAACAACTTACTAAATCATCAATCTCTTGTTCCAGGGCGTCTGGCAGCGCAGTGATATTAGACCCTCGAATGATCTGCAAGAAGAACCGACGGACGCGAGGGAGACTGGCCCAAATTTGCAGGAACGAGACAGGTCTGCTGAAGGAGATCACCAGGGGAGTCACCCTGGGCGCCACGGAGTGCGCACACCAGTTCAGGAATAGAAGGTGGAATTGTACCACGCAGAGACGGAGTATGAGGAAGATACTCATGAGAGGTAAGAAGATAATCAATCATTTTTCAGCCGAAAACTGTCTACAACAGTCTCCCCCAAGGTCCGATGCGTTCACCGGTATTGTTCTTCTCGCATCCAGGGGATTTCTGTAACCTTCACCAGGCCATCGGCTAACGTTGGATAACAAAACAAAATAACTCTTCAGGAGACGTCTTGTCCATTGAAATTGTTTTTTTTTTATAGATTTTAGTCAAGACTTAGGAGGACAGCCTGATAGAATATAGTGCATTTTTTGTTTTGACAGAACTGGAGACGGTCCGTTTAGACTAAACAACCAATCTTTAATCTTTATTTATTTAAGTATATATTAAAAAAAAAACTGATTTTAGTACATGTAAAAGATTTCACAAAGTGGGTAATTACTATAAAAGTCATATTTGATAACGCGTCTGTTGAGCATGAGGTTTTGGGTTCAATTCCCAAGTCGGGAAAATGGGATTGGGTTTTTCAATCAGGATTTTTTCAGTAGCAGCCACGGAGTCTGGATTTACGCCCGGTTGATGGGAATAGGCTCGCCCCCTATAAGATAACTGGCGAAATGTGGGTGTACTATTAGATCCACCTCTGCCTATCCCTTCCGGAATAACAGGCGTGATGTATTTGATAACATTAGAGACGTCTTCAAGAAACCGGCAGATTTTATTTGGAAGAACAAAGCAGCTTACTTCAAAGTTTAGAAAATCAATAGTATCTAAAAATATGCAATTTAAAACCATTATTAATGATAAATCGTGAATGTTAAACTTGTTGAGTATTATAATACCTAGTTACGAAAGATATAAACATATACTTTCACTGCACAAAGGTTAAGGCTTATTGAGTATCTATGAAATGTCACAGTGATCCTCACGTTTTGCTAATAAATATTCTTGTTCTAAACTTACTGGTTGCACGAATACATGTAATGAAAAATTGAGAGCTTAATCTGCTAGTCATGCTTGGCTTGTATGTTTTGTCTTTAACTTTGTCAAAAGCGTGTAAGCGGAGACGCGTAGCAACTTGAGGGTTGTGAAAATCTATGAGAAGACTTTTGGGTTGGAGTGTAGGCGCTATGGCGCGAGGACTTCGAAAAATTTAGCCAATAATGTGTTATTTTCGTAAATCGTTGATTTTCTCGATTCTATTGTATTTTTTTTTTTTTTTTTTAGTAGCTTACATAGTGTCCCACTGCTGGGCAAAGGCCTCCCCTTTCTCCTTCCATACCACTCTATCTTGTGCGATCTCCGGCCATGTTAGCCCCGCAAACATAATCAGATCGTCACGCCACCTTCGCCGAGGTCGACCTCGACGACGCTGTCATGTAAAAGACTATTGTATAAAACACCTAAATATAAGGCTAAAAGTGTCATGGTGTTTTTTGTCTCCGACGAACCGTTTGTCGTAAAAACGATGTCGAAGGGATCCATAGGTTAGGTTAGGTTAGAACTGTGACCAACTACCGCGGCAGCGGCCGGCGAGCGCTACCTAGAAATTGGCCGCGAAATTTTTCTAAGCCTTTTTCTCAAAGTGCGCCCCCCTCCCCCCTCCCCACTCCCCTCCCCCTCCCCCTCCACCTCCCCCCCCCCCCTCCCCTCCCCCCTCCCCCCTCCTCCCTCCCCCTCCCCCCCTAAGACGACCCACTGACCGACTTTTGCAAGATCATAAAACATAACATAACATCATGTTTTTTTAAGTCCCATGTAAGGGGGGAGCCTATTGCCATCAACCAGGCATAAATTCAGACTCCTTGACTGCCACTGAGAAATTCCTGATGGAAAAAAAACCAATAACACTTTCTCCGACCCGGGAATCGAAGAAACGATGTGTGGACTGTGTGCAAGGTGATATAGCTAGTAAGGGACAATTGAGATTTCGTCAGAAAGAGAAGAACGGAAGTAGAAAACATACTACACCAACCTCATATAAATTGAAATGACAATGAAGACATCACAACAACAACAACAGACCATAACGTCCACTGCTGGTCATAAGCCTCTCCCATGATGGGAGGAATTTCCATAATCTCCACGCTTGGCAGGCGGATTGGATATCGCAGTAATGAAAGACTAACAGAAAACGCTGCTGCCCATTCTCAGGTCTACGGAGGCGCAAGGTGTTATGCCTCAGACATTAATCGCCTTATACGACACCCATGAGTGTAATAATGGGTTGGTTCCATTCTACTCTGCCGGATACCACATGGCACACTGAAAGAAGCACAATGAAGACATAATACGCAATATCTTGATCAATATCCTATAGCGTAAAGATACCATCAATTCTGCAACCAAATCGCTCCTAATTACAAACCGAAATTTATAAAACAATCCCAAACAAAACGTCTCGATACAAATCGATGAAAAAAACATCGTCAAATAGATCCAAAAAAAAAAAAAATAAATAAATAAAAAAAAAAAAAAAACTATCGATATCGCAGCGATGAGTTCACCAACATTTAAGATATTGTAGGATGAGGATGGCTACCTGCTACCTTTATTAGTCGATGGACAAAAGAATGCAAAACGTGTTAAATCGTACTGATGGATATCGGGGCCTAATTCGATTAGGCCAAAGGAGTTGATTTTTATGCGACCGGTCGTTTATCTATACGAATGGGTTAGGGATGTGGATAATATCGATGTGATGATGACATTGTTTCGATTTTAGAGATATCGATGTTTGTTTTTGCAGAGCCTTTTGTTGAAGCCTAGATTTTGTAAAGGCTTTATACAGTTGCTAATGCATCAAATTACATGAAACTGTACAATTTTCTCTTTCGATTTTGAACTTAACCATCACACTAAGTAGTTTAAAATAATTTGGAGGAATCATAGAACAAAACTATGTAACAAAGAGGGTTTTCAATGATTATAAAATAGTTGGTTTTTAAACTAATTTGACATTTTTCGATTATCTTGAAAGGCATTGAAAACATTGATAATTTTATTTCGCCTTATCAAATTTTTAAATGTTGTAAAATTGTATCAAACCGGCCTAATTTGTTTTAGTGTTACTCATAATTCAGTAACGAATTCCAGTTAACCGGCAATTATGTATAAGACCAGATCGAAAGGTTATCAGGAACATTAATTCCACACCCACACAATATCGATAGAGTGACAACACTACGGTCCGACCATTCGTCGTCAACATGCATTCATTTCGGATTCATTAACGTAAATTAAGTGGTATTTGTCAAAATTTTGGGCGCATACAAAATATTTATAAAATATACTACCCTGGGGCTTTTATAACGTTCAACAATAACTTATCCGCGATTGTGCCCACACCTCTTTTGGTCAGATTAACCAAAAAAATGAATACTCCTAAATTGTTTATTGCATATAGGTGCCTATAAAATATAAAATACGCGTGGATATTAAAAGTCAACGCTTGTTTTTACGACTTTGTTGGGTATCGACAGCCATTTTGCTAATGTAAAATACATTAATTAGATACTTTATTGCTGGGCATGATAGCTTAATTTGGTGCTTTTGTTTCTCATAAAAGTTCCTTGTTTTTTAGCGAAACGGGATCAACGTTATCTTATTAATTGAATCCTCGAGCTTCTAAATCCAGGATTAAAATCCATTTTGGAGAGATAAGCGGGAGCGTCATCAATACTAAATTAATTATTAAAAAAATAAAACAAAGATGGGAGTCGCGTGGGCGGTGGGTCCGGGATGGGTGTCGAGGGGGGAGGTGTGAGGTGAAAGGCGGGGCGGGGAGGGGGTGTACGGTCAACAAATTAGGTTAAAAGCCTATAAATTGATGCGAACAGCGATGGGTGGCGCAGGCGCAGCGGCCTACAGAGCTGAATTAGTCCCGGATTTTTTATCACTTGGTGACAATAAAAAATAACTTGTACAGGTTGATGTGATCGGTGTAATTGCTGTGATTTGGGAAATTGGAAAGCTGACGAGTTGTTGTTAGTTTAGAGTTATCCATGCATTGCGAATGCAAACAGATGCTGTTGTTAGTTAGTAATTAACTACTAACATTACTTGAACTTTTTAAATCTTAAACTATTGTCATTTTAGGTTTAGCAGGGACTACAAGCAGTAGGTTAGGTAGGTACCTAAGTGTTATTTGTAAATTCTAAAATAAGGAGATATCTATTGTCTAAATATTTTTTAAACCTCCGATTAGAATGAACATCAACAGCTTCAGTTTAAATCATTTAGAACCATAATCGACAGTGTCCATGAAGTTTCTTGCCCATTCGTCTCTATAGAGATCCATTTGGAATGGGCAACTACAGTACTTTCGTTATTATGCCTTGTCACTCGGACTGTAGCTTCATCCTTTTGCTTGCCAGTAGTGGTCTAATTTATTTATTTATTAAAAAGAAAACGTATATAAAAAAATAAAAAAAAATTAACTATAATATTTATTTATTTAATTAATTGCAGTTATACGTATATAACTCTGTTTTTACGTATTTTCAACATCCTTCACAAGTGACAAATTTGCATACGAATCCATCAACAGTTCCACTAACAAGAATTTGTGTTGAAAAATCACGCTCTAATTAAAGTCGGGGTTTAAAAGGTAAAACCGACTCCTCTTATTGTTGAAGTCGGTTTAAATGTAGCCTATGTTATCCGGGCTATAATAACAAATCGATTGACACCTTGTTCATCAAAATCGGATGAACAGTTTAGGCACTACGGAGGAACATACGTAAATACAAACATACACTGATCAAAAAAAGTTTGTGATCACTAGCGTGAGCTGATATAATTTTTTAAATTGTACTTTAAAAACAATTGAACTGTTTTATTGTCTTATATTCTAAATCTATATTTTTAAATAAATAATCTAAAAAGAAGAAGAAATCATAATAATTATAATCTAACGTAACAAAAAATATTTCGAATTTTCGAAGTGATCGCAAACTTTTTTTGATGTGTGTACATAGACTGATAAAATCATAACTCTCCTTTTTGGCTTCGCTGTAGTCGGGTAAAAAATGATTCCCAAAACATCCTGTATAAAGCAGCAGTACTCATGAGAAAAAAATAATCATCGTTAATTGGTCCCTTTCATTAGTAAGTCCGAGGTCTCAGCATTCCTGCTACACTTCTTTTTTCTGTGTCAAATCTTTATCAATGAAAAAAGTATTTCATTCTTATTTAAATTTCTTTATCAGCTGCCTGATGAGCGCGGAACGTTTAAATAATGTTTCACTTACCCGCTTTTATGTTGGTACCGTTAATTTATTATTAATTACTTGTGTTATTAAGGCGACTATAGGAGCTAAATTAGCAACTCTATTTGTGGTGCTTTAAACTTCGTTTGAAATACTGTTAGAATAAAGTTCTCATCAGCTTGCACTACAAAGTGGTTGTTACGTCAGTCACTGCGGGCCGTATAGTGCGAAATTAGTGTTTTTTTGCGATTAACAAAAAATCTATTGATTGGACTAAAAAAAAATAAAACACTATGATGCTAATATGTTGCTGGTGGAATCATTTTTGAAAAAATCAGAATGATCGCAATGTATTTTAGTATGGTTTTTACTCGTTAAAAGATTTTTTTAGATATAAGTTCGTGATTTTTTTTATCCAGTAAAATTAGTTGCATTATGTATCATATATTTTTCTGGTTTTATTTATTGCAGTGAATCATATGCTTTTTTGCATTAAAAAACTCGCGTTTAGCTCCTGTAGACCCCTTAAATGTGTTGTATTGTGGAGGTTATTTCTTCAAAGCAGTAATTACTTGTATGAATTTCTGGAAAATGACTATCATCTAGAACGATAGGTAGGTCGCGGCGACTGCTGAGCATTAGGTCCTGAGTTCGATTCCCGGGTCGGGAAAATTGTTATTGGGTTTTTCCATAAGGAATTTCTTAGTAGCAGCCACGGAATCTGTATTTGCGCCCGGTTGATGGCAATAGGCACGCTCCTTATTACATGGGACTCTCTGACACCTCTGCCTAACCCTTCGAGGATTTTAGGCGTGATGTTATGTAAAAAAAATATTTCTGAGTTTAATTTATGAATCTTCCTTCTTGGAGGCTCCCATAGCTTTCCTAAGTACCTACAGTTGAAACGAAAAAACAAACACAATAGCTTTTAAAAGCTCCTTCGAGTAAACGTACAGGCACAGTATTTCAAGATAAGCAACTTTTATACTCCACAACAAGAAAGCCAATCAAAACAACGTACCTATGCTATAAAACAGCAGCACGATATCAAATCGTAAATACCGCGACACCTTATCTCGCTAGAGCTGACGCCGAACTCAATCCCGATTCCCACTCAAACAAAATAGCCTAATTAAGTTATAAACAAACCCACAAACATGGACTCCGAATATACTCGACGAAGGGACCGTACGGACTAATCTCATGCAACCATTAACTGTCGACAGGTCTCAGCAAGGAGTCCCCGAGAAACTCGTAAAGATTACCACACGATAACCTGACTACAGAACCCTTGAGACCTCACACATACCCGAGAACCCAACATAAATACTCAAGAATGACTTCATATCGACAAAAAAAAGGCAGCGATAAATTTGGCGCCCTCTAACACGTAAATGTTCTTAATTATAGTGTAATATCCGGGCTGCATTTCGTATCTAATCTCAACTCTTATGCGCATACGATCCGGGCGGCTGTCGTTAGTTTTATCGATATCGATTATTGGCTTAAGCGCAGCACTTACGCGATCATAAACCGTCTTATTTATAAAAATGTTTTGCCTTATTTTGTGTGAAAGCATGGCAGCAATTTATACAATCGTCTGTAATATTCCTAATTACTACTATTAAAGGTCGGGTTTATAGAGAAAGAATGAAAACAGAAACCATAACGTTATTAATGTAGAAAAGCCCGTACCTCTTGACTAAAGATGAGCCATCTATCCGTCACAGGGAACCAACTGAATAAGGCTACAAGAATTTTACTTTTAAAAGCTTATAAACCAAAACTCTCCATTTTATTAGAAGCATCAACGTGTCTGACAAACGATAGCAGATCTCCAAATAAAGTTCGACTAAATATTTATAAGTGGTCGATACAACGGATGTCAGCCTGTTGCCTTGTGGTGAAATAAACAATAGCTTCAGCGAGCTATTTGAAAGTCAAACATCGCCTCGCAACCAGTAATCGACGTCTCAAACACGAAATTGTCGGTAGACTCAACCCCATCACTACTGACCAAGGAATTCACAGGAATCAAGCCTTTTGGCATTCTCACATCTCTTTCTGACTTCATCCCACACGAACATTGCTATCTCTCTCATAACTTAATGCTGAGCTGCACTTAATTTTTTCTCCACAACGTGGACCTGTCCATCAGACTGACAGGCCGCACTTGTCACCATCACCCCTTGCCAAATTAAACGAAATACCCAACTACGATATAGGCGCTGGAAACCACGGCGATAACTTACTTTTTTCAAAAAGTTACCTTTAAGGAATTATAATACCGTTTCCGAGATAACTTTGTGTTAAAGTGTTCTTTCGCTCGATTTTAATGAGGGGAAAATGAGGGAAGTCGTTTGTTGCGGCGGTATTCAGGTTCGTCGATGTCCACCCGTCAACGTGAGAAATGCGTTTACGGCCCGCTATGACGCGTAACAAGTTGACTGATTGCGAAGTGTCGCCGCCTGCGCAGTGCGCTTGTTACACGATGGACCCGAGCGTGCCCGAGCATATCACCCACAATAGTAACGCTTCTCCAATGTGACGCAACGCCGCCTAGAGGAACCTGCGTTAATTAAGCGTTAACTGGTAAAACAAAAGTTAACAGCACGAAGTACACACACGATCTAACAGAGATATTCCACCGGAACGACCGGCGCGCGCATTAACAGAGCTAATTATTCCCATTAAACGGGCACAATCCATTCAAATTAGCCATCGGACGTCGTTGAATAAAGTATTCGCGTTTTGTGCCCGGCTGAATGACGCTCGGCCCCTTCCGGTGGGTGGTTGCTGTCACAACACGCAATGCGCGTCGCGGACGCACCGCACCACATAATGAGACGCTTACTCGCATTAGCTAAAGAAATTGACAAGTGAACAATAGCGGGCCGAGGGAAAAAACGAACGCGAAAACTGCAGAAAGAGCCGGACAGTGTCGTATCGTATTACCCGACGTAAAATATCTGGGGGAAAGGAATGAGAAACGATCGTTCCATTTAAATACGGGGTACGAGACGGGTGAGTTCGCGTGCGTTCAGTAGCGTGAGAATGCGCTTTATTCGGCGGCGACATCGCGTCCCGGCCGGGCCAGCGCGGGACGTCGATAAATCAGGTGCGCGGCCGCTGCGGGCTCGCCACGCTCGTATATCGGCCACAGCGGCCACAATGGCCCGCCGGTGACACGCTGACACTGACGCAATTGCTCGCATGCGCCGTCCGCCGTCACGCCGACAGCCGCGCACGTCACCCGCACTCCACCACCCCTCCCACCCTCGCCGCACCCCCGCCAACCCGTATTTATTGCGCTAAATATTTGAATTAATCAGATGAGATAAAATGGTCGCGTTCGTTTAAACATTCCGATGCGGTCGCGGTGACAACTCGATGTATTGTCTTCGCATTAAGCTGATCCGCGCTTAAACAAGCTATCGGGCTCTTTTTATGCGGACGATTTACTTTGTCCGCTCATGTCTCTGTGAATTTATAGAAAGTGAAATCACCGAGAATGTCGGCTAATCAATTTGCGGCATTAATCTGTGCTTTCCATCTTTGTAAGGTACTAAATGGTAATAAAGGTTGTTATGATCGTTTTACGAGCAGGCCGCGGTTGGCGCACGTAGGTAGTGAGTATGACATACATGTTTACGACACCAGGGTTTGCCCGACACACGATACTTGACATCTCGGCAAGGAAACATCGCACCGCGCGACGCATGTTTCACTCGAGCCTGTAAGAAATGGGGATGAAGATATTACGTGTAGGAATTTTGCAAGGAGTGAATCTGCGATAAATCATAGTAAATTATTAAACACACCTAGTGAAGCGATTTTATCTTAAGTGTAAATCGATGAGCGGAGTCAACACGTTCTGTGATTGAGAGTCGTAAACACAGACATAAGAGAATGCATATCATCAACAAACGAAAAACAGTTGAAAAATATGGCATGGAAAACCATCAAACCTTAAAACTAGAATAAAAATGGACGAGGGAAAGATCGCCAATAACTACGCCGAAGAAGTACTTTGATACGGAGATGGTCATAACGACGCGATGATGGCAAATAAGGAAGATCTCCAATGAGACTCTAACAAAACGGTACAAAAGTACAATAATGGTTAATAAGTAACCAGATACGAAAGATGATAAATGTCAAGAAATCTTGTAGATAGCAAGCACTGCTGATGCCATCGAAATAAAGGTATCAAAAGAAACAACAATCGATGAAATATTCTCTGATGACAACACAAACACTCAGAGAACAACACGCAACGCCCGCAAATCTATTTCA
This sequence comes from Xestia xanthographa, assembly GCA_905147715.2. Lineage (NCBI taxonomy): Eukaryota > Metazoa > Arthropoda > Insecta > Lepidoptera > Noctuidae > Xestia > Xestia xanthographa. Next base: position 22,354,938 of record LR990655.1, read on the forward strand.
CATAAAATAATCCTACACACACATAAAAAAATAAACCACAAATAAATTATTCACACAGCGTCTCCCGTAATATAATCAGCTGTTTATTAACCCTCGGATGCAAGCAACAAGTGTCCTGATCTCCGCTTGCATCCATCTCAAATCTAAAATTCCTGAACGGGAGTGCGTGAACGGTTAATTTAAAGTGGCCTGTGAGCGAATGCGACTGCGATCTGTATCGGGGAGCGAGTTTCAGTTTATCAGTTTCTAGCGGGAACGTCCGGCCGATTTGTGCGACGGTGTCTGGCGTAGGCTGTAGCGGGTGGAGGATTAACTAGAAGTGGATATCGAATTTACAGGGAAAGTCGTAAGTTATTCAAATGAGGTCGAGAATTAGCTTTTTGGGACGTCAAAATTTCATAAGACCTACATAACATCAGGTCTGTAAGCCCCGAAAGGTAAGGCAGAGGTGAGTATCTAATAGTACACCCATATTTTGCCAGTTATGTTAAAGTCCCATGTAGGGGGCGAGCCTATTGCCATCTAACGGGTATAGATCCAGGCTCCGTGGCTGCTACTGAGCAATTCCTGATGGTAGAACCCAATGACACTTTGCCCGACCCGAGACACGGACCCAGGACCTCTTTCTCACGCGCGCCTCAAAGAGATATCAGCAAAAGGAAGGGGTCCGCAAGGGCAGATGCGGGCTGTTCGAAAGAGATACCGTGGCCCCGGAACACAAAGGGCGATGGGTTTTAGTCAGTAAAAGTCTGACACTCCCTCCTGCTTCGCCCAGAGCCGGAGGAGTCATTTGATGATTACCCATCAGAAAAAAAGGACCTATCTTTCATTAGTCGCGCTTGCGACCAACAAAAGAAGTAGAAAACTTGTCCCCCAAAAATGCCTGCTCTTCACTTCTTTCTCGTGATTAAGTTAGGATCAAACCACCAAAGACTGTGTCTTTGGTGGATCGATCCCAACTCAATCACTCTTCACCAAAAAACCGATCGAGACATGTATAAGCAGGACAAAAGATTTGATGCCTTGATACTTGTTAGCTAACAACCGACTAATTTGACCACCAAATTGCATCTGGGGTAGGATGCGTTCTTCTATCGTTGGCATGTTATCTATATGCTCCATTTTCTGCATCACTATCAAAATATTATTTGATTTTGATCAAATTGAATGCAGGAAAACTGATCTTTAATAGTAACATACCCAGTCTCATATAATTCAGTACCAGCTCCACGCTATAATCTCACAACTTCAACACTCTCGTTATAAATAAAATTAAAATTGCAAAATTCTCAGCAATTTCACATATGGGCTGAGTCCGAGATCATCTCGAGACGTCTTTCCTCGCGTTATCTGCTCAATTTGACGTTACCCCAAGGCATTCAATGTTCTATATCAACATAATTTATGTTGTTATTAACAGTGATTAATGTTGTAATTTGCGATTTATTATATACAGAAGATTATATGTTAGGCTTGTAATTATTCGTTTAAACAAAACGTGATAAAAAATGGTTTTTGTTAAGATTGTGGGCATCCAAATGTCGAAGTTCAAGCTTCAAATTGTGGTGCATTTGATTATATGTTCTGCTACAGGTTGTATTCAAACAATCAAATGGTTGGTTTACATTTTTTTATTATTTAAATTAGTTGTTGCATCACATTCATTTTATTTATTCGTTGGGCAGCTTGAGGCTGGTGTTTCTTCTTTACCTGGATTTTCGCCACATTTACATTCTAATAACAAGTCTGAGAGGGATATATCACTCTGAAGATACACTGTAACTACAACAATTGTAATTGTTGCATAATGCACCAATGCAGGTAGCATTACTACTTATTAAATGCATTGCACTATGCAGTTAATAAGTAATTGTTATTGAAATTGAGTCAGTGAAGATATCAAACGTCATATCGCGTTGACAGCACTGAGTGATCTATGGTCAATTGATCACTAACTAGCAAAAAGGTCTTATGTTGCTGCTAAAAGAAGTTCCCAGCCATATTAATTACACATTTCCTACTCGAACAGGTTGTGCACTCGTATATTTATATAGACCTGTGCTCATATAAAGTTGGTTCCCAATTATCCAGGAGCAGAAACTCATTGCAGCATTATGATGAGCCACCAAGCACGCACGTGCGACTGATTGACTCGATGTGAATGGCGGAACGACTTCCAAGTATTTTGAAGTTGCAAAAACACTCGCGATATTGAAGCCATACAACCTTCAAGTGTGAATCAATTTGATTCCATCGGTTTTATTGATCGATCGACAATTTCACTGAATTATTCAATGGACACAAATACCGACATTCCGTGGCCGCTCGTGGCAGACCGGGCAAAAACGCACCCCGCGAGGCAACCGAATATAATCGGTGGCGGACGTCGTGGGAGTGGTTCGGCGCTGGACATATTTCGAAGCCAGAGACGCTTGAAAAAAGGCAGCGTTTGGTGATGAGAATGTCATGTCCACCGTTCCCAACGACATATTTGCGAGTCGGGCCCGCGTTTTGTGATAATTACAGCGCATAACGCGGGCGGTGCGCGCGGAATGCGCGGCTCTGAGCTCACCGCCACGGATTTATAATGACGAGCGAGTGTCGCGACCGCGCTGCCCTATCGACAGCGCAGCGCGCGGCAGAAAAACCGAGGCGTCCGCGGCATCCGCGCGGGGCGGAGCGGTTCCCATGCACCCCCTCGCACCCCGCGTACCGCACCGCCAAGACGCACCTTTTTTATCCACTGCTAAACGACTAGCAAAATATCTGGAAATTGACATTCCTTTCATAATTCGAGAGGACGCATCCTTGGGCCGTCGAAATTTAATCAAGAATGCCTATGAAAATCAAGCGTCGACAGGGAGTGACGGGGCGTAATTACGTTCGAATTCTGCATCGGATGGGTGTGCACTCTCGCTTTTTTGTCGCACGTCAATTATATAAATTGTTGGTGCAATAAATTTCGCTGTATCTCTGGGGACGGGTGGCGGGACGGGAATGCGGCGACGATACGGCTCGTCCCGTCGTCCTGCACTGGGCCCAATTAGCATGGGATCGATAGGCGCTGCTGATGCCGATCTGCTGTCAACTGCACCGCATTGCGCAAGCAGCGCGGTTATCTAATCTGAACTTAATGAATGCCACAATACTATCGCCGAACTAAAGCTAGCGGTGAAATCAGGTGAACGTGCGTATTCGCTTGCGTTGTAAGAGACTGCCAGAATTAAGGCTGGGATAGAACGTACGTTTTAGCTCATATTTATGTTACTAATTTACAAGTGTGCATTGTAAACTTCAATAAGTGCAATAGACGTTTGCAATGAATGATAATTTTCATTAATCTGCTCCTACTTCCATCTTATTTAACAAGCATACTCAGTTCCACAATCATCGCAGTATACCATTCACTGACAAGACTGCTGTCTTACACGGTCACGAATTCGAAAACTGACAAATGTTGATTACCTGATGTAGCAGTAAAGGAAAATACCATTTCTAAAACTTGAGAAAGCTATAACTGAACCAATATTCAGAAAAGTCAAACAAGAAATATTTTCCCGCTTTCTAAATAACATCATTATGAAGAACCTATAAAGTAAAACCTATTCCTAACATAAATCTCCAATATTCACCCATAATTAAGTATTCAACTCGTACGAAATCAGCTCATCAAACTGATTGCGAAATGACAATGACGCTCAGTATAATAGGCTATAGAAACTGACGCTTTGTCCGCTAATGGCTAATAGCCTTTAGCCGTTCTATAGCCATGCGGTTTGCAATAATCATGGCCTCCGTACCGTGAAGCGGCAACAATTGGAACTAGATTATTAACATGGAGTATGACTGATGCAATTATAACTTAGATAGAGTTTTGATTAGTCCAATAAATTTGTATTAGACTCGTATAGTGGAAAATGTATTTGAATTATGCGTTGAATGGTAAAGGGAGAGTTGAGTGATGATGTCCCTTAAAGTTCTGTTACACAACCACTGCTTAAATTTAGTAGCAAGAGGAAGACTTTTATCCTTCTGTGTACACGCTGCGCTCAAATAAATTGAAATAAAGGTGTTAGACAGTGGTGTAGATTCTGTTGTGCACAAACTAAACTTAATTTAGGCTATTGCTATCTTTTTCTCTCTAATAAAATGAGAAAGAGACGGACGGAATTTAGTTGGAACTAATATTTCTATACAAATGAAGGTTGTACGTAAAAACATGTCGACTAAAAACACGGTGAAGCGCAAGGTATAAACTAGTTTGAGATCTTTAACTTAGTTCATAGCTAGTCGTCGTTTTCTCGCACTGCATTTTTGTAAACGATTGCAATAGCCTATATTAAGTTTAGTTTGTGCACAACAGAATCGACGCCAATGTTAACAACTGTAATTTTAGTGAAGGATGAAAATGTATTTCGTGTCCCCAAGTATTTAAAACCACAGTTTGTTATAACAACTCAAGTTGCGTTTGGTTAAGGCGTCGCCCCCAACATAGTTGGAAAAGCCTATGTAGAGGATGCTGGTGAATGTTAGCAGAAACACCAATAATAACACTCTTTTAAGAAAGTTCAATACTGGTGCAGATTCCCTTGTTCACAAACTAAACTAAATTTAAGTTGAATGCATCTTTTTCTTTCTATTTCATTATGAAAAGGACAGAAGATAAATATTAGTTTAATTTATTTATTTATTTAAATAACATGGGAGACTTACAGCTAAAACAAACAGATCAAGAACAGTACAATAGACTGAAAGCCAATTACAGGTCTCCACTTATAAAATACAGAGAAAAAAAAAAGTAAATTCTATGGACATTCACACCAAGTTAATAATAGTTAATCCTGTCAAATTAGTCAGCACCTGACGTAATTTGATGTAATTTTAGTAGTCAACTTTTTAATCGCGTCTAAAACTTGTATGGCGCTGATTAATTTGACAGAACATAACTAAAATTGATCTTCTGTCCTTTTCTTGATGAAATTGAAAAAAAAAGATGCACTGAACTTAAATTTGGTTTAGTTTGTAAACAAGGGAATCGGCACCACTATATGGCTAAATTTTGCATTCAAGCGTTTCATCAGTTAAGAAAGTTGCACTTAAACTACAGATACGACCATAAAAAAATCTCCAATCAACAAACACAATACTAAAACAGTGAACATAAATCTATATTCATTGAATCCCCTAGCGGCCTAGCACATCCTACAAAGAATCTAAATGCATTACAAAGTCTATCAAGAAGTATCCAATCTTACTGTAGCCTCAACACCTGAACAAAAACATTGGCATTCTGTTGATGTCCAGCGAATATTCAATGGATGTCAGCCGCAGTGAATTTCACATTATTCATGTCGACTGAATATTCATTCGACATAGGTTGACCTGGCCATTAATTGTTATAGCCGAGCCTGTTAGCGTGGGACACACTGGTGATGAAATTGACAAACTGGTGATATCTGCGTGACTTGTAAAGTGGAACATCGGCTGTTTGTCTATCATTTTCTGAATCAGTGTTGTATTCTTTATCAAATTCTGCAGTATTGTGATACTTGATGTGATGACTCTAGTTTCATATTTATTTTATTGGATTGTTTTAATTTGGCTAAGTTATGACAGTTTTTTAATGTTTTTATTATCAACAGCTCTTATGTTTTCAGTTTCATTTTCTTTTCAATAATTGCTTATATCGATGGGCTGCATCATCTTGATGGATTTTGTTGTAGTTCGTAGATTCTACCACAATTTTCATGTCAGAATTCTAAATTATCCATAACCACCGAACTAGCCAGTTCAGAAACTTACAAAACAATCTCTCATTGTATCCCACCCAAATGTTTTATGTATAGGACCTTCGATTTGTGAAGCTCATCGCCTTTTATTACATGACTCTTGTGAATATTGATTTTTGGGTCAACAGCTTCACTTTGTATCATTTGTTCGGGTTTATGTCGTTTAGCATTTTATTTCTATGCCCTACGATGACCAAGACTAATGTGTTCGGTGATAAAACGACCCGCAAATGCGAAAATGACTGGTATTGTTTCGCAATGTGTGTGCCTCATTAAATATGTATTGTTCATGTTGATAACGCCGGTTATTATAATAGAGTGTTTGTTTTCATTATTGAGTATGAGCTGTAGGGCTTGTAGCTAATAGGTGGTGTGATCAATGTTCATTTACAGTTTGCATGATGACGTTTGAGTTTGTACTTATCAATCTGTTATGTCTATTGTATTGTTGTGGAGAGAACTTTAGCTCGATGCCTAGTTAGCTTTCTGATCATTGTTGGTTTGTCTGCTTTTACGACGGGAAAGATGTAATTGGGTGTTTTCGTTAGGTATTTCACAATAGCATTCTGGAGTCTGGATTCGTACCCGATTGATGGCAATAGGCTCACCTCCTATTACATGGAACTTAAAACATAACTAACGATATGTGAAATATAGGTAAATTTTATCGTAGCTCTTCGAGGTTTACAGGCGTTAGGTTTTTTTATGGATTTTACTTTTAGGCTTACTAAATGCTCTCCACGTTTTACCTAACTTAAACCGTTTGTCTGTTTTTTAACGACATGTTCCTAACAGCGTATATCTTTGTCAACAGATACCAGGGAGACAGGGTTCGTGAACGCGATCACGGCGGCCGGCGTGACGTACTCCATCACCCGAGCTTGCACCGCGGGATCCCTGCTCGAATGCTCTTGCGAAAAGGTTTGACATTTGTATCTCTTTAGCTATGCGTCCCTGGAATAAGTCACCAAGTCATGCATTAAATTCAAATAACAGTTATTTTGCATCTGATTTAGCGTCTGTGTCAAAATCTTCAAAAAAAATTAGTTATTTTCGATGTAATAAGTTTACACGTTTAGGATAGCTGCCACTGACGTCACTTCACACTGACCATCAAAATCACAGGTTCTTCAGATCTATTCTGTAAACAATAAGTTCGTTGCCTTCAGAGTGCTGAAAATTGTTCAAGTTGCATAATATGTGTAATACTTCGGGAGGTCAGATTTTTAAATTAAATTGTGTACGTTTTCTTTTGTACTCTTAAAATGTTAGGGTGTTACTGTATCGGGTCAAAATATTTTCACTATTAATCATAATTACACACATTCTAAAATGAGTAGTTCCAAACATGAGTTTGTTTCGGCTGTTTCTTCTGAGTAGTCAGGTACGAAACACTGGCCTCAACTAGTTTAAAAAAAAATACTGTGGAAAAGTGTTCATGTAGTTCGGTCTGGTCACTGATTCAGTTTGATTTTTTACTATTTAGCTGATCTAAACATTGTTTAATAAAGTACTTTTCTCCAGGGAGCACCAAAACCGCGTCGTGGACGTGAATCCGTCACGCTCCCTCCCTCCCAAGTGCCAACAGAGAGGTGGCAATGGGGAGGATGCAGTGACAATGTGCGCTTCGGACTGAAGAAGTCTAGGGAATTCATGGACAGCCGCTACAGGAAACGAAGCGACATCAAAACCCTCATCAAACTGCATAACCATAATGCTGGGAGGTTGGTTAGTAAGAATTTTCTATTGGAAGTCAAGTTTTGAGCTCGTAAATTAACCTGTGACTGCCCACATACTGGCCAACCCTCGTGACCACGTATTAGATATGCGTGGTAGATCGTATCTCGCAGATAGGTGACCTGTGTCCCAGTAGCAGGAACATGTAAGACCAGTTTTGGTGTACTCTAAAAACCTTAGTTGTTGCTTTCTTAGATGTTTTATAAGAAAAGGGATTAATTGCCACCAAAAAAGATTTTTTGCAAAAATGCTCGCATCGCATCGGATCGGAAAGAATACGAATGGATGCAGCGACAGCCGATCGCGTCCGGCAGGATGTTGACGCATACGATCGGCTCCGTACCGTATTAGCTTGCGAACGTATCCTTTTCTGCGCTTTGTCAAATAGTTTTATTCCTATCGTGTTGATGTGTTCTAATTCCGATCGGATGCGATGACAGGCGGACGGAGCCGATCGCGCGTCGCGACATACTTTCAGCTACGATCGCGTCTCGCGGAAGATGCCCGCGGTCAATCTGCTGTGCGCGGCATGGTAATATTTACTTCAAATACTGTGTACAAGATTTAATATCGCTTAAAGGTTGTAAAATCCGTTCCGATCCGATGTGATGGAAATCATCCTTAAAACGGAACTCAAAATTTCCCTAATACTGTTTTCCTGTAGCTACAACGGTGAAGGTCTCTTTACAATGTGTGTGTGGTGAACGGATACTGTCAATTTTTGGAATTTTTGGAATCCTGTTTCTTACAAGCATTATGATCTTTAACTGAAGTTTGAGTAATTATTCAGAAAGTCGGAAATCGTTAAGAATTTGTCCCATACACTTCGTAGGAAATAAGACTCGAACTAACTTTTTATTATACATACGTTGACTCGGTATACCTACCCTCACTGTTCCGTCTCAAAAATTCATCATTCAGGTCCTTGAATAATGTTCTCTTTCTTCTAAGATTAGAAGTTTTATCGAACAAGAATATAAAATCAACGCACTGGATAAAGAATGAAACTTAATTATAAATATTTGTATTTTTAAAAGCATTTTCTACAATGGCCATAAAGAATTCCTTCTGTCGATAGGCAATCAAGAATAATATGAAGATGGAATGCAAGTGCCACGGGTTGTCGGGCTCATGCACGCTCAGGACTTGCTGGTGGAGGATGCCGACCTTCAGGGAGGTCGGTGATAGACTGCGGGACAGATTCGAAGGAGCTGCGAAGGTGAGTTGATAATCATAATCATCACCTAGCTAAACTACGTCCAATGCTAGACATAAGCCTCCCTAAGCATTGACGCATCGCTGCCTGCTTCAATCAAATTCCAGCGGTCTTCATTAGGTCATCGATTCACCTTGTCAATGTGATAGAATATTTTGAAGTCTTTCAGATGCCATGTATTATGAATGAAAAAAAAAGAGAATGGAAGAAGAATGAAGAAGAACAAGTGCATTTCGGTTTCGTTAACGACCATTAACCGCAAAGAGACTTCTTTACACTCATTATAAAGCTAGAAATATCTTCTATACATTTTAAAATTTTGTCGACAGGTAATCGCCAGCAATGACGGTGACAGTTTTATGCCAGAGAGTCCAAGTATCAAGAAACCTGGCAAGAAAGACATCATCTATTCTGAAGAGTCACCAGACTTCTGCTCAGCTAACATGAAGACTGGCTCCCTTGGTACCCTGGGCCGCCAATGCAACATCAGCTCAGCAGGAACCGATAGTTGTGATCAATTATGCTGCAGACGAGGTTACAAAGAAACCTCAGTCAAAGAAACTGAGAACTGCAACTGCCAATTTAAATGGTGTTGCGAAGTAATATGTGAAACGTGCTACGTGAAACGAAATATACAAACATGCTTATAATGTGATAGACGATATAATAAATGTTTAATATTAAAATTTATTTCTGCCTTTATTTATTGCCTGGTATTCAGCCATCATCATCTTTCGACTCTTATCCGAAAAGGCTACGGAATTGATGATATATTTACAGCCTTCAAAGTTGTATTTTTCTTTGGAGCCTTTCTTCTACGGCCATCTGTTTGATGATCTGATCGATTCAACAGTGGATCGATTTTATTCGAATTATGTTCTAATTTCCTAGCTGCTGCATATATGTGTTTATAATCGTCGTCGTTTCCTTTGCTAAAATCAACAACTGTTCCTGCGTATTCTAACAACTGAAAATCCTGTTTGCTACTGTCCCCACTATCAGCCCCGTTATCATCCTCATTACCATCCCCATTAATCTGGTCAAATTCAGAGCCCTTATCAAAGTTCGAATCTTCGTTGAATTCATTGGTTTCCTCCGGTAGTCCAAGGTATTTATTTGGTTTGTTTCTAGGTTCAACAACCGGAACATCTATGGGTCGTTCATTCTGGAAATTATGCCCTTTTCTGAAAAGTTTATCACATTCTGGAACTTTATTCTCTTTTTTCTTTACAATGTAGTTGTAGAGCATTCTTAGTTTTGCAATGTCGTCTCTAGAGAATCCGCGACTCTCTCCCATCATTATAATTTTGTTGTTTGAATCAGATTGTAGTGGTTTTATTATTTCTACCTACGCAACAAAATAGAAACAAATACATGTTATTTTACTTGGTTATTTAAATAAAAATCATTTTCAAGTCACAAGAACGTGCGTGGTTTATTTCCACCATCTTAGGTGTAGTCTACAAACAGTGTCGTGTTATAAACAAGTTTGCATGTATGGCTATTGTAGTTTTAAATTGCCATTTTTAATAAATGGGAATAGTTAATGCGTAATGTATTAAACTGATCAAAAATAAATTAACTGGTACTATTGCATGTTTGCTGCTGCAATATGATTATTTGATGGTACAGTTACGACCAATGAAATGTATTCACATGGCAAATTTCAAAACTGTTTTTCCTACCTTACTGATTATCTTTTTACGTTTTCACGAACATCGTCTTTTGGAAGCCACACTGTTAAGAAATAGGTTGGTCTTATCTCAAAGTGGAAACCATCATTTCACGAGAAAATCGCTTTTAAATTTTGCTTGTAAGTGTACAACTATCAAAGAATAACATTAAAGAAACAAGACTGAAGTGTATTTTCTTAAAATACGAAAATGATAGCTGTTTTTGTCAAGACATAATTAATTATTCTACTGATAATTACATAGTGATATTATTGAAAACTATATCGCCTACATTGCACACGATAAACATTTCAGTCAATAATAGGTTCTGGTAGGTATTTTAATGTAGGGCCTACATTCAAAGCCAAATTGCCAGCGGCTTCGCTTGCGTGAAGCTTGATAATTGTCCCATGGGATTTAATACTGGGATAAAAAGTATCCTGTGTGTTAATCTAGGTTATAAACTACATGTGTGCAAAATTTCATCCAAACCGTTCAGTAGTTTTTGCGTGAAAGAGTAACAAACATACTCACAAACTTTCGCATTTGTAACATTAGTAGGATATTTTCATAATTTTATTTCATACCTTGAAATTAATGGTAGCCTGCCCGTTGATTGAATACTTGTGGTGGTGGTAATGGCCAGCACTGGTGACGTCGTAGTCCATGTCATGGAAGAGCCAGTCCCTGTCATCCAACTTTTGGAAAAGGTATCTCTTCTCTAGAAAGTAAATAAACAGAAAAATGCACTTACAGAGACCTTTCCCTACATACGTTGTTGATGAGGGAGCAAAGTTGGTAAAAAAACTAAAATTGTTTCGAAAAAAAATGGTGTTGGATGGTCTGATTTTCACCATGCGCCAAAATAGCCTTGACCAGTTATAGGTACTACTAAGTTCACCGAAGGTCGACGAGTATTCAACTTTATTACTTAAAGCAGTGTTTTTCAACCTTTTTCATGACACGACGATAGTATAAAAAGAATATTTGGCGACCCCCCCGACCTTTTTTAAATTTATTTTATTACAAATATTAAATCCATACAACATTTTTATGCATTTGCAAAATAATGATTCGAATACATTATATTATTATGTAGGTACTTAAGGTGAATGCTCCAGGGTAGCCCGTGAAATTCAAATTGTCTTACATTTTTTGCAATTTGCAGGCCAGTGCTAGATTGTATGTTGATTTAAATATTATTCGCGGCTGTAAGACGTATGTAGTTACAGAACTATTATCATAATAATATTATCAAAATGATCAATAGATTATTAATTTTATTAATCAATAGATGATAATACCAAGCAAGTTCATAAAGGTGTAGGAATGACTTTGTCCTTGAAAAAGTCATTTTCCGCTTCTAAGAAATTTGAGGGTGAAATTTTTGATGAGAAAACTCAATAACACTGTACCGGTTCAGGTAATGGAACCCAGGATTGCATGCTTAACAGAAACACTAGCGAACGCTAGAACAACGAGGCAGAAATTTTCTGATGCAAAAAGAAGTGTAGTACATTACCAGGCATGATATTTTCCTCTACAATCGTGATAAATTCGTCACGGTCCGGTGCATTGTGCTGCGGTGGAACTCCAGCTATTGCCAGTACCGCCTCGGCCAATTCTGCACCCGTCGATAGACAATCGTATCCCAGGTTTACATGCTGGTCATTAAGAAACAATACAATACATAAGGGGGATATCATTTGGAAGGAACTCAATTAAAAAACTGCTTTTTGTTATAGTCTCCGCCAGATAAGTAAGAATTAAAGGTTTATTAACTTAATTTCTCTGCGTAGGTACACCGACAATACATTATGAATCGTTTTTTATTACTAGAAAAAGTCAAGGATCACGATAAAGGTCGTTTCGGGACAAGTTTATGTCATTATTTGTGTTTTCGGAATTATGTATTTGAATAAATGTATGCGGGTTAATGACCTTTAATTCTTACTTATCTGGCGGAGACTATAGTGTTGATGCCGGGTCCAATATCGCTGAGAAAGGGCTAGCAGATACTTAAAAAATATCAAGGTTTGAAGTTGACTTAGAGCTAAACAAAGATGTTCGATCATGGACCACGTCATGACTTACAATAGGTATCTACTCTGCACCCCTAGCCAAGTTACAAACGTTTCGTATTGATTCTCTTTCTACAATCGTAAACGCCTCGGCGTAAGCGATTGTAGAAAGCGCTAAATTGATAGCCAAGCTGACACGACTGAGTCGATCGCTCGTTCTCTAATGTCTGCAGAAAAAACCTACACTTTAGTCTATGGTGAGCGTTCCTACCAAAGAGTTTAGCGAGTTCGTTTGTGTTGATCACGTGATTTAACGTTGAGATGATGTCATTCCCATTCATTTGAATAGTTTTCTACTAGCGTTAACGATTGTAGATTGTCAACTTGGCTAGGGGTGCTGATGTGATGCAGTCAAAAGCAATCTATGAAATACGGGAAAAAGAACGAAAGAAGAAAACGTTCTACTGTAAGAAAGGACGAATATAAATTTAACTGTTGCCAATATCTTTTACGGTTATTGCACTATATTCAAGTCACATGTGGGAAATTAATGGAAAATATTTTTTTCTGGCCTATTCATGATGACACAAGAAGTGACAAATATTATAAGCGAATATTTGAACAGACCAAAATACCTTTTGCATTTATATTTAAGCTGCTCGAAAGGTCCACAATAAACTTCAAAAAAATCCATGGTTCGTTGCGAGTAAATAAATAAATATTGCGGGACATTACACACAGCGCCATCTAGTGCCACACTAAGCAACAGGCTTGTGTCGTGGACACCAGATAGTTGATATACTACATAGATACTTTTTGTTTGTAAATACATACTTATTATACATGTCAACATCCATGACTCGGAAACAAATGTCCATGCTCATCACACAAACATTTGCTCCAACTGGGATTCGAACCCGGGACCCCAAGAACGTAAGGCAGCCTCACTACCGCTGCGCCAATCGGGTCGTCAATACTACGAACTACGAGTACTACGAAATTGCCCTTTCTGAAGAATCAGTAAGGCAACATAAATATTTACCTGGACTCCTTCATTGGTGAAATGTAGGATCGAATGATCAGCACAACCCAGTTGACCTCGGCGGTTGGCGAAGAACACCCATCGGGTATAATCATCCTTTGGTGGAGTCGGCAACTCCAGGAAACTGAGGCTGGTGTGAACGTTGACTGAATTGAGATATGATCGGATCCGGTCGCGAAGAACTTTGTCTAGAATTACAAGGCAACAGGTTCACTTGAAGAAAAACTTTAGAATCTGTTATTGAAATTCGTTGTGAAAGATTTGTACGAGTTAATTAATCAGTTTTTCTTCTTCGTTTCGTAGCGTATCGATTTTACATCCATATTTGCTGTTTGGGCACACAAGAAACCACATTTTGTGCGTCAAATGCATAGTTGAGATCGTCAGAAAGAAACAGTGCATTGCCATCTTCAGAAGCAAGGATTTTACTACGACAAGTAGCTATAGTTGGTGCCAGTTAAGATGATTATAGCGGTCATTGCCCTTTCCCTAATATCTCTTCGTACGAACCAGAACAAATAAACGATGTATCGTTTTTTATTACAAAAAATGTTGAAGATGACGATTCCAGACTTGAACAGGCTGATTTTTTGTTTTCAAAGTTAAGAAGTTTAATAAATGTAGGTGGGTCAATGACCGCTATTCTCATCTTAACTGGCACCTAGTATACAATCCTTTTTTCACGACCAATGTCTGTTTATGTCTTCCTATTTCAAGATTTTGCATAGATAATACAGCACAAACCTCCTCTCTATGAGAGGGTATGGGCTGTCATCCACCACACGAGCCCCGTGCGGGTTGGTAGGTCACAATCTTTGTTTTTTTGGGTTTTAGGACATGCCAGTTTCCCTGCCATGTTTCCGTCACCGTTTTGGGTTCGAACCTGCGACCTGAAACTCGTAACTCGAAGCCGTTACTACTAGGCAAAGACTAGTCTGTTCTTCTCAAGATTTGAACTCCCGACTTACCATTAAAAGAAACGGCATCAATATAATAAGGTATAATTCCTTTAGGCCACAGTTTAAACTTTCTGATTTCATCATCAGTTAGATCAAAACCGGGTTCATCATCAACACCAACCAGAGAATTTTCTTCATCATGCTTGGGGAATCTGCTGCAACATTCGATAGGTTGGCTTTTTAAGTTAAGTTGAGCTTCATCGAGGTCATTCGATCTTCTGGCGTGGAAGTAATTTTGTTTGCCGATGGCCGAGGGACGGGTTCCTATAAAGACAAGTATTGGTGACACATTGATTATGGTTGTTAGGTTCTGTTCTAATGTTTCTTTGCTCCTCATGTATGTCCTGCACTCTAGGGGCTCTCCTCTCTAACTGACAAAAACCACCCCGGTGTTCCTTTCCCACGCTTGCAGGGGGGTCATGGGAACTAGTGCGCCTTCCACGATCCCCGGCTAGTGCCGGACCGCATCTGACACTACGCACCACCGCCTCGTGCTGAGACTCAAGCCTGTGGTATAGTAACCCACGACATAGGGTCTATACATGTTGGTGAAGGTGTATAAGTATGAAACCAATTCTTATTTCTTGCTGATCGTCGACTGCAATCCCCAAAAATTATTTCAACGGTGTACCTACTTAGAGTACGCCCTAGTCACTAGACATACGACTAGTTCACATTCGGAGTTCCCAGACGGACTAGGTTACCTGGTATCTATATTCTGGGAGGTTTTTAAGATTTCAATTTCTCGAGTAATTAGGCTACTTCTAGGGAATTGTCTATCGTCAATCACATCATTACTGATCAATAGTTGGGATAGTGCCTTGAATGGAAAACCCTTTATATATTTTTTTTTCGGGTGGGAAATAATCAAATAACTCCTCCCGCTCTGGGCGGAGCAGGAGGGAATGTCAGACTTTTACTGACTAAAACACATCCATGTTCCTTCATCGCCCTTTGTGTTCCGGGGCCACGGTATCTCTTTCGAACAGTCCCGCAACCCTGGACTTTCTGGAGCCTTGACATAACCAGAAGGCGTCGTGGCAGACCTCGAAGAAGATGGGGGAATGAGCTGGACACAACCAACGACCAGTGGCCCATATTAGACCTGGATCGAAACAACTGGAAGTCATGGGTAGAAGCCTTGGCCCAGCAGTGGGCGACGCAGGCTAACAGTATCAGCATTTTCTAATAAGTTTCTTCCTTATGACAAACTAGCTGACGTCCCGCGGTTTCACCCGCGTAGTTCCCGTTCCCGTGGGAGTACGGGAATAAAATATAGCTTAAAGCACTCACGAATAATGTATCTTTCTACCAGTGTAACAATTTTTAAAATTGGTTCATTACTTCCGGAGATTACCCCCTACATACAAACTTACAAACAAATGTTACCTCTTTATAATATTAGTATAGATGAATTACTCACGTCTTGGGCACATAAGGAACACAATGAAAAATAAACTTAAACATTTCACCAAACCTCGCTGTAGCATACTTATGGAATAAATATTTACTACTGTTGAATTTATTGTATAAATTCAATACCTAAGGCATTTCGATAAGGGTTATTTCTTTTTTTTACGATTTTATGAATAATCTAGCAATTTGTTTGTTTCCTCTATTTGTTTTAGCGGCTTACGTAATGCAATATTCATGTCGGCCATTTTGCCTACGTCATTGAAGATAGGCATTGATGTAAATTTATTTAACAAATGAAACAAACAAACAAATGAAATGTAATGATAGTTATAATCAGATAAGTTAGTTTTTGAAAATCATTAGGAAAGTGTCTGAACTAAAGAATGAACATGAAAAGTTGAAAACCCTTACTTAAAGGGAAGTTAATTTTTTCGTTAATAGTTTCTTGCCCGTTCTTGTCCATAGAGATCTACGCTAGGGAATGGGCAACTACAGTACTTTCACAGTTTTTATGTCTTGTGACTGAGACTGTAGCTACATTTAATTTTCATCTTTGTTTCGACAATTCAAAAGTGCCTGTAACTGGCTTACTTGAAATAAATGCGTTGATTTTGATTTGATTTTGAATCTCAAAATGCATTGCGCCAATTGATATTGACGACCCAAATGGCGCAGCGGTACCGAGGCTGCCTTACGTTCTAAAGGTCCCGGGTTCGAATCCCGGTAGAAGCAAATGTTTGTGTGATGAGCATGGACATTTGTTTCCGAGTCATGGATGTTTATATGTATAATAAGTATGTATTTACAAACAAAAGTATCTATGTAGTATAAAAACTATGTGGTGTCCACAACACAGGCCCCGTTGCTTAGTGTGGCACTTGATGGCGCTGTGTGTAATGTCCAGTGATATTTTTTTTTTCAGGGGTATCTTTTAGTAACGTTTAAAGTACTCACAAAGTAAAAGAGTAACCTATTCTATTATACGTGAAACTCAAATACGATATTCAACAGAGAAACAACATTCACATGGCCAAATTCCGTTTGCATGAAAAATTATTCACGCTATTTCAGATTCAGCCGCGCCGTTCGTATCTCTTATGACAGATTTCTCTGCTCATAAACATAAATTTTCCAGCGGGGCCGATACTCGTGGGAACCCACCTCAGGGCGCACTCGACCACCAACACTCAACGACTTTTCACTTTCTTAACCCAAATCCAACCGAAATTCAACCCTAAAGTGACTGAGACTAAGTGCAATTTCGGCCCAGCAACAATGACTGCTAGAAAATAAAGCTGTTTCAGAAAATTGCACGCTATCAAAACTACAACGGTTGCGTTCGCAATAAAACAAAATGGCGAAGGCTTTGTAGGGTTGGCATTTATTTCGGTCGTGTCATTTGGTAGGGAGAGATTATGAAAAAGTTATTGTATTACTTATTACAAGAATGTAATTTCGCTTGGCTCAGCTGAATCGCTTTTACATAACTGAAAATGCACTTCAGTACTCCATCATGTGCACCTTTCAAATGCTAAGACCACGAGTTACATACAACATGGTTTCTAAATAAATCAAATAGTCTGGCAAAGGAATTACTGATACAAATCCTCTCCATTAGTACCGCAGGAATGAGGAACATAGACAGCCCTATGTGACAGTTGCATAAATAAATGCTCGCGCATAAATTTCAAAATAAGAACATCGTTTATCGAGGAGACATCTTTGGGGATGTATTATGCTATATATCGAAATTAATGCTTTTAACATCGACTTACTTCATAATGAGTGGGAGCGAGACAGAAGATATATTGGAGCGAGAACGTAGATAATAAAGGTCTAATGGAGATGTTCCTGTCTTGTAGGTACATTTTGTAACTGTATTGCATAATACGGCTCGTATTGTGGACGGGTTGAGTAATATTTCAAGGAAAGTCATGAAGGGAGACGTTATTGTCCTATTATAAGTTTATACTTTATGATGCCTAAATCAGAAAGTCAGAAATATAATTAACTGTGAAAACCATTAAATTATAAAATATATTTTCAAGCACCTACCTACATCTTTTTTCTATCGTGTAAGTATAGTATTTGTATTAATAAGTGTTTTTGTCTGGTAAAATTGGAATAAAGGTTTTCATTGAAAACATTTTTTTAAATTTTATTTTACATATCAAAGCGTGTAGGATTTTTCAGGTAAATAAGTAAGCAAGTAAGGTAAATGTGTAAAAAGTTTCAGTAAAACAAGGTAGTTCAAGTTTTTTGATCAATTTAATATTTTTAGTAACAACTAATCAATATTTTAATTATAAATAGATACTGCTAATGTACAACCCATATTATAATGTCAACCCCCAAAAAGCGGTCACTGGACGAAATATATTTCAAAAAGGTACATTTATTATACAAATTATATGTATATAGATAATAAGATTTGAGATTCAGATAAGTTCAGCTGATTTCAATTGTATTTTTACCTAATATTAACAATTTAAAATGCTACATTCACATAAATAACTTAAAATAATCAATAAAGACAATATTTACATGCGTAAAAATGATTTCACAATGACAAATGGCCAATAATTCGATTAGGCAGAATAATAATTTTGATTAAAACCGGCAAAAGCTGTCAGGTGTAAAAGGTTAAAAAAAATGGCAAGAATTCGATTTTCAAAATTCATAACGGTTTCGGTTTTAAATTACGTTAAAATACTTTTTTTTATCACAATAGCTATCATGCTAAAATTCAAAACAATGGCTTTAATAAATCCAGTCATGGATATTACAACTACGAAATTAAAAAAAAATCTTCAGTCTTTTAAATCCGATGCGGTATCAGTTCCTCAGACTCTGTCATTGAATTCCGAAACATTTTTTAAAGTTACCTATGTACAGAGATCCGATTTTTAAGCGTTTTTTTTACAATACATTGATAAGTACTCGAATACCTGTTTTAAATAATACCGATTGTTTTAACATCGGATTTTTTTACTAAAACTAACACGTTATTTTACTTTAATACTTGCTAATATTAAAGTAAAATAAAATAAATTAAAACAAGTTTTTAATAAATATTTTTTTATATAAAACATACTTGACGAGTTAGTATGCTCAGTGCATTTTAATATACACAGTATAATTAAGCTCAGTAGGATTACGCTACCTATACAAACTTACTGGCTACACTATGTTTATATCACATATGCAATATCATTCAAGTTGATACAATTACTTGTATGATCAATAAAGCCACCACACACCACTTAAACTGGCAAACTATCAAATTTGGAATGTCAAAATTTATTTGTCATCGAAATGTTTCAAAAAAAGAACAGAGATTTAGTCAGAAATTGGTCAATGTTAATTCAAAAAGTTAATCGAAGTTAGTGAGTTATGTTAGTCCAAATAATAAAGTTTCGAATATAAACTCGCCAAGTGAATAATTTATGTCTGAATAATTACAGAAACATAATGTATAAAAGTTGGTGAACAACGATACTATTGTAGTAACACATGCATTTAAGTACACTAAGAACGGTTGACGGTACCAGCATCTCTGCACCTGTATACAACGTGTAACGAGCGATAGCAGAGCTCGCGTGCAACATTATCTTCGTGTATCGAACGCAACACGCATACAATATTATACGTATAATACTGATTATTTAATTCGTTTAATATTTAATTAAAATTCTTCAGAGCGTTTATCTCGTAATGTGGGACACTTTTACGATGACGCTACTTACTGACTGATAAGACCCCAACGCTACCTCCGCCGCTGAACACCCAAGAAGACACTTTATGCAAATGTCATTAAGCCACAAATTCCATTAGCCGGTTTAATTATAATATGAAATTATAATTACAAGATAATTTCGCTGTTGAATCTCAAAACAGTTATGCGAGCATGCACCCAACGCGGACGTCCATAAAATAGAAAGTATTTATAAAACTCAAATGATTATTGCCGCTGTTATAATAATTGCAAATAACTTCTTTGAAAAACCTGAGTATTAACTTTGGAATGATATTAAGAAATATCATTTAAAGTCTCGTACAATTTCATTTTGCGTAAGTGTCTCCTTGGGCTGTTCAGACGAGTATGTACGATGCCTACGAATAAATAAATTACACAGCTGACCGCGTAAGGAAACCAATAAGTCCAATTTAGAATAAATACAAAATGAGTCGATGATAGAAATAAATCGTCTGTAAACTGGTCTCATTAATTTCCAAACGACAGTGTCCAAAAAAATAAAGTTACTAGATCACATGTTCGCACTTAATAGTCAAATAAATTAACCGAACGAGTAGCTTACTTTAATTTTACGCCGGATCAATTATCATGTATAAAAGAAGAAATAAACAGTGATAGAGAAACTATTTACATAAGTCAACATGATATACGATTTCGACGACTTGGATAGATGAAAAAGTGAAGTGATTATATACAAGGTCCGTTATCTGCCTCCGAATAAGAAAACAGGTCCACTCTCGAGTCTGAGTCACAATCACAACTGTCCGACACTAAAGTTTCTCTCATTGATCACTTCGTCATCAGCGTCCGAGTCTATAAACATGTGTGCACCACTTTTTCCGTGCGACAAGTTTTGCACTTGACCTCGCAGCACCAGTGGAAGGTGCAGTTACACCGTTCCACCACGAACATGGTCTCCGTCCGGTACCCCCGGCCGCAGCACATGAGGTCGCAGCCGTCCACCCCGATGCTCGTGTCGTTGCAGGCGCGCCCGTGTGTGCCGGGGATGCCCAGTCTCGGGTTCTTTTCGCAGAAGCCCGGCGATGATTCTAAGTAGACCAAGTCTTTCGCCCCCGGCGATTTGTGGTCTGGATTGTGAGGCCGCAGTTGGAATCTGTAGCGGTCTCTCCGCGGCACTCTGTGCGGTGCTGCATCGTTCCGCTGCGCTGGCGGCTCCAGGTCAGTGTTAGGCATCATGACCCGCGACGCGCCGTCGAAACGGTCCTTCAGCGAGTCGCCCACAGACCGGAAGTTGGGCAGCCTCATCCAGCAGGTCTTGACGGTGCACGAGCCCGACATACCGTGACACTTGCACTCCTGCCGCATCTCCGTTTGCACGTGCTGCGAACAAAACAACACAATCAACATCTCGTACTTTAATTTATTCTATCATGGGGAGGTCTATAATGATGTCCAAATATCTTTAAATTCCACCGATAAGCTTCGATACAGTGTGATCGATGATCTTTTAAGCGTACTCCATCGATCGCATCTCACGATCGAGCAAATTGTTACAAATCGTGAAGAGGTGGGCCGGTCGTCACCGCGCGTGGACCGATCATAAATCATACTCTAGGGACATTCATCATTCTTAGAAGGTAGATAAATGACGCGAGGATGGGAGACAGTAAATATTTTCCTATCTCGGAGCGCAGGCGCTTCGTAGAACGTCGTCGACAGTATTTATTCATTGACATGTAGATAGCCGCGTATGTTATACAGTCTAGTGTCCAAATATGTGTTAAACAATCGATGGAATGCTGTGAATATTCATCAGGTGGACACCCAGTGCGTCTGTCGTGACAGGAATTAAGCGCGTCGGTTAATGACGCGTCTGGGTGGCTCGGGGCGCCCGACGTCCCTTTTTGATGAATTTTGGGAAGGAACGGACAGTGGATATGCAAATGTGGGTGTGCGGTGGGAGGGAGATGCGCGGGCGCGACGAATGAGTGCCTGTTGCGCAGTCGTCGCGCGCTGGGCCGCGCCGCGCGCCGCCCGACGCATAATTAATATTACACAACGCGACATGTCAAGTGGCGGACGATCGATCGTCATCCATAATGGTAATGTAAACACGCCGCGATGACAATGGCCGTCATTGGCGATAACTGATTGTTTTATGGATGTTTATAAGGTGCTACTGTCGAGTGGTGATTGGATAAGCGTATTGACAGGAGTTTTCGACACTTACCGCTCGACCAGCTTCGTTGTTGTGTAGGTTCATTTTTTCTCTGAGGGTTTTGCCTCGCTCGCCGGTGTCGACGAATTCTCTGCTGAATCGGAAGCCGAAACCGATGTTGTCGCTGCAGCCGCCCCACTTCCAGACGCGCACGTTGGCGGCGACGGCGGCGCGGTTGCGGTGCGGCACGCGCTCGATGTGCGAATAGTCGCACGTGCACGATTCTATGGAGCCCTCTGCGCACGCGCGCGCCACCGCATGCGTCACTCCCGCGCTGGTGATCGCGTAGATGAACGCCGTTTCGCGGCAACCTGGTGACAATAGAAATGTTGTTTCATTCATTTATGCTAATTTATGAAGAAAGGAAAAGTGGTTTTACAACCTACTTAAAATTATATTTACTGGAATGCCTCTAATAGATTTGGGACGTGAGAAATCAGGTGGCACAAAGACCATCAGATAATCGTTTAGATTAAACTCGTTGATTAAAAATAGCATATTTATACCTACGTTATCAAGTTAGGCATTTACACATATTTCACTCTGGCATGTTTGGTATTCATATAATTAATTCATCCCAACTGCAGAGGGGTCCATATTTTAATCAAATTTTATTATTGCTCCGGGTGTAGGGATAAAAAATCTCGACGTTTTAAAATATTTTAGCTATTATAATTTAAACACGCAAAACATTTGGGCTCATCAAGCAACTGCAATCCGAGGGATTGAATTGGCTTTGCTCTTTTTAGTCGTAATATTTTATTGACATTTTTAATTTGTTGACAGTTTTAAAATCCTTTTCGAGAGCAATGGGCACATTAGTTTTTTAATTTCCTTCGTAAAATTCTATCTCAAGTTTCGACCTGTCTACCTCATTTTATTCTTGATAATTTAAGAGCGTGGGTCTAAACTTTTTAATTGTAAATGAGACAGCCCTAAACGGGGCGAGAGGTGTAATCAAAGGAAACTGAATATTCCGGATAATCACTGTGTTTGGAGTTATAGAGTAAGGTTATAATCGTTTAAAAGCAACAAGATCATTAAGTTTATATTCACACAATAAAGACTTGAGCAATGATTGCATCGCGTTCATTCATCCCGTTCGGACGAATACATAAATCGATGCTCGCATCCCGTATCGAATACTATAAATAATTAATGGCCCAGCATTAGAATCAAATACTCATAAAATACAATTAAAAGAGAGAGAGGGTATATCTCTGAGATTGAAAATAAAAGAACTGCCTCTTACCTACCCGAGAGATTATAAATTTGATCATTACAAGTGCTACGGCGCGCGCATCGAATTCTCTCTCTTAATATCGATTTAATAGCCCTTGTACTTTAACGATTAATACCATACCGAGGCTTTGTCTACGCGAGCTCAGCTTCACAATGAGACGATATTATTAACAAACGGGACCCGGTGACGTCATCCGTAACCCGTCATCTTACCATACGACATCATTAAAATATTCGATTATAACTTTTAATGAATCATAACACGCTGAACATGATTTTGGAGGACGTTTGTGCCGCGGTGGTCCCGCCAAGACTTTATCTCGTAGACATTGTAATTTTACGGCATAATGCGGATTAATACGGCTATTGTCGAGGCCCTCATTAAACGCTCTCGCCCCGAAGCCCGAACGCCTCCGAGGTTATGATGGAATTCCTCAAAAGCTATTAAGGGCCGATCTCGATCGCTAAATACCTGAATAAAAATAAAACTGACAATTAACGCCGTTCTAACACAAGTGTAATCGCGTGTCACCTCGCCGGCTAATGCCATTCATTTAGTAATATACTGAGGCTCGCGCGCTCCTTAGGTGGGCTTCCTGCCACCGACGCACCACTATAAAACCCCTTCGGAAAAAACTCACCGACCCCGTATGGATGTAAAAATAATAAGGAACGCGTATTTGTTGTTATTTATAATAATAATATGTGGAACGGGCCCGGAGCAGCCCGCGCCAGCTTTATTAAGGACTCAATAAGCAAATGAAATCATTTTTTTATTGAGTTGTCATCGTGCACCGATATAAATTACGGTGCGCACACACTGCCGCGGACCGCTCTCGGATTCGCTTTTTGTGCTTCCCTTTGGGATGTTATACAAAAGTATTTTATTCAGCAATTACTTGAGACGTTCGACCGGGAATTTTAATGTCAATTTCGCCATCATTCAATGCTCGGACGAAATTAATTCAAGGTAGAGGGATACATACATACGAGCGGTCGCGGACTCGAGCATTTATCTTCTGTAATGACTTGGAAACGTTCGGTCGCATTAACTATAACGTATAGGTGAGGCCAATTAAATATGGCACACGTAAATAAAGCTTGTGAAATTATAGCTTTCGGCTAATCGGGTTTAACATTGAGGTGTAATGTGTGATGGCCGATGAGCGGGATCAGTCGGGAAGGTTTCAGCTTCGCGAGGTAATGTTTGTGTTTTATCACCGGGTTATAAATCGGAGGCTTCACGGATATCGGTTTTAGTGCGCTCCGAGTGAGCCAGCCGGAGGTCGTCCGGCGGGGTGCCGATGCCGCACTGACCGGCCAGGTGCTCGCACCACGTGCTGCGAACACGTCTTCATAACCCGTAGATAAATGTCTCCACATCTGGCCACCACAGATGTGAATCACTGCCCGCTGTGATTTTAACATCGCTACTTTTACTTTATCTCAACATGATCTAACGGTACGCAGCTACCCGACCAATTAGATACATAAACGACAACTGGAAATAATTTTTAATTGGTCTGTGAGAATTTTAAGGCTCGTCTATCTATCGATGATTCACGGCCGTGCCTCGACCCGTTTGACATCGTACGGTAGTGAGTCTTTGTTCTGCATTAAACATAAGTACCCATATAAAACTATAAATAAATTGTTTCAATATTTCATCGTGGTGGATGCGACGACCAACAAAGCCGATTGTCGCGTTTTGCGAATAAATCGCGACGTAGAAAAATTATGACAGATGTAAAGAGGCTCCGTCTCTTGAGCGCATTAGTCACGGCATTAAATATAATGTAAATTCCCGGCTCGAGCCTAATTAAACGGCCAAACAACGCTAATCCGACACCGGCGGCGATGTATAAGTTCTAATACAAACAGCCATTCGTTACCTGCTCGTATAGGCCTACGCAATAAAATATTCATAATTAAGGTGCGCTATTATTTAATTGAGGCAATTTCGCCCCATCAAATCGCAGTCAAATAAGAACAAACATGAGTAATGTGGATCTATAAAAGTAAATTATTATTATAACTGATAATAAAGTGCTGTCTGTGGATTATCTGTGCAGATAATAAATGGTCCCGTGGTGGGTTTACAGCGCGAGCACCGAGCGATAATTCCGTCCCGACGGATTGGCAGTTAAGGCGAGGCGTTGAGAATTTACAAAAGTCGAAAACTCGTAAATCCGAGAGAGCGTCCGCCGCATCGCACTGTTAAAATAAAACTTAATCACTGTTGACATTTGACGAACACCTGGCCCCGCGGCCTCAGCCATTAAATAATTCAAAATTAATGTACTAATTAAATATGTTCCTGTCCGCATTGAGTCATCACGCTGGGGTGTTTCCATAAGATTAATTTGAAAGATTGACTTAAAGAGGTTTCGCGCGTCGCGCCTCTTGTGCCTTATTTATGACGACTTGCATTATTCAAATTTGATGAGACGTAATTACTCAAAACATCCATAAATCACTCGGTTTATAATACGGTGTTTGGCCGGTTTAGAAATCGTTCCGGCTCAGTCCGCTTTATCGCACTACGATGAAGTCATTGACGTTGTGTTATTTGTATTTAAACATGTCTTTTACGAGTATATAATGACATTTTATCTACTGAAAGACGGATCGTAAGGATGATAAAAGACGGGATTCTTCCGTTAATGAAATAAGAAGGGAATCCGACGCATACTGGGAGAGAAATAGAACCAAAGAAGGCAATTTCGCCGTAAAGGCACTTGGAAGATGGGGCAATAAAAAGCAATAATTCATTTTCGTTATGCCATGTATGGGTGATAATTTCACATTGAGTCCGCGTCCCGAGGCTTCGGTGCGACAATTCAAAATTACGTCGGTCGTATATCACTCATTGTGAGTGGCACAAAGCGCTGCAACTACCACGAGCTACCAGCCAGCAGCCAGCACCAAGACACCCATTCACACAATGGACAAAGACATTTGTTTTCAAACTCCAGAAAAAAACACCGAAAATAATTTGGTTTTAAGAGAGCTGTCCATAAACAATAAAAGGCCGATCGGAACGTTGGAAACTGGGAATCCGTCGATAAATATGATCTCGGCCGTCCCCGGTCACCGTCGCCTCTCCTAATCGTCTCATTTCAGTTTCACAAAACGCGCGTTATCTCAAAAACAATTCAAACGCCACAAAACCTAAAACGCTTATCTAATTGAGCATTAAGTATTTCGTCGAGGGCATTTTATATCGGCTTTATATTCGGTGTCGATCGTTTTATACGTTTTATCCACCCACGACGTCGGCATCTCGGGTGCGCGTACGATACACACCAAAACAGGAAATATTTGAAAAAAGGTCGGGTTTTATTGGCCGAGTTACCTGCCATTAGGAGCTGCGTTAGGTGTAAACGTGGCTTCCGTGGGGCTTGTACGAGTGCAGTGGAATCGCTAAACTACACCACAGGGGGCTCGCCGCGGGAACTTGGACCATATATTTTCTATTCTCGGCTCGACAATGACGCGACGAATAAAGCCCTTACTATTGTGTCGTTGTCATCATTTGTGTTAATACGATCCTTGAGGTTTACACCACAAAGAGATGAAGTTGTCGCGTCCGAGTGTCAATGGTGTGACAACGTGTAAATTAGTAATTATAGGTGTCGCGTCCGGGGGGCCTTTGTGAGCCAGCGTGTGATTATGAGCGGCCTATACAGACTCCAGAGCTATCCGCTGGGATTGATGAGTTTCGGAGATCACATTTGCGAGTTTATAACGTTTTTTGTTTATTGAGTAGCGTTGTGACGGGCTCCTGCGGGGTCGAGACCGTTTTTATGCTTCTTAAATGAACGTAATTGCAATGTATTAAATTTTTTCATCGTGTGTATTTGCGGCCCGCAATACCGCCGTGTGGCCCGCCCTGCATGCCCTTAATAAAGTAATATGCTCTAAATGCACACGCATATAACATAAATTTTGTAATCGACTTGCTCTTTTTATCATGTGAAATTATTACGATGGTGGTCCGCAGCCCGTGCTATATCTGGCTTTTAATTTAGAAAAATGGTACTTTGTTTTTATAGTTTGTATGCTCGCATACAATATCAATATTTATTTTTTGCTCTAGGCATTTAGTTTTATGGTCTTCGATGGTAAATGGTCTTCGATGGTTACTGTGTGCGTAAGAACTATATATCATTTGGATGTGAGCACTAGAATTAAATGATTTAATGTTTTAAATTAATATGACTGGCTTTGTGTCTGACTGAATTATTAACGGTTATTCATTGTGGTGTAAGCTGACTAGTAACTGATGCCTGGACTTGAGTTTTATTAGAAGAACTTTCTTCAATGACTTTCTTGAGTGGGAGCGTTGACATTTAAATTCTTGAATCGGCAAAGAATCATGAATAACTTTAATTGGTTTTACAACGTAAATAGTTTAACATATATCTTCGTATATGTCGGTTGGTCCCGCATTTGTACATCGCCTGAGGCTAAAGGCGACCCAACCTCACTTTTTTCTTTATAGCCAACATTAGTGTTGTGTAAACATATACCTAATTGCGATTTGTTACCAATTTTGTTCTTCATGAATATTTTATAAGCATAATGCTTTATGACATCTCGTTTTATAATGAGAAAACGCCATTTGAATCAACAATAGATTTGTTGTATTAAGTTTTAATAGCTGTTTCACGCTAAATTTATTGATACATATTATAAAAATACATAATGTTGGACGACTTTTTATAAAACTCTTAATCGCATCAAAATTAGAGCATCCGTTTCGAAGCTACAATCGAGCAGACATACAAACAAATTATAATTCAGGGACGTGAAGGTTCTAACGTTTGAATCATTAGCGTCATCAATGAATTGAAATAATTAACACGAAGGTTATTCAATTAATAAATTAAGTTATTTGTTCTTTCGTATTAAGCTGATATAATAATAAAATAACCTATATTTTTATTACGTAGCTGTACCTCTTAATTATTATTGTGACCTTAGTAGTTTGAAGTTTTTTTGAAACCATGATGTAGGCAACTACGTCAAAAAAGTCGCTTATTATTAAGTAAAACAAACAAATATTAATTTTATACACCAAAAAAGAGAGGAAAAATATATACAATTTCTTTAAAGAAACCAACAAACTAGGAACCTATTCTCGACTAATTGAGACATTTACAGAAACAACTTGCACTATTAATTAACGCATTTGAAGCTCGGGTCAATAACCGGAGCAGGCAAGACATACAGCCGATATATTGCGCCTGAGTCGATTCCAAATGAGATCGAATTAGCTCGAGATACGGCAGCAAAAGCTCTTAATTTTGATGATAACCCCCTAATGCTCAAACTGAACTCCGATCCACCAAAAGCTTTTTCAAATAATTCATTTTATTGACAGAATTAATTTCGAAACTCTTTTTTTATTTATAGGTACCTACTGGGTCTAAATTTGAACTTAAAAGTTTTGTTGCAAAAACTTATTAGCAAATGCAAAAAAATAATGCAAACGACAGAATTGAATCACAAAACTGCCTTTTTTTGCTATTATATCGAATAATTCTTGTTGTTCCGAACAGATGTTCACTGGCTCATAATAAGGCGTATCGCGTACAAAGCATCGAAATCGGACACCGGAGATAGGGCAGCCCCGATCTGACAACAAAATAACCTCTCACCGTTTATAAACTTGATTGCCAAACAATATTCAACCTTATTTACATCTAACTAAAGCTCCAGCAGCTTTTGAGACACTACAAAACTAAACAAAGCAATGTGTTTTAAAACATTTTAATTTCGAAGTGTACCTTTATAAGGTTATTATTTTAAATTGAAAACTAAGTCTTTATACTGTTAAATAAAATACTTAATGCGTTGAATAAAGTAAGTAAAGCTTCTAAAAGGGATTACTTTGAGTAATATCCCTAACCTATTGAATTCAGTTGTGTAACCATTATTGTGAGTCTAATAGGTATCTCTTTGCTGATTTATATCTATTGATAATAATCTACATCCATTCAATTCAACTAAATGGATTCGACGCTCGCGCAATTGTAGACCGGTGTTTATAGGGTATAAAAAAACATGTTTTTTTTTCTTCTGAATATTGGAAGAAACGATGCGGAATTAGAATCGGATTATGATCTCATTCATAAAAAGTAAAATTATATTTCAATCTATCGTAAAATATTAAAAAACACGTTCACAAAACGGAATTGAAAAACGAGAAAAAAAAAGAGTTATCGACAAACGGGAACTCGAACGTCATTCGACCTCGTGTAATTGATCCATGTTTTATCTTGATGAGTCTTTTATATGTGCCCCTGGCTCGCTACCCTCCCGATGAATACAGATAAAATCTTTTAAAAGGGTTGCCAACTAAAGATATCACTTAATTTGTAGCCTCTCTTTGTAACAGGAATTGGGGATTTATACAAAACAGATCTTTTTGTCCAACGTTGCTCTTTGCAGGGTTAAAAATGTAAAACTGTATACGATGCCAGATTTTAGATTGAATTTTTTAAAGATTAGCTTTTTATACGTCTCAATGCTGTGTAATCTGTTTCCTTAGTATTTTAGAAGGGTATTTAGAGCTTATCTTCTTAAAGTTCTTTTTAATGTTTTGTTCGTTTTGTTTCGCGATATCAAAATTGAGACAAATGAATGACGCGTGTACCCTAAAACGTTTTTGCGCTTATTGTTCAGTTTTTGCTTGTGAAGGCGACAATAAATTCGTGATCGCAGCATTAACTCGTCAACCTTTGTCAGTTGTTTGGATTTAATTAATCTAATCGCAGCTTACCTCTGTCCACAATTTTGCCAAACAAGTTTTTCCCTCTGAGGAAGTTTCTTGTTGAGCAGTTCCATCTTCTGTATTTGAATTGGTGTTGGCATTCCGTGACAGCCATGCTGGCGCCTTTGGCTACTGCTGATAAGACTCCAGGGTTCTCTCTGGCTAGTCTTCTCTGTTTCCGCCTGAGCGTGGAGTGAATTGCTGGGTCCATGATTAGAACCCCTGGTGACATCGGCGATAGATTATTTGGCTCCCCTGCTTTGGCTATTCCCCTACAACAAAATAGGATTTTTTACAAAAACATCCTCAAGAATTGCTAATGAAGAGCTCACAAAAAACAAATCTCATTGTCCAAAAGCGATAAGATTGACTTTTGTCACTGTAAAAGACAATGCCTGACGTTCGAAAAACTTAAAGAAAAAAAATAAAAATAAACAGAACCCGAACGCCACTTAAGGCAATGGGTGCAACTCGAAATGAAATGCTCATTTGAAAAGGTAAAGACAACAAACAATTGACGACCGAACTGTCAATCTGCAGACGTTTAGATAAATATTTGCGTCGCGCATTAATCCTTGAGGGCCGAGCGGGTAAACACGGCCTGAGAGCGATCGAGATCACGGCCTGTTGACTCGGCCTCGCTTCACCAACATATTCGGCCTACAGTAAAAAAAGGCCTCGGTGCACTCTCGCGCGGTGCCTCGCGTTTGGACCGCTGGAAATCGTATTACTTTTCTATTTGCTTTTCTTTGTAGTCGAGTGTTACGTAAATATGAACGTGTTCGTCGGAAATTCTCGTTTCCTTCGAGAATTCATGGAGACGATGTGATGGTTTTAAAATTTTTGTTCTACTTTTAAAAATAATAGACAAAGAGATGAAACGGATATAGGAATGATAGTTTACGCCGCGGCCGTCGGTGCGTAGCTATGGTGACGTGTTGATTTTCACGTATGCGTGGGAGACTCTTTGCTTATAGATTTCTTGACTTTAGTAAATTATATAAACACATTAGCACTTCGGTGTCCATATTCAGCCAGAGATTAAGCATCACTACGTCATATTATTACACTTCTTATTAGCAAGCTAATTTAATTTGATTATTTGAGGGCCGTCGGTCAAGTTTTATTACCGTTAATCCTGTTTTTTTCATATTTATTGAAATAAATGGATATTGACGGAACTATTAACAGTCAATAAGACTTATATAGAGATAAACTACTTAATTTACACATTTGTCAAAGCGACACTTAATATTTTATAATAGTATAAACTGAGTAATTTGGTCAAGTTTTTGGCGAAAAAAACTTAATGGAGTCAGTTTTTGCTGCAAACATTTATTGGAAGATAAAGTTAAAAAAAAAACAGAGAAGTGAATTGAATTTAGATTATTCAGGACATAAATCAATTTAATTTAAATGGGTATGCACTAGCAATCACTTGAAAAACATAAATCGTACGTAGGTGCAATAAATTGGGACCAAGTCCAGTTATATTGACACCCACAAGCGCTTAAAAACAAAAACGAGGGACAACCATATTTGCCCGTCCATAATATAAGGTCCTTTGCACTTGTCACGTTGGTAGGAAACCAAATAGTGGTACAACACAAAGTCCTCGGAGAAAAAACTCTGAATGACTTTCACAGACAAACGTAATGTGTGCACAACGATAATGCCTGTGTGAATGTGTCAAAATATTGTCTTTTGGAGGCTTGTGTCTCCTTGTTTGAGTAATCAAGAGTGTTCCTGTGCCGTTTTGGAGTACTCTGAAGATGGAAATGTTTTTAACTCCGTTTTGGGACGTGTTTTGGACAGAAAATGCTTTGAGCTTTGACGTTGTTGTCAACTTCAAAGCATTTTCTGTCTATATTCCCTATTAAAACCTTGATATAAACCTAGTGGTTTATATCTAGGCTTTAATAGGGAATATGCGTGAAATACAAAACTCTTTTTATTTATGAAAAAATGCCTTGTATTGGTAAAAACATTGTGGTACACTTGTTTAAGTTTCTAATACATCACTCATTTTACAATTTACTGTTTTATGTAGCATGTTTTTGGTGAAACGGAACGCACTCTTTGAGAGTGTACACACCGTCCTCGATAACGCCGGTAATGACGTCACAGTTCATTGTGTCAAAAACACGTTTGTTTGAAAAGTGCTTAAAGTTTCACTAAGATTTTATTATAATATTGTTATTGCAATTTTTACTTGAATAAAGCACATGCAATTGGTAAAATTATTTTATTAATACCAAAAAAATTTGATCAAGGCAGATTGTGGATAATGACGCCACATCATGGCCGCGACTGCTACGGACGTTTGAACTGTCGTAGAAAATTGCAGGAGTTTAATATTATTTTTGTGCGACAAGCAGTAGTTGAATTTAACTTTTAACACTTTTCTTGGGTTGATACTGTTGATAGTACTGTATTTTATTGATTTAAGTGAAGAAAAAATTTCGTGTATATTTCCGTATTGGGGCAGGATTATTTGTCTCTGGATGTGTGCGTGATTAGGAACTTCTTGGCATCAAACATAGACTTCTACTTGTTTCAGCTTTCCTTTAAATGACACTAGCTTATGCCCCTGGCTTCGCCCACGTGGTGTTCGGTAATTGTCCCACAGGATCATAATACCGGGGTAAAAATTATCCTTAGATGTGTTAATTCAGGTTATGAAATACATCATCAGCCTAGCCTTTTCCCAACTATGTTGGGGTCGGCTTCCAGTTTTACCGGATGCAGCTGAATACCAGTATTTTACATGGAGCAACTGCCTATCTGACCTCCACAACCCAGTTAGTACTGGGTAATACGATAGCCCTTGGTAAGACTGGTTGTTAGACTTTTTGGGCCACTGACTACCTGTTAACGACTGTCAAAGATCTACAAATGACAGCCGGGACCAACGGCTTAACGTGCTTTCCGAGGCACGGAGGAAACTTGGGTGGTCACCCGTCCACAGACCAACCTAGTTGCCTAGGTTAACGCTTACCCTAACGATCGACCCGAGCGGCTGTTATTATTTAGCCACGAGCTCCTAAAAATCCAAAATGTCATCCAAATTCGGTCCGTAGTTTTTGTGTGAAAGAGTAAAAAACATTCAGACATCTATACATACAAGCTTTCGTATTTATAATATCAAAAACACATGGTTTAAACTAACATTATAGCTTTAGCATTTCGTACTACATTTGTACCAAGAAATGATAAGTAAATAAAACATTCAGAAACAAAACAAGATCAATGCTAGCAACATTTCCTTGACTTCTTCGCAATTGGGATTTAGCAACACATGTCTTTAAAATGGAAGACTTCAACGCGGCACGCCGCCTGCATACGAATAAGCCTTTATTATTTAATTTGTTGGCAACTTGCGAGGCGTCAAAATATCAAAGTTTAAAAACCAATTTCACAAAAACCCTGCAGGGTTAAGTTTGGTAGGTGGTGCATGAGTCTTGGTATACTGGTCTCTGTTATCAGGGGGGTATCGTGACGCCGGCACGCGATTTCGAGCGTACGTAATGTAATATGGACTACGACTGATGAATACGAATGAACCAAGGTGTGCCGATTTCTTTTTTGCTCGCGGCAATGTATGAGAATTTTATGTGCTCCAGTTGAACATTAGTGCCCCGGGGTTCAATCCATCGAACCACTGGGCAGTTTTAAAAGCCTTAGCAATTAAAACTAAGAGAGGGAATCAATTATATCGACCATTTTCTCCTATATACCGTTGTTTATTTAATTACCTTTTTCTGATTTATTTAATGCTCTAAATTGAAAAATGAAAGCCATTTTTCATGCTGTCGTTTTTATTTTTAAATATAGAATGATTCAATTCGTTCTCATTTACGTTGAAATTAAAATAAACAACCACTTATTTAAACGTTTAAATCAAGTAGTGAAACACTGGTTCTGCTGTCATTTTAATAAAATGACATTTAACTCATTTTTGCCCGTCTCAAGTAGTCTGCAAGTTTATTTTTAAATCTGTCCACGTTTATATGTGGGCTTAAGAGGAATGGTACCGATATACCATCTTCCGGCAGCTGGCTGAAGAACTAAGTGCCCCGTATTATACTTCATATTGCCTTGATAAGATTTATAGTTGAACTTGCTCACTTTAACTCGTTGTTTAAATTATATTTAAAGAAAAAAAAAACCTAGTATGTTAATTATGGTGCCTATTAACGTCTCGAGTGTCATTATGGTATCTGTTTTCGATGATTAATGTCCAAAACAGCAAAAATAAGGAGTGTTGCATGTTTTTTTTGTACTGTTTTGTTCGGTTACCGAATTTATAATAAGAGTTATTAGTTTATATTAATCTTTATAAAGCTATTATGTTTGACGTTATATTGATTAATAATAAACCTGATGAATGAGATGAAAATGAGTTAAAGATGGGGCTACAATTTATTTTTACTAAAGTATCATCATTGATTGTTTACAATGAGTTGTTTAAAAGCGAAAAAATGTATTTTTCGTCAATAAATCATGATGATGGATTAAAAAATGATTTATTTTTTATTTTTTTACTTTAAATAAGTAGTACTATTAACACAGTTCACGTAACATTTACGACAGTTCCGTAGAAAGTGGGTAAAAATTCCGTTGAAAGAATTCACGCCTCCGTCGGGTGTCGAGACCGATTGTATCGCTCGCTTTTGATCGCTCTTATACGTGTTTATATGTTAAAATAGAAAGCCTTTTTTGTCTTAAAAAATAGTATTAAATTGTTTTATACAGATTAATTTAAAAAAAATAAGATGTTGTCAGAAAATGTTGAAGAGTTTCTCTAACGTTAATCGAGATTCAGATCATCTCTGAAAATGAAAATATTTTAAAAGGTATGTAGATTTTATAATTTAATTTTTTCTTCTTAAATATGGTTGTCAGTAAAGCACGTTATTACCTATATTCAACAGATTAATTATATTTACTGAAGGATTTAAATGCAATTCATCGGTAACGAAAAATAAAATCACTGCGGTTGAAGGCTGCATCTTTTCCGTCGGCGGACTAAAATCTGTGTTTACGGTTAAAGTTTTAGTTTTAGTAAAAACTCTTTTAAAATAATGAAAAGTAGATATTACCTGATTTAGGGTAATTAGAATCAACTACTTCATGTATTTCTTGCACTGTATGATTTTTTTTTGCAAGATTTTTCATTAATGTCGTCTTGCAATAATAGCAACGGGACGTCTAGCATATTTTTTTTTATCTTAAATTGATTAATTATTCAAACATAAAGTGTATTTGTACATTGCAATAGCACGCGCCACTGTGTGTTGACTTAGTTAATAACTAGATAAAGTAAATGTATGGCTTATAAATTGTATAGAGGTGGTCTTTCATAGATTAAAATTTCACAATTCTTTTTAGCGTTTCGATGGCATATTTATGAGTACAAATATTTCTAAATGGAGTTTCTTTTCTTGTTTAGTCTAGTTCTCAGCAATGACACCATTCACTGATGTAAACATTTTGCAAAAAGTGTTAAATTTTATAGTTATAAAAAGTTTTTAACTTAGGTATAATAATGTTATAATAGGCACGGCTGTTTATTTCTACATTTGACTGCTGTTATATAAGTTTAAATTTGTAGTTCAACCGTTGTAATATGTTATTATCTGTTATTGAATAATAGTTTATTTAAAACAAAATGTTTATAAAAATGAACAACATTTTATCTAAATATTTAATTAATTTAATTTACTTGGCAAGTGAATCCTTAATTAATTTTCATCAAAATTAAATGATACATACAGTTTAACATAACTCAATTTTAAAATTGTAACTTACAAGTTTACAACATAGTTACGTGACAGATCTGTTACTAAGTATTGAATATTCATTACCTCAATTAAAATAACTCCCTTCAATATCTATGATAGACTAAACTAAGCTGTCTTTAGACAAGTCTCAAACAAACATAAACATAGACAAGTTGTTGACTAGTTGTCTGCATAACTTAGGGGAAAGCCCTATATACTGTGTAGTTAGTTTTAAACTGTAGTAACTTGAGTTTGCGTAATGCTTCCTGCTTAATAAGTCAGCATAAAGTTTAAAAATAATGCATTCATTAATAAAGGCCCCAATGCAGAAGTTTGATTTGTTAATGAAATATATACTAATATCATAAAAGTATTGATTGAGCAGCGGTGGCCCAGCTTTGAGCAACGGTGGCCTAGTAGTGCCGGCCCCGACTTATGAAAAGTAAGTAGTGGGTTCGAACCCAGGCAGGCGCATTATTTTGTGTAATTAATATCATCACCACAGGTCCACAGCTCTCAAAACGGTGAAGGAAAACATCGTGAGGAAACCGGCATGTCCTAGAACCAAAAAATTCGAAGACATGTGACATCTACCAATCCGCACTTGGCTGCCGTGGTGGATTGTAGCCCATTCCCTCTCATAGTGAGGAGGCCTGTGTCCCAGCACTGGGAACATTAATAGGCTGATGTGATGTGTGATGATTATAAAAAGTTAAAGTTAGTTTGGATGTAGTAGGAAATTTATCCGAAACTGCTGATCGTATTTCTAAAGTTTGCCATTGAAAAACTATACTATGTATTATGGAGTACCATAAGATACCTATTAATGTTTCTTCTTCTTCTTTAAACGCGGACTAAGTCTGGGCAGATCTAGTAATAATTAAAATCTCAAAAACGAATGACCTTTAAAATAGACAGTTTTAAAACATCACCAATACATTTTCAAAAAAATCACTAAATGTACAAAATGGTTAAACATCGAACAAGTTTATTAGTATCGTAAATAAACGTTTACGTTCCGGTCGGCAGATGCGTATGCGCATTTTCAATATCAACATAATTAATGCTGCGCTTGATACATTGCTAATTGGCGCAGTATTTATGTGATGTCGCCTTTATAATGTTTACACTAAATTAATGAGTTGCAACGCCATTTTATATAATTTGGGAAAATTATTGCGTTTTAATGTACTAAATTTAATGTGTTTATTTTATTTTCATTCTTCATTTTATTACTTTTCTGTCTTTTTAGTAGTTGTGTAGTTTTTTAGATTTAAATGACTAGTTTTTTGGTTGTGTAAGCGATAATATAATGTTTGTTCTTAATTTATTCGATGATAAGTATCTACAGTCATAAACTTAGATGAATGACTTAAGAAGTAGGTGTAAAATAATTCGACCTTTGAGCCCAAGTTGTTAGATTGACAAATTAAATATAAAATATGAAGAAAAATAATGTCGTCGCCATTTAAACCATAATATATTAGAAACTTGACTAATTTATTTGAAAATATCCATTAATTTATTCATTTTTATAAAGATATTGACGCGAATTTATATTTCAATCATCATTATCATAATTTTTATCACATTTTTTGCAGTTTACGTCATCATTTGAATTGTGACTGTAAATGTTTGGATATTTTCGGCAATGATTGCGACACTTCTTTATTAATTTATTTAAATTACGTTATTTCATTAGTTTTAATTTCATAGTTTAAAACAATCGTTGTTTCTTTTCATTTATTACTAAAAACTTTAAATTAAAAATGACCTTTCGTTTTTTTTAGAGTAAAACAAACCAAATGTTAATTCTAATAGATTTCAAAGTCTACAGAGGGGGATTAGGTGGGTCGCATACCAGAAGCTGTATGATAGTGAATGCAAATAACACTTGATGCCCCTGTCAGTCACTGACAACATAACGGGAGGTGACAAGAGACACATTTTGTCACCACGATAAAAAAACCAGCTGCTTTTATGCCAAAAAAAACTGTTGAAACTTAAGATGTTTAACTCATGACCATATATTCAAGGTATATGAGTAGGCAGTAGTACGTGTCTTGGATGTCAATGAGTTTGTTAAGTAGGAAATATTAGTCACTAGATATTAAATACAGATACGTTTGTACGTGAAATGTCATATTTAATCTTGCGTCAACTTAATATTATTTAGCATCTATTCTTCACATTTATCTTGCAGATTTTACATAGGTGCCGATTCCCTTCTTCACAAACTAAACTAAATTTAAGTTGAATGCATCTTTTTCTTTCTATTTCATTATGAAAAGGACAGAAGATAAATATTAGTTTAATCCTGTCAAATTAGTCAGCACCTGACGTAATTTGATGTAATTTTAGTAGTCAACTTTTTAATCGCGTCTAAAACTTGTACGGCGCTGATTAATTTGACAGAACATAACTAAAATTTATCTTCTGTCCTTTTCTTAATGAAATAGAAAGACAAAGATGCACTGAACTTAAATTTGGTTTAGTTTGTAAACAAGGGAATCGGCACCATTATCTCAAGTAGTTTTCAAGTTAAAGTTTATTTTAGTTCTGTCAGTAACCTATTAAATTGATTCCGTTTTATGATCAACCCGTTACAAGCAGAACAACCAATTGGTTACTTGACGTAGTACAGTATTAAATTTTAGTATGCTATTATCGATTTCACACTAGTACGCAAGTTTTATGCCTCGTTTAATACTCCGCTAATTATTTTGAGCCCAATTTGTGTTGAACATCTGGTATCAACAATGTTGTGAGGTGTGGGACAGTGTTATGCGGAAGGTCTACGACGACAACAGTAAATTGCTCGCACTGTCGTATAGTTTACGACAGGCGGGAGTAATTATCAAATAGAGAGAGATTTTACTTATGTTTTATGTTTGTTAAGTTTTTCGTGTTGGTGTACAAATTGGCTTTGATGTTTTTGAGTTTTAACATAGATTATTTTAGAGATGAGACATGAGATTGATATGGGAGCTATTTGGGACATATTCACGTGGATCTAACTACAACTTAGTACATCATATATGACAGTAACTAGGTCAAATCTACAAGCGAATCTTTCTACAACTTTGACATAACAAATGTCAACAACACAACCTACAAACTGGAACCAAAACATCAAAGATCATAAAAAAACAAAACAGACACGCCACTCACCACCACATGCTGCCTCGTCCTCTCCGAGGCTTGTTGGCGGCGTCGCACGTAAAACACAGAATGATCACAAATAACCACAGGCACTTCATTGCGATGGGCGGACCCCGCGAACATGAGCGCGTCGTTTCGAGTCACGGTTACGTCTGGCCGGACCGGCACGCTGTACCCACGGCCATCGAGGCGGGGTCGCACTAAGAATTGGTGGGAGGCATTTACCTGTCACACCGCCCGATTGGTCTCACACTTCTGTTATTTTTTTTCGTTGTTACGAGTAATCTTTGTCGTGTTTAGGTCATTAGGTTATGTGAGATAATTTTTGGTAATTGGTTTGTGGTAGGCTTAACTATTGAGGCTGTGGCGGTTACGATAATTAGTTGAGATTTTTTTTAAAGAAAACGCGTATTTTTTGGCTAATATTTTTAAAGTTACTTTTTTTCGTTGGATAATTATTTGTGCCACAAATTAATATTTAAATTAATTCTTAAATGTCTGAATTTGGCAACGTTTTCATCGATAGATAACTGATTTTCCAATGAATTGATTTATTAGAAAATAGTAATTTTGATAACTAAGCTAGACTGTTCATATTTACATCCTGAAACTTAACCATAAACACGCGATTATGACCCTTCTTGCTGTACCCTAAAGACCATAAAATAAATAATAAGTTCTTGTGTAATATGACAAGCGCATATGAACTTCTTAGAAGCATTGATTGAATTGCAACTTTGTTAAAAGTTACTCTTGCGCACATTTCTGTGAACCTATTAGTACATAAGAGATAAATAATAAATAAACTAAGTAACACTTCTGACAGTGGTGATAAACATGGCATAATAAGTTGCTTATTAAACTTCAGTTTTTATAGTTTTAAGATTGAGTAAAATTCACTTTAAAGTCATTAAAATAGATTTGTTAAGGAAGCAATATTTCTTTCCAAACATTTATGAAATAATATAATCTATTGTCATAGGATTCAAGTATAAGTACTAAACAATATAAAAACAAATAGTATTTGAAGTGCAATGTAAAAATGGATCATTTACTAACCGAAATATAATATATTTATTTATTTACTGCAACTGCAATAAAAAATATACCACCAACCAATTACATCATAAAGAAAAATTAATAAAAACCTCATTTCTCCTCACACTTGCCTGCGCGTGAGTCAGCGTTTCGCGCGCCGCGGTGGGAGGGGCGGCGGCGAGGCGGTGACCAATGGGAGCGCAGCGGCGCCGGCGCAGTGCGCGGGCATACAGATACAGACCGCGACCACGTGCGGCACAGGCCGTGCGTGCGCCCACGCCACACCAATGCTCTGCTCCGCTGTTATAAAATGAATTTTTCAGAGAATATTTGAAAGTAGATTTTGATAAGAGTGAAAATAAAGAAGATAATCACGTATTTTCGACTTCAAAAAAGGGAATGCCACTAGTAACAAGTAACTGTAAACTAAGCATCTATTCAAGTGTTCATTGCTTTCAAAGGACTTCAAAAAGAAAGACAAGCTTTTTGGAATCTAATGTCAATTTAATATCTATCATGTTCGACTCTTCAGTTTACATTATAAACTTTGTCGTGCCCTCGTTATGTTTTATAATGAATCTTGCAAGTAGGTACTTACTCGCTTAAAAGTTAGTAAGGTTATCTACTAATTTATTAATATTCACGATGTTACAGAGACACCAAAATTAGTCGTAGGTACTTGTAATTGTCTTAGTACATTCTGCTGCACTAAACAAGAGCCAAAAGTAAATAGAAACTAAAGAAGCAAGGCATCACTAAATAATACATTTATTTAGTTTAACATGTTATACAGATCACTGAAACTATTATTTAAATAATTTCGTAGACCACAAAACAATTTTAGTATTTTCGTAGCTCCATTATTTCGTAGCACTGACATATAATCCACATCTATTCTTCATACAGGCTATTGCGTATGTATTACACTTCATTTAGGCTTCTTTCTGTAATGTTCTATTAAAGAAAATATGAAAATGAAAAGCCTTCAATTTACTCTCGCTTGCTACGGATCTACGCATCAAGCGCTTCCTTATAAAGACATCAACGCGGGCGGGCTACAGAATGTAAACAATTTGCACCCGTATTTATAGTACGATATTCAATTATTTTCTTTATTCGTTTTATATTTTTATTTTTTGTTTTAAATTGAAATATCGTTTTGTTTTTATAAAATTAGAAGAGGAAGGAGAGTGTAGTAATCGATGGAGCTTCACATCTGTATTTCAATTAGAAACCTGCAATAAAATAAATAAAAATGATATTAGAAGGAATAATTATTAGGTAAAATACTCGTAGGTATGATTTTTAAATAGACGCCAGATTATATAATAAAATATAAATTTTGCTATATTCTGCAAGCTGCATGGCACCCACTACAGCTACCCTAAAAAAATAATCTCAACCACTTTGATTAAATTAAAACATCAATTTCACTGTATTCTGCAAGCTGCATGGTGATAACCTATTACAGATACTCTGAAAAAAAAAAAAACTAAATTCAAAAGGAAGTTACCAAACGCCACTTAAACGAAAATAAAACACATTTTTTGCTCATAAAATATGACAACTGTAAGTTACTCAAGTGTTTCTGAAATCCACAAAAACTCGGCACGTGTCTTGAGTCGTAAGTTATATGACATGTGTCGTCAAGATACTGAGGGTTAAGTGAATATCTGTGTAGGGTTCAAAAGGTTGAAATGTTTCATTTGAGGGTTGAAGCCCAGATGTTGAAGGTCACCCCTAATTGGTTTTGGGTGTTCCGTATTTGTGAATAGGATAATAAATATTTTGAGATTTTTTCTAGGTAGGTAGTTTATACGTGTGGTCTCTCTCTGGTAAAAACTTTTTGCCAAAAATAAAACCGACTTCAAAAAAAACAACAAACAAAAAAAACACAAAAAGAAAAGGACAAAAAAATACACTAAAAGAAAAACACTAAAACAAAACCACAAAAAAGTGAAAAATAACTTTAGCTTCAGAAGCCGGTGAGAAAAACACCAAATCAATCAAAGGTCAAGCTTCAGAAGTCGGTGACCTTGTTAAATTGATTTAGTGTTTTTGTCACCGACTTCTGAAACTTGACCTTTGATTGATTTGGTGTTTTTCTCACCGGCTTCTGAAGCTAAAGTTATTTTTCACTTTTTTGTGGTTTTGTTTTAGTGTTTTTCTTTTAGTGTATTTTTTTGTCCTTTTCTTTTTGTGTTTTTTTTGTTTGTTGTTTTTTTTGAAGTCGGTTTTATTTTTGGCAAAAAGTTTAATTTTATTTTTCCATTTTTAGTTGTAATATCCTATACTTACAAATATTTGCTATGCATTCATTGTACATGGTTAACAATATATGTCATGGTAATAGGCTTATCCCCAATAAATGGAACATAACATGCCATAACTGTCGAAATCTGGGTGTACTGTACACATCTATGTACCCCTCAGAGCAAACAGGTGTAATGTTACGTCATGATGTTGTTTAAACAATGAACATCCAACCGATTGGAGCTATCACAACAGATTTGCCGTCTATTTTTGAAGAGTTCCATTGTATATCTCCGAAGATCAGCATCAGATCTTCACCAAATTAAAATGGGACCACCTCAGGAGTATACTCTTTCAAGTAAAAAAAGAATTTTGAAAATCGGTCCACAAATGGGAGAGAAATCAGGTAAATTGTACACATCTGCGTACCCCCTCAGAGCATACAGGCGTGATGTTACGTCATGATATTGTATAAACAATGAACATCCAACCGATTGGAGCTATCACAACAGATTTGCCGTCCCTTTTTGAAGAGTTCTATTGTATATCTCCGAAGATCAGCATCAGATCTTCACCAAATTAAAATGGGACCACCTCAGGAGTATACTTTTTCAAATAAAAAAAGAATTTTGAGAATCGGTCCACAAATGGGAGAGAAATCAGGTAAATTGTACACTTCTGCGTACCCCCTCAGAGCATACAGGCGTGATGTTCCGTCATGATATTGTATAAACAATGAACATCCAACCGATTGGAGCTATCACAACAGATTTGCCGTCTCTTTTTGAAGAGTTCCATTGTATATCTCCGAAGGTCAGCATCAGATCTTCACCAAATTAAAATGGGACCACCTCAGGAGTGTACTCTATCAAAAGAAAAAAGAATTTTGAAAATCGGTCCACAAATGGGAGAGAAATCAGGTAACATACATAAAAAAAAAAAAAAAAAATACATACACACGAACATATAACCTCCGCCTTTTTTGAAGTCGGTTAAAAAGTAGAATAACTTATTTGAAGTATTTTCTATTCTTTCTAAATAACAAATTTATTTGTTTGAAAGACACGTAGGTAAGTGTGCTAAGAAAATATTAAGAGTAGGTATAGTTATTAAGCTTCGAGGCTATATAAAAAAAATAAATATCAATGGCGCAATCAAAGATTTTTTTTCTCATCATTAAATAAATAAAAACAAACAGTGTCGAGAAAAACTCAAGTGTTAAGTAATTAACCATACAATTGTTTATGAAATCAGCATGAAAGCTGCCACTCCTGTATTATTGTCAAAAGATAATAAGCCTATAGATACGGTCGCACCCAATTTTAACGGTACCTCGAACTAATAATTAAAACATACAAAATTAAATGTACACATTGTTATCACTCAATGGAATTCCTTTACGCTGACAAAATCACGCCATAATTTTTGGTAGTCACGGTAAATTCTGTTAATTTGCCAATTGAAAAATACACACACCTTATGGACAAGACGCAGAGTTGAAAATCGCTTGTACATTTTAGACGAAGCTTTGAAAACTTCATTCAGTGAAACGTAAGTGTGTGGGACAATGGTAACCGTGAAATTAAGACTAGTAGAAATGAATAAACGCTCATTACGAACTGTTGAGCATTGTTGAGTAATTTTGCTCAACATTTTAACCAT
This sequence comes from Xestia xanthographa, assembly GCA_905147715.2. NCBI lineage: Eukaryota > Metazoa > Arthropoda > Insecta > Lepidoptera > Noctuidae > Xestia > Xestia xanthographa. Next base: position 22,398,645 of record LR990655.1, read on the forward strand.
TCAATTTTATACCTAAAACTCGTCCTACTAAGATTGAAAATCACTCGTCAAAAAGAAGTGGTAGCACTTCACGGGTGACCGAATCTTGTAAATAATTAACAATGGGGGTGTCGAACATAAATTCAGTGTATTTTTTTCTAGATGGCGTTGTTCGTGTGTTTTATGGTTCACATTGTGATAAGTGAACTGAATTGATTAGTTATGTTGGAGGTCGTGAATGAATGAGTGAATGGTTCGAAGATATGTGGAGTATCAGCTGCTACTGCGCATGCGTCATAGGCTGTCAGCTGTTTGGTAAAAATGTTTGAAATTATTGCATTGAAGCAATGACACGAATTTCCTGGCGGGAATGAAAAAAACTAATAAATGTGGCACGCCTCATGTTTGCAGTTATGTCTGTGAACCTTCTGATAAAAAAATAATATAAGTAACACAAGTAACATGCACCAGCGAAACTCGTTTGGATAGGGAATCAAATCATTAAAACATACGATGATTTGATGATTGAAAAACCTTGTGTAAACAATTCAAACGAATTGCATATTTAACCTAAGATAAACCTTAGACCCTATAAAATATTTAAAACATAGAAATTAAATAAGCAGTTATTTTAACATTCAAAATATTACTTACTCAATAACCGGAAAATATCATAAAAGCTAAGAAGTTGTTAACAAAACACCGAGACACGAACAAATAAAATAATCCACACCTAATATTTTACACAAACATTTTTTCGGACATAGCAAACTTTGTTTAAATAAATTTCAAACAATCGACAGCTTACTGCCAAAAATAAACACGAAATAAAAAAACAAACTTGTCTATGATTCACAGCGCGGCGCTTTCCCATCCCTCGCTTATCTCTGACGAAACACAAATATCATCGCTTTAAGACAATGCGTATACGCAACTTTACAAATAAGTTCTATAAACCGACAATGAGCTACACCTTAAATACTGAAACAACCCATTCGAAAACCGACTTTATCGTGGCACAATTTAGAGTTCACATCAGTTCATTTCTTTTCCGGAAAATCGGTCAGAAAACATTTTTACTGGGTACTAGCTCATTGTATCTTTATTGCTTAGAGTGAACGTAAATAAGGTTTTATTGTATTTACGGATAGTCGGTCCATTGAAGCGAGTCAGTGTGGTCGCCTCCCGGAGTGTGATAGAAAAAAAAGACCATCAGAACTCCACAATAGTTTTATGGCGATGACAACTGTATTAAGTAGCCGCCCATTTCCATCTCCGGAATTGTTAAGGCACCGCCAAATTTAACACCAGAGTTAAAAGTAGCTGATGACTTATGTATGACTGAGCGTATTCTTTGAGACCAAACCTCCGAAACTATTAAATTTCGGTGGCTGTTATGAAAATGTACAATGTCATCGTTTTAATCCCTTCGTTATTTCATGGTTCAGAGTGTGGTCTGACGCTTAATTTCGACATCTCTATTTGGGCTGGTTTGTGTCCATTTTGATGGTGCTGGGAAAAATTATGGCTTGAGAAATTCTTTGGTAGAATTAATAAATAAAAATAAGATCAATATTTTATTTTTAAATTGAATCTAGTCTCAGCAATTAGTAGGATTTTTTTCTTGATCTCTATGAGAACTGGTAAAGGACCACAGTTTTTTCGTAAGAACAAAACAAACAGACCAAAAGAACAACTGTACCTACCTTATTAGAAACACATTTAGGACTAATCATTATATCTAATCTGAATTTTATACCCAATTCCACAATCAAAATAACCACAAAAACGCGGCAAAATAAATCCAATCAAAGTCTTTAAAGCAAAACAAAGTAGACGAAAACCTACCACAGACAAACCACGGAGGTCTAATTCGGGCAAGCAGCATAAACAATCAAATAAAGAATACAAACTCATTTGGCATTAACACCACATCTTTACTAATGGCATAAGAGAACATAGTTTCGCAAAAAATTTTAGAAAAAAAAAAATTGAAGACTAAAATTCTTGGGCGCATTTAGTCCACGTTGATATGGCCGCCCCCAAATGATATATTGAGCGCTCATATAGACTAATAGCATTTTAATATCACGGCTTAGTCATTGAGAAGTCGGTTCACAAAAAAAGGTGTGAGTCTCTGAGTGATCCTTTATAAAAGGAATTATGTTCAATGAAATTCCTGTTGCTATAAGAAGTGTGGTTTTTGTGTGAAAATATTTAATTAGAGGTTTCGTTTTAATTGTTATAGATCTTGAGGTAATTAGACTTATTAGTCTTCTTCTTAAGAGGGCGCCAGAGTATCCCGCTTCAAATCCCGATTTCAAATTTTCTTATTTTTTTTTACAATTTGCAGGTCCGGCTTTATGTTGAACAAAATATGATTCACGATCGTAACACGTATGTATTTTTAGAATTATAATAATTAAAGTCAATACAACCCTCTAAGTACCACATTGAATATAATGTTGAATGACTATTTCATGAAAAAGTTTCGACCTGCAAATTGCAAAAACTGTAAGAAAATTTGAGTTTCGCGGGCTACCTTAGCGCATCCTGTTGGCAACTCCAACAAATAATATATTTTTTTAATTTGTAAGTTTCCGTTTCCCTGTGTCAAACTGTCATTCATTCAATCTGCAATAAATCCGTTTCATTCACGCACCTGCCAAGCCTGCCTTTTTAATTATCAGCTTCTACACCTGCAAAACCTCCAAGAACCAGCCCTGCTGCGATACTCCAACACATCTTTCGAAACGTAGGTAAAAAGTTCAAATAGTTAAGCCTAAAATTCAGCTATGCGAACTCTACTCACTGATACAGTCAAAAGCGACGCCCGATGGAAGAGTTTCAATGGTCAGCATGGATTTTTCTTCCCGAAGCAAAGTTTGTATATGACCTGATTTTTGTATGTTACAAGATGTAACGTGTAGCAACTTGACCATACTTTTTTTCTTTTTGTTTTATCGGATGGGAAATCATCAAATGACTCCTCCCGCTCTGGGCGGAGCAGGAGGGAGTGTCAGACTTTTACTGACTAAAACCCATTCATGTTCCTTCATCGCCCTTTGTGTTCCGGGGCCACGGTATCTCTTTCGAACAGTCCCGCAACCCCGGAACTTGACCATACCTTAAATGGCAATTCTAATGTAAATTATGTATATATTCCTAACAAACCGAGACTATCGATATATTCATGAACGACCACAAAAAAATGCATAATGTGTTAAATGACACAAAATTATTTATATACTATTGCTAACCGATATTAATAATTAAAGTATCAATGAAAACAAGTTTGACCAATCATCTATTAAATATAACATAATCGCTATTTTAGTTTCAACAGAATATGTTAATAGCTATTTTTGTAGTTATACTAATCGATACAATTTCCGAAACAAGTCAAAAGCACACCTGGCAGACTTTTTCTTTAATAAACAATCATCATTAGTAACTTAATCTGTCTCTCTATGAAATCAGACACTATTAATATGACACTAATATTTGATCTAAACATAACATCACACCTGCAATCCCCAAAGGGTTAGGCAAAAGTCTTTATTTATTTATGATTTATCTATACTTCTATACTAATATTATAAAGAGGAAAACTTTGTTTGTTTGTTTGTAATGAATAGGCTCAAAAACTACTGGACCGATTTAAAAAATTATTTCACTATTCGATAGCTACATTATCCACGAGTAACATAGGCTATATTTTATCCCCGTACTCCCACGGGAACGGGAACTACGCGGGTGAAACCGCGGGACGTCCGCTAGTTTATAACATAATAATACAGGGTGTAAACAACATCATCACGAAGCCGTCAACCAAGCATTCTGTACATCAAACTAAGTAACTTTACGCAAAAATTATTGCTGGGTAACGACTTTTTTTTTGAGGTGAAAATCATGTTTTGTGGTGGAACTCAATGTAACGGACTCAAAACATTGTGCTGATGGATGGATTGATTAGTACGGGGGTCGTGGAGGTGTTTAAAGTAAAAATCTTACAATAAAAACTTGTATTAAAAAAATCTTGTCAGAAAGTTGGAACTTTGACCCCCAATATCTCCGTAACTAGAAGGTTCCCACGTATGGTGTAGAACAAAAAAATCATCGCAATGATGGGTAAAATAAGTGCCTTTCGTTTTTGTTAAGAGGTGTTTTACACCCTTTATATAATATATTATTTTATAGTAATCATTTCACTAGATATTTTTCAGTCCCAATTAATAGGGCGAGCTTATTGTCATCAGCCGGGCACAAAGCTGCTATTGAGATATATTTCTATTAGAACTACCAAATAACACTTTGCCTGCCCTGGGATACGAACCCGGGACTTCATGCTCAGAAGTAGCGGTTGCCACCACCAGGCTGACAAGGCAACCGCTAAATTATGAATAAATACCGCAATATGATTCACAACTCACGCGCTGGCAACACATGCAAATTAATATAACAACGAAAAGCGATAAAAAAGCAAAAATGGAGGTGTCAGTAATTTCGTTGGGAGCGGGGCGAGCTCTTTATTTTGAATTTCGAACTGTCTAAATTATGACATATGCATGCGTGCGAGTGCGGCTCCTTTGGCTCAGCTTCCTTGCCACACGCAGTTTTCGGGATTTTGAGGCAAATTAAAATGTTCTTACTAATGTAGAGAAGTGCGGTTTTTTTTTCTCCTTTATGTTGTGGTAGCTTGGTGTGCCTTTGTAAACTGTCAGAAAAACTGATTTGAGTTAGATATGAATAGCAGATTTATTTTTGCAAGTATCTCACTATATTTTTCAAATTTAAATTAGCTTAGCTAAACAACAGAAATTATTCAAGTACTTTAACGGATATAACGAAGCTAAACCAAAATGCATCCAGCTCCATCATTTTGAAGTCATGAAGAATCAATAACCATTTTTGACAAATTGCTTCTCTTTAATCGAATTACTACTGAAAGACGAGCGACTTAAGGCGACTACAGGAGCTAAATTAGCAACTCTATTTGTGGTGGGTCAAACTTCGTTTGAAATACTGTTTGAATAAAGTTCTAATCAGCTTGCACTACAAAGTGGTTGTTACGTCAGTCACTGAGGGCCGAATAGTGCGAAACGAGTGTTTTTTTGCGATTTACATAAAATCTATTGATTGGACTAATAAATGCTAACTGACTATATTATGCTAATATGTTACTTGTTGAATTATTTGCCAAAAAATTAGAATGTTCGCATGTATTTAAGTTTGGTTTTTATTCGTCAAAAGAAGTTTTTAGAGATACGTTCGTGATTTTTTTTATCAAATAAAATTAGTTGTATTATATTTTCAAATAATATAATAATAATAAAACCTTTATTTTCGGGCAACTTTGGCCCATAGATAAATACCTTACAGACTAACATACATGTGATAAAATACAAACTGTGTTAGTATAAAGGACCTTAAAACTACGTTAGTATCACTTTACTTGTGCACTATGTCACCGTGCGTTCATGTACATGAACGCACCCCAAGTAACACATCAAAGCATTATATCGGCCGACTTACAGCATTTCTGTATCGATTTCGCATTTTGAATTAGTTCTATGATAGCATTACAAACGTTTATACGGCTACTGTAATGCTTATTTGGGCACAAATTACCCGGCTTTAGATCATAAATAAGTTCACAATTAGTTGTTTAATTGCATTACAGGCGCATTATATTAGCATTAGTGTGACCAAATAAGTTGCGAATCGCATTATAGAAACATTATTACGGTCAATGAAGTTGCCAATCGCATTACAGAAACATTATTACGGACAATGAAGTTGCCAATCGCATTACAGAAACATTATATTAGCAATATTATTGATAATGAAGATGTTAATTGCATTACAAAAGCATTAGACTGGCATTAGATTGTTCTAAAAGAATGATTGAGGCTATCTAAGTGTTCACAGTTAGAACTTAAATAAACCCTACATCATTGCAAAAACATCTCTAATACTACGGTACAAATGTTATAATGCAATTAACTATGTCAAGCAATATATTATGGACGAAGACGGTCAAAACTGAGTGAATGACACCATATTTGTTTGCATCAAAACAAAAATTATAATCCTGGATTTTGACTCTTTTCTTATTTTATGCCTGTAAATATTATTCGCAATGTAGTTTACTGTAAATGTCTATATAAGTTTCATTGAAAATTTTCACGCGCCTTCGTTATTTTGTGGTTTTCATATAAAATGTGACATGAAAATATGTGTGAAATGCCCAAAACAATTGTGTATTCCTAGTTTAGAACGAATTTTGCATAATTAACATAATGTATTGGTTGAGCATTATTAAATAAAGTTATATTATTATGATATAGGTCTATTGCTTTTATAAATAGGTCCAAATGATAATATTTTTTGGTTATAAAATATTTACAAAATGGTGTCGATCTATAGCAGCCAGGTGAGCCCTTAAAAAGGCTAATTAATGCCACCGGTAGTATCAATACTCACACGTGAACAATTATTAAGCTAGAGGCCAGAGAAAAGACTTTTGATGTGCCACTGTAATACCATTGTCTATAAAGTAGCTCTATATGGGTTCACCGGTATACCAGTAGACTTGAATTATCCATAATGGAGAAAAATCAGACACAGATTCGAATGACATAGGCATGGTTGGACCCCGGACGACCGTAGTTCAAAATCAAGAAGAAATTAAAATAAAAAAATCCACCCTAAAAATGGATGTTGTTTTGTTGATCATATAATATGTGCTTTTCCCCAATATGGCCGACAAATAGTTTTACGAATACAGTGAAATGAATGTATATACAGCTTTACGCATTACAATAACTCACGTGTATTTGATTAAATACCTGATAGCTGTACAACAGAACTCAGTTGAACTCTATAAATGCAAGCATTACATTGATTCACGTTGATGCTGTTCAGCGGTCCTAGGCTTTTACTTACCGCTTAATAGTGCTATTACACAACAAAGGGCACTAAAAACAGCTCAAAGCTGTATAACGGATTTACGGCGCATTATAATGGTACAAGTTTATGCTATTAAGCGGCAATAGGCATTATCGTACTACTTAAAAATGCTATTGTAGATCCAAACGCACTAAAACAGCTGAAAGCTATACAGCTGCCTTGTGGTTTGCTGCACTCAAACTAAAGGCTTTACAAAAGCATTTTCATATGCCGTTATGCAACCGTCATGCATCGTAAAGCATCATAATGCTTTTGAAATACCAATATAAAGCGTCAAGATGCTCGGTGAACTCAAATAAGAGTTTATACGGACCTTAGGTTCTAAATAAGTTTACTATTCGTTTGTTATAATGCTTCCTGTGTTACTTGGGGTGGCACTTGCCCGTGGAAGCGACGGAACACCACTCCCTGCGGCCAAAAGTCCTCCTCCAAGACGAGGTGCAGATAACACGTTGGCACTCGCACCACGAACGCCTTAAAGTTGACGTTGCGGCGCGACTCCAACAGCTGCACTCTCGCCACGTACTTGGTCTTCTGACGCACGTACTCCACGATGTTCTCCGCTGTAGTGGTGTAGTGTAGGCGGGAGATGTACACCGGTGTGTTCGGCTTCGCGGCACGAATAGGCACGTTGGGCTCCGATGGAGCCGTGCCGCAGCGGTTCTTGTTCGTACGTTGGCGGCGCTTCCTCCTCACCACCGTCACGAAACCATCATCAGCCCGAATCGGTACCTTTTCAGGCACTGGATTCCCAGCGTGAGTAGTATGTCGAGACTTTGCAGGCGCTGCAGAAACAGGGAGCGCGTCGTGCGGCCTTGCGGCGGTGGGTAGAGGTGCCGGCGGGACGGGAGCGGGGCAGCGGGGCGCAAGAGGAGCGCATTCTGCAGACTCAGCTTTCTTCGGTGACGGCGACAAAACTGCTGACGCGAAACTAGCCGACGATACATCGAGGCCAGCTCCGCGACGCAAGTTTACGTTCGATGCACCCGACGGTGACCCAGATACCGTTGCCTTTTGACGCCACTCATTGAGTTCGTTGCGTAATTCGGCCACGGCATTTTGGGAAGCATCTAACTTCTTCTGCACATCCACTAGACTTGCCTTCAGAAGAACGATGTCCTTCAACAGGCTAGTAACATCGACGTGGTCGAATGTGACGGGAGGGAGCTTGTGTAAGTCCTTCGCCACGAACGTCGGCACGTCGTCAGGGTCGGTCACTTTTAGCAGCGTGATGATGTCCTGAATACTTTTCTTAGTCCCGTCACGCCGGCGGGACACCATCTGGTCTCTCTTGTCGAGCAACTGATACAGCAGCAGCTTGGCAGCTGCGATGTCGTCCTCACTGAAGTTCGTAGCGCAGATTTGGACTGCGGACACCTCGTCCATCACATCCAACTTCTGCTGCAGGAACGCCAGTAGCTCATTCGCCACAAGTGGTTGAACCATGGCGATTAAAATTACGAGCGACGGCTTGCGCCGCCGCGATGACGAACGAAAGTTAATACGCGTCAGCAACACGTCTGCATCGAAACGCAGCTACTGCAAGACTCCTGAAAACACTATCATACTAGGAATAGAAACATAACTAAAGCCACGAAGACCAGGCTCGTAAGGACGCTTATATTCCCCATATTTCTTTACGCAGCTGAAACCTGGACCTTGCGAGATGTGGAAAGGCAGAAAATAGATGCTCTGGAAATGTGGTGCTGGAGAAGAATGCTTGGGGTTTCGTGGACCGAGTTTCGCACGAACGTCTCGATACTTCAAGAACTCGGTATCAGGCACCGTCTGTTCTCGATAGTACAATCTCGCATCCCGACATTTTTCGGACATGTTTCCTGGCGTCCATAGAACGCCTTGTCGTCCAAGGGAAAGTAGAAGGCACTAGACCGCGCGGAAGGTCACCCACGCGTTGGACTGACCAGATCAAGTCTGCCATTGGGGGTTCAATTAACGAATGCAGCAGGATGACCTCTAGCAGGCAGCGGTGGCGAAATGTCGTGAAGTGCATCACATCTTCCCCTTCCAATACTGCTACGAGTACTTAACGATCACGACCGCTCTGTCAAGAGCGTACCGAATAAGAAGAGATCATACTAGCATATATCCTGAAGAATATCATATATTTTTCTGGTTTTGTTTATTGCAGTGAATCATAATGCTTTTTTGCATTATAAAACTCGCGTTTAGCTCCTGTAGTCCCCTTAATCGAATTCCCTCTACCGATCCGATCTGATTCACCTCTGAAAGACGAGGTTAAATGTCACGAATAATAAGCCACAAACCAAACACTATTTAAAAATAAACCGTCCGACTATGTAACACCAAAAATATTCCGTTTGACATTAAAAGTGTTATTACACAGCGCCCGGAGGCATCAAAATGAGTTTCCCTTTCGTTCGTTCATCACGCGATGCTAAAACTAAACGAACTAGTTTTCGTATAATTGCCCTGGCATCATCTAGCAATTGTCAAGGTCGTGACCTTGAACAAGTTCAAACAAGACGAGACAGCAGCGCTAATATAGCGCTGGGTGGCAATTTTGTAAATAACCTTTGTTGGTTATGAGGTAGGTATATAACGGGTGTAAAAAACCTTCTAACGAAGCCGAAAGGCACTTGTTTTCCCCATAATTGCGATATTTTTTAGGGTTCCGTACCCAAAGGGTAAAAACGGAACCCTATTACTAAGACTTCGCTGTCTGTCCGTCTGTCCGTCAGTCCGTCTGTCCGTCTGTCCGTCTGTCCGTCTGTCTGTCACCAGGCTGTATCTCATGAACCGTGACAGCTAGACAGCTGAAATTTTCACAGATGATGTATTTCTGTTGCCGCTATAACAACAAATACTAAAACCAGAATAAAATTAATATTTAAGGGGGGCTCCCATACAACAAACGTAATTTTTTTATAATAATTGGTACGGAACCCTTCGTGCGCGAGTCCGACTCGCACTTGGCCAGTTTTTTTGTTCTACATTATACCTGGGAACTTTCTAGTTACGGAGATATTGGGCGTCAAAGTTCCAATTTTTTGACAAGTTTTTTTATATACAAGTTTTCATTGTAAGATTTTTACTTTAAACACCTCTACTACCCCCGTACTATTCAATCCATCCATTAGCATAATGTTTTGAGTCCGTTACTTTGAGTTCTACCACAAAACATGATTTTTCACCCCAAAAAGAAAGTCGTTTCCCAGCAATAATTTTTGCGTAAAGTTACTTAGTTTGATGTACAGAATGTTTGGTTGACGGCTTCGTGATGAGGTTGTTTATACCCTGCCTGTGTGTACAATTTGAATAAAAATGCTCGAAACGTGAATAAATAATTGAGTCAAGTCACTGTTACATAATGTATGTTTCGTTCCGTGTATCTAGATTTGAAGGTTGAAAAATTTTGTAAATTGCAGCTGCAGTTAGAGCAATTGTACAGGTACCGTAAGGAAATTTTTCAATTAATTTTTAATCTAGCTTTAAGTAAACCTATTCGTAGCAAATTTTTCAGTTCCCATCACACATCTTTTTATAATATCCTAAAATCCCAGTTTTCTTGCTCTCAATGCTGATTTACCAGCATTTCAGCAGCATTTTAGGCCCTTCGCTGTGTCCGTATAAGATTTTGCATCCCTCGGGCGAAACCAGGTCGGGGACTATTAAATACATTTTTTGAATATTTCAACAGGTAGGTATTGAAATAAAAAATAGGTTTGTTTAATGATCGCCCAACGTCTAATTTATCATATTCTCTCGTAATATTTGGGTTTATTTTTACTGCCCCATTTTTGATACTTATAGAAAGAATATCGAAGGAGCCACAACTTTATAATAATTTACCATCCTGTATAAAAAATGTAAACTCTTTCAACGGTTTTAAATCAAAACTATATAATTATAATTATTATTGAAAGCACCCACAAATAATGTTACTAGCCTACCAGTTAAGAATAAAACCGTTGAACGTGTATCCCAACCAATTAAAAATTATTTAATTTTAAGAGAATTTAAGAATATGTGTGACCGTTACCTAGTATACGTTTATTACATTATGTTATCATAAGTTCTCATGTAAGTGGCTCTTTTGTCTTCTTGAGAATAAAGTATATTAAACCTAAAACCTAACCAAAGTTTTAGTATTTTAGTGCAAAAAGCAGTCAAAAATCAAAATGTTGCTTATTTATTTTTAATAGGCCTATTCTGTCCCACTGCTGGGCAAAGGCCTTCCCCATTTCTTTCCAACTGTCCCGGTGTTTTGACTTCTCTGGCCAATCAATCAGGAAGGCCAAATCGTCACGTCAGCATTTCTTGGGCCTGCCTCGGTGACAACTACCGTCTTCAGGCACCCATTGTGTGCCGATTCTGGCCCATCTGCCCTGACCCATCCTGGAAATGTGACCCGCCCAGTCCATTTTAACCTCTCAGACTTATAGCCAATATTGCGGCGATGCGTGACTTGGAGCGTATTGTCGTGCTGCGCATTCGATCGGTGACTTTAATGTTTATACCTTGAAAGACAAAATTTTTAAAATATAAAATAAATTATATATTTTCAAAAGTTTTGTCTTTCAAAACGGAGCCTTATGACGAAGTCTTATGGTCTCACTCAATAAATCCAAAATATTCTCAGCTTTTTTTTTCACCCAGAGAATTCCAGGAAAAATTAAATAATTTTCCAACAAAACCAAGACAACAATAGTACATTACTGCAGCGGCCAGCAACAGAGGCATTCATATACGTAAGTCCATCAATGCCTAGTTGTGGTCAAGGCTTGTATAGTACTTTTCTCAAATAATGCGAGGAAATTAAAACTCTCGCGTTGAATAGTTAATTTGTTTTTTTTTTCAATAAACCGCTTTCTATTTGCAAGCCAATTCGAAATTTAAATAAAACCTTTGATAAGTTACCTCCTTGGCTGTCATGTTTCAGAGTAAAAGATCGTTCCATTTTTAAACAACACGACAGACATGAGTTTACTATATAATTTATTTGGCCGCTAAACACGACAGGCTGGTATGGATTTTCATACAACTTTTGCCCGCCACTGGTCGCATGTATCTGGCCAGTACAGCAATTTCGATTTATCTCGAAGAAGGTTGTCAAAATAATGCTCAAATTTCCAAGCATGTTTGAGGAAAATATATGCCTTCGCAACAGAGATTCTTCTAGACAATTCCATAGGCTAACAATAAGTCATAACACCTATTTCATACACGCATCGTGTAAAAATTTCCGCGCCTCACCGCAACCGCACCGGAGGCGATCTGCGGAATCTCCCATCGTCACGGGAGGGCATGCTGAGGTCTCCGCTAGTGATGTGCCGGGTGTTCCCGCGACTTGAAAGGCATGTGGGATCGGTGCAAAAGTCCACCGATCCCATCTCCATCCACCCTCATGGACAGCCATTTGACGATCCACGATTATGATCGTCATAACATTGCTCTTTCAAAAAAATCTGCAAAATATTTTTGAACCAAATTCAGCAAACTCTGTTCCAAAACTTTCAGTTTTCGTGCAGCAAGAAATAAGCGCTATTTACAGTAGTAAATTCTTGCAAAAAACTGAAAGACCGGTACGTTAATCAAGGTAATTAATGAAACTACGAAATGTCCCTGAAAACTTCTTGAAAATCGACTAGACCTGTGTTTGATTCTACAACGCGATGTTTAGCGAACTGTCTAAAGTCGTTGTACAAAACACTAGATATTTCAAGACAAGTTGAATGTTTAAATTGTCAGCTCGTCACAAATCACTAAACAAAATTATGCTAACCTAAAACTAAACTTAAACTACGCTTTTCTATGTCAATTTAAAGGTGCAAAAATACTCTTCAAAAAGTCAAACATAAGCTTTCACGGTTCATCACGGAATAAATCCCGTAACTGACATTTTAAGTATAACCAAAAAGTCCTCTTTAAGTAAGAAAGTCCGGGAGTGGCTATCACTATCCTCGGAGCAGAGGGCCACGGGGTGGCAACAATAAAGCAATTGATCCGTCAAGCACTAAGCCCGAGGCCAGACCACACAGCTCCGCGCCACAACGCGATGTTTTGCGGACAGCGTGCAGTTGAGCGAATCGATAGATGTTTCTGAGGTGTTAAATTGTATTTTCTTTCGTACTGATATGGGGCTCCATTCTGATGTTGTTTTGGGTGTTGATTAAATTATGATCATCATCTGCCTGGCCTTTTGCCCAACTATGTTGGGGTCGGCTTCCAGTTTTACCGGATGCAGCTGAATACCGGTATTTTACATGGAATGACTGCCTATCTGACCTCCACCGGGTAATACGATACCCCTTGGTAAGACTGGTTGTCAGACTTTTTGGGCCGACAAATTCCGACAAATTTCTTCTTCAAATTTAATCTCCAAACAATACAGTACAGGTATTATCCATTGGGGAAATTTGTCAGTTTGTGATTACTTGATGTGCTGTTACTTGTACTTTGTACCCATTCCATTTTCACCGCGCGCTTACTAAGGGGCGCTTGGGTAATGTTTGCAACTTTGCACACGGGCGCGGGGTGCTACATGGTCTAGAGACGGCTCTGACTTAAGGTAATCCACATGTCCACATCGTACGCAATTACGCATCGTACTTACGCATCACATCAAACGGATCGTAGTATTCTTTGTATGGAAAGTCACACAAGTGCGTCCACTGATCCACACCGACGGATCGCTCGAATCTGTTCAATAATAATACGATCCGTTTGATGCGATGCGTCCGATGCTGGCAAGTGAACGCTTACTTGCATGATCAGCTTTAAAATGCGAAAAAAAAGTTTAGTAATCTTGTTACAAACAAAGAGCTTTCCTAATGATTTTTAGATTATCCTCAGACAGAATCCCATTTTTTCTTTATTCGGTTTAAGATCTTTCTACCATCTTCACACATCTATAAAATGGTCAGGTCCAACACCTAATTAAGATGCGTCAAGTTTTCGCTCGCAGCCTCCTAAATTATATCTACACCGACTTTTATGTACCTTTGACAGGGTTAAAATGTTGCTTGATTAGTTCCGTATCAACATATTAGCAATAATTATAGTAAATCTTGTAAAGTAGCTATTAATGTTCGGAGTCATTTATATTTGAGTGGCTTGTTTGACTAATTTTAGCAGAGACAGTTTGTATGGGACATTAATTAGGGAAATACTATTCGATTTGGGTGGCATAATAGTTATTTATGCAACTGTTGTATAATGAGGGGTATTAAAACACGAATGTGGGTTTATCACACGAGGCGAAGCCGAGTGTGATAATAGTATCACATGAGTGTTTTAATACCTAATTATGTACAGTTGCATACAAGACTTTATCTACATCCATGATATGAATCCTCCATAAAAGGTTCTGAAACCATAGGTTGTTGCAGTGTTCTAAGAAGTCTATGTAAATTCATGGAAAGTTTAATTGCTTGTATTTAACACAAACAAACCGTGTATAAGAAGTAATATAATTATTTACATTTTGGATTGTTCAATTATCAAAATTCACAAAGCTTGTATCACTCATTTTTGTAAACAACAAAGTACGAGTACATAATGCATTACTAATATCCAAATGTCGAACAAAAATGGCGGGATACGACGTGAATTCGAATTAACCTATAAGTTTTTTTTTTAAATTACGGCGCTGTGGTAGTGAATCGCACGTGCTAGACGTTCGATTCACTACCACATTCGATGTTCTTTTTTTAAAACGAGTTGCATAATGAAATTCAGTACAACATTATAACACCCGTTTGGGTGTTATAATGGTTATAATGACACTGGCTGTTTTAATGTTGGCCATAAGCTAACTGTTTCAGATACCTTTATAGAGGATTTATAGCATGGGTGTAGATAAAATATTTTTATAATGTACTAGCTGACCCACGCAACTTCGTCTGCGTCACATGAGAGAGAAAAAGCTCACAAAAGGAATAAATTTTCCCCGTTGTTATAACATTTTTCATTTATGCTCCGCTCCTATTGGTCGTAGCGTGATTTTATAAAGCCTATAACCTTCCTCGATAAATGGACTACCCAACACTGAAAGAATCATTCAAATCGGACCAGTAGTTCCAGAGATTAGCGCGTTCAAACAAACAAACAAACTCTTCAGCTTTATATAGTACTAGCTGACGTCCCGCGGTTTCACCCGCGTAGTTCCCGTTCCCGTGGGAGTACGGGAATAAAATGTAGCCTATAGCACTCACAAATAATGTAGCATTTTACCAGTGAAACAATTTTTAAAATTGTTTCAGTATTTCCGGAGATTACCCCCTACATACAAACATACAAACTTACAAACAAATGTTACCTCTTTATAATATGAGTCATGGTAAAGTAAAGAAATTGAAATGTTATGAAGGAATACTTTAAAGGAAGGAAAGGAGTACTTTGAGTTGTCGCAGTTTATAGTCTGTGCCTGATAAGTAGGAATTAAAGGTCATTGCTCTTTCCTTAATTTCTCTGCGTAGGTACCCAGACAATACATTATTTATGAATTGTTTTTTATTACTAGAAAAAGTCAAGGATCACAATAAAGGTAGTTTCGGGACAAGTTTATGTCTCTCTCTTTCTAAATGAATGTATGCGGGTTAATGACCTTTATTTCCTAGTTATCTGGCGCAGACTATAGTACTCGCCCCTCTGCAAGATGGTCCTCCTATCTTGCCCATCCTGCACATCCACCTTCTCCTTCCAGGATTTAAACGAAGCCAACGAAAGAGCTGTGCAGGTGGCAATATACTGGTCGGGTATTATTTGAGACTATCGACACGCAAAGAAAGAGTATACACTTACTTACTTAGACATTTTTTTTAAGGTTTATTTCTGGGATGTAATTATTTCAGTTCTTGACTGAAAACGCATTTCATGTGATAAATACTTCATTATCTTTTCTATAGTGTGTGTGGCCTTTCTTGAATCACAGACTAATTTAAACAAAAAATACAACAAAATCGGCGTCAAAAACATAAATATTCATAACAAAAAGGAAAATAAGAGCTTCTCATTAAATTATTATGCGCATAAATATTCAAACAAGGACATAAACAGTCCTAATAGACTTCAAAAGTGACAACACTCTATTAGTTTACATTTTAATTTTGCCACCCAAAAGCAAAAACGGTCATTTGCGGTATTTCCGATTACCGAAATTCATTAAACATGCGACCGTAAACGTCAATTCAGATATTTGCATAAATTACGGTTTTATCGGCAACCGAAACCGAAATTAGGTAGGCATTAATTGTGCGTGTGGTCACAGCTTAGTTTAAAAAGAAAGAAAATATTTAATCAAGACCTTCGATTTCGAATAATGTGAGGATTTTCAAATTTAGAAGACAGCCGCATTCGTTTCAGTTCGATTCTTAAGAGGTTTGAATTCTTATTGGGTAATATCTTCAGATGGTTGTTTTGTTTTCTTGTGGTCCCAAAATACCACTAAAAAATATTTAGGGGGAATCCGGGACCGTGGTCCTGGTCCCGAAAGCCCCCCGACCCGTGTCATCACCACATATTATAAAACAAAGTCCTCCGCGTGTCTGTCTGTTTGTTTACGATAAACTTAAAAACTACTACACCGATTTTTTTCATACTGTTTTCACCAATGGATAGAGTAGTTTTCGAGGAAGGTTTTCGTATATATTTTGTCAAGTTTTTGTATACATTGGCTAAAATATAATTATATTTGTGGGTCCATATTGGCTCACCTAAAGTTCTTTACCCGAAATTGTTCTTCCTAATGATTTGTAATCCGAATGATCACTCTTCCTAAAATTTTTCATCCTAAAGTTCTCATTCATACTATTTGTAGTGCTACCGGCGATGTTCATAACACTCATGTTTCCGAAAATTGTAATTAATAATGTCATTAATGTGAATATATTTAAACTCCTACTGTTTTTTATCATAACGCTTTTAGCCCTAAACATAATTACCATAATATTTTCACTCATACTCAAAAAAATAAATAAATAAATAAAAATAAAACTGTTATGTTCTTGCATCCGAGTCGAGGGAGACCCGGTCGACGGAGCCCGGGGCTCCTGCTTTTGAATGGTTTATAAAAAACTAACCACGAAGGGTATGGCGGGGTCTATTCGCTCGCTTCGCTCGCTCATTCCACCCCGCCATACCCTTCTAACTTAATCTATCCGTGTCGGGGTGCCCCAAGTCGGCCTAGGCAAAACTGTCATCAACCACCTCATTAAAATTTGGTGCTCAACTTACTAAATTTGGTGATCAATTAATATTTTAGGTGATAGATGTTAGTGGTCACAAAGTTAATTTTGGTGGTCATTATATTTTCCCCCCTATTATTTTGTATGGTACTATTATTCTTATATGTTATACATGTTATGTGAAAATAAAGTTACGCAAAATTAATGTATATAATACTGATTATTATGACTAAAAAGAAATCTAAACAAAAAAGATATGTCTTTGAATAATAGTGTAAAAGATGCTTATGTTGAGAAAATATAGGAAAACAAATAAAAGTATAAAAGATGTTTATTGCTACTGACATTATAAAGTTGAATGCTTCGGAATTATGAACATTAGAGACAGAGTAGTTAGGAATTGTGATTTTTAGGATGAAAAATGTTAGGAAGAACATTTTCGGATTTCCAATTATCGGAGTTGAAAATTTAGGTGAACTTTGGCGCACCCGATATTTTTTGGAGGGTAGCGGGACCGGGATCAAAATTTCATGATTACTTTTTGGTCGCGATAACCGATATCCACACGGACGAAGCCGCGGGCTCAGCATCAGCTAGTCATCAAAATTGTGAGTCAACACTCATCAGGCATCTCCAACGTTGGTCCCTTAAAACTTTAAAGCATTTGTTACTTAGCAAACTTTCAGACGATTTTCCATGATTCTCAGCCACTAGCTTATACCCGCGGCTTCGGTTATTGTCCCACGAGAGCATACTACCAGGATAAAAAGAAAACCCTATGTGTTAATGCAGGTTATAACCTATCTGTATGCCAAATTTCATCCAAATCTGTTCAGTAGTTTTCGCGTGAAAGAGTAACAAACATTCATCTAACCATCCACCCTCACAAACTTTCGCATTTATAATAATATGGATTAGTAAGATTAGTTGTAATCAACAGAACTACACTGGCCTGCAAAAATAAGTATCACACTTTTAAAATTTCATTTTTTTCTAAACTCTATAGAAGTTAGAGATTTAAAATAAAAATCGTTTTATAGCAATTTTTATCAGCTTTATTAGTTTTTATATACAAAATTTAACTCTTTTTCAAGTCCTTTTTGTTTCGAAAGTATATCTTGTGTACTTTAAAAGTTATTGCACTTTAGAAGTGTGATACTTTATTTTGCAGGCCAGTGTAGATATTGGTGAAAATTATTTAAAAATTTTGGCAGAGAAGTTGTTGCTACGTGGCTGGAAACCAGAAAATTTAAAAAATCGACTTATTTTTTTACTCTAAAATAATTAGTTTTTAATCAAAGCTCACCAGAAATACCCAATTATGACCAAATTCCGACATTTCGGCATCACCTCGCAAACCTCCCATCCACCTATTTGGCGCCACAAAAAAGGGTCCCTAACACAGAGATCACTCATCAATCGAGCCGCCAATATGAGCTAATAGCCTGATTACATGTTTAACTAACGCCGACGACAACGTCTCACTTTCGAGCGTGTGAAACGCACCTTAGATGTAAAAAAAGGACAGTGAACTGCCCATTGAAGAAATGTATTCGAAATGTTTGGTAGTGTGGGAGCGAGGAATAATGAGAGGTTTGTGTAATGGTAACGTTGGCAGCTCAAGTTTTGGGTGCAAGTTGTCAGAGGATTGAGGGAGTCTGTGTGTAGTTCTTCGGTATAGAATATACAGGTTCACAGTAGATAAACTAGTGAATCTGAGTCGTTCATCAACTCGTCCCACAAGCCTACGGCCCATTTGGGACGAGTTGATGAAAACCAAAAAATCTCCGTGGTTCTGGTTTTCAGTAAAACAAAAATATGTATTTTCCTTTTCTCAAGTAACTTATACAGGGTTAGTTTTCAATGACCGGTCAATTTTCGATATAATGAAAAAAAAAGCTCTTTTTTTTAAAAATAAAAATTTTAATTCCTGTCCATCACTAAAAAACGAACGTGTGGATATTGCAACAGCAAAATTCAGTTCAACAACCTAGATAGGTAGCAGTTATATAGCACACACAGAAATTTGGCGGTGCATGCACGCACACAAGTGCATTGATTCCCACTAGGTTTATGATTTAGGAAATTTTTAGGACATTTTCAAATGAATGCTATTGTTTTATTTTATATTTTTCGACAATAATATTGAAAATGCACTTTTGGCTTGATATCTAGATCTTAATTTTAAATTTTGGCTGGTCATTGAAAAGTAACACTCTATTTGACTGCGGAGTATTGTAGTCACTCGAAATTGAATGGGTCTGTGCTTCAGCAGTGTGGATTTTATTGGGTGATTTTATGCATGTATTTTGATAATAAGGATCCTAGGGTTTATAGGGCCTGCAGCTGATCCTGATAGCTTCTTCTAAATTAATTTGTTTGTACTCTCTTAAATAAAAAAAATAAAAAAGCCTTTTATTCCATGCATTTACAAAATAATTTTACAATATTGAATTAAAATTTCATGCTTGATTATTATTATATCCTTTGAAGTATTACAAAAAATAGAAAAAGGAAAAAAATAATCAATTCAGAATATATGTATCAAATTGAAAAAAATGAAATAATCAAATGTATCGTAATATAGGTAAATTATTATTATTTTTAGGATATTCTAGTTAATTATTATTATTATTATATATTTTTTTTTATATGCATGGGCCCCTCTCAGGTAAAGGCCTCCTCCAAGGATTTCCATTTTTTTTTGTCTCTGACGACTTGTACTCTCTTACCACATCAAAACATACGGTTTTTATTATCTACCTGACTGTCATACACTGCCACATCAAAGAGACTATCGATGTTCGTAAAATGCAAAGACAAGTATGATCTTGTAAGTTTGATTCTGGGTTAAAAGCTCGCCTTTGTACTTGTTATTGCAATGTATTGACATTGAAATTGAAATATATTTTATATTTATATTCCTTTATTCATCTATACGCACAGAGAACAATCGCTAGGTTACTCCACCCAGGGACAAGAGAGCAAAAATTACATATTCTGACTGTGTACCGACTGTACTGTGACGTCTATATACGTCGTTTCGTTATTTGTTACGTTTTTAAATATTAATTAAAAAAATATATAAAAAACATTTAAAAATATAAAAAAAATGTAGCCCACCGGTATCGGGAACAGGGTCCAAGCTACCGGCGGTCAGGGCTCCAGAGAGAGGAACCTCCTAACAATACGAGCCGTGTCCAGGAGTACCGCTTTCTGAATCAAGCCCTTGATCCAGCTGCCTAACGAGAGCCTCCTTATGTATATTTATATTATTATTATTACTATACACTATTCTCTCTCTCTCTCTATATACTTATTTTTTTTAATTATTATCATATATATATATTTTATATTATTTTATTATTTATTTGTTTTCTGTGTGCAATAAAAAAATAAGAATCTTTGGTCAGTGTTTTTGATACCAACTGTACCAAACCAGTCATGTTCAACTTGAGTATATAGTTTTCCACTGTAATTACTTCACAACTGGACCTCCAAACATTCTCGTCCAAGTGTAATACTGCTACCAAATCCCTTAAAACCGCCAGTATCAGAGGAAACAAGCTATAAAAGTAGTGGAAGGCCCGACAAAGGTATCTGGAAGCAACCCGTCTCTCAGCTTTCAATTTAATTTTATTACACGAACTACCTACCGAAGGCGTGACGGTATCTCATCGTAAACGTATACCAACCAAAATATTTTGTAGATATTCGTCAAGTTATAAACGAGTCCCCCGTTTTTATTGATGTCCAAACTTATTTGTAAATGTTTTCAACCAATAAATAGTTCTAGAATACAACACTTTTACGATCCTTAAGATTATGTGGAATATGTTTTTAATGGAACCAAATGACGATTTAATCTTTTATTAGGATCCCGTTAGGTGTATTAAGTTATAGTTTGGGGACGTATGGCGCTTGGAATGGCTTTATCATTGGTGATACGTGGTTTTTATGGCTCCTTAAATATGAAAAATAAACTGTTTTTGGGTGTTTTCGTGTAGCTATGTTTATGGTACTTTTATGATGGGTCAGTAAATGTGGAGGCGTCCTAAAGGACACCTGCGTATTACCAGAAATTGACAAGTGTATGACAACAAGCACAATTTTTTTTTAATTCACTGACTGACAAACGACGCACAGTTAAGCCGCTGGGTCTTGAAGCATGAGATTTGCAAACGACTAGGGCAGGCAGTCTCGACATAGATAGCGACAAATTCGCTAACTTTCGATCGCTGATTACTAACGAATAAATTCGGTTGCAATAATGATGCTTGGGTGTAAAGCAAGTCTCTGATCATTATTGCAACCGAATTTATTCGTTAGTACTATTAATAAGCAATCAAAAGTTAGCGATTTTGTCGTTATCTCTGTCGAGACTGCCTGCCTAGGTGTCTTATACAACGCAAATCAGCGCTACATCTTAGTAGTTTTTTTTTATAAATTGCATTTCGAAGTCGGGTTAAATTTTTTTTTTTATTCTGATGGAAAATCCAATCGTAACTTACAGACCTACTTAGGTCCTAGTAATTTTCTCCGAAATATTTCAGCAAAGGTTTTTGAACAGAAACAATAGGTATTTCTGCTACGAAGTCGTAGTTATCACAATTCGGAAAACCAACCCTAGGTACCTACCTGGTAGAATATACTTCAATGGGTTTTCAAAAGAAATAGATACCAAAAATTCCCACAACACCATCTAAAGAAGACTACCCAAGTACCCATGCTCCCAATTGTTACAAATGATACAAAAATTAAAACTTCCAAGGAAAGTGTAGCGAAACATATCTTATCAGATAAGGATCGATTGTTCTCTAACATCGGTACCTTTGTTCTGCAATTTGAACAATGAGACATTAAGCTAATCCTTTTTAAATGATCTGAAGGCACCGCCACACTTCAATTTTGAAGACAACACCGACGGTCATTGAGACAAAGAGGTAAGACTCATTTAGACAATAAGGACTGATCATGTAGACTTTTTGGCAGTGTATAACCCGAAATACAGGGTGTAAACAACCTCATCAGGAAGCCGTCAACCAAGCATTCGGTACATCAAACTAAGTAAACCTACGCAAAAAATATTGCTGAGAAACAATTTTTTTTTTTGGGGTGAAATTTCATGTTTTGTGATGTAACGCAATCAAAACATTGTGCTGATGGATTGATTGAAAATCTTCCAATAAAAACTTGTATTTAAAAAAAAAGTTAGAACTTCAACCCCAATGTCTCCGTAACTAGAAGGTTCCCACGTATGGTGTAGAACAAAAAAATGATCGCAATGACGGGGAGAACAAGTGCTTTTCGGCTTCGTTAAGTCTTTTTACACCCTTTATGTGTAAATTCTGAGAAAACGTAGTAATGAGTTAGTAGGAAGTATTCTGAAATATTCCATGTGTCTTTTAAAACAATTTGTAGGTACTACGCTCACGTAACCCATTCTAAGTAGCTTGAAAATCGGTTCCAAGTACGTAGTTGTAGAGATTTATGAATTAGCTCGTACAGGGAAGTCAACTATTGCCATTTCTGTTAGCAAACAATGATGTTTTCTTCTTGGTTGGAGTGTATGAGAGTCGATGTGATTGTAAGCGAGATTTTAATTTTGACTCTTGGGAAGACAATGCACCTACGATACCTTTGGTAATTATCTATACTAATATTATAAAGAGGTAACATTTGTTTTGTTTGTAAGTTTGTTTGTAGGGGGTAATCTCCGGAAGTAATGAACCGATTTTAAAAAAATTTTCACTGGTAAAAAGCTACATTATTTGTGAGTGCTATAGGCTATATTTTGTTCCCGTACTCCCACGGGAACGGGAACTACGCGGGTGAAACCGCGGGACGTCAGCTAGTTGTAGATATTCTTGGGCAGCGGTGATCACTTACCATCAGGTGGGTCGATTGCTTGTGTGCCTTTAAGTATAACATCACGCCTGTAATCCCTGAATGATTAAGCAGAGGGAGAGGTCTACCTATTAG
This sequence comes from Xestia xanthographa, assembly GCA_905147715.2. Taxonomy (NCBI): domain Eukaryota; kingdom Metazoa; phylum Arthropoda; class Insecta; order Lepidoptera; family Noctuidae; genus Xestia; species Xestia xanthographa. Next base: position 22,421,744 of record LR990655.1, read on the forward strand.
TATATACACCCACATTTCGCTAGTTATATTTAAGTCCCATGTAATTGGGGGTGAGACTATTGCCATCATCCGGGCACAAATCCAGACACCGTGGTTTCTACTGAGAAATTCCTGATGGAAAATCCCAACCCTCTTTTGCCCGACCGAAATCGAACCCAGGCCCTCATGCTCAGCAATCGCCCTTGCGACCAAGATGGGAAATCATCAAATGATTCCTCCCGCTCTGGGCGGAGCAGGAGGGAGTGGACTTTTACTGACTAAATCCCATCCATGTTCCTTCATCGCCCTTTGTGTTCCGGGGCCACGGTATCTCTTTCGAACAGTCCCGCAGCCCCGGCAGGCAACGGCCCTTGCGGACCCTTTCCTTTTGCTAACTCTCTTTGAGGCCTAACCGGAACCTAACCGGATGCAGCTGAATACCAGTATTTGACATAAAACGACTGCCTATCTGTCTCCACAACCCAGTTAGTACTGGGTAATACGATACCCTTGCAGTCCTCTTGACAAACTTACAAAAATGTGAACCATGCTTGTCACTTGTGTTAAAAACTTTAACTCTACAAGGAAAATCTTACCCAAAAAACACTAAAATAGTTCTTCAAAAACAAGTTTCTTTTGCGTTATCTCGACTATACGAGATAAGGAAGGTGCAAATTGTAGTTACACCTGTACAGTTAGTTTTTACTGCCTCAACTGTCCATTACGTGCCATAAAGTTTTATACCCCGGAGTCCAGGTTCCATTTTGTTCTGGTTAGGGTCTGTAGTGATCCAATTGTTACCCCGTTCAGGTTTGCACTGGTTCGGTTAAGGACAAAAGGGGTAATAAAGAATATTACCTAATTACTTCACCATATGGTTAGGTTAGGTAAGCTTCTAAGAAAGATTAGCTATTGTTATTATAATGTTTTAGTATTAGCGTTTTGTTGAATGTTGTAAACAAAGGATTATCCTCTTTTGTTTCACCGACTGCGCGAATTTTTACTTTCTTTGGAGATAATTTACGAATTGCAATTTGTGTTCCTTTTTGTGGAGCAAAAGGGTTTTCATGGAAATATACCTACAAGAGTTAGACGTGCCTTTTACTTGAAAAATATGTTATGTAGGTAGGTATGTAGGTACCTATTATTTTTACATACAATAGGTACCAACAAGGAACAATCTTCTATTGTATATTGACTGAAAGAGTCAAAAGAGTAATTTCAGAATAAGAGGAATAGGTAGCTTCTCTTATTGTTTAAATACTATACCAGTAATAAGAAATATTGCTTATGGTATTCCTTTAGAATAATCTCAGGTGGTCCATAATAGTGTTTTTGTAGTCAAAAACCTTAGAGTTAAAAGAATAATACCACGGAACACTGTCCCGCGAGTAATACAATTAAAACATTATTCTGTAGGTCTACAGTATAAATCGACTACTACTGTTTTATTTGATAAAGTTTGTGAGGATTTCTGGTTGTTTTTTCCTCATTCAAACAAAAATGGTTGAATGGATTTGGGGGTTTGGCACAGACACCTACTTTATAACCATAATAAAAATAATAATTAATAAGACTTGGCACACGAGGTTCGTGACATGTGCAATATGAACTCGATTATCATTGCGCCGATTGTCGTGACGGTTAAAGGCCTTATAGCCAAGAGCTTCGATGACCATCTATCGAAGCTCTCTTTAGGCGGTTGGATCAAGGGCCTGATTCAGAAGGCAGTACTCCTCGATACGGCTCGCATTGTAAGGAGGTTCCTGTCTCTGCAGCCCTAACCACCGGTGGCTTGGACCCTGCTCCCGACACCGGCGGGCTACTATTTTTTTAATATTTTTAAATATTTTTTTAAGAAATATTTAAAAATATAATCTAATAAGATGTTAGAAAGAATAAAGAAAATAATAATAAATAAAAATATTTTAAAATTTAATCTAATAAGATGTTAAAAGGAATAGAGGAAATAAAAATTTAAAAAAATGTTAAATATTATAATATTTTTTTCAATACACTTCCTCGAAACCTGGTCCATAACGCACTACGATTAGGTACAACATGCAATGTATTTCACACGCGTGCGACTTTTTCCACTTTCCCGCACGTGTGCGGGAATGAAAATTCCCACAGATATATATATACTTAAACTTAGTCCAAATTGGTTGAATGCCTATGTCTGAGGTGAATGTTTTTTTTTAAATTTCGGCAAAGCACTACGCGTCTTTACGGCATAAATATTTTTTGAATATTCAAATTGTGTTAATAAATAGAATATCATAGATAAACATGATTATTTAAAACTAATAGTTACTTTTATACACAAATTAACATTAATTTGAAAATTTAAATCATAGTTTTATAGTTTGTGACAAAAATATTTTACGTTATTTTATTTTATTTCTTCAAAAGTGTATTGAAAAACGTCGTTTGATACACGTGGACAGTTGTTATTGCAATTCTCGGCTCAAAAATACCCTCGCCTACGGCTCGGGTGTTATAATTCCGCCTCGAATACAATAACAAACTTTCTCCACTTGTATCAAAATGTACTATTTTTTTTTTATTACTTTTTATTTCCGCAATGTATGTGATACTTTTTACCCGGTAGTACGATTCCGTGGAATAATTACCGAACTCGGCGCGGGCGAAGCCAAAAGCATAAGCTAGTAGCCATATAATACAAATAAATCTTAAACCCACAAAAAAAACTAGTTCAATCTACAATAAATTCAATTCCCAGCGAACAAATTCCAAAGTAATTAATCCAACAATACGTCATCATGCCTCAAACCGAATTATAAATAAGAAAAATTAGTTAACAGCACACACAAGAATCATTGCGCCTGCGCATCCCGCCCACCAGGTAGGCAGGAATACCAATATTAATAGAGACGTCCCGTCGACAGAAAAATGCCTTTATAATAATCATGCTAACAATTAATCTTAGAACACACACAAAGAAAAATATAATCGCTTACTCATTTTGCTAAAAATGGTAAGAGACAAAAAATGGGCGATGGAACAATTTTAACAAATTAGGCGACAAACTCCTCACTTTTTGAAAGTAAATTATTGTATTTTAGATTGTTTTGTGGGACGAGATTATTGATGCCTTGTGGGCGTGGCAAAGGGATGGGATGGCGTGTCTGTCGATATTTTATGTTCTTTGTTAGCTTTGAGTTTGTATGGTTACGTGACAGCTTACTGAATGTCCATAGAACCGCTGTATATGAGCCTCCCACGTAGAAAGGAAGGACAATTTTGAGGGATGTTTTCCATTGTAATCAAGCTCTGAAGATTCAAGTTAGTCGAGTGTTGGTTAAGAATGATAAAAATGATACATAGCATTTCATACTCTGTGTAACTTTTTAGAAAATGATAAACATTTATGTTGCCAAAAAGAGCGTATTTAGACATTACATTAATCAGGGATTAGATTAAAGTAGGGACCGAAAAGTTAACCCGTATACCTAGGGGTTTTAATTGGGTTAGGTGAAAAACCCTAAAGTAAAAGTTAACCCGTTTTATAATATTTATCAGCCTATAATAACCGGTTCAGAGTTCATTTGAGTACAATAAAATTATTTAAGAACTAGCTGATGCCTGCGAAATGATGGCTTAAAGTCACCCAAAGGCAATGAAGAGGGCTATGCTCGGAGTTTCCTTGCGCAATCGAATCAGAAATGAAGACATCCGCAAGAGAACCAAGGTTACCGACATAGCCCGAAGAATTGCCAAACTTAAGTGGCAGTGGGCAGGGCACATTGCTCGCAGAACGGATGGCCGATGGGGCGGAAAAGTTCTGGAGTGGCGACCGCGAACTGGAAGACGTTGCGTTGGAAGGCCTCCCACTAGGTGGACCGATAACCTGGTGAAGGTTGCGGGAATCCACTGGTCGCGTGGGTCCAGTCAATATGGCGATACTTCGTGGAGGCCTATGTCCAGCAGTAGACGTCTTTCGGCTGAAATGATGATGATGATGAATGATGATGCCCGCGGCTTTGCTCGCCCGCAAATTATATACTAAAACCTTCCTCTTGAATTACTCTATCTATTAAACCCACATAAAAATCCGTTGCGTAGTTATAAAGATCTACGCATACATAGGGACAGACAGACGCGGCGGGGGACTTTGTTTTATAATATGTAGTGATAGTTATAGTGATAGTGATAGTAACAGTGGAGTGACGGAGTTATTCCACGCTTGGTGCTTTGTCTCTTTCATTCTGGTTTATCAGCAAATGGTTAACCTATATATTGTAAAGATTAACCCGTATAATAGTCAAACCATCCATCAAATATATTGGTTATAGGTGTAACCAGTTAACCCTTTAACCCGATTAATAGGTCCTTGGATTAAACTTATCGAATACCAAAAACATTCATAATATGAAAACATTATATTATAATGTTTTTGGTATTCGATTAGTTCAAAACCTTATCGACATCGGCATTTCATCGAATTCTTTTCCCAGCCCTACCTTCCAACAATTTCTAAGATGAAATTCAGACGACCGTCACGAATGGACCAACGCAGGGTGTGAGAGCACCGGGAACCTATTCTCAAGGAACCTATCGTTTACTCGCTCACTCTTTTGAGGAAAGACAGAGAGGTCCCATGTGAAATAAATTTATTAAAACATCAGTGTTCGGAGTGGTTATCAACGTGTGGGTTCGGGATGCATTCACGCCAAGAGTGAATGGACAATTAAACTGAATTATACAATATAAACATGGGTTTATTGTTTGAAAGTTATGATGATTCTAAATTAGGTTTCTGTACGAATAGGCTTGGATTGGGTTAGGAATGTGAATTATCATGTATCAAAAAATTGTGAGCATTCGTTAGCAGTTGCATTGAAATTGTACCTACAATTTATTTTTTCGTCTAAAAAAAAAATAAAAAAAAACATTTTTTTTTTTGTCATTTCACTTAATTATTTATGATATGCAGATTACTTTTTGTTTTGCAAAAATAGATAGAGGTAGATACTGTAATTATGTAGGTTAAATAAAAATATTATTAAGTGGTTTTAAAACTTATGGTTTTATCGCCAATTAAGGAAAGAAAGATCCATCGTAAAAATTATAGTTTTTCATCCATGTAAATGACTTAACATAAAATTTTTTATCAACCATCCATTGATTGAGCCCACACAATTTCAGCAATAAAATACTCGTAAAAATATTCAAAAAATCTAATATTATCGATGAACCCGTAATCAAATCAAAAACATGGACATTATCCCGAAACATATTTCATAAACATCACCAAAAGCAAGATGGCGGCCGTTTCGGTACATCATAATAGCAATATCCTGTCCATTGATTGTCAAAAATTAGGAATTTCGGCAATTACGTCTCACCTCCCACGTGATTTTGGGAAAAAAAACATCGCACCCGGCGCATCCAAATTTTCTTAAAAGATCCGACATCTTTTCGTAGGGGACTAGTCATGAGCGTTGGCGATTTCGCATGAGCGGAGCGACAACGCATGTGCTGATATAGCAATAAAATTAAAGTTAAAAGCTGCTTTTCTATTATGAGAATGTACTGTACTGTCTAATGCAGTAAAGGCCATCTACTTTCTACTTTTCGTGATGGCAAAATGATTTTTCTCCAAACTTGTTGTGAATGAAGGAGAGCCATGCCCAAATGGGCACGGTGTATTATTATTTTAATTGTGTCTGTAATTGCGGGTATTGAAGTGCTACTAAACTTAGAAAGCTCTACAGCAAAAATAAAAGGTTGGGACAAGCTGTCTTTGTTGAACTTTAAAGGATTTTTCTTCTCTAGTGTTATGAAAATATTTGTAGCCGTCAAGTTCTGGTTAAATACATTTAATTCTCCTAAAGAAATTTACATTTCACTTACATGAGAACAAATTTAAACAAAGTATAACTAATCTTTGTCCTTCGATAAGTTTCAGCAACAAACGGAAAATATTCAAAGGACTACAAAATGTACAACCGATGCCCTAAGTATAATAAGGTTGAAAAGTGTTTAACCATCAGTAAACGCCGTAGTACATTGGCATTGTAAAGATAATGCCACGGTACCAACTATCGCTAGCCTCTTCCAATTTGACCCAAACAAGTTTCGACAATTTTTTTGTTATTTTTTCCCTTTTGTTACCTTTGTGCGAGCTAGCGCCGGCCGGCACGAAAGGATCCTATAAAGTGTTCTAAGGCGTATTCAGCATACGCCGACCGTTACATATTTATTTTTGTGTTGTGCATTCTTGTGCTGACATGTAAATAAATGATAGATTTTTTTACAAAAACAGTTGTTTAGCGATTTCGCGCTTTCATGGTGGCTTGATAGAAATCGTGGCGGTCTAGTGTCCATTATGTGATCTATGTTTCATGCGGTTGACGTGTTGATTTTTTGTGTTATATGCTTAGGAATGAGGTTTTGTCTGAGAAAATTGTGAATGGAATGTTTTTGTTTCATGTTTGAAGAATTTTTTAGCTCGGACAGTCATATTTTCAACGACTAGGGTATTCATATCTAATGTAGGAATTATGAAAACTTTAATTAAAACTGCCTGACTACCTCGTGGTCGAAGCGCGTCTGCTGACTACGAGGTCCTGGGTTCGATTCCCTGGTCGGGCAAAGTGTTATTGGGTTTTTCTTTTAGGAATTTATCTGTACTCAGCCAAGGAGTCTGAATTTGTGCCCATCATCATCATCATCAGCCTATTAATGTTCCCACTGCTGGGACGCAGGCCTCCTCATGTGAGGGAATGGGCTATAATCCACCACGCGGGCCCAGTGAGGATTGGTAGATGTCCCATGTCTCCGAATTTTTGGTTCTAGGACATGCCGGTTTCCTCACGAAGTTTTCCTTCACCGTTTTGAGAGCAGTGGTGATGAAATAAATTACACAAAGTAATACGCCTGCCTGGGTCGAACCCACGACTTACCACCACTGGGCCACCGCTCTGCTCTATGTATTCGCTGCTTCATTTCTCTCTTCTTCTGCGATATGTGCCCAGTTAATGGCAATAGGCTCGCCCCTTATTACATGGGACTTAAAACATAACTGCCGAAATGTGGGTGAACTATTAGGTACACCTCTGCCTACTCCTTTAAGGATAACAGGCGTGAACATATTATGTTTTAAACCAAACCTTCAAGCATTGCAATTAACGTCTCTAACTTGACGCAGCTAACAACAGTTTTTGAGTAATTCTCATTGCTTACCACCCAGAACTAAAGCCACTCAAGGTCACTCCTCCAATGAATGAAACAATTTACTGCTACTAATTCACGTAATGGTCCACTAGTCAATGAAAATACCAAGAACAATACGATTTTATGCTACCCTAGTACCATTGACACAGGCGCCAGAGAATTACGTATTTTTTAAAAGAATAGACATAATTATAAAGCTGAGGTTTTCGGCTATTTATCGTAGTGTTTCCTTAATTGTTTAATTAGTCGGTTTTTGGGGTATTTCTGGATTGTTCCAGGGGATTTTTGAGGGATAGTGGCAGACAAAAGAGCCGTAATGGGGATTGGGAAAGTAAAATTTATCTGGAATGATAGAGAACCGGGAAGTGTTGAGTTTTCTGGTAATTTCTGTATATTCAGTCCTTAGAACTTTGTACCTCCAATATCTCCGTAACTATACGGTTCCAAGGTTTCTATACGCCCAGAACAAGAAAACAATTGCGGTAACGGAGAGAACAGTGCATTTCGGCTTCGTGAAGAGTTTAGGCTGCCAACAGACGGACTGCATCGCAGCAACCGTGCGCAGTCGATATGTTAAACTGCTTGCAGTTGTACGTTCGACTTCGTTCAGTCATGATATCAACTTCATGCGGTCGGCTGCAGTCGTGTGCAGCAACCGCGTGAATTTCAGCGGTCGGCTGCAGTCGTGTGAAGTCAATATCAACTGCATACAGTCGTGACTTCAACTTTACGGGGTCGGCTACAGTCGTGTAGTGTCGCCGCACGCTGTCCATCGCTAACCGCATACAGTTGCAATTGCACACTGACTTTATGAGGTTGCTGCACACGACTGAAGCCGACCGCATAAAGTTGATATCATGACTGTCTGCAGTTAATATTGACTTCACACGACTGCAGCCGACCGCTGATATTAACGCGGCTGCTGCACACGACTAAAGCCGACCGCGTAAAGTTGAAATAATGACTGAACGAAGTCGAACTTACGACTGCATGCAGTTTAATATATCGACTGCGCGCGGTTGATGCAATGCAGTCCGTCAGTTGGCAGCCTACACCTATTATTATTTATTAGTTGCACATCAATAACGCAGATAAATCATGCTGACGCGAGCGAAACCCCAAAAGTAACTAATACAATTAATTAATTAGCAATCTTTAAATAGATTAAACCAGTTACGAAAGGCCCTTCAATTATACAACCAGAACCGTTTTATAAAGTTATCCCCAAATTAAATCTGCTAACGAAATCAGTTTAAGTTTTAATATCTTGCCAACTTTATCATCTTAATCGGCCATGTCAGAAATAAGGCTGCAATGTGCGGAACGGGACGTTTAAGTGAAACGATGAAAAATTCTGTACACACACAGATCTCATGATAACTTCAGTGATTGAGAAGTGAAATTACGAGATATGCGAGCTAAATATTTCTGTTTCGAAATGTCAGTGAGTGAAGTGGCGTAGTGTTGGGACTGTTGGGGTGAAATAAGATAATTTTAGGAGTACAAAAGTAAAGTTTTGCAAAGAACGAAACACACAGCCGAGTTTTAATATAAGCTAAGTAGATAAGACATCGGTGGAGCAGCGGTGGCCCAGTGGTGGCGGCCCCGACTTACGAACAGTAAGTAACGGGTTCGAACCCAGACAGGCGCATTACTTTGTGTTATTTATTTCATCACCACTGCTCTCAAAACGGTGAAGGAAAACATCGTGAGGAAACCGGCATGTCCTAGAACCACAAAATTCGAAGACATGTGACATCTACCAATCCGAACTGGGCCCGCGTGGTGGATTATAGCCCATTCCCTCTCATAGAGAGGAGGCCTGTGTCCCAGCAGTGGGAACATTAATAGGCTGATGATGATGATGAGATAAGACATAACATACCATCACACCTGTAATCCCCGAAGGGTGGGGACACACCCGCATAGTGGGCGAGCCTATTGCCATCATGAGGTCCTGGGTTTGATTCCCGGGTCGGGCAAATAGGGTAGATGACTAAAAAAATCTAATTAGTCCGTCAGATAGATTTCCAAAAAATATTGGACACGTATTTTTTCTTTTGTTACGTAAACCAAAATTGACGAAGATACGACGCTTTTAAAATGATCAATACGTCACGCCCGTGGTATAATTTTTAGTGCGTTGTGATGTCACCCCGAATTTTGATGCGTTTTATCTTTGTCAGTATTCACTGATTTACAAAAACAAAAAATACGTGTCAATTATTTTCCAATACTCTAATAACTGACGTACTAAATAGATTGCCAATTTATTGATAGTGGAAACTAGCTTATTGTAATTAGGTTTTTGCATCAGAAATTTCTCATTAGCCACGGATACCTAAGAGTAAACCCACATTTGGCCACTTATGTTTAAGTCCTATGTAATAGGGGCGCGCCTATTGCCATCAACTGGGCACAAATCTAAACTCCGTGGCTGCTACTGAGAGCTACTGAGAATTTCCTGATGCAAAAACCCAATAACTATTTGCTCGACCTGAGAATCAAACCCAGGACCTCATGATGTCTGCCTAACTCTTCGGGGATTATAGGCATGATGTTATGTTATGGGGATATTTTTAATTTTTCAGCAAACTAGGAAACTCCACTAATTAACTGAATGCATACCAGAAAAATGAATGCTGTGCAAAAAAACCAATTGATTAACAAAACCATGTACTGCAAAAAAAACTAAAAAATAAGACAAAACGAGATGACCTTTTTTTATGGAATTCAGACCAAAAATGTGGTTCGTACATCGGATATATGATTTATAAAACAAAAAAACTAATTTTTTATCAAAAATACTAACTTGCACTCTAAATTATACAATCTTAGTACGGAATTTCTTTTATGGGCGGCATGGGCACCGGGCCGTAGGCCGACGAAGGAGGCCAGCGGAGGCCCGGCACTTCGGGGACAGAAGTCAAAGAGTGTTATTTAATGCGAGCGAAGCGAGCGCGCGTCATGGAGTCGTAGCAGGTTCTAAAATAACTAAAAACAGTTCTGCAAATACCATTAAACAGTTATAGGTGATGGTTTTCTTTAAAAAAGTTTTAATATGTTTGTTGAACTAAAGAATTGTTAGATATACTATATTGATAATAGTTATTCGTTCAGTAAAACAGTTATGCAAAAACCATTAAACAGTATATCGAATTTGATTTATTTAGTGTGCATAATTTGAGTGCAAGTCAGTATTTTTGGTTTAACTTTGAAATATTTTGATCGAAAAAAGGGAATATACAGATATCGATTTAAATACATGCCTATGTTATGTAATTTTGCATAAAATTTAATTTTTCTATCTTTTTCAAGGCGATCGCATACTCTCTCCATCACTACCCTGATATATATCTTGGACTGTCATCAGATCAAGTTATGTGTAACGCTATATTTTAATTTGGCAAAGGCACAGCAAGCATTTTGCCACCGGAACCAACGACATGGATTAATGATATGATTTTAATTGACTTTCGTGCGAATGTCGACCCCAATGGTTGTTTTGTAAAAAATAAATATTTGCTTGATATTTTGCTGGAGTAACTGGGACCTTATTTATTCAAGAATTCATGCAACGTTGTAAAATGAAAGACAATAATATTTTAGATTAGCGGACGTCACGCGGTTTCACCCGCATAGTTCCCGTTCCCGTGGGAGTACGGGGATAAAATATAGATAGCCTATGTTACTCAAGGTGAATGTAGCTTTCTAATAGTGAAAGAATGTTTGAAATCAGTGCAGTAGTTTTTGAATTTATTCATTACAAACATACACACAAAAATACAAATCTTTCCTCATATAGTAGTACTTATAGTAGTAATAGTAGGTACTATTAGTAGTACCTACTTTTTCCCCAAAACTCCCACGAAATCGCAAGAAAATCCCACTGTGCACACCTATAAGTGACAAATTCACTTCAAAGCTGTTGAAATAGAATCTAATTAATGTAAATGATTTAGTGAATAAGTCGTTGGTGTGTCAATAAATAAATAAATAACTCTGAACTGACTCGATTCTGAACGATTGCCTTCAACAAAAACCTGTCCTGTCTTATTCCTGTAAAAATTAAGAAGTAGTTTAAAAAAACTATTTACAACATAATAAATTTAAAATAATCACCCCTTTTTAAACAAAATCATTTTGCCTACATCAAATCTAGACGTAAAAAAACAAAAACAAAACACCATCAGATAAAAATCATAGCTAAAAAAAACGCTCAAATGATACGTGCTATAACTTGGTTAATTGAAAAGATGTATCATGTATGGGAGAAGACTTCATTAACGCATTAAATAGAGCCTTCAATTATAATGTATGGCTTTTACACTTCGCAGTGCGAAGTACCTCATTACTTAAAGGATGTAACTATACGGTTAATAACTCCTAAGAAATGCCGTATCTTGAATACTGATTAAAAGTAAATGGTCAGTAAATGTGTGCTCTTTTTAGATACTAGTCTGGAGCTGGTTGTAATATGAGATGTTTTGATACCTATTAATTAGGTGTGGGGTGGTGCAGTAGTGTATTTCTGTTTGTTTGTCAGTTTTCTACATACAATTAATAAACTATTAAAATGGTTAAGTAGGTAGAAATATTTTGTTAATACCTTATTTTCTTGACTACTTTGTCTGAATTTTGCGATTGTTTAAAATAAAATAGGTATTTTAAAAAACCGTGGTGCCAAGGATGAGTTATTGGGGCTGAAGTGCCTCAAAAACCTCTCCTTTCGGCTCTTTCAGTTTGGCAAACGAAGCCTCAAACACCCCAGTTTAGTACACTGCGTTCAAGAGCTGTCAGTGTCAACAATTGATTAGCCATGAAGTCACTCACAGTTCTTGAACGTTGCATTGGTGAAATTATAGCTTTAAATCACGGATGTTCACGGTTTTAATGTACTCTATACGACGAGATAGCAGACCTAGGGATTAACACCGGGATCCTGCCGTTTTGCCGAAAATATTTTGACAAAATTTCATTACCCAAACAAATTTTAGCAACCTTTTTTTATACCATTGCAATATTTCGAATGATTTTAGTACGCATATTTTTATTTGGTCAAATTTTTACTTGGAAAAATATTACCAAGTATAATGTCATTATGGCATTTGGTCTTTAATCAAATGATTTATTACAGCAAACAATCTTCAGACAATAAACGTTTGGTGAAATGATTTGTTAAGACAAAAAATATTCAGGCAAAAATAAGATTTTTTGGGAATTATATAATTAAAAAATGCAATTTTAATATAATCATTTGTTTAATGCATAATATTTTTACATTACAATTTTAAATTTTTTGCAATGGACATTAGCAATTTTATTTCGGAGTATCCAGACGGACGAGTGCCAGACACGACTTGCATTAATATAAAAAAGATGTTGATTATATTAGGTTACCCGGAACTCGACTATTTAGATTAGGTTAATTTCTTCTTTAAACAAAATGGGTAGGTTAGGTTAGGTTAAAACTGTGACCTCCTACGCACGAGCCGAGCGAGTGAAGCGAGCTGTGCCGCGGCAGCGGCCGGCGAGTGCCAGAAACGACTTGCATTAATAGAAAAAAGAGATTGTTTTTAGTAGGTTACCCGGAACTGAACTATTTAGATTAGGATAATTACTTATTAAAAAAAAATGGTTAAGTTAGGTTAAAACTGTGACCCAAGATATTTGGTGCCACTTTAAAGACTGAATAGGAAAGGAAGAATTGAAAACTGACGATACTAATTATTTGGCTTGGGATCCTGCCGTTTTGCCGAAAAGATTTTGCCAAAATTTCATTACCCCAACAAATTTTAGCAACTTTTTTTTATACCATTGCAATATTTCGAATGATTTTAGTACGCATATTTTTATTTGGTCAAAATTTTACTTCGTAAAATATTACCAAGTAGAATGTCATTACGGCATTTGGTCTTTAATCAAATGATTTATTACAGCAAACAATCTTCAGACAATAAACGTTTGGTGAAATGATTTGTTAAGACAAAAAATATTAAAGCAAAAATAAGATTTTTTGTGCCGCGGCAGCGGCCGGCGAGGGGTCCATATTGGCTCACCTAAAGTTCTTTACCCGAAATTGTTCTTCCTAATGATTTGTAATCCGAATGATCACTCTTCCTAAAATTTTTCATCCTAAAGTTTTCATTCATACTATTTGTAGTGCTACCGGCGATGTTCATAAAACTCATGTTTCCGAAAATTGTATTTACTAATATCATTCATGTGAATATATTTAAACTCCTACTGTTTTTTATCATAACGTTTTTATCCCTAAACATAATTACCATAATATTTTCACTCATACTCAGAAAGAAACATTTACCAAGTGTAATAAAAAAATATATGTGGTTAGAAGATGATATTTATAATTTTAATTTGAGGGTATGATTATTATTTGGGGGTATACATAACGTACTTATTACTATAACTATACCTAAGATAATTATGTCTAAAAAACCAACTGTTTAGAATGATTAAAGGTCGTTTCACTGATTTTTGACTTAAATGAATGAAATTCTGGTCCGAGTGTCGTCTTGGGGGCACTATGAAAAAAATACTTAGAAAAGTTTCGCGACCAATTTCGAGGTAGCGTAGTTGGTAACAGTTCTAACCTAACCTATATGGATATCTTTGCAGGTACACACCGCTATGAATATATAATATAATAATATGAAAACATGTATTTAACAACTTGTAACGTACTATTATTTGGCATAGGTACAATTAACGAACTACCAGATTTAGTAAACTGGAAAATGTAACGGCAAAAAAATCACTTTTGGTTGCCAAAATCAGTAAATAATCACCAAAATTAAACCCTCATTTTATCGTGAAATTAGAACCAAAAATTTATTTTTGACCACCAGAAATTGAACTGTTATGCTCTTGCATCCGAGTCGAGGGAGACCTGGTTGACGGAGCCCCGCTTCACGGGGCTCCTACTTCTGAATGGTTTATAAAAAAATAACCACGAAGGGTATGGCGGGGTCTATTCGCTCGCTTCGCTCGCTCATTCGACCCCGCCATACCCTTCTAACCTAATCTATCCGTGTCGGGGTGCCCCAAGTCGGCCTAGGCAAAACTAGTTTGTCATCAACCACCTCATTAAAATTTGGTGCTCAATTTACTAAATTTGGTGATCAATTGATATTTTAGGTGATAGATGTTAGTGGTCACAAAGTTAATTTTGGTGGTCATTATTTTTTTTTATTATTTTGAATGGTACTATTATTCTTATATTATGTTATACATGTTATGTGAAAATAAAGTTACGCAAAATTAATGTACTTAGATAATGCTGATTATTATGAATAAAAATAAATCTAAACAAAAAAGATATGACTTTGAATAATAGTGTAAAAGATGGTTATGTTGAGAAAATATAGGAAAACAAATAAAAGTATAATAGATGTTTATTGCTACTGACATTATGAAGTTGAATGCTTCGGAATTATGAACATTAGAGACAGAGTAGTTAGGAATTGTGATTGTTAGGATGAAAAAACCCACCGGCGAGACCCATACACGATTTGCATTAATAGAAAAAAAGAAATTTTTTGTAGTCGGTTACCTGGATCTCAATTATTTACATTAGGTTAATTTCTTCTTTAAACAAAATGGGTAGGTTAGGTTAGGTTAAAACTGTGACCTCCTACGCACGAGCCGAGCGACCGAAGCGAGCGGTGCGGCGGCAGCGGCCGGCGAGTGCCAGAAACGACTTGCATTAATAGAAAAAAGAGATCGTTTTTAGTCGGTTACCCGGAACTCAACTAAATAGTTGAGTTCCGGGTAACCGACTAAAAACGATCTCTTTTTCTTTTTTTTTGATCGAAAGAGAAATTAACCTAATCTAAATAGATTAGGTTAATTTCCCTTTTAAACAAAATGGGTAGGTTAGGTTAGGTTAAAACTGTGACCTCCTACGCACGAGCCGAGCGAGCGGAGCGAGCGTTGCCGCGGCAGCGGCCGGCGAGTGCCAGAAACGACTTGCATTAATAGAAAAAAGAGATTGTTTTTAGTAGGTTACCCGGAAGTCCGGAACTGAACTATTTAGATTAGGATAATTACTTATTTAAAAAAAATGACGATACTAAATATTTGGCTTATTTGATTTTGCGTAAAAACTGTTATTCCAACTGAAATATTTGACTAAATAAAAAATGTTAAAAGTACCAGTTGGTAAACAAGTTATAGTTTAAACGTTCATTTCCCAAACATTAGGTTTGCGTCACAATTTTTTGTGAATAGATTTTTTGCTAAGTAATAATTTGGCAAATGAATTTATGCGAAAAATTTTTTGGGAAGTGAAAATTTGTCAAATTCCTTTCGGTCAAACAAGGGAGACCCATTTGGCTTATTTGGTTTTGCGTAAAAACTGTTATTCCAACTGAAATATTTGACTAAATAAAAAATGTCAAAAGTACTATTTGGTAAACAAGTTATAGTTTAAACGTTCATTTCCCAAACATTAGGTTTGCGTTACAATTTTTTGTGAATAGATTTTTTGCTTAGTAATCATTTGGCAAATGAAATCATGCGAAACATTTTTTGGGAAGTGAAAATTTGTCAAATTCCTTTCGGTCAAACAAGGGAGACCCATTAACACCACATTGGTGTCGATTCTGTTGTGCACAAACTAAACTTAATTTAGCTTACTTAATTTAACTATTGCTACCTTTTACTAAAAGGCAGTGCGAGAAAAGGACGGCTATAGCTATGAACTAAGTTAGAGCTGTCAAACTTGTTTATGCCTTGCGCTGTACAGTGTTTTTAGTCGACATGTTTTTACGTGCACCCTTCATTTGTATAGAAATATTAGTTCCAACTAAATTTGACAGCTCTAAATTACGTCCGTCTCTTTCTCGTTTTATTACAGAGAAAAAGATAGCAACAGCCTAAATTCAGTTTAGTTTGTGCACAACGGAATCGACACCATTACCGTTGCAAAATAACTAATAACACCCAAACTAGGCAACAACAAGCCGTAATTTCTTAACTCAGCGTCACAAAAACCCGTATGTTAACCCTTTCCATTTGATTGACAAACACTGTTGCAGTATCAGTGTTCTCAACCCGTCACTGCTGTCAATCCGATCTCGTTGTCACTGTGAAAAAATAACCAACACCATGGGGTTTGTGGGGTAAGATGAAAGCGAAGAGCGTTTTTATGTGGGTACTTTATAGCTCGGTTAAAACGCGTTGGGAAGAAAAATTTGCCGTCGCAGCGATAGTTTTCCCTCTTCAAAGATGTGGTTTATATTCGACGACCTTTAAAAGGCAGGTGGAAAAGACTAGGTGCAGAAAGTGGAGGAATAGGGTATTGACTGTTACAGGCTGTGTTGTTTGATTAAAATACATTCTTCATTTCAAGGAACGGTATAAGAGTATTTAAAGGGTAGACTGCCAGGTTTGTGATAGTGGCAAACTATTATCGGAGTGCCTTAAGGTGTAATACTACTCTGTCAAGAAAGTACCGGGAAAAGATCAATAATACACAAAATGTCTGTTATTCATCCAAATTTATTTTATCACCTTCAAAGTATGCTCCTTTAGAAACGATACACTTGCGCCAACGAATAATCCATTCATCAAAACATTTTTTAAACGCTGCTTCCGGAATTGAGTTCAGTTCTCGCCGCGAATTCTCCTTTATGTCTTCTATCGATTGAAAACGGGTGCCACGAAGTGGTAATTTGAGTTTAGGAAAAAGAAAAAAGTCAGCAGGAGCCATCTGGTGAATATGGTGGTTGCTGGATGGTATTTGTTGAGTGTTTGGTCAAAAATTCGTTCACAATGATAGCCTTGTGCGAAGGCGCATTGTCGTGGTGCAAAATCCAAGAATTTTCTTTCCACAAATCTGGCCTTTTTCGTCGAATTAGCTCTCTTAAACGCCGCATAACGCTCAAATAATATTCTTTATTTACCGTTAGACCTTCCGGTAAGAATTCAGAGTGCACAACACCGCGATAGTCAAAGAAAACAGTCAACATGACTTTGACTTTTGATCGACTTTGGCGTGGTTTTTTCGGTTTCGGTTCAGTTGGAAGGCGCCACTCCGAAGCTTGTTGACTACCTAGTTTGCATGTCAAACTCGTAAACCCACGTCTCGTCACCAGTAACAATGCGTTTCATGAATGTTGGGTCCGAACTGACTCGTTCTAGCATGTCCTCAGCGACTTTTATGCGATTGAGTTTTTGGAGAAAATTCAGATCTTTTGGGACTAGCCGAGCAGCAACATGTTTCATACCCAAATGATTAGTTAAAATGGTACGGATCGACTCGTGAGATACAGAAAGTTCGGCGGCTATCTCTCTCAGAGTTGAATGGGGATTTTCAGTCACTATTTTCTTCACTTTTGCGATGTTAACTTCAGTTGACGGCCTACCAGAGCGAGGCAAAGCTTCCATCACATCTCGACCGCTTTTGAACGCTTTGAACCACTCATAAGCACGAGTTTTTGATAAAGTCGATTCACCGTAAGCCTTCTGTAACATTTTCAGTGACTCCGAACACGAAATTCCATTGGCGATGCAAAATTTAAGACAAACTCTTTGTTCGATATTTTTGTCCATTATGAAATTCGCAATACACACTATATATGATACTAGCTGTTGCCCGCGGCTTCGCCCGCATGCAGTTCGGTAACTGTCCCACTGAATCATACTAAAGGGATAAATAGTGTCCTACATGTTAATCCAGGTTATAAACTATCTATGTGCCAAATTTAATAATCATCACAATTTATTATTATCATCACAATCACCATCACTATCACAACCACCATCACCATCACAATCACCATCACTATCACAATCACCATCACCATCACCACCACAATCACCATCACAATCTCGATCACAGTCACTATCACTATCACAATCACTATCATCATTTTAACAATCATTATCATCGTAATCGCAATCATCATGATCACAATTGCCATCACTATCACAACCACAATCATTATCACAATCACCTTCATCATTATCACCGTCACTGTCACAATCACAATCACCATCACCATCGCAATCACCGTCACTATCACAACCACAATCATTATCACAATCACCTTCATCATTATCACCGTCACTGTCACAATCACAATCACCATCACCATCGCTATCACCATCACAATTACCGTCACTATCACAATCACAATCACTATCACCATTACAATCACCATCACAATCACTATCACAATTATTATCATCGTAATCACAATAAACTTCATCACTATCACCTTCACTGTCACAATCACAATCACCATCAACATCGCTTTCACCATCACAATCACCGGCACTATCACAATCACTATCAAAATCACTGTCACAATCACAATAACCATCACCATCGCTATCACCATCGCAATCACCGTCAATATCACAATCACTATCACAATCACCATCAAAATCCCTATCACATCTTTGTTATCACAATCATCATCGTCGTAATCACAATCATCATCATCGTAATCACAATCATTATCATCGTAAACACAATAATTATCATCGTAATCACAATCATTATCATCGTAATCACAATCATTATCATCGTAATCACAATCATTATCACAATCACAATCTCTACCACTATCACAATCACAATCACCATCACAATCACTATCACTATCACCATCACCATCACAATCACCATCACAATCGTCATCACAATCACAATCACCATCACGATCACAATCACTATCATAATTTTAACAATCATTATCATCGTAATCACAACCACTATCATCGTAATCACAATCATCATCATCAAAATTTCCATCCTCGTCATCACAATCATTATCATCGTAATCACAATCATTATCATCGTAATCTCAATCATTATCATCTTAATCACAATAATCATGATCACAATCGCCATCACTATCACAACCACAATCATTATCACATTCACCATCACTATCACAATCACCATTACTATCACTATCACAATCACCATTACAATCACCATCACAATCACCATCACAATCACTATCACAATCACCATTACAATCACCATCACAATCACCATCACAATCACCATCACAATCACCATCACAATCACCATCACAATCACCATCACAATCACCATCACAATCACCATCACAATCACCATCACAATCACCATCACAATCACCATCACAATCACCATCACAATCACCATCACAATCACCATCACAATCACCATCACAATCACCATCACAATCACCATCACAATCACCATCACTATCATTATCACAATCACTAACCTCGTTATCACAATCTTTATCATCGTAATCACAATCATCTTCATCATTATCACAATCACCATCACTGTCACTATCACAATCACCATCACAATCACCATCACAATCACCATCACAATCACCGTCACTACCACCATCACAATCACCATCAAAATCACTATCACAATCACCATAATCGTTATCACAATCATTATCATCGTAATCACAATCATTATCATCTTAATCATAATCATCATCATCACAATCTCCATCCTCGTTATCACAACCATCGCTATCACCATCACAATTGCCATCACAATCACCGTCACTATCGCAATCGCCATCACTATCACAATCACTATCATCGTTATCAAACTCATTATCATCGTAATCAAAATCATCATCACAATCATCATGATCATTATCACAATCATCATCATCGTAATTACAATC
This sequence comes from Xestia xanthographa, assembly GCA_905147715.2. Lineage (NCBI taxonomy): Eukaryota > Metazoa > Arthropoda > Insecta > Lepidoptera > Noctuidae > Xestia > Xestia xanthographa. The sequence goes on from LR990655.1 coordinate 22,441,600, forward strand.
ATTATCATCGTAATCACAATCATCATTATCATCATTATAACTATCATCATCGTTATCACAATCATCACAATAAACCAACAATAACCCTGTATAGAAGTCGAATCTTCTGGATCTCAAAATAAATGCCATTTTCAAAATCAGCACCCCTGATAATCTTGGTTTCGGCACCCATATTGATTTTTAGACATTTCAACCCAATCGCACCCCAACAGGGAATGATGGTATTTCAGGTCCGCCACATTAAATCTTAAAATCGTTGTTAGGGTTCCGTACCCAGAGGGTAAAAACGGAACCCTATTACTAAGACTTCGCTGTCTGTCCGTCTGTCCGTCTGTCCGTCTGTCCATCTGTCCGTCTGTCCGTCTGTCCGTCTGTCCGTCTGTCTGTCACCAGGCTGTATCTCATGAACCGTGACAGCTAGACAGCTGAAATTTTCACAGATGATGTATTTCTGTTGCCGCTATAACAACAAATACTAAAAACAGAATAAAATTAATATTTAAGGGGGGCTCCCATACAACAAACGTATTTTTGTTTTATAATAATTGGTACGGAACCCTTCGTGCGCGAGTCCGACTCGCACTTGGCCAGTTTTTTTTGTAATACACCCGACCCAATTCATCATACAAACAATACCTATACTTAAAGTACTTACGGGATAATATCCGTGGTTTTCCATATTGAAGTAGTAAGTACCGTAAGTACTTTAAGTGTAGTGAAAAACCGTGAAAGTCTTAAACAGTGAACAATACCTATGTTGAATTTCAGGCTTTGTTACCCCATTTTCCCCTTTAGGGGTTGAATTCTGAAAAAACCTGAAACACAAATGTTAACTCATTTATCGATAGGAGTACTCCTGTTAAGTTTCGAATAAAGTAGTCTAACTAATCTTTATTCCCCATGTAATCTTCGGACCCCCGTTTCAACCCCTTAGGGGGTTAATTTTGAAAAATCCTTTCTTTATGCACCCTTAAACCTCAAAAAGAACCTATGTGCCAAATTTGGAATCTCTAGACTCAGTGGTTTGGGCTGTGCATTGATTTTTATACTTTGCCACTCCATTTCCCCCTCTTAGGGGTTGAATTCTGAAAAAACCTGAAACCCGTTTCTACTCATTTATCAATAGGAGCACTCCTGTGAAGTTTCGAATAAAATAGTCTAAGTAATCTTGTTTCCCCATACAAACTTTGGAGCCCCGTTTAACCCCCTTAGGGGGTGAATTTTGAAAAATCCTTTCTTAGTGCACCCTTAAACCACATAAGGAACCAATGTGCCAAATTTGGAATCTCTATACTCAGTGGTTTGGGCTGTGCATTGATTTTTAGACTTTATCACCCTATTTCCCCCTCTTAGGGGTTGAATTCTGAAAAAACCTGAAACCCGTTTCTACTCATTTATCAATAGGAGCACTCCTGTGAAGTTTCGAATAAAATAGTCTAACTAATCTTGTTTCCCCATACAAACTTTGGAGCCCCGTTTAACCCCCTTAGGGGGTGAATTTTGAAAAATCCTTTCTTAGTGCACCCCTAGACCACATAAGGAACGTACTTGCCAAATTTGGAGTCTGTAGACCCAGCGGTTTGGGCTGTGCGTTGATAGATGAGTCAGTCAGTCAGTCAGTCAGTCAGTCAGTCAGTCAGTCAGTCAGTCAGTCAGTTTCTTCTTTTATATATTTAGATTACTAAAACCAGCACTGTATTTAATATAAATAACAGATGCAACTCAAACTCCGCGCCAAAATGGAAAACAGTTGTGCCAATCTAACAACTACAAAAAAAAACAAAAATTTGAATTTGGAACCATAAACAAATCATCCATTCCCGATACTTGACTGAATGTAAGGTTACAGTCAACAGAATGTAACCTTCCCTCTTATCGATGAAAAATCATCAATAAGCTTAAAAACATTAATGAATTGCAAATAATGAATGAATCACTATTCAATATGATTTTGTATGAAGAAAGTGAGATTTTCAAGAACTATTGATTTAAAAGCTTGGATAAACCGGATACAAAACCGCACTTATCTACGATAATATTAATGCATCAAAATACAGTATTTAATGTTACCATGTTTCCCACCACAATCGTCCTTCTTTTATAACTTGAGCCACAACCCAAAATGTAGTCACTCTACGGGGAGCCAACAAGAAATATGTCGAAACTCGACTAAGTGTTAAATAATACATTAACGTGGTGATACATAATTGAAGAGTTGCCACCATAACGTGGAAGCTACGAATTTAACCGACTGCACTGATATGGTATGCGTTTTTACTTTATAAGGTAAGTTCTTATATTTGTGAGTGAAGTAACTTTGGTTAAGTAGCGGGTGTTTACTTGGGTACATTGAGGCGTTTTCGTTTAGAACATGAATGAAGAACTTAGCTGCTTTATTGGTCCAAGATCCCAGAGCTGCCAGACTTACTTATTTTCTCAGTAACAAAACGTCTGGCATCAAGTAGTGATACTGTGAACGTATGCATACCTGCTAACTTGTGCCAACGGTCAATTTTTAGATCATCATCATCTGCATAGCCTTTTCCGAACTATGTTGGGGTCGGCTTCCAGTCTAACCGGATGCAGCGGAATATCTGTATTTTACATGGAGCGACTGCCTATCTGACCTCCACAATCCAGTTCGTACTGGGTAATACGATACCCCTTGGTAAGACTGGTTGTCAGACTTTTTGGGTCACTGACTACCTGTAACGACTGCCAAAGATCTGCAAATGACAGCCGGGACCAACGGCTTAACGTGCTTTCTGAGGCACGGAGGAAACCCGCTATGTAATGGGTGGTCACCCATTCACAGACCAACCTAGGCAAGCACAGCTTAACCTAAAGATATACCCGAGTGGCTGTTATTATTTAGCCAAGGGCTCCTCCACGGGGTCCTTGGTCAATTTTTAGATATTTGGTGCTATAATTGCATAAAAATAATACTAACTTTTCTTAAAGCCTGAGCGGTGATTTTTATATAAATGTATTAAAATCTAGAAAAAGTGAGTTTTTAAAGCACAATTAAGTTTGGAGTTCGATTTTCGTAGTGACCACGATTAATGATCATTCTCAGCCCGTATCCCATTCCCAATTTGTTTGGGGTCGTTCAATTTGTTTCAGGATTCTAAAGCAGGTTAAAAACATAATCGAGAAAAGAAGGCATTACAGCTCGACAAAAAGTTTAGATAGTGGCGAAACGCGGAACTAGGGACATAAAGGGTGTAAAACACCTCTTAACAAAGCCGAAAGGCATTTGTTCTCCCCGTCATTGCGATCATTTTTTTTGTTCTCCACCATACCTGGGAACCTTCTAGTTACGGAGATATTGGGGGTCAAAAGTTCCAACATTTTGACAAGTTTTTTCTTTCAAAAAATCGTTAAATTAGTTCTCAACCATTCACTAAAAGATCACTGATAAATTATTTTAAGATTCCTCGTCCAATAATTTCTTAATACAGTAAGGAATTTTATAATTACTAGCGATCTCAAGCCTGGCTTGTTAAGATCTTACTTTACCAATATCATTTTAATCATTGAAACTGGTAAATTGATATTTACGACCAGTCAGACTTATTTTTGTATTAAATGCATACTCTATTATTTATTGATTGTATCACTAAAGTTCTCAGATATTTAAAATATAGATGTTAATTGATTATTTTACTTTAAATACTTTGATATTGCTGTATCGAAATAGATTTGTTAATGGGAAAGGCAGAAAAGACCTCATTCTGCGTTATTTACGATTAAAAAATATTTACGATTTAATTGTTTTTTTTTTAAGTTTTGATTTAAGTGATTGGAATTATGAAGAGAATCCAGAAAAACCCCATGTTAACAGGACAGAGGTAAGTTATAACAAGTCCTGGACTCCTGAAAGTCGTCAAATCTGGGAAGAAAGGTGTAGCGTACAGACACCAGCCCGCTTAGCATGAACGCCGTAGAAACGAAAGAGAATTGACAAATCTTTTGTTCATCTGTCATTTTGTCGATTCAATGACAGCATTGCGGGCAGGCAAGCCTAGATAGACATTGGTGCACCTCCTCTTGACGTGGCGTGCAGATCAATGAGTGTAGAGGTTACCTACAATCGACCTCGCGATTCTTGAACAAAACTAAGCAGAGGGCCCTGTTCCCATCTAAGTAGGTATCTAAATCCCCTACGATTTTGCATTAGATATTTTCTAGTCTTGCATTTACTAATTTATTTACCAGTCTTCTTATGTTTCCATCTCAAACTCCAAATTAAACTTCCCAATATTTCTCAACCACTAAAATCTCGTCCAAAATCTATCCAGCAAATAAATAACAACAATTATGCTCCCTACCAACCAGAACGCGCGTCAGAATGAAGAGATTAAAAATTATTAACAAAACGGCTCGGGACCAGTCGAACGCCATTCCTGATTATCAACGGACATCAACCGATGTGGCTCTTAATTAAATAATCAGAAATGTGTGCCCTTAATACTGGGATTTTTATATGATATATGCTAATGAGTTTGTGTTTATGTTCGACGCCTAGTTTTTAGGGATATATGTCATGGTTTGATTGCTGACTTAAGGAGGCTTGACTCTGGAGGTATGATATTTGCCAAAAAAAATCGTAGACGTTTAATAAATTGCACATACCCATTTTACTGAGTAAAAATTACTAAAGTGTGTTGTCACTACCCATTTCACTGATTAAACATTACTACAGTACCCCTCTGTGTTGTCAATACACCTACTGGCTCTCGACCTTATGATATTTTGCGAAAGGGACATTTTGCGAAAGGGACATTCTGAGAAAGGGACATTCTGCGAAAGGGACATTTTGCGAAAGGGACATTCTGAGAAAGGGACATTTTGCTACCTGTAGTCATTTTGAGAACTAGTCATTTTGCGACTGAGCCGTTTAATATAAGGTTTAAATTACAGAATATCTAAAATGGGGTACTATAATAGGTATTAGCGGTATTGTACTCATCATTATGAAAAACTTTTGAACATGAGTGGCTCGTGGCTAAATAATAACAGCTGCTCGGGTTAAGCCGTGCTTGCCCAGGTTGGTCTGTAGATGGGTGACCACCCATTACATACCGAGTTTCCTCCGTGACTCGGAAAGCACGTTAAGTAGTTGGTCCCGGCTGTCATTTGTAGATCTTAGTCAGCCGTTACAGGTAGTCAGTGGCCCAAAAAGTCTGTCAACTAGTCTTACCAAGGGGTATCGTATTACTAACTGGTTTGTGGAGGTCAGATAGGCAGTCGCTGAAATGATGGTTTTCAGCTGCAACCGGTTAGACTGGAAGCCGACCCTAACATAGTTGGGAAAAGGCTAGGCAGATGGTGAACTTACGTTACAGAATATCTAAAAAGTGGTACAATGGTAAAGGGTGTTGTACTCATCATTATGAAAAACTATTACGATGGTATCATCCTTGATTATTTTTTGACCGAATGTTGGGAACAGCTGATTTATTTTCGCGATGTCAGATGTTGTTGAAAATCATGAACAACTTTGATATACCTAACTAAAAACCTGAAACAAGTAGGTACTTGTTTTAGGTTTTTAGTTATATCAAAGTTGTTCAAGTGATACAATACAAGGTGTAGGTACACCTTGTATTGTCATCATCATCATCATCATTAGCCTTTTAATGTTCCCACTGCTGGGACACAGACCTACTCTCTATGAGAGGGTTCCTTGTATCACTTTTAAATTGTCGATAATGTCACCCCATTGACAATGATTTTGTGTCTCCCTTTCTCAAAGGTGATTTGAGTGCATGATAATATCCCTCAAATGGCTTAGCATGATCCTCGGTTACGCCTAAAATACTGCAGCATTCATTTTGAAATAAATATATGGTAAAGTTGAGGATTAACGGTAAGTATTATGTGTGACGAAAACACGATTCCATAAACTTTTCTCGATAGATAAAATAAACCAAAGTTACCTCCAAATCGAACAATAAACCACTGGTATTCAAAAAGTACTTCAAATTAGATCATGAAACTTTGCATACTAACTGAACTAACTATAAAGCAGGTCTTATGTGTTTTATTTTTTTAGTCTAATCAATAGATTTTTTGTAAATCGCAAAAAACCACTCATTTTGCACTATTCGGCCGCAGTGACTGACGTAACAACTGCTTTGTAGTGCAAGCTGATTAGAATTTTATTCTAACAGTATTTCAAACGAAGTTTAAACCACCACAAATAAAGTTGCTAATTTTAGGGTTAGAAGGGCCTTAAGAGAGAGATGATACGACGATGACTAGCTGGTATATTAATTTAGCTATCATTTGGTTAAGTGTAGGCAACTGCAATCATCCTCTTCTTTCCACTGCCCTTATTCAACAGTCACCTCCATTCTAGCAATACCATCCTTCACACAGGCAGTTGCAGTGTTTGTATTTATTTGGACATCCTCATCGAAAGAGGAACACCCAAAACTACACACAATGCTGACTTCCCAATACTCCAAAACTTCATTCTTGCAAGCCTTTGCAATAATAACCGACATAAAAACTGGAAACGTATCTATTAGTCCTTCACAATATACATTAGGACGCAATCCCCTTTGTCCGTCAAGGTTAGCACGCGCGACTGCTCACGAATGACGGCGTAACTGTAAATTTTGTCGCAAACAAAATACTTCACATTTATTGATCCTAATACCATTGTACAGGGATTTAAATCTATCCATTCAGATAGCAGGTAAACGATACTTGAGGTATGTAAGTATAGATTTTTTAGTTAAGCCCTTATACGTATAATTGGTAGCATTCGTTTTGGTGAGGGATGAAGATAATCTTTTGTGATCTTTGCACATAGTCAAGAGATTCTTGACTGTTTGTTGATGTTTTTTGAAAAATAAACGACGGTTATACGGAATTTTGTGAATAGATGAAGCGTGGTGGGGGAACCCTATACTACACATTATAACATTGAATGGACATCAGGCTGATATAAAAGTAAAAAAATAAAATATGATGGTGGATGGTAGAAAAGCAGTAGGTAAGAAAGAACCAAAATAGAGAATGGTAATAATCTAAAAACACCAGGATGTGGTGAAGGGTTCGCGTTCTAAGTGCTAATTCTCAGCCTAGAATACTTAACTGACACAGCGATTCCCGTGGCAATGATGCGGTGGACGAACTCGCTAGAAGGGGATCGAGCATGGCAGCGGTGGGACCCGAACCTATCGTAACACTCCCTTTCGGATACCTACGCACACTGGTAAGGAACCGAACTAGTGAACAACACCACAAGCTATGGCCAGACCACGGCGAGTGCAGGCAGGCCAAGGAAGCATTCCTACTATCGACGGCCGCCTCACCAAACGCGCGCTTCGGTTGACCAAACCGCAGCTGCGCACAGTTACAGCCGCCATTACTGGACACGGCTCTTTTAATAAACACCTCTGTGTTATAGGAGTCACAGACAGCCCTCTGTGCCGTGCCTGCATGGAGGAAGACGAGACAACAGCCCACGTGCTTCTGTACTGCCCAGTGGTTGCAACATGTACGTACAGGGCAAATTACTTCGGTAACCCAGGGTACTCTCCGCGAGATTGTCAGCAACACCCAGGCGCTGCTGGCCTTTCTCGGGGAGTTAGGGTGGGTCGAATAAATTTCCCACCCGTACGCAAAATACGCACTTTGACGTGGAGTTGCGGACACCAGCCCACTATACTTTACATTACAATACAATACTTAACTGACTGTTTTTTTAATTTCATTACCTACTTTAGCAATCGCTAGAGCACTATAGCGATTGCTGGACACTTCGTGCTCTTCACTCCAATAGGGAAAATGCGCGTAATTTTTTCTTCACTTAAATCAATAAAATACAGTACTGTAAACCCAAGAAAAGTATTAAAAGTTAAGTTCAACTACTGCTTGTCGCACAAAAATAATATTAAGCTCCTGCAATTTTCTACGACAGTTCAAACGTCCGTAGCTGTCGCGGCCATGATGTGACGTCATTATCCACAATCTGCCTTGTTTACATCTAATTTTTTTATCTTTAATAAAATAATTTTACTAATTGGTTGTGCTTTATTCAAGTAAAAATTGCAATAACAATACTATAATAAAATTTCAGTGAAACATTAAGCACTTTTAAAAAAAAAGTGTTTTTTTGACACAATGAACTTTGACGTTAATACCGTTATCGAGGACGATGCCTTTTGAGAGTGCGTTCCGTTTCACCAAAAACATGCTACATAAAACAGTAAATTGTAAAATAAGTGATGTATTAGAAACTTTAACAAGTGTACCACCATGTTTTTATGCGCCAATACAAGGCATTTTTCATAAATATAAAGCGTTTTGTATTTCATGCCTAAGTTGTTACTTTACCTACAGTCTTGTAGAATAGCCATAATTTCAGAAGGGTTGGTAGTTTTGGGATTTAAAGACAGGACATGTGTAAAAAAATGTCGTTACATTATTGCTCCTTACAATCATTTCCAAAATCACCCTTTCACACAAAAATCCGAACGCCCATCGATTTTCCGATCCACTGCCTTCCTATAAGCTGGCAAAAGGAACTCCAGGAGCCTGTGTGAGGCAACAGTCTCCTAATTACGTACACCTTGCGTGGTTATTGTCATATTTTAGCTAAATACCCGCCAAATAATAGCTTCTATTTCTAATCCTTCAAAAGGTTGTTTAAGTAGTTAGTTTTTTCTTTGAAGTGATCTTAGTGAAATGTGCTCAATTATGCGTATATTATTTGCAATCATTAAGCCTTTAAAGTATTGTTGATATTTGCCAGTGGGTGGTTAAGTGGATGGAGGTTTGAAGAGGTTCGTGTGGTCTTTATCGGTATGCTAATTACGCTAAAGTGCCTCAATGCTCGCCTCGCTTTTGATTTCATTGACAGCGCCATCGGTAAATATAGTCGGTTTAGGTTCAACGAATTTATTGAGATCAAACAAAAAGATTTTAAATACCTATTTATAGAGCGGACATTTTATTTTATTTATTCAGGGATAATAACGTCATTTATTTATTTATTTATTTAATCACTCTAATCATCATCATCATCAATTTCCTACCTTTGATCCATTCTATTTGGGGTCCGCGCAACACATTTTCTTCTCCTATTCTCCCCTGTCAGACGACACGGCATCATTTACTCCTATCCCTTTCATATCAGTCCTCACACAATCCATCCATCCATCTTTGGCCTTCCTCTCCCTCTTCATCCATCAACATTGGCAATATTGTCATATGAAATTTTTATTCCGAACTTTGTTGATTTTGAGTCACGGATGCTATAGTTGCTGCCAGTTAAGATCGCAATAGCGGGCATTGCCCTTTCCCTGATATCTCTTCGTACGAACCAAAACAAATGAACCGTGTATCGTTTTTCATTAGAAAAAATGTTGAAGATCATGATAGATGACGATTCCGAGGACATTGGACATTTGTTTCCGAGTCATGGTTGTATATATGTATGATAAGTATGTATTTACAAATAAAAAGTATCTATGTAGTATATCAACTATCTGGTGTCCACGACACAAGCCTCGTTGCTTAGTGTGGCACTAGATGGCGCTGTGTGTAATGTCCAGCAATATTTATTTATTTATTCAAGACTTGAACAGGCTTATTATTGGATTTCAAAGTTAAGAACTTTAATAAATGTAGATGGGTCAATGACCGCTATTGCGATCTTAACTGGCAGCAAATACCTGACAGCGGGCGTATGACACTAAACAGATCGACTTGTTACAAAGAAGTAACAAGTATTTATTGGATTACGATTTTCTTCGTCTTGTCCTGTCTATCGCTCGTTAATATTTGAACTTCTTTGAGATCAATATAACTTATTTTGTAAACCAATAAATGGTGAACAGGCCATGAGATATTCAAAACCAAGGTTTTCTTTTCAGCTGCAAGTTTTTTCTGAAAATAACCTTTCATAAAAGCTTTGATTTAGGTATATTATAAATGTGCCCAGAAAACGTGCTAATTATTGGATAAAAATCAACATTTAGCTAGTGTATTTCTTCTATTTCTTAGCCATTTCCGTCGTAACCGTTATTTATACCTGTACCATTTAATCGTATTTAATTAATCTCAATCGCGATAGGATAATATTTAGTCTCGTTACTTTGTAGTTGACTATAAATTATATATAAGCTTAGCTCTAGTAAGAACTTCTGTCATTTTATTTATGTATGTGATCATAGCTACTTTGTAGGACTTAGTTCAATATATTTATGTTGAGGTAACTATAGCAGTATGATGTAATAGTAGATTGTATCTTAAGGGAGCAAAATAATATTTTTACGGCGAGGGCACTTTTTTGAATCCAGAGCGAAGTGAGGGATTCTAGAGTAGAATTCTGAACGTAGCGAGGGATTCAAAGTATGTCGCCCGAGCCAAAAATATATTTTGCGCCCGAGTGATACACTCTACTTTTCATCACCCACTATGAGAAAATAAAAGGCGCCTCATAATTTATTCACTGTCACTTGAAGAACTCATTTTTCAAAACAAAACCATGAATTTCTAATAATCCGTGAAAATTTACGAAAACGCGGGCTGTAGTTCGCGCGTTTTTAATTTGATTTCTTTTTTTTTATTCAGCCTTCGGGCGGGACTACGGGCACCAGCGTCGTACCAGCCAGTCTTTATTCAAACAATATTTGCGTTCGATTTCTTTGGCGCTGAACACTAAGATGTTCCAAATTCAAAAAGTGCGCGGCAAAGATAATTGCGGCGCACTTATAAAGAGGAATAAAAACTCATTAAATTGTAAAAAAAAAAAACAAATTAAAAACGCGTGAACTGCGTTTTTGCCAATTTTCACGGATTGTTAGAAATTCATAGTTTTGTTTCAAAAAGGAGTTCTTCAAGTGACAGTGAAAATATAGAATTAACTCCTGAATTTATTAAAACTGACACAAGAATTGTGATGGATTATAAGTTTTTATCAATATAATTTTTCTATCCTCCTGCAGCGAGGTGTGAGACAGGGAGACGTCATTTCTCCGAAACTGTTCACCGCTGCACGGGAGGATGTCTTCAAGGTTCTGGACTGGAAAGGGCTAGGCATCAACGTCAATGGCGAGTACATCACTCACCTTCGGTTTGCCGACGATATAGTGGTCATGGCTGATACCATGGAGGACCTCAGTACATTGTTCGATGACCTCAGTGGAGCTTCCGGAAAAGTGGGTCTTAAACTGAACATGGACAAAACCAAGGTCATGTTGAATGCCCATGTCACACCCACTCCTATCAAGATCGGAGACTCCACACTTGAAGTTGTAGACGATTATGTGTACCTAGGACAAACGGTCCAGTTAGGTAGGTCTAACTTCGAGAAAGAGGTCAATCGTCGAATCCGACTCGGCTGGGCAGCGTTCGGGAAGTTGCACGGTATCTTCTCGTCCAACTTACCGCAGTGTCTCAAGACGAAAGTCTATGACCAGTGTGTGTTGCCAGTGATTACATACGGGACCGAAACGTGGTCGCTCACAATGGGCCTCATCAGAAGGCTTAAAGTCACCCAAAGGGCAATGGAGAGGGCTATGCTCAGAGTTTCCTTGCGAGATCGAATCAGAAATGAAGACATCCACAAGAGAAACTAGGTTACCGACGTAGCCCGAAGAATTGCCAAACTTAAGTGGCAGTGGGCAGGGCAGGGCACATTGCTCGCAGAACGGATGGCCGATGGGGCCGAAAAGTTCTGGAGTGGCGACCGCGAACCGGAAGACGTTGCGTTGGAAGGCCTCCTACTAGGTGGACTGATGACCTGGTGAAGGTTGCGGGAATCCGCTGGATGCAAGTCGCACGTGACAGGTCAATGTGGCGACACTTGGGGGAGGCCTATGTCCAGCAGTGGACGTCTTTCGGCTGAAATGATGATGATGATAAGTTTTTAGTTGTTTTATTATTAGATACTATTCAATTTCAATTTAGTTATTACTCTATGTTTTATTAAATAATAGTATTACAATAAAATATGAGGCGCCCTTTATTTTCTCATTGTAGGTGATGAAAAGTAGAGTGTATCACTTGGGCGAAAACTATATTTTTGGCTCGGGCGACGTACTTTGAATTTCTCGCTACGTTCAGGATTCTGCTAAAGAATCCCTCGCTACGCTCGGGATCCTACTCTAGAATCCCTCACTTAGCTCTGAATTCAAAAAATCGCCCTCGCCGTAATAATATTATTTTGCTCCCTTATGATACAATCTACTATTATTGCACTTAACTTACTCACTTTTTTATGAACCGCTAACGAAAAATTAATTTCGTAATCGGGTGGCTATCACGGTGGGTAACTGGGATGTGCAAGATATAAGCGATATATATATCTGACTTGCACATCATAATTGTAAAATTCCGGATTTAGCTGCATCTGGTCAGACTGGAAGCTGGCTCTAATGTAGTTGTGAAAAGGCTAGGCAGTTGATGATGATGATGAAGACAGAGTTAAGAATTATAGTAAGAACATTATGCTTACTATGTTTTTTTTTTTTTATGAAATCAAAAATCCTCTGAATCTAACCAACCAAACTCCATTAATTAAAGAAGAAAAAGAAAAATAAAATTGTCGTCAGTTAATAAGTAATTATTGTGTGTGCTACACATAATAATATAAAAAAAAGATACAAAATAAGGAGGGAAACAGTATGTGCTGTGTGCCTCACGGCTTCTCCAAAAAGGTCCATTTCAGCATTCATGCCAGACAGGTGATGCTGTCTGACGCTGGTCTTCCAATGAACCTTGAGGGGGAAGTGGCGGAAAAACAGTTTCAAACATAGTATATAAATAAATGGTTACAAATAAATAGATAATGAGTAAATTTACGACAATTGGTATAAATATTCAGAGGACGATGAGGTGTCACCCCAACAATAGGGAATATGCATGAAATATAAAACAATTTTTTTAAATGAAAAATGCCTTGTATTGGCGCATAAAAACATTGTGGTACACTTGTTTAAGATTCTAATACATCACTTATTTTACAATTTACTGTTTTATGTAGCATGTTTTTGGTGAAACGGAACGCACTCTCAAAAACGCATCTACCTCGATAACGCCGGTACTAACGTCAAACTTCATTGTGTAAATAAAACACTATTATTTGAAAAGTGCTTAAAGTTTCAATAAAATTTTATTATAATACTGTTATTGCAATATTTACATGATATAGCACATACAATTAATAAAATTATTTTATTAAAGCCAAAAAAAATAATGTAAACAAGGCAGATTGTGGATAATGACGTCACATCATGGCCGCGACAGATACAGACGTTTGAACTGTTGCAGAAATTTGCAGGAGTTTAAGAGGATAGTATAGCGGCTGCCACTTTAAAAAATAGGTATTTAGAAAAACTCATGCTATCGCTCGCGACACCTACCCGACCCCCGATCGTGCGATAGAGAGCGTTGCAGCTCGCGACTGACTGTAAGTATTTTTTATATGAAATTTGTCTCTCGGGAGAAAACGTTTTTCACATACTAAATCACGACCAATCTCTTAGATTCTGGTGTCAATCGTTTCAGCATATTATATTCTAGGTTTCTAGGGTTTGCTTTTTTTCTAAAGCTTCTTTGTTTTTAAAATAAAAAGGTTTTACTTCAATGAAGATTTTGTCATAAAAATAGTAACTCTTAGGCGCCTGTAACTTTCAAACTATTATAAATTTTGAAAAAAGAGAACCTATAAACCTAGTTTTTTACTGTGTCAGAAGCATTCTAAAAAATCATTGAGATAGGATAACATTTAGGGGTAGGAAAACGTTTTCTCTTTTTGTATGGACGAGCGCTCGGTAGACGATAGTCTTAATATTATTTTTGTGCGACAAGCAGTACTTGAATTTAACTTCTAATACTTTTCTTGGGTTGCTAATACTGTATTTTATTGATTTAAGTGAAGTTAAAATTACGTGCATATTCCCTATTCCCTTAAAGTTCCTTCAAACAATACTTCTAAAATAATCTAAACAAAAACCCACCTCCAATAAGAACCGAGGCGTTAAACACGATATGCATAATATAGCATTATTTAACATAATTAATTAACAAAGTCCTCATAACAGACAGATACACAAAACAACAAGTAAAGTATTTTACGTCTTCATACGATATCGACAGCTTCATCTGTTTAAGCAAACATTAATAATTCGACTTGACGTTTGATTTCCCTTCGGTTTTAGATAGAGGGTGTTTGTTTTTGATAAACTAGCTCGGGACTACAGAGAGGAGCATTATACAGGATGTAAAAGTCCTCATCACGAAGTCGTCAACCAAGCATTCTGTACATGAAACTAAGTAACTTTACGCAAAAATTATTGCTGGGAAACGACTTTTTTTTTTGGGGTGAAAAATCATGTGCTGATGGATGGATTGAATAGTACGGAGGTCGTGGAGGTGGTTAAAGTAAAAATCTTCCATTAAAAACTTGTATTTAAAAAAAACTTATCAAAATGTTAGAACTTTGACCCCCAAAATCTCCGTAACTAGAAGGTTCCCAGATATGATATAGAACAAAAAAATGATCGTAATGACGGGGAGAACAAGTGCCTTTCAGCTTCGTTAAGAGGTGTTTTACACCCTTTAGGTGGATTATGCGTAGGTACCTAAATGCTTCCAAATGAGTTGTGTTATAAAGGAATGGCGTGCAGATCAATGTATAGGACTGTGCCGAATGCTATCCCATAAAAGCATAATCAGTTCATTAATTGTCACACTGCTGGGGTACGGAAAGAGGGCCTTAATTCAAATAACAAAGTAAAGAGTCTCATCATTATTTCAGCCTAAAGACCTCCACTGCTGGACATAGGCCTCCCCCAAGTGTCAACATTGAGCGGTCCCGTGCGTCTCGCATCCAGCGAATCCCCGAATCCTTCACCAGGCCTTCGGTCCACCTCGTTCGCGGTCGCCATTCCAAAACTTTTCGGCTCTATCGGCCATCTATTCTGCGATCAATGTGCCCTGCTCATTGCCGCTTAAGTTTGGCAATTTTTCGTAAAGAGTATACAACAACAACCCATAACGTCCACTGCACATATGGGAGTGCACACATGGACATAAGCCTCTCCCATGATGGGAGGAATTTGCCGTAATCTCCACGCTTGGCAGGCGGATTGGAGATCGCAGTGATGCAAGACTAACAGAAAACGCTGCTGCCCATTCTCTGGTCTACGGAGGCGGAAGGTGTTCTGCCTCAGACATTAGTCGCCTTATACGACAGCCGTGAGTGTGATAGGTTGGTTCTATTCTACTCTGCCGGATACCACACGGCATAAAGAGCATCAAGGCATCGTAAAGAGTATGCCTGGGTTCAAACCCACAACCACACGTTAGTCGGGGCTGCTACCACTGAACCACCTCTTCAAATAAAGAAGACAGAGCATGCGCAGATACTACAAGTATAAACTGGCGTTAATCGCGTTTCTAGAGCCCCTTTTTTTTTTTTTTTTTTTTTTTTTCGGATGGGAAATCATCAAATAACTCCTCCCGCTCTGGGCGGAGCAGGAGGGAGTGTCAGACTTTTACTGACTAAAACCCATCCATGTTCCTTCATCGCCCTTTGTGTTCCGGGGCCACGGTATCTCTTTCGAATAGTCCCGCAACCCCGGCAGGCATTGGTCCTTACGGACCACTCCCTTTTTGCTGACTCTCTTTGAGGCGCGCGTGGAACACGAACGCGCCGTCGACACGGCCTGTCGTCATGAGACGGACGGACGGCGAGCTAGCCCATAGCCCACCGTCCACAGGCCCGCACCTACGGTGGCCGGGGGCCACGTGGTGGTGGCCCCCGACGCCCGGGGCGTCTCCCGCGGCGGCTTTCTAGAGCACCTTAGAAGTTCATATATCCCACCAAAAAAAAAACAGGCAAAAACATCATCGTCTCATAATTTAGAGAACTCATTTGCTCAGTAAATTAGTTTAAAGTTTCAATCTATCAACATTTACTAATGACATACCGATTTTCTGCAAAAAAAAAAACTCGCAAGATTCCCAACCAATAAACTCTGTATCATATTATAATCATCATCAAAATGCATAACACAATCAATTAAATTCCCATAATAATTTCTATAAAATACGACAACGTTCCCATATTCAATAATAAACTTTTAATAGTAACAATAATAATTCATTCAGTTAATAATAAATAAAAACGGGGCGCATATTAAAACGTCGGCCGAGAAGTACATTAAGCTGTAAAGAGTTTGGTTTAATGGTCAGTAATTGGTCAGAATAACATAATTTTTATTGGTATTGTCTCGGCTAGGTAACGATCTCTCTTACTAATGGAACTCGATTGATCTTGCTAGAGAGGATTTATTATGAACTGTGCTTTGACTTCAAAAAAGCTCATCATCTGCCTAGCGTCTTTTCCATTAAGTTGAGGTCAGTTTTGAATCTAACGGTATACAGTTGAATATCAATATTTTATATTTTATGGAGCGACTGCCGATCTAACCTTCACAACCCAACAACAATTTACAACCCACAAGTTAGTACTGGATAATACGATACGATACCCCTTAGTACTGGTTGTCAGACTTACAGGCCACTGACTACCTGTAACGACTGTCAAAGATCAGTAGGACCGACGGTCTAACCATATACCTCCTCATCCCAGTTACTGGGTAATACGATACTTTAGCGTCAGACTCCAAAAAAATCTAAAGAAATACAAAAATACTGGGGAATGGAGCAGCGCACCGGAACACAAAGGGTGATGCAGTCAGTAAAAGTCTGACACTCCCTCCTGCTCCACCCAGATCGGGAGGACTCATTTGATGATTTCCCATCTGAAAAAAGAAATATATATGGAGCAGCGTCATTAGGTAGCGAAGGTTTTTAAAATGTCTTTTACTCCGTAAGCCAGAGGGCCTCCTCCAAGAAACCGCCAGAAATTAACTGTATTGCGCTGCTGCAGTCAGCTGAAATAGGGGGCCTTTTGGCCTAGTACAGGACCAACAACAACAACAACAACAACAGCCCATAACTTCCACTGCTGGACATAAGCCTCTCCCATGATGGGAGGAATTTGCCGCAGTCTCCACGCTTGGCAGGCGGATTGGAGATCGCAGTTATGAAAGACTAACAGAAAACGCTGCTGCCCATTCTCTGGTCTACGGAGGCGCAAGGTGTTCTGCCTCAGACATTAGTCGCCTTATACGACACCCGTGAGTGTAATGGGTTGGTTCCATTCTACTCTGCCGGATACCACACGGCAAACCCATACCAATATCACAGTACAGGACCAATATCATTTAATTTATTTTTTTCTCTTTGTTTAATTTTTATTAGTTGTACTGTTAGTCTAACCGTTTTAATTTGTGTGTTTTATCTTGAGCAGGCTAATAAATGCTTTTTCTTTCTTTTTTTTCAAAATTAGAGACCGGTTTTGAACCTCTTCGAGTAATATCAGAGAGGTCAACTTCTATGAAAATATAAAAAGTGTCTCGGAAGATAAATGGTCTCAAGATTTGACCTTCACCTCTCTACCTCGATGCTGAGCAAAGATCAGATAATATAGTGTTCAAGATAACATGTAAACAAAACATCACGCTCCTAATCCCCGAAGGGTTAGCCAGAGATGGCTCTGAGCTCTCATCATTCATCATCATTTTAGCCGAAAGACGTCCACTGCTGGACATAGGCCTCCCGCAAGTGTCGTCACATTGACCGATCCCGTGCGACTCGCATCCAGCGGATTCCCGCAACCTTCACCAAGTCATCGGTCCACGTAGCTAGTGGTAGGCCTTCCAACGCAACGTCTTCCGGTTCGCGGTCGCCACTCCAGAACTTTTCGGCCTCATCGGCCATCCGTTCTGCGTGCAATGTGCCCTGCCCACTGCCACTTAAGTTGGCAAATCTTTGGCTCTGAGCTCTATTTTTCATCAATCGAGCAAAATTGGGTGACTCACGTCCGAGTTCCACCAAGAGTAAGGGCGAACCTCGCTCCGGGTCAATAAATAAATAAATCTCAAAGCTGCCGTTTTTTAGCTTATTTTTCATTTATATCGTAATTATGTGAGTTGGCATCGAAAACCAACCGCAATCTTGTGGCCTGACTTAATGGTTTAGGGGTCAATTATTATAGGCGTTATAATCACAATGTTGTGTGCGATCTTTGACTTAATACGTATCCGTGTTAGTCATTCATTTGATTGTAGATGATTTTATTTAAATTTTGTCTTCTTTTTTGAGGTGTTCGCATTCTTTGTGGTGTTAGAGAGTGATGACGTCACGGGATTCATGATTGCTGATAGAATATAATTAAGATCTGGAGTAATCATGCGAAATTGGCATAATGAAAAGCGCGACTACTAAGCATGAGGTCGGGGTTCGTTTCCCGGGCCGGGCAGTGTTATTATTGTGTTTTTCCGTCAGGAATTTCTCAGAAACAGCCACAGAGTGTAGATTTGTGCCCAGTTGATGACAATAGGCTCGCCCCCATGGGACTTAAAACATAACTAGCGAAATGTGGGTGTTCACCTCTGCCCCACCCTTCGGGAATTACAGGCGTGATGTTCTGTCATGTAACATAACATAACGCTGTTATGTAACATAACATAACGCTGTTATGAAATGTTGTTATCCCGAAAAGGTGCATCAACTATTGTTTCCACTCATATCTGCATTTTGTAAGTTTCTTTTATATCATTCTCTCAACCTCTTAGCATACCTACCCACCAATACCAATTTTATTTATTTTTATTTTTTTTTTTTCTACCAATTTTCTACTAGATACTCTTCTAGAACTAAAACAGAAATTGTTTACTCTAGTCTTCAGGTCAAAAGCCCATCGAAGTCTTTCAGCCAAAAGTTCTGCTCATGAGTATGACGAGAGACATGCTCAAGTTCTCCTGCATCTGTGATGTTGGAGCCGCTGCACCTCAACGAGGATCTCTTGTAGCAGACCCACCAGACGGTAGTCTCTATCTCTTTCTTTCGATACCAGATACCTTTGTACCAAAGATAAGTCTTGCCGCAGCAGTTTTCGTAGAAAACTGTAAAAGATTGTTGAATTGGGGTTTAAGAGAGTTTCAGTTTACTTCTAAAACCTTCCATTGGTACCGTAAAAAGTATAAATTATAAACAACTCTATTAAGAAAATCATAAGTACCTACTAACCTTACATTAGCTGACACAGCTTTCTTATTGAAATATTCACCAAAGTTACAGCAAAGTCCAACGTTTTTTTTTAAATAATGATGGATTCTTTTTTTTCCAAGAATCTCAATTTCTGTTTAATCTTCTTTTAAACCGCAACGTGGTCTTATCAAATCATTCCTCAATCTATCACCACACATCATCATTTCAGCCGAAAGACGTCGTACGGGGGAGGCCTATGTCCAGCAGTGTCCGCAGCTAAGGACAGCTAAGAATCGCCACATTGACGCACCGGTTCCGCACGTTTCGCATTGATCCAGCGGATCCCCGCAACCTTCACAAGGTCATCGGTCCACCTATTTGGAGGCCTTCCAACGCAACGTCTCTCGGTTCGCGCCGGTCGCCACTCCAGAACTTTTCGGCCCCATCGGCCATCCGTTCTACGAGCAATGTGCCCTGCTTTACTTTACATTACTTCACAATGTATAGTTAAAAAAAAAACCGCACCCTGTATCCACATAAAGACGTGACATTTCAAATATTGTGTCGTAGTCGATATAGAGGTGAAATTTATTTTGTTCGCGCTCCCTCAGTTGCGAGCCGAATATGTCTTGTTACATCATTCACGTCCCAGTGACTCGATAGTGAGTGCCTTCGATATCGATAATTATTTATAATATTGGTTATACACATCACTAATGTGGTGGGTTTGTGTGAGTTCGGTTTTTAAAAGGTTGAGTTTTATTTCGGTGTTTTGGTTTCAAGAAGTAGTCTTCAAAATTATTTATGATTATCATTATTTTATTGGTTGATAATCTAGGGCTTAGGACCAATTAACTAAGCCAAAAAAGCATGAACATAATTGACATATAAACTCAATAGCTTACCCATAGCGGTAGACAGACTCATACTATGTACAGTCTGAAAAATACGGTCCATGTATCACTTGACTTGTTTCAGGGTATCGACGTACAAACGACCTTTTACTTATTTGTGTCATCAATCACAAGAAATACTTACCTAATAGGTTGATAGCCTGTAGTCATAATTGTTCTACTGAGGAATTAAAGAAAAAAAAGAGCCGCCACGGGACGCCTGGAAGATGTGAAAAATCGAAATTATTTTGGACAAGTAATATGCATAAAAGAGCAGATTACGACAGGAACTATATTTAGTTAAGAAAAAAATACTTACTTTTCCCTGAAAATTATGACTGTTTATATAATTATCATTTATTTTCATTAAATACAAAAAATAAATAAAAGAAAATAAAAACAATATATATTTATGTATTCTATTTTCTCATCTTTGAGACAGTATGCAGTTTCGCAGTTATGCTGGTTCTTTAGAAATAAGCAGCACCTTTGTACCTATTTTTCTATTCCTTTCTTCTTTTCTGTATTTAGTGTGTATATAAACCGTTAAATAAATAAATAAATATGTTTTGATTCACGAAAAGAAAATCCTTAGGCTGGGATCGAACTCGAAGTCACGAGACCCAGCGCTGTGCCCCGAGACCAGCTGGCTTGTTGTAAACCGTAGCGAATATGTAGATCTTATGCTGCTTCAACAGGTCGGTAATGTTCGGGATTGTTCGGGACGGGTTGACAACTTGACAGTTGGCGACGTGTCGCCATGGCATGCGTCGCCACGCCATTTTTTGGTTTTACCCGCGCCTATAGATGATTCACATCAAAAAGACAAACTGTGACTGTTTCCTACAAATGTGGATTACCTACACGGTCAAAATGTATACTACAACAGCCGATAACGTCCACTGCTGGACATAAGCCTCTCCCATGATGGGAGAAATTTTGCCGTAATCTCCACGCTTGGCAGGTGGATTGGAGATCGTAGTGATGAAAGACTAACAGAAAACGCTGCTGCCCATTCTCTGGTCTACGGAGGCGCAAGGTGTTCTGCCTCAGACATTAGTCGCGACGTTTCTATTCTACTCTGCCGGATACTCTGTAAAATGAATGGTGGTCAAAATGTATGGAAGAAACAGCGATAATTTTTTAATTGGTCGGTCGTAATGATCTACTGAAAAGGTGGTAACAGTTTGTGCGTCGATGTCTTCCACCCTAAATTGAGACAAATCGAGAATCCAGCCTGTCCAGACTGTCATTAAAAAATCAAAGTTTTAATGAAAAACCCAATAACACCATGTCTACTCAGCGACCACTATCATTTTGCCTTGCTTACTACTATTTTTTAATTAAACCAATTTTACGCATTGGAATCCTTTTAATTCACAAATTGATTCATCCTGCTGACCGCACGAAGATTTCCACGCATATAATATTTCGCGATCGACATGCATTAAACTGATGTTATCGATGCATCTGGATTCCATCGCGGTGAAATTATGAATAACGCATCAACTCAAACATGTTTGAATCTGAGGAATTTTAAAATAAAACCTTTTTGTTTTTGCTGGCTGTATTTATGTGTCAGATTATTGAGTTTTAAATCATTCGATCATTCTATACGATGAATATAAATAGTGTGAAGTACCTATTTATTTTAAAGACAAAGTTAAACATTAACTAATATTATATAATAGGAAATAAATACAGACAAGATTAGGTTACGCCATCTATACAAAAAATGAAACACTATTTGGAACAGCGCCACCTTACGAGTATTGTAAAAAATATCGTGTCTAAAGAGCTTTGAGCTTTTGTTTTAGTTCAATGAAAGTCGAATAGATGGCAGTATAGTTAGTAGTAGTACACCTGATCATACACAGAGGGCTGAAGTGTGAACAATAGTAAGAATGAGTTGAAGTTACATTGACCGATTAAATAATGATCTCTGTCTCACATCCAATCTGTGGGTGATTTCTATGAGAAACATAGGAAAGGACATGCAGGAAAGGATAGTCTTTGCCCTAAGAGTAGGATTAGTGCTTCACCTAACTTAAGAGGGCCCTTCCCGGCCCGCCTTTCGTCAACGCGAGCATGGTCGAAAAGCTTGTTGTTTCATCCAGAGCCACAGCGGTGGTTTTCTTTCAACTCCCCTGTCTTACCTAGCCCCGAACCCGCACTACTTGCCTCCCGCGTACCTCATACCGCCTAACGCGAGGACATTGAACGAAAAATAGTGTTCGAAAATTTATAAAACTTGTTCCAGGAATTACGTGTTTATGAATTAGTCTTACAAGTATGTGAAATAAATATTTTAAAATCTTATTTACAATCTCCACTACATTTGCAAGGCTTCTATCAGGATGCTTTCTTTACTTTTACAATTTATAAGTACATTATGAACGGCCAAAGATGAGGTAAAAGTTGTGCAAAACAGCAATTTTTGGAGGCTTATACTGAATTTGTTTCTACAAATTTTTATTTTCTGCTTCGATAGAAGCCTAGATATAGTGCACAAAATATCTATTAGTTCAAAAAATTCAAAGATATATGTCTAACAACGGCATAATCACGCACGAGCTATTGTGAAAATTCTCGCGAAAAATATGGCGGGTTGGCCGCCCTAAGAGATGTTTTTCACTTACAGCACCGCAGCATGCATTTTATTCGTCATCATTCCTTTGTTTTTCACGCGCGCCAGATCTCAAATCACTGAAAAATCGCTGCAAATCTTAAAAACTCAGGAGCTTTTAAGATTTGGAGCGCTTAGAAATAAATAAATAATTAAATTAATTGATATCCTGATATCAACAGTGGTGATCATTAGAAATCCGCTGAGCCAATGAATTTGGACGTCTCCCGGTAAAACGATTCAACTGTCTTAAGTCCCGCAACGAAAATAAATCCGAAAAGAACATTAGGTACTTATCAGAAGGCAGAACAGCGCCAATGACTTTATTTATAAAAAAAAACCGTAGAAACAAAAGCAAAATAGATTTCCATGGCACGGTATAAGTTTACTCCAAAGAGTGGAATACTAACTAAAGAAAGTCTACTGTTTGTACGGCACACGATGTCAAAAATTAAGAAAATAAATGTCACCCGTGACAATCGGTTTCCAAGCGTTCCGTATTTCTATTAGTATAGGATCCCCTAAAGAACGACCTTTACCGAGGTGGTTAATGGATGAAAAGCATTTTATATCAAATTAAATATATCAAAAAATATATTGCAAAAAAAGTTCTTTATCTAGTTTTTTCTTTTTTTAGTTTAGTTTTAGTTTATCTTAGAATATATAATATGGCCACTGTAAGGTGTGCATAGATAGTGGTCATACTATAAAATATAAGTGGGAAGGGAACAATAAGCAATGCAGTCATAACGTCAGTGTCACTCATTATATATTATCTATAATAAAACGACAGCTAGTCACTATTAATATAATCATTCCATAAAAACCTGCATTTTCCACACTATCTAACTTAAAGCGCGCGGCTTATATCACAGCTTTATCGTCCATATCTCTAGACGGAGACACTCCTACATCGTAGTCCTAGGCCGCTATCACATTCAATCTTATCGTAAAAACAAATACATGAGCAATTACATATTTAAATAAGTAGATTTAGTTTAAAATTTCATTAGTTAGTAATATTTTTGAGTTTAAATTTAAGAAAATCGTAGGAATGCAAATCATTTGATCCTTATTGAAAGTTCGCAATACTTCAAAGCGAGACTGCAATATACACTTTAAACAAACGAGTCGTAAGTTTCAAAATTCAACAAGTCAATTTAGTTAATCGTACAATACTGAGATATGGCACTAGCAGTCACTTACAAGTAAACTGATCGACCTCTTCAACACAAGTATCACACTGCACAAAACAGCAGTTAACCATCTTACATCTGCACCTAGAACTCACCGTCATTTTACTAGTTGTAAAACCCCTTCCACAACACAAGGTCGCACAGTTATGTCTGTCTTTGCACACCCTTCCCTTCGTACTAACACACAAATTCGGAGTCCTCTGCAAGTACACCAAATTCTTCCTTTCGATCTTCATTTTATTTCTTATTTTTGGTGAAATCGCCCTTTTCGTTGTATAGTTCATAAGTTTCTTCTTTGTTGCGTGGTGGTAATGCTTCTTCAGTAAACCCATAGCAGAGTTGAAAGGTCCTAATCGTTTCCAACAAGTCTTTGTCGTACAAGACCCTGAGAATCCATGGCATTTGCAAACTTCTTTCAGCTGTTCTCCTATAGAATCTACTCCAACTATGATATCTTGTTTTAGTATTTCGGCAATTTGGTCGTTTCCAGCGTGTTTGAAGTCCAAGAAGTTCTTGGTCAATCTCTTTCCATGTCTGAAATCATCGCCACATCCTGCCATTTTCCAAGTGTTGTTTTTGCCAAAATTTCCAGGACATGAGCAAGAAGATAGGTCTCCAGAGGCGCATGCCTTTGCTACTGAATGTGTAATAGAAGCTGCCATCAACGCGTGAACGAAAGCAGTCTCTCTGAATAGTTTATTGAATATGCTTCTTTTAGGTTTTTTGTTGAACACGAGGGAGCAGTTCCACCTGTCGTAATGGAAGGTTTCCTCACATGCGGATATCGCTTGATCCTTTGCGATGTTTAGGACGTTTGATAGGCCGATGTCCCGGTCGCACATTTTTGTTTGCCGTTTTGACGCTCTGATCAATTTGCAGGTTCCGGGGTACATTTCGTGAGTTCGGTCGCTGAATAGAGCTTCAATTGTTTTCTGTAAGATGGGTTGAGATCTGTGAACAATATTATTTAGATTAACTTAACTGTTACTAAGTTTATGTTGAAATATTAAAGGTAATTAATTCTAATTGGATTCAGGGACCTTTGAGGAAGTTGAGTTTAATCTTAATTTCTGGTTTGAAACACGTGTAGCATTATAACTTATTCATAATACATAGAACATCTGTCTCTACTTAATGAAAATGAATTTCGTTGAAATTGAAACAAACTCGTTAGTCCTCAGTAAAGCCTTTGAAAGTAGAGCAACGAGTGCTTATACAAGCTTCAAAGTTACTTCATAAGAATTCATTAACATCGTGTTATATCATCGTCTTAGTTCCTCGCAAGTACTTATTAGATTACCAATAAGAGAATGTTGTTTGAAATGAACAATGAACCATAAAAATAAATTACTACGTATACACTAGGAACATAACCTAATTTAGATGAACTAAACATCCGAAGCCCATTGATTTTTTTTTATTCAATACCGACTTGCTTATAATTACATCTTATCGTTTATTATTTCTTTCATCATTAACATTATCTTTAAAAAATCTACTGAATTCCTCAAACAAATTACTAAGAACAGTGGCGGCAAAAATCTTCTATATTTCTGACACTCGAAGGAAAAACTCAATGAGCCTTCGATTTGTATCATTAAAAGTTAAAACATCAGAAAAACTCACCCTTCAACAATCTTAGTGGCAAAAATAGAAACGGCACAAAACAATAAAACATTAAAAACACAATAACTAAACATGTTTAAGATCTTAACAGTCACATGATCACCGCCTTTTGCTATCCACAACAAAATGATGGAAATAATGACTCGGCACACAAAGCAAATCGCGATAAACTATCGGTACAGGGTGGGTCTTCCAAAAATGGTAATGACAAACGTCTGTGTTTGCTGGTTGAACAAATATTGGACCGAGTCATACCTTGACTTGAACTTGTCTAAATAGAAGACATAGGTAACCTATTTCGAGTCTGTTATGGTTTATTGGTACGATGATAAAGGGTTATTACCTGTCTGTTCTTGGGAAAGTAGAGTAGAATTTGCCGTGTGGTATCCGGCAGACTAGAATAGAACCAACCCATTACACTCACGGGTGTCGTATAAGGCGACTAATGACTGAGGCAGAACACTTTGCGCCTCCGTAGACCAGAGAATGGGAAGCAGTGATTTCTGTTAGTCTTTCATCACTGCGATCTCCAATCCGCCTGCAAAGCGTGGAGATTACGGCAAAGTCCTCCCACCATGGGAGAGGTTTATGTCCAGCAGTGGACGTTATGGGCTGTTGTAGTAGTAGTTCTTGGGAAACACGTGTGGGAAGTCTATTTACCCGTAGATTTAGTTATTTCGTCAGTAGTTACATCGGTGTCGTCCGTATCCGTATATTCCCAGTAGCCCCCACGGGGATTGCCACCGGAGGCCAATGGGAATCCTGGTTAAAATCTACATATCATCAACATAGTCTCTTGACCTTATCCCAATTTATTTCGGGTCGGCGCAGCATTGTTCCATACTTGTCTATCACTCGTCATCTTATCAGACGCCTTCTTTTTTGCCATATCATCCTTCACGAAGTGTTCCTCTACTCTTATACCCACAGGTTTTCCTCTACTCTTATACCCAGCTACATTCGTACTCAAAACTTTCCTCATGACGTTTTCCTCATTCCTCCGCACTACATGCCATAGCACGACAACTTTTCTGCCACTTTCAGACTTTCTCTTATGTACTCATTTAGTAGTAGGAGATAGGGAACTTGTTATTTTCTGAAACTGTGGTTCTATTCATTTCAACCAGCGGTATATTTCCTTTTCCACGAATTAGAACTACCTATAGAAAATATGAAAGTCTATTATGTAATCTCACGAAGTTAACTACGTACTTCTTATCAAAAACAATTTAAGTTTGAATACTGTCACTATACAGTATTTAAACTCACGAAAAACTGAATCTAAGCTTCTTTTAAGACCCAAGTAGATTATTTTTTTAAATAAATTGAATCTACTACTGAGATCAGAACAGAAATAACTGAATCTGTTACCTAGTTCATAAAAGAAGCAAAAATGAAGCTATAGAAGAATAATCCTCACTGGTCAGTGGAAAAAGCATCGAACATAGATCGAAAATTTTATTTTCACCGCACTGAGTTCTCATTAATAATTCAATTGAAAAAAAAAACACACTGCGTTTCCAAATGAGATTTGCTAAGCTGTGTCTATGGAACTATATTATACTAACCAAAAGGACTGGTGGATTTTTATATTGTAGCTCGACTTAGACCTGGTGGAAAAGGCACAGCGAAGTTTTTTATACATTTCATATCATATTTTACACACTCCGTTCAGATCACTCGTACATCTTTTCTCCTTTCGCCTTTTTTTTTCTTTTTTTTCGGATGGGAAATCATCAAATGACTCCTCCCTCTCTGGGCGGAGCAGCTTTGTATTCCGGGGCCACGGTATCTCTTTCGAACAGTGTCGCAACCCCGGCAGGCATCGGCCCTTGCGGACCCCTTCCTTTTGCTGACTCTCTTTGAGGTGCGCGTGGAACACGAACGCGCCGTCGACACGGCCTGTCATCATGAGACGGACAGACGGCGAGCTAGCACATAGCCCACCGTCCACAGGCCCGCGCGTCCTAAGCCGAGCCTTAGGTTACGTTAGCACTGACAGGCGTCTTGCTAAGCGCCTAGAGCATAGCGAGTAATGAAGTTAAACGAACGTCCTAGAATTTTCGTATTCAACCGCACTGCGCGCTAGGCGCCTTCTCTAGTAACCAGATGTTAAGTCACTAGGCACTATAGGCACTAGGCACTAGGCACAATAGACATAACCATTGATAATAACTTGAAAATAGGGACACTTTTTTTCTTGACTAAATATTTATTTATATTACATCAGAACATTGCCGGTCTCGTTAATAAATCTGACGCGCTCTCAGTCTGTTTATGTGAACTTTTAGAACGAGATGTTGATGTAGATGTAATATGCATTTCAGAGCATTTTATGATAGCTGACTGTGAGAATCAGCTACACCTACCTAATTATAGTTTGGCTGCTTGTTATAGTCGACAAACAAGTAAGCGAGGCGGTGCATGTATACTTGTTAAGCATGGTATTCAATGGAAGGGATTGGCCAATGTAGCAAACATGTCCTTACAAAGTATATTCGAGTGTTGTGCAGTTAAATTGACGGACTATAACATTGTAATTGTGTGTATATATCGAGTACCTAACTCAAATAATATCAATGAGTTTTTTGATAAACTGGAAACTCTTTTAAAATATTTGTCCAAACAACGATTTAAGAATATAGTTTTAGCTGGTGATTACAACATTGACATTTTGAAGAGAAGTAAACTGTCAGCCGAATTTGAGTGTATTCTCTTGAATTTTAATTTACAACTTGCTTTGAGACAACCTACTCGGGCTGCGAGCCAAACATGCATTGATAATTTTGCGCATAATTTTAACAATCGTCGTTGTAGATCAGAAGTATTGGAGTTTGCGCTATCCGATCACACAGCACAACTGTTAAAGTGCCCGGTTAAGAGAAAGGATGTTCTTAAGTATTATCGCAAATGTACACGAGACTACAGTCAGGAAAATATAGAAAAATTCAAGACTTGTTTAAGTAGTCTATCCTTCTCAGATATGTATGAGATGGACGATCCTAATGCAGCTTATAACTGTTTTATTGAAACGTTCCAATTATTCTACGAACTATGTTTCCCCAGGAAATTGATAACCATTAAGACTACGAAAAAACCTTCTTGGGTATCACGCGGGATAAAGTTATGTAGTAAAAACAAAAGGAAGCTTCTATGGCAATATAGGTTAAAACCAAGTCAAGCTAATAGAGATAAATTCAAAAGATATTCGAAATTACTCAAAAGAATTATGAATCTAACTCAGAAAGCACAAAACAATTACAATATTAAAACATCTGATAATAAGTCTAAGACTACGTGGCAAATAATTAATAGGAGTAAATGCAATGCCCCGAAAAACTCAATTTCTTGCATCAAATTTGAAAATAAAGACATCACACACCCAATTGACATTGCCAATACATTTAATAATTATTTTATAGATAAAGTACAACCAACAATTAACGCGGGAACAAACTCAACGTTATTAATTCTTGGCAGAGCACAGTCTATGTTCATGGCTCCGTCTACGCCCTATGACATAGTAAATATTATAATGAAGCTAAAAAACACGAACAGTGTTGGCTACGATGGTATTGCCACAAAAATATTGAAAGCAGTTGCATTTGAAATATGTACTCATTTGTGTTTCATTATTAATCTTTGCATAAGTGCAGGTATATTTCCCGATGCATTAAAGAAGTCTATAGTGAAACCGCTATATAAGAAAGATAATCATGAAATAATGATAAATTACAGACCGGTCGCGCTTATACCAGTTATGTCTAAGGTGTTCGAAAAATACCTAAAATAAACTCAAAAACTACTAAATATACTCTAAATACCTATATGGTGAAATGAATACCTATTTAGAAAAATATAATATACTAAGTGACGAACAAAAGGGATTTCAAAAAAATAAAAGTATAAATTTGGCTATATATGAGTTTTTACATAATGTCATGCTAAATGTAGATAAGAGAACACCAGTCTGTGCCATATTCTGCGACATGACACAGGCCTTTGACTGTGTTCATTTTAATTCCCTGGTAGAGAAACTTGATGCCTATGGTGTTAGAGGCAATGTTTTAGAATTAATAAAATCGTATCTTTATAACCGTAAACAAGTAACAGAAATTAGCACGATAAATAAAAAAAGTAAACGTGAAGAAACTTCAAGATCAGAGGAACGTGAAGTCAAGTACAAGGCCTCCGTTGTTCATTCTGTACATAAATGACTTGCCTAAAGTAACTGAACAACCTATGACACTTTTTGCTGACGATTGCACTTTGACAATAGCTTGTAATGACATAAACACATATGAACACGACATTAATAATTCATTAACATCTATTATAAATTGGTTAAACGATAATAATCTAATAATTAATTTAAAAAAGACTAACTTAATGCACTTTACACAACGTACACAAACAATTAACAATCATTTTAATATTCAATTTAACAATATAAAAATCAATGAAGCTAACACAACAAAATTTCTGGGACTAGTAATAGATTCTAAATTGAATCGGAAACCTCAAA
This sequence comes from Xestia xanthographa, assembly GCA_905147715.2. NCBI lineage: Eukaryota > Metazoa > Arthropoda > Insecta > Lepidoptera > Noctuidae > Xestia > Xestia xanthographa. The sequence goes on from LR990655.1 coordinate 22,471,552, forward strand.
TAGACGCACTTAGTAAGAAATTGTGTAGTGCAGCCTACGCTCTGAAACAGCTTGCTGTGGCTCTCAACACAGATGCGCTAATTACTGCTTACTACGGATTAGCCGAATCAATTCTTAGATATGGAGTCATCTTTTGGGGGAATAGCACGGACAATGAAATAGCGTTTCGGGCACAGAAAAGGTGCATTAGATCGATGTTTAGACTGCAAACAACGGACAGCTGTAAACCGTATTTTATAAAACATAAGATATTGACTTTGCCCTCTTTATATATCCTGGAAACAGTTAAGTTCATTAAATCAAATTCTGATTTATTTCAGCAATTATCTGATGGTGTCCCTAGGAATAGACGTGATAATTTCAAACTCTGTGTTCACGGCGCTAAAACAACTCTTATGCGTAAGAGCATCTTTTGCATGGCTCCGACCATTTTTAATAAATTGCCCAAATCGTGGAGGACATTAAATAAATCTGCTCTTAAAAATAAATTGAAGAGTTTACTTACTGAAAGAGCATATTACAGTATAGCAGAGTTTATGAAAGAGGACAAGTTTCTTCGTTCTTGAGATGACAATGTTGTATTTTTTGACATGTTATTGTAATTTGGTGTTGACATTTTAATGATAGTTTTGTATTAGTGGTATTGTATTGTATCCATATTTTTATTGTATTTAATGACTACTTTGACATTTAATTTTATCTAAATAATTATACTTGCTGAATTGTAATGATACCCAATATTTAATAATAATGATGATTTAATAAGTACCTACATAATTTTTATAATGTAATTTTGATGAATATTATCACGGTTTATGCACCATCTCTTCCTACCAATTTGTACGCCTCAATATGCGGCTAAACATGTTAGAACTTTTCTGTATATTATTATTATTATCTTGCATGCAATGTATCATGTACACCATGTTTAAACAAATAAAATTTTACTTACTTACTACAAGACACCTGTCAGTATGAACGTAGCCTAAGGGCTCGGCTTGGGAAATTCACTGTATAATTTTCAAAGTTACAAATAATGTGAAAATAACTCTGTCTAGCTACGTTACTTTTTCTTTTAGGGAATAATAATGTTTTCAATGGTAACACACTTAAAATGGCAGCCCCTTTCATTTTCAGTTTAACGACACTTATTGCGTTATTTATGTTGGTCAGTAAACCAATTTTTCAAACATAATGTTTCGATTAACGGCCATTCTAAATAACTTACTGTTTGGTTTCGGTAGGTTGCTATCTCTGTCTCTTTGTAATTTTCAACCGACTTTTAAAAAGAGGAGGTTCTCAATTCGCCTGTATTTTTTTATTTTATTTTTTGTGTTTGTTACCTCAGAACTTTCGACTGGGTGAACTGATTTTGATGTTTCTTTTTTTATTTGAAAGCTAGTGCTTCCCGTGTGGTCCCATTTAAATGGGCGGTTCTAAAAAGATACTGCAAATCTGAAATACAAAGGGCTAAGAAGGAACATGGATGGGTTTTAGTCAGTAAATGTCTGACACTCCCTCCCGCTCCGCGTTCCATATATTAGGGATACGTCTATTGTCAGATTGGAAATTGTCTTCGTAGCTACGCAAGTCACATATCCACATACCTAGCTATATGTATACCACATTCACATGCCGCCTTTAAAATCATTACATAGAATCGTATTAAGCTAGTCGCAAATATACTTGCAAACAGACACCACGTATTTCATTTATCCGAAACCAGAACAAGCAATAGTGAACCTTAATACAACCACCATATGGTCCTTCGAGCCGGATCCATCCAGTACGGACGCTTGCCGAGAGAACAAAAGACACACATTCCACAGCTGCGATAAGCCGACCTTTTTTTTGTGCTCATCGGATTTCGAGAATTAGCAAGTTGTTTACTACGAAGACTTGTAGTAATAATTAAGTGACGACTTTATATACATCGGGTATCAGCAGCATTCAAGCTTGTTTACGTGAAAGATGAATACGACTGAAGAACAACAGAAACTTCTCTCCGTGTTAGAAGATACTGCAAATCTACTACGGAAAACACAATCTAATTTAAAGAAATGTCCTAAAGCACGCTTAACAAGAGGATATATTGAAGCACGTATGAAAATCATCGAAGATTATTGGAATACGTTCAAATGTGCGCATAAAGACTTGGTAAAAGTAACGCCAAAGGAACACAAAGGAACATTGCCATATTTTTTAAATGAGGAATTTTTTATCTATGAAGATTTGTATAACGTGCTTCAAGGTGACTTAAAAGACATGGTTATTTCGTTATCTGAACCATCAGTGGTGGAATCAAGATCACCAAATAGTAGTTTCGACTGCACGAGTCCACAAAATAGCCTCGTGCACCTGCCGAGGATCGAGATACCGAAGTTTTCCGGTAATTATGAATCATGGCAAACTTTTCAAGATTTGTTTATCTCGTTGGTGCACAATAACACTTCGCTTCGCGATATCCAGAAGCTACATTATTTGAAGACTAGTGTTACTCAAGAAGCCGAATCACTATTGAAGCATATACAGGTAACCGATAACAATTATGTAAATGCATGGGATATTTTGAAAAAGAGATACGGCAACAAACGCTTACTTTTGAATCATTCTATGAAAAGGTTATTCAACCAAAAGAAGATGACTTCTCAATCAGCTTCTCAGTTAAAAGGGTTGTTAGATACAACCACAGAGTGCCTTAACAACTTTAATAATTTAAATATTGATGTCGGCTCTTGGGATCCATTCCTTATATATCTTCTAGTGCAGAAGATGGACCCAGAGACGCACAAGAACTGGGAAGAACATGCATATAAAGAAGAATCCGAAAACTTACCTACCTGGAGTGATTTGAAGAAGTTCTTAGAATCGAAGTTCCGCACCCTGGAATTAACAAATCAGAATAGTACATCAAAGGAGAATAAAACAATAAAGGAGCGTTCATGTCATGTTGCCGCACCAGTTACGGAGAAAGTTTGTGTGATGTGTAAAGAAAGTCACAGCTTAAGTCATTGCAAGGAATTTGGCAAGAAGGAACCTAATGAAAGAAGAGAATTTGTGAAAAACAAACAATTATGTTTTAACTGCTTAGTACCAGGACACTCGGCATTTAAGTGTAAAGTGCCAGTATCTTGTCGTATTTGTAACAGGCGCCATCATTCCCTTTTGCATGAAAACAAGACCAAGCAGCCTGGAGAATCATCGGTCACCTCCCCTCCAGCTGTAACACATGTAGAAGAAGAGCAAGCAGTACAAGTCAATACAATGATAGCGTCGCATTTCAGTACTAAGAAGAGAGTAGCAGCACTTTTAGCAACGGCAGTAGTGGAAGCAACAAGCGAGCAAGGCAACACCATTTTACTGCGGGCGCTGATAGATCAAGGTTCCGAGGCAGCTTTTATTAGCGAAAAGGCGACTCAATTGTTGAAGCTCGAACGACAACCTGTAAAAGCAAGCATTATAGGGGTGGGATCTCAGAAGACTGATATTAAACACGTGGTACAGCTACAAATACGATCACGATTGGACCGAAACTATTGTTTACCGATCAAGGCATACGTAATGCCCAAGCAACTGACCACAAAGATACCTACCAAAACAATTAATAAACAAGAATGGGCACACATTCAAGACCTCAACCTGGCTGACCCAACTTATTTCAAGCCAGGGTCTATAGATCTGCTCTTGGGTGTGAAAGAATATGCCGAAATTCTGCAAAACAACCTAATCAAAGGTCCACCAGGCACACCAAGCGCTCAGGAAACCAGCCTGGGTTGGATTCTTTTTGGAGAAGTAAATACAACACAACAAAACCAGTATGTTGTCATGCATCATTCAGTTGACATAGAAGACATGTTGAAATCAATATGGGAAATTGACGTAGACACTAAAAGACACTTAACAAAGGATGAACAACTGTGTGAAGAAGTATACGAAAAGACAACTACAAGAAATGAAGAAGGAAGGTACATTGTTAAATTACCATTTAATACATACAGTCCACAATCACCAGACGGTAACACAAAATCGATAGCAACCCATAGATTTACACAATTAGAAAGGAAGCTCAGGAAATCGCCAGACCTGCAAAGAGAATATAGTAAAGTTATTAATGAGTATTTAGAACAAGGATACCTCGAGAAGGTATCTGATAAGGAAAAGGATAAAAGAGCTGTCTACTTACCTCACCACGCTGTTGTCCGATCTGACAAAGAGTCCACGAGAACACGCGTTGTGTTTGATGCGTCGTGTAGAGGATCGAATAACGTTTCGTTGAACGATGAGTTACGTGTGGGTCCTCAGCTCCAAGAAGACTTGAGAAACATTTTGATGAGATGGCGCATGAAACAAATCTGTTTTATGGCAGATATAAAGCAGATGTTCCTCCAAGTATTAGTGACCAAGGAAGACGCAGAATTTCAGCGAATCCTGTGGAGGCAGCAAGAATCTGATACCTTGGAAGAATACCGACTGCTCAGAGTCACCTTCGGTACAGCGTCGGCACCATATTTGGCCGTTAGAACGCTCCAACAGGTAGCCAAAGACGAAGCAAATAATAATATCCTTGTTGCACAAACTATAAACGAGGATTTTTACATGGACGATCTTTTATCTGGCACAGACACAGTAGCTGAAGCTATGACACTTTCTAAAGAATTAGCAGACACCCTAGAAAGAGGCGGTTTTCAACTTACGAAATGGGCATCAAATAGTATCGATTTAATGAAGTATATAGAAGAGGATAAAAGATCTGCAAAGGCACATATTGATTTAAACCTCGATGGTACTCTCAAGGCATTAGGAATTGAATGGAATTTAAAAACAGACCAATTCCAATACAATCTTAGATTTACACCGATAAGCGAGTCCATAACAAAGCGAAACATATTGTCGGATATACAAAGAGTGTTTGATCCTCTTGGTTGGATAGCACCGACTACTGTTATGGCTAAAATATTAATACAAAAGCTCTGGCTTGAAAAAGTTAACTGGGATGAACAAGTTAGTAGCGCATTAGAACAAGAATGGAGAGAAATAAGATCAGACTTCGTTAACATAACTGAAATACAAATAGAGAGATGGCTTGGTACGATGACTGTTAACAACGACAAAATACAAGTTCACGGATTCAGTGATGCTTCAATGCGTGCATATGCAGCGGCAGTCTATATTAGAATTGAAACTCTAAACGGCAAGATTGAAACAAAGCTGATAGCTGCCAGAACCAGAGTAGCACCACTGAAGACCATTTCGTTACCTCGTCTAGAACTTTGTGGTGCCCTACTTCTTTCAAAATTAATGAAACAAGTTGGACAATCAATGAGGATACCGACAACACGAATGTACGCATGGACTGACTCTTCAATTGTTATCGCATGGCTTAGTGGTGAACCTAACAGGTGGAAACCCTTCGTTGCAAACCGTGTGGTCGAAATTGTTGAAAACATAAACAATAAGCACTGGTTCCATGTTCAGTCACACGAGAATCCCGCTGATGTGGCATCTAGAGGAATGTTGTTATCCGACTTGAAGAAATGTAACTTATGGTGGCAGGGACCGGGCTGGCTATCTGAAACAAAAATAAATATTAAACATGAAATAACAGAAACAGACTTGGAAATGAAGAAAACTAAAATCAATACTTCCCTGAACGCAGAACGGATTATAGAACCTGAAAAAACATTAATATCACAATTTGAAAATTTTGAAAAATTAACAGATTTAATAAAAGCGATTACTTACTGTAGAAGATTTCTGAACTATAAAAATAATATAACAAATGAAGACCACAGTTTAACAACGGAAGAATTAGAAGATACTCTACGGATCTGCATTAAAAAGGCTCAAGAGGAAGATTTTAAAGAAGAGATAGATAGAATAAAAATAGGGAAACAAGTTAAGAAAAAAAGTCAGCTACGATGCCTAAATCCATACTTAGACGAGAAAAACGTACTCAGGGTGGGCGGTCGCTTGAGACATGCTAACTTACCTGATGATAAGAAGAATCCTGTGATCCTGGGAAATAGAAACGCACTGATACAGTTAATCATTGCTGATGCACATGAGAAAACACTTCATGGAGGAGTACAGTTAATGTTATGTCACTTAAGTTCTAAATACTGGGTTATAAGAGCTAAATCACTGGTGAAGAAACATATTCACAAATGCATGAAGTGTGCTCGAATGAATGCCACAACGAAGGAACAAATAATGGGAGACTTACCTGTGGAAAGAGTAACACCGACGAGACCGTTTCTGCATAGCGGTGTAGACTTCGCAGGTCCGTTTCAAACACTGATATCCAAAGGAAGAGGCAACAAAACTAAAAAGACATATGTGGCAATTTTCATATGCATGTCCACCAAGGCAATCCACATAGAGCTTGTTGGAGACCTCACTTCAGAGGCATTTATAGCAGCCTTTCGACGTTTTGTTGCCAGAAGGGGTAAATGTGGCCACCTGTGGTGTGATAATGGTAAGAACTTCGTGGGTGCTAACAGAGAACTTCATAAATTGTGGAGTGAAGCACAGATGACAGGAGAAATTACATCCACGCTAGCCACAGATGGCACACAGTTTCACTTTATCCCAGCATATAGTCCAAACTTTGGAGGATTGTGGGAAGCAGGCGTGAAGTCGATTAAGTACCACCTAAAACGTGTTATTACAACTCACCTGACGTTCGAGGAAATGACTACAATATTATGCCAGATAGAAGCCTGTCTGAATTCACGCCCGTTGTGCCCAATAGATAACACTGACATAGAAAACTTAGATCCATTAACTCCTGGCCATTTTTTAATTGGAGAACCACCGATTGTGGTACCCTCGCCTGATCTGCAAACTGTGAAGGTTCATAATTTGTCACGTTGGCAACATACACAAAAGGTTCTTCAAGACTTTTGGCGACGCTGGCAAGAGGAATAATTGACCAGGCTTCAGCAGCGTCCTAAATGGATGAAGAAACAAAAGGAATTTGCAATAGGGGATATTGTGTTGATCAAGACGGAAAATCAACCACCCAGCAAATGGTACGTAGTAGGACGAATTACAGATAAACATCCAGGCATGGATGGTAACACGAGGGTGTATAGTGTGAAAAGTGGAGGTTCTATAACGAAGAGAACTATTACTAAATTATGTGCATTGCCAGTTGATTCTACTTAGCTTTTCTTGAACCATTGTAAATTATGTTAGTTGTTATTTTAGTTAGTAGTCATTAATAATTAATTTACAATTGTAATATTTTGGGCTTTAGACTTGGAGTTTGGTACTTGATTGTTTATATGATAATTTGTTAGAACTTAATTGTGATTGTAAAAGTACTTAGGTCCTTTTGGTGGGCGGTATGTCAGATTGGAAATTGTCTTCGTAGCTACGCAAGTCACATATCCACATACCTAGCTATATGTATACCACATTCACATGCCGCCTTTAAAATCATTACATAGAATCGTATTAAGCTAGTCGCAAATATACTTGCAAACAGACACCACGTATTTCATTTATCCGAAACCAGAACAAGCAATAGTGAACCTTAATACAACCACCACCTATTCATCATCAGCCTATTAATGTTCCCACTGCTGGGACACAGGCCTCCTCTCTATGAGAGGGAATGGGCTATATATACCATAATATGTTTTGGTACTAGGACATGCCGGTTTCCTCACGATGTTTTCCTACACCATTTTGAGAGCAGTGGTGATGAAATAAATTACACAAAGCAATACGCCTGCCGGGGTTCGAACCCACCAGTTACTGTTCGTAAGTCGGGGCCGCCACCACTGGGCCACCGCTGCTCACGCCTATTACCATGACATATGTATTGGTAACAATGTCAAATAAATTCATGGCAAATATTTGTTTGGGAACAACTAAAAATGGATAAATAAAAAACTTTTTTGCAAAAAATAAAACCGACTTCAAAAAACACGAAAAAGTGTAAAATAACTTTAACTTCAGAAGTCGGTGACAAAAAAAATCAATCAAACAAAAGTCACAAAGTTTTTTATTCTTACAGAAGACGGTTAGAAACAAAACATCACAGAAAAATTTTCTTTGATTTTTCTATGAATCAAGTGACAGGTAGGTGACGCGGATAGGATATTTCAAGCTAACTTTGTTTAGAGAAACACCGATAGCTTTTTTATATTAATTTTATTATTCTTTTTAAAACGGAACCCTATTACTAAGACTTCGCTGTCTGTCCGTCTGTCTGTCCGTCTGTCCGTCTGTCTGTCACCAGGCTGTATCTCATGAACCGTGACAGCTAGACAGTTGAAATTTTCACAGATGATGTATTTCTGTTGCTGCTATAACAACAAATACTAAAAACAGAATAAAATTAATATTTAAGGGGGGCTCCCATACAACAAACGTGATTTTTTTGCCGTTTTGTCTAATGTATAGATAATGGTACGGAACCCTTCGTGCGCGAGTCCGACTCGCACTTGGCCGGTTTTTTTTATTTTAATTTTTATTAGTAGGGGCTTCATTTATTAACTTTATTGTGCATGCTGTGGTCTCCTATAATAAGTGAAGGAGTACACCTACCTAATACCTTGTGTCTTCCATTAACTAATAATGCTTTGTGTATATCTTTTGTTGGAGATCCTTGAATAAATAAAATAAATAAATAGCTGCGAGACGCGGCATATTAACTAACAGTTATCTGTAAGTTATAGAAAACGGGCCTTAGAAGCGTTTGTGACAGATTGGTCGGAGAAAATCGCACACTCAGCACAGAGATAAGAATGGAAAGCTACGCCCGGCCTTTGCCCAGCAGTGGGACAATTTCGAAAAAAAAACAGTGGTTTTGAAACCTTCCAAATCCGTCGGATTGCCATTGAAAATGTGTTACAGTTGCACAGTGATCACACCCTAATATCGATTGTAGATACCTATTCGTTCTAATTTTCAGCTGGCGTATGCAGAATCTGGCGTCGGAGCTCGTGGCTAAATAATAACAGCCGCTCGGGTCGATCGTTAGGTTAAGCCGTGCTTGCCTAGGTTGGTCTGTGGATGGGTGACCACCCATTACATACCGAGTTTCCTCCGTGCCTCGGAAAGCACGTTAAGCCGTCCCGGCTGTCATTTGTAGATCTTTGACAGTCGTTAGGTAGTCAGAGGCCCGAAAAGTCTGACAACCAGTCTTACCAAGGGGTATCGTATTACCCGGTACTAACTGGGTTGTGGAGGTCAGATAGGCAGTCGCTCCATGTAAAATACTGGTATTCAGCTGCATCCGGTAAAACTGGAAGCCGACCCCAACACAGTTGGGAAAAGGCTAGGCAGATGATGTATGCAGAATCTGGCTTAATAGACTCATCACGTGCTTTGTTGTTAGAAACTGGGTCATTTTCACCTGCATTGAAACTAACTAACTAACTGACTTACGAGTTATCGATTTCAAGCTATGGCTTCAAATGGTTACATTTATTGTTTTAGTACATGCCTTATATCAGATTTTGTAACCAACTAGGCTTTTACATCGTGGATTGGACTAATACGTTGACATTCTTACTGTATACTAGGAAACTGTATAGACTTAACTAAAAGGTCAAGCTTAAAGGGTAAAACTGCCTCCCTGAAAGGTAAATTTATTTCACGGGTACCTCAGAGAACGGCGTTGTAAATGACCAATAGGTAAGCTATTCGGAACATTGGAACCAAACCTATTACTGACATAATCCTTATTCATTCAGTCTTTGTTTGTAAGAAAACCAGATTTCCATCACGGCAGTAAATCACAACAGAGGAGATATTATAGTCCATAGGTATGTGTAGACACAGGTGCTTTTTTGCTTCCCTTTCCTAGTCTGATGGGAAGAAAAACCGACACAACCGGAGCACAAGCACAGAAACAACGGCTGTACCTGTTTTTCGAGGAACAAAGATATCACACCAACAACTCCTATTACTACTGGAAAACAGGACATTTAAATTGTTTCTCTGGGACTTCGTCGAGTTTCTTCTTCTTTATTTAATTTGTGGATCAAGGGGTCTTCCCGGATCTAATGAAATTCAGTAAGGTAATACGCTTTTTAAATCCGGGGACAGTAAGAACACCAATAACTATAGGCCCGTATCCGTGTTGCCGGTTTTCAGCAAGGTGTTTGAAAAGATAATGCTCAATCAAATGCGTAACTATTTTAACACCAATAAAATATTACACGAGCAACAGTATGGTTTCACCAAAGGACGTTGTACAACTGACGCCGGTGTCACTTTATTTAAACACATATTTACTGCGTGGGAAGAGGCACAAGATGCCATAAGAATCTTCTGTGACCTTTCGAAGGCATTTGATTGCGTAAATCACGAAACCCTGATCTTGAAACTTGAGCATTACGGTTTAGGTAAACTTGCGCTCAGTTGAATAAAATCGTATTTGAATGATAGACAGCAGCAGGTACCTACAAATAAATGTTGTCAACTCAATGGATTTAAAAGTCTTTATATATATATATATTATATTTAACAACCATCCGCATATAATGTTGTTTGCTGACGATACTTCTTTAGTCTATACTAATATTATAAAGAGGAAACCTTTGTATTTTTGTATGTTTGTATTGAATAGGCTCAAAAACTACTGGACCGATTTGAAAAGGGATTCTTCCGAATCCGTATAGGCTATATTTTATCCCCGTACTCCCACGGGAACGGGAACTACGCGGGTGAAACCGCGGGACGTCCGCTAGTATTTAAAATAAACAGACGTGCCACTAATCTTGATGACGTAAATAACGCCCTACTGCAGGTCCACAATTGGTTTACCGCTAATAATTTGGTACTAAATGGGAAAAAAACTAAATGCATAAGATTTGCTTTACCAAATGTCAAAAGTAGTGATTGTGACATAATATTGAATCAAGAGAAACTAGAATTTGTCGATAAAACGGTTTTCTTGAGAATCACGCTCGACTCAAGGTTACATACCTCATCTAACATCTCTTGTAGGACGGCTGAGCTCAGCAGCATATTCTGTTAGAAAAATCCGTCAATTTACTGATGTTGATACCGCGAGGCTGGTCTATTTTAGTTATTATCATAGTATTATGTCACGGTATTTGACTATGGGGACGGGCTGCAGACATCGAGTCTATATTTATTCTGCAGAAAAGAGCCATCAGAGCCATTTATGAATTACGTAGACGCGATTCTCTAAGTCTAAGAGAACTGTTTAAGGAAATTAATATCATGACAGTACCTTGTCAATACATCTATGAAAACATCATGTACGTTAGGAAAAATGGGCATTTATTCAGTAAGAGAGGTGACCGAAACCACTATAACACTAGAAATAGGGACCAACTAGTTCAGCCAGGTTTCAGGCTTGCTAAAGTGGATTCATCTTTCATGGGGTACTGTTTGAAATGTTACAATAAAATACCTCCCCACATTATTCAACTGAATGAGACGAAATTTAAATCTTGTATAAAACGCACACTATGTAGGCAAGCATTTTATACGTTGGGGGATTACATTGATGATAAAAATGCTTGGCTAAATGCTGGTCCTGCTCCACAACCATAGGGGGGGGGGGGGGCAAACTAATTGTACTAGTCGGGCATTATTTGAGTCCATCGACACGTAAAGAAGAAGATGAAGAATTAATTCCCATGTTAATGGATTGTGGAAGCTGCAGAAGATTGTAAAAATATACTTGCATTGTATAGATTCCAGTTCTTAGTATTATATAATTGCATGGCACATGTGTAAGTACTTTGTACTGTTCCGCAACCATTTACATTTATTTATCTTTCATTGACCTGAATATGCCTTGGTGGCTGAGAGAAAGTCATGCTCACTTAAATGTCTCGCTGATGGTGGCGGGTGTATCGGGTCATTTAGTTCCCTTCAATATGGTTGAGTTGAATGGCGCCGGTACATGCGTCATGTTTGTGAACGGGCGCTGTCAGTTGGGACTGGTCATCTCTTAGCTGCCAAGGTTCATTTTAATTACTTTATTCATAAATTGTTGATCTAATATTTTACTCTGGACGCTCTTAGTGTGCACGTCTTTCTACATCGTTCTCACATATGTATTATATCAAAATTAATAATGTAACCAAGATTTTGTAACAATATTTTGATTTTAAAAGAGAGTGTCCATAGAGTTTCTCGCCCGTTCTTCTCCATAGAGATCTACGCTAGGGAATGGGCAACTACAGTACTTTCTCAAGTTATTATGCCTTGTGACTGGGACTGTAGCTTTGATTTTCTTTTTTGTATTTTTGACATTCAAAGGTACCGTAATGGTCTAATTCAAATAAATGCTTTGAGTTTGAGTTTGAGTTTCATTGCCTCGGCGCATTTCTGGTGGTCACCATCGCCACCGTTACTTCTGGCTCTCAGGGATTGCTGTGGTTTGGGAATTATGTGGCTGGCTACTGAGAAATGGATAATGGAAAAACCCAATAGCTCTTTACCCGTTCTGGGAATCGATCTCAGAGCCATACGCTTAGCCGTCGCGCTTGCAACGACGAAACCAACGGAACATCACGTCAAAAACGTCCTTTCGCTTTGTCACTTGAAGACATTATAGCACAGAGTATGTCCTGAACTTAACTACAACTTTATTCAATTTTCTAAACCAACCGGGTTGGTATGAACATGTGATGAGGGGGAACGAATAGGCATGACGATAGTATCAAAAAATTGCAAATCTATTTAGTCCGTCAGTTAGAGTATTGGAAAATAATGGACACGTATTTTTTGTTTTTGTAAATCAATAAATATTGACAGAGATAAAACGCATCAAAACTCGAGAGTCGGGTTCGTGACGTCAGAACTAGCAAAAAATTATACCAAGGCGTGACGTATTGAGAATTTTAAAAGCGTCATATTTTCGTCAATTTTGGTTTACGTAACAAAAGAAAAAAGGGTGTAAAAGGCTCATCACGAAGCCGTCAACCAAGCATTCTGTACATCAAACTAAGGAACTTTACGCAAAAATTATTGCTGGGAAACGACTTTTTTTTGGGGTGGAAAATCATGTTTTGTGGTAGAACTCAATGTAACGCACTCAAAACATTGTGCTGATGGATGGATTGAATAGTACGAGGGTCGTGGAGGTGTTTAAAGTAAAAAATATTACATTACAAACTTGTATTTAAAAAAAAACTTGTCAAAAAGTTGGAACTTTGACCCCCAATATCTCCGTAACTAGAAGGTTCCCAGGTATGGTGTATAACAAAAAAATGATCGCAATGACAAGGAGAACAAGTGCTTTTCGGCTTCGTTAAGAGGTGTTTTACACCCTGTGTCCAATATTTGTTGGAAATACAACTGACGGACTAATTAGTTTTTTTTGTCGTCTCGCCTATTATTGCATTGTGACTAAAAGAGTGATGATTATACATGTTGTTGGATGGAGAGGGAGAGGAAGACCAAGAAAACCATGGATGGATTATGAAGGAAAGACGAGTAAATATTAGCCTGACGGTGGACAGAGGATAATGGAAGAAAAAAACGTGTGGCGCCGTTCCCAAGTAATATGGGAGCAGGAAGATGAACATGATGAACCCAACTGTAACGATTTTGGAGTGAAAAAAAAACGAAAGGTATATATCAAATAGGGTACCTCCCTAATGCCTCAAGCACTGCTAGTGTTATTATGTTAATCATGCCATCTGGTGAACTCGCGAAGTAAATATGTAGTTGTATGTACTAAATTTTACGCCCAAAGTTAACATTTACACAATGTCTGGCGTTCCTCCGTTGTCCGAGCGCAAACGAGCACTAATCTAACGAGATCCTGGTTGGATTGGATGCGGCAAAAGTAGATTAACCGTTATTGGAAATGTTACAAGTTATTTATCTACCTAAAAAGCAGTCGTTTTGGTGGTGTTTTCTTGATAAAAACCCAAAATATCGAAAAATAACGGCACCACTGCCTATAAGTCACTTTATATGTATCCGGCTCGAAGGACCAAAATTCCTTAGAGTTAAACGTTAAACTAATAATCTTCAAAATATGCTCAATTTTACAGCAATAGTATCTCTAAAATTAGTTTCATTACTTTGCCTATCGATTTAATTATTATTAACGAAGAACGGAACGAAGTGGTCATAGTCAGCTCCACATCTCCACATCGAAGTGGTCGTCGGTCGCGATCGATAGCAGTACGAGCGATAACATTCACGATCGTCTACCCACCGCTTTATACTCCAACTTTTGTTCACAGCTTGTTATACAGTGTTTCATAAGAGCATATTACATGTTACGGTTTAATAAAAACAAAGTGGGGTTATTGTGGCTGTCTGGCATCTTGTGTGGGTATCATATTATGTTAGATATTTTTAGACGCGAGTTTACTCGTGTAGAAGTTGGAAATTGTCCCATGAGAGCTAAACATCGGGATAAAAACTATCCCATGTACCAATCCAGGCTTTGGGCCCGTCTTGTGTGCCAAGTTTAGTGTTACCAGACAGACAGATTTACGGACCGACCGTTATACAGGGTTTGTAATATAATATCTCACTTATAAAATAATAGAGGCAGACAGGAGAGACAAGGTTTATGTTGTAAAACCTACTAGTTATGATACTTTTTGTTAGGTTTTATTGTCTTTTTCTAATGTCGATAAAAATATATTCAAGTTTGAATTCGGAACTACTAGTTTGAAGTTCAAAATATAGCAACCATCGTACACGTTTACTCAGTTTTTATTTCGCTATTTCCCCGGTATTTTGAATCTTCAGATTACAATTACAACACGTTATCAGCACGAAGCTCTGTATATTTTATCTGCGATCGAATTTAAAAGAAGATTGGTGGTGAAATTGTAAGTTAACATGTCGTCTACAGTTTCTGGTATGTCACTAAATGGTATTCCCATTGATTTAAATAGTAAAGATACGGTCGTCCGAACGTTCGCTGAACGCGGTCGCCATACAGAAACACTAACGCCATCTATTAGAACTACTATGAACTACGATGTCAATCGGCGTGGTCTGCCCCTAGATGTAACCTTGTAAGAGCGGGTATTTTTCGCACCGAATCAGTAGGAAATCTGCAAATTAAATACGTATTTTCACTGTACTTATAGATTTTTACCAGTAAGTACATAAAAACACATTTTAATTTGCTTGTAATAAACAATAAAAAATATTTTATACATATAAAATTAATTTTATGATATGAATTAATTTTATGATATGAATTATTAAATCTTTTCATTTCATCGGCTAAAACGCGCACCGCTGCAAAGTTATGTCTAACTTTAACGCGGCTTCGCGTCGTCTTTGCCAAACGTTGAGACAAATATGAAAGAAAATTGTTTTAAATAATGTTAGAAGTTGATATAATATTTTTTTTTAACTTACCGGTGATAAGAAATGTTATCATTTATTTTATTGTGCTTTTTGTCGTAGATCACGCATCCCTTCACGACACAACTTGGCATTTTTGCTTGTAAAATTTACGACCGCTCCCGAAGACAGCCGAACGCATTCTAGTTTAGTTCGCTATAGGGAAGACCATTTTGGGACCACGTTCGAGGTGTCATTTTAACATGCGGTCCACCCAGTCCTTACGCAGTAATATATATGTCAATGGGTATTCCAATACTTTGTAATCGAGAAGGATACACTGTGTGGAAATTTAAAATGCGAATGTTATTAATCCATGAAGGATTGTGGGAAACTGTAAGCGGAGTAGTTGTTGAAGTGAATAAGACGCCCGACGATGTACGAAACGATGAAAAGGCTCTTTCTAAAATATGCCTTACTATGGATGGTGCTGCTATTTCGATTGTTCGACCAGCTAAGACCGCAAAGGAAGCGTGGGATGCTCTTATGAAATCCTACGAGGATCGAAGATTGGGTCGTAAACTGTCGTTGGAACGTAAGTTATACAGGTACTCCTTAAGACTTTTCTGATTTTGAAGCTTACTTAACGGCAATAACTACAACAGTACGGACAGGTCTAGGGCCGATATTGGCAAAATAATAGAAGATAGTTCTTTAGCAGCTATTATAATGGGAGGTCTAACGTCTCGCTACGAGCCCATGATAATGGCTCTTGAGAATGGGAGCGTTGAAGTCACAACAGACTAAGTGAGGACTAAGTTGTTGAGCGAAATGACGAAGGAGACTAAAGATGATGTGGCTGCGTTGCATACCAACAAGCAGGTTATTTGGTTTCGATGTAAGGAGCCAGGGCACAAGAGTCCTACTTGTCCTCTCAAAAAGAAGGAGAAAAAGGCAAAAGCAAGTTGCTCTACAGAAAGTTGTTCTAAAGATAAGGGACTGACTGCTTCTAGTTCAGGGAATATAGATGCATCTGTCACGGAATTGGCTTTGGATGGTGTCACGGAATTGGCTTTGTCTGCACCAAGTGTTCAGATGTCTGAGAAGTGGATTATCGACTCTGGTGCGTCTACTCACATGACTCCACATGCTGAATGGTTTAATAATTACCGACCCTGTGATGGGAAGATAACTGTAGCAAATGGTAAGTTTGCCGGCTGTGGGTTTAGGAGATATTGCTATTGACACAAAAACCGATTTCAAGAAGATTTTAAATGTTGTACATGTTCCTGGCTTAGATTGTAACTTTACTCTCAGTCAAAAAGGCAGTAGAGAAAGGTTTCTCGATTGTTTTTGATACGAAAGGCTGTAATTTTTATAATTCTAATGATATTTCTTTTTTAAATGATCCTGTTTTGCATGGTTCTCTTTGTGGTGGATTGTACACTTTAGATTGTACAGAGAAACCGCAAAGTGTTTCAGCTTATAATGTTCACACTAATTTGTCCCAGTTTCACCTTTGGCATAAACGTCTAGGACATCTTTGCCGTATTGGTATGGATCTACTCAAAAAAGGTCTAGCTGTTGGTGTTGAATATATTGAGGTTGACAAAGAACCATGCGTAGCTTGTGTAAAGGGTATGAAGGCTCGGAAGCCTTTCAAAGGGATAAAGTATAAAAAGGTTTCGTCACCATTAGAATTGGTCCATACGGACGTTTGTGGTCCCCTGACCACTGAATGTTTTAAAGGTAATAAATATTTTATTATTTTTGTAGATGATTATACACGTTTTATATCCCTTTATTGTATGTCATCTAAGATACAAGTTCAGAAGTATTTTTGTGCTTTGCAAGCACTTGTTGAGAGATAGACTGGCACTAGGATTCGAACCCTTCGGTCAGACAATGGTACTGAGTATGTCAACAAGGAGCTGACAGACTATTTGCAGGCTCAAGGGATTCGACATGAAACGTCTGTACCATACAGCCCTTAACAAAATGGGGTAAGTAAACGTTGCAATCGTAGTATTGTGGAGAAGGCCCGTTCCTTGCTGGCACAGAGCTCTCTGTCGAAAGTTTTTTGGCAGGATGCTGTTGAGACTAGTGTTTATTTAAAGAGTAGGTCACCCCATCGTGCACTTGATGGTAAGACGCCATATGAAATGTGGTGTGGTAGTAAACCCGACCTGTCTCATTTAAGGGTGTTGGGTTGCCGAGCTTTAGTTCACGTGCCTTCGTGCCAGAGAACTAAGCTAGACATGAAAACTTCTGAACATATCTTCGTTGGATATTCAGACGATCCAAGGAGTTATTATTTCATTAAGTTTTTAAGGAGTTATTATTTAATTATTTTTTTAAGTCACGGGATATTACGTTCTTTGAAAATATTTTTTCAGGATTGAAGGAAAAATCTGTTCAGCCTGAAGTTGTTTTAAGCCCTAATGTCATTAATCTTTTTTCACAAACTTCTTCAGATACCACATCGCCACAGGAGATTCTATCTCATCTGCTTCTACTTCTTCACCTTCTATGGAGCTAGAGCAAGTTGACGATTTTGTGGACGCGACCGATGAAGGTGGTGGAGTTGGTGACACGGAGTCTCTACATTCGGGTGAACAACTTGATCTGTCCCTGGTTCCTTCAGATGGACCTAACGATGTTTATCCTGAGAGAAGGTATCCTGAAAGAGTATGTAAACCTCCAGATTATTATTCATACACTTACTTTATGGCACTCACGGTGTTGATTTATTGTATGATGATCCGAAAAGTTATCGTGAAGCTATTAATAGCGATGATAAAGATAACTGGATCTCCGCAATGAAGGATGAGTACAATGCCTTATTGAATAACCAGACTTGGACATTAGTGGATAAACCAAATAAAAAGGTTATTCCATGTAAATGGGTGTTCAAGATAAAGAGGGACGCGAACGGTGCAATAGTCAAGTATAAGGCGCGACTAGTTGCGAAAGGTTTTAGTCAAGTTTGGGGGACTGACTATAACGAGACTTTTGCCCCTGTGGTTCGAAATTCATCTCTGCGTACCCTTATAGCGTTGGCGGCAGAAATGGACTTAAAGATCCAACACATGGATGTCGATTTGCTGAGCACTGGGCAGAAGGTAAAGTCTGTTTGCTCAGAAAATCCATTTATGGTTTGAAGCAGGCAGCTTGAATCTGGAATATCAAGTTGCATCAAATTTTATAGAAAATTGGCTTTGCACGAACATCTGCGGAATCATGTGTTTACTTAAAAAAGTTTGGTAATGAAACCTTAATACTTGCAGTCTATGTTGACGATCTAATTGTCTTTTACAAAGAAAAAAGTTCGTCTGACGCTGTCAAAAATGACTTGGATTTTTTTTTCACGCTGAATGATTTAGGTGCATTGTCGTATTGAGTAGATCTTAAATATTAACCGTGTTGACGATAAAATTGCCAGTCGTGGTCAGTCAGAAGACCTACATCCAGGCAGTGTTGGAGTGGTTTAATATGCGAGATTGCAAGGAGATGTCTACACCTTAGGAGAATAACAAGTTGTAGAAAGGTAATCCAACATCTCTTGGTGAATATCTAAAAGGTACTATGGATTACTGTATTATTTACAGGAAAGTCGGCCGACGTCTGTGTGGATACACGGATGCTGACTGGGCGAACTGTGTACATGTCCGTCGGTCGTACACTGGTTACTACTTAACGCTAGCAGGTGGACCTATTAGCTGGGAGTGTAACAAGCAGCCGACGGTAGCCTTATCGTCTACAGAAGCTGAGTATATGTCCTTGACCAGTGCTGCAAAGGAGGCTATTTTCCTCAGACGGTTAGTGTGTGACATTACTGGTTTTGCTGATAGGGTGTTGCTATACAACGATAGTCAAAGTGCACAGAAACTAACAACAAAACAAACATTGATATGATGAAAACATTAATACGAGATATCATTTTATTCGTGAAAAGGTTACTGAGGGTCTTAAAGATATAAAGTTCACACCTACGGATAATATGGCAGCCGATGTTTTAACCAAGCCCTTAAGGCGCATAGCTCATCTTAGGTGCGTTGTTAATATGGGTTTAGTGATAAATAGGTAGAATAATTTTCAATTTATTTATTTTTCGTCGGTTTAAGTTTTATATTTCTGTTTAGTCTAGTAGTAATGTTGTTCTTTTCTATTTGTTTAGCATTACTACTTTATCTTTTTGTTTCCATTAAGGGCAGATGTTGTAAAACCTACTAGTTATGATACTTTTTGTTTGGTTTTATTGTCTTTTTCTAATGTCGATAAAAAGATATTCAAGTTTGAATTCGGAACTACTAGTTTGAAGTTCAAAATATAGCAACCATCGTACACGTTTACTCAGTTTTTATTTCGCTATTTCCACGGTATTTAGAATCTTCAGATTACAATTACAATAGTTTATAATTGAGAAGGTCCCTCCTCAATACCACCTACCGTTCTCTCTCAGAAGTCAGAATAAACTTCTCACACGATCTCATCCCATCATTGTCATACCATAGGTCCAGTTGTAAACCAGCATCGGGCACTAGCTGCTCGGCAGTTTGCTAAACTGGGCCTTTTTGGTGCAACCGTGAGACACTCAATATTATGTTTTTTTTTAGATTCAAGTGTAGTGTGTTATGTTGTGTCATCATCTGCCTAGCCTTTTCCCAACTATATTGGGGTTGGTTTCCAGTCTAACCGGATGCAGCTGAATACCAGTATTTTACATGGAGCGACTGCCTATCTTGTTAGCAGAGCTTGGTTACACTTTTTATTAATTAAAAGTCCAAAGACATTCAAAATGTATTTAAGTCAAACCGACAGTCAACAATTATAGTTGCCTAGCATCACAACGCTAGAAAAAAGTCTTCATGCGTCAATGTCAGACACCATAATACTTTCCCTCATTGCAATGATGACTGCAACCCCAATCCCGCTCTCAATAGTAGGAGCCTTGGCTTCGTAACTGCTTTTGTCAAAAGATCAGCTAACTGCGCTGCAGAACTGGTTTTCTGTACGCCAATCAATCCTTCTTGTACTGTCTCGCGCACAAAAAAATGTCTCAGACGAATGTGTTTGGTCCGTTTATGGAATTCTGGATTGTGAGCGAGACGTATTGCAGCTTCGTTGTCCACTTTGAGCGTCGGTGTGCCTTGTAGCGTCATAAGTTGGCTAAATACTCTCTGTAGCCAAACTAGTTCGCGAGCACCTTCACTGGCAGCTACTATCTCTGCTTCCGTGATGGAGATGGCAACAGATGCTTGCCGTTGACTAAGCCAGGACACCGGTCCTCCAGCGTACAGGCAAACAACTCCAGTGGTAGAGCGTCCTGTGAGCTCATCACCGCCGTGATCTACATCACTGTATCCTTCAATGATGGCTTTGAGGTTTCCAGACTTGTATCTTATTCCGAAAGACATAGTCCCTTTGAGATATCTGAATATTCTCTTCACTTTTAGCCAATCAGTCCAGGAAGGATTCTCCAATTTCCTTGAAACAACTCCGACAGCGTATGCAATGTCGGGGCGGGTACCTGTCATTAGGTACGCTAGTGCTCCTACAGCCTCAAGATAAGGAAAGTACTTCTTTTCAGGGGTATCGTCAACTTTCCCTTCTTCAGATGTCCTTTCAATGGGCGTCGAGACTGGATTGCAATCTGACATTTGGAAACGTTCCAGGATCTTCTTAGCGTACGATTGCTGAGAAATCAAAATAGAACCGTTTTCCGATCGATCAATTTCCAATCCCAAATAGTAGGATGCTGGTTTCGTGGTAATCTTCAGCGTGTTCCGTAATTCCTTGAGGAATAGGTTCGCTAGAGCTTCATCTGTCGTGGCTCGTCTAGTCTAGTCCGTCATCCACATATAGGGTAATCAATATTTTCTTGTCTCCCACTACCTTCGTGAAAAGACAGGGTTCAGCTTCGTTCTGTATGAATCCTTTATCCAGCAAAACCTCTTCAAAACATGAATTCCAACACCGAGGTGCTTGTTTCAGGCCATACAGACTTCTTTGAAGTTTGCAGACTTTTGAAGATTTATCTGAGTATCCGTCAGGCTGCTGCATGTATATCTCTTATTTCAACTTCCCATTCAGAAAAGCTGTGGATACATCGAACTGTGTCAGATGTAAATTCTCCATGGCACTGACACTTAACAGAGCTCTTATGGTAGACATACGAGCAACAGGGCTGTACGTCTGATCATATTCTATCCCCCTACGTTGTTTGAATTCTTTGACTACCAGTCTTGCCTTGTATTTGTCTATTGTACCGTCTGGATTTCGTTTGATGCGAAAAACCCATTTACAAGGTAGCACCTTTCTGTTTGGAGGTAAATCGCATAGCGTCCAAACCTTTTTGTCACCTAGGGATTTGATCTCGTTCGCCATGGCTTTAAGCCATTCGCCACTATCATCCCTCTCAACAGCTTGTTTGTATGTCTTAGGAAAATTTTCTGTTCCTACGAAGCATACGAAGTCTTCATACTTTTTAGGTCGTGCGATAGTCGACCTGTCTCGAAGATTGTATCGAGGCCCAGCTACAATTAATTGCTCTTGCTCATCATTAGCATCAACAAAATCATCTACTTCGATATCTTCTTGAACTGCTTCACCTTGAACATGAACTTGATCTTCAGCTCTTTCTCCCTCAAGATCATTTTCATCGCTTTCCTGGTATTCAACAAGTGACTCAGGTACTTCTTGAATGAGAACACGTCCATTATCGCCGACCTCAGCTCCCTCTGACATAATAGGGTCGTTTGTCGTTATCCTGAACTCAACGTCTGATTCGAACGTTATGTCCCTTGATCTCAGTGTTTGCGTTCCGTCGTAGACGCGATAACTATCATCATTCTCGTAGCCTATAAGTCTTCCTTTAATTGCCTTTTTGCACATCTTCCTGCGCTTTTGTTTAGGCACGTGAGCATAACAAATGCTTCCAATCACTCTGAGGTGTGAGATTCTAGGCTTTCTTCCAAGCCATAACTCGTATGAAGATTTTCCTTTAACCCTGTACGATTTAGAACATATGCTGCAATGTTCACAAGTTCAGCCCAGAGCACTTGAGGACATCATAGATCATAGACCTTGCTGCCTCTACAAGTGTACGGTTCTCCCTTTCAGAGCATCCATTCTGCTCCGGTGTGTACGGCATAGTGAGTCGCTGCTTGATGCCATGCTTCTCTAGAATATTCCGAACGGTTTGATTTTCGAATTCGCCACCGTTGTCACTCAACAGCGTTTTGACGACATGACCTGTATTCTTTGCTTCTTGTAGCATCTGTATCAGCTTATTCTTAACCTCTGACTTCTGTCTTATGAAGTAGACAAAGCGATATCCAGAGTAATCATCCTTAAATAAGACGAAGTACTTGTACTTGGAGATGCTTGGTTTTGCAAAGGGTCCGCAGACATCAGCGAGAATTAATTCACCACAAGCCGATGCGCTTTTCCTGGTTCCGAACGAATTTCTATGAGCCTTTCCATATATACAGCCCTCATATTTAATTTTGTCATGACTCAGCTTCATGCCTAACTCGCGTTTCACCACACGAATGACATGGTTCTTATCCTGGTGAGAAAAAGGTGAAAAAGGTTTCGTCACCATTAGAATTGGTCCATACGGACGTTTGTGGTCCCCTGACCACTGAATGTTTTAAAGGTAATAAATATTTTATTATTTTTGTAGATGATTATACACGTTTTATATCCCTTTATTGTATGTCATCTAAGATACAAGTTCAGAAGTATTTTTGTGCTTTGCAAGCACTTGTTGAGAGATAGACTGGCACTAGGATTCGAACCCTTCGGTCAGACAATGGTACTGAGTATGTCAACAAGGAGCTGACAGACTATTTGCAGGCTCAAGGGATTCGACATGAAACGTCTGTACCATACAGCCCTTAACAAAATGGGGTAAGTAAACGTTGCAATCGTAGTATTGTGGAGAAGGCCCGTTCCTTGCTGGCACAGAGCTCTCTGTCGAAAGTTTTTTGGCAGGATGCTGTTGAGACTAGTGTTTATTTAAAGAGTAGGTCACCCCATCGTGCACTTGATGGTAAGACGCCATATGAAATGTGGTGTGGTAGTAAACCCGACCTGTCTCATTTAAGGGTGTTGGGTTGCCGAGCTTTAGTTCACGTGCCTTCGTGCCAGAGAACTAAGCTAGACATGAAAACTTCTGAACATATCTTCGTTGGATATTCAGACGATCCAAGGAGTTATTATTTCCGTAGCGCGGAAAACACTCGGAGGTTGATTAAGTCACGGGATATTACGTTCTTTGAAAATATTTTTTCAGGATTGAAGGAAAAATCTGTTCAGCCTGAAGTTGTTTTAAGCCCTAATGTCATTAATCTTTTTTCACAAACTTCTTCAGATACCACATCGCCACAGGAGATTCTATCTCATCTGCTTCTACTTCTTCACCTTCTATGGAGCTAGAGCAAGTTGACGATTTTGTGGACGCGACCGATGAAGGTGGTGGAGTTGGTGACACGGAGTCTCTACATTCGGGTGAACAACTTGATCTGTCCCTGGTTCCTTCAGATGGACCTAACGATGTTTATCCTGAGAGAAGGTATCCTGAAAGAGTATGTAAACCTCCAGATTATTATTCATACACTTACTTTATGGCACTCACGGTGTTGATTTATTGTATGATGATCCGAAAAGTTATCGTGAAGCTATTAATAGCGATGATAAAGATAACTGGATCTCCGCAATGAAGGATGAGTACAATGCCTTATTGAATAACCAGACTTGGACATTAGTGGATAAACCAAATAAAAAGGTTATTCCATGTAAATGGGTGTTCAAGATAAAGAGGGACGCGAACGGTGCAATAGTCAAGTATAAGGCGCGACTAGTTGCGAAAGGTTTTAGTCAAGTTTGGGGGACTGACTATAACGAGACTTTTGCCCCTGTGGTTCGAAATTCATCTCTGCGTACCCTTATAGCGTTGGCGGCAGAAATGGACTTAAAGATCCAACACATGGATGTCGATTTGCTGAGCACTGGGCAGAAGGTAAAGTCTGTTTGCTCAGAAAATCCATTTATGGTTTGAAGCAGGCAGCTTGAATCTGGAATATCAAGTTGCATCAAATTTTATAGAAAATTGGCTTTGCACGAACATCTGCGGAATCATGTGTTTACTTAAAAAAGTTTGGTAATGAAACCTTAATACTTGCAGTCTATGTTGACGATCTAATTGTCTTTTACAAAGAAAAAAGTTCGTCTGACGCTGTCAAAAATGACTTGGTTTTTTTTTTCACGCTGAATGATTTAGGTGCATTGTCGTATTGAGTAGATCTTAAATATTAACCGTGTTGACGATAAAATTGCCAGTCGTGGTCAGTCAGAAGACCTACATCCAGGCAGTGTTGGAGTGGTTTAATATGCGAGATTGCAAGGAGATGTCTACACCTTAGGAGAATAACAAGTTGTAGAAAGGTAATCCAACATCTCTTGGTGAATATCTAAAAGGTACTATGGATTACTGTATTATTTACAGGAAAGTCGGCCGACGTCTGTGTGGATACACGGATGCTGACTGGGCGAACTGTGTACATGTCCGTCGGTCGTACACTGGTTACTACTTAACGCTAGCAGGTGGACCTATTAGCTGGGAGTGTAACAAGCAGCCGACGGTAGCCTTATCGTCTACAGAAGCTGAGTATATGTCCTTGACCAGTGCTGCAAAGGAGGCTATTTTCCTCAGACGGTTAGTGTGTGACATTACTGGTTTTGCTGATAGGGTGTTGCTATACAACGATAGTCAAAGTGCACAGAAACTAACAACAAAACAAACATTGATATGATGAAAACATTAATACGAGATATCATTTTATTCGTGAAAAGGTTACTGAGGGTCTTAAAGATATAAAGTTCACACCTACGGATAAAATGGCAGCCGATGTTTTAACCAAGCCCTTAAGGCGCATAGCTCATCTTAGGTGCGTTGTTAATATGGGTTTAGTGATAAATAGGTAGAATAATTTTCAATTTATTTATTTTTCGTCGGTTTAAGTTTTATATTTCTGTTTAGTCTAGTAGTAATGTTGTTCTTTTCTATTTGTTTAGCATTACTACTTTATCTTTTTGTTTCCATTAAGGGCAGATGTTGTAAAACCTACTAGTTATGATACTTTTTGTTTGGTTTTATTGTCTTTTTCTAATGTCGATAAAAAGATATTCAAGTTTGAATTCGGAACTACTAGTTTGAAGTTCAAAATATAGCAACCATCGTACACGTTTACTCAGTTTTTATTTCGCTATTTCCACGGTATTTAGAATCTTCAGATTACAATTACAATAGTTTATAATTGAGAAGGTCCCTCCTCAATACCACCTACCGTTCTCTCTCAGAAGTCAGAATAAACTTCTCACACGATCTCATCCCATCATTGTCATACCATAGGTCCAGTTGTAAACCAGCATCGGGCACTAGCTGCTCGGCAGTTTGCTAAACTGGGCCTTTTTGGTGCAACCGTGAGACACTCAATATTATGTTTTTTTTTAGATTCAAGTGTAGTGTGTTATGTTGTGTCATCATCTGCCTAGCCTTTTCCCAAGTATATTGGGGTTGGTTTCCAGTCTAACCGGATGCAGCTGAATACCAGTATTTTACATGGAGCGACTGCCTATCTTGTTAGCAGAGCTTGGTTACACTTTTTATTAATTAAAAGTCCAAAGACATTCAAAATGTATTTAAGTCAAACCGACAGTCAACAATTATAGTTGCCTAGCATCACAACGCTAGAAAAAAGTCTTCATGCGTCAATGTCAGACACCATAATACTTTCCCTCATTGCAATGATGACTGCAACCCCAATCCCGCTCTCAATAGTAGGAGCCTTGGCTTCGTAACTGCTTTTGTCAAAAGATCAGCTAACTGCGCTGCAGAACTGGTTTTCTGTACGCCAATCAATCCTTCTTGTACTGTCTCGCGCACAAAAAAATGTCTCAGACGAATGTGTTTGGTCCGTTTATGGAATTCTGGATTGTGAGCGAGACGTATTGCAGCTTCGTTGTCCACTTTGAGCGTCGGTGTGCCTTGTAGCGTCATAAGTTGGCTAAATACTCTCTGTAGCCAAACTAGTTCGCGAGCACCTTCACTGGCAGCTACTATCTCTGCTTCCGTGATGGAGATGGCAACAGATGCTTGCCGTTGACTAAGCCAGGACACCGGTCCTCCAGCGTACAGGCAAACAACTCCAGTGGTAGAGCGTCCTGTGAGCTCATCACCGCCGTGATCTACATCACTGTATCCTTCAATGATGGCTTTGAGGTTTCCAGACTTGTATCTTATTCCGAAAGACATAGTCCCTTTGAGATATCTGAATATTCTCTTCACTTTTAGCCAATCAGTCCAGGAAGGATTCTCCAATTTCCTTGAAACAACTCCGACAGCGTATGCAATGTCGGGGCGGGTACCTGTCATTAGGTACGCTAGTGCTCCTACAGCCTCAAGATAAGGAAAGTACTTCTTTTCAGGGGTATCGTCAACTTTCCCTTCTTCAGATGTCCTTTCAATGGGCGTCGAGACTGGATTGCAATCTGACATTTGGAAACGTTCCAGGATCTTCTTAGCGTACGATTGCTGAGAAATCAAAATAGAACCGTTTTCCGATCGATCAATTTCCAATCCCAAATAGTAGGATGCTGGTTTCGTGGTAATCTTCAGCGTGTTCCGTAATTCCTTGAGGAATAGGTTCGCTAGAGCTTCATCTGTCGTGGCTCGTCTAGTCTAGTCCGTCATCCACATATAGGGTAATCAATATTTTCTTGTCTCCCACTACCTTCGTGAAAAGACAGGGTTCAGCTTCGTTCTGTATGAATCCTTTATCCAGCAAAACCTCTTCAAAACATGAATTCCAACACCGAGGTGCTTGTTTCAGGCCATACAGACTTCTTTGAAGTTTGCAGACTTTTGAAGATTTATCTGAGTATCCGTCAGGCTGCTGCATGTATATCTCTTCTTTCAACTTCCCATTCAGAAAAGCTGTGGATACATCGAACTGTGTCAGATGTAAATTCTCCATGGCACTGACACTTAACAGAGCTCTTATGGTAGACATACGAGCAACAGGGCTGTACGTCTGATCATATTCTATCCCCCTACGTTGTTTGAATTCTTTGACTACCAGTCTTGCCTTGTATTTGTCTATTGTACCGTCTGGATTTCGTTTGATGCGAAAAACCCATTTACAAGGTAGCACCTTTCTGGTTGGAGGTAAATCGCATAGCGTCCAAACCTTTTTGTCACCTAGGGATTTGATCTCGTTCGCCATGGCTTTAAGCCATTCGCCACTATCATCCCTCTCAACAGCTTGTTTGTATGTCTTAGGAAAATTTTCTGTTCCTACGAAGCATACGAAGTCTTCATACTTTTTAGGTCGTGCGATAGTCGACCTGTCTCGAAGATTGTATCGAGGCCCAGCTACAATTAATTGCTCTTGCTCATCATTAGCATCAACAAAATCATCTACTTCGATATCTTCTTGAACTGCTTCACCTTGAACATGAACTTGATCTTCAGCTCTTTCTCCCTCAAGATCATTTTCATCGCTTTCCTGGTATTCAACAAGTGACTCAGGTACTTCTTGAATGAGAACACGTCCATTATCGCCGACCTCAGCTCCCTCTGACATAATAGGGTCGTTTGTCGTTATCCTGAACTCAACGTCTGATTCGAACGTTATGTCCCTTGATCTCAGTGTTTGCGTTCCGTCGTAGACGCGATAACTATCATCATTCTCGTAGCCTATAAGTCTTCCTTTAATTGCCTTTTTGCACATCTTCCTGCGCTTTTGTTTAGGCACGTGAGCATAACAAATGCTTCCAATCACTCTGAGGTGTGAGATTCTAGGCTTTCTTCCAAGCCATAACTCGTATGAAGATTTTCCTTTAACCCTGTACGATTTAGAACATATGCTGCAATGTTCACAAGTTCAGCCCAGAGCACTTGAGGACATCATAGATCATAGACCTTGCTGCCTCTACAAGTGTACGGTTCTCCCTTTCAGAGCATCCATTCTGCTCCGGTGTGTACGGCATAGTGAGTCGCTGCTTGATGCCATGCTTCTCTAGAATATTCCGAACGGTTTGATTTTCGAATTCGCCACCGTTGTCACTCAACAGCGTTTTGACGACATGACCTGTATTCTTTGCTTCTTGTAGCATCTGTATCAGCTTATTCTTAACCTCTGACTTCTGTCTTATGAAGTAGACAAAGCGATATCCAGAGTAATCATCCTTAAATAAGACGAAGTACTTGTACTTGGAGATGCTTGGTTTTGCAAAGGGTCCGCAGACATCAGCGAGAATTAATTCACCACAAGCCGATGCGCTTTTCCTGGTTCCGAACGAATTTCTATGAGCCTTTCCATATATACAGCCCTCATATTTAATTTTGTCATGACTCAGCTTCATGCCTAACTCGCGTTTCACCACACGAATGACATGGTTCTTATCCTGGTGAGAAAAAGGTGAAAAAGGTTTCGTCACCATTAGAATTGGTCCATACGGACGTTTGTGGTCCCCTGACCACTGAATGTTTTAAAGGTAATAAATATTTTATTATTTTTGTAGATGATTATACACGTTTTATATCCCTTTATTGTATGTCATCTAAGATACAAGTTCAGAAGTATTTTTGTGCTTTGCAAGCACTTGTTGAGAGATAGACTGGCACTAGGATTCGAACCCTTCGGTCAGACAATGGTACTGAGTATGTCAACAAGGAGCTGACAGACTATTTGCAGGCTCAAGGGATTCGACATGAAACGTCTGTACCATACAGCCCTTAACAAAATGGGGTAAGTAAACGTTGCAATCGTAGTATTGTGGAGAAGGCCCGTTCCTTGCTGGCACAGAGCTCTCTGTCGAAAGTTTTTTGGCAGGATGCTGTTGAGACTAGTGTTTATTTAAAGAGTAGGTCACCCCATCGTGCACTTGATGGTAAGACGCCATATGAAATGTGGTGTGGTAGTAAACCCGACCTGTCTCATTTAAGGGTGTTGGGTTGCCGAGCTTTAGTTCACGTGCCTTCGTGCCAGAGAACTAAGCTAGACATGAAAACTTCTGAACATATCTTCGTTGGATATTCAGACGATCCAAGGAGTTATTATTTCCGTAGCGCGGAAAACACTCGGAGGTTGATTAAGTCACGGGATATTACGTTCTTTGAAAATATTTTTTCAGGATTGAAGGAAAAATCTGTTCAGCCTGAAGTTGTTTTAAGCCCTAATGTCATTAATCTTTTTTCACAAACTTCTTCAGATACCACATCGCCACAGGAGATTCTATCTCATCTGCTTCTACTTCTTCACCTTCTATGGAGCTAGAGCAAGTTGACGATTTTGTGGACGCGACCGATGAAGGTGGTGGAGTTGGTGACACGGAGTCTCTACATTCGGGTGAACAACTTGATCTGTCCCTGGTTCCTTCAGATGGACCTAACGATGTTTATCCTGAGAGAAGGTATCCTGAAAGAGTATGTAAACCTCCAGATTATTATTCATACACTTACTTTATGGCACTCACGGTGTTGATTTATTGTATGATGATCCGAAAAGTTATCGTGAAGCTATTAATAGCGATGATAAAGATAACTGGATCTCCGCAATGAAGGATGAGTACAATGCCTTATTGAATAACCAGACTTGGACATTAGTGGATAAACCAAATAAAAAGGTTATTCCATGTAAATGGGTGTTCAAGATAAAGAGGGACGCGAACGGTGCAATAGTCAAGTATAAGGCGCGACTAGTTGCGAAAGGTTTTAGTCAAGTTTGGGGGACTGACTATAACGAGACTTTTGCCCCTGTGGTTCGAAATTCATCTCTGCGTACCCTTATAGCGTTGGCGGCAGAAATGGACTTAAAGATCCAACACATGGATGTCGATTTGCTGAGCACTGGGCAGAAGGTAAAGTCTGTTTGCTCAGAAAATCCATTTATGGTTTGAAGCAGGCAGCTTGAATCTGGAATATCAAGTTGCATCAAATTTTATAGAAAATTGGCTTTGCACGAACATCTGCGGAATCATGTGTTTACTTAAAAAAGTTTGGTAATGAAACCTTAATACTTGCAGTCTATGTTGACGATCTAATTGTCTTTTACAAAGAAAAAAGTTCGTCTGACGCTGTCAAAAATGACTTGGATTTTTTTTTCACGCTGAATGATTTAGGTGCATTGTCGTATTGAGTAGATCTTAAATATTAACCGTGTTGACGATAAAATTGCCAGTCGTGGTCAGTCAGAAGACCTACATCCAGGCAGTGTTGGAGTGGTTTAATATGCGAGATTGCAAGGAGATGTCTACACCTTAGGAGAATAACAAGTTGTAGAAAGGTAATCCAACATCTCTTGGTGAATATCTAAAAGGTACTATGGATTACTGTATTATTTACAGGAAAGTCGGCCGACGTCTGTGTGGATACACGGATGCTGACTGGGCGAACTGTGTACATGTCCGTCGGTCGTACACTGGTTACTACTTAACGCTAGCAGGTGGACCTATTAGCTGGGAGTGTAACAAGCAGCCGACGGTAGCCTTATCGTCTACAGAAGCTGAGTATATGTCCTTGACCAGTGCTGCAAAGGAGGCTATTTTCCTCAGACGGTTAGTGTGTGACATTACTGGTTTTGCTGATAGGGTGTTGCTATACAACGATAGTCAAAGTGCACAGAAACTAACAACAAAACAAACATTGATATGATGAAAACATTAATACGAGATATCATTTTATTCGTGAAAAGGTTACTGAGGGTCTTAAAGATATAAAGTTCACACCTACGGATAAAATGGCAGCCGATGTTTTAACCAAGCCCTTAAGGCGCATAGCTCATCTTAGGTGCGTTGTTAATATGGGTTTAGTGATAAATAGGTAGAATAATTTTCAATTTATTTATTTTTCGTCGGTTTAAGTTTTATATTTCTGTTTAGTCTAGTAGTAATGTTGTTCTTTTCTATTTGTTTAGCATTACTACTTTATCTTTTTGTTTCCATTAAGGGCAGATGTTGTAAAACCTACTAGTTATGATACTTTTTGTTTGGTTTTATTGTCTTTTTCTAATGTCGATAAAAAGATATTCAAGTTTGAATTCGGAACTACTAGTTTGAAGTTCAAAATATAGCAACCATCGTACACGTTTACTCAGTTTTTATTTCGCTATTTCCACGGTATTTAGAATCTTCAGATTACAATTACAATAGTTTATAATTGAGAAGGTCCCTCCTCAATACCACCTACCGTTCTCTCTCAGAAGTCAGAATAAACTTCTCACACGATCTCATCCCATCATTGTCATACCATAGGTCCAGTTGTAAACCAGCATCGGGCACTAGCTGCTCGGCAGTTTGCTAAACTGGGCCTTTTTGGTGCAACCGTGAGACACTCAATATTATGTTTTTTTTTAGATTCAAGTGTTTTATGTTGTGTCATCATCTGCCTAGCCTTTTCCCAAGTATATTGGGGTTGGTTTCCAGTCTAACCGGATGCAGCTGAATACCAGTATTTTACATGGAGCGACTGCCTATCTTGTTAGCAGAGCTTGGTTACACTTTTTATTAATTAAAAGTCCAAAGACATTCAAAATGTATTTAAGTCAAACCGACAGTCAACAATTATAGTTGCCTAGCATCACAACGCTAGAAAAAAGTCTTCATGCGTCAATGTCAGACACCATAATACTTTCCCTCATTGCAATGATGACTGCAACCCCAATCCCGCTCTCAATAGTAGGAGCCTTGGCTTCGTAACTGCTTTTGTCAAAAGATCAGCTAACTGCGCTGCAGAACTGGTTTTCTGTACGCCAATCAATCCTTCTTGTACTGTCTCGCGCACAAAAAAATGTCTCAGACGAATGTGTTTGGTCCGTTTATGGAATTCTGGATTGTGAGCGAGACGTATTGCAGCTTCGTTGTCCACTTTGAGCGTCGGTGTGCCTTGTAGCGTCATAAGTTGGCTAAATACTCTCTGTAGCCAAACTAGTTCGCGAGCACCTTCACTGGCAGCTACTATCTCTGCTTCCGTGATGGAGATGGCAACAGATGCTTGCCGTTGACTAAGCCAGGACACCGGTCCTCCAGCGTACAGGCAAACAACTCCAGTGGTAGAGCGTCCTGTGAGCTCATCACCGCCGTGATCTACATCACTGTATCCTTCAATGATGGCTTTGAGGTTTCCAGACTTGTATCTTATTCCGAAAGACATAGTCCCTTTGAGATATCTGAATATTCTCTTCACTTTTAGCCAATCAGTCCAGGAAGGATTCTCCAATTTCCTTGAAACAACTCCGACAGCGTATGCAATGTCGGGGCGGGTACCTGTCATTAGGTACGCTAGTGCTCCTACAGCCTCAAGATAAGGAAAGTACTTCTTTTCAGGGGTATCGTCAACTTTCCCTTCTTCAGATGTCCTTTCAATGGGCGTCGAGACTGGATTGCAATCTGACATTTGGAAACGTTCCAGGATCTTCTTAGCGTACGATTGCTGAGAAATCAAAATAGAACCGTTTTCCGATCGATCAATTTCCAATCCCAAATAGTAGGATGCTGGTTTCGTGGTAATCTTCAGCGTGTTCCGTAATTCCTTGAGGAATAGGTTCGCTAGAGCTTCATCTGTCGTGGCTCGTCTAGTCTAGTCCGTCATCCACATATAGGGTAATCAATATTTTCTTGTCTCCCACTACCTTCGTGAAAAGACAGGGTTCAGCTTCGTTCTGTATGAATCCTTTATCCAGCAAAACCTCTTCAAAACATGAATTCCAACACCGAGGTGCTTGTTTCAGGCCATACAGACTTCTTTGAAGTTTGCAGACTTTTGAAGATTTATCTGAGTATCCGTCAGGCTGCTGCATGTATATCTCTTCTTTCAACTTCCCATTCAGAAAAGCTGTGGATACATCGAACTGTGTCAGATGTAAATTCTCCATGGCACTGACACTTAACAGAGCTCTTATGGTAGACATACGAGCAACAGGGCTGTACGTCTGATCATATTCTATCCCCCTACGTTGTTTGAATTCTTTGACTACCAGTCTTGCCTTGTATTTGTCTATTGTACCGTCTGGATTTCGTTTGATGCGAAAAACCCATTTACAAGGTAGCACCTTTCTGTTTGGAGGTAAATCGCATAGCGTCCAAACCTTTTTGTCACCTAGGGATTTGATCTCGTTCGCCATGGCTTTAAGCCATTCGCCACTATCATCCCTCTCAACAGCTTGTTTGTATGTCTTAGGAAAATTTTCTGTTCCTACGAAGCATACGAAGTCTTCATACTTTTTAGGTCGTGCGATAGTCGACCTGTCTCGAAGATTGTATCGAGGCCCAGCTACAATTAATTGCTCTTGCTCATCATTAGCATCAACAAAATCATCTACTTCGATATCTTCTTGAACTGCTTCACCTTGAACATGAACTTGATCTTCAGCTCTTTCTCCCTCAAGATCATTTTCATCGCTTTCCTGGTATTCAACAAGTGACTCAGGTACTTCTTGAATGAGAACACGTCCATTATCGCCGACCTCAGCTCCCTCTGACATAATAGGGTCGTTTGTCGTTATCCTGAACTCAACGTCTGATTCGAACGTTATGTCCCTTGATCTCAGTGTTTGCGTTCCGTCGTAGACGCGATAACTATCATCATTCTCGTAGCCTATAAGTCTTCCTTTAATTGCCTTTTTGCACATCTTCCTGCGCTTTTGTTTAGGCACGTGAGCATAACAAATGCTTCCAATCACTCTGAGGTGTGAGATTCTAGGCTTTCTTCCAAGCCATAACTCGTATGAAGATTTTCCTTTAACCCTGTACGATTTAGAACATATGCTGCAATGTTCACAAGTTCAGCCCAGAGCACTTGAGGACATCATAGATCATAGACCTTGCTGCCTCTACAAGTGTACGGTTCTCCCTTTCAGAGCATCCATTCTGCTCCGGTGTGTACGGCATAGTGAGTCGCTGCTTGATGCCATGCTTCTCTAGAATATTCCGAACGGTTTGATTTTCGAATTCGCCACCGTTGTCACTCAACAGCGTTTTGACGACATGACCTGTATTCTTTGCTTCTTGTAGCATCTGTATCAGCTTATTCTTAACCTCTGACTTCTGTCTTATGAAGTAGACAAAGCGATATCCAGAGTAATCATCCTTAAATAAGACGAAGTACTTGTACTTGGAGATGCTTGGTTTTGCAAAGGGTCCGCAGACATCAGCGAGAATTAATTCACCACAAGCCGATGCGCTTTTCCTGGTTCCGAACGAATTTCTATGAGCCTTTCCATATATACAGCCCTCATATTTAATTTTGTCATGACTCAGCTTCATGCCTAACTCGCGTTTCACCACACGAATGACATGGTTCTTATCCTGGTGAGAAAAAGGTGAAAAAGGTTTCGTCACCATTAGAATTGGTCCGTACGGACGTTTGTGGTCCCCTGACCACTGAATGTTTTAAAGGTAATAAATATTTTATTATTTTTGTAGATGATTATACACGTTTTATATCCCTTTATTGTATGTCATCTAAGATACAAGTTCAGAAGTATTTTTGTGCTTTGCAAGCACTTGTTGAGAGATAGACTGGCACTAGGATTCGAACCCTTCGGTCAGACAATGGTACTGAGTATGTCAACAAGGAGCTGACAGACTATTTGCAGGCTCAAGGGATTCGACATGAAACGTCTGTACCATACAGCCCTTAACAAAATGGGGTAAGTAAACGTTGCAATCGTAGTATTGTGGAGAAGGCCCGTTCCTTGCTGGCACAGAGCTCTCTGTCGAAAGTTTTTTGGCAGGATGCTGTTGAGACTAGTGTTTATTTAAAGAGTAGGTCACCCCATCGTGCACTTGATGGTAAGACGCCATATGAAATGTGGTGTGGTAGTAAACCCGACCTGTCTCATTTAAGGGTGTTGGGTTGCCGAGCTTTAGTTCACGTGCCTTCGTGCCAGAGAACTAAGCTAGACATGAAAACTTCTGAACATATCTTCGTTGGATATTCAGACGATCCAAGGAGTTATTATTTCCGTAGCGCGGAAAACACTCGGAGGTTGATTAAGTCACGGGATATTACGTTCTTTGAAAATATTTTTTCAGGATTGAAGGAAAAATCTGTTCAGCCTGAAGTTGTTTTAAGCCCTAATGTCATTAATCTTTTTTCACAAACTTCTTCAGATACCACATCGCCACAGGAGATTCTATCTCATCTGCTTCTACTTCTTCACCTTCTATGGAGCTAGAGCAAGTTGACGATTTTGTGGACGCGACCGATGAAGGTGGTGGAGTTGGTGACACGGAGTCTCTACATTCGGGTGAACAACTTGATCTGTCCCTGGTTCCTTCAGATGGACCTAACGATGTTTATCCTGAGAGAAGGTATCCTGAAAGAGTATGTAAACCTCCAGATTATTATTCATACACTTACTTTATGGCACTCACGGTGTTGATTTATTGTATGATGATCCGAAAAGTTATCGTGAAGCTATTAATAGCGATGATAAAGATAACTGGATCTCCGCAATGAAGGATGAGTACAATGCCTTATTGAATAACCAGACTTGGACATTAGTGGATAAACCAAATAAAAAGGTTATTCCATGTAAATGGGTGTTCAAGATAAAGAGGGACGCGAACGGTGCAATAGTCAAGTATAAGGCGCGACTAGTTGCGAAAGGTTTTAGTCAAGTTTGGGGGACTGACTATAACGAGACTTTTGCCCCTGTGGTTCGAAATTCATCTCTGCGTACCCTTATAGCGTTGGCGGCAGAAATGGACTTAAAGATCCAACACATGGATGTCGATTTGCTGAGCACTGGGCAGAAGGTAAAGTCTGTTTGCTCAGAAAATCCATTTATGGTTTGAAGCAGGCAGCTTGAATCTGGAATATCAAGTTGCATCAAATTTTATAGAAAATTGGCTTTGCACGAACATCTGCGGAATCATGTGTTTACTTAAAAAAGTTTGGTAATGAAACCTTAATACTTGCAGTCTATGTTGACGATCTAATTGTCTTTTACAAAGAAAAAAGTTCGTCTGACGCTGTCAAAAATGACTTGGATTTTTTTTTCACGCTGAATGATTTAGGTGCATTGTCGTATTGAGTAGATCTTAAATATTAACCGTGTTGACGATAAAATTGCCAGTCGTGGTCAGTCAGAAGACCTACATCCAGGCAGTGTTGGAGTGGTTTAATATGCGAGATTGCAAGGAGATGTCTACACCTTAGGAGAATAACAAGTTGTAGAAAGGTAATCCAACATCTCTTGGTGAATATCTAAAAGGTACTATGGATTACTGTATTATTTACAGGAAAGTCGGCCGACGTCTGTGTGGATACACGGATGCTGACTGGGCGAACTGTGTACATGTCCGTCGGTCGTACACTGGTTACTACTTAACGCTAGCAGGTGGACCTATTAGCTGGGAGTGTAACAAGCAGCCGACGGTAGCCTTATCGTCTACAGAAGCTGAGTATATGTCCTTGACCAGTGCTGCAAAGGAGGCTATTTTCCTCAGACGGTTAGTGTGTGACATTACTGGTTTTGCTGATAGGGTGTTGCTATACAACGATAGTCAAAGTGCACAGAAACTAACAACAAAACAAACATTGATATGATGAAAACATTAATACGAGATATCATTTTATTCGTGAAAAGGTTACTGAGGGTCTTAAAGATATAAAGTTCACACCTACGGATAAAATGGCAGCCGATGTTTTAACCAAGCCCTTAAGGCGCATAGCTCATCTTAGGTGCGTTGTTAATATGGGTTTAGTGATAAATAGGTAGAATAATTTTCAATTTATTTATTTTTCGTCGGTTTAAGTTTTATATTTCTGTTTAGTCTAGTAGTAATGTTGTTCTTTTCTATTTGTTTAGCATTACTACTTTATCTTTTTGTTTCCATTAAGGGCAGATGTTGTAAAACCTACTAGTTATGATACTTTTTGTTTGGTTTTATTGTCTTTTTCTAATGTCGATAAAAAGATATTCAAGTTTGAATTCGGAACTACTAGTTTGAAGTTCAAAATATAGCAACCATCGTACACGTTTACTCAGTTTTTATTTCGCTATTTCCACGGTATTTAGAATCTTCAGATTACAATTACAATAGTTTATAATTGAGAAGGTCCCTCCTCAATACCACCTACCGTTCTCTCTCAGAAGTCAGAATAAACTTCTCACACGATCTCATCCCATCATTGTCATACCATAGGTCCAGTTGTAAACCAGCATCGGGCACTAGCTGCTCGGCAGTTTGCTAAACTGGGCCTTTTTGGTGCAACCGTGAGACACTCAATATTATGTTTTTTTTTAGATTCAAGTGTTTTATGTTGTGTCATCATCTGCCTAGCCTTTTCCCAAGTATATTGGGGTTGGTTTCCAGTCTAACCGGATGCAGCTGAATACCAGTATTTTACATGGAGCGACTGCCTATCTTGTTAGCAGAGCTTGGTTACACTTTTTATTAATTAAAAGTCCAAAGACATTCAAAATGTATTTAAGTCAAACCGACAGTCAACAATTATAGTTGCCTAGCATCACAACGCTAGAAAAAAGTCTTCATGCGTCAATGTCAGACACCATAATACTTTCCCTCATTGCAATGATGACTGCAACCCCAATCCCGCTCTCAATAGTAGGAGCCTTGGCTTCGTAACTGCTTTTGTCAAAAGATCAGCTAACTGCGCTGCAGAACTGGTTTTCTGTACGCCAATCAATCCTTCTTGTACTGTCTCGCGCACAAAAAAATGTCTCAGACGAATGTGTTTGGTCCGTTTATGGAATTCTGGATTGTGAGCGAGACGTATTGCAGCTTCGTTGTCCACTTTGAGCGTCGGTGTGCCTTGTAGCGTCATAAGTTGGCTAAATACTCTCTGTAGCCAAACTAGTTCGCGAGCACCTTCACTGGCAGCTACTATCTCTGCTTCCGTGATGGAGATGGCAACAGATGCTTGCCGTTGACTAAGCCAGGACACCGGTCCTCCAGCGTACAGGCAAACAACTCCAGTGGTAGAGCGTCCTGTGAGCTCATCACCGCCGTGATCTACATCACTGTATCCTTCAATGATGGCTTTGAGGTTTCCAGACTTGTATCTTATTCCGAAAGACATAGTCCCTTTGAGATATCTGAATATTCTCTTCACTTTTAGCCAATCAGTCCAGGAAGGATTCTCCAATTTCCTTGAAACAACTCCGACAGCGTATGCAATGTCGGGGCGGGTACCTGTCATTAGGTACGCTAGTGCTCCTACAGCCTCAAGATAAGGAAAGTACTTCTTTTCAGGGGTATCGTCAACTTTCCCTTCTTCAGATGTCCTTTCAATGGGCGTCGAGACTGGATTGCAATCTGACATTTGGAAACGTTCCAGGATCTTCTTAGCGTACGATTGCTGAGAAATCAAAATAGAACCGTTTTCCGATCGATCAATTTCCAATCCCAAATAGTAGGATGCTGGTTTCGTGGTAATCTTCAGCGTGTTCCGTAATTCCTTGAGGAATAGGTTCGCTAGAGCTTCATCTGTCGTGGCTCGTCTAGTCTAGTCCGTCATCCACATATAGGGTAATCAATATTTTCTTGTCTCCCACTACCTTCGTGAAAAGACAGGGTTCAGCTTCGTTCTGTATGAATCCTTTATCCAGCAAAACCTCTTCAAAACATGAATTCCAACACCGAGGTGCTTGTTTCAGGCCATACAGACTTCTTTGAAGTTTGCAGACTTTTGAAGATTTATCTGAGTATCCGTCAGGCTGCTGCATGTATATCTCTTCTTTCAACTTCCCATTCAGAAAAGCTGTGGATACATCGAACTGTGTCAGATGTAAATTCTCCATGGCACTGACACTTAACAGAGCTCTTATGGTAGACATACGAGCAACAGGGCTGTACGTCTGATCATATTCTATCCCCCTACGTTGTTTGAATTCTTTGACTACCAGTCTTGCCTTGTATTTGTCTATTGTACCGTCTGGATTTCGTTTGATGCGAAAAACCCATTTACAAGGTAGCACCTTTCTGTTTGGAGGTAAATCGCATAGCGTCCAAACCTTTTTGTCACCTAGGGATTTGATCTCGTTCGCCATGGCTTTAAGCCATTCGCCACTATCATCCCTCTCAACAGCTTGTTTGTATGTCTTAGGAAAATTTTCTGTTCCTACGAAGCATACGAAGTCTTCATACTTTTTAGGTCGTGCGATAGTCGACCTGTCTCGAAGATTGTATCGAGGCCCAGCTACAATTAATTGCTCTTGCTCATCATTAGCATCAACAAAATCATCTACTTCGATATCTTCTTGAACTGCTTCACCTTGAACATGAACTTGATCTTCAGCTCTTTCTCCCTCAAGATCATTTTCATCGCTTTCCTGGTATTCAACAAGTGACTCAGGTACTTCTTGAATGAGAACACGTCCATTATCGCCGACCTCAGCTCCCTCTGACATAATAGGGTCGTTTGTCGTTATCCTGAACTCAACGTCTGATTCGAACGTTATGTCCCTTGATCTCAGTGTTTGCGTTCCGTCGTAGACGCGATAACTATCATCATTCTCGTAGCCTATAAGTCTTCCTTTAATTGCCTTTTTGCACATCTTCCTGCGCTTTTGTTTAGGCACGTGAGCATAACAAATGCTTCCAATCACTCTGAGGTGTGAGATTCTAGGCTTTCTTCCAAGCCATAACTCGTATGAAGATTTTCCTTTAACCCTGTACGATTTAGAACATATGCTGCAATGTTCACAAGTTCAGCCCAGAGCACTTGAGGACATCATAGATCATAGACCTTGCTGCCTCTACAAGTGTACGGTTCTCCCTTTCAGAGCATCCATTCTGCTCCGGTGTGTACGGCATAGTGAGTCGCTGCTTGATGCCATGCTTCTCTAGAATATTCCGAACGGTTTGATTTTCGAATTCGCCACCGTTGTCACTCAACAGCGTTTTGACGACATGACCTGTATTCTTTGCTTCTTGTAGCATCTGTATCAGCTTATTCTTAACCTCTGACTTCTGTCTTATGAAGTAGACAAAGCGATATCCAGAGTAATCATCCTTAAATAAGACGAAGTACTTGTACTTGGAGATGCTTGGTTTTGCAAAGGGTCCGCAGACATCAGCGAGAATTAATTCACCACAAGCCGATGCGCTTTTCCTGGTTCCGAACGAATTTCTATGAGCCTTTCCATATATACAGCCCTCATATTTAATTTTGTCATGACTCAGCTTCATGCCTAACTCGCGTTTCACCACACGAATGACATGGTTCTTATCCTGGTGAGAAAAAGGTGAAAAAGGTTTCGTCACCATTAGAATTGGTCCGTACGGACGTTTGTGGTCCCCTGACCACTGAATGTTTTAAAGGTAATAAATATTTTATTATTTTTGTAGATGATTATACACGTTTTATATCCCTTTATTGTATGTCATCTAAGATACAAGTTCAGAAGTATTTTTGTGCTTTGCAAGCACTTGTTGAGAGATAGACTGGCACTAGGATTCGAACCCTTCGGTCAGACAATGGTACTGAGTATGTCAACAAGGAGCTGACAGACTATTTGCAGGCTCAAGGGATTCGACATGAAACGTCTGTACCATACAGCCCTTAACAAAATGGGGTAAGTAAACGTTGCAATCGTAGTATTGTGGAGAAGGCCCGTTCCTTGCTGGCACAGAGCTCTCTGTCGAAAGTTTTTTGGCAGGATGCTGTTGAGACTAGTGTTTATTTAAAGAGTAGGTCACCCCATCGTGCACTTGATGGTAAGACGCCATATGAAATGTGGTGTGGTAGTAAACCCGACCTGTCTCATTTAAGGGTGTTGGGTTGCCGAGCTTTAGTTCACGTGCCTTCGTGCCAGAGAACTAAGCTAGACATGAAAACTTCTGAACATATCTTCGTTGGATATTCAGACGATCCAAGGAGTTATTATTTCCGTAGCGCGGAAAACACTCGGAGGTTGATTAAGTCACGGGATATTACGTTCTTTGAAAATATTTTTTCAGGATTGAAGGAAAAATCTGTTCAGCCTGAAGTTGTTTTAAGCCCTAATGTCATTAATCTTTTTTCACAAACTTCTTCAGATACCACATCGCCACAGGAGATTCTATCTCATCTGCTTCTACTTCTTCACCTTCTATGGAGCTAGAGCAAGTTGACGATTTTGTGGACGCGACCGATGAAGGTGGTGGAGTTGGTGACACGGAGTCTCTACATTCGGGTGAACAACTTGATCTGTCCCTGGTTCCTTCAGATGGACCTAACGATGTTTATCCTGAGAGAAGGTATCCTGAAAGAGTATGTAAACCTCCAGATTATTATTCATACACTTACTTTATGGCACTCACGGTGTTGATTTATTGTATGATGATCCGAAAAGTTATCGTGAAGCTATTAATAACGATGATAAAGATAACTGGATCTCCGCAATGAAGGATGAGTACAATGCCTTATTGAATAACCAGACTTGGACATTAGTGGATAAACCAAATAAAAAGGTTATTCCATGTAAATGGGTGTTCAAGATAAAGAGGGACGCGAACGGTGCAATAGTCAAGTATAAGGCGCGACTAGTTGCGAAAGGTTTTAGTCAAGTTTGGGGGACTGACTATAACGAGACTTTTGCCCCTGTGGTTCGAAAT
Source organism: Xestia xanthographa (assembly GCA_905147715.2). Taxonomy (NCBI): domain Eukaryota; kingdom Metazoa; phylum Arthropoda; class Insecta; order Lepidoptera; family Noctuidae; genus Xestia; species Xestia xanthographa. The sequence goes on from LR990655.1 coordinate 22,513,447, forward strand.
TCATCTCTGCGTACCCTTATAGCGTTGGCGGCAGAAATGGACTTAAAGATCCAACACATGGATGTCGATTTGCTGAGCACTGGGCAGACGGTAAAGTCTGTTTGCTCAGAAAATCCATTTATGGTTTGAAGCAGGCAGCTTGAATCTGGAATATCAAGTTGCATCAAATTTTATAGAAAATTGGCTTTGCACGAACATCTGCGGAATCATGTGTTTACTTAAAAAAGTTTGGTAATGAAACCTTAATACTTGCAGTCTATGTTGACGATCTAATTGTCTTTTACAAAGAAAAAAGTTCGTCTGACGCTGTCAAAAATGACTTGGATTTTTTTTTCACGCTGAATGATTTAGGTGCATTGTCGTATTGAGTAGATCTTAAATATTAACCGTGTTGACGATAAAATTGCCAGTCGTGGTCAGTCAGAAGACCTACATCCAGGCAGTGTTGGAGTGGTTTAATATGCGAGATTGCAAGGAGATGTCTACACCTTAGGAGAATAACAAGTTGTAGAAAGGTAATCCAACATCTCTTGGTGAATATCTAAAAGGTACTATGGATTACTGTATTATTTACAGGAAAGTCGGCCGACGTCTGTGTGGATACACGGATGCTGACTGGGCGAACTGTGTACATGTCCGTCGGTCGTACACTGGTTACTACTTAACGCTAGCAGGTGGACCTATTAGCTGGGAGTGTAACAAGCAGCCGACGGTAGCCTTATCGTCTACAGAAGCTGAGTATATGTCCTTGACCAGTGCTGCAAAGGAGGCTATTTTCCTCAGACGGTTAGTGTGTGACATTACTGGTTTTGCTGATAGGGTGTTGCTATACAACGATAGTCAAAGTGCACAGAAACTAACAACAAAACAAACATTGATATGATGAAAACATTAATACGAGATATCATTTTATTCGTGAAAAGGTTACTGAGGGTCTTAAAGATATAAAGTTCACACCTACGGATAAAATGGCAGCCGATGTTTTAACCAAGCCCTTAAGGCGCATAGCTCATCTTAGGTGCGTTGTTAATATGGGTTTAGTGATAAATAGGTAGAATAATTTTCAATTTATTTATTTTTCGTCGGTTTAAGTTTTATATTTCTGTTTAGTCTAGTAGTAATGTTGTTCTTTTCTATTTGTTTAGCATTACTACTTTATCTTTTTGTTTCCATTAAGGGCAGATGTTGTAAAACCTACTAGTTATGATACTTTTTGTTTGGTTTTATTGTCTTTTTCTAATGTCGATAAAAAGATATTCAAGTTTGAATTCGGAACTACTAGTTTGAAGTTCAAAATATAGCAACCATCGTACACGTTTACTCAGTTTTTATTTCGCTATTTCCACGGTATTTAGAATCTTCAGATTACAATTACAATAGTTTATAATTGAGAAGGTCCCTCCTCAATACCACCTACCGTTCTCTCTCAGAAGTCAGAATAAACTTCTCACACGATCTCATCCCATCATTGTCATACCATAGGTCCAGTTGTAAACCAGCATCGGGCACTAGCTGCTCGGCAGTTTGCTAAACTGGGCCTTTTTGGTGCAACCGTGAGACACTCAATATTATGTTTTTTTTTAGATTCAAGTGTTTTATGTTGTGTCATCATCTGCCTAGCCTTTTCCCAAGTATATTGGGGTTGGTTTCCAGTCTAACCGGATGCAGCTGAATACCAGTATTTTACATGGAGCGACTGCCTATCTTGTTAGCAGAGCTTGGTTACACTTTTTATTAATTAAAAGTCCAAAGACATTCAAAATGTATTTAAGTCAAACCGACAGTCAACAATTATAGTTGCCTAGCATCACAACGCTAGAAAAAAGTCTTCATGCGTCAATGTCAGACACCATAATACTTTCCCTCATTGCAATGATGACTGCAACCCCAATCCCGCTCTCAATAGTAGGAGCCTTGGCTTCGTAACTGCTTTTGTCAAAAGATCAGCTAACTGCGCTGCAGAACTGGTTTTCTGTACGCCAATCAATCCTTCTTGTACTGTCTCGCGCACAAAAAAATGTCTCAGACGAATGTGTTTGGTCCGTTTATGGAATTCTGGATTGTGAGCGAGACGTATTGCAGCTTCGTTGTCCACTTTGAGCGTCGGTGTGCCTTGTAGCGTCATAAGTTGGCTAAATACTCTCTGTAGCCAAACTAGTTCGCGAGCACCTTCACTGGCAGCTACTATCTCTGCTTCCGTGATGGAGATGGCAACAGATGCTTGCCGTTGACTAAGCCAGGACACCGGTCCTCCAGCGTACAGGCAAACAACTCCAGTGGTAGAGCGTCCTGTGAGCTCATCACCGCCGTGATCTACATCACTGTATCCTTCAATGATGGCTTTGAGGTTTCCAGACTTGTATCTTATTCCGAAAGACATAGTCCCTTTGAGATATCTGAATATTCTCTTCACTTTTAGCCAATCAGTCCAGGAAGGATTCTCCAATTTCCTTGAAACAACTCCGACAGCGTATGCAATGTCGGGGCGGGTACCTGTCATTAGGTACGCTAGTGCTCCTACAGCCTCAAGATAAGGAAAGTACTTCTTTTCAGGGGTATCGTCAACTTTCCCTTCTTCAGATGTCCTTTCAATGGGCGTCGAGACTGGATTGCAATCTGACATTTGGAAACGTTCCAGGATCTTCTTAGCGTACGATTGCTGAGAAATCAAAATAGAACCGTTTTCCGATCGATCAATTTCCAATCCCAAATAGTAGGATGCTGGTTTCGTGGTAATCTTCAGCGTGTTCCGTAATTCCTTGAGGAATAGGTTCGCTAGAGCTTCATCTGTCGTGGCTCGTCTAGTCTAGTCCGTCATCCACATATAGGGTAATCAATATTTTCTTGTCTCCCACTACCTTCGTGAAAAGACAGGGTTCAGCTTCGTTCTGTATGAATCCTTTATCCAGCAAAACCTCTTCAAAACATGAATTCCAACACCGAGGTGCTTGTTTCAGGCCATACAGACTTCTTTGAAGTTTGCAGACTTTTGAAGATTTATCTGAGTATCCGTCAGGCTGCTGCATGTATATCTCTTCTTTCAACTTCCCATTCAGAAAAGCTGTGGATACATCGAACTATGTCAGATGTAAATTCTCCATGGCACTGACACTTAACAGAGCTCTTATGGTAGACATACGAGCAACAGGGCTGTACGTCTGATCATATTCTATCCCCCTACGTTGTTTGAATTCTTTGACTACCAGTCTTGCCTTGTATTTGTCTATTGTACCGTCTGGATTTCGTTTGATGCGAAAAACCCATTTACAAGGTAGCACCTTTCTGTTTGGAGGTAAATCGCATAGCGTCCAAACCTTTTTGTCACCTAGGGATTTGATCTCGTTCGCCATGGCTTTAAGCCATTCGCCACTATCATCCCTCTCAACAGCTTGTTTGTATGTCTTAGGAAAATTTTCTGTTCCTACGAAGCATACGAAGTCTTCATACTTTTTAGGTCGTGCGATAGTCGACCTGTCTCGAAGATTGTATCGAGGCCCAGCTACAATTAATTGCTCTTGCTCATCATTAGCATCAACAAAATCATCTACTTCGATATCTTCTTGAACTGCTTCACCTTGAACATGAACTTGATCTTCAGCTCTTTCTCCCTCAAGATCATTTTCATCGCTTTCCTGGTATTCAACAAGTGACTCAGGTACTTCTTGAATGAGAACACGTCCATTATCGCCGACCTCAGCTCCCTCTGACATAATAGGGTCGTTTGTCGTTATCCTGAACTCAACGTCTGATCCGAACGTTATGTCCCTTGATCTCAGTGTTTGCGTTCCGTCGTAGACGCGATAACTATCATCATTCTCGTAGCCTATAAGTCTTCCTTTAATTGCCTTTTTGCACATCTTCCTGCGCTTTTGTTTAGGCACGTGAGCATAACAAATGCTTCCAATCACTCTGAGGTGTGAGATTCTAGGCTTTCTTCCAAGCCATAACTCGTATGAAGATTTTCCTTTAACCCTGTACGATTTAGAACATATGCTGCAATGTTCACAAGTTCAGCCCAGAGCACTTGAGGACATCATAGATCATAGACCTTGCTGCCTCTACAAGTGTACGGTTCTCCCTTTCAGAGCATCCATTCTGCTCCGGTGTGTACGGCATAGTGAGTCGCTGCTTGATGCCATGCTTCTCTAGAATATTCCGAACGGTTTGATTTTCGAATTCGCCACCGTTGTCACTCAACAGCGTTTTGACGACATGACCTGTATTCTTTGCTTCTTGTAGCATCTGTATCAGCTTATTCTTAACCTCTGACTTCTGTCTTATGAAGTAGACAAAGCGATATCCAGAGTAATCATCCTTAAATAAGACGAAGTACTTGTACTTGGAGATGCTTGGTTTTGCAAAGGGTCCGCAGACATCAGCGAGAATTAATTCACCACAAGCCGATGCGCTTTTCCTGGTTCCGAACGAATTTCTATGAGCCTTTCCATATATACAGCCCTCATATTTAATTTTGTCATGACTCAGCTTCATGCCTAACTCGCGTTTCACCACACGAATGACATGGTTCTTATCCTGGTGAGCAAAGCGTTCATGGTACAGTTGCAGCATATTTGACCCGGTAATAGCATTAACCTCTATGGTTTTCTGCTTTTTAGGAATAACTGTCTCCATATCCAACTTGTAAAGTCCTCCAAAAGGAACTCTCTTGCCAACAATTCTTGTGATATTTTCAATGTCGAGCTTGCACTCTCTAGTTGTTGCCGTAAAAATGCGTTTTTGCATCTTATCTTGCGCTGCTAACGGACAGAATAAGTTCTTTGTTAACGATGGTACTAGCCACACATCATTAAGCTTGATTTCTTCCTTCTTGCCATTGACATTTGATGCTACCACTACGGTTCTCTTTCCTAACGCTGGAATTGTGGTCCCATCTGCAGTCGTAACCACGGAATATCAAGAATTTGACGCTGATCACACGATCAGCGTCAAATTCTTGATATTCCGTGAAGAAATCGCTCTTTACTGCAATGTGCGTCGTTGCTCCGTTGTCGACAAACCAGCTGTGAAGATCTTGTGTTTGTCCTGACGAGCATGTGTTTACCATTAGCGAGATGTGTTGTACTTGTTTGGACTTCGAGCTAGAGCCTGACGTGCTTGAAGTTGGTTTAGGTGGCCTCCCATCTCTGATCCACTTTTTGCATTTGCGCACTCTATGTCCTTTGCCAGAACAGTAGTTGCAAGTCAGTTGCTCATCTTTATTGCGCTTGATTTGTCGCTCTGTACGTGTAGTCACTAGTGCTTCCTCCTTCGAGCTTACTTGACAAACCAGATCTCTCTCAGCGTCACCTGCTCCGACCGCGAGGATAGGTTTATGAAGGGCCTTCCACTACTTCTAGGGCTTTTTCAGTACCATCAAGTAGGATGGAAATCTTATATTACCATGTGCATCAGTTTTCTTTTCCTATGAGTTTGCCGATATCTATTTTAGTAGAATAATCCATGATTAGTCTCTTCAAGGTCAGATGCTGGGGCCCATAACCTGTTAGCAGAGCTTGGTTACACTTTTTATTAATTAAAAGTCCAAATACATTCAAAAATATATTACCAACTTGTATTTAAGTCAAACCGACAGTCAACAATTATAGTTGCCTAGCATCATATCGAAAAAAAAAATATAATGACACATAACGCTAGAAAATCTTTATTGCGCTTGATTTGTCGCTCTGTACGTGTAGTCACTAGTGCTTCCTCCTTCGAGCTTACTTGACAAACCAGATCTCTCTCAGCGTCACCTGCTCCGACCGCGAGGATAGGTTTATGAAGGGCCTTCCACTACTTCTAGGGCTTTTTCAGTACCATCAAGTAGGATGGAAATCTTATATTACCATGTGCATCAGTTTTCTTTTCCTATGAGTTTGCCGATATCTATTTTAGTAGAATAATCCATGATTAGTCTCTTCAAGGTCAGATGCTGGGGCCCATAACCTGTTAGCAGAGCTTGGTTACACTTTTTATTAATTAAAAGTCCAAATACATTCAAAAATATATTACCAACTTGTATTTAAGTCAAACCGACAGTCAACAATTATAGTTGCCTAGCATCATATCGAAAAAAAAAATATAATGACACATAACGCTAGAAAAAGTCTTCATGCGTCAATGTCAGACACCATAATATATCTGACCTCCACAGCCCAGTTAATACTGTGTAATACGATATCCTTTGGTAAGACTGTGGTTGTCAAGACTTTTTGGGTCACTGACTACCTGTAACGACTGTCAAAGATCTGCAAATGACAGCCGGGACCAACGGCTTAACGTGCTTTCCGAGGCACGGAGGGAACCCGGTATGTAATGGGTGGTCACCCATCCACAGAACAACCTAGGCAAGCACGGCTTAACCTAAAGATCTACCCCGAGCGGCTGTTATTATTTAGCCACGGGCTCCTCTGTTTTATGTTGTGTGCACTTGTCAAAAATAAACATATTTTCTTTCTTGCAAATGAATCAGTTCACATCGAATGGGACTCCCATGGGATTAGGATATTCACATGTAATGTAATGACTATTACATTACATGTGAATATCCTAATACGACCCTCATTATTAGTAACTGCACTCGGATAAAAAAGGGTTTATGCACGTGGTCATGCCAGGTCGTTGATCGCAGGTCGATAGCAGTCGCCGCGACGTAAACGGATAGCATACATGGTTCGTCTACCTTCCTTTTATTACCTGCAGCTGGTTCTTTGTTTGCGAAGTTCTGATTTTATCTTAGTTTTGAAGTTACATGAACTGTTAATACACTTTTTAATATTTATGCATATTTAAGTGACTAGTTAAAAAAAAAAAAACAATAATATTCTTTTAAAATGTTTTTATTATTATATTAAATTAGAATATCATTGATAATAATAATAAAAATGCTATGTAGTAAATGCTCTTTCTTTCTTTTCTTTGACTGCCACGTTGGTCGAGTGGTCGAAAGCGCCACTGCTAAGCTAAGATCCTGGGTTCAATTCTTGGGTCGGGCAATGTGTTATTGGGTTTTTCGATCAGGAATTTCTGAGTAGCAGCCACGGAGTATAGATTTATCCCTAGTTGATGGCGAATAGGCTCGCTCCTTATTACATGGGACTAAAACCTAACTGGTTAAATCGGTTGTACTACATATTAGGTACATCACTGCTGAACTCTTCGGGGATTAAAGCCGTGATATTATGTATGTAATATTCTTTACAGGTTCTTTAGTCCCGTATTGAGAATTATGCGGTACATTATTATTTTCAAATTCCAAAATCATTAAGGTTTTGTGTTGAAATAGAAAAGTTAACATATAAAATTCTTTAAACTTCTTCTTTTCAGGGTGCTGATGGGGTTGCCTCGATACTGCAGTGTATCAGGGATGTTTGCTGAAACTCACGTAGACTGTTTCTACTCGGTGATGCGGAAACGGTGTGCATCTCTGGTCCGTAGGGTGCGGGGCAGAGCCAACAGCATCCTGTCTATGATTGCGAGTAGGCATGATTGTGCGTTTGTGAACCACTGCTGCAAGGTTTCAGCTGGGCCTGTCACCTTGCAGCAATGATGTTACAATCTGTTTTGTTTTGTTTGTAAGTGTATTACTAACATAGTTTGTAAGTATATTGTTACTAACACTGTAAGTCTTGTTGCTCGAAATACATGATTTATTATTATTAAAATACAACCTATTATTATTATCTGTGAGCCCTTACTTCTGATGACAAATGTACCTAAAAAACAAAAAAAAATACGCGTCGAATTGAGAACCTCCTTTTTTCATCGTTCAAAAAAAAAAGAAATCTCTCAGACACCACAAATTGAGCTCCTTAAATTTCCTCTAAAACATCCAACAAATTAACATACATCCCACAATTTCCCATCTGCCAATGAATAACATAACATAATTCAACCCCCTCACATCCACCACAGCTGACTGCACAGTACACACGAGCGACTTTACATGCTCGCGTGGTCGTTGGTAGCAAACCCGGGAACGCGATCAATATCGCGCGACTAGACGCGACGCTACAGACAGATACGTTTCCGAGTCGTGTACCCGACACTTTTGAACAGAGATTTTGTTTGCATCTAGTTAAAAGTTTTGACTTTGTGTACCTGATTTTGGCAGGGATTTTTGTTTCCGAAGATACGATTATTTTTGTGTATATTATTGTGTAGAGACTACAGTTTAAATGTAGTAATTCCTATATTGGTGTCGATTCTGTTGTGCACAAAATAAACTTAATTTAGGCTATTACTATCTTTTTCTCTCTAATAAAACGAGAAAGAGACGGACGTAATTTAGAGCTGTCAAAGTTAGTTGGAACTAATATTTCCATACAAATGAAGGGTGCACGTAAAAACATGTCGACTAAAAACAGGTTGAAGCGCAAGGCATAAACTAGTTTGACGTTTCTAACTTAGTTCATAGCTATAGCCGTCCTTTTCTCGCACTGCCTTTTAGTAAAAGATAGCAATAGCCTAAATTAAGTTTAGTTTGTGCACAACAGATTCGACACCAATGTTTCACTGTTTCACATACTTACAAAATGTTTGGCATTGTAGTTCATTCGTGTCATAACTTAAACACTGTAATTCCCAAAGGGCTAGATAGAGATGTACTCTAACAGTACACCCACATTTCGTAAGTTGTGTTTTAAGTCCCATGTTATAGGGTACAAGCCTATTGTCATCAACCGGGCATAAACAAGACTCCATGGCTGCTACTGATAAATTCCTGATGGAAAAACTCAATAACTCTTTGTCCGACCCGGGAATCGAACCCAGGACCTCAAGCTCAGCAGTCGCCCTTGCGACCACTCGACCATCGAGGCAATTAATTCGTGTTCATCAAAAATCTGCTAATGAATTGGTACAATAAAATAGCATATCAAAACAATCGATTAGTAGGTAACAAATATTAATATTTTATCTTATTCTATAGTAAAGTGTCACAAAATAAAAGAGTAAACAAATTTATTGCAATATGAAGGGTGTAACGAAAGGCACTTGTTTTCCCCGTCGCTGCGGCAAGGCTCCTATAGAGCCCAACATGAAACTGCGTGCTGCGAAGACGAATACCGTGACGTGTATATTTCGCGTCTCCATTACACCACTGACGCGGAAGACATCGTGAAGTACGTGCGCCAAAGGCTGAATTACTCTCCGAGAGTGCAGTTGCTGGAGTCGCATCGCAACGTCAACTTTAAGGCGTTTGTGGTGCGCGTACCAACATGCTACCTGCATCAGGTGATGGAAGAAAGTTTTTGGCCACAGGATGTGGTATTTCGCCGCTTTCGCGGACAAGTGCCACCAGAACGCACAAAGACTTAGTGCAAATTAGTGATACTAACATAGTTTTAAGTTATATTTACTAATACAATTGCAATATAACGTATGTATACTTAGGTTAAGGTATTTATGTATGGGTCTTTGTTACCTGAAAATAAATGGATTATTATTATTGCGATATTTTTTTTTGTTCTAGACCATACCTGGGAACCTACTAGTTATGGAGATATCGGAGGTCAAAGTTCCAACTTTTTGACGAGTTTTTTTTTTTATACTTACTAGTTTTTAAGGTAATAACTTTACTTTTAATACCCCATAACCCGTTTACTATTAAATGCTTCCATCAGCACAATGTTTTGTGTGCGTTACAATGAGTTTTACCATAAAACGTGATTTTTCACCCTAAAAAAAAAGTCGTTTCCCAGCAATAATTTTGCGTAAAGTTACTTAGTTTGATGTACAGAATGCTTGGTTGACGGCTTCGTGAAGGGTCCGTTTACACCCTGATATACCATAGCCTATGTACAACGGTGAGTTTAAACCAGAACTTTCTATTTTTATTTAACACTAGCGGACGTCACGCGGTTTCACCTGCGTAGTTCCCGTTTCCGTGGGAGTATGGAGATAAAATGTAGCCTATGTAGACCTAGACGTGGCTTTGTAATGGTGAAAAAATTTTTTAAATCGGTGCAGTAGTTTTTAAGTTTAATCAATACAAACATACACACACACAAAAATACAAATCGTTCCACTTTATAATATTAGTGTAGATACAAAGATACCATTGGCCCCATGTCCTGTGCTACCTTGTTTAACTGACGTATACCTGCAGAAGAAAAGAGCTACACACACGTACGTTGTTACTAAATACTACAAACTATTTCAATATCCGTGACAAATAAAAGCTCTGGCGGTGTAACGTCCGCGACCGGTGGTTGGTCGCGGTCGATACGGGTTCCGTTTGGCTCCCGGGACGACACGGAAGCGGTGCTATCAAGACTCAGTATGCCAACTTGTGAAGCACTTTAGCTCGAGCTAAAACCTCGGAGTCAGTTTCTGGAATATAAATCCGAATAAGTTAAAAAAAGATGTTAAAACAGTCAGGTTAAGTTTGTTTAGTTGTGTAAACTTAATCTGACTATTTCAATACCGGACTAATAATTCCCGGTTTCACTAATATTAGACGAAATCAACATGATTTTTAAAACAAACGTTACATCATAACATCACGCCTTAGGCAGGCAGAAGGGTTAGGCAGAAGTTCACCCAGGAGTACCCACATTTCGCCAGTTATGATAAAATTCCTTAGTTAAAACACAAGAATGCAGAACTATGTGTATTTAAATCACAGTAAGGTTCATATTACAATAAAAAGGGGGTCGATGGTTTAAGTATTGTTAAAAAACGTTGTTGATAAGACCCATATTCTAGGGGCCGGCGCACATTGGAGCGCAGCGGAGAGAATTTCTCACTGTCAAACTATTAGTGACATTGTCGTCATTGAAATAATGTCTAAAATCAATGAATACGACAGTTAATTCCTGAAGAGAATTGAAGATAGCTCTCGCTCGTGACGCTCGCGCGACACGGGCGAGAGCCACCATTTTGTTATCGTACGCGACACGTACACGTGCCAATCCATCATTTTATTCACGAATGGTACGTACATGAGCTCGGACGAAATCTGCTCATTTTTATAACAAAAGCCCGTACACACGATCTCTACATCTGTTTACCACCCTTAAAGAATCATCGACATGAAAAAAAAGAAGAACTATTATTGGTCTTATTTTTTTTCTCTTTTTTTTGTTCTTTGACAAAAACAAGGGATCAGATGCTGCGTTGCTATCAGTTAATGAGCTTAAATAAGTGCTTCAATAGCGGCCGAATGCTGCTAGCAAAAAGAGTCGTATTGTTGGTGAGATTTCGTCCGAACTCATGGTACACGTTTGGACTCTCGAAAACTTGCAAAACGAATGATGATGGTGTGTCGATTATGCGCAGTCTAGCGCATACTCGAGCATCCGCGCGAATGCGCGCATTATCGGTTAGAAATTCGCACGCGTCTAGAAAACTTCGCGTTCATGCTCTGCGCTGTGCTGCGCTCCGCCATATGTGCGTTGGCCCTAGGTCTGTTATATAGACGACTGCACATCAACCTACTACAATCTGTCATAAAAAAAAAAATTAAACCAAAAGTGTACCTATTAAAATGTACTGCAAAAGTCTTCCACCTGGGAATGCTTTGCCGTGGCCGACTTAGAAATCTCTGAATAGACTTCGAACCCAGGTCGGCCGTAGCAAAGACAATCTCCTCAAATGGGGGTTTATGGACGGCTCAGACCTCAAATGTGTATGCGGTGTGTCTCCACAGACAATGGCCCATCTTCCATCTTGCGCCGCATGCCCTGACACTTGCACACTTGACGATCTTATGACTGCATCAGCGAGTGGAGTTCGCATAGCTGAATTTTGGGCCAAACATGTTTAATAAATATTTGCCATCGACACGCTAAGAAGAAAATGTACCTGTAAGCTTTTCAGTAGCTTATGTCAATCTGTAGAAAAGGATAGATCTACAAAACTACTTCAAGTTCACTGAAAGGCTCCTGTAGTTGATCTCTGGAAATGTTTAACCTTTAAACACTAAAGTTGCAACAAAGCGGGAGTTTGTAACGCAATCTTAAGCGGAAATGGAAACTTTCGAAGTTCACTTTGAGATCCGGGTACCGATCGCGATCTGTTGTACTTTTCTTGTAGCTAGTGGTGATAGCTACTTATTACAAGGCGTTGATTAAACGCTACTGGTGCCGATTCCCTTGTTTACAAACTAAACCAAATTTAAGTTCACTGCATCTTTTTCTTTCTATTTCATTAAGAAAAGGACAGAAGATAAATTTTAGTTATGTTCTGTCAAATTGATCAGCGCCATACAAGTTTTATGCCCGGTTCCTATAAACAAGAAACGAGTCGTTTTGCTTACGGATAGTAGTATTTTCAACGAGACGTAAGCCAAAACCATTCCTATAAAAAAAGTTTCGTTACTTAAGTTACCGATAGATCAGTTCTACGGATGGGAGGGTTTCGAATAACGAACCGTAAGCCAAATGTATGGAGATGTCGGGCGATGGTGTTCCTATAACAAAAAAGGTAGATCAACGAGCTGTCAAAGTAACGAGTCGTTTACAATTTGTTTACCGCCCGATTTCGGTCGGTTGTCTACAATAATTTTACTTATTCCTTGTTATTTGCTATAAATAATTGTAAAAGGTCGCGTTCAGATAGTGAATTAAGTGATCTATAAAGGTTATTGGACTGGAGTAACTCCGAATCAGATGAAGAAAGTGGTTCTAGTCAACGGAATTACAAAACAAGGGTCGATCATTTTAGTATCTTGGATAATAAATCACAAATTAGATTTCGGCAAGATATGTCGTCTGTACAAAGTTTACTCGTCGAAATTTATAAGGGAGCCAGGTATGTATTTCTCAAACAAACCTTAAAATATTTATTTGAAACAACCATAATACATTACGCACATAGGTATATAAAAGTACTCTGTGATTTTTATGATCCTCTGTGCCTTACAAATTACAATTTAATTTACAGTTCCATTAAAATGTAATGTGTCAAGAAAGTCTGTCACTCTCAATCGGGTTTTGTTCACTTCAGTAGCCAAAATATTTTATTTTTTATTTTTTAATAAGTACAGATATTTTCAACACCAAAATGATAAAATAAACATAAGAGATAAGTTTTCTGAATAAAGGTAGGAATCATATGATTCTGTTTAGTCCGTGAGTTAGATTATCGAAAAAAAATGGACACGTGTTTTTTGTTTTTGTATTTTTTTGTCATCTACCCTGTTGTAATAACAAAACATGGGGTGTCGAACACGTGTTGACAGAGGGCTTTGGTAAGTGGGTAACCAACATCCATTCGGTGCAGGTAGCTGGCGCAAAAATATATAGGAACGCCACAATCCTTCCGTTATTCGTAACTCAAAAACGAATGGTTCCTTTTGCACAATAACGAACCGTTGTTTATAGGAACCGGGCATTAGACGCGATTAAAAAGTTGACTACTAAAATTACATCAAATTACGTCAGGTGCTGACTAATTTGACAGGATTAAACTAATATTTATCTTCTGTCCTTTTCATAATGAAATAGAAAGAAAAAGATGCATTCAACTTAAATTTAGTTTAGTTTGTGAACAAGGGAATCGGCACCATTGTATCGCTAACTAAAAATATTTAGATGTCAACAAAAATTAAGACATTCTTAATACAAACGTACTCACTATTCGCCAGTTGTGTTCAAGTCCCACCCATGTAATATTGGGCGAGCCTATAGCCATCAACAGGGCACAAACCCAGACTCCGTGACTGCTCCTAAAAAAATCTTAAAGGAAAAACCCAATAACACATTACCGAACCCGGGAATCGAACCCAAGACCTCTTACTCAGCAGCCACGCTTGTGACCACTAAACCAATGAGGCAGTATAATTAATCTGAAAACACGAAATGAAAAAAACCGGCCAAGAGCGTTTCGGGCCACGCTCAGTGTAGGGTTCCGTAGTTTCCCGTCCGTCTCAATAAGTGTTCCCACTTATGAGTTTAAAGGTGGGTATCCATTATGTAAAAATGCTTGCATATACGAATATACTACAAACTTAGTCCAGAAATTATTTTGTACAACTTTTTGTCTTTTTTGTACAATAACTGTTGTTTCCATCAAGTTCAAAATGATTTTCCTAGAAAGTCCTTATAAAGTTCTACTTTTCAGATTTTTTTCATATTTTCTAAACTTATGGTTCAAAAGTTAGAGGGGTCACATTGTTTTTTACTTTTGGAGCGATTATTTCCGAAATTATTGACATTATCAAAAAATAGTTATAAGAAACCCCTATTCATTTTTAAATACCTTTCCAACAATATATCACACGTTAGGGTTGAAATTAAAAAAAAAATCACTTCCCACTTTACATATACGGGGGCTACCCTAATAAAACATTTTTTTCCAATTTTTATTTTACCACTTTGTGGCGTGATTGATATAAACATATTGGTACGAAATTTCAGCTTTCTAGTGCTAACGGTCACAGAGATTAAACGAGGACGGACAGACGGACGGACAGACATGGCGAAACTATAAGGGTTCCTAGTTGACTACGGAACCCTAAAAACAAGTGGAGACGTTCGTCTTAAGCATTACTATAAATTAGTCACTTCACCATTGTCATTGTTTTAGCCAAAAAGCATCTACTGCTTGACTCATGGCTCTCTTAAGCGTCGCTACATCAACCAGTCCTGCTTCTTATATCCAACGATATCCTGCGCTAGGTCATTGGCACAGTCCATCTTGTGGGGCACATACCAACGCTGCGTCTTTTGACCCCATTCTGCGACCAATATCTCTGCCCACTGTCATTTTAGTTCGACAATCAATCACTAACAAAATCTAATTAATTACAATTACAAACCTCAAAGCGAACCTCATCAAACAGCCAGCTGATTTAATTACCACTACATAATTTGTAACGACGCGAACAATGTGAAGCAGCCACTAGCCACAACATCAATTACCTAGCGTTGAATAGAGACACTACGAGTATGTGTGTAAATGACAGAAGTATACTTATTAGTACAGAATTCATCATCATATGCCTAGCCTTTTCCCAACTTTGTTGGAGTCGGGCATCCAGTCTAATCGGATGCAGCTAAATAACAGTATATTACATGGAGCGGCTTTCTATCTGACCTCCACAGCCCTGATAGTACTGGGTAATACAATACCCCTTGGTAAAACTGGTTGTCAGACTTTCAAGCCACTGACTAGCTATAACGACTGTCAAAGATCTACGAATTATAGCCAGGAGTAAGCAATCTACAATGTTCTCACAAAACAGCCGATGACGTAACAGTATAAGTATAATCATTGTATAATTATACCGTTAATGTGGCGCCTGTAAGCAGGGAACAGCTTATACGCGCTACAAAATACGCTAGTCAGAAACCGTTCTTAAAGTCATTTGAGTTTCAAGTTAAATTATGCGTACAGAGTTGCAGCAACATCCGGAGGGATACTTAACAAAATTCCAACGTGAAAACTTTTCGAGTGCGAGAAGCCAGGAACTATAAATGCAATTTCGATTCGTACAAAGTTAAATTACTGTATATTGAATGTTGTGGAGGCACGTGTAACGTTAAGCCAAGTTTAGACTTAACGCTGATTTTTCAAACGCCCATTATATTTTATCAGAAGAATAAATAGTAAATAATTTAGATTAGATTTAGATTAGATTTTCGATATAAAAGCTGTTTTCAATGTACTTAAAAAGGTTTTCTAAAGGCAAATGATGATGAATCCGATTTTAATATATTTATTTTTTGATTAATAATTTCCTTTTTTTTTTACAATGAAGTATCTACTATTAAACATCTGTGCCCAATTTGTATATGTTAGCGTCAAATTCTAAAACCCGTCAGATTGTAATCTGTCTAGCGAGATTGTAAAATGTCGAAATATTGTCAACTAAATATATAGTTTAGCCGTGTGGTATTCGGCAGAGTAGAATAGAACCAACCCATTACACTCACGGGTGTCGTATAAGGCGACTAATGTCTGAGGCAGAACACCTTGCGGCTCCGTAGACTAGAGAATGGGCAGCAGCGTTTTCTGTTAGTCTTTCATCACTGCGATCTGCAATCCGCCTGCCAAGAGTGGAGATTACGGCAAATACCTCCCAGCATGGGAGAGGCTTATGTCCAACAGTGGACGTTATGGGCTGTTGTTGTTGTTGAATATACTGTTTACAATATGACGCATTAGTTTTCGGCAGATTATAATCTGTCGAGGTGAAACCGTAAAATTGAGAAATGCATGCGATCAAATTATCTCTGCTCCCATAATCGGGACTTGGGGCAGCCCGACGTTAGGTTTGTTAGGTTTGTTAGGTTCCTTTAAACCCTGCAGACAGAAATAGGAGCCTCGCGTAGCGGGGCTCCGTCGACCACGCTATTTAGGCGAATATAAATTATGCGTCATATTGTAAGCAGTATGATCAGTTGACAATATTTCGACAGATTACAATCTCGCTAGACAGATTACAATATAACGGTTTTTACAATGTAACGCCGACATACACATGCGAAAAGTATTTCAAATACCTAATGATTTCAATATTTTTTCTGTTTATTCTTATAGAAACAGTAGAACTTTTGAAGAGCCAATTATTATATTAAAAAGGGATCTGCATAGTTCATGACAATAGAGAAAAAGTTCATAATTGATTAATTCACTTCTTTGCTCACGCTACAAACGAAACCTTTGGAACTGTCGCGGAGTTTAATGGACCGAAATATTGGAACCCGGTCACGGCTACGTGCTAGGTGTCCTATTTAAAATTCCGGCCAGAGGCATTCCGCCCAACGATTTTCTGCCCTCTCTGTGATAGCACTTATGATGAATAAAGTGGGGTTGAAGTTTATAATGTGAGATTTAGGAGAAAGGAGTATAGTAAAACAGATATAGTGTAAAAAAAGAAAAATACTTTCCAGTGTGCGTGTATGAGTAACAGAAATAGATAAATTTTAAGAACATTGGGAATAGTAATGTTACATTATTTTGAAATAGTTAAACATAGTACATTATAAAACAAATAATATTATATGTAGACAGTCTCGATAAAAATAAAAGATAAAACAACATAGAAACAAACTAATAAACACGCTACGAAAACCATAAAGTAATTATCGTCTTTCCAATATCTATCTACCATCTTACTATAACAGTTTCGTTAGATAGCCTCATAAAACTACTGACGAAACTCCGACATATTGTGACCAAACTTTCGTGTAACGGTCACAAACTTTGCTACGAGTTGTGTAGACGCTACGCGTTCGATGACCTCGTAGCGCTACGTGTCTACGGCGCGCGGCGTAGCGATTTATTATTTGATTTTTACAGACATCGCTGTAAATTATGTGTTTTACGCCTTGTTTGGCTTGATGTAGTTAATTTAAATCTGGGTGTGATTTATAAAATTATAAAGTAAGACTAAGAACATTAAAGTTACTCTTTTAGGTTAGGACTTTAATAATTTTTTGCGAAGTGTTCTCGTTTGACGCATTTACTACCAAAACCTATTCTGCACGCACTCGGCTGAATGCTGACTTTTTTAAAAGGTTTTTTTCCTGTGTGTGATTACTGAGTGTACATAGTGACTACTGTACCTACCTTATTTTTTATTCCTTTTTTGTATCGTGCTTGTTAGTGATACTAAGTTTTCTACATGAAAACCTGTAATTGGTTCTGTCTGACTGAGCTCATTTGATTGAATGTAACGTGACAATAGCCACGTTTATATATAATATAAATCCTAATATAAAATATAATATCCAATCTTTATTTAATAAAAAAAAAAACCATTGACACAATACACAGTCTCATAGCTATATTACTTATAAGTGAAATACATTAATGAGATATTAAATAAATAAATGTTTCAGACGACAATTTGCAACAAAATGAATACACTCGTTATGTAACATACAATATACAAGTTCATTATTGTAAAATACAATGATATATTTTAAGAGTTTTATTGCTCCAAATGAAATCGTGACTCGTGAGAAATATTTACACACGGCGACACATCAAAGTATTCATTACCAGTACCACATGGTCTCGCTTTGTATAGATTTCCCCCATAATGAGAGATCCGTATTAACTGGTTTTGTATAGCTTGAGTGGTCGTCGTGCGTACATAAATATTATTGGGAATTTTATATTGAAAATCGTACATGGTTTGAAATCTAAGCGATTATTTTCATCTGCAGGGACTTATTGGAAAAAATATGGGTTTTAACATATTTTTTCCAATAAGCTAACGTTCTTGTCTTTTGAGGCTTAAATAATATTAATAGAATAGAATAGAATAATATTTATTTGCTTAAAAACATGGTATAAAAAGATGGTCAAATACAAAAGAAAACAAGAGCATACATGTTTTTGCTTAACAGTGATAAGCGTACAAAATTTTCAAGACAATTATTTAACATTTATACTGTCAAAGAAGTCTTTGACACTATAAAAACTACGACTACACAACCATTCATGCAATTTATCCTTAAATGAACTTACGTAATACCTCTTCTGTGGCCAAGCTACGTCCTTTCTAACATAATCAGCCAATAAAGTCACAACACACTCACACACAGAGTGTGTGTCAGAGACAAGGACATGTAATCCATCACATTGGGTCTCCCATATCTTTGAAGTGTTGGTTCTATGACAAGCTGGTTTTCTTTCGCTATTCCGGTTGTTATTCAGTTTTGGGAGCAGTGGTGATGACATTAAAAACAGTAAAGAGTCTGCGTGTGCATTAAAATAAAAAAGAACATGTATTTAAGGTAACAATACCTTAAATACATGTTCATATAAAAAAAAAAAACATGAAACTTACAGAATTCATGGCCAAGTCTAGTCCGTTATAATTGGACCACCACTGTTGCAGTAAGTAGTAGTATTCATTCGTTCAGTGCCCTTTCAATATTAGAGAGTAAAAAAAGGCAACCAACAGACGAAAAAAAAAGAAAAAATCGCCCCTTCAGTTTAAAAACAAATCCATAAATTAATTATAACACGTTTGGTTTGTGATCTACTCTCACATCTGCATATTAAAGTACCCACGGATTTCCACAAACACAATATCACATCATAATAATGCCATAATCGAAGGGGAGCGGCTACGGGGATGCTACGCAGTGTCATTGACCTCTGGCGTAGCGCCAACTGTGCTACGCAAGTCTACGCGGCTACGGTTTAAAATAGACGTCATTTTTTGAAACGTAAACATGGCATGTTTAGTGGCGCTCAGTGTAAAGGGACTAATTTGTCTGAGGTTTTGGCTACCTTTAGTTATGACTACCCAAGTCATAACTTCGGTTATTTTCACGACAATACCCTTGGGCTAGACTGTAATATTAATCCATCATCCGTCTACTCTTTTCTAAACTATATTGGGGTGGTTGTCTGACCAGATGTCGTTCAATATCGGTATTTTATTCGAACCGTCTGCTATCGTTCATTGAATATTCGAACGATAGGCCTCTTAAGACATTCTAAGGTTGAGCGGTGACTACTGGCGCAATTGATTAATTTTTTAAGCGTTCGTAATTCTAATGTCAAAAATACACTAAAAATTTTGACGCAGAAAGTAAGATTACGACTAAATTTTGTTAAACTTTTTTATTACGGGAATTGGCCATCAGATTTTTGAGTTTATGCATCATCAGCGGTCATCCGCAAGAGAACCAGGGTCACCGACGTAGCCTGAAGAATTACCAAACTTAAGTGGCAGTGGGCAGGGCACATTGCTCGCAAAACGGATGGCCTATGGGGCCGAAAAGTTCTGAAGTGGCGACCGCGAACCGGAAGACGATGCGTTGGACGACCTCCCACTAGATGGACCGATGACCTAGTGAAGGTTGCGGGAATCCGTTGGATGTGAGTCGCACGGGACCGGTCAATGTGGTGATACTTGGGGGAGGCCTATGTGGCCTATGTGGCCAACAGTGGACATCTTTCGGCTGAAATGATGATGATGAATTTCTACTACTTAAACTTATTATAATACACATGTAAACGGGTATTTTCGCGAATTTTTACCTTTAATATTAGCCCGACGTTTCGACCGGATTACACCAGCCGTGGTCTCGGGAAGACTGAAGTATTGGAGGTACCGCCACAGCAAAGCGAAGGTGTTTATTCAACTACCAAAAAAAAAAAAACCCTCCTTCCTAAAATTCGCGAAAATACCCGTTTACATGTGTATTATAATGTGTTTTGATCGTGAAAGTTTAAAAAAGACAATTACTTAAACTTAAATGTACTAGCACGTCTCAATGTGTGATAAATCCGTAGATCGATCACCCACTCAGCAATTATAGTGCCACAAGCCACTTCTATTGTAACAATGTAATTACAGAGTTGTTTGTGAAAAGCGGGCCCCCTCTTTACTAGCTCACACTTACAGAGACTTTCTCACAGCTCTGACACGTCCCTTTATTGTTTTTTTATATTAATAACTTTGATGAAGCTTTGAGGAGCGAAGGAATGTTCTATTACGACGACCCGAATGGCGCAGCGGTAGTGAGGCTGCCTTACGTTCTTAGGGTTCCGGGTTGGAATCCCGGTAGGAGCAAATGTTTGTATAATGAGAATGGACATTTCTTTCAGAGTCATGGATGTTTATATGTATAATAAGTATGTATTTACAAACAAAAAGTATCTATGTAGTATATCAACTATCTGGTGTCCACGACACACGCCTCGTTGCTCAGTGTGGCACTAGATGGCGCTGTGTGTTAATGTCCAGCGATATTCATTTAATTATTTTATTGTAAGTTAGTTTAAAGCGAACTCAGTTTATTATGTGTCTGGAATACGGACGACCATTTTGTTACCCTATCATGCCCTTGAAAATCGATCTAGCTAGGTCTCATATCTGGGAAAATTCGTTTTCTCTATTTTAATCCGATCAAGTCTCTGGTCGCCCAAGTACTGATAAATGATGTTTATTTTGCAAGTAGGTTTTTACAAACACTTTTACACGTCATTTTTTAAAACTAGATGGGGCCGGTGTTTCGTACCTGACTACTCTGAGAAGAAACAGCCGAAACAAACTCAGAGGTCATAGTCTCTTTTGAAGTCCAGACATAATCTTGCTCAATTCACATGAGGACCATGCAGATTAGTGTCTGAGATGGTCTTTTGAAGAAAGAACCATACGGATGCTATTATAAATGCAAAAGTTTGTGATATATGGCAAAAACGGTTGAAATACCAAAAACGGATTTGAATGAAATTTGCCACACAGATAAGATAGTATACGACCTAGATTAAAACATGGTATACTTTTTATCCCGGTACTATGATGCCATGGGACAATTCCCGGGCGAAGCCGCGGGCATCAGCTAGTAATAAAGTGGTTGTTCAAAAATGAAAAAGTAATTTGTAAACTCCATCTCAGATTATACGACCGTTTTATATTAATTTTCGGTGTAATCCCATGTTCATTTTCTGTTTCAATTTCGACCTTATTGCACCGGCTCACTAATTTATTGGCAATCACGGTATTGTAATGTGTGAATGGGAAATGATGGATTTTAATCACATACAGGTGAGATAAGTATTGAGACTTAATTATATTTTACAAGTACAATAGGCTAGTTTTCACCATCAATAAATGCAAATCTATTTAGTTTGTCAGATCAAAGTATTGGAAAATAATGGACACGTATCTTTTGTTTTTGTTAATCAATGAATACTGACAAAGATAAAATGCATCACGCACCCCAAAACTCGGGTGCAGGCTCGTGACGTCAAAATGCACTAAAAATTATACTACGGCATGACGTATTGAGAATTTTAAAAGTGTCGTATCTTTGTCAATTTTGGTTTACGTAACAAAAGATAAAAATACAGGTCAAATATTTTTTGATATTCTAACTGACGGACTTATTTGATTTTTTCAGTTAACAATTATAGGTGTTTGGAAACACATTTATTGTTTGATAAATGATAAATGATGTTTATTTTGCAAGTAGGTTTTTACAAACACTTTTACACGTCATTTTTTTAAAACTAGATGGGGCCGGTGTTTCGTACCTGACTATGAGAAGAAACAGCCGAAACAAACTCAGAGGTCATAGTCTCTTTTGAAGTCCAGACATAATCTTGCTCAATTCACATGAGGACAATGCAGATTAGTGTCTGAGATGGTCTTTTGAAGAAAGAACCACACAGATTTGAGTGGACCTGTCTAGTCATTGCAAGCATTTGTCAGTTATCGTGTAGCTCGACTTCTAACTCGTTTAACTTTCTCGTTTAACTGTTTGTGTATTAACATAAAAGTAGCCTAAGTTATTATGTAATTCATCCCCTGACTAAAACAACATAACGTAACATCACGCCAGTAATCCCCGGAGGGTTAAGCAGAGGTGTACCTAATAGTACACCCACATTTCGACAGTTATGTTTTAAATCCCATGTAATAGGGATCGAGCCAACAACCGACTCCGTGGTTGCCTCTGAGAAATTCCTGATGACCCAATAACACTTTGCCCGACCTGGGAATCGAACCCAGTACCTCATGTCCAGCAGTAGACATGTGGTCACGCTTGTGATCACTCGACCAACAAGGCAGTCAAACTACACCCTAAATACTTAAAGTACTTACGGGATAATATCCGTGATTTTCTTTTATTAAAACAGTACACTGTTGCAAGCAAGCTAAGTACAAACTGGTCTAAAACGCAACTGGCAGATGGTCTAAAACCCTTCTCGCCTAAAACGCAACTGGTCTAAAAATACATATCGTTTAAAACGCAACTGGTCTAAAACGCTACCCGTCAATAATGCAACTTGTCTAAAACGTTTTTTGTCTAAATATCATCCCATCCAAAATTAATAAAATTACCTCAGTAAAATTATACTTCAATCTTAATAATTTTGTAACTAAGCCTTTTATCAAACTAAAAATGTTCCTTTTAAATTAAAAATGCTCCTTATTAAATAAAAGTTTTCTTGCTCCAAATATGTAGTAAAAAACCGTGAAAGTCTAAAACAGTACACCCTGAATATTACAACTTTTGTCAATTATGTTTCCGACACTGATGTCAAGAACAGACGTAGAAAAGGTAAGGCAAATCCCGCACCCTGAGGGTATAGGGGTGTAGGGCCGGAGGATCCTCTCTTTTCTATGGTGATGATGAATCCTATGTTCCGGTAAGTTTTGTGTCTGGTGGGCTACTGCTACTATTTAGTGGTTTTCAAGCTGATTTTCAAATATATTCTAGAACTCCAGAAAATCGAGAGCGCAGCTGCTAATTAACGCTGCTCAATTTAGTTTATTGTATGTCTTAAATAAGTTTTTTTTTTTAATTTTAGCGTTTTTAGTTGGTCTTTTTTTTTGGGTTCCGTAGTCCTGACAAGGAACTCTTATAGTTTCGTCATGTCTGTCTGTCTGTCTGTCCGAGGTTTTGCTAAGATACCGTTTGTACTGGAAAGCTGTAATTTTGTAAAGGTGTGTACATTAATAACGCCGACAAAGTGGTCAAATAAAATTTGGGAAAATTACTTTAAAGTGACTAAGATGAAGTAGTTGCTTGCTTATAACGGGTAAAGACTTGCATTGAAAAACAATATAAAATAAAAAATCATAGTAAATTATCATAAGTTTTACAAAGCTGCCGCTAGATGACGCTGTACCAACGGGATGGTTCTATATTGTGATAACGGGCTACTACGGAATCCTACACTGCGCGTGGCCCAACACGCACTTGGCCGGTTTTTTTTTTTGTAATTTTGTTTTGTCCTGTGCGGGTCTGATAAATACGTAATATTTCTTTATTCTTCTTAGCGTGTCGATGGCAAATTTTCATTAGATATGTTTGGCCCAAAATTTAGGTATGCGAACTCCGCTCGCTGATGCAGTCATAAGATCGTCAAGTGTCAGGGCATGCGGCTTTATTATTTTCTTTATTTATTTCAGGTTTATATATTCGCAGACTTAGCGATGGTTTCATCATCATCATCATCATTTCAGCCGAAAGACGTCCACTGCTGGACATAGGCCTCCCCCAAAGGGAGGTTTTGCCATAATCGCCACGCTTGGCAGGCGGGTTGGCGATCGCAGTGCGGTTGTTACAAAAACACAGAGAACGCTGCGTTGGTTTAATCAACCACAAAGACTGATATTAAAGACCTAGTGAAAAAGGAGACAGTTAAATCCAGGACATTACACCTCCGAGGACTTGAGTACGTGACACTTCGTTTACTTTAAGTATGTAACTTCGTGAACCGCAAGTTAATAATAAAACAAAGTTGTCCCGTAAGCACGTCACAAATGGCCGTTATTTTTGTTTTTATGTTGTGCTGTCACGCTAGAACTAAGTACGTTTATTTACGGCATAGATTTTATAAGGTTTTTAATGTTATACCGCTTTGTTGATCCAATGGTAAGATAAATTATGAAACGTCATCGTAATTATACCTATTTTCACTGATACAATAATAATTACAACAAGCTAACTACAACATGATATATTCTAGCCTATAACTAAATAAAAAAAGTTAAGTCCTAACTTACTTTTAATATATCCCTACGCTAAGGCACGTATTATCTGAAAATGTAGGCGAAATCGTCCACTGTGTGATCCATGAACAATACGCTCAAAACAAATTAGGGCAAACAAATGAAAGGCGGACACGTTTCTTTTTTTTTTTCGCATGGGAAATCATCTAATGACTCCTCCCGCTCTGGGCGGAGCAGGAGGGAATGTCAGACTTTTACTGACTAAAACCCATCCATGTTCCTTCATCGCCCTTTGTGTTCCGGGGAAACGGTATCTCTTTCGAACAGTCCCGCAACCCCGGCAGGCATCGGTCCTTACGGACCCCTTCCCCCCCCCCTTTTTGCTGACTCTCTTGTGGACAGACCTCTCCGTGCATATCCTGCGTAGTAGCGGACTTCGCTATTACTCGCGCATTTTCGCGAACTTATTGTAAGAAAAATGTCGAAGTGTATTGAACAAGAAATTATGTGGTATAATATACTACCACAAAAAAAACCAGAAAACTGAAAACTCACGCTCTAATTAAATTCGGTAATTTCAAGGTAAAATCGACTCTTCCTATTGTTGAATTCAGTTAAAATGTGGCCTATTTACCCGGGCATAATAACGAATCTATTGACATCTTATTCATCTAAATTGGATGAATAGTTTAGGCACTACGGAGAAACATACGTAAATACAAACACATACATTTGTACATAGACTGTTAAAATCAGCAGAGCAGCGCAGCCGCCACCACTGGGCCACCCCAGTGGTGGTGGCTCCGACTTACGAACAGTAGGTCGTGTCGTGGGTTCGAACCCAGACAGGCTCATTACTTTGTGTAATTTATTTCACCACCACTGCTCTCAAAACGGTGAAGGAAAACATCGTGAGGAAACCGGCATGTCCTAGAAACAAAAATTCGAAGACATGTGTGACATCTATCAATCCGCACTGGGCCCGCGTGGTGGTTTATAGTCCATTCCCCTCTCATTGAGAGGAGGCCGATTCCCAGCAGTGGGAACATTATAGGCTGATGATGATGATGTTAAAATCATAACCCTTCCTTTTATCTTCACTCTAATTGGGAAAAAACACGGCGAGATAAAGACAGAAAAGGCAATATTTCAACGTTTTTCCTCAAAAGGATAACAAACTTTAGTGTGAAGAAGCCGAGAGTGTTCAGAGAGCTTACCTCGTGAGTTATTTTTACGAGATTTTCCCACTGAAGTTTTGTTTAAAATTACAATGAAAAACTGGATGAATGAGATAAAGGATCCTCCAGAGCGACTGCGGTCGTTGACCTGACAGGTAGGCGAGACGACAAAAAAAATATAATTAGTCCGTCAGTTACATTATCAAAAAATATTTGACCCGTGTTTTTTCTTTTGTTACGTAAACCAAAATTGACGAAGATATGACGCTTTTAAAATTCTCAATACGTCACGCCTAGGTATAATTTTTAGCTAGTTTTGACGTCACGAGCCCCCACTCCCGAGTTTTGATGCGTTTTATCTTTGTCAATATTCATTGATTTACAAAAACAAAAAAATACGTGTCCATTCATTTCCAATACTCTAACTGATGGACTAAATAGATTTGCAATTTTTTGATACTGTCGTCATGCCTTAGAAAATGTATTTCATCAGTAAGTTTTGCTCACGGCTACGCCCACATGAAGTCCTCAATTAACATGAAAATTATTCCACGTTGACAATCGGAATTAAAAGTATACTCCAACCCATGTCATGGATGGTCCTATTACGTCAAAATCCGTTCAGCACTATGAAAAGTTAAAAGGTAACTCAGACAAGCAGAGTTACTTTTGCATGAAATCGTATAGTTTAGTGGAATTTTCACACAGATTGAGTTTCCCTTTTTTCTCGTTTTCTTATTAGTTTTATCATTTCTTATACGTGGATGAGGCAAAAAGAGTATGTAAGAATCGTAGCAGGTGCGGACTTGTGGACGGTGAGCTATGGGCTAGCTCGCCGTCCGTCCATCTTATGACGACAGGCCGTGTCGATGGCGCGTTCGTGTTCCACGCGTGCCTCAAAGAGAGTCAGCAATAGGAAGGGGTCCGTAAGGGCCGATGCCTGCCGGGGTTGCGGGACTGTTCGAAAGAGATACCGTGGCCCCGGAACACAAAGGGCGATGAAGGAACATGGATGGGTTTTAGTCAGTAAAAGTCTGACACTCCCTCCTTCTCCGCCCAGAGCGCGAGGAATCATTTGATGATTTCCCATCCGAAAAAAAAAGAATCGTAGTAGTTCGCGTTCAGTGGTTTCTGCCTACCGGGAAATAGAGATGAGTGAGTGAGTGAGTGACATGAGTTTATGTATTTAAATTTCTCGGAAACAGGAAAAGGAAAAACTGTGAGGACATGCCTAACATTCAAATAGATACATAACAATGATAACATAACATAATAAGTTATCATTGTAAATCGCATTATTATTAGCAGTGTGGTATCCGGCAGAGTAGAATAGAACCAACCCGTTACACTCACGGGTGTCGTATAAGGCGACTAATGTCTGAGGCAGAACACCTTGCGCCTCCGTAGACCAGAGAATGGGCAGCAGCGTTTTCTGTTAGTTTTTCATCACTACGATCTCCAAGCCGCCTGCCAAGCGTGGAGATTACGGCAAATTCCTCCCACCATGGGAGAGGCTTATGTCCAGCAGTGGACGTTATGGGCTGTTGTTGTTGTATTGTTAATCTATTTGAATGATTATAGTCTCCGCCAGATAAGTAAGAATTAAAGGTCATTGCTCTTTCCTTAATTTCTCTGCGTAGGTACCCCGATAATACATTATGAATTCTTTTTTATTACTAGAAAAAATCAAGGATAACGATAAAGTTCGTTTCGGGACAAGTTTATGTCATTATTTCTGTTTTCGGAATTATGTATTTGAATAAATGTATGCGGGTTAAAAATATGAAAATTAATTTTAAATTATAATTAATATAAAATATTCAATTTATTTTATTTTTCTATTTTTAATAAGAATTTTATAATATATTTTATTATAAATAATATAATTGTTTTATTAGAATGAGAAATTATTTATTTTAATTCTGTAATGACCTTTAATTCTTACTTATCTGGCGGAGACTATAACAATTACAAGAACATTATGGTTCAAGGTGTCCTTTTCTCATTTTCCCATTAATGTTTGTTATCACAATATTGTGTGAGCTTCCCTCAACGTCGGGGAAAGTTACGTGTCGTGTTACGGAGGTCAGTCTTTTATTTATATAAATAGAAACCAAGTTGTTTGTTAGGATATAATACCCGTTTGTTATGTTTTTCTTCATTAGATACTGTAGCCGCAGGCTATGGCATATGGGACATTATTAACTGGAAGAAAATAAGACACATTTTTCTAAATAAAAACCGGCCAAGTGCGAGTCGGACTCGCGCACGAAGGGTTCCGTACCATTATTATCAAAAAAGGGCAAAAAATCACGTTTGTTGTATGGGAGCCCCCCTTAAATATTAATTTTATTCTTTTTTTAATATTTGTTGTTATAGCGGCAACAGAAATACATCATCTGTGTAAATTTCAACTGTCTAGCTGTCACGATTCATGAGATACAGCCTGGTGACAGACAGACGGACAGATGGACAGACGGACAGACGGACAGACAGACGGACAGACAGCGAAGTCTTAGTAATAGGGTTCCGTTTTTACCCTTTGGGTACGGAACCCTAATAAAATGATTACTTAGATTTGCAGGTATGTATGTTATTTTTATAGATTAAATCTGCTGCTGCTGTAATCTCACGTAATGAAAGCAGAAGCATAATCCGCCTAATACTTCCCACTACTGGGACTCAATTAGAAGAAGTAGGTATAGTATGTTTAAAATTACTGATTATGACGTATGTAAATGTAAGTATAACACACCGAATGGAATACGAGTCAAATTTAATTTACTATTATGTAGGAAATGCGTAGGTAAATCGTAAATAAAACTATCTTGATCCTGCTATTTTAATCCTATAAAAATAAAGACTCAATGCCATTCATGCCCATATGCTCGAGGTCTCAACAAGAAGGTCACAACGCTATACTTAGTATGTAATACAAATATTGTATTAAACAAACAAAACGTAAAAATAAATACGTCATACCAGTTTATAGAGTACGTATTGTACAGAATTGCGGTCAGTGGTGTCAATTCTGTTGTGCAAAAACTAAACTTAATTTAGACTTTAATTTTTCTCTCTAATGAAACGAGAAAGAGACGGACGTAATTTAGAGCTGTCAAATTTAGTTTGAACTAATATTTCCATACAAATGGAGGGTGCACGTAAAAGCATGTCGACTAAAAACACGGTGAAGCGCAAGGCATTAACTAGTTTGACATCTCTAACTTAGTTCATAGCTATAGCCGTCCTTTTCGCGCACTACCTTTTTGTAAAAGATAGCAATAGCCTAAATTAAGTTTAGTTTGTGCACAAGAATCGACACCAGTGTATGCTAAATAAGTTACGCATGTGACTCAAAAGAGTGATGGATATGAATGTGGATGGATAGAGAGCGAGAGGGAGGCCAAAAAAAAGATCAAGAGATTGTTTGAGGAATGAAAGAGAAAGGAATAAATGATGCCGTGACGTCTGACAGGGGAGAATAGAAGAAAACGTGTTGCGTCGACCACAAATAGAATGGAACAAAGGCAGGAAGATGATGTACGCTTTATGAGATAGTCTTGTAAACAGGTACTATCTAATAGGTAACAACAACTATAACATAACTGGTATAACTTCCCAAATAAGGGTCTTCAGGCCTTCGGGCTTTAGTTGTTGATTAAAACCTGGTTCCAGACAAAACGTTTCATCATCATCATTTCAGCCGAAAAACGTCCACTGCTGGACATGGGCCTCTCCCAAAGGGGGTTTTTTGCCATAATCGCCACGCTTGGCAGGCGGGTTGGCGATCGCAGTACGGTTGTTACAAAAGCACAGAGAACGCTGCGTCCCATTCTCTGGTCCATCAGTCCCTTTTTTTTTTTTTTTTTTTCGGATGGGAAATCATCAAATAACTCCTCCCGCTCTGGGCGGAGCAGGAGGGAGTGTCAGACTTTTACTGACTAAAACCCATCCATGTTCCTTCATCGCCCTTTGTGTTCCGGGGCCACGGTATCTCTTTCGAACAGTCCCGCAACCCCGGCAGGCATCGGTCCTTACGGACCCCTTCCCTTTTGCTGACTCTCTTTGAGGCGCGCGTGGAACACGAACGCGCCGTCGACACGGCCTGTCGTCATGAGACGGATGGACGGCGAGCTAGCCCATAGCCCACCGTCCACAGGCCCGCGCCTACGGTGGCCGGGGGCCACGTGGTGGTGGCCCCTGACGCCCGGGGCGTCTCCCGCGGCGGCCGGGACGTTGAGAGGTTCTCTCCCTCTCACGTTCCGCCACCTCCCTCTCTAGCATTACTGCTTCGCAGAAGGAGGTGACGGCGTCCCATTCCGTCTCGCTCCGGACCATGGCTTGCACCAGGGCCGGACGCGAGAGGTCGCCGCCGCCGATCGCCGCTTCGAGGACACGGCGGTGCTCCGGCCACGCGGGGCACACCTCCACCGTGTGCTGCACCGTGTCCTCCGGTCGATCCTCACAGTGGAAGCACCCGGACGTTTCCTCCCGCCCGATTCGGTGCAGGAACCTCCCGAACACACCGTGTCCGGTGAGGACCTGCGTCAGGCGGAAGGTGAGGACGCCGTGGCGTCGCTCAAGCCACTCCTCAAAGAGGGGACTTATCGCCACTATCGTGGCGTGCCCTCCATCAGTCCCTTAGTCTTACGAAACCCACGAGAAAATTTGGGATGGCGCTATTCTTCTGTGTTGATTGGAGGTTTCTCTGTTGGCCACGTCGACGGTTCGTCGTACAGAAAACTAGGTCCACGGAACCACTCATGATGCGAGTCAAAGTGGTATGGTACGTCGCGAGTGGCGCTGTCAGCTATTTATTATATATTTTAGTAGTTACCCATCGCCAGTCTTCGACTTGTTGTTTTCGTGTATAGATGCTGTGCAATGGGCGACAAACGGTTTTATACTCGCGATCCTCTTTGAATTCACGTGAGGGCGGTCTTGCTGTCTGTCCAGTACTTCACTGATGCGGGTTTGATGCCATGTTCTTCTATGACGGCTGCTGCTATGCGGGTTCCCAATACCGCGGCCTGTAGCTCGATGCGCGGTATTGACTGTAGTTTGATTGGTGCCACTTTTGCCTTTGCCATGACGAGTGTGACGTGCTGTTTACCGTCTGCTGTTGTCGATCGCCAGTGACAGCTGCTGCGTACGCCATCTCGCTTGCGTCGGTGAAGACGTGGACTTCTGTTTCTTCTTCTGCTTCAATGTATCCCGGTTAGCATCTTGGTAATTCGACGGTCTTGAGCTGTCGCAGATGTTACACCCAACTTCTCCAGTAGGCGGACAGGTCTGGTTCGAGCGCTTGGTTCCAGTTGGTTCCTCGGGTCCAAGCCTCCTGGAGAATCTGTTTGGCTCGAATAGTTACTGGAGAGGCGAGTCATATAGTGACATGACGATTTTCTGTGCTTCTCTCTTCGTCGGCGCCTCCTTGTCCAAGATGCCGCTCGGTAGACGTGTGAGCGTAAGGTTGAAGCCTAGCGTGTCCTCACTCGGATTCCATATCAGTCCGAGTATCTTTTCTGTACTGTCTGTTTTCCCGATGTTGACTACTTCAGTCCTGTTCTGTGTCGGGTCTATATTTTCTAGAACTTCTGTGCTGTTTGAAACGCAGTTTTTGATTTCAAACTTCGCCTGTAGGTGTATGTTCTTCACCGCCGTTGCTGTGCGTGTCGCTTCTGTAGCTGTCGAGGTAGTCATCCATGTAATGACTCTGTATGATGGCTTCCACCGCTTCTGGTTGACTTTCGCCGTGCCGTTTGGCGTTCCAATTTTTTGCGTAGATGGCTGTGCACGGTGAGCTTGCTGCGCCGAATATTATAGACGTCATGCGGTATTCTTCAAGGGCGCCTTCTCTTCTATCATCTCTCCAAATATAACGAACGGACAGAGACGCCCGTCTCTGTCCTGTCTACGCACCTTCACTTGCATGAACATTTATGCTATGTCGCTGGCAACTGCTATTGGGTGTCGGCGGAATCTCATCATGACGCAGGGCAGCGACAGTAGTAGGTTTGGACACGTGAGTAGGAAGTCTTCAGTGACATCTCTCCTGATTTGGCTGCGGCGTCATGGACTATTCGGAGTTTTTCCGGTTTCATGGGGTTGAACACGTCAAAATGGGGTAGGTACCATGTCCTACCAACGTGCTTGTCTTGGGCGCTTTTTCGGCGTATCCCTTGCTTATGTACGAGTTCATCTGTTCTGTATATCTGTCTCGAAGAGCAGGGTTGCTATCAAGTTTTTTCTCTGTTGAGACGAGCCTCTTGAGTGCTGTCCCGTATAACTGTCTGGCATTTCAATGTTTTCGCTTTTCCAGAGCAGGGCTGTTTCTTTCCTCAGGTGCATTTTGTTTTATGGCAATTATAAACAACTTAATTTATTTAATTTTATTTGCCTAGCATCTTTCTTATAAATTAATCATTATCTAGTTGTAGAAGAAATAGATAACATCAAGTATTTAAAAATTAAGTACGTTATATCAGAATTCTGAATAGCAGAATTAAATAAATAGAGTTATTTAGTTTTCCTAGAACTTAGTTAGTTTTGTGAAATAATTTTGAAGTTGAGGAAAAATTCAACAACTCATGTTATTTAATTTATTTGACATTCAACTTATCATTGACCACAGTTATTGATTTATTTACTGAGTTATTTATTTTTCCTATAAAAAATAGTGTTTGTCTGAAGATATTTATTATTCCATCTGTCCGACAAAAATGGCTATATTTTTGGAACGGAATAAGATACGAAAACGCCTGTAAGGCTCAAATATGCGGCATGTTTTAGGTGTTTTGAAAATAGGGAAAAGTCAATATCGCCAAAATCGGACTTATTTAATTTTCCAACTACGGGGACGATATTCACTTACATGAGAATATTAAAACTAAACACTTAAAAAGAACTTATAGATGGCGGGTATCACAAAAATTAGACATCGGTTATAAAAAATAATGTTTTGAGGGTAGATTACAAATCATTGTAGACAAAATTTTCGTTCGATAACAAGTATCCGTAACAGATATACGGTAACTGGATGTGACTCGAGAATTTTACGATGACATATACATACATGACTTGTCTGTTGGTATACTTTCTCTACGGTCATAACACAATGGCGTGACTGTCGCCATTCTAAGGGCACTATGCAAAGATTTACTAGAACTAGTGCTTTGAAAGCGAACATAAACTTTTATTACTCTCTAGTTAACAGTGTTTGAAAGAGCTTTTAAAATATAGTTATGAGTCATTGACTTTTAAGTTTCACAAAAAAATATTAAACAAAAAACAAAAACGCAAGTAACTAAAAGAGTGACAGACATGAATGTGGATGGATGGAGAGGGAGAGGAAGATCAAAGAAAAGATGGATGGATTGTGTGAGGAATGATATGAAAGAGAAAGGAGTAAGTGATGCCGTGTCGTCTGACAGGGGAGAGTCGGAGGAGAAAATGTGTTGCGCCGACCCCAAATAGAATGGAACAATGGCAGGAAAATGATGACAAATTATTAAAAATATGTAGACAGTGTACCTAACCTACTAAAGTTTATTGCATTGTACAGACAGATGTGGATATAACAACACGTCTGTAATTCCCGAAAGGTTGAGCAGAACTATTCGTATAGCAACTACACCCACATTACCTGAAAGGACCTGGTTTGCACAAAGCCTCAAATTTCGATTTTATGTGTTTTTAGGACCTTTTCTGTAATAAGACTCAACAATAAACTAAATTTCTATAGTCTAAGTCAGTGTTTTTCAACCTTTTTCATGACACGACCCCCATAGTATGAAAAAATATTTGGCGACCCCCCGACTCTTCGCTTTTTTTTTTCATTTATTTTGTTATATGACAAAATAATATTAAATCCGTACAATTTTTTTAAGCATTTGCTTTAGGATTCGAATAAATATAACGTTTAAATTTGGAATTCTATTTAGTTCTCAATATAGCAAAAACGGATCCACGGTGGGAGAAATCAGTTCATGACAAACAAGCGAAA
This sequence comes from Xestia xanthographa, assembly GCA_905147715.2. NCBI lineage: Eukaryota > Metazoa > Arthropoda > Insecta > Lepidoptera > Noctuidae > Xestia > Xestia xanthographa. The sequence goes on from LR990655.1 coordinate 22,547,006, forward strand.
CCTCTATAAGATGGATGAGTACTAATAGGTTTTTTGTTATGAGTACTAAAAGGTTTTTTTTGTTAATTTGTATGGACATACAAATGTTGATTTCCTTTATTTAACATTTTGTAATAAAATCTATTTGTCTAGGCTTTTTTTTTTTATTGAGGTAGTTTTCGCAACCTCTTGCGACCCCCCAGGGAGTCGCGACCCACAGGTTGAAAAACACTGGTCTAAGTTATAGAAAATGTAGTTTTGTAATATCAAATTATTAAGCGATACTTACACAGACACAGATCTGTTATCCCGACTGCTGAGAATGTGGTCCTGGATTCGTTTCCCGGTTTGGGCAAACTGTAATTGGGTTTTTCCATCAGGAATTTCTCAGTAGCAGCCACGGTGTCTAGATTTGTGCCCGGTTGATGGCAATAGGCGCGCTCCCTATTACATGGGACTTAAACATAACTGGCGAAATGTGGTTGTACTATTAGGTACACCTCTGCCTAACCCTTCAGGGATTACAGGCGTGATGTTATGTTATGTTATGCTATACCGTCCATTATGGAGGCTCTCGTAACTAAACGTCGTTGGAGGAGCTCGTGGCTAAATAATAACAGCCGCTCGGGTCGATCTTTAGGTTAAGCCGAGCTTGCGTAGGTTGGTCTGTGGATGGGTGACCACCCATTACATACGGGGTTTCCTCCGTGCTTCGGAAAGCACGTTAAGCCGTTGGTCCCCGCTCTCATTTGTAAATCTTTGACAGTCGTTACAGGTAGTCAGTGGCCCGAAAAGTCTGGCAACGAGTCTTACCAAGGGGTATTGTATTACCCAGTACTAACTGGGCTGTGGAGGTCAGACAGGCAGTCCCTCCATGTAAAATACAGTTTTTCAGCTGCATCCGGTTAGACTGGAAGCCAACCCCAACTTAGTTGGGAAAAGGCTAGGTAGATGATATTCCGTCCAATAAAACTCTGTAAGCAAAATTATTACGACCTACAAATATTTGTGCTTGCTCTATAAGAATATTTGCTAAACGAATTCTACACATATTTAGGTATGAGACGCCCTAGCAATACGAAGGATCTGCGTATTAAGCATTATGTTATTTATACAGATCCCGCCGGGATAAGCGTTACAATCCGAAGGCTCGTTTAAATGAGGCCAGTTGCTTGCCTTAGGAAAATGCTAATGCAAGACTCATGTAATAATCGAAATAATAGTAAGCTTTTTTTTTTTGGTTAGCCTATATTGTCCCACTGCTGGGCAAAGGCCTCCCCCATAGCCTTCCACTCCTCTCTACGTGCGGTTCTCTCCAGCCAATCTCTCATAAACGCCTCTAGGTCGTCACGCCAGCGTTTTCTAGGCCTCCCTCGGCGACGACGCCCGTCTTCTGGCACCCACTGTGTGGCGACTCTGGCCCATCGGTCCTGATGCATTCTATAGACATGGCCCGCCCAATCCCACTTTAACCCAGCAGTCTTGTTCCCCACATCAGCGATTCCAGTTGGAGCGTATTGTGGTATTACGTATTCTGTCGCTGAGCTTAATTCCTATTATAACACGCTACGCTCCATCGCCCTTTGGCAAACCTTGAGTTTGGACTTTTGTGCTTCAGTCACGAACCAAGTTTGAGCACCATAGGTTAGGATGTGCAGGATGCACATGTCGATGAGTTTGCGCTTCAGGGATAAAGCGCAGGCAAATAAACCTTGAGTTTGGACTTTTGCGCTTCAGGGATATTGCGCTTAGTAAGTTAGTAAAATTGTATTTGTTTAAACATGGTGTACATGATACATTGCATGCAAGATGATAATAAATAAAAAAATTAAAACAATAAATAAAAAATATTAATAATGAATTTACACTCAAATTAAGGCTGCGGTTCCACTGAGGCGGAGCGGAGCAGCAGGTGCAGTCTCGACATAGATAGCGACAAATTCGCTAACTTTCGATCGCTGATTACTAACGAATAAATTCGGTTGCAATGACGATGATTGCTAGAAACGCATCTTGGATGTAGAGACTTGCTTTACACATAAGCATCGTTATTGCAACCGTATTCTTTCGTGAGTAATTAGCAATCAAAAGTTAGCGATTTTGTCGTTATCTCTGTCGAGACTGCCGGCCCAGAGCGGACACGAGCTGTGCCACGATTCACCAATGACATGGCTTGAAATCCACATCTCTTCTCCACTCCTGCCATGTGATTGGTGAATCGTGGCACAGCTCGTCTCCGCTCTGCTCCGCTCCGCCTCAGTGGAACCGCAGCCTAAAAGCCAGAATCCGCTCAAAAAAGATCGCCTATAAGTACTAGACACGCTTTTTAGGGTTCCGCACCCAAAGGGTAAGGGTCTGTCTGCCCGTCCGTCTGTCCGTCTGACTGTCCGTCCGTCCGTCTATCTGTCAGCGGGCTGTATTTCATTATCCGTAATTGGTAGACATTTGAGATTTTCTCAGAATGTGTATTTCTGTTGATCATTTTCCTACTACCGCAACGTACAGAACCCTTCATGCGCGAGTCCAACTCGCACTTGGCCGGTTTTTTTTGGTACTTCCAATGGAAACTTCAAATTCTAACGATATCCTTCTTTTGACAAGCAAGTATCGTTTACACTAGTCAAACTTTTTGTCTCCTTACGATAATCACCTTTTCTAGGCGAGAATCGTTTACTGTGTAAATGAGCCCTTACACAGTGTGAAAACATAAGATACCCTCGTATTCAACCCACAAGCTACAATATTGTGATAACCAAGTATATAGATTTAAATTCAATAAAACGTGGGTCTAAATTCGTAATAAGATAAACTGGGGTCTAATTCATTTAAATCTGATTAAACACAAACTTATTCGGAGTTGTGAAAGGTCTGTTATCTTAACACGCAATTGCTTAATCAGTTTATTGATATCTTGGAAATTGGTGGGTTATTTGAAGTTGATTTGAGCTTGACTTTCATTTACTAAAGTTTGTGACGTTTGTGACAGACAATTTGTAGATAAAATTGGCACCAAATCAAACAGTAATAATGTGCTCATTAAAACTTCAATAATTATAATTAGTTTATCTGAAAAATAAAAATAGTTTTCAGAGAAAAATGTGTCACATTGTCTGTCCTCTAATAAACTTTTCACTCATTCTGGAATAGCTAGAAATGTTTTTAGTTTAGTTTGTAAAATATTGGCTTAATTTAGTTTTAGTTAGAAATACAACCAAGTTAATAATACAATTCTTGTTATTATAGTGTAAATATAACATGTTAAAGGAGAAAACAAAGGTTGTTTTAATACTTATACAAATAATTGTCTAGCTCTGATAGAGCGGAGCCTCCTAATACATGCTTTTTCTTTGCATAAAAGGAGGCTCCAATTGTCAACTTGTTGTTCTGATTTTGTTAAGAAATAAACAATTTTTTTCTTTTTTATACTTTTATGGTACTTGATAAATAGTACATTTTGATACAAGTGGAGAAAGTTTGTTATTGCATTCGAGGCGGAATTATATTATGTTTTTGAGCCGAGAACTGTAATAACAAATGTCCACGTGTATCAAACGACGTTTTACAATACACTTTTGAAGAAATAAAATAAATATAACGAAAAAATTTTTGTCACGAACTAAGAAACTATGATTTTAATTTTCTTTTTTTTTTCGCGCTCTGCTTTCGCCAGGTTGAAGGAGAGGCAAAGGTATGAAGCCGTTAAACAGCCTAATATAAAATATAGATTTATTTTATATTTTTTAATTCAAACACAAATAAATGTTAATGTGTGTATAAAAATAACTATTAGTTTTTAATAATCATGTGTATTTAAGATATTCTATTTATAAACACAATTTTAAATTCAAAAAATATTTATGCCGTAAAGACGCTTAGTGCTTTGCTGAAATTCAAAAAAAAACATTCACCTCAGACTATAGGCATTGAACCAATTTGGACTAAGTACAGGTATAGTTATCTGTGGCAATTTTCATTCCCGCACACGTGCGGGTAAGTGGAAAAAAACGCACGCGTGAGAAATACATTGCATGTTGTACCTAATCATAGTGCGATAAGGATCAGTTTTCGAGGAAGTGTATTGAAAACAATTTTTACAAACAAAAGGTCTTTCTCGATCTATATTTATGTATCTTAACAAAAGTCGCCGAAATTCACTAAGGATAGATTTTGTTGACCGTATTTACTTTAAAAAAAAGTGAAAATAAAAAAAATGAGTTTATTGTCATAATTCCAACCTATTAGTGACCTCTAGGGGTCTTTTTACAAAGAATATCTCCTACAAAACCGAGACGACCCACCGACTAGCTTCATTCTTTGGTAAAACGAATGCTGTTCGACCGATTAAGTCGCCTGCCGAGAGTCCAAGACCGGTTCTTGTCTTCTTCATGGGTTCAAGGGTTCAAATTTCCCCGTAACATCACACCTGTAATCTCTGAAGATTAGGTAGATGTGTGCCTATAGTACACCCGCATTTCGAAATCTTGTATTAGAGATGCGAGCCTATTACCCCGTTCGTTCATCTCGTCTCATTTTGAATAGGCTTGTGTCCTGAAAAAATCTAATTAGTCCGTCAGTTAGATTATCAAAAAATATTTGACACGTATTTTTTCTTTTGTTTCGTAAACCAAAATTGACGTAGATACGACGCTTTTAAATTTCTCAATACGTCACGCCGTGCTATAATTTTTAGGGAGTTGTGACGTCACGAGCCCCCAATCTCGACTTTTGATGCAATTTATCTTTGTCAATATTCATTGATTTACAAAAACAAAAAATACGTGTCCATTATTTTCCAATACTCTAACTGACGGACTAACTAGATTTGCAATTTATTGATGGTGGAAACTAGCCTATTGTAATAATTTTATAATAATGAAAAAAACCATGACCTTTTTTTTCTGACCTTTTATCATCATTGAACGCCTCTAAACAGTATTTACCAACCGCACACTTATTATACAAAAATCCGATTACATTACTTTTTCCAGACAGGTTTTGAACTTCTCTCGGTTGTCTCGTCTCACCAGGTCGAATTTTAACCTGAAAGTCTGACTAGACAGGCAATGTCCTGCCGAAGCAAGACACAATTTAATTAACAGCCCCAAAACATTTTATTGAAACACTAAACATTTGTAATAAAGTTTGGTTTGTAGGAATTAGTTAGACATTTATGATCGTGTTAAATGACTTAGCTCTAGGTCGGAGTGAAAAGGTTTAGGTCAAAGACGACCCGATTTGACGACCCGATTGGCGCAGCGGTAGTGAGGCTGCCTTACGTTCTTAGGGTCCCGGGTTCGAATCCCGGTCGGAGCAAATGTTTGTGTGATGAGCATGGACATAATTATGTTTCCGAGTCATGGATGTTTATATGTATAATAAGTATGTATTTACAAAAAAAAAAAAAAAGTATCTATGTAGTATATCAACTATCTGGTGTCCACGACACAAGACTCGTTGCTTAGTGTGGCACTAGATGGCGCTGTGTGTAATGTCCAGCAATATTATTATTTTGGGAAATATTATTATTATTATATTATTATTATTATTAAAGGGTACTATAATGAGGAATTTTCCACAGACGTTTGTCACAACGCTTCAGTATATATCAATAGATGGCGCTGATCAGATTTGGGAATTATTTTTTTAAGCGGCGTTCTAGTAAAGCTTAGCTTAGCTTAAACTTAGCTTCAAAAGTCGGTGGCAAAAAAATTGAATCAAAGAAACAAGTCACCGACATCTGAAGCTATAGTTATTTTTCACTTTTTTGTGTTTTTTGAAGTCGGTTTTAATTTTGCAAAAAAGTTTTTTATTTTTCCATTTTTAGTTCCTAAACAAATATTTGCCTTGAATTTATTTTCAGTATTAACAATACATGTCATGGTAATAAGCTTATCCCCAATAAATGGAACTTAACATACTGTCTAAATCTGGGTGTATTGTACACATCTGCCTACCCCCTTAGAGTATACAGGCGTGATGTTACGTCATGAAGTTGTGTAAACAATAAACATCCAAGCGATTCCAGCAATCACTGCAGATTTGCCGTCTATTTTTGAAGAGTTCCACTGTATATCTCCGAAGATCAGCATTAGATCTTTACCAAATTTGGGACTACACGGAAAGCACCAGCTTATAAAAAAAGAATCATCAAAATCGGTTCACCCAGACAAAAGTTCTGAGGTAACAAACAAAAAAAAATACAGTCGAATTGAGAACCTCCTCTTTTTGGAAGTCGGTTGAAAAGAATTTACTACGTATTATATTATATGTCAATGGAAAAATCTTTTAGCAGGGCAAAAATAAACTCTCCTATAGTTGGTGATAGAGGTCATTGCTCCGACTTTCATCCCGATATCTAAATATTAGCGATACTGTCGCTCCATCCGTACAAACCTGTCGCAAAACTGATATCGCTTGAGTCTCATAATACATCCACAGTGTCCCACATACATAACACAGTGCACAACCCAAAAAAATAATAAATTGAGCAAACGTACCTACCCTACGAAATTAATTGATTTAAATACTTTATTTTCGTTTTTAACACTATTTTAACTTACTGAGACAATTTTAATAAAGTAAATATATTATTATACATCTTAAAATTAAGATCTGAGACTTATGCGTGAAAGACATTTGCGCAAAGAACACTTGTTGCGCGCACCCACTTGCGCGAAAAGACAAGCGCACATGGACTTATGCGCGAAAGGAATCTTGCGCGAATGGACACTTGCACGATTGGACTCTTGCGGGACTTAATGGCCACTGAGGTTTACTCTGTAGAGTAAACATAAGATCACGCCTATTATTACTTGAAGGTGTTTTTTTATTGGTTTTTCCGTCATGAGTGTCGTTTTCATGGATTTCGGGGTCGTTGATAATGAAAATGAAAATGATTTGTTGAAATCAGATTTAACCAAAGGCAAGGTAAATCATTGAATCCATTTCACTATTCGTCATTCAAAAGTGCCTTTGAATGACCTAATTGAAATAAATAATAATTGACCTCATTTTCTTTATCCTTTAACCATGAAAACGACGGCCATAACGGAAAAACCGATTTTTTTTCTCGGCGCCATCTTGGTTTTTCATTTTAACCTCATTTCGTTATCAACGACCCCGAAAATCATGAAAACGACACCCATGATTAAAAAAGCCAAAAATTTTCCTCGGCGTCATCTAGGATTTTCGTTTGGACCTCATTTTCGTAATCAACGACCCCGAAAACCATGAAAACGACATACATGACGGAAAAACCAAAAAAATCTTGGACGCCATCTTGGATTTTCAATTTAAGCTCATTTTCGTAATCAACGACCCCGAAAACCATGAAAACGACACCCATGACGGAAAAACCAAAAAAATCTTGGACGCCATCTTGGATTTTCATTTTGAGCTCATTTTCGTAATCAACGACCCCGAAAACCATGAAAACGACACCCATGACGGAAAAACCATAAGTACCTATCTAAATATAATTATTACATCACAAAAACTATCTCATCACAAAAAATTATAATTCTGATCTTATGCCGTTTTCGTTTTACGAGGTCATCGCGTCAGGTGTGCAGCACGCCAGCACATTATGGTCACGGTGCGGGGGCATTTACGTCACACGTAAACTTACAAGCATAAAATTAGTTTTCTAGCAAAAAATAATAATAAATTCGAATTGGAACAACACAAGATTCTCAACCCCTGTATGTTTAGCCGACTGGTATTATGATACTCTAGCGATGTAGCAAAGTATCGCTTATTGGTCGATTTAGGTAACTATTAGTAAGTGTCGTTATCGCTTTGTGATAAAAAACTTGGTAGGTAGGTGTTAATGACCTCTATTCCGATGTTAACTGGCACCAACTGTAGACACATGTCAAACTCATTGTATAGTAAAATTTCTTTATTATTCATTGTTGTACAAGTGAGAACTGTAAAGAACCTTTTTTCTGTCAAACATTTTTAACCTAAAAAGTCTAATGTTATTTTGCATCACTGAACTGAACTACAAGTTTTTGCATGGTTTTTGCTATTGTTCTTCTGTTTTTGAATTACGTCTAAATTCCTGGTGCGTCGTGTCGAGCTTAGGTTCCTCCGTACTTCAGTTAAGGCTTTCTGGACATAAAACGAGCCATTTTATTATTCCCAAGGTTGATCAGCGCCATCTAGTTCGTTTATAAAAAAACACTGGAAAATTCCCTATTGTACAGTAATTTAATATTACTGTTAAGCATTAGGTCCTGGGTTCGATTCCCAGGTCGGGCAATTATTGGGTTTTTCAATCAGGAATTTCCAGTAGCAGCCACGGAGCCTGTATTTGTGCTCGGTTGATGGCAATAGGCTCGCCCCTTTTACATGGGACTTAAACATAACTGGCAAAATGTGGTTGTACTAATAGGTACCCCTCTGCCTAACCCTTCGGGGATTACGGGCGTGATGTTATGTTATGTAATAATGTATGTATATTATAATCATATCAGGCTGGGATCCACTTAAATATCCACATCTTATACTTTGAAAAGACGAGTGATTTCTTGATTATAGACTTTTCGCATTTGTGTATGTAATTTTAACGCAACAGTATACAAAAAGCGTATCAAGAACTTAGGGCTTATTTAGAAAGACGCGGCGCGTTGAGCTTTTTTTCCGTTAAGGGCCTATACTACCTCAAATTAGCAACTCTTAGTGGTGAAATACTGTTGGAATAAAGTTCTAATCAGCTTGCACTACAAAGTGGTTTTTACGTCCGTCACTGCGGGTCGAACAGTGCGAAATTAGTGTTTTTTTTGCGATTTACAAAAAATCTATTGATTGGACTAAAAAATAAAAATAACATAAGACCTGCTTTATAGTTAGTTCAGTTAGTATAAAAAGTTTCATGATCCAATTTGAAGTATTTTATGATTGCCAGCGGTTCAGTTTAGAGGTAACTTTGGGATTTTTTTCTATTGAGAAAATTTTATGAAATCATGTTTTCGCCAAACACAGGACTTAAAATTAATCCTCAACTTTACCATATATTTATTTCAAAATTAATGCTGCAGTATTTTAGGCGTAACGGAGGATCATGCTAAGCCATTTGAGGTAGTATAGGCCCTTAACGGAGAAGCGGCGCATGCAGTGGCTCGGGTTCTCACACGCGCAAACACAAACATATAACAATACGATGTTGTTTACGGATACTCGGGCCGTGTAGCGGCGCGATGCGATTCAACACTGCGTGCGACGCGTATATCGCTACGTTTCACACACCGCTTCTCCGTAAACAAATATCTTTGAATTTATTGTTGACCGCGCCGCGTCTCCGTAAATAAGTCCTTAGAAAAGTAACCATCGCTTTGAAAGCATTTTGTATTTGTACCTTTCCGTGACTTTCAGCCCCATACATTTTGGCCCCTTTGACCATCGTTAATCAATGCTGACAAAATGTCTCTTGGTCTAGATTTCCAGGTTGATTTTGGCTATTCATAATACAGGATTCGTCGAGCTTCAGTGCTTTGGCACTTTTGTAGTAGTTACCACTCTTGATTTTGGCTTAGGACTTGCCCCATAAACATATAATTCTTCAGGAAATTAACAAAATAAGCTAAGTAAAAAAATCGGTGTCCTATTTCTTGCGGTCCTGAGAGATTCCATTCAAGTCTTAATTATTGACTCCGTGGTACAGTAGATTGGTGGATGATTCTTATCTTCTTTCGTTACTTCTATTGTCTATGAGTCTGAAAGCTTTCAGGCAAAAACAGTTTTTGGTACGCCCACTTAAAAAAATAGGTATATTGTCCTAATGTTTTAATTGAAGAAGAAGCGCTGATAAACTCAATCAATTTGGAAAAAAAAAGTTTGCTAAGAAAAATGTAGGCTTTCAAAATATGTATACCTATCTTCGAGTATATTCCTTCAAGTCTCACATATTCGGAAGTAACGATAAATGTAATTTATTGAACACCAGTTGAACAAATGTTTCGCATCGAGAAACTAACACCAACACGTATTCCCAGAGAAAGTTAATCCCTACTAATCAATCATGAATGTTTAAATTCGGTCGTGTTTATTTCTGCAATTCCATCCAAGTGTCAACCGTATTCCATAACATTTTGTTACAAGTCAGAAAATACACTACTCTAAACTTATTTTCCAAGCAAAAATAACATTTAAATCAAAGCGTGTAAAGTAGAATTTTCTGTTATCAGTTAGACTAGCGTTATGGTTGTGTTTCAGCTAAGCCGATAAATCGTCACTGTGTCATTTTATAATGTCCCCAACAGCAATAGATGTAGACACAGTGCGGTGCGTGTATGGGGTTGGTTTTCGACAATTGTAACAACGCATGCGCGATCCGGACAACAAATAGGCGTCCGAACGGAGGCAGACGAGCGTCGCTTCTACCTGCGGCGGTCGTTTCAACGCGCGTAAATCAAATCTTGCCTTTATCTAAACAAATATTTATGTGGAAAAGAATTGGTGATTTTGACAGAAATTCACAGTGTTTTTGTGTGTGACTTGTTCAGTACGGGTGCAGTAATAAGTTTCTATAGTTTTGTGTTATAAATTGAAGTTGTCATATCAGGGTGTGTTATGGAAATACAGCTTTACTGATCAGGTATTTATTTATTTTTATTTTTTGTACTTTTATTAAAAAATGAACACAGAAGAACCTGTATTGATTGCAGGATATTTACTTACGATCATGATTGAATAATTATTTCTTATTTATTCATTCATATTTCATAAATGATGAAGCTATTTGTTATACGTTTGTTTGTACTTCAAGAAAACTTATTACGATACGTACAAGCTCGGTTATTTCGAAACTTGGTGTCTTTTATAAATGAAATAACGAGTGGTTGCCTGTTCCCCGCATTCCTCTAATTGGGAGGACCTTAATCATGTCACGTAGAGTGTATTAGTTCCCGTTTCTCCTCTATATATTTGATTAAATTAGGTATGTTTATCAACACGGTACGATATTCCTGCTGTAGATTAGTTTATAGTTAAGATTTTGCTATTGTGGGCCATCTGTATAAACTTGATTTATGAACTCATGTAATTATATAGAAACCTAAATATTTTTTACAAAAAAAAATTGGTAGCAGATGAATTATAATGGTATAAGTTAGCGATGCCTTTGGTGAATAAGTTGAATATTTTTTATATGGTTTGGTTCTGACACGGTCGGCACAAAGGCAATACTTTAACACTAATAGCATCACACAATTAATGGGTGAATACTTTTTTAACTTTATCTTTTTTTTGATGTGACTATTAATAATTATTAAAGTAATTAGCAGATTTGTGTTAAGGTATCTGCTATCTTCACGCGTCAACAAATAGTGCCTACAAAACGATGACCAATATTTATCTAGAAACAGTGAAAACATTCTTATACTTGAAGACAAAAACGTTACTGTGATAAAAATGTAGATATTATTATGCGAGCATTTTTTGAATTTATTTATTTTCTCCATTTTAAAACTATCATTACAAGGTTACCTAATGCAATAGTGTACTTAATAAAACAATGCAATTTTTGTGAACTCATTCACAGAACAAAGGAATAAATCCACGTCACTAAAAACACACTCCTCTTTTTGCGTCGGGGGCTAAATTAACTAATCATAACTATGATCTTTTTCAAAATTATGGTTAGAGGTATGGGCAGATTTGATAATACAGTTTACGGCCCTGTTTCACCACCTACGATTAAAATTTTCTTTAATCTACTTGGCAGATAATTTCATACCAATTCTGATCCATTATTCATTGAGTATGAGTAATTGCTCTCTCTCTCTCGAAAATTGAGAAACAGGCCCTAAACTTCACAAATTAACAAAAGATGATAATCTATCTATACATATAATAAATCTGTAGAAACATCATTTTTGTACATCGAAAATATTTCCCAAAAAAATTGCCAGGGTGTGAAAGGATAACCAACAGAACTCATTTCCAACATTTTTGGAATTTTTGTCTGTTTGTCTGTTTATATATTTGTCTGTTTCGATGATCAAGCATCACGAAAATACATGAAACCAATGTAGATAACTTTTATACATAACAATTGTGCGTATCTTGAGGTATTATTTAGTTTTTGTTTCATCGTAATCGGTTAATTATAACAAAAGATATATGAATTTAAAGTGTTCAAGAAGAAATAATCATCAAATGTAAGATGCAGCGACATCTATTGTATTAAAATGGTAATAATGACAAAAAAAGTGCTCACCTGATAACTTTTAGATCGACTGACCGGCTTTAAAAAAAAATATTATAGCTTATGGCACTCTAGATTAGTCTACATGATGCTGCTTTGAAAATTTACATAGCATGATTTCCGTTCATGATATTTTAGCAGTTTAATATCTTGGAAATAGATGGCGTTGTTCATTTCATTACATTTTCTGAATCGCGGTGATAAGATTTTCTGTGAAAGAATGATCTTTACCGTGTCAGTTACCACAAGTTTGGTTTTTTAACCGATGAAACAAAAAGGAGGAAGTTCTCAATTCAACGCGTATTTTTTTTAAATGTTTGATTGTATGATCAGTGATCACGCATAACGTTTTGCAAAGAAGTCTAATAAGTTAAGCATGCTCCTTTTTTTTTAAAAAAGCGTAGGTAGGTATATCTCACAGTTGGTCCCATTTAAAATTGAAAAATCGTGTTTGGGTTAATTTCCTGCACCTTTGGTGAGAACTTTCGACCTAGCTGGAGTATGACTGTCATCGAGTGTCTAAGGATGAAGACGTAAGGCTGTCGTGGCATGCCCTTATTTGGAAAAACATAAGTAGGTAGATTAAAGTTAAGTATATTAAATTGTTGCCCACTTGATTATAAATAAATCCGCGATAGCATAGGTAATATGTCTATCTTTTAAGGTTGACTTACGCTCTCTCTAACTCTCACTCTCTCTCTCACATATGACGCAGACGGAGTTGCGCGGGTCAGCTAGTCTATACTAATATTATGAAGAGGAAACCTTTGTATTTTTGTATTGAATAGGCTCATAAACTACTGGACCGATTTCAAAATTTCTTTTACCATTACTTAGAGGGATTCCTCCGAATCCGTATAGGCTATATTTTATCACCGTACTCCCACGGGAACGGGAACTACGCGGGTGAAACCGCGTGACGTCCGCTAGTATCAAATAAATACATGATACATAATAGCAAGTAAATCATCAACATTTAACAATAATTGCGAACAAATCACTGTTACAAAAAACTTCCACAAAACAAATGGGATAAACACACAACAAACAACTCGGATACATTTCTATGCCAACAACTACCTTACACTTGATCAAATATTTACGAAGCCATAAAACATCCAATAAAGATATATAAAAATATACATATATACGCTTAACTATATAACGAGAACAACAGGCTTTCCTCGCTGGGAAGCCGAAGAAATACAAAGGGAAGCCTTTTATATAATATTCTCAGTTCTCACCTCTCAACGTTATGTCGCGAAGAGTTGGGTAAACTACGGGAATAAAAGTCGAAATTACCTCGGGTTTTGGAAGGCCATTCAACTTGATTTGCTGTCAAATCTTGTGGTCTTAAGGCCCTTCTAACCATAAAATTAGCAACTCTGTTTGTGGTGGTTCAAACTTCGTTTGAAATACTGTTAGAATAAAGTTCTAATCAGCTTGCACTACAAAGCGGTTGTTACGTCAGTCACTGCGGCCGAATAGTGCGAAATGAGTGGTTTTTTGCGATTTACAAAAAATCTATTGATTGGACTAAAAGAATAAAACACATAAGACCTGCTTTATCTGTTCGGTTAGTATGCAAAGTTTCATGATCTAATTTTAGAAGTAATTTTTGAATACCAGCGGTATATTGTTCGATTTGGAGGTAACTTTGGATTTTTTTTCTATCGAGAAAAGTTTATGAAATCGTGTTTTTGTCACACATAGTCATAGTTAATTCTGATTTGACTAGTTCTGATTATTATTTTTATTTTAGATTTTAATGATGAATTGATTTATGTGTGGATTTTAACTTTGATTATGATTTTAATAATGTAATGTGAATTCAATTTTAATGTAATCTATGTAATAATTATGTAAACTGAGTTAAATGGGCTAATGCCTGAAATAAACGATTATTATTATAGTACCTAGCATTAATCCTCAACTTTACCATAATTATATTTATTTCAAAATTAATGCTGCAGTATTTTAGGCGTAACGGAGGATCATGCTAAGCCATTTGAGGCAGGTTAGGCCCTTAAGGACGTGTCCACCTCAAACATATTATTACGTATAGTCAGGGGTTTGTTTTGTTCCGATCGCTGTGATTGGGGTGTACCGGGTCGCAAAATCAAACGTTATGTAGATGTATTTGTGTTCGGAAAAAAACCGATCAGGTAAAATTCTGCCAACCTAAAAGTCCTCTGTCTGGAAATGATTCGGCTGGGGTAGAAGCCGTACGGAGTTTAAGCTAGTTGAATATGTATAGCAATTACATAAGGCCGGTTTCTAATTAATAAAGTAAATTAATTCGTACGTACGTATACCTACATGAAAATTATAATAATTGTCTGTCTTTGAAGTTGTTATTTTTTTTACAAAATGCAAGGTCTAGGCGCTAATAGTTCGAGGGACTAAATAAGTCTTTAACCCGAGGTAAACACTGGGCTTTTCATTACGAATAAGTACAAGGAAAGTAAAAATAAAAACATGAATCAACTTGAAAAAACAAATGAAGATCGGATTGCCTTTCCCACCTATTTGGATTTTTTTTCTGTGGCCAGCCAGCTATTCAGCTATTACCTATTTTTCATTTTCATCATCTTAAAAATGGTAAATATTTGGCCCAAATCTACGTAGGTATGTTATTGTAAAGAAATTGTTGAATCTTATTTCATATTAAAGTTATTTAAAAAATCTATATTCTTTAATTAATACTTAACTTTGTTATTTCAATCTTACATCGTGGCTGTATAGAAAGTTGGAACATGGTTCATTAGAAAAATAATCAATTTTTTTTTTAAATTTTACAGCTGTCAGTTGAAAACGATTCTCAATAGGGCTGAAAAGTGTTACTTTCAACCCGCTCCTCAGGCAACTTCAGACCTACTTTCAGAGTATAAGTAATGAAAAAAGTTTATTATGCATGGAAAAGCAGTAAGCTGGAGCTGCGTTACGAACGCTTGCAATCGGTGCCTGATAATACGTTTAATGTGAACGCGGTCTAAGAAAATATCAGTAAATCTGTCATAAAATCTCTTTTCCGTAATTTTCACAGCAAGAGACAACAGATTTTACCGTCGGCTTAGGAGATAAACAACATGTTTGGTAAGTTTTATGCAAAGGTAGTTTAGTAAGCAATAATGTAAGTTTTTCAATTTCGTGATGTATAGTTACATAGTTTCTGAGTAAGCAGTAGGTCTGCGCTGGTTAAACATTTATATGAAATTGGATTTTAAACTAGCTAAATGAAGATTAAAGCAAATGCTCACCTTTGAGCCAATTAATGGAAAAGATTTCTACTCTATCACATTGCTATTCGCTTTCTTTAATGCAGCAAGTAACAAATATTTTCAGAAAAGAGAAGAGAAATATTAAGTGAATATTTACATAATTAATAAAAAACTTAAGTATTAAATAAACTAAAATAGTAACAAATTGCTTTTAGTGAAAGTGCTTGGAAGTATCATCGATTACGAAAAGAACAAGAAATATGATAAACTTAAAATGTCACTTATGGGATATCTTCCGTGATTATTATTAATTTTGAGCTAGAAAATTTGTAATAATCACGGAAGATATCCCATAAGTGACATTTAAAGTTTAGTTAAAAAACGTCAAAGCTTAAAACAGTGTTTGAAGAAGTAAGATGGTCAGAGACAAGAGTCGATTTACGGACCGATCACATTCATCATCTAAACTGAGTTTTTTTAATGTTTTTTTTATTTTTTTTTATTTTGCGTATTTTTTTTTTAATGGAAGGATCTATTACTTTTAATTAAGCAAAAAAAATTTAAGGATCTATTTTTATTTTTTTAATTGCTTGCTTTATTAAGTGGAAAAAACAACAAGACATTACTTAAGTTTAACTTGAAATTGTAACAGACGGAGTATATACTTATTTGTTTTTTACACTATAAGAAGTTGTTCAACACTTACCCATTTTCTTAAAATATTTTCTTAATTTTGTTTCTCTCTTTCTATCATTTTAAAATTATCGTTATAATGGCTTATCCCATGAAGTTCACGTCGCTTCATTGGCGAAGATATTAAATTTAAGAGTTTATATTAAGGATTTGCTTTATTAACTGAAGTGTCAATCGATTTTAAATTCTATTTATGCCCAGTTGCTGGCAATAGGCTCGCCCCCTATTACATGGGATGATGGGACTTAAATATAACTGGCAAAATGCGGGTGTAAAATTAGGTATATCTCTACCTAACCCTTCGAGTATTACAAGCGTAATGTAGCTCAAGCGTAATGTAATCAACTTTAGTCTCCGGCTGTAAGTAGTCCTAGGTAACCTGGGTCCTATGGAGTATTTGTTTACGTTTTTTTGTCATTTTGCGTTTGTCCTATTGTTCTAGCTATGTATTTCTACTAGTGAATTATCTATCTGGCTACCTAATTACGCATGGCCACGACCAAGAATTGATAGGACGTGAATACACATACTATCGATCGTAACTTTATCTGCTCGGACTATAAGGGGCCGCCTCCACGAGTGAGAGAATCGCGGCGATATTATCGTCCTTGCCACGTTTTTCTATGCACTCTCTTGCGGGCTGTCTCCACGAGCGACAGAATCGCGGCGATATTTTCATAAAGAAATACGTCGAATCGCCGAGATTCGCTCGCCCATGGAGGCGGCCTAGTCCCTGATGTAAGTTTGATACAGCTGATACTACTGCTAAGGTAGTATTCGTCTGTGGACTAACGACGCGCCCATGCTTCGCACGGTTTTACCGCTTGAAAAACACATTGACATTTCTTTTACAACTTAAAAAAATTGCGTTTATTGACCGTAGTAGTACCAAGCGATTCAGTAGTACCACGGGAAGTTTTTAAGCTTTAGTTTTTTTTTAAATTTTGTTTGTTTAATTATTTACCTACCCTGTTGGCGTGCCCTATGCAAACTAAGGCCTAATTTTAGAGTTACAGTTTAAAAAAAGCTAAATGATTAATGTTTATTATAAGCTCATAATATGTTGAGATTTTCAACGTTGAGATTATGAATTGTTAATTAATTAGTTTGATATTTTAAAGTGTTGAGGTTTTGATTAGTCGAGATTATGGTGTAACCTTCCAAAATAATGGTTTTTTTTTTTTTAATCGTATGAAAATCCATTGCGTAGTTCAGAGGAACATAATAGTTACATAGACAGAAACGAAAAGCGAGTCTAATTTCTAATATACAGATTATTAATTTGAACGCAAACGCAGAAGTTTGCGTTTGCTATTTACAGAACTTTACGCTTTGAGTTCAGTGTTTGATTAATCTTCTTGGTAAACTAGTTTCTCTATTGCTCATCTTTTTCAATTAAATTAAATTAATCTACGAAATAGATTAAAATATTATCTTCACATAAATTTTCAGTTTTTCGGTTCATTGACCGTATGAGACATGCTTGATTGATTTTTGAATTGTGGTTAAAACTATCTCGTTAGGGTGTGGTCGCATTGGAATCGATACTACAAAGAAAATAATTAAAGACGATTTGAGATACTTACACTGAATATATTTGGGATAAAAATGATAATATAAGTTATATTATGAGGATGAGGAGCTCGTTAAGGTTGAGGAGCTCGTGGCTAAATAATAACAGCCACTCGGGCCGACCGTTAGGTTAAGCCGTGCTTGCCTAGGTTGGTCTGTGGATGGGTGACCACCCATTATATACCGAGTTTCCTCCGTGCCTCGGAAAGCACGTAAAGCTGTTGGTCCCTGTCATTTGTAGATCTTTGACAGTCGTTAGGTAGTCAGAGGCCCAAAAAGTCTGACAACCAGTCTTACCAAGGGGTATCGTATTACCCGGTACTAACGGACTAACGGTATATATAAATGATCTACCCTATTTACTGAAAAACCAACCTCAAAATATGGTGTTATTTGCTGATGACACTTCCCTAATTTTTAAGATAAATAGGCGGGCCCAAAATCTAGATAACGTGAATAATGCCCTACTTCAGGTCCAAAATTGGTTCACAGCAAACAATTTGGTATTAAATGAAAAAAAAACCAAATGCATAAGATTTGCTTTACCGAATGTTAAAAGTAGTGATTGTGATATAATATTGAATAAAGAGAAACTTGAATTCGTAGATAAAACGGTTTTCCTGGGGATTACGCTTGATTCAAGGCTACAATGGGGTTCTCATTTGACATCTCTTGCGGGGCGGCTAAGTTCAGCAGACTATGCCATTAGAAAAATCCGTCAGTATACTGATGTAGATACCGCTAGACTGGTTTATTTTAGTTACTTTCATAGTATAATGTCTAATGGAAATTTGCTGTGGGGACGGGCTGCAGAAATTGAGTCTATATTTATTCTGCAGAAAAGAGCCATCAGAGCCTTATATAATCTTCGTAGGCGCGATTCTCTAAGGGAACTGTTTAAGGATATTGGCATCATGACGGTACATTGTCAATACATCTACGAAAACATAATGTACGTCAGAAAAAATCTGCACCTTTTTGGTAAAAGGGGTGACAGACATAATTACAGTACTAGAAATAGGGACCAACTAGTTCAGCCAGGTTTCAGACTCGCTAAAGTAGACTCATCTTTCATGGGGTATTGGTTACTGGTTGGGTAAAGTGTTTTTGGGTTTTTCCCACAGGCATTTCGCAGCAACAACCTTGATTTGGATTTGTGACCGGTTGATGGGAGAAGGATTACCCCCAATTAAATACATGGGACTAAAATATAATTGGCGAAAAGTTCGTGGATCTGTACACCACTGCCTCATCCTCCGGGGATTAGAGGTGTGATGTTATGTTCTGTCATGCTTATTTATCTTGCTAACAATTGATAATTATTCTTTTTTTTTTTTAATTTTTGTTTTATTATATATATTTTTTTATTATTTTTTTATTAATTGATTTTTTTTTTCTGGTGAAATCTGAATTAAATGAATTTATTTTATTTTATTTATAAACGGTGACTTGATAATTATAATCTGATCAACAGTTACGTAGAATTAACTTGCTATAACAAATAAACTACGATTTCCACTTCTGCGCTGTATTTAACACACCGAAACTAACTTTGAACCAAAACATTTAACTGGTGTAGCCACTACAGTTTTCGCTTAGTTACGAAACTACATCCAACTGTTTAATTGTGAGTAAGTTGGTTTCACACAGACTTGACGTTTATTTATTTGGAGATGGACATTGTAAGTTACATGACGAACGAAATACTTGATTGCTCATTCATAATTAATTCTATCATTAATGTCAAATGAGCAAAAGTGTCGCATAGGAGCTCGTAGCTAAATAATAACAGCCGCTCGGGTCGATCTTCGGGATAAGCCGCATTTACCTAGGTTGGTCCGTGGATGGGTGACCACTCAATGCATACCGAGTTTCCTCCGTACCTTGGAAAGCACCTTAAGCCGTTGGTCCCAGCTGTCATTTGTCGACCTTTGACAGTTGTTACAGGTAGTCAGTGGTCCGAAAGTCTGATAACCAGTCTTACTAAAGGGTATCGTATGACCCAGTACTAACTGGGTTGTGGAGGTCAGATCAGTCGCTCCATGGTAAGACTGATTGTCAGACTTTCGGGTGACTGTAACGGCTGTCAAAAAATTTACAAATGTCAACTAGGCTTAACATGGTTTCTGAGACACGGAGGGAACTCGCTATGTAATGTATGGTCACCCATCCACAGAGCGACCTAGGCAAGTATAATCTACTTAAACTTGAAAAATTACATGTGCGACTATTACTATTTATTCACGGGCTTCGTCATTTGCTCTTCATAAAGGGTGTAAAAAACCTCTTAACGAAGCCAAAAGGCACTTGTTCTCTCCGTCAATACGATCATTTTTTTGTTGTACACCATACCTGGGAACCTTCTAGTTACGGAGATATTGGGAGTAAAAGTTCCAACTTTTTTACAAGTATTTTTTTTTAATCCAAGTTTTTAATGGAATATTTTTACTTTCAACACGTTCACGACCCCTTTACTATTCAATCCATCCATCAGCACAATTTTTTGAGAGCGTTACATTGAACAAAACATGATTGTTCACTCCCAAAAAAAAGTCGTTTCCCAGCAATAATTTTTGCGTAAAGTTACTTAGTTTGATGTACAGAATGCTTGGTTGACGGCTTCGTGATGAGGTTGCTTACACCCTGTTTTTGCAGACTGGGTAGGTACTAAGATCAAACCACGTCATACTAAATAGTGAATTCTCAAGAAAACGTAGCAAAAACTACAATCCTGCACGTACAAGCTAAGTTCCGTTTAGACGACGTAATTAACTTAACCTCAAGCTCAAAAAAGTCGCACTGTTTCTTTTCTGCTCGACATTGTCGGAACATCTTCTTCGGGCATCTTTCGCCTGTGTTCTTCATAAGGTTTAAGTAAGTTTGTCAGGTAGATTAATGATGTCAGAGTAGCAGTATACTAAACGTCTAGCATTTTTCCTGGGTTAACCACAGTATATAGCAAAGAATTTTGATTGAATGAATAGTTTGAAATAAAACGGTCAATCATGATTTGGGAGTATGAAGAACAGGGTGTAAAGTCCTTCATCCCCCATAGAAAGGAGGTTCCTCCGACCAGACGGGTGTTGTCTGGTGGGCCACTGCCCGTCAGTTGTTGTCGGGTTCTTGTACATCTGTCTTAAGTCGCGGATAACTTTGCTTGCGCGATGTAGGATTTCTGACGTTTTCCGCTATTAGTTCGTCGTCTGTGTCATAGATGGCGCTGTGGTACTTTTTGTTCTATGTTGCTGTAGTACTTTTTGTAGTGCCGCTACAATGATATCAGGGACTCCTTGTAACTTGTAGCAAGTCTTTGTTATTACGATAAGGTTTTCGTTCTCTACTTTTAACAGAAATTAACATTCCCGAACGCCTGCATAAGCACTGTAGACACTGTTTAGTGGCCATTGGGAATAGTAAGTCACTTGAATACTTCTTTAATATTTAAAATAAACAGACGTGCCACTAATCTTGATGACGTAAATAACGCCCTACTGCAGGTCCACGATTGGTTTACCGCTAATAATTTAGTACTAAATGGGAAAAAAACTAAATGCATTAGATTTGCTCTACCAAATGTCAAAAGTAGTGATTGTGACATAATATTGAATCAAGAGAAACTAGAATTTGTCGATAAAACGGTTTTCTTGGGAATCACGCTCGACTCAAGGTTACAATGGGGTCCTCATCTAACATCTCTTGCAGGACGGCTAAGCTCAGCAGCATATGCTGTTAGAAAAATCCGTCAATTTACTGATGTTGATACCGCGAGGCTGGTCTATTTTAGTTATTTTCATAGTATTATGTCATACGGTATTTTACTATGGGGACGGGCTGCAGACATCGAGTCTATATTTATTCTGCAGAAAAGAGCCATCAGAGCCATTTATGAATTACGTAGACGCGATTCTCTAAGAGAACTGTTCAAGGAAATTAATATCATGACAGTACCTTGTCAATACATCTATGAAAACATCATGTACGTTAGAAAAAATCGGCATTTATTCAGTAAGAGAGGGGACAGACACCACTATAACACTAGAAATAGGGACCAACTAGTTCAGCCAGGTTTCAGGCTTGCTAAAGTGGATTCATCTTTCATGGGGTACTGTTTGAAATGTTACAATAAAATACCTCCCCACATTCTTCAACTGAATGAGACGAAATTTAAATCTTGTATAAAACGCACACTATGTAGGCAAGCATATTATAAGTTGGGGGATTAAATTGATGATAAAAATGCTTGGCTAAATGCTGGTCCTGCTCCACAACCATAGGTGGGGGGGAGGGGGGCAAACTAATTGTTTGTACTGGACGGGCATTATTTGAGTCCATCGACACGTAAAGAAGAAGATGAAGAATTGATTCCCATGTTAATGTATTGTGGAAGCTGCAGAAGATTGTAAAAATATACTTGCATTGTATAGATTCCAGTTCTTAGTATTATATAATTGCATAGCACATGTGTGAGTACTTTGTACTGTTCAGCCACCATTTACATTTATTTATCTTTCATTGACTTGAATATGCCTTGGTGACTGAGAGAATGTCATGCTCACTTAAATGTCTCGCTGATGGTGGCGGGTGTGTCGGGTCATTTAGTTCCCTTCAATATGGTTGAGTTGAATGGCGCCGGTACATGCGTCATGTCTGTGAACGGGCGCTGTCAGTTGGGACTGGTCATCTCTTAGCTGCCAAGGTTCATTTTAATTACTTTATTCATACATTTTTAATCTAATCTTTCACTCTGGATGCTCTTAGTGTGCACGTCTTTCTACATCGTTCTCACATTTATGTATAATCTCAAAATTAATGATGTAACCAAGATTTTGTAACAATATTTTGATTTTAAAAGAGTGTCCATGGAGTTTCTTGCCCATTCTTCTCCATAGAGATCTACGCTAGGGAATGGGCAACTACAGTACTTTCTCAAGTTATTATGCCTTGTGACTGGGACTGTAGCTTTGATTTTCTTTTTTGTATTTTTGACTTTCAAAAGTGCCGTAATGGTCTAATTGAAATAAATGCTTTGAGTTTGAGTTTGAGTTTGAGTTTGAGTTTGAATCTGCTTCTAAAGCAAATATGCTGGGTAGTATATTAACATGAATAATATTGTACGATACAATAGCTACCTATTAAAACGTAAATGTTGTTATACACTGCTTCATATTGACCTTTCTTCAAATGTTCCAATCTGTACGCTTTGTGCCAGCCTCGTCCGGGTGGGAAACAATGTGACACAAATACCATAGATTCAGTACAGGATTCCAACATCAAGAGTTCAAAAGTTTTAGTCAGACATAAAAAAAAACCTTTCATATTTTTTAAAACAATCGCGCTCGGCTATGTTGATCCGTCGATGGGTATACCATTACACACTGAGTTTCCTCCGGGCCTCGAAAAGCACGTCAAACCGTTGATCCCGGTTGTCATTTATATAGATCTGTGACAGTCGTAACAGGAAATTAGTGGCTCGAAAATCTGACAATCAGTCTTGGCAAGGGATATCGTATTATCCACTACTAACTGGGTTGTAAAGATCAGATAGGCAGTCATCTTTACAATCTTTAAGATACTGGTATTCAGCTGAATCCGGTTTGCCTGGAAGCCGATACCAACATAGTTGGGAAAAGGCTAGGTAGATGATGAGATTTTTTTTATTACAACTGATGAAATCTTTCTCAAATTGAATCCATAATATGTAAAAGAAAAGAAAGAAAAGAAAGAAAAATGTTTATTTGACGTCAGCTAATAAAGCACATACACAATACTTAATATAAAAAGATACAAAATAAGGAGGAAAACATAATATGTGATGTGTGCCTCACGGCTGCGCCAAAAAGGTCCATTTCAGCATTCATGCCAGACAGGTGATACTGTCTGACGCTGGTCTTCCAATGAACCTTGAGGGGGAAGTGCCGGAAAAACAGTTTCAAACATAATATACTATAGATAAATGGTTACAAATAAATAGATAACGAGTAAATTAATTAAATGTGTATTTACGAGTTTGGAGTTATGTCCCTTCTACTGTGTACGAAACCAGAAAATCGTTAGTACTACAGTAGTTAATATCGTCCACAAGTGTCGATACTTAAGTGAACGTCCGGCGCACTTGGGGATTTCGACCCCGATATCACCTCTTTCTTACTGGTTTATTTTGCACCACAGTGTTGCCTGCCAATAGCAGGGTAAAAGAAACTAACCTCATTTGTTTCGATGTGGACAGTAGCTACCTGATAACTTTGGAGATGGGGTCTATTAAAACAATTCAACTATGGAAACGTATTACTGATTCTCTTGTGTTTTAGATATACAAAAAGCTTTTAAAAATGTTGGTATCTTTGCCCCAATTTTAGTGACCATTTTTAAAGTCAAACACATGCAATAAAAGGAATAACCAAATGATGTGTAGAGTCGCGTGGTCTGAAATGAATCGAGGCGAATAACATATTCTCTGTGCTTTTTTTTTTTGCTTTGCCTCACACTAGTAATTTCTCCTGTGTAGTGGATACATTTACAAACACCTAGACTCACCTGTAGACTATAGGCAGACTAGACAAAATTATTTGTGCCGTCCGGGAATCGAGCCCGCGACTCACAGCGCAACAGCCAATCGCTCAGCCATTGTACCAATCGTGCAGTCGAAATCACATGCATGGATATTTCTGACCTGGCCAAGCCGATTACACAACCATATAATGTGGTCACTCTCATGTCAGAATTTTATAAAAACAGCTTTATCAATCGCGACTGTTAAGGTATAAGTAAGGTATAATAAGATCATAGCGGACGTCACGCGGTTTCACCCGCGTAGTTGCCGTTCCTGTGGGAGTACGGGGATTGAATATAGCCTATGTTACTCAAGATGAATGTGGCTTTCTAATGGTGAAAGAATTTTAAAATCGGTGTAGTAGTTTTTGAGTTTATTCATTACAAACATACAAAAATACAAATCTTTCCTCTTTATAATATAACTAGCGGACGTCACGCGGTTTCACCCGCGTTGTTCCCGTTTCCGTAGGGTAGGAGTACGGGGATAAAATATAGCCTATGTTACTCAACGTGAATGTGGCTTTCTAATGGTGAAAGAATTTTTAAAATCGTCGCAGGAGTTTTTGAGTTTATTCATTACAAACATACACACACACAAAAATACAAATCTTTCCTCTTTATAATATTAGTGTAGATGTAGATTATTATTATATAGTGTAGAAGATAAGATAAGATTTCTTTATTTGTCTATGGGTTTATTTGGGTAAGGTAACCTTTAAAGATTTATTAACTCTTCGGCTCGGTTAACACCAAAATGCAAATTATATGAGGTGTGGTTTCATGAATACTTTGCTTAAAATAAACAGATTTTACGGGCATACATTTTTAATACAGCGCATTATACGCCTGGCGTATAGCCAGACGAGATAATACGCAATTACCTTTTTCTTTGTTTTAGTCTGAATTTTAATGTAGTATTTAGCAGATTGCTTTGTCGGTATTGTGGTCACAAGCGTAACTGCTGAGATCATTTTTAATAATAATATAAGTGGACTCAGCGATCATTGTGCCGATAGTTGTATCAGCCCATGACTTAATTGCCAAGAGCCTCGATCAATACCTGAGGAGGCTCTCGTTAGGCAGCTGGATCAAGGGCTTGATTCAGAAAGCGGTACTCCTGCTCGTATTGTGAGGAGCTTCCTCTCTCTGGAGCCCTGACCAGTAGCTTGGACCCTGTTCCCGATACCGGTGGGCTACAATTTTTTTATTTATATTTAAAAATGTAACAAATTTGTTGAAAGATGAATAAAGGAATAATAATATATCATTTAATTTAGGTAACAAAAGACCCATATCATATATACCTTACAGATTAACATACATATTTATATAAACTACAAAAACCTAATTAAACTATTGAACTCGAAGAGACGGTCAAATGTTGCGCTGCGTGGTGTCGCGTAGTCTTGCCGATACATGACACCCTTCGGCCAAAACTCTTCCTTGAGGAAGGTCTCACTCAATATGATGAGTCGGAACTCGCAGCACGAACGACTTAAAATTCGTGTTGTGGCGCGACTCCAACTTCTCGACCCTCAAGGTCCAGCTGGTTTTCACTCGGACATACTCCACGATCTCCTCAACCTTCGTGGTATGATATAGCCGGGACACATACGTTTTATATAACATCAAGTTTGTAATCCGAGCTGACCTGGGCAAATTTTAACCAATAGCATTGCATAAAATATTAACCCCGCTCCGGTCTGCTTAAAATATAAGCATTTCTATTATTCAAAATTTGCACAGCTTCGCTCCTCTCTTCGCTTCTGCGCTCCAATGGACAGGCAGCCTTAGTCTACCTACGTAGAGGTTTTTTTTATTTATTTATTGGCCTATCTACAATTGTTACATTGTTTATCGTACCTAATAATACAAGCAATAGACAAGCATAGTGATACGATATATATAGCATGCAAAAAAGAACAAAATTATATCATTACCAGATTTATCCGGTTATTGGCAATAAGATAGCATGGAAATTAAAACATAACTCGCGAAAATACCTACATCTCTCCACAGGGAAATACAACCATGACGTTACGTTATATTGCAGTTGGAGTTACATTAACGAGTTTTCCCTGCACAGACCGTTCAGTAATCCATTTGGCAATATTTTCTCTTAAGGTTGATGCTCCAGAGTAGCCCGCGAAATTGAAATTTTCTTACGTTTTTTGTAAATTGCAGGCCAGTGCTTTGTTGTATGTTGATTAAAATATGATTCGCGGCTGTAAGACGTAGGTATGTAGTTACAGAATTATAATCATCAAAATCATCAATACAACCCTACAAGTTCATGTAACTCGATTGAATGACTATTTCATGAAAAAGTTATTCAATCGAGTTTTTTTTTTAGTTTTTTTCGCGTGGTACCCTGGAGCATCCACCTTAAGTTCCCATTTACCCGAGAAACTATTTAGGTACGTAGCTACTAATGGTAGAACACAGACAATAATAGTCCTCCCATTGTGTCTGCTAGCGAGCAATGGCTTAAAGCTGTCCTTTGGAGGATTAAACTGTTACCAATTATGTTCAGTCGGCTTCCAATTTAACCCTGACGTTGCTAAGACGGATTAAATAAACCATAAACAGTGACAGCCAACTGATCAGTTCAAAAACAATAAACATAAGATCCGCCCGCTTAGCTACGCAGGCAGGAGTGTATTTTCCAACGGCAGAAGTGTGTATAATACGGCTCCATTTTGCCATTTATGCAGTTCTTCATAAAAATAATTTCGCGGATGTAAGCCCCCCATGACATGGACGTCTTTCGGCTGAAATGATGAATCTTCTAAGGGAGGTGTAGTAAGTCCCTCATTGGACCAACTTTTCGCCAGTTTTGCTTAACTCCCAAGCCTATGGCGATCATCATCATCATCATATCAGCCCGGAATCACCTACTGCTGGGTATAGGCGATCAACTGAACTCAAATCTAAACACTGGGCTGCTACTGAAAAAATCTTCGCGGAACATTCCAAATTTAGTTTTCCCGACCTAGGAATGAACCCAGGACTAACCAAGCGGGCAGACAGTCGTTTGACAGAGTTGTTTGACATCAGTCTACAGACAATAGCTATTAATATTTTATGACTAGACAAATAGTTAAATACTGTATATATTGACATAGATATTTTCCTACTAAATAGAAGAGGTATAATACGTATAGAAACGTTGTACGTTTAGAGGTATCACGGGTTATCAATTCGTAAAATATTGCCACATAGAACATTTGCTGATAGTTGATCGAATAACGACGGTGTTGTGAAGCTTATGCAAATAAGACATACAGTAAAAAAATCTTTATTCGATTGTTTTCATATCAGAATAATGGGGAATTTCCCAGTGCTTTTTATGAACGAACTAGATGGCGCTGATCAACCTTTGGGGATAATAAAATGGCTCGTTTTTATGTCCACAAAGCCTTAACTTAAGTACGGAGGAACCTAAGCTCAGAAGAACAATAGCAAAAACTATGCAAAAACTTGTAGTTCAGTGATGCAAAAGAACAGTAAACTTTTTTAAAAATGTTTGACAGACAGAAAAAAAGGTTCTTTACAGTTCTCACTTTATGTACAACAATGAAAAATAAAGAAATTTTACTATACAATGAGTTTGACATGTGTCTAGGAGAGTCTTTTTTTGCCTTCCTAAAATATTTTACCATTGACCTTTAATATAATATGTAGTAGTAAATTCTTTTTTTAATTGCATTTTACTAGAACGACGCTTAAAAAAATATTGCCAAAGCTGATCAGTGCCATCTATTAAGCGTTGTGACAAACGTCAGTGGAAAATTTCTCATTATGTTTTGTTGCAAGTCTTTCTTCTAACTCATAAATGTTTTCATATCAGGAAAATACTCTTATGTCTTAAAATATTTTTTATGGAAGTACCACTAGTTATCACAAAAACCTGGTGAAGTGCTAGAGCAAATTGCTCGTGATTGCTGCAATCGCTTGGATGTTTATTGTTTGTACAACATCATGACATAACATCACGCCAATGTTATATCTAAAATGTTACAACAACAGCCCATAACGTCCACTGCTGGACATAACCCAACTAGTAAAATACCCTTACAAACAAAAGCTTTAAGAGCGATGGTTTCATAGAAGGTTTATACGTGTTCTGATTAAGGCGGGAACTCTAATAGTGCTCTTTTATAAGTCTATTTAAATTTTAAGAGCATTCATACTTGTAACATATTCTTATAGACGTATAAAAGAAAACGTTATATAATATTCATAAGAGTAGTGGCATTATAAGCGCTTTTTACAAGTCTGATTCTTACTTAATACTTATAAATACATTTTATAAGTATAGTCAACCTTAGAAGTGACTATACTAAGTGTTTCATTAGACTTCTGTGAAACTAGTATTTTAAAAGTGTGATTTATCTCACCTAAGACATATTAAAGAGTAGTAGCACTTCAAAAGTCCTACAAGTGTCTTAAACAATTCCCCATTAAGGGTTATTTATTTTCTTTGTTGTGTTGACTCCAGAAATTGTTATAAAATCAGGAAATAGACCATTTTAATATTTAGTACATATTATCATTAGGTTTCTGTTAAATCCTTCGACTTCGTCGTATGGCTTGCTTTGCCTTATTAAGGAACCCTAAAATTATGAGCAACATGGCCGTGTAAACAGTGGTTTTAGGTTTAATTTGACTTTTTCGAGTGCGATATAAACCTTACACAAGAGTACTGGTCTTATATTACTCTAATAAAGCACTTTTGAGTCGTGTTTAGTGGTAATGGCGACATTTTTATATTATTTTACAAATAATAAAAAAAAAAATAGTAAAGGACACATTTTTGAAAAGGCCCGTGAAAATATTGTGATTAAAATTTCAAAATAATCGAGAAATAGTACTTCGCAACCTAATAATCGCATTTGGTGTGTGAAAAATACATGAGTAAGAAATTAGAAAATATACACATTAGCGTTTTGTAGAAATGTGTAATAAATTATAAAATACTTATGTTTTTATTACTTCGCAACCTCAGGGCGGTTTGTGATAACACTCATAATAGGAAATCACAAAGAGGACTACAAGCGATATTACACTTCAAATAGTCTTTTATTTTATTTGTAAGAGGAGTTTAAGGTTATTTACCCTTACAGCGCGCCATTGTAAGTCACTTGTAAGTTTATTTGTCATTATAAAAGCATCAGCAAGAGTCTTGTAAGTTTGGAAATACACTTCGCGAGACCATTACAAGGCAATTGCAAGGGTGAATACACTTATAAAGTGCGCCCAAATCCATACTTATAAGTGTCTATAAGTCTGATTTAAGACTGAAAAAAATATGGTCTTGGGATATTTGTAAGATTATTTTTTGCTAGCTAGCCTCTCCCATGATGGGAGGAATTTCTCGTGATCTCCACGCTTGGCAGGCGGATTGGAGATCGCAGTGATGAAAGACTAACAGAAAACGCTGCTGCTGAAAATGCTGCTGGTCTACGGAGGCGCAAGGTGTTCTGCCTCAGACATTAGTCGCCTTATACGACACCCGTGAGTGTAATGGGTTGGTTCTATTCTATTCTGCCGGATACCACACGGCTACGCCGGATACCACACGGCTAAAATGTTAGGCAATCTAAAAACTAAAAATATTTCTTTATTTCTATTTTTTTGTGTAGTTTGTGCCTAACCTGCTGTCTGGGTTTTTAAGCCGCCTATAGATCTCTGACTTTGCTTTACATGCCGTCGAGAAATATCTCTCAAGCATGCTTGTTTCTTTACGAAGTTGAAGCAAGCAAGTGTTATTTATAAAATACGCACATGAATTCAAAAAATCTGTGCGTGTTTTGGGTTCGAACTCGAAACCTACTACGATTATGACTTCGCAGTCCACTACGCTATCACTGCTGATAAATTTATTAAAACCATCATCATTCCCCTGCCTCCTTAACTTATTTGGAGTTGACACAGCATGTCTCCTTCCTTAAGTCTCTAATACTCCTTATCTCATCAGTCACCTCTTTTGCAGCCATATTTATTAATTAAAACTTTATGCACATAATGTACAAAAGCGGACTTAATAATGCCTTGGGCATTTTCTACCAGTCTACCTTAGAGTGATGCAGAGACAAAACAGTGGGTGAAATAGTACTTACAGATTTTTTTGAATAAATTATAATAATAAATACATATATACATACTACTACAACAGCCCAAAACGTCCACTGCTGGACATAAGCCTCTCCCATGATGGGAGGATTTGCCGTAATCTCCACGCTTGGCAGGCGGATTGGAGATCGCAGTGATGAAAGACTAACAGAAAACGCTGCTGCCCATTCTCTCGTCTACGGAGGTTTCAAGGTGTTCTGCCTCAGACATTAGTCGCCTAATACGACACCCGTGAGTGTAATGGGTTGGTTCTATTCTACTCTGCCGGATACCACACGGCTACATATATACATACACACATACAACAAAATATACATAGTGAAGAAAAATAATAAAAAAAAAAACAGAAAAAAACAACAAATCAATTGTGTGACGAGTCTGCCAACTTCTTAAGTAGGTGTTGCCATATCATACTTCAGTATGATATGGCAACACCTACTGACCACAGTCTATCCATCGTTTCTTTGGTCAAAAATATTTACAAACCAAAATTCAAATTGTTCAATGTTCCTCATTTTGAGTTCAAACCATACAGTTTGTAAGCCAACGTCAAACAAGCTGCTTCGCTAGCATTAACCACTTTCTGCAACGAGTAACTTTGAACGATATCGTTGCAGCGAGGCTACTAGCCAAGATTTATTGGAAAATAGATTGTGCCCACGGCTT
Organism: Xestia xanthographa; assembly: GCA_905147715.2. Taxonomy (NCBI): domain Eukaryota; kingdom Metazoa; phylum Arthropoda; class Insecta; order Lepidoptera; family Noctuidae; genus Xestia; species Xestia xanthographa. The sequence goes on from LR990655.1 coordinate 22,578,032, forward strand.
TGCCCATAATTATCCCACAGGATCGTACTACTAGGATAAAACGTATCATTTGTGTAAAAACAAACTTTAAATTGTTCAAAATAGCAGTGTGCTAAATTTCATCCAAATCCATTTAGTGTTTTATTGTGTGAAAGAATAACAAACATCGATAAAATGATTAGATGGATGTATCGATGTTTGTTAAATACAAAAGTTTGTGATGATAGATGAATGTATGGATAAGAGCATGCATCTTCACAAACTTTCATATTTAAATAATAGTAGTAAGTTAAGATATTAGCAAGATGTAAAGAAGAAGCAAGATGTACTGGAAGGTGTCCAGCAAGAGATTAGATGTTGCAGGAAATGACATCTATAACCTGTTTACAGTTTAATAACATCACGTTTGATTTGCTCGAAGAGGCAGGCACAGGGGTCGGACACACACACGGTGTAAACAACCTCATCACGAAGCCGTCAACCAAGCAGTCTGTACATCAAACTAAGTAATTTTATTATACGCATAAATTATTGCTGGGATACGACTTTTTTTGGCGTGAAAAACCATATTTTGTGGTAGAACTCAATGTAACGCACTCAAACATTGTGCTGATGGATGAATTGAATAGTACGGCGGTAGTGCAGGTGTTTAAAGTCAAAAAAATATAACATTCAAAAATTGAATTTAAAAAAAAACTCGTCAAAAAGTTGGAACTTTGGCTCCCCGTTGCCAGGTATGGTGTATAACAAAAAAATGATCGCAATGACGGAGAGAACAAGTGCCTTTCGGCTTCGTTAAGAAGTTTATTACACCATTTATAGGGGTGTGAAGAACAGGGTGTAAAGTGCACTGTTTAGGACTTTCACGGTTTTTCACTACACGTAAAGTACTTACAGTATTCCCGCGATCATGATGCTTGCAACAGCGTCTAAATATCGGGAGCTCATTAATAAAGAAAACCACGGATATTACCCCGTAAGTACTTTAAGTGTATCATCATCATCATCATCATCATTTCAGCCGAAAGACGTCCACTGCTGGACATAGGCCTCCCCCAAGTGTCGCCACATTGACCGGTCCCGTGTGACTCGCATCCAGCGGATTCCTGCAACCTTCACCAGGTCATCGGTCCACCTAGTGGGAGGCCTTCCAACGCAACGTTTGAAGGCTTCCCACTAAGTGTATACGTAGGGTGTAAAGTTCTTCATCCCCCATAGAAAAAAGAGGATTCTCCGACCAGACGGGAGTTGTGTCTGTTGGCTACTGCCCGACAGTTGTTGTCGGGTTTTTCTATATTGCCCTAAATCATGGATAACTTTAATAGCCGGTTCAGAATTTTGATGTGCTTCTCATATACATGACATAAATTGCCTTCCCTCTACATAACACTCCTGGTGATAAAATCACCCTCTTTTTACGTCTCACCGCAGTTGGGTAAAACAATTATGAATTAGACACATTTTAATTTCTGCTCGAAAAATATTTTTTTTTTCAATCATGACAATTGCTGAATAATCTCTTAACACAGGTTTAAAAAAAAACACCACCTGCTAATGGCATCTATAATCCCCATGTTTCAGAACATTTAATTACGTTTAATTAAATTCGCCTTTTCGTACCAAAAAGGTACATTTTTAGGGAACCTTTTCCTCGTTCTTTTTTAATACATTTGAGTGCAGACTCTCTCCTGATTCGGGCGTTCGTCTAAAAGGCTTCAGGCCTGAATAATATCGAACATGCAAAATGTAGAATACTCTGTTTTATAAAACTTTTGGATAAACTAGTGTTTGAAGATGTTTATTATAGTGGCTAACATAACGTCTTTTAAAAGGATGCAGGATTTTTTCTATATTATTTTCAGGGCCCTGTTTCATATACGTGACAAGTTGACAATTTGTCAGTTTTTGACAAAATTGTCGAATTGTCTGTTTCATATACGTAACAAATATGTCCGAGATTGCGACAGGTAAATAGTTGACAAAATTGTCAGTGTCAATCGCGTTTCATAAAAGTCTACAAATGTCAGTTTTAAAATGTCAGTATTTAAGAAAATTGTAAATACTTTTTTGGCATGGTAATGGACATAATTGTCGTAAATTGCGACAAATATGTCACAGCATACTTTTTTGTTAAAATGATATAGCATGAATGGGTAGCAATAAAAATGTTTGTCTTACATTATAATTTTGACTAGCATTCTAGGATTTGTTCGGTATTAGCACTTGCAACAAATAAAATGGACACGAAAATAATAATTTTGGGCCTTATACACGACAACCGAGAAATATTGGTTGAACTAAATATTCTTCATCGCTGTTGCTACTATTGTCTGTCGATGTTAGCACCATTTCACTGGTCTTTTTTTTTCAGTAATTAATGAGAAGTAGCCGCTGACATTGGGTGAGGTCGCCTGTCAGAAATCTTCGACAAGTCTACAAATTTGTCAACTTGTAATTACAATTTTGTGTTTCATAAAACAAATATGTCAAGTTTTTCGCGACAAATTGTCACCTGTCGCCTGTCAAGGGATTTTTTTAATGAAACAAAAATATGTCAAAATGTCGCGACAATTTGACATAATTGTAATTATTCCACCACGACTTATTTGTCATAGGTAATGTTTAAGAAACGAAAAATTGACAAAATGTCGAATTGCCACCTGTCACCTGTCGCCTGTCATTGTCACGATATAAAACAATGCCCTGGCCCCCCCTGGCCCCTTAAAACAATACATACGAATGTATTCGAGGGGATCAAAATCTACAAAATCAACAACTTTTCCTCACCTTGGGGACAACAATCAGGACGTCGAAACACGTAGCTTCTACCATCCGTGCATTGAAAAAAACCGGCCAAGTGCGAGTCGGACTCGCACACGAAGGGTTCCGTACCATTGACTATATTTAGTATTTGTTGTTATAGCGGCAACAGAAATACATCATCTGTGAAAATGTCAACTGTCTAGCTATCACGGTTCATGAGATACAGCCTGGTGACAGACAGACGGACAGACAGCGAAGTCTTAGTAATAGGGTTCCGTTTTTACCCTTTGGGTACGGAGCCCTAAAAATATTGGGTTAATCTGAAACACGATTTATTTAAAAAATACCAAAAAAACAGCAATAAATCAGGTTCAGGTGTAATCCAATGTAATTTATCTACCTGAAACATTCATAAAATATCATTACAAACACCGCTAGCAATTATTCGGCACAACAATTCCAGCTATAGTAGAACACAGTATAAAAAATCTACGAACACTTCGCTCTCAGAATAATCAGTGCGCCCATTTCGCTAGCAGTAATGTAATTACAATGTCGCCATTGTTTCCAGTGTTGCTACCTTCTACCTTGCTCTGATTAATCTTCGCTTAGCTCACGTAAGGAGCTAGTGGGGTAATAAAATATTCAACAGTATTACTTCGTATGTGTACCTACACTGTCACTTCCGGGATATCTTCCGTGATTATCAATAATTATTCTGAGCTCCCGACATGACTACGCTGTTGCAAACGCCATGGTCGTGGGATGACTTATAATAGTTATTTATGCAACTGTTGTATAATGAGGGGTATTAAATCACGAATGTGGGTTTATCACACGAGGCGAAGCCGAGTGTGATAATAGTATCACATGAGTGTTTTAATACCTAATTATGTACAGTTGCATACAAGACTTTATCTACATCCATGATATGAATCCTCCAGAAAATGTTCTGACACCATAGGGTGTTGCAGTGTTGTAAGAAGTCTATGTAAATTCATGGAAAGTTTTATTGCTGAGTAAGTATTTAATACAAACAAACCATGTATAGGTAATAATATAATTATTTAAATTTTGGATTGTACAATTATTAAAATTCACATAGCTTTTGTCACTCATTTTTGTAAACTACAAAGTACATAATGCAATACTAATATCCAAATATCGAACAAAAATGGCGGGATACGACGTGAATTCGAATTAACCTATAAGTTTTATTTTAATTACGGTGCTGTGGTAGTGAATCGCACGTGCTAGACAATGTTCTTTTTTTAAAACGAGTTGCATAATGAAATTCAGTACAACATTATAACACCCGTTTGGATGTTATAATGGTTATTATGACACTGGCCACTTTTAATGTTGGCAGTAAGCTAACTGTTTTAGATACTTTTATAGAGGATTTATAGCATGGGTGTAGATAAAGACTCTTATAGTAGTGGCGCTTGCAACAGCGTCGAAACATCGGGAGCTCAGACCCAGAATAATTGATAATCACGGAAGATATCCCGTAAGTACCAGTATAAGTTTAGTTATAAACTAGCTCAACAGTATTCGTAAGTGAAATACTTATATTGTGTAAGTAAGTTAAGTCATTTTTCTAGACCAATGTTTGACGTTTGACACATTTTTAAACTAGATTTGGGCCTAGACAATATGACATGATTGTGGGCAAGTCCACAGAAGCGGAGTTGTGTTTGTGTTGTGAGTTGTGACCGGTGGCAAATAAGATCGATATGAGAAATTTACCTAAAAATATCTCGGCAACGCGTTACTTTCGGGCACCAACGTCTCTGAGCATTTTTTGTAAATGCCTCAGGTCTGAAGAAAAATTAATATAGCGAATGATGAAGACAGTGTCCACAGGAAAAAGGTCAACCAAAATGTGTAACTGAATAAGTTAAGCAGCGGTTGATGTACCCACATACGAGAATACCCTGTTTAAATGAAGATACACAATTCTTCAATGTTGCAATATTTCCTAAATGAATTAGAAGAAATGAAGAGGTAAGCAGTCTGAAAGTGGCGCCGGTGACTGAAAAGTTGTGTGGTAATCGGTTGTCGTGGTATGGGCATGTGATGCGGAGGGATGAGGAAAATGTCGTGAGGAAAGTTTTGAGTATGAATGGCTATAAGAGTATAAGAAGACCAAAAAAACGATGGATTGACTGTGTAAAAAAAGATATGGCACGAAAGGAGGTGACTGACGTCATGTCGAGTAATAGAGAAGTATGGAATAAGAAGATATTCTGCGCCGACCACAAATACATTGGGATAAGGTAAGAGACTGATAATGAATGGGAAAAGTCATAGGTATTTTATTTTATCTATACATATAATAAAACAGTATTTTGGACATAACGCTCGTAGAAACCCTGACAGCCTCGAGAAGCTGATGGTAGTTGGCCAAGTAGAGGGGAAAAGACCACGCGGGCGCTCACCTACCCGTTGGTCAGACCGAGTAAAGTCGCTCACTGGTCTATCAATAGCCGAAGCTTTTAAGACCGCCGAGGACAGACAAACGTGGAAGAGCATAGTGCACCGAGTGATGAATACCTCAGACACAGACTAGACACGACCTTCAATAATGAAGATAACGACTTAGAATTAGATGATGATTAAAACAGTAACGAAAGAAAAACTGTACATTGAGAATTTGCAAAAACAACCAAGTGGCTTTTGTTAAAAAACGTAACTGATGACAAAAAGTGACTTTTTAGAATTTTTGTCTGTTTGTCTGTGTGTATGGTACGGCTTCATGCCAAAACTACTGGATAGATTAAATTGAAATTCAGCAAAAATGTTCTTTGTAAACCAAGGAAGGCTTTAGGCTACATTTTATCACTCCGTATGATATGGGAGGTAAGCAATATTGATTTTAAAAGGTTTTTGTTCGTAATTGAATGCACAAAATGACATGTTATAAGCTATATTATGTGATGCAGACGAAGTTGCGCGGGTCAGCTAGTTGTATATATTTGGGACAAAAAACAGTTACACGTTGCAATATTAATTGTTAGCTTAGGTCTAATAGTAAACAAACGCATAACCCACACTATTGTCCACGGAATAATATCGACTTAAAAGAAATAAGGAAACGGACGTATATAGAAAGCGACAGTAAGAAAATAAAAATAAAAAAAGCTTATGAACCTGAATGGTCACACAGACCATCTCTAGACAGCGCTACCCGTCCAGATCTAGTTCGTAGTCACCAATCAGATCACAACATAGCATCAGCAGGAAGCTGTCATCGTTAAGGATCATCATCATCATCATCAGCCTATTCATGTTCCCACTGCTGGGACAGAGGCCTCCTCTCTATGAGAGGGAATGGGCTTTAATCCACCACGCGGGCCGAGTGCGGATTTGAAGATGTCACATGTCTTCGAATTTTTTGGTTCTAAGACATGCCATGGTTTCCTCACGATGTTTTCCATCACCGTTTTGAGAACAGTGGTGATGAAATAAATTACACAAAGTAATGCGCCTGTCTGGGTTCGAACCCACGACTTACTGTTCGTAAGTCGGGGCCGCCACCACTGGGTCACCGCTGCTCTCCGTTAAGGATGACCAGAAAGTAATTCAATAGCAATTTTTCTAAATTTGTTCTGATTAAGAGCGAAAATATCTAATTAGGTAAGTTTGAATCGAGTAAGAAAAGCGGCGATGTGTCTTTGATTCGATTTATTAGTTTTAAGACGTTCAAAAGCACTTTTTAATAGTTCAATTTGAATATGCAAAAACTTTCACTTAATCTAAAAACATGTTTATTTAACTATCACTTTATTTTATTTTAATCCAAGTTTCAGCAATATTCTTTGCATAGAAATTGCTCTAGCAAATTATAACGCGATTCATTTATCTTTTGGTATTCGAAGTTTGGAGCAGTTTCAGTGCTCATGGCAGGCAAGTCTCGCGTTCACAAAGAACTAAACTAACTGCAATCTAAACTTTGTTTTTAAACTTTTTTCTTTTAATATTTCTTATGCGTAAGAAAGTCTTCAATAAACTGTCAGATGCCAATTTATTTAAAACTAACAAATACTGATTACATACGGGACCGAAACGTGGTCGCTCACAATGGGCCTCATCAGAAGGCTTAAAGTCACCCAAAGGGCAATGGAGAGGGCTATGCTCGGAGTTTCCTTGCGCGATCGAATCAGAAATGAAGACATCCGCAAGAGAACAAAGGTTACCGACGTAGCCCAAAGAATTGCCAAACTTAAGTGGCAGTGGGCAGGGCACATTGCTCGCAGAACGGATGGCCGATGGGGCCGAAAAGTTCTAGAGTGGCGACCGCGAACCGGAAAACGTTGCGTTGGAAGGCCTCCCACTAGGTGGACTGATGACCTGGTGAAGGTTGCAGGAATCCGCTGGATGCGAGTCGCACGGGAACGGTCAATGTGGCGACACTTGGGGGAGGCCTATGTCCAGCAGTGGACGTCTTTCGGCTGAGATGATGATGATGATGAACAAATACTTAATTTGAGCAAATAATTCTAGGCAGCATTTAATAATTTCATAACCTTTAATATTTCCATTTCTGAGACACAGACGGCGGGTCTGTGTTCACAGTCAGTGTTCACTCCTCACAGAAAGAATTGTCTGTGAGGAGTGAACCGTATTCCACCACGCGGGCTGGTGGATGTCACATGTTTTCCAGTTTATGATTCTAGTACATGCCTGTTTCCAAGAAAATCTATACATCTAAATAAATAAAATTGGAGAGTCTGTTAGTAATTTCGAAATAACAGGTTTTTAGCGAATGCAGACAGTTTAAACGCTACTTATTACAAAAATACTTTTTTTAAATCTCTGTTGCTGTCTCTGTTTGTTTTGTCTCTGTCTGTCTATTTGTTCCGGCGGTTGGACCGATTTTGATGAGATTTTTCTGACAGATATCTGATGTCATCATCATATAGGAGATTATTCTATATATAGACGACAATTGAAATAGGGAAGTAATTTTTTTTTTATAATAACTTAACGTGGACGAAGGTCACGTCACGGGCAACAGCTAGTTATTTTTATTAATCTTGAACTATGTTTGTACATACCAAAAACTACTTCGGTATTCAAAACATAAATTTGGAACTCAAAGCCTTGAGAACTACTAATTCTACTAATATTTGTTTGTTACTCTTTCACACAAAAAACTACTGAACGGATTTGGATGAAATTTAGAACACAAACAGTTAATAACCTGGATTAACCTGTATGTCCCCGATCAACACCCGATGTACCCGATCGGGTACGGTGCATTGTTATTTTAATTGTGTCTGTAATTGCGGGTATCGAAGAGCTACCACATTATGACTTTTAATCTCGGTAGTATGATCCCGTGGGACAGTTATTGAATTCCAAGCGGGTGAAGCCGCAGGCATGAGCTAGTCAGGAATAAAACAGAATGGTTTAGATACCAATGTGCGGACGGGGTATCAAAGTCTTTGACATCGGACAAAGGCAGAGACCACGTCAACCGAACTACGAGCCAGTATGTACTTACGTGTATTAGCCCGTAATTTTCCGTAACTTGGGCAACCATATAAGTGGAGCTGCTGTTAATTGACAAAGGGGAAATTTCCAAGACCGTTTAGGGGTCAGTTTAAAGTGGTTATCTGATAGGATGCAATTAACCAGTGCAGGATTCCATAATAGGGAAGATGCATAAATTTTCTTTTGTTTGTTTCTACGATACGGAATTTTCTATTGGTACGGAATGTTAAAGTACTATAAAAATAATGACAAAAAGCGGAAACAAGACATAAATCGGCCAAATAACACAAAAGTTATAACCATTTAAACTTTTGTTTCTATCTCTTTCTAGATAAACGGAATTTAGTATGGATTTTGTACGTCGATGCAGAGAATGACGTCATTCGTGTTATCGGATCTCTCTGTCTAATCAACAGTCAAATGCTTATAACTTAGTATGTTTATTAGATATTAGAAAAATAATTTCACTTGGCTATTTCTGATGTTATTACGCTTTGTTTAGAGTGATAAAAAAACCATGCATCTTCCCTATTTTGTGCTTTTACGACTTGGTCCTACTATTTACGAGTTGTCAATTCTAAATGCACTACAAATGAGCCGTGAGAGTGTAGACAAAGTCATAATTATTTTACCAGCGATTGCGAGGTGTGAAAGATCTGAATTATTTATTTATTAATTACAATGGTATACACCAGTAACAGTAATTAATTAATTTCTTATCTTATGTATTATATAACCTACAATTTCATCTCGATAGGTGCAGCATGAATACACATTAAAAATAAAAGAAAATACATTTTGGTTTATTATATGGGACTGACTCAACCGATGAGCTAAGAAATACGAGACGCTTTAAAAAGTACCTACAGCCATTTGTCTAGGCCACAGTTTTACAATTCATACAGTTGCGCAACGAATGTACCATCAGCTCGAACGAAATCTTTCCATATTTTTAACAAAATCCCGTGGACACGATGACCATATCTGTTTACCACCCGTATTGTTTTGTATTTTTTTCTTTCGACCCTTTTTTTCATTAACAAAGACAAGGGATCAGATGCTGGAATGCTATTGGTTAATGAGCGTACATAACCGCTTCAATAGCGGCCGGATGCTGCAAACAAAAAGAGCCGTATCGGTGGCAAGATTTCGTTCGTTGTCATAGTACTTCCGTGGAGCAACGGCGGGGATCTTGCGGGGGGTTGGGCGACGCGGTACGCGCTCTACGATCTCGCGCAGTTCATAGCCTTGGACGTTTAGGGCCGACGCGTCTGTGTAAATCGTTGTTAATACTATTAATAATCGTTATAATATAACTTGAATATAATGGTGTACACTTGTTGCGTATACGGGTGTGCCTCGACGAGCACCAATAAGGATAAAAAAAAAAAAAAAACATAGATTTCCCCGTGACGAGAGGTAAGTTTATCTTCCTATAAATTCGAATTAGCTACCTAACCAAATAACCATCTAGTACCTACTATTACTATTTTCGTTTAAATTAGTAATACCTACCCGTCGTATATCTAGTACTAAAACGCCAAGTAGGTACGTAAAGACAGACCTTATGCCTTAGCCCTCCTATACCTACACCTATAGCTCTGCCGGCCAACTCTACTGCGCTAATTGTGAACGCAGGTATATCAAAAGAATTGTTACGCGTTCCATACATGTTGGATAATTTATTACGAGAGCAATTTGAAAATGTGATTTTTTGTTTGTTGAGATATCTTGATGATTTTGGTACCAAATGAAAGGTCTGGGTCTAAAACCATTTTATCCGTTTGAATCATGTAAATTGGTCCACGCGTTTAGGAGATAATAATGAGTACCATACCGTAGGTATAGTAAAAATATAAAAAAACCTTAAAGTACTTAAAGTACAACTATATTAAAGTAATATAGGTACCATAAACTTGGGTCCAATCCACGTCTTTTTTTGTTTTGTAAATATTTAGTTTTAAATAGTGTTTAAAATAGTATATAAGTATGTCTTGTAAATTAATATTGAATTAATAATGTAAATAAATGATTACAAAATCACATTTCTTTTATTATTATTTTTTGACAACCCTTACACGCTTACGACTCAGAGCCTAAGTACCTACACGCGTGGCGGCATCGTTCAACATCAAAGGCGTTTCCCAACTGTATGCTTGTAAAACTGTGTCTAGGCTCTCTGTGTTGCGAACGCCGCTACCGTTGCAGTATCATGCTCAGATAGGGGCCTTTTGGCCCCGTACAGGACCAACTTTGTTTGTTTTTTTTTTTACAATTTTGATTTACTGTTAATTTAAGCATTTTTACCATTATAGTAAGAAACATTTTACCACGGCTTTTCTCATATAGTTTGTGCTGATACACAAAAAAGCCATTGTTTTACGTAAATTTGACACATTTTACAAAAAGTAGGTACACAGGCCCATCAGTCGTAGCACTGGTTTTGCCCTGCGCATGCCTATGTGGTGCTACGCCGTAGCGGATCGCCTACGAGTGCTACGAAGCGTGACAGCATGTTACGTCAAGTGACGATGAGTTCAATGTTTTTCCTTCACCCAAATAGTGCTCAACGCGCCTAAAGAAGTTTTCACTTCAAAAACTACCGTTTAAAACAAATGTCTTAATTTTGCGTATTCAAAATAAAATAAACTCCTAAACAAATTCAAACATACTTCGGGAGCTCAACCTCAACCGAATACCCAAACGTTTAAGTCTGAAATTTCCTTCATGTTGTTCCAATTTTATTTGTTTAACATTTCGAGTTGTTTGTTTCAACCCTCAGAGATCCGGTCAAGGTTATATACCCATCCTTTTATCTTTTCACGGGTACCCGAAGTTAGGGCATTACATAATTTAACCGGGTATGCCAGCTGACCGAAAGATTCCTGAGTGAATATTTTATCTTTGCAAGAATTACATTTAGGAAACACTGGTGTAGATTCTGTTGTGCACAAACTACTTAATTTAGGCTATTGCTATCTTTTACTAAAACGCAGTGCGAGAAAAGGACGGCTATAGCTATGAACTAAGTCAGAGATGTCGAACTAGTTTATGCCTTGCGCTTCACCGTGTTTTTAGTCGACTTATTTTTACATGCACCCTTCATTTGTATGGAAATATTAGTTCCAATTAAATTTGACAACTCTAAATTACGTCCTTCTCTTTCTTGTTTTATTAGAAACAAAAAGATAGCATCATCTGCCTAGCCTTTTCCCAAGGTTTTATTGGGGTCGGCTTCTAGTCTAACCGGATGCAGCTGAATACCAGTATTTTACATGGAGCGACTGCCTATCTGACCTTCACAACCCCACACAGTACTGGGTAATACGATACCCTTGGTAAGCAATAGCCTAAATTAAGTTTAGTTTGTGCACAACAGAATCGACACCACTGTATACTTTTGTAGTCTTCATGTTTACCTGTGTTATTTAGGTGGTGACTGCCTTGTTGGTTCAGTGGTCGCAAGCGCAAGTACTGAGCATGAGGTCTTTGGTTCGATTCCCAGGTCGGGCAAAGTGTTATTGAGTTTTTCCATCAGGAATTTCTCAGTAGCAGCCACGGAGTCTGGTCTGGATTTGCCCCCGATTAAATGAAACTAAAACATCAGGCGAAATGGGGGTCTACTAATAATTGGGTACACCTCTGCCTGCTGTAAAAAAAACTTAGTTATTTAATTATATTATTTATTTAATTATAGGTACATAGCGGCCGTGTGGTATCCGGCAGAGTAGAATAGAACCAACCCATTACATTCACGGGTGTCGTATAAGGTGACTAAATGTCTGAGGCAGAACACCTTGCGCCTCCGTAGACCAGAGAATGGGCAGCAGCGTTTTCTGTTAGTCTTTCATCACTGCGATCTCCAATCCGCCTGGCAAGCGTGGAGATTACGGCAAATTCCTCCCATCATGGGAGAGGCTTATGTCCAGCAGTGGAAGTTATGAGCTGTTTGTGTGTTGTGTGAGGTACATAGAGGAAATGAATAACGGAACAAACCACATTAAAATATGTATATACAAATGTAAATTTACAAGATATAAAACGCTTTTTTATTTATTTATTTTTATTTTTACACCCGTGCCTACTGCCTAACCCTTCGGGAATTACGGGCGTGATGTTATGTTATAATAAAACAAAATACAATCACTTATCAATCGACAAATCGTGATGATAATAATATTATGTTGATGTACACATTGAGCATTCCCCTCTATACTCTAACATGTTAACAACAACTCGCTAGAGGTAAGGCGAGTTCGAGATCAGCTCACAATAGTCTGTAAGACGCTCCGTGGCTCTATAATAATGATAATAAATAAATGTTTCATTCGCAACCCTTCTTACAAATTGGTCTTATTCTAAGGTGTACTATCGAGGACACTCCCGCCTGACCACCACTAAGCTTATTTTTGCTTGCACTCGCAACATGGAAACGCTCTCTAGCCCCGCCCCGTTGACTTAGCATAGAAATAATGAATGAAAAGATACCGAATCGGCCGAGCGCACTGACGACGCGCGCCAAACGAGAGTTATTGTTATTTTGCGCGCCAAAGTTGAGGCTTTCCTAATAGGCGCAAACTTTAATAGGGCGTGGCTCGGCGTCTCCGCATGTTTTAAGGGCCTACCCCATGGCACACTAGCGCCACTTTAGTAAAAAAATCAGAACTCGTTAAATACAAATATAATATAAAATCTGATAGACAAAATCAATGCTTTAGAGTTCTAGATTATTGACGTCTATTTAATTCATTAAAATATACTTCACTGTAGTTACAGTTAGAAAAATTGCTAAAAACGGCCGTTTTTTTCCATTTTATATCTGTAACGACAGCGAGCTATGTTTCAATGAGATAGGCAGACGTAAATAATTTAGAAGACCAAAAGATTGATTTTGTCTATCAGATTTTATATTAATTGTGTATTTAACGAGTTCTGATTTTTTTACTAAAGTGGCGCTAGTGTGCCATGGGGTAGGCCCTTAAGCGAAAAAAAAAAAATGGTCAGGCGGAAAAGACCCCGACTGTACATCATAGTGACTTAAAATAGGAGAATGGACATTGGATTACAATTTCATTGGGTACTGTAGGTAGGGCTTATATTAGGCAAATTAAGTAATAAGTATCCCTGACTCCGAAACTAGGCATAACCTGTATCTTCAATTCTATTCACGCTCCTGATCTTCTTAATGTGGTGGTGTGCTTCTTTGTTCCGGACAATTACTGCCGGGTTAGAAAGCACAGGCTGTTTGCCGTGCCTCCATGTTGCACTGTTGCACGTGCTAAGTCGTCAATTCCTCTCACTCTGGCCGCGCTGATCTCTTGCATTCTAATCCAACAGACGAAGATTGGACGGAGATTTTTATTTTTTATTTTTTTTTATTTAGGGACAAAAAACAGACACACACACACAAACACACACACACACACAAACAACAACACACACACACACATTACAATTTATATATCGGAGCTAATTAGGTTCATATTATAAACGTATAACCCACACTATTGTACACGGATTAAAAAAAAATACTGAAAAGAGGAAAGGACGGACGGTCGCATATTTAAATTATTAATGAAAATAAGAAAATAAAAGAAAAGTAAGTTATGAAAGGTTGTCGGTAAGTAAAGCTATAGCTATTTTTTTAAATCGTGCAGGAGAAAACGCAAAAATATCGGTATCAGTAAAGTGTTGTTATAAGTTACTACAAGGCGACGGAGAGGTGCCCGCTCACCGGCGTTTGTTTTTCACTTCTCAGTGTGAAACAGACGAGGAACGCGCAGCTCCCACCGTATAATACTTCTAGGTACTACGTTACGTAACTTATTAGTAAGTTCATTACAATCGAACTTATAAAAAAAAATATTGGCATGTCAGAAGTACTGTGAGAGGAATTTATGAAAGTATACCTACACCTTTACTTTGTTATTTTGTAAATGATAAATGATGTTTATTTTGCAAGTACTCGTAGGTTTTAACAAACACTTTTACACGTCATCATTATTTAAAACTAGATGGGGCCGGTGTTTCGTTCCTGACTACTCTGAGAAGAAACATCCGAAACAAACTCAGAGGTAATTTTACGTTATAACACTTTTAGTTCTAGTTTTAGTTACTGTAATTGGTTTAGAAAATACAACCGTTCAAATAAATCCATGCATGTGGGACGCGAATTTTCTCCCGACAATATTGTGACAAATAACTAACAACAATGAATGGGGTCTGATTATCAAATAAGTCGGCAAGTACATATAGTACCTACATTACTGCAGCGGCCAGCAGCAGAGGCACTGATGGACGAACGTACGTAAGTCCATCAATGCCTAGTTGTGGCCAAGGCTTGTATACTAAAGTACTTTTCTCAAATAATGCGAGGAAATTAAAACTCGCGCGTTGAAGAGTTCATTTGTTTTTTTTTTTTAATAAACCGCTTTCTATTCGCAAGCCAATTCGAAATTTAAATAAAACCTTTGATAAGTTACCTCCTTGGTTGCCATGTTTCAGAGTAAAAGATCGTTTCATTTTTAAATAACATGACAGATATGAGTTTACTATGTAATTTATTTGGCCGTTAAACACGACAGAAATGGATTTTCATACAACTCTGTCGGCCGCTGGTCGCATGTATCTGGCCAGTACAGCAATTTCGATTTATCTCGAAGAAGGTTGTCAAAATAATGCTCAAATTTCCAAGCATGTTTGAGAAAACAGCTTTTTATCAGGAGGCTTTCAACCTTTTCGCAACAACGCAATGAGCTTAGTATCTACACACATCTAGAAATACATTGAAAGCCTACATACACATTTCCGATTCTATAATCTATACGATTACCCAACCTATCTGCCAGTTACAGCTTCACACACATACATAATCGAGCAGTATTCATTCGAACTGATTGTGACAGGAAATTGGCAGACGCCTACAAAATCTATCACATAAATGTCTTTTTTTTTACGCAAAAATGTAATGCCGGCTGTACACTCTCGCCCGAGAGCACTCGCTGTGCCTCGCCCGAAAGCCTCGGCCAAAATGAGTGAACATGTACACTCTTGCCGAGCAAGGTCAGTCGTCATTTTAATTGTGGCCGCCGAGGAAATGGACGAAGCAGAAGTTGCTGCTGCTGTTGCACTATGTGCCATATCTTATTGCCGTTACTTACGTAAATATTATGCAAAAAATATACAAAAAAAGTGGCGTACACGAAGATGGTGGATGGTCGCAATTCATCGTAATAGAACTTGTTACGTAGATTTTAATTTAATTTTACTTCATAACTGATATATCGGCATCGCAACTGGGAGAAACGAGAGTGTTCCGCGACGCGCTCGCATATCGCGCGAGGCGGCGCGAGACCCTTTGACTCGCGCGCAAAAACCGACTTGGGACAGAGAGCTAGCGAGGAACACCGAGACAGGCCGAGGCGGGCGAGAGCTACCATCCTTTAGCATCCTTTGCTTTTCCATACAGTTACTATGTTGGCAAAAAATCAACCTGTTGAAAAATGTTACGGAATAGATTTGGATTTTTTCATCTGCCTAGTTTTTTCCCTACTTTATTGAGGACGGCTTCTAGTCTAATCGGGTACAACTAAATACTAGTAATTTACATGGAGTTACAATAACACAGTGGCCAGCACGGAATGGTTACTTTACGTGTGTATCCACACAATAAGGTTGACTTTATCGGTACACAAAAACAAACTGAAACTTGTCGAGAGCTAATCAGACTCAACCACTCAAAAGTGTCTGGCCACCATGGTGACCACGCGTGCAAATAATCCAACCGCGTCTGGTCAATGGTGGCCACCATGGGATAGCCAGCCGCTATTTGAAAATCGAACACCAAAGTTGAATTATAAAATCGACTAAAACTTGTTTTGTCCACGGATTGAATGGTTTATTTCCCATTTCTACATTCTTCTATACCAATAGAATAACATTTTTTCAGTAAAAATTAGATCCAACGTTTTTTATAAACAAAACAAGACAAACACTTGCTGAGAAAAACCAAGCCAATTATTTTATTAATTAATAGATTAATGCAAGCAAAGCGAGTCTGTTTGTTTTTTTGCTCTTGAAAACTTGGCTCTTAATCACCGCGAAAAGAAAATACGGTATCTACAAGAGGAAGAGCGTTAAAGAAAATACAAATTCATTTCTCGATTCCAGATTAGGTCTATCTATGAGGAAAATACACAGAAGTTAGATTCAAAAATGAAGCAAAAATATGACATAACATCACGCCTGTAATCCTTGAAGGGTTAGACAGAGGTGGACCTAATAGTGCACCCACATTTCGTCAGAACTCCTGATAGCATCTTACCCGACCCGGGTATCGAATCCACTACCTCACGCTCAACAGTCTCGCTTTCGAACACAATACAATGTTTAGTAAATTAGTGATTCTGCTTATCCCCTTTACGTTATATCTTTTTCACCTTCCACGATACTCTAAATAGTTGAAAAAGGGTTATTTAGGTCATTAATATAGTAGGGTATTATTACAAGTACTTACTGTTCACAACATTGCGTGAAAATTAATGTTCCAAACTTCGTCCAAACTGATTATAAATCTCTCTAATTGATGCCTCAACACGTTTGGGCCCACACTACCTACATATTGGCGTAGTTTGACCTTGACCCTCGTCAAGGTTACCTATTGAACCCATACAAATGTAAGCTCTTAATACATCCCAATTTATCCTCGACGGCGTCGCGACGAAGCGGTTTTCTATTGTAAACAAAATTAAATCAGCAGTTTAATCGAATTAAATTATTCATATTGTCTTTAAATATACACATAACATCACATCTTTATTCCCCAAAAGTTTTGGCAGAGGTGTACTGTATAGCACTCAAATACTTCGCAAGTTATATTAAGTTCCTCGTAATGCTAATTGAGTATAATGCCATACTTGCAGCAACTGACAAAAACTTGACACAATTTAAACGGAAACTAAATAAATTTTTAATTTATAAATGTTATTATATCATTGACGAATTCCTTCTTGACAAAAAAACAAGCTAGGCTGATTTGTTTTTACCCACGACGGAACGGAGACGGTGTATGCGTTTGGGGTGAGAGGATGTTTGTTTCTGCAAATACATGTTGCCATTTTTCTCCAAAAGTACCAGTCCGATTTTGATGCAGTTTTCAGTTATGGGTTCGGGTTTGATTGGTGCATGTTCTTAGATAGGTGTTGTCGTGGGTATTTTCAAATTTTGAATGTTTTGGGTATTATTTCTTAATTTATGACATTGCATTTTTAAAAAGTATTCATTTGAATTTATGATATTGTAAAGTGTGTATTCTAAAGGTTTATTAAAATTATTATATTTTAGATGTTGCATTTTTTGTAAATGTTTATGTAATATCTATTTTAAATTCATGTTAAATAGTGTATGCCCTTTTTTTTCTGATGGGAAATCATCAAATGACTCCTCCCGCTCTGGGCGTGTCAGACTTTTACTGACTAAAACCCTTCCATGTTCCTTCATCGCCCTTTGTGTTCCGGGGCCACGGTATCTCTTTCGAACAGTCCCGCAACTCCGGCAGGCATCGGCCCTTGCGGACCCCTTCCTATTGCTGACACTCTTTGAGGCGCGCGTAAAACACGAACGCGCTGTCGACATGGCCTGTCGTCATGAGACGGACGGACGGCGAGCTAGCCCGTAGTCCACCGTCCACAGGCCCGCGCCTACGGTGGCCGGGGGCCACGTGGTGGCCCCCGACGCCCGGGGCGTCTCCCGCGGCGGCCGGGACGCTGAGAGGTTCTCTCCCTCTTCCGTTCCGCCACCTCCTTCTCTAGCATTACTGCTTCGCAAAAGGAGGTGAAGGCGTCCCATTCCGTCTCGCTCCGGACCATGGCTTACACCAGGGCCAGACGCGAGAGATCACCGCCGCCAATCGCCGCTTCGAGAACACGGCGATGCTCCACCCACGCGGGGCACACCTCCACCGTGTGCTCCACCGTGTCCTCCGGTCGATCCTCACAATGGAAGCACCCGGGCGTTTCCTCCCGCCCGATTCGGTGCAGGAACCTCCCGAAAAAACCGTGTCCGGTGAGGACCTGCGTCAGGCGGAAGGTGAGGACGCCGTGGCGTCTCTCAAGCAAATAGTGTATGCCCTAGTGGGTAATTTTTTGAGTTACCTAACTGTAAGACCAACTGTCACCAAAAATCACAATAAATACTTTGACTTTGACTGAAAATGTTCTATTAGAAATACCTATAATATTTTCTTTGCCTTGAGGACTTGCGCCATAAGTCTACCAACACCTACAGCGTGCTTCTAGAGTCGTGATAATTGAAGTGTCTGATCGCAGCGGCGTATAGAAAAAAGCTAATTAGCGTTACCTTTGAATGCCGCTTTTAAAAATCTCGTATCCAATTACAAAACTTACGTGCTCGCTTTAAAAGTTATTAATGTCGGCACGAGCTAAGCACACGACAGTAAGTCCGAGCTTTAAAAACTCGTATTTTCTGATTATAGAACTTATGTATTTGTGCAAAAAGTTATATTTTTTTAATCTTTTTTCATTTCTGGACGATCGGTAGGAGATTAGCTTTCCAGGCCTAAAGATTAGCCGGGTGACAAGGTTGGTGTTGGGGCTGGCAGTTCAGAGATTACAGGACTTAAGTACGTCATTTTGTGGGGGCTCTATTAGGGTTCCGTACCCAAAGGGTAAAACGGAACCCTATTACTAAGACTTCGCTGTCTGTCCGTCTGTCCGTCTGTCCGTCTGTCCATCTGTCCGTCTGTCCGTCTGTCTGTCACCAGGCTGTATCTCATGAACCGTGACAGCTAGACAGTTGAAATTTTCACAGATGATGTATTTCTGTTGCCGCTATAACAACAAATACTAAAAACAGAATAAAATTATTATTTAAGGGGCTCCCATACAACAAACGTGATTTTTTTGCCGTTTTGTCTAATGTATAGATAATGGTACGGAACCCCTCGTGCGCGAGTCCGACTCGCACTTGGCCGGTTTTTACTAATCGAAGTCAATGTTAAGGGCTGCAAATACTTGAAGCAAGTTGACCGGAATAAAGTGTTAGAACACTTTAAAGGCTGCGGGATGCGAGAAACACAGTAATGGGCGATGAAGCGGCGATGTTTGGGGGAGGCCTGTCCCCCAATAGACTTCTTTCGCTTAAAATGATGATATTGATGATAGCCAGAATAAAAGACCGAACGTATAATATTAGTTCAGCATTAAATCCTAGCTTAGCTTGTACTTTAATAATAAGCCTAGTTGTTATAAACACACATAGAACAGTTTAATGTTAAATTAAAAGAGTCGTCATTTTAATTTTGTACTAGCTGATGCCCGCGGCTTTGCCCGCCTGCAAATTATATACTAAAACCTTCCTCTTGAATCACTCTATCTATTAAAAAACCCGTATCAAAATCCGTTGCGGAGTTTTAAAGATCTAAGCATACATAGGGACAGACGTGGTGGGTGACTTTATTTTAAAATATGTAGTGATATCCCTCTCATAGAGAAGAGGCCTGTGTCCCAGCAGTGGGAACATTAATAGGCTGATGATGATGATGATGAGTGATATTAAATAGGCTTGCGTTTGGCCGCCACTCGTCTGATGTCAAGCGATGACTCCTAAGGTAGGGCGTAGGTTCTTTATTATATACTAGCGGACGTCCCGCGGTTTCACCCGCGTAGTTCCCGTTCCCGTGGGAGTACGGGGATAAAATATATCCTATGTTACTCAAGGTGAATGTAGCTTTCTAATGGTGAAAGAATTTTTGAAATTGGTTCATTACTTCCGGAGATTACCCCCTACATACAAACTTACAAACAAATGTTACCTCTTTATAATATTAGTATAGATGTATAAACTTTTTTGGGATTTTTTCGTAAGTTTTTTAGTTTCCAGCACAAGATTTTGCCTTTATGTTATTGCTTGTTCCAGTACGTTCTACAAACTATGTTAATTTGAGTTTATCTTAGATACAAACAGCACATGCTTGTGTTCACGACATAATTGTTTCAACATCAATATTATTTCAGTAGATACAGTTTCACGCTCACCGCCCTTTATGCAGACCGATTACATTTGATAGCACGTCGACACGTGCATTAATTAATAATTATTAATGGGTTAGGCAATGGAGACGTGTGGTTCCGAGGTCGAAGCGGAAGTTACATATATCACTCAAGGAAATTATTTATTTATTTATTTATTAAAACTTTATGCACAAGTAAAAAAAAACTGTACAAAGGCGGACTTAATGCTTTGGGGATTTTCTACCAGTCTTGATGCAGAGATAGAACACAGTAGGTGCAATAACAGGAAAAAAGACTAGAAAATATTTATAAATTTATAACTCAAATATAAGAATAAATACATATAATACATAACAAAAAAAAATATATAAAAAGTGAAGAGAAATAAACAGGAAAAAAAACTATAACAACTTAGTTCTGAGACGAATCAGCCAACTTCTTGTGAATATGCTCTCGAGCTTAATTATTTTTAATTATTTATTTATTTATTTTATTCAACACATACATTTGTTTTAACAGGTAAAACCCAAGCTAACAAAAGTAGTCATATATACACAAATCACACAGTGGACAACAAACTAAGTGTCACCCTCTGGAATTCCGCCAAAGAGCAAGAAAATATGTCTAAACGCCCGGAAAAACATCATTGAGTATTCTTACTGCACGAATCACTGGTGCAAACTTTAATAAGTTTGTACGGGTTGCCGGAACTTTAAAAAGCCCCTCCCTCGGTCCCAACCGTAGCCTCCTGTTTGGAACGACCAATCCCAACGATTCCAATATTTGTGGATTATTCAGCATACCACGAAAAATCATAAAAACATATTTTACCAGGGCGAGGTTGCGCCTTACTTCCAACTTATAGTACCCAACCATCCCTATAACAAAGAGTGTTGGATACATAAGTGGGTAGAAAGGGTAGACACCAAACTGCTTCCAGTACAGGTATCTGGTAAATTTGTTCTGCATCTTTTCCAGCATCTGGGAATACTTCACTTCATAAGGATTCCAGATGATAGCACTAGTTTCCAAGTTGCTTCGCACCAACGCATTGTAAAGGGCTTTCACTGCTGCCATATTAGTGAAGTCACGGGTTTCACGTAAGACAAAACCAAGATTTTTAAACGCTTTTTTGCACACCTGCACTATATGAGCACGAAACGAAAGATCCCCAGCGAAAGATCTCGTACTAACCCAACCCGCGGTATGACGTGACCTGACCGCCCATGCAATAATCATGGCGTCGGGGTACTACGGCCCGCGTGAACGACATTACGTTACACTTCGTCACATTGAAGAGTAGTTTATTCTCTTCACTCCACGCTACCACCCGATCGATGTCTCGCTGGAGCATTCTACAGTGTGACTCGTCTGTGATCCGCAAGAACAGCTTGAGATCGTCAGCAAATAACAAGCAGCTAGCGTCTTTAATGACTTCTGGAAGATCATTAATCCTAATAATAAATTCTAACGGTCCTAGATTTGTACCCTGACTTACCCCCGTAAGGGTGAAATACGAGTCCGAGGTGCAACCTGCATATTCTACTATTTGTTTGCGGTTGCCCAAGTAGCTAGTAAAGAACTCTAGGAGGGCTGGGGTAAATCCGGCCCTCGCAAATTTACTCAAAAGTATGTCGTTATCCACACTATCAAATGCCTTTCTGAAGTCAAAGTAAGCGACGTCCAGTTGGGCACCCGTCTCCGAGTCCAGCACTGTGGTGGCCTGATTTAAAAAACACATTAAATTAGAATTCGTGCTACGGCCAACACGGAAACCATGCTGTGCGTCGTTGAGCTGTGAGGCTACTTGCGAGTGGATAGTTGAACACAACGCGGACTCGAAGACTTTAGCAAAAGCTGACAGTACTGCTACTGGTCTATATCCGCTAACATCCGAGCTTGGAGCCCCTTCCGGTACCGGAGTAACCCTAGTCAATTTCCAGCCGTCTGGATACGAGCATTCTCTTAAAAAAACTATTAAATAAGTGCATGAGCGGCCGGGCCAGTACTGCCCTACAATCCCTAACGACGAAGGGTGGAACCCCGTCTGGCCCAACCGAATGCTTGGGCTTGAGGCGCAAGAATTATCTTTTGATTACATTGATCAACGGTGATATTTTATTATGTTGGATAGTGTACAGTTTAAGTCCCATGTAAAAGGGAGCAAGCCTATTACCATCAACCGGGCACATATCCAGACTCTGTGGGTCCTACTGAGAAATTCCTGATGGAAAAACGAACCCAAAACAATTTGCCCAACCCGGGAATCGAACCCAGGACCTCATTCTCAGCAGTCGCAATTGCGACCACTCGACCAATGAGGCAATAGAGTAGAGACATATGTAGTTATAGATTAAAAATGAATTCATAAAAAAACTCCATAGTCAGCTTATAATGTTCCCACTGATAGGACACAGGCCTCCTCTCTATGAGAAATCCAATCCAAAAATAAAAAAACCGGCCATGTGCGTTACGGGCCACACGCAATGTAGGGTTCCTTAATAGCACGTTATATTTTAGATTTTGTTTTTCAATGCAAGTCTTCACCCGTTATAAACAAGCAACCACACGATCTTAGTCACTTTAAAGCAGCGGTCGGAAACGCGCGGCCCGCGTGCCGCATGCGGCCCGAAGCCTATCTCCTTGCAGCCCGCGACTGCTGTGTAAATGAAAGATAATTCTTTTTAATCAGCGTTTCTTGGGCCGGCCTCGGTGACGACGACAGTTTTCAGACACCCAGTGTGTGACGATTTACAGCTGGAAATGTGACCCACCCAGTCCCATTTTAATCTCGCAGATTTATCGCCAAAATCGGCGATGTCTGTCTTAAACCGTATTATGGTGTTTCGTATTCGATCGGTGACTTTGATGTTTAAAATAACGCTACGCTACGTAGGTACGCTCTATCGCTTTTTATCAAACCTTGAGTTTGGACTTCTGAGCGTCCGTCAAAGTCAAGTCTGGGCGACATAGGTTAGGATAGGCATGTTAGGGTAGGTCACAATTTTTTTTATTAGAGTCTTTGTTTAAGTTAGTTATTGTTTTCCCCTCATTTATATTTTATAATTTATTTAATTATTTTTTCTAAAACATTAAAATTAATGTTTTAGCATTATTTATATCACCACATTATAGGTATCATAACCTACCTACCCACATTTATTAGGTACCAAATTATTAAATGTGTGGCCCTTGTCTGCCAAAAGGTTGCCGACCGCTGCTTTAAAGGATTTATTCTAAGGATTTTGTATTTAGTACAAAATTATCCAACACCCAAGTTCAACGACTGTTACTGCTAAACTAATAAAGTTATCTTAACCGCTATAGTTTTTTTAGGCATGTATTTAAATCAATATCTGTATATTCCCTTTTTTCGATCAAAATAATTCAAAGTTAAACCAAAAATACTGACTTGCACTCAAATTATGCACACTAAATAAATCAAATTCGATATACTGTTTAATGGTTTTTGCATAACTGTTTTACTGAACGAATAACTGTTATCAATATAGTATATCTAACAATTCTTTAGTTTAACAAACATATTAAAACTTTTTTAAGGAAACCTTCACCTATACTGTTTAATGGTATTTGCAGAACTGTTTTTTAAGTTATTTTAGAACCTGCTACGACTCCATGACGCGCGCTCGCTTCGCTCGCATATTAAATAACACTCTTTGACTTCTGTTCCCGAAGTGCCGGGCCTCCGCCGGCCTCCTTCGTCGGCCTACGGCCCGGTGCCCATGCCGCCCATAATAGGAATTCCGTAGTAAGATTGTATAATTTAGAGTGCAAGTTAGTATTTTTGATAAACAATTAGTTTTTTTTTGTTTTATAAATCATATAATTATCCGATGTACGAACCACATTTTTGGTGTGAATTCGATAAAAAAGGTCATTTCGTTTTGTGTTATTTTTTAGTTTTTTTTGCAGTACATGTATAGTTAATCAATTGATTTTTTTGCACAGCATTCATTTTTCTGGTATGCATTCAGTTAATTAATGGAGTTTCCTAGTTTGCTGAAAAATTATACAGATGTGCATTTAAAAATATCCCGTTTTTTTATAAAGTTCTTAAAATGCACTATCATTATGAATTTTTCCAGATTATTCAATCCAGCAGTTTAGCTTTTAGAGGGGGAGGGACGTTGGAACAAAATATTGCACTATGAAGCTTAATATTTCGTAAATGGAGCATTAAATCAAAAATAGTATTAGCAACCCCAGTCATTTTAAAACACCTGTTCAACGATACCTCACAAAATGAGGCAGATGACAAAAAAAAACATCCCCACTTCACATGTAGGGGAGCTACCCTAAAAATTGTTTTTTCCTAAATTTGATTTTACCACTTTGTTGACGTAATTGATATTCATACCCCTACAAAATTACAGCTTTCTAGTACTAACGGTCTCTTAGCTTAGGTCTATTATTAAATCCTCGGACAGACAGACAGACAGACGGACATGACGAAACTATAAGGGTTCCTTGTCCGGACCACGGAACCCTAAAAAAGATACTCTAATAATAATTGGATTCACTTCCTGAACATAGAAGTCAGATTCAGGCCATTTTATCAAAGAGATGAATGAAAAGTCCCCGGAGACAAGTTGAAGAACCAATACCGGTCAACTAAGAGTATTTTCTCAAAAAATGCTTGGAAATTTGAGCATTATTTATTCAAGATAAATCGAAATTGCTGTATTGGCCAGATACATGCGACCGGCGGCAGGCAAAAGTTGTATGAAAATCCATATCTGTCGTGTTTAGCGGCCAAATAAATTACAAAGTAAACCCATATCTGTCGTGTTATTTAAAAATGGAACGATCTTTTACTCTGAAACATGGCAATTAGGAAGTAACTTATCAAAGGTTTATTTAAATTTCGAATTGGCTTGCAAATAGGAAGCGGTTTGGTGCGGTTTGGAGCGGTGTAACTCTTCAACGCGAGAGTTTAAGTTTCCTCGCATTATTTGAGAAAAGTTCTATACAAGCCTTGGCCACGACTAGTATGTGTGGCTAGGCTTAGCCTCGGCCCATATTTACACATTCGTCCATCAACGCCTCTGTTGCTGGCCGCTGCAGTAATGTATTATATCTGAGAACTTAAATCATGGAAAAGCTGTCTAACACTTTTTCCTCTTCGAAATTTCATCAATTTCGTAAAGTAGGTAGATACTTAGGACAGGTCAGCTTGGAATTTGACCTTTCGTTTTTTACGCTTTGGTTACGAAAAATTTTCTAGTACGTATTTTCGACGATGTTTTTATTCGACATATATTTTTGTAACAAGAGTTTTCAAATTACAGTTCAATTAAGATTAATGCAAAATTATTGGTAGAGACTACAACAGCTCCTGCGGAATATTATTTATTTATTTTTATTTATTAAAACTTTATGCACATAATGTACAAAGGCGGACTTAATGCCTTGGGCACATATCCATGGGTATTATATCCTGGGTTTGATTCCCTGGTAAAGTGTTATTGGTATTTTCATTCAGAAATTTCTCAGTAGCAGCCGGGAATTTGCATTTGTGCCTGATCTAGGCTCACCTATGTTACATGGGCCTTAAATATACCTGAAAAATAAAGAAAGAAAGAAAAATAGAAAAATATTTATTTTGGACAAGCACAGGAAATACAAAAATAAAAAGACAAAGAAAAAGAAAAGAAGAAGAAAAAAAAAACACCAAAAAAAAAAAGAAAAAAAAAAAAAAATAAGAAAGAAAAAAGAAAAAATAAGAAATAAGACCCAAGAAATAAGGGACACCTCTGCCAACCCCTGTGGGGTAAAACAAGCGTCGTGTTAAATGACGACTTTGGCATACCTTGTGCGACTCGCCTCCGTTTCGGTCATTATCTGTCTAGCTTTTTCCCAAGTATGTTGCTGTCGGCTTCTAGTCTAACCAGATGCAACTTAATACTAGTATTTTACATGGAGCAACTGCCTATCTGACTTCCACAACCCAGTTACTATAACTACTACTACAACAGCCCATAACGTTCACTCTGGACATAAGCCTCTCCCATGATGCATCGGCATTTGCCGTAATCTCCACGCTCGCGTTTGGCAGGCGGATTGGAGATCGCAGTGATGAAAGACTAACAGAAAACGCTGCTGCCTGTTCATTCTCTGGTCTACGGAGGCGCAAGGTGTTCTGCCTCAGACATTAGTCGCCTTATACGACACCCGTGAGTGTAATAGGTTGGTTCTATTCTACTCCAATAACCCAGTTAGTACTGGGTAATACGATACCCCTTGGTAAGACTGGTTTTCAGACTTTCTAGCCACTGACAACCTGTAACGACTGTCAAAGATCTACAAATGACAGCCAGGACCACGGCTTAAAGTTCTTTTCGAGGCACGGAGGAAATTTCAGTATGTAATAGGTGGTCACCCATCCACAGACCAACCTAGGCAAGGGTTGCTTAACCTGAAAATTGATCTCAGCGGTTGTTATTATTTAGCCACGAGCTCCTCGTCGTCGTCTCCGAGTCTGTAACATGACTATAATATCTCTACCTTCTTTTGAATCTCACAATCAAACCAATCCTCGTCCCAGCACTGTATTATTCCATAAGTTTTTTTCTATTCTCACATCAAAGTCACACACAGACCTTCAATATACGATCATATCCCACAATGTCGAGAATTGACGTGAAATATCGGGAACAAGTGACCCAAAAACTACAATCATACAGTTTATTGACTTCCGAAGTGTTACCGATTGTTCACAGTGATTTGGTTATCCCATGTCAATTTTTATTTTGCTATCTTATTCAAGCATTTATTCTCATCCATAAGTTATCTTCGAGAGATCGCTTGTTGCGTCTATTGTATTTCTACATTGGGTTCATTGTTAGTATGTTCTTGTTGTATCAGCTAATAGCATCACATTCCAATTTTGTCAGAGTGAACAACTAAAAAGTGCCTTCTGAAAACAAATGAAAATCAACTAGCCATCTGTTATTTTAATTATTATACTCTAGCGCTTTCTATCAATCTATTTGCAGTACAATACTGTCATGATTTTCAAATATGTATTAATTAATAAGATCTGCTGTGATCTATCTAAACTAACATTATGTAGGGTTTTAAAGATTTTAATAATTCGTTTTATGTTTGAAAAATGACAAACCGTCAATGTTGTAGCGGCAAGGGGTAGTTTATAAAGCATGGCACTCTGCCGAGAAAGCGCCGTTCATTGGAAGAAATTGTGGTGTTAAGACTAATAGTCGAATCTATGTCCGATAACTGATAAGTGTTATAATTATTGCATTTTGTATAAAACGTGAAGTAATCTAGAATTGTGTAATACCAAACAATTTGAATCTTTTCAAATTATTTGGTATTACACAATTCTAGATTACTTCACGTTTTATACTAACCATGGAGTTTCTTGCCGGTTCTTCTCCATGGAAGCAACCAACCCGAACTGTGCACCTTTGTCGACGTTCGTAAGTGCCCATCCAGGCCTATGTGGAATAAAATACTTGGATTTGAATATACTCAAGAGTTGATTGGAGCTACAGTGGTTTTATTACAATACCAGAAAGACATTCCGCTGGCATTCCAATTTTTGTCAGATGAAACGTGATTGATGTATAGCGGAACCAAGAGGGCTTTTCGGCAAGTAGACCCAGCATGATAACTTGATAGCTGAGAAGGTATGGCGTGATGAGAGAACGCCAAATATTAAGGCTGCGCGCAGTGTTTAATTACAAAAAGTCAGATTTGTCTGATTTAATGCAAGATCACAATGGTGTCGATTCTGTTGTGCACAAACTAAACTAAATTTAAGCTATTGCATAATTATCTTTTACTAAAAGGCAGTGCGAGAAAAGGATGGCTATAGCTATGAACTAAGTTAGAGATGTCAAACTAGTTTATGCCTAGCGCTTCACCATGTTTTAGTCGACATATTTTTACGTGCATCCTTCATTTTTATGGAAATATTAGTTCCAATTAAATATTGACAACTCTAAATTACGTCCGTCTCTTTCTCGTTTTATTAGAGAGAAAAAGATAGCAATAGCCTAAATTAAGTTTAGTTTGTATTTTTTTTTTGTTATTATCTTACGGCCATATTCAACAAGTTACCAACAGGTATCGGTAGGTTGCTATCTCTGTCTGTTTGACATTTAATTTTAGTTTACCGACCGATACAAACAAAACGTCACAGAAAAGCTTTCTTTGATTTTTCTATGAATAAAGTGACAGGTAGGTGATACGGATAGGACTAACTTTGTTTATAGAAACAACGATAGCTACGAGAGTAGGTATATTAACTGACAGTTATACTTAAGTAAGTTATAGAAAATGACCCTTTTTTTTCGGATTTGATAAATGACTCCTCCCGCTCTGGGCGGAGCAGGAGGGAGTGACAGACTTTTACTGACTAAAATCCATCCATGTTCCTTCATCGCCCTTTGTGTTCCGGGGCCACGGTATCTCATTCGAACAGTCTCGCAGCCGCGGCAGGCATCGGTCCTTGCGAACCCCGTCCTTTTGCTGACTCTTTGAGGCGCGCGTGGAACACGAACGAGCCGTCTACACGGCCTGTCGTCATGAGATGGACGGACTGCTATAGCCTATAGCTCTCCGTCCACAGGGGTCCTACTCTCTAACGCTTTGTCCATAATTCGGATCTATTCGTCTCTCTCGCGCACGTCTGCAGATAAGTGCGAGTGAGAGAGACGGATAGATCCAAATTACGGACGAAGCGTTAGGGAGTACTGCCTCAGGCCCGCGCCTACTGTGGCCCGGAAAACGGCCCTTAGTCAAGTTTTGCCTAAGTAATTTTAGTTCGTTGCTGAACATCTTACTGAAAAACTGTCTGGGCTCCTACCATGGTTGTTTAAAGCATAGTACTTTCTGGAAATCATTTGGTTATTTATTTGGATCTCCAACAAAAGATACACAGATACAATATAAGTCACATTAATACAAAGGTTCTTTTAAGTGTGTTCCTACAATTACAGGAGACCACAGCATGCACATAAAACTAGGTGCTAGCACAAAAAAAAATTGAAAAAAATACAAAAGAAAAACCAAAGTAATAAAAACCATTTGATGACAAGAAATCATGCGTATTAAAATTAAAGTTGTATTAAAATTGAATTATAATTATAATCAAAAAATAAAAATTATAATCAAAATTAAAATTGTATTAATATTAAAATTATATTAAAAGTGAAGCCGTGTGGTATCCGGCAGAGTAGAATAGAACCTACCCATTACACTCACGGGTGTCGTATAAGGCGACTAATGTCTGAGGCAGAACACCTTGCGTCTCCGTAGACCAGAGAATGGGCAGCAGCGTTTTCTGTTAGTCTTTCATCACTGCGATCTCCAATCCGCCTGCCAAGCGTGGAGATTACGGCAAATTCCTCCCATCATGGGAGAGGCTTAAGTCCAGCAGTGGACGTTATGTGCTGTTGTTGTTGTTATATTAAAATTGATTCACATAAAAATTATTCTACGTTTATTGCAGTGACTAATTTTTACAATAAATTACTCTATGTTACACCGGTTGAATAAATACAAAGTTTATGTTATCTCTCGTTCAAGCAAAAACTTCAAGGCTTAAAAAAATACCTTTTCTTTGTAAACTGATACCTATTATCAGAGTGATATGTAGCTCTTCTCATGTCAGCGGTTCATTTGTCTACATCTTCACATAGGAGTATATGAGTGACAAGGGTAGACGTTTTCTAGCGAGTACAATAGTGACATGAATATATAAGTACCCTTAGGTGTGTGGGGTTGGTAGTATCTTATTTGAACGGTAACTGACACTGTTTTTGAAAGTTTTGAAATGCGTCCAGATAGTGCGAGGCATGCGTCGCAATCGCAAATGTATACAGGATGAATTTTATATCACTTTCCAAAAAAAATGGGTATAATAGGTACTTAGTAGAAGCAAATGGCATACTTAGTTTTTTTTTTTCGAAATAAAAAATTCAAAAAAAATCGAATTTCAAAACATACGCGTACTGCATATGATTTGAAATTCGATATTTTCAATCTTTTTTTACAAAAATTTTCGTTTTTTGTTCTAATATGAAAACTGTAGGTACCTACTTGAAATTTATAGCGTTTTTTGATGATAGATAAATTTTTTTCTAAGCTGTGGAAAAAAGAAGAAAAAACTATCTATGCTTCTACTCCGTTCACTTAACATACCCATTTTTTTTGGAAAGTGATAAAAAAGTAATTCGGTATATTTGATATAAAGGGTTAGGCAGAGGTCTACCTAATAGTACACTCACTACACCCACATTTCGCGGGCTGTGTTAAAGTCCCATGTAATAGGGGGCGACCCTATTCCCATCAACCGGGCACAAATACAGACTCCGGGCTGTCAACATCATCATAATCAGCCTATTAATGTTCCCACTGCTGGGACACGGGCTCGACTCGGGGAGAGGAGCTCGTGGCTAAATAATAACAGCCGCTCGGATCGATCGTTAGGTTAAGCCGTGCTTGCCTAGGTTGGTCTGTGGATGGGTGACCACCCATTACATACCGAGTTTCCTCCGTGCCTCGGAAAGCACGTTAAGCTGTTGGGTCCCGGCTGTCATTTGTAGATCTTTGACAGTCGTTAGGTAGTCAGAGACCCAAAAAGCCTGACAACCAGTCTTACCAAGGGGTATCGTATTACCCGGTACTAACTGGGTTGTGGAGGTCAGATAGGCAGTCGCTCCATGTAAAATACTGGTATTCAGCTGCATCCGGTTAGACTGGAAGCCGACCCCAACATAGTTGGGAAAAGGCTAGGCAGGTGGTGTGCTGGGACACGGGCCTCCTCTCTATGAGAGGGAATGGCCTATAATCCACCACGCGGGCCCAGTGCGGATTGGTAGATGCAACATGTCTTCGAATTTTTTGATTCTAGGACATGCCGGTTTCCTCACGATGTTTTCCTTCACCGTTTTGAGAGCAGTGGTGATTATATAAATTACACAAAGTAATGCGCCTGTCTGGGTTCGAACCCACGACTTACTGTTCGTAAGTCGGGGCCGCCATCACTGGGCTACCACTGCACTCACTGGGCCACCACTGCTCTCAATCCGGGTAAAATGCATATGCCAATGTAAATGCAAATAATAAAATATAATGTTAATTGCCTGACTTTTTAAAGATGCAAGCAGGCGCTAGAAAAAACAATGAAATGAAATGAAATGAAATTTATTTATTTGCTAGAATATAGGTGCTTACATGATATGGTAAAATAATTTTAGTTTCACTATATTCGACTTATCAGTCGTGCAAATATTTCTAGTACATGCCTAATAATATAATTTTATGTCAATAGTCATACACAATATACACATCATTGTCATAATAATAGAATTTACAGTCTTGCTTCGATTAATATTAGTAATGAACAACAATGAACAGTAACTCAAGTCTATTCTGAATGTTTCGTGCATTTTGTTCAAGAATAGCGTGGACGTCAAACTTTATCCCACATTTTGACTTCCAAAGAGCAGAGTTGAGAATACAAGTTCCTCCATATTATGTTGAGTCAACATCAAACACTTCATACCGTAGTGTTATTACGTTACGTCACACTTTAAGATACAGAGCTTTACAGGGTGAAAACTTTCAGCGAGGCAGTAAGGCAGCTACACAAAAAAAGTTTTAGGAGACTATCTATATTATTTGTGATTTTTTTTTATCCCCATTTACAGTTATATAGTATATATACATAGTGTATATAGTGCATAATATAGTGAAATATATATAGTATATAGTGTATATATATAGTATATAGTGTATGGTATATAGTTATATAGTTTATAGTTAGTGTACGTTACCCCAGCAGGAAAGCGTCTCCTAGAGTTGTTTAATTAGTGCCTTATCTGCTGTCAATGTGCCCCCCACATAAAAAACGTGTGCCCCATGTCGTTTTGGAATAAAACTGAAAAACGATTCCTGCTGGGGTAATGTTTTTCCAGCAGGAAAATTCTAAACGAATGATCGGAGAGAGAAACATTGTACATGGCCTTGTAGCTTATGTTAGTGCCACAATGTGCCCCCAAAAATTAAATGTGTGCCCCTTCAGGTTTTCGAGATAATGCATTTCCTGCTGGAGTAACGTTTTGAAGAATCGTATATCCAGGAATCGTTTTTTCCGTTTTTTTTCAAAACGACAGGGGGCACACATTTTTTATGTGGGGGCACATTGACAGCAGATAAGGCGATAATTAAACGTTCCACTCATATAAATCTAGAAGACACTTTCCTGCTGGGGTAACGTACACGTATAGTTAGTTACCAAAAAAAAAAACCATTTTACACAATTTTATTTATTGATGCCAATCGATTGTGTTTCCAATACTGATAAAAAAACTACTGTTCGGAAAAAGTCATACAATTTTTGGCTTATTTAGTACCCCAACTTAGGTTGGTCCCATAGAAGTTACTATGTATTTTTTATAAAAATTATAGATAGTCTTAAAACCATTTTCGTGTAGCTACAACCGTTATATTAAGGTAGTTCCCCTTACGGTGGAAACTTTCAGCAGGGCACTGCTGAAAGTTTCTACCCTGTACAGAAGTCATTTACTTTACTAAAATCAATGTACTAAAATCAAAATTGCTTCACAAATCTTTCACTGATAGCGATATCTTTCAGACAACCTTTGTAATAAAAAAGAATGAAGAAAAATATGTTTACATAAACCTATACCATTCTTCTATCCTTCACAAAACAAAATCACTGTAAACACAAGTATATCTCCCAAGATTGGCTTACCCAAAATCAAAAGCGTGAATATGAAGAAAAATCATCCCGATTAATTTTCGGGTTCGAAAACCGGTGGAGCGATCTTCCATAAATATGAAGATAACGGTTCATTGGGCTTTTAAGGGGGGGGGGGGGCCTTTTAAGTATGTACCTTAGACGTTGGGTACGTATTATGTTCTTGTTTCTCCTGGGTTAATGTTAACGTCTGAGCTAAACTGCGCAATTACCATGGCTAAGCTAGTAGGTATTTTGTGATGTGGATATGGGGTTATTTAGATACTGTTAGAGGGCCAAACAATATATGAATTTAAAGAGCCTGTACAAAGTCCTATAAATCCCCCATATAAATAAATATTAGAAAAAACTAAAAATATGAAAGTAGAAAATACTCCAGGATCCTCAAAATAATTGCAGTTGTCAAAAGAAAAAACTTTGTAAACCTACATGATCTTACTTCACCTCAATGCCTACAATGGAAATGTACTACATAATGAGTGTTACACATAATGTTAAAATAAAAATAAAACATTTGCAAAAAAATAAAACCGACTTCAAAAAACAAAAAAGTGAAAAATAACTTTAGCTTCAGATGTCGGTGACCTTTGTTTGATTCATTTTTTTTTTGTCACCGACATCTGAAGCTAAAGTTATTTTTCACTTTTTTGTTTTTTGAAGTCGGTTTTATTTTTTTGCAATTTTTTTTTATTTTTCCATCTTTAGTTGTAATATCCTATACAAATATTTGCTATGCATTTATTTAACATTGTTAACAATACATGTCATGGTTAATAGCTTATCCCTAATATATGGAACTTAACATACCTAAACTATCGAAATTTGGGTGTATTGTACACATCTGCGTACCCCTCAGAGCATACAGGCGTGATGTTACGTCATGATGTTGTATAAACAATAAACATCCAAGCGATTCCAGCAATCACGACCGATTTACCATCTAGTTTTGAATAGTTCCATTGTATATCTCCGAAGATCAGCATCAGATCTTCAACAAATTTAAATGCGACCATTTCAGAAGTATATTCTTTTAAACAAAAAAAGAATTTTAAGAATCGCACCACAAATGGAGGAGAAATCGGTGAACATACATGAAATTATACCACACGACTGAAGTAAAAATCTTCATAAAATGAAAACTACTGGGCCAAACTATGTTAAATTTTTATGGAACCAAATGGCAACTATTCCGCATCAAACTAAAAAAGAATCACGTAAATCGGATCATAAATGTCAGCGTAATCGGTGTACATACATAAAAAAAAAAACCAATCGAATTGAGAACCTCCTCCTTTTGGAAGTCGGTTAAAAATGAATAGATTTGGCACGTTTAACGAATTGGTAAATGTGGTGAAGCTCCAAATGTTATAGCTATAAAGTTAGTGCTTTAACCGCATTCATATTAAAATGACTTTCATAATAAAAGTAGTTTGTGGTCCTGAGGGTTTGGTGAAACTGGTACCCACGACGACCAATCAACCTACACAAAACCAGTTTATGCGAATCTCTCATTGAACGGGAAATCTATACATAGTGAGGCCATGATGAGAAATGTATACGTTGATGTGTCGCCGTTTGCACAAACACACTAAAACAATACACAAACAAACAATATTTCGGACGAGAAAAACGAAGCCACCTGAGTACGGCCGTACGGCGGTACGTAGTTACTAACTAATATGATTTTTAAGTCCATTTTGAGGCGTTAGAGGTACTACAGTTACTCATGTCCGGACGGTAATTCCGAATGCAGATTTGCCACCCGGCCGAATCAGGATGACTCGAAGTGTGTAACACGCCGAATAACACAGGTGTGGCGGAAGCATTAAACGAACAAACAATTTTACAGCTTAGTTTGTTAGTAGAGACTTGTACTATTATGTATTCTGCGGTAGAGGGTATTGTAATGTAACCTTGCGTGAGTAGGTATTTATAACACGGCTTACGAGCGTGAAGGGCAGTGTAAACCATCTTAGTAACATTATTTATTGAATAGTTTTGATAAAATTGTATTGCAAAAATTAATGTTGCTGAAACTGTCATCGAAAACAGTTCTTTTTAGAAATAATAAATGTTAATATATGTTGAGCGTCGACCTCATCTGACCGATAGGTACGTCAATCCATTTTGCATATTGAACGTGTCAAATAAATTTCCTATCTAAGTGTTTCAATTTTGTAGGAGATACGAAAACATTTTTGTGTTAAATAAAAATGTTTTGTGAGTGTTTTTTCGTGTTAAACAGAAAATGTTATGTTGAGTGAATCGAATAAGTTGCTTAAGTAATTTTCGATTGGTTTTCAATAAAATTATGTCAACCAAATAATACTTAAAGATTTTCTTATAATTTTTCATCATCATCATCATCATCCACAGCCCGACTTCACCCACTTCTGATAGGCCTGTGTTTGTTTGTCCCAAGCTCCACGGTCTTGTGCCAACCTGATCCAGGACATTCCCGCGATGATAAGTATAATTCTAAATAACCATAATTTAAATCATTCGTAACTGAGTTCCTACAAAAGCTACTCATTTTTCCAACTATGTATAAAGTTATGTTCTCATATGTAGTAGAGGACACATACCAGGTCACAGGTGAATCCCTTGATTTGTGATAATGGCTCCGAAAGTCCAAATACATGAGCACAGCTGGAATTTTAATAGTTTTATACGCGTTTTTATAGACTTGGAAGCAGTGGAAATGCATTTACATGTAGCAAAAAGCCGTCGTTTTTCAATCTATATTGTTTAACATTTTCACAAGCTTTTTCATCAAATCGTTTTAATTTCCCTTTCGCAAGTTTTATTGGTAATTTTACTGCATTTTTTAATTTGTACATCCACATTTTTAATCCTATGTTACATACATAGGATTTAAAAAGTGGATGTACAAATTGAAAAACCAAACCAATTTTTTTGACGTGACAACGTCTTATAAATTGGTTTGCCGGGTGACACTTCAAGAAACTGCGTTACGCTCCGCTCACGTTATGCGCTCACAATGATTTTACCACTCAAAGTCGTTGTCACGTAAAACTTTCGCCCGTATACCGACTTTACAGGCAACCAATTTTTTTTATACCTGCACATACCTTCAACACCATCGTCATCATCATCATCAGCCTATTAATGTTCCCACTGTTGGGACACAGGCCTCCTCTCTATGAGAGGGAATGGGCTATAATCCACCACGCGGGCCCAGTGCGGGTTGGTAGATGTCACATGTCTTTGATTTTTTTTCTAGCACATGCCGGTTTCCTCCCGATGTTTTCCATCACCGATTGAGAGCAGTGCAAAGTAATGCGCCTGCCTGGGTTCGAACCCACGACTTACTGTTCGTAAGTCGGGGCCGCCACCACTGGGCCACCGCTGCTCCAAACACATCAATACCAAATAGGTACCAAATACATACTAAACACGAAGCTTAGTATTTGCCCTGTAACGGATATCCTCATTGTTCCACATTGTTTTATATACACCTAGACACTGAAGCAGTCTGTTGTAATAGAGATTCTGTTTAGCAAGCCGAGCGTGAAAGGTTTCCGTCTCATGGAACTAAGTTATTACAAAGGTTTCGCACCTAGCTAATAGGAAGTTAGTAGTCGCCTACGATACAAGTAAAGAAAGAAAGAAAAGTATTTATTGACTCACACAGGATAAACAGAAACAAAAAGATACAAATTACAAAATTATGTATAAAAGTAAACAAGAGAAAAAATAAAAAAAACAATCAAAATGGTCCTGTGCAAGGTCAAAAGGCTCCTATCTCAGCTAAGTGCTGTGTGTAGCGTGTGCTGTAGTGCTGTGCTGTGTGAAGTACGGTTGTACAGTGCAAGCACAGCACAGTTTTCATATCAATATGTCAGCATTTTACCTGCGCCGGGCCGGCTAATTTAGTACACGAATAGCATTCATACCGCGTGCACTCATCCTTCATGTAATCATATTTTTATCAATAAATATCAATCAATCAGTATCAGTGTATCAATCAGCATCAACTCAAGGTGTAAGGTCCCTAACCATACAACGGTTTTATACATATTATTTAGTGTTAAACAGTTAAATTCAGGAGGTACACATAGGTTACGTAACTACAAAATTATTTTAACAACAAGGAACTCGTGTATTTGATAGGAAACACAAGGGTCTTTTTTCCATACAATCGTGGACTACGTTTTCTATTTTTTTTTCTAAAAAAATCTACGGCCACTATATTGACATGTCCCTATGTTTTCCTTTTTTTTATAAATTAATTATTAAAAGAGATATAAACCTTCAATAACCTATGAAATAGGCCAGATTTTCCGCTGTGTTCAAACATCCAGAAAACAAATTTCACTAAATTATATAAAAAAAAGAAAACATAGAAACACGGCCAAAACTTTTCTTTAATTTTTAATGAAAACAGTAGTTAAATCGGTCAACTTTTGGAGAAGTTAATCAGGGGACTACGAAACGTTGATTTTTGATATTTTCGGTCCAAACTGCAGTTGCTCTTTCGCGCTCTGCGCGCGGTTGTTCGGGCAATGCGCGATAGCAATACATTTTACAAATACCTGTTTTTCCATTCTCTCGCCCTTATTGTTTCCGCTTAAGTTCTTGGACTAGTTACTGTAATCTAAATATATAAAAGAAGAAACTGACTGACTCATCTATCAACGCACAGCCCAAACCACTCGGTCTACAGATTCCAAATTTGGCAAGTAGGTTCCTTGTGTGGTCTAGGGGTGTACTAAGAAAGGATTTTTCAAAATTCACCCCCTAAGGGGGTTAAACGGGGCTCCAAAGTTTGTATGGGGAAACAAAATTAGTTATAATATTTTATTCGAAACTTCACAGAAATACTTCTAATGTTAAATGAGTAGAAACGGGTTTCAGGTTTATTTAGAATTCAACCCCTAAGAGGGGGAAATGGGGTGACAAAGTCTAAAAATCAATGCACAGCCCAAACCGCTGAGACTAGAGATTCCAAATTTGGCACATAGGTTCTTTATGAGATTTAGGGGTGCATTAAGAAAGGATTTTTCAAAATTAACCCCTGATCATGATGATTGTGATTAAGATGAAAATGATTGATATAACGATGATAATGATTGTGATTACGAAGATGGAGATTGTGATGATGATGATTGTAATTACGATGATAATGATTGTTAAAATGATGATAGTGATCGTGATCGAGATTATGATGGTGATTGTGATGGTGATGGTGATTGTGAAAGTGATGGTGATTGTGATGGTGATTGTGATTACGATGAAAATTATTGTGATAACGATGATGGTGATTGTGATAGTGATTTTGATGGTAATTGTGATGGCGATGGTGATTGTGATATTGACGGTGATTGTGATGGAGATAGCGATGGTGACGGGGATTGTGATGGTGATTGTGATGGTGATGGTGATTGTGATGGTGATTGTGATAATGATTGTGATAATGATGGTGGTTGTGATAGTGTTGCGATTGTGATAATGATGGTGGTTGTGATAGTGATGGCGATTGTGATCATGATGATTGTGATTTAGATGAAAATTATTGAGATTACGATGATAATGATTGTGATGACGAGGATGGGGATTGTGATGATGATGATTGTGATTACGATGATAATGATTGTTAAAATGATGATAGTGATTGTGATCAATCAAAAAAATCAAAATCAAAGCATTTATTTCAAGTAGGCCAGTTACAGGCACTTTTGAATTGTCGAAACAAATATGAAAATTAAATGTAGCTACAGTCCCAGTCACAAGACATAAAAACTGTGAAAGTACTGTAGTTGCCCATTCCCTAGCGTAGATCTCTATGGAGAAGAATGGGCAAGAAACTCCATGGACACTCTTTTAAATCAGAATATTTTTACAAAATCTTGGTTACATCATTCATGTTGAGATGGTACATTATGTGAGAACAATGTAGCAAGATGTGCACGTTAAAGGTGTCCATAGTAAAAACAAAACAAAAACAATTCAAAAATAAAATTATTAAATTCAAATAAGCCGTGGCAGCCAAGAGCCGACCAGTCCCAACTGACAGCGCTCGTTCACGAACATGACGCATGTATCAGCACCATTCAACTCAACCATTTTGAAGGGAACTAAATGATCCGACACACGCGTCACCATCAGCGAGACATTTGAGTGAGCATGACATATCTCCTAACCGCCACGGCACATTCAAGTCAAGGAAAAACGTAGGTTTCCAGCGACTGATAGCATTCTAGTACATAGCACTCACACAATATGCGATATGCGGCTATATAATAATAAAGATATTGAATTTATACAATACAAAGATAGTTGTACAATCTTCAGCAGCTCCAACAATACAATTAGTGCTATCCATTAATGCGCCCCTGTCCTTGTGGAGCAGGACCGGCATTGAGCCAAGCATTTTTATCAGCGATATAATCGTCCAATTTGTAGTATGCTCGCTTACAAAGTGTGCGTTTAATACATGTTTTAAATTTTGTTTCATTCAGTTCAAGAATGCTTTGTGGAATTTTATTATAGCATCTCAAACAGTACCCCATGAAAGATGAGTCTACTTTTGCGAGTCTGAAGCCTGGCTGAACTAATTGGTCCCTATTTCTAGTACTGTAATTGTGTCTGTCACCTCTTTTACCAAAAAGATGTAGATTTTTTCTTACGTACATTATGTTTTCGTAGATGTATTGACAATGTACAGTCATGATGTTTATTTCCTTAAACAGTTCCCTCAGAGAATCGCGCCTACGAAGATTGTATATGGCTCTGATGGCTCTTTTTTGCAGAATAAATATAGACTCAATGTCAGCAGCCCGTCCCCATAACAGAATGCCATAAGACATTATACTATGAAAGTAACTAAAATAGACCAATCTAGCAGTATCTACATCAGTAAATTGACGGATTTTTCTAATAGCATATGCTGCCGAACTTAGCCGCCCCGCCAGAGATGTTAAATGAGAACCCCATTGTAGCCTTGAATCAAGCGTAATCCCCAGGAAAACCGTTTTATCTACGAATTCAAGTTTCTCTTTATTCAGTACTATATCACAATCGCTACTTTTAACATTCGGTAAAGCAAATCTTATGCATTTCGTTTTTTTTTCATTTAGTACTAAATTATTTGCTGTGAACCAATTATGGACTTGAAGTAGGGCATTATTCACGTCATCTAAATTTTGGGCCCGTCTATTGATCTTAAAAATTAGGGAAGTGTCATCGGCAAATAACACCATATTTTGAGGTTGGTTTTTCAGTAAATAGGGTACATCATTTATATATACTAAAAAGAGGAAAGGACCCAATATTGAGCCTTGCGGAACCCCTATTTTTACTTTTAAACCCTGTGAATTAACACCATTTATTTGAACATATTGTTGTCTATCACTCAAATAAGATTTTAACAAACTAAGTGCAAGTTTACCTAGTCCGTAATGCTCAAGTTTCAAAAGCAATGTGTCGTGAT
Source organism: Xestia xanthographa (assembly GCA_905147715.2). Taxonomy (NCBI): domain Eukaryota; kingdom Metazoa; phylum Arthropoda; class Insecta; order Lepidoptera; family Noctuidae; genus Xestia; species Xestia xanthographa. The sequence continues at coordinate 22,618,527 of LR990655.1, forward strand.
TTACACAATCAAATGCTTTGGAGAGATCACAAAATATTCCTACAGCGTCTTGGGACTCTTCCCACGCCGCAAATATGTGCTTTATTAAGGTTACACCGGCGTCAGTTGTACAACGTCCCTTGGTGAAACCATACTGTTGATCGTGTAAGATTCTGTTGGTGTTAAAATGATTGAGCATTTGATTAAGCATTATCTTTTCGAACACCTTGCTAAAAACTGGCAACACGGATACAGGCCTATAATTATTTGTATCTTTACTATCACCGGATTTGAATAGAGGTATGACTTTACTGTATTTCATTAAATCAGGGAAAACTCCTTGGTCTACGCACAAATTAAAAATGAAAGCTAAGTATGGAGCTATAGTCTCAAGTATGGATGTACAAACTTTGATAGACATTCCCCATAGATCTTCGGTCAGTTTGATTTTTATTTGCCGGAAAGCTTTAATAACTATCATCGGGTTTATGTGTTTAAATTTAAATTCAGCCTGGCATCCAGACACATTCGCCTTTAGTAAACCAATTGAGACTTCAGGAGAGGAACTTAGAGCCTCCGTAGTTTTTAATGGTATATCGGTAAAGAAATTTACAAATTCTTGAGCTACTTCCTGATTAGAGCTTTTAGGACCACATGCTGTATCTAATGTGTAGCTAGTATTACGTGTTTTCTTCCTGTTAGTCTCGCTATTTATGACTTTCCAAACTGTCTTTATTTTATTTTCTGCTGTTTTGATCTTGTTGCTAATGTGCAAGGCTTTGGCAACCTTGCATGTATCTCTAAAAATTTTTGAATACTTAGCAACATATCTGTTAAAAGTTTCAGTGTTCATATAAGGCTTAAGGCCATAAAGCTCATATAGTGTTTCTCTACTTTTTCTGATACCTCTAGTTGCCCAATCACTAAATATAAATTTAGGGCAAATACTTTTTGTCTTCTTTTCAAAAGTTTTGTTGAATTCAGTGTGAACTATTGAAAAGAAATGATCATAAAACTGATTTATATTGATATCGTCATGGCTCATAACACTTAACTTGTTCTGTAGGGAAATATTATACCTATTTAATTTGTTAGAAGTTATGGGTCTAAATTTAATCTGAATTTTTTGCAATGGTGTATTACACCTAAAAGTTACAGTTTGGCCGCTATGGTCAGACGGCAGACAATTAACTATGGCTTTATCTAAGTAATCACAATCGCAGAAAACATTATCTATACAAGTAGCAGAAGATGGAGTGACTCTAGTAGGTTCTATAAAAGTGTTGGTCAAGTCAAATGACTTGAAAAGATTTAATAACCGACTGCTATTTGAATTTTCTTCTAAAATATTGATGTTAAAATCACCACAAATAATTATAGATTTATTACTGGCTGCAAGTTTTGCCAGGACATCTTCCATTATTGACTCAAATAAGGAAAAGTTTTGATAGTTTGGGGTTCTGTACACACACACAATAACATGCTTATCTAGCTCAACACAGGACAGTTCGACGCAATGTTCAGCCGAGAGACCTATTATGTCGTTACGTTGCTTATATCTTAAACAATTTTTTACAAAAATTAAGGAACCTCCACGAAGCATAGTTTTACGGTTATAGCAGCTACCCACCATATAGTTCTCATAATTAATAAGCATTTGGTAATCCTTAAGCCAATGTTCAGTAAAACAAATAATGTCAAACTTACTATTTTCTAAAAACAATTCTATTTCTAATAATTTTGAAGAAATGCCTTGGATATTTTGGTGGAATAATTTTAAAGTGTTCTGCTGAGGCCCTTTTTTACTAGCTAATTGAGTGCAAGAAGATACCTTGCTGTTGGTAGGTTTAACAATATTGTTAATGGCACCTTCTGTTGTCTGACTTTCTAGTTTAAATTAATATTAATATCTGGAGAGAGCCCCGAGACTCCCGTGCCATCGCCAGACAACAAGATCCTATCACTAATATACCCTAATTGAGAATTTTCCACGGTGACATATGGATCCTCCTCAGTATAATGTTTGTAAACATCAATAGCACTAATGCTATATTTATTTAAGGTCACCACCTGTTCATTAGTATTATTACTAATAGTCGCAGTATTTACAATATAACTAAACTTAGACATACTACTTATGTCTGTGTGAATATTATAAGCTAATAGCCGAGCTATTTTGTGTCTACAACTAATAGGTAGATACACTTTACCCCGAGTCGAACTAAGTTTATCAACAAAAGTGTTGATATCAAGAAATATAAGTTTGTCACTGTAGTGACCTGCTAAAAAATGTAAATGTCTATTTAACAAGTGAATATAATTGTTTTTTCTGTTACATAAATTTTCAAAAAAATGGAAAACTGCACAATATTATTTTATTACAATTTAATTTCAACAACTCTGAGACATAATCAGTGATGTCTTCCTTTTTAATCTTTGAACTATTACCAACACATATAGTAATGGTGGTACTAGGATCACAAACAGTCTTAGTTACAGATGCCATAATCTGTTTGTAGGTTGACCCTGGCATACAATTGTTTTGAGTACAATAACTCAGGTTATTACTAATTAATTTACCTAGCCCCCTACCTATACTGTCAGAGAACATAACTGAATGATTACAGTCACGACTAATAGGAGAAACAAAATTACCAATCACAGGCAGACTATCATGCAACTCAGGCTGTACTACGTGTGAATAATCTAATGTAATATTAGTTGTTTGTTGGTTTGATATGCTGTCCTGAGACAAATTCTCAACCTGGTATGGGTCCTCCATTACCTCAGGCTGGATAGTATCAGGCTGGATAGCATCATGGTTGGTAACTCTCTGGCAAATACATTGACCCATTACCAACTCATTTGCTGCATAAATATGTTCCCTAATTTGGTTCTGAGAAATCTTATACCTACTAGAAAGGGAACTTAGTGATTCCTGAAGTACCTGTATTTCAGACTGCAAATGCTGAGTATCAATTTCATAAATTTTTATACTGTCCTCTAATTTTATTTGGTAATTATTTAACTTATTAAGTAAATCAACACGCTCTTTCCTCAGTGGAATAAATTTGGAAAAGCGTTTATGTTGTTTCCTAAATTGATTACATTTTTTAATTATTCTGTTTAATTTTGCATATTTTTTAATCTTCCTATTGCTAACTATAAAGTTCTGTTTTAGTAAGGAATCTTCAGTTAGATCAATTGTTATTAAGGAAGGGGGGTTACAATTAGTTTTTAATAATTCATTATATAAGAGATTTGTTTCTATAACCTGAGTACATTCTTTTTCTTTCTGTAACTTAACTATACAATTATTGGCATGAATTAACTCATCTTCTAGATCCCTAATTTTAAACAAAGCCTCCTCATACAAGTTACTACAATTATGAAAACCATCCGTCACCACCTTCAGTTGATCCCGTTCATCAACAACGTCCAAGTATTGCTGATGTAGGTCTACTAGCTCCCGTTTTAAGCTGGAGTTTTTGCTATTAACTTTATTGACTTCCACCTCACTCTCTTCTCTTTCCTGTAACAGTAGTTGAACTTGGAGTCTTGGAGGGCCGTTCTCAATTTTAGCTCCATATCTTGAGCAGTAGCCTTACGGGTCATCACAGGCATGGTTTCAGGATTGGTTACTGAAAATTAGAAGTAAAGAAACGGTGTGAACTAATAGAATAGACAAATAAAGGGAAGTTAGCGATGAAGGGGAAAGAAAAAAAGTTAAAGTAATGAAATGGAATGAGGTAGGCTACTATAGCTTTAAAATATTATCCAATTCAATGTAAATAATTGAATAAATATTCAGTTACATTGGTTCTTTTGTCCTAATGATTTACTTTTTCTTATGTGGGTATGTTGCTAAAAAAAATAAAACAAAAATACTATTACATTAATGCAAGACAATAATGCACAATAAATTATCTTAAACGATATATCCAATCATTTCCATTGAAAAGATTGATAAGTGAAGAGATGAGATAAGGAATTACAGTTTTGATGTTTTATGACCGGTTGTCAACAAAGAGATTTAGAAACAGTACAGGGAACTAAATACGCGAAAAATTATACTAGAAATGGGCATGGATTTGTTATAGAGATAAAGAGAGGTTTGTGCGCTGTTATTAAATAAAAACTAAACAATACTTCCCCTGAATTATCCGTTTATGTCCGTAGTTAGAACGTCAGCTGTTTTTGTTTTAGGTTACCGGTACCGTTGTAGTGCCGAAAAAACTTCATTAATTATCAGGATAACAATTATCCTGACTATTTACGCATTTATGATACGTTTACACAAACAATGACACCATAATATAACTTATTTACTAATTAAATTTTAATTTTAAATACGGAACAAAAAAATTACATGTCACTCGGGCAGTGTTGCCAGTTCTTTTTGATCGAGATTGTGATGGTGATTTTGATGGTGATTGTGATGGTGATTGTGATGGTGATGGTGATGGTGATTGTGATAGTGATTGTGATTACGATGATAATGATTGTGATAAACATGATGGTGATTGTGATTTTTATGGTTATTGTGATGGTGATTGTGATAGTGACGGTGATTGTGATGGTGATAGCGATGGTGATGGGGATTGTGATGGTGATTGTGATTGTGATGGTTATTGTGATGGTGATTGCGATGATGATTGTGATAATGATGGTGGTTGTGATAGTGATGGTGATTATGATGGTGATTGTGATAATGATGGTGACTGTGATAGTGATGGTGATTGTGATAATGATTGGGATAATGATGGTGGTTGTGATAGTGATGGTGATTGTGATAATGATTGTGATAATGATTGTGGTTGTGATAGTGATGGTGATTGTGATGATAATAATAAATTGTGATGATTATGTAATTTGGCACATATATAGTTTATAACCTAAATTAACATGTAGAACACTATTTATCCCTTTAGTATAATTCAGTGGGGCAGTTACCGAACTGCACGCGGGCGAAGCCGCGGGCAACAGCTAGTAATGCATATAACAGAAACACGGCTAGTCAAAGACACACAAGTACTTTTTTAGGGTTCCGTACCCAAAGGGTAAAAACGGAACCCTATTACTAAGACTTCGCTGTCTGTCCGTCTGTCTGTCACCAGGCTGTATCTCATGAACCGTGACAGCTAGACAGTTGAAATTTTCACAGATGATGTATTTCTGTTGCCGCTATACAAATACAAATACTAAAAACAGAATAAAATTAATATTTAAGGGGGGCTCCCATACAAAAAACGTGATATTTTTTCCGTTTTGTCTAATGTATAGATAATGGTACGGAACCCTTCGTGCGCGAGTCCGACTCGCACTTGGCCGGTTTTTTGTATGAACGTAGCTATAAGTACTGTTAAAAGTATTCCATATTTATCTGAATAAGTTTAACAATATCAAAAGAAAAATACATATCTTTTCCGAAACTGAATGAAATAATTGAACTGTAATAATCATACTTTTTTTAACATACAGCTTTATTCAAACAAATAAATTTTTAATTGTCACTTCTCATGAAAGCCCCACAGATATTTAGTTCATAAAAATCGTCCGAAATATTTCCTCGTAAACAACGAACACCTCACATTGGAAAAAAAATATTTAAAGCTTCACTAGATTAAATAGAAAACTCGTTACTACTAACACATGTATTTTCATTAAAACAGTCGACGAGTGTTGCCAGACTAACGCTATTCGCTTTGAAATAAATTTAAGTTTTCGACGACTGATGTATGTTGCTTTGAAGCTCCAGGGAGAACAGTTTGATTAAACGGATTAAAATTTGACACTACACTATCCTATAGGATAGAGGTGCATATTAACTTATTCAGTGTATACTCACTAGCACTTCACCCACGACTTTGCCTGCGAAAATTGTGATAGCTCAGTTATTTTGCATGATATCAATATAATAAAGGTGTAAAAGACCTCTTAACGAAGCCGAACGACTCTTGTTCTCCTCGTCATTGCGATCATTTTTTTGTTCTACACCATACCTAGGAACCTTCTAGTTACGGAGATATTGGAGGTCGAAGTTCCAACTTTTTGACAAGTTTTTTTTTTTAATACAAGTTTTTATTGTAAGATTTTTACTTTATTTAAACACCTCCACGACCCCCGTACTATTCAATACATCCATTAGCACAATGTTTTGAGTGCGTTACATTGAGTTCTACCACAAAACATGATTTTTCACCCCAAAAAAAAAATCGATTCCCAACAATCATTTTTGCGTAAAGTTACTTAGTTTGATGAACAGAATGCTTGGTTGACGGCTTCGTGATGAGGTTGTTTACACCCTGTATACAGCTGATGTTACTCCGGAAAGATGTAGCTTTCTAATGGTGAAAGAATTTTTAAAATTGGTTTAGTAGTTCTTGAGTTAAATTGTAACAAAAAAACAAATAAACAAAAAAATCAAATCTTTCCTCTTTAGAATATTAATTTAGTGTATATGTTCCCACTGCTGGGACATAGGTGAAAGGCAGAGGGTCGTAAAAAATCGCGGGCTCAGTGCGGGTTGGTCTGTCAACACATATAATCAAAGCTGTTATCTACGAAGGGTTAGTTAGAGGTATACCCAGTTAGATGGGGTAAAATAAAAAACTTTTTTGCAAAAAATAAAACCGACTTCAAAAAAAACACAAACAAAAAACATACAAAAAGAAAAACACAAAAGAAAAATACAAAAGAGTGAAAATAACTTAGCTTCAGAAGCCGGTGACAAAAACACCAAATCAATCAAACAAAGGTTAAGCTTCTGAAGTCGGCGACCTTTGTTTGATTGATTTAATGTGGAATTTTGAGAATCGGTCCGAAAATGGGGGAGAAATCAGGTGACATACATAAAAAAAAATACATACACACGAAAATATAACCTCCTCCTTTTTTGAAGTTGGTTAATAAAACAACTAAGCATTCAGTACATCAAACTAAGACTCGATTCCCGGGGCGGGCAAAAGATGATTGCGTTTTTCCATCAGGAATTTCTCAGTAGCAGCCACGGAGTCTGGATTTGTGCCTGGTTGATGGGAATAGGCTTGCGGGGGCAAGAGACTTAAACATAACTGGCGCATTGTGGGTGTACTATTAAGTACACCTCTGCGTAACTCTTCGGGATTGTAGGCGTGATGTTATGTTTCTAATGCCGATAGCTTAGATAACTGACTCAAGTTATTCTAAATTAGGTATTTAGCATAATCACACAAGAGAAAAGAACCGTAACCCACGTGTGCTCGTTGCGGGTTGGTAGATGTCTCCTGTATGAATGTGTGTCAAGAATTTGCTAAAGGCGTATCCCAGCAGCAAAAAAAATACGGTCTTCAATAATTTACAACCGTTTCTTTCCCTCCACGACACATACACGTTATGAATTCATCTCAACTTGTATCTGTGTCAAATAAAATAACCATAGCCGCATGGCTCTCAGAACAAGAATATTTAATAACTAGCCGTTACTCGCAACTTCGTTCGCGTGGAATTTATCAAAAAATATTTTTTTTTCTCGACTTTATGACGTGATAACGTATTATAAATCGATGAACACCGGCTGCACGCACGTAAAGTGTCACACCGTTACGCCCGCTGCGATCAACGCCCAGCCCAAACTCTTCGACTTAGAAAACTGAATATTTGCATAGTGGTTCTCTTTATAATGTAGACAAGGAATAATAAGGAAGGATTTTTCGAAATTCAACCCCTAAGGGAGTTAAATAGGGGATGAAAGTTTGTATGACAGTCCGTATTTTTTATGTTTGGATCTTAAAATTTTGTGTTTAGGCTGAAGATTGAAAATTAATTTTCAATACACTTCCTCGAAAACTGGTCCATAACGCACTACGATTAGGTACAATATGCAATGTATTTCACACGCGTGCGTTTTTTTCCATTTTCCCGCACGTGTGCGGGAATGAAAATTGCCACAGATAACCTATACTTAGTCCAAATTGGTTCAATGCCTAGTCTGTGGTGAATGTTTTTTTTTAATTTCGGCAAAGCACTACGCGTCTTTACGGCATAAATATTTTTTGAATATTAAAATTGTGTTTATAAATAGAATATCATAGATGAACATGATTATTAAAAACTAATAGTTATTTTATACACAAATTCACATTTATTTGTGTTCTGAATTCAAAAATATAAAATATATCTATTTTTTGTATTAGGCTGTTTAAAGGCTTCATACCTTTGCCTCTCCTTCAACCTGGCGAAAGCAAAGCGCGAAAAAAAAGAAAATTAAAATCATAGTTCGTGACAAAAATATTTTTCGTTATATTTTATTATTTTATTTCTTCAAAAGTGTATTGAAAAACGTCGTTTGCAGTTCTCGGCTCAATAACTCCCTCGCCTACGGCTCGGGTGTTATATAATTCCGCCTCGAATGCAATAACAAACTTTCTCCACTTGTATCAAAATGTACTATTATACAAATCTCACCGTTTTTGATAATTCCACCCCAGTTTTTTTTCCAAATTATCTAAGTTACTTCTTATAGTATCAACTATATGCCACTGTGTCAAAATCGATCAAACCGTTTCGGAGATTAGCCGAAACAAATAGACAGACGAAAAGTTTAAAAATGTTTATTTTTTCTTTCGTAAGCATTCAATAAAAAGCTGTTATTTTGAAATTGCAAGCAGACCCTTCAATTTATTTATTTGTGTGTATGGAGTTACCTATATTTATATTTATGAGACGAACAACACGGAAAACCTTTCAGGAAGGTAATAAAATACAATCGAATGAATACATTGGTCTTGATTTATATTCAACCGCGTATTAAGAGGTAAAGTGAGGGGAAATTTTTAGATAGTTTTTGTGCTGGGAGGTCACTTGTTACTTGAAAATTTATGTTGTGCTTTAATTCGGCTAAATAAACTTATTATTATCATCATCATCTGCCTAGCCTTTTCCCAACTATGTTGAGGTCGGCTTCCAGTCTAACTGGATGCAGCTGAATACCAGTATTTTACATGGAGCGACTGCCTATCTGACCTCCACAACCCAGTTAGTACTAGGTAATACGATACGCCTTGGTAAGACTGGTTGTCAGACTTTTTGGGCCACTGACTACCTGTAACGACTGTCAAAGATCTACAAATGACAGCCGGGACCAACGGCTTAACGTGCTTCGTGCTCCGAGGCACGGAGGAAACTCGGTATGTAATGAGTGGTCACCCATCCACAGACCAACCTAGGCAAGCATGGCTTAACCTAAAGATCGACCTGAGCGGCTGTTAATGTTTAGTCACGAGCTCCTCTCTCTAAACTTATTATTATCAAGGAGTCTCCATACAGGCATTTTCTATGTCTAAATGGAGACTCCTCGACATGTTATGTAACCCAAATTGATACGCAATAAACTTATTATTTTTTTTATTCTTTATCAATATACATAATCTATACAAATATTATAAAGAAGTAACTTTTGTTTGTGAGTTTGTATGTAGGGGTAATCTCTGGAACTATAGATCAAATTCTAAAAAAAAATCACTGTTAGACAGATACATATCCACGAATAATGTACGTACACACATCAAAAACAGATTAGGATCACTAGCATAAGCGGATATTTTTTTTAAATTGAACTTTAACAAGAATAAATTTTTGTTGTGTGTTCAGAAAAAAAAAAAAAAAAAACAGACAAACAGAAATACCCTGTTTGAAATTAAAAAATAAAACTATCTAAAAAAAATGTAACAAAAAAGGTTTCGATTTTTCAGTGATCGCAAACTTTTTTTGATGTGTGTATCTTTCTAACAGTGATTTTTTTTTTAAATTTTGCGGACAAAATCGTGGGCTGTTCCAGTTATCAATATTTTGTGCTTTTTGTAAGGTACTTATTTCTTTCGAGCCTATAACTGACATTATTATTACTTGAGGTAGCCAAGTAGGCAGGCTTGGTAGTTCATGCTTGCGTACACATACTTGTAGGTAAGACTATAATCATACTATTGTATATATTCCCTATGTATAAATACAAATAAATATATTTGTATATATATAAAAATATTCATAAAATTCTAATTATGCATTAAATCTATACATACTTAAATATTATACACACACACATAACGTGCACATACACACCGTCACCAATTTTCGTACTATTTCCACGTTGACAACCACTATTTATGATGTGATGGGGGGCCTGGAGTTCTAAAATACAGGCCTAGGCTTAGTTTAGACTCCAGATCTTCCACAAATTACAACTTTCTGCCAAACTACGTGTCAACCTATATTATAACAATGTAACTTGTGGAGATGAATAAACGTTTTTATTATTATTATATTTCGCAGTTCTTGTGATACATGCTGTTATTCATCTAAATAGCTCAACTTGTATTGTCATCAAAAAGCCAAGTACATGAAGCTTGACGCTTTTGCAGCAAAAAATCAATACTTTTATTGGTATTTTATAAAAGCGTACAAAAATTATAAAAAAGAGCTTAAATCATTAAACTCTTTTGTTCTGTTGTGTCAGACTCCCACTCAACATTTTCGTTAGATTGTAATATAGATACTTCGTTACTTTTACCACCTCTTCAAAGGCAGACCTTTATTAACTTTCATTAAAATTCAGCCCTGAAAATAGGCTAGGCGTACACCCCTTTTACCCTTTGATAAAAAATTGCTATCACGTAAATTCTGCTGGTCCCAAAAGTGGTTTAGTTAACATTAAAAAAAATTAATTCATCTCGGTATTTCGCAATACGATGCTGAGAATAGGCCTTTTCTATGACGATAAGTCAAATTGTATCATACATGAGCAAATGATATATTAAGCATCCAGAAGTGAAGATGTTTAAAATAAGACAACGAGGTACACAGAATAACGAATACAACCATTTATTCTAACTTGGAACAAAATATCAACCACTAAAACTAACTTAAACCACCATACTTCATAACGATCTCAAGCAGCATGTAATTGTTTAGAAAAATAGCGCGTAGGTACACAAAATAGGATATTATAAATCTCACAGTCCTTTCAGCTATATTTTTCAACCGGATTCTCTCGCGACCAGTCGCACCATCAATGTCTTCTGTCAACCTCATTTCTTCTTAATACTTGGTAAAACTTCATTTCTTCCCAACAATATATTCTTTAAAATTCAATAAAATTAAAGCTTTCCGGCAAATAAAAATAAAACTGACCGAAGATCTATGAGGAATGTCTATTAAAGTTTGTACATCCATACTTGAGACTATAGCTCCATACTTAGCTTTAATTTTTAATTTGTGTGTAGACCAAGGAGTTTTCCCTGATGTAATGAAATACAGTAAAGTCATACCTCTTTTCAAATCCGGGGACAGTAAAGATGCTAATAATTATAGACCTGTATCCGTGTTGCCGGTTTTTAGCAAGGTGTTTGAAAAAGTAATGCTGAATCAAATGCTCAATCATTTTAACACCAACAAAATTTTACACGATCAACAGTATGGTTTTACCAAGGGACGTTGTACGGCTGACGCCGGTGTGACCTTATTAAAGCACATATTTACTGCGTGAGAAGAGTCTCAAGATGCCATAGGAATATTTTGTGACCTTTCCAAAGCATTTGATTGCGTAAATCACGACACATTACTTTTGAAACTTGAGCATTACGGATTAGGTCAACTTGCACTTAGTTTGGTAAAATCATATTTGAGTGATAGACAACAACATGTTCAAATAAATGATGTTAACTCACAGGGTTTAAAAGTAGTAATGGGGGTTCCGCAAGGCTCAATATTGGGTCCTTTCCTCTTTCTCGTGTATATAAATGATCTACCCTATTTATTGAAAAACCAACCTCAAAATATGGTGTTGTTTGCTGATGACACTTCCCTAATTTTTAAAATAAATAGACGGGCCCAAAATCTAGATGACGTGAATAATGCCCTACTACAGGTCCATAATTGGTTCACAGCAAACAATTTAGTATTAAATGAAAAAAAAACTAAATGCATAAGATTTGCTTTACCCAATGTTAGAAGTAGTGATTGTGAAATAATATTGAATAAAGAGAAACTTGAATTCGTAGATAAAACGGTTTTCCTGGGGATTACGCTTGATTCAAGGCTACAATGGGGTTCTCATTTAACATCCCTTGCGGCGCGGCTAAGTTCAGCGGCATATGCTATTAGAAAATTCGTCAATTTACTGATGTAGATACCGCTAGACTGGTCTATTTTAGTTACTTTCATAGTATAATGTCTTATGGCATTTTGCTATGGGGACGGGCTGCAGATATTGAGTCTATATTTATTCTGCAAAAAAAAGCCATCAGAGCCATATATCTTCGTAGGCGCGATTCTCTAAGGGAACTGTTTAAGGATATTGGCATCATGACGGTACATTGTCAGTACATCTACGAAAACATAATGTACGTCAGAAAAATCTGCACCTTTTTGGTAAAAGAGGTGATAGACATAATTACAGTACTAGAAATAGGGACCAACTCGTTCAGCCAGGCTTCAGACTCGCTAAAGTAGACTCATCTTTCATGGGGTACTGTTTGAGATGCTATAATAAAATTCCACAAAGTATTCTTGAACTGAATGAGACGAAATTTAAAACATGTATCAAACGCACACTATGTAAGCAAGCTTATTACAAGTTGGGCGATTATATCGCTGATAAAAATGCGTGGCTCAATGCTGGTCCTGCTCCACATGGACAGGGGCGCATAAATTGATAGCATTAAATAGAATTGTTGTAGCTGCTGAAGATTGTACAACTATCTTTGCATTGTATAGAATCAATCTCTAGTATTATATAATCGCATAGCCCATATTGTGTGAGTACTATGTACTAGAAAGCTATCATTCACTGAAATCCTACGTTTTTATTTTTATTTCTTGACTTGAATGTGCCCTGGCGGTTGAGAGTATGTCATGCTCACTCTAATGTCTCGCTGATAGTGGCGCGTGTGTTGGATCATTTAGTTCCCTTCGAAATGGTTGAGCTGAATGGTGCTGATCCATGCGTCATGTTCGTGAACGGGCGCTGTCAGTTGCGACTGGTCATCTCTTAGTTGCCATGGCTTATTTGAATGTTTATTTTTTAATTGTATTTTTTGTTTTTACTATGGACACTTTTAACGTGCACATCTTGCTACATTGTTTTCACATAATATACCATCTTAACATGAATGATGTAACCAAGATTTTGTAACAACATTTTGATTTAAAAGAGTGTCCATGGAGTTTCTTGCCCGTTCTTCTCCATAGAGATCTACGCTAGGGAATGGGCAACTACAGTACTTTCACAGTTTTTATGTCTTGTGACTGGGACTGTAGCTACATTTAATTTTCATCTTTGTTTCGACAATTCAAAAGTGCCTGGAACTGGCCTACTTGAAATAAATGCTTTGATTTTGATTTTGCAACCGAATCTTGCGTTATAAATTAGCGATCGAAAGTTTGCGACAGCGTCGGTATCTATATCTATGCCTAGGGTATGGTCTAGAACAAAAAAAATGATAGCAATGACGGGGAGAACAAGTGCCTTTAAGGGTATTTTTAAACGCATTAGATAACAAAATTGTATCTGTCTGTGTATAGGTATTGGCAACATTTTGTAGAATATACAAAGTAAAATAATTAGTCTGAATACAGCCTATGCCCTATATATTCTTATTAACACAGTTCTTGGTAATGTCTTAGCTAGATTACCCAGAGACCGCCTCTGGCTACTATTAGGTACATAATTTTATCATCACTAACATTTTAATAAGATAACTAAGTAAGGTACAAAGATAATTTAGTTATTTTTACGAGCCGTGAAGACTAAACTTATCTAGGCAAGACGAAATTAATTTAAAGTTTCATAAAAGGAGCGAAGATGGTTCCATAGTTGCAAAAGTTGCTTCTAACGTAATGTCAGTGAAACGTTTAAAACTTACTCAAATTCACGGTAAAAGTCTGGTATTCAGCTACATTAGGCTTGACTTTAAGCCGAACGCACTAAAATTGGAGAAAGGCTAGGCAGATGACGATGAAGTCTTCTGTATAATTTAAAATCGAAAATCGAATAAAAAACTCTTGTATTTGTTATTTTTTACGATGAATCTAGGTTTCTGTACGCTCATAAACATATTGTTATTTAAAAGTTTCTCAGTAATGAATTATTCTTAATTTTTGATTAGTTCTTAAACCATATATGACAAATAATTTTGTTTTTTCATGAATAATTTTTTAAACATTGGTTTAAGCTTTCACGGTTCATAACTACACTTAAAATGTCACTTACCTTATCTTCCGTGATAATTCAACAATCAAAGCAATTTCAATTTTTTCAAGCATAACTTAGCTTAATGGTAAAATTTAGCTGATCTTTATTTTTCACTTGGTTACTTGTGTACCCCTTTTTGCAAAAAAAATATAGGCATATTTTTATCATAACTGTATGAGTCCCGCGAATACGCGATAGTCGTGTCCGTTCGGGTTCTCTAAAACCCGAAAAATATAAACGCGACAGTCATGAGTTCGCGCGACGAAAGCTTTGATAGCGACACGGCCTATAACTTAGTAGATAGGTTCAGGATTTCAGCTGTCGAGCAACAAAGGAATCGGATACAGGCAACATTACAAACACGAGAGAGACATTCCAACTTTGTGTATGAGGTAGTCAGGCCATCATCAAACCCCTTTGTGTTGCAAGTAGGTATCTAAACACAAAGGTAACCTCATACCTACTATCAGTGGACTGTCAATCTCTTTGACGACTATCACATTAATATAGGCGCGAGGCCCAAATCCGACATCCAGTTTTTCTAACACATTTTGCAATGTTTTTTCAATTTGTTTACTAACAGCGTTCCACTGTCATTCGGGCGTAAAAGTCCATTTCACGAACGAAATCCCGCAGACGCAGCGCTGTATTCGCGCGACATAATGTTGCCAGAGTTAATTATGGGGAAATCAGGGGAAATAATTTATAGTTCATTTACTTTCATTTTATTAACTACTACGACTCGAATATTTAGATAAGAACAATGTTTTTTAATATAATGTATTTGTAATATACCGTATATATGTACCTATTTGATGTCCATACTGCTAAGGTCAGATTAGTGAAAAATAAATCTTCCTGTAATTTCTAAAATATAAAATGGAGATGTTCGACCAACTTTAAATTAGAAAAATAAAATAACATTTAAAAAGTTTTATTCAAAGTTTTATTAAATAATTATGATCGGTCATACTATGATCACTGCCAGAAGAGTGAATAGAAACAGAATCAGATTCTGTTTCACTATCACTAGCCGTGGATATAATAAATCGATCCATTTCTTCATCCATAAGACTTACGGTGACAGACTAAGATTCAAGGTGACTTGTAGTGACAGAAAAAACTTAAAAAAAAAGAATCGGTTTTAGTGCTGTTTAAAAATTCACCACTTACTTGGCAGTTCATTTCAAACAAAGTCTGTTCCATTTTTGAAAATTTTCGGTAAGTAATCGCTATTCAGACATTGCGAAATAGACCTTTATTGCTATTAATATCGAAACCAAAAGAACCCTTTGCTTCAAATAGATAGAAAATACATACTGTCCAAAACGATTTCATCCGTATATTTTAATGATAATTAAGACTCGGAAACCCGCGAAAAGGTCCAAACGAATTTGAATGAACATTATTTTCTTTTAAGTCTGAAAGTCCTTTTGTTGCTCTTGTCGGTTTGAGTTTGAGAATTTACCCAGTTGACAACCTGTTTCTGTCAGTTCAATGGCGACCTTCAGTAATCTTCATGAATTTTCATACAGTGGACACAAACGCACGGAGTAGAATTATAGTTAAACCGACTGGACCGGACTCAAGACTGGCTGTGGACACCGGACAATATTTCAGTACTTAATTTACAGATTTTCAAAGTGAAAAATACTCGTTTCGCATGAAATATTTATTTAGTTTTAGGGATTAGGGATTGATTCATCTCCATGGATGATACTTCTTACGCTTGTCTCAAGAATTTAAACCATAATGAAATAAAATATTTATTTTTTTCTTATTTGCGTTACGTTTACTTCGGGAATTCGTGCTATGGCCTCTGGTTATTTCGGAGTAACATCTTGGTTTGGTAATTACGTTTTCCGGGAAGTATATCAAAGTAAGTTGACAAAGTTCCTACATTTTCAGACTTCGCTCATTACATGGGACGTACCTAAACCTAACTGGTGAAACTGTACTATTAGGTACACTTCTACCTGATCCTTCGCGGATTATAGCGTGTTGTTATGTCATTTTCAGTCATTAGTCTGTTACGTACACCAACCCGCTTACAATAGCTATAGGTATTGTACTATCGAACGAGGGGCTTAAGGTGAATGCTCCAGGGCAGCCCGCGAAATTCAAATTTTCTTACGTTTTTTGCAATTTACAGGCCAGTGCTAGGTTGTATGTTGATTAAAATATGATTCGCGGTTGTTAGACGTATGTATTTACAGATTTATATTCATCAAAATCATCAATACAACCCTCAAAGTTCATAAAGGTGTAAAAATGACTTTATCAAGGTCAAAATCATTCCTGCACCTTTATGAACTTGGAGGGTTGTGCTGATGATTTTGATCATTATAATTCTGTAACTACATACGTCTTACAGTCGCGAACAATATTTTAATCAACATACAACCTAGCACTGGCCTGCAAATTGCAAAAAACGTGAGAAAATTTGAATTTCGCGGACTACCCTTGAGCATCAGCCTTAAGATGTGCATTCTTTACCTTTTAACCAAACAATCAACTAAGCACATCGATGCGCTCTGGTTTTGCTAGTAATGGCCAACTACATTATAGTACAGTATAGTCCCAAACAATGAAATGTACACTTAGCAACATTCAAAAGCGATTTTCGTTCCGAATTTAAGCATTTTTGTTTTTAATTGTTTGTCACTTAAGTTACATAATATTTACTTATAGTCAAACTTCCTTAATACACTGTGGCAAGTCGTTAGTATGAGTCAGGTTGTTAAAGGTTGTAAAAAAATAGAATGGCTACAGCGAAAATAATTAACAGTAGGTATACTTGTTTATATTGCTAGAATAATTGAACACCGAAGTAGATTGGATGAACACTTTACACACAGGTCTATAATTGATATATAACAAACTACAATCACTTAACACACTCCAATGTGTCATTGAGATGTGTTTTATACCCATGTACCTATTTGTAATATTTTTTGGGACCAGCTGATGAGCGGAAAGCGAAATACAAAACTCGCACTTTTCATATATGAAAAATGCCTTGTATTGGCGCATAATAACATTGTGGTACACTTGTTTAGATTTCTAATACATCACTTGTTTTACAATTTACTGTTATACGTAGTATGTACTATTTACTCAAAACGCATCGTCCCGCTTCGACAAGGCCGAGAAGCATAAAACCCCTTGATCTCTTCAGCCGCCCACTATGTCCCATCAAAAATTTCCAAGACTCGCCGTCCCAGGCATACTCTACTCATACCCGACGACCCCACCACCCTCATCCAGGAGAGTTGTAGGGAAACTAGCACATTACGTAAAAACAAAACTAAAAAACACAAATACAAACCGCGAATCCGAACCCGACCCCGCCACCGAGGCATACCGCGAGCGCGACCCCCCCGTAACGTCACCGCCCGACCCTTGCTCGACGAGCCAGCCCGCGCCGCTGAGCATGTAGCTTTAAATTCCCTAAATAATAATCCGACCCAGCCACCCTTGCTGCCCTCCCTCAATGACGCACTAAGCCGAGGCCCGAACCCCACAGGGGGTGCCTTTAGTGATGTTCATTTAACTGAAAATCCTAGATTGTAAGCCCTGGCTGGGGGCCTTAAAGTAATTTTTGGCCACCACAGGATAGTCCGGTTAAGCAGTTTGACAACCTTAACGAGTTGTATCTGCGAGTGGTCCCTTCTAAAAAAAAAAAACCTTGCTAGCCGGGTATTGACGTCAAAGTTCATTGTGTCAAAAAACACTTTTACTTGAAAAGTGCTTAAAGTTTCACAAAAATTTTATTATAATATTGTAATTGCAATTTTTACTTGAATAAAGCACATACAATTAGTAAAATTATTTTATTAAGGCCAAAAAAATTAGATGTAAACCAGGCAGATTGTGGATAATGACGTCACATCATGGCCGCGACAGCTACAGACGTTTGAACTGTCGTAGAAAATTGCAGGAGTTTATTATTATTTTTGTGCGACAAGCCGTAGTTGAACTTAATTTTTAATACTTTTCTTGGGTTGATAGTACTGTATTTTATTGATTTAAATGAAGAAAAAATTACGTACATATTCCCTATTCAAATCCGTTTAGCCATCAAGGCAAGTTACGTTCATTTCTATCACATAGTATGGGTACCGATTAAACCAAACGGTCATGAAACTCGTCAGATTTTCCTGTATCCATAACATAAGACATGTGATACAATATTTTACTTTATTACCTAACTATTCAGTGAAAAACCTTCATTTTTATGGCCAATTCGAGATCCAGTTGGCTATAACATTATCACAGTAAGAGTCTAATAATGGTCCACCGCTTGAGAGTTATTCTCAGTGCTTTAGCTTTATGATTATGTTCGTTCAACGTACTGATAATAAGCCTAACAGCCTTCTGATATTTTGAAGGAAATCAATGAGGTTTCGTTCTGAGGGGTGCTACACGAATATGGGAGCCTGTGCCGAATTAGCCCAACGTAGACAACTGGTGTGGGGCACAGGGTTCCTCTCTGTTCAATTCCTCTCGATTTCTCATTATTCTCTCAATCCCTCTCGATTGAGCCGTAATTCACCACGCGATCCCAGTACGGCAGTACGAGGTACGGGTTGGTGGTAGATAACACGACTCTTCTTCGATATTTAAATTTTTGGTTCTAGAAGTTCTAGAACATTATGTTGAGCAGTTTTCTTATGATATAAATTACACACCTGTGTGTGTGTGAACATACATGTGTAGCATGCAGTTATCACCGCTGCCTATGATTATCTAAATATCTTCAAAATCAGAGACATCGCAGGTGTTTTGTCCTTCAATATTCAGAAATATACAAACACTCTTTTGCGGTTAAAATCTGTAAGTACTATTGTCCAGATTAATTTCTCATAGAATGTTGTTATTAAAGACGAGAAATTACGGAAAAAACTTTGTTTTATTGAGTTAGAATCAAGAACAACAAAGTCATTTTATGAAAACGGAATTATCTGTTTTGCACACTTCTTTGATCTCTTAATAAAATTTTGAATGAATTGTATTCTAATCGCTTAAGCCTAGCCAATCATTTTCAAATCTTGAGACAAAGATAACCAACTTGATGGAAATATTACATCAATAAACCTATCCTAATCACAACAAAGTTGAAGATATTCTACACAATTACGGAAGCGGTCTAGACAAGGGGTCAGTTTGTCTATTCTAATATTAGGTATAAAAAGGTAAACTGACCCAATAAGTCAAAAACAAGGGTACTTTCCACAATTACTCTAATAATATCAATGTACCCATTTACGAAACGAGTTGACCATTAACAGTTAACCTTTAGGCTAACTAAATTAACCCAAATATCAGACCAAAATTTAGACCAAAGCACTCGTTATTAGGTCTTTGACTAGGCTTAGGTACTGATTAAGGCCCTAATTTAGGTTAAATTAATTAATTCTATGCCGATGAACATGAATCTACATTTTGTTTGACTTTGTTTAGGGCTTCAGGGTAAGGCTTTAAAATTCTTTGTTTGCTTTGAAATACGTCTTTGAGGCTTAGATATGTTCGGGCCTGTGGACGGTGGGCTATGGGCTAGCTCGCCATCCGTCCGCCTCATGACGACAGGCCGTGTCGACGGCGCGTTCGTATTCCACGCGCGCCTCAAAGAGAGTCAGCAAAAAGGAAGGGGTCCGTAAGGACCGATGCCTGCGTTGCGGGACTGTTCGAAAGAGATACCGTGGCCCCGGAACACAAAGGGCGATGGAGGAACATGGATGTGTTTTAGTCTGTAAAAGTCTGACACTTCCTCCTGCTCCGCCCAGAGCGGGAGGAGTCATTTGATGATTTCCCATCCAAAAAAAAAAGTCTTAGATAGGTTTTCTCGGGGTGATCGTGTACCTATGAAACTTGCTTGATCAATTCTATTGTGGGGTGTTCAAAGTTAGTACTTTCGACATTTTAAAAAGAGTACAGTCTTTTTCGAGCTGTATTGGGGTGAGCATACTGTGTTTCCATTATCCTACTTAACCTATAGGTACTCTATCTATTCTTGTCACATCACACATCCACCAAAACATTTTCATCACCGCTACACGCAATCTTTTTCCTTTTTTACAGCCCAGAATTCTGACCCATACAGTACGACAGGTAATCACGTACTTTTAAATTTTTAAATACACATACAGTTCAACCGGTGGTGCAACCCTAACAACGATAAAAGAAAAATCTTAAACACAGTATGCAGATGCAAATGCGAGCCACTTTCCCTAATGAAAGAGCTAACAAACATAAAAAGTCCTCGTAAAACATAATGAGTGAAAGAGTGAATATACTCGTTCAGTCGTTCACTCTTGAGTACTTTACTAACGTCAGTTTTATTCAATTAGTTTAATTGACTGGAAAGAATATTAGAAATACAGTGCTAATTTTAGCAGTGTATTATAAATAAATAAAAATGAAATGCATTTATTTCAGGCAAGACGCCCTACGGAAGATACATCTTAAAAATTTCAAAAGTACAAATTCCAGAAAAGAAATTAAATTAAAATTAAAGAAAATTATTAAAACTGTCATTTTTTTAAACCTGCCAAGTTTCAAACATAATACCGACATTTGAAAGTTGCTTCTCAAATGTCGTTAGGGGTTTAAGTGAAAAGTTTTGTCATCAAAAGCTTTAGGTAAATTAAAATGAGATAAGATAAGATAAGATAAGATATTTATTTTACAAATATGGGTACATACACGGTGACATAAAAATATAATAGCAACAACCATATTTAACCAAAAGGCATGCAAAAGTACAGAAGACACTAGTGATGCTAAGTACATAGTAAAATCAGACAATGTCAATACATATTAAAGATTGATAAACTACAATTACACAATCATTATTCTACAGTCAACTTATTGCATTGGAATTGAATGAAATAAAAAATTAAATAAAAAATTAAATGTCATATTTTTCAAATTTCCAGTCGTTTTAAAGTACCAAGTAATCAAGAAATTCCTTTCTCCATTAAAAATTCCGTCACACTATAATACGCTTTGTCTACTAAAAAATTTCGAAGTTTTTTTTTAAATAAAGTCAAGTTTAGTTCTTTCCAAGTCCTCGGTATTTTATTATAAATGACTGGCGCCATGTAGCAGACACTTTTGCGCATTAAAGTCGTTTTCGCACCAGGGAGACACAGCCTACTATTATCACGCCTAGTTCGTGGAAAGATGTCACCTATGCGGTCAAAACGATCAGGGTTCAACTTTACAAACACTGCCATTTCTAAAATATATATACATGGTAAGGTAATATTTTATGCTGTTTAAAATATGGCACGCAGCTATCAGTAGTTTGTAGTTTTAAAAAGGACCGTATGCACCTTTTCTGAGCTTTGAATGCGGTTTCTCTATCGGTGGAGTTGCCCCAAAAGATAACGCCGTATCGTAGGTGGCATTCGACTAAACCATAATAAGCAGTCAGGAGTGGAGATACGAGAAGAAAAACAACCGCATATAATAATGCGACTAAAGATAGATGGATAAAATGCTCTCTATTCGAAATAGGTAACACAATGGACGGTCTTATCTCCATAATAAATTATTTAGGAGATAAGAAGATTATTATCAATCTTATTTTTTATTTTTTAGTGTGTATTTAATTTTATTGAATTTAGGAAATTAAATTGTCACAAATTGAAAATATTGTGTATGTAATGTGACTGTACGAATTTGTATGATTTCTATTATGAGTCTGTGATACTCGAATTAATTAATTTTATTTATTTATTTATGATAAAAGCGTCATGTTTGGATGAGATTAAGGCATTCTTCGCATGGAATACAGAAAGAAGAGAAGAGATCCTCCTGACTCACTCTCGCACTAATGAGAAACACGCCTTCTATGTGTGAGAGGAAATGGCCTGAAATCCATCGCGCGGGCCCATTGGCCCACCTGTCTTCGAATTTTTGGTTATAGTACATGCTCTCTGCGCCATGCAATTTCTGGCCACGATTGCCCTGCAAACATGATCTGATCGCCACACCACCTTCGCCGTGGTCGACCTCGTCGGTTTGGAGAGAGAAAGGGGAGGCCAATGCCCAGCAGTGGGATATAATGTAGGCTACAAAAAAAAAAGTACATGCTGGTTTCTTTACAATGTTTACCATAACTGTTTTGAGACCAGTGGTTTTGAAATAAATATTATTTTTTAAAAAGATGCTGCTAGAATACATATACTCCTCCTTTTTTGGAAGTCGGTTAAAATAGTCCTCTTGGGAAGAGGGTAGATACAATATTGTTCTAAAACAAATGCAAGAATCCCGAATTCCAAATTAAAACGGGGCTTAGTAACAGTACGATACCTCATTATAATGTACAAGATAGACCCAAAATACATCTAAAATTTCCCAGATTCCTCTAAAAGCATCAAGTTACATCCCTTCCTGTGAACCTTTATGACTTCCTTCTACAGATAGGGACAACAGGTATCTCGCTTGTATTTTGTTTTTATGTGGCCAAAAGGGTGTACCTCAAAAAATTTAATAATCACGTTTTTTTTTTGTAATTGACTGCTTGAAAAATCTCGCATCAGATAGGCTTATTAAAATATTTTTATTGTTTTTTTTAATTGATAACATTTATTTAAAATTATCCTATAGAATAAAATTTACCTTATTGTACGCCAAGATTGAAACACAACTGTTTTACAATTTTGCTTATTCTATGGTTACAATAGCGGTCTTATCGGAATTAAGGGATCCAACTTATAAACTGACTGAATGTATTTGCGTGATTGAATAAACAACTTACAAAGTTTCACATTTATAATAAGAGTAGGATTTAAAAAACCCAGCAAGAAAAAAAAACCGGCCAAATGCGAGTCGGACTCGCGCACGAAGGGTTCCGTACCATTATTTAAAAACATTAGACAAAACTGCAAAAAAATCACGTTTGTTGTATTGGAGCCCCCCTTAAATATTGATTTAATTCTGTTTTTAGTATTTGTTGTTATAGCGGCAACAGAAATACATCATCTGTGAAAATTTCAACTGTCTAGCTGTCACGGTTCATGAGATACAGCCTGGTGACAGACAGACGGACAGACGGACAGACAGCGAAGTCTTAGTAATAGTGTTCCGTTTTTACCCTTTGGGTACGGAACCCTAAAAATTGAAAATATTAAAAAAGCCCAGCAAAGAAAAACATAAAATATTTTTATGCTGAAAAAGCGAAATAAAATCTCAAAATATTCCCTATTTCTCCAAACTTTGATTTGTTTAGTTACCGCATTTTACTTACGTACGGGGAATTCTCCCTGGAGTATCTCAGAAGGGAAATGTACCATGATATCATTATCTGAATAGGAGTACAAATATTTGGTAAAGGTTTGTTTATTCAATTATATCAGGAAAATGGAGATACTCTGTGCAATTAGGTATGTTTGATGTGTTTACTAAAAAAGGATATAATATGAAGGATAAATGCCACGTAAATATATACGTACGTGGAAAGTATACAAGAATACAACATCCATTGAACATAACATTACTTAATAGTACACCCACATTTCGCCAGTTATGTTTAAGAGTCCTATTACATTTTTTACGTAAATTCATGATTTTTGACGCAGTTATTCTCAGCAGCAATAAGATATTTTAATTATTTGCTTATGAATGACGATAGTGTCATTCTCTTTCTTGTAAGTTGGAGTTACACATTTTCATTTTTGTTTTCGTGTAATTGACTATAAATATTTTACGAACTCAGTTTGCAAGAAAAACCGTCGGTGATGGAAATTTGACGCTCAAATTCACATTGTTACATTCAATTCTTATAAAAGCTAAAATTACTAAAAGATAAATTGAATGGTTTACTTGTTTATTGGAGTTCTAGAATTTCCTTAAATTCCATGAGTTTTCAAGGAAAAAATCGTAAAGAAAGCGTAATTTAAGCCATAAATGTCTTGATTCAGCGTCCATTATATTCCAAATAAACTCAATTTTATCAAATAAGATAATATGATATAAAACTTCAATCTACAATGTATAGGTTTCATTAGTTTTCGTTTGTCAATATACTAAGACGAAATTACAATAAATAAAATTAAAGTACTATAATTCTGCGTCAATTCAGCTCGCTCCTCAGTCTCATGTCAGTATCGTCTCTAATTTTCGTCAATAACAACAGACAATCGTCTGGAGATCGCTATTATTATCGACTCATGTACGCCGATCGAAATAATATGATCCAGGAAGTAGAAATCAAAAATTTGCGAAAAAAATGTAATAGGACTCTTAACTCACATGTAATAGGGGGCGAGCCTATTGCGATCAACAGGACGGAAATCCAGACTGCGTGGCTGCTACTGAGAAATTCCTGATAGACAAACTCAATAACACTTTGCCCGACCTGGGAATCGAACCCAGGACTTCATGCTCAGCAGTCGCACTTGCAACCACTAGACCAACGAGGCAGTCAATATCAATCTGGAGATACTCTATATAATTAAATATGTTTGATATGATTGTTATGGATACATCATCTGCCTAGCCTTTTCCCAACTATGTTGGGGTCGGCTTCCAGTCTAACCGGATGCACTGTTTTAAGCTTTCACGGTTCATTACTATACTTAAAATGTCACTTACGGGATAATTATCTTCCGTGATTATTCAATTATTTTTGAGCTCCCGATATTTCGACGCTGTTGCAAGCGAAAACTCAATAACCACGGAAGATATCCCGTAAGTGACATTTTAACCGGATGCAGCTGAATACCTATATTTTACATGGAGCAGTGACTACCAATCTAACGCAACCCAGTTAGTACTGGGTAATACGATACCCCTTGGTAAGACTGGTTGTCAGACTTTATGGGCCACTGACTACCTGTAACGGCTATCAAAGATCTACAAAGACAGCCGGGAACAACGGCTTAACGTGCTTTCCGAGGCACGGAGGAAACCCGGTATGTAATGGGTGGTCACCCATCCACAGACCAACCTAGGCAAGCACGGCTTAACCTAAAAATCGACCCGAGCGGCTGTTATTATTTAGCCACGAGCTCCTCTCAATATGGAGATACTCTATTTAATTAAACGAGCTTTATATGTTTGATGTATTTGTTATGGATATTGTATAAATGATAAATTCCATGTAAAAATATACGTGGAATTTATACAAGAATACCTTTACTTAAATAACCTTTGAGGTTGTTCCTCTTACTTTTCCGTTCTAATAAATATCTAAACCACCGTATTATTATATCCGACAACAAATAAAAGTAACATTTTATTATCCTTCCTACTAATAATATAATAATAAATGCGAAAGTTTGTGAGTATGGATGAATGGATGTTTGTTACTATTTCACGCAAAAACTACTGAAAGGATTTGGATGAAATTTAGCACACACATAGTTTATAACCTGGATTAACATACGAACTTTTTATGTCGGTAGTAAGATCCAATGGAACAATTATCAAATTTCACGCGGGCGAAACCGCTGGCAGAAGCTTGTTAACCTATATTTACATACCCTTCAGATGATTGTGTTCAGAATCCAGCATCCCAAGACCCTTAATAACAGAAGGGCTTGATATTGCAGGGTTCTTCGTAGCGTTGTGCTACGGCGTAGCAAAGATCTACGACGTAGCGGAGCGCTACGGGCTTTACGTAGCGAATCGCGCGTAACAAGCTCTATGCAAACAGTTTGTGTACACACAATAGAGCTAGCGAACTTGTTTGATACTCTACTGTAGTATAGAGGTGGGGTTTGGAATAATGTATCAAACTGATATTTAGAACACGGTACTTAGCTTCTTTTTTTTTGAACTTGTAATATATGTATGTATGTTTGTTCAGGTCAAATCTTTCAAATGAATTTTATAACAGTTATTCCGAACTGATTGAGCTGAAATGTAGCATACTCGTTTAGTTTGGATGACATTTCATGGTTTGCTAAGTGACGTCATTCTAAATACAAAATGACAGACTCCTAAAGATGGCGCATTTGTTATGCAGCCCCATGATATGGATATCAATTAAAAGGGTTTGCTGAGTACAATACGAAAGCAACGAAAACTAAAATATAAATTGATGGAAAACATTTTTTTTAACAATCTTTTATTTAAATGTTCTAAAAAGAAGAACATAAAATTTAAATTAAATTAAACCCATCAATTTATTAAAGTATGCAATTAATATGATATAAAAGCTTGTCGAGAGATTAGATTACATCAACAGCTAGTCTTTTATAGGATTATTTAGTGTCAAGTTTGTACTTGACACTAAATAATCCTATAAAAGACTAGCTGTTGCCCGCGGCTTCGCCCGCGTGAATTTCGGTAACTGTCCCACGGGATCATACTAAAGGGATAAATAGTATCCTACATGTTAATCCAGGTTATAAACTATCTATCACAATCGCTATCACAATCACCATCACTATTACCATCATCGTTATCACAACAACCATCACCATCACTATTCCAATCACAATCACTATCACTATCACAATAATTATCACAATCACCATCATCGTTATCACAATCATCACAATAAATCAACACTCACGACTCTATAGAAGTCGAATCCGCCATCTTTTGGATCTAAAAATAAATGCCATATTCGTAATCAGCACCAATGATAATCTCGGAATCGACACCCATATTGATTTTTAGACATTTCGACCCCATCGCACCCCAACAGGGGATGATGGTATTTCAGGTCCGCCACATTAAATCTTAAAATCACTGTTTTTGTTCGACCCGATACACCATACAAACAATACCAAACCCATTTCCCTCTTTAGGGGTTGAAATGTGAAAAAACCTGAAACCCATTTCTACCCATTTATCGATAGAAGTACTCCTGTGAAGTTTCGAATAAAACAACCTAACTGATTGTTTGTTTCCTCATACAAACTTTCGACTCCCGTTTCACCCCCTTATAGAGTAAATTTTGAAAAATCCTTTCTTAGTGCACCGTTAGACCTCATAAGAAACCTACGCGTGCTAAATTTTAAATCTCTAGACCCAGCGGTTTGGGCTGTGCATTGATTTTTATACTTTGTCACCCCATTTCCCTGTCTTGGGAGTCTTCTGAAAAAACCTGAAACACAAATGTTTACTCATTTATCGACGATAGGAGTACTCCTGTTAAGTTTCGAATAAAATAGTCTAACTAATCTTGTTTCCCCATACAAACTTTGGAGCCCCCTTTTCACCCCCTTAAGGAGTGAATTTTGAAAAAAACCTTTGATAGTGCACTCTTTGACCACATAAGGAACCTACTTGCCAAATTTGGAATCTGTAGACCCAGTGGTTTGGGCTATGCGATGATATGTCAGTCAGTCAGTCAGTCAGTTTCTTCTTCTTTTATATATTTTTACCCGACTGCGCCAGAAGGAGGGTTACTGTATAGATTTTATCTAAAATAGAAGTAGCCTAAGTTCCTTATTTCATCAGCTCTCTGCCAGTGAAAGTCCCGTCAAAATCGGTCCCGCCGTTCCAGAGATTAGCCGGAACAAACAGAAAACAGACAAAAATTTAAAAAAATATGTTATTTTGGTATATGTACCCTATATACATTCATATGTCTGTAGTAAAATGCGGTTGTTTTAATATTACAAACGGACACTTCAATTTTATTTATTTGTACAGATAAAGCCTTTTCATCTTTCCCCCCCTTAGGGGTTGAACTTTTTATTAAAAACACCGTTGCGTTAGCTTCCAACCATAAGCCTAGATAATAAATTTAGTGAGCTTTACTTCGAAAATTAAGAGCTTTCCATAAACATGTTCATTCTCCTTTTTAACCCTTTGGGGGTAGAATTATGAAAAACGCTGAGACATGTATCAATTTATTTTTAATCATCAGCCTAAACACAAAAATTGAAGATCCTAACTTTAAAACTGACGGACTTTCAAACACAACAGCTTCATCCCCTTTTTAACCCTTTGGGGGTAGAATTATGAAAAACGCTGAGACACGTATCAATTAATTTTTAATCATCAGCCTAAACCCAAAATTTGAAGATCCTAACTTTAAAACTGACGATTTTCCATAAACAACTTCATCCCTCTTTTTAACCCTTCGGGGGTAGAATTGTGAAAAACGCTGAGACACGTATCAATTAATTTTTAATCATCAGCCTAAACACAAAATTTGAAGAACCTAACTTTAAAACTGACGGACTTTCATACATAACAGCTTCATCCCCTTTTTAACCCTTTGAGGGTAGAATTATGAAAAACGCTGAGACACGTATCAATTAATTTTTAATCATCAGCTCAAACACAAAATTAGAAGATCCTAACTTTAAAACTGACGATTATCCATAAACAACTTCATCCCCCTTTTTAACCCTTCGGGGGTAGAATAGTGAAAAACGCTGGAAACGTATAAATTAATTTTTAATCGTCAGCCTTAAAACAAAGTTTGAAGATCTTAACTTTAAAACTGACGGTCTTTCATACACAACAGCTTCATCCCCTTTTTAACCCTTTGGGGGTAGAATTATGAAAAACGCTGAGACACGTGTAAACTAATTTTTGATTGTCAGCCTAAAAACAACATTTGAAGATCCTAACTTTAAAACTGACGGACTTTCATACAAACTTCCATCCCCTATTTAACTCCCTTAGGGGTTGAATTTCTAAAAATCCTTCCTTATTCCTTGTCTACATTATAAAGGAAACCTCTTTGCAAAATTTCAGCTTTCTAGGTCCAAGGGTTTGGGCTGGGCGTTGATGAGTCAGTCAGTCAGTCAGGCCTTTTGTTTTTATTTATATAGATTGTTTCGAAACGAGACAAGACTTTGATTTAAAGGACTATCAAACAAAACAATATGTCTTTTGTGTTTAGTGGTTTCCCGGAGCTTATTTAGTCTCTGAGATTTTGGTTTCGTGTGACTTCGGTAAATATTCGAATTTCCCGATGTTCATTTCTTGCAATCCTCTTAACTGAGCTTTACTCTTTTTACGCTCAAATACTTCGTTAATTGGGACGCGAGAGATTTATTCACTACTAGCTTCTGCCAGCGGCTTCGCCCGCGTGAAGTTTGATAATAGGATAGACAACAAAAAAAATCTAATTAGTCCGTTAGTTAGATTATCAAAAAATATTTGACCCGTGTTTTTAGGGTTCCGTACCCAAAGGGTAAAAACGGAACCCTATTACTAAGACTTCGCTGTCTGTCCGTCTGTCCGTCTGTCCATCTGTCCGTCTGTCCGTCTGTCCGTCTGTCCGTCTGTCTGTCACCAGGCTGTATCTCATGAACCGTGACAGCTAGACAGTTGAAATTTTCACAGATGATGTATTTCTGTTGCCGCTATAACAACAAATACTAAAAACAGAATAAAATTAATATTTAAGGGGGGCTCCCATACAACAAACGTGATTTTTTTGCCGTTTTGTCTAATGTATACATATGGTACGGAACCCTTCGTGCGCGAGTCCGACTCGCACTTGGCCTGTTTTTTCTTTTGTTACGTAGACCAAAATTGACGAAGATATGACGCTTTTAAAATTCTCAATACGTCACGCCTTGGTATAATTTTTAGCTAGTTCTGACGTCACGAGCCCCCACTCCCGAGTTTGGATGCGTTTTATCTTTGTCAATATTTATTGATTTACACAAAACAAAAAATACGTGTCCATTAATTTCCAATATTCTAACTGACGGACTAAATAGGTTTGCAATTTTTTGATACTGTCGTCATGCCTATTGTCCTATGGGATCTTACAACCGGGACAAAAAGTACAGAATACTTTTACTTTTTTTAATCTAGGTTATAAACTATTTGTGTGCAAAATTTCATCCAAATCCGTTCAGTAGTTTTTGCGTGAAAGAGTAACAAACATCCATACATCTATATATCCAAACTCACAAACTTTCGCATTTATATTATAGTCGGATGGTGTTTTTGTACGCGAAAGTTCTTTGACTACTTTTTTCACAGAAAAAAAATCAGCTGCTTCATACATTATTGGTCGCGTAACTCGAAAAAACCGGCCAAGTGCGAGTCGGACTCGCGCACGAAAGGTTCCGTACCATTATTATCAACGTTTGTTGTATGGGAGCCCCCCTTAAATATTAATTTTATTCTGTTTTTAGTATTTGTTTTTATAGCGGCAATAGAAATACATCATCTGTGAAAATTTCAACTGTCTAGCTGTCACGGTTCATGAGATACAGCCTGGTGACAGACAGACGGACAGACAGCGAAGTCTTAGTAATATAGGGTTCCGTTTTTACCCTTTGGGTACGGAACCCTAAAAATGTAGGCAGCAGCTAATATTTTTGATTTCATAGTCGTTCCCATAGTAAAAGTTGTTCATTTTCATGAGTACTAGACTTCCTTAAAGTCTTAGGGGCCGCTTCCAAGAGCGAGTGAATTGCGGCGATTCAACGTATTTCTATACAAAAATATCGCCGCGATTCTCTCGCTCGTGGAGGCGGCCCCTTAAAGTAATTAAAACGACTAAAAATAGTGTTGTATACCCACTTAATAGTAACAGCAGCCTTATAAAGCAGATTAGTTACTGAAAACTAATCATTTGCGTAACCAGCATCAATCTTCTTATGTCTTGGGGATAAGGTATATATTAATGGAAGATGAAATTGGGTTGAATATAAATTACCACTAAGTTCTATTCACAGGAAACTTGAATAAATAGATCAAATGAATAGTCCGAAAGCCGAATTGGTACTACGTTTCAGAGTTTGTGAAGATTTCGGTTACTACTTCTTCTTCGTATTGAATCGATGACTCAGATTTGGTCCGATCAGTACGTAGCAACCTGGACCGTTCTGTTCGTTTGCCTCATTCAAGTCCTAGAAGATGCAATTAGTTGTACACGACGGGCAGGAGAATAGGTGTGGCATATCCTGTGTTGGGGCTCCACACTCTGTTACTACTACCCAGCGCTGTGGCTGGGCCCTCAGAATACCAGCGCTGTGACTTTTTTTTAAATGTCACAGCACCTTGCTGAGATAACAGCCTTTTGGCCTTGCACAGGACCATTTTGATTGTTTTTTTTTTTCTCTAATATAATTTTGTCATGTCTATTCTATCTTTTTGTTTCTGTTCTGTTGTGTTCCTGTGTAAGTTCAATAAATACTTTTTTTTCTTTCTTAGACATAATTAAATTAAAGGATTTCGGTGGGAACACAGATAGACTATTTTATGGATAAGATACTATTTAGAATTATCCTGTTTGCCAGAAACATGAAAAGATTCCCAAAAAGAAGTATCCGTCATGTAAGTGACACAGTGGGTGCTTATACTTCGTTATCCGTCCGGTGGTTCAGTCTCCAATGCGTCTATAAATACTGTTCAATATATGTCAATGTCATTTTTATATTGACAGGTTAATAATAAAATAATAATACTTCGCTAACCGCGAGGGAGCAGTGGTAGCCCAGTGGTAGCGGCCCCGACTTACGAACAGTAAGTCGTGGGTTCGAACCCAGACAGGCGCATTACTTTGTATAATTTATTTTATCACCACTGCTCTCAAAACGGTGAAAGAAAACATCGTGAGGAAACCGCCATGTCCTAGAACCAAAAAATTCGAAGACATGTGACGTCTACCAATCCGCACTGGGCCCGCGTGGTGGATTATAGCCCATTCCCTCCCATAGAGAGGAGGCCTGTGTCCCAGCAGTGGGAACATTAATAGGCTGATGATGATGATGATGACTTCGCTAATACTTTGTTATCCGTCCGGTGGTTCAGTCTCCAATGCGTCTAAAACTACTGTTCAATTTGTCAATGGTTTTTTTTACATAGGTTAGAATAAAGTAACGTCATTTTTCGACTACCATAACAAACTGTGAATACAGTTTCTAAGCGCAACACGTGTTAGCCAAAAAGCCGGTTATGCCAACTATCAAAAAGCCTAGCAGCTTTACAGCAAACAAATAGTCAGAGCGATCAACGACGAACTGGGCATCCAAAATGGCTGCCAATATAATATTTAATATTTCCACTGCAGCGCACAGCTATGATTTTTTTGCGTTTTTTGATGACCATTTTAATGGGAAACTGCGGTATTTTTGTTGAAAAACCGTCAATATTGGGTAAACAAGTTATAAATAAAATCGGCTAGTAATTTAGGATTTTTGGTGTCCGTTTCGTAGGTAGGGATCGTTCTTACACCAGCATAGCTATTTACAACCCTTCGATTCGATTTTCGATTCGGAAAGTCGTGTGTCTATCTCGCTCGATTTCGTAATGTCAAAAAAAGATAGACATACGACTTTCCGAATCGAATCGAAGCGTTGTGAATAAGGGGCCTAATCACTCACCGAGTCTCAGATGTTCCGCCTTGAATGTTGCCTTATGGCAAGGGAACGCACCACTTTGGGTGTCAAAAGACAAGACAGGGTTCCAAAACGGGCATAATGGACGTTAGCAAGAAGGCTGCTAAGCTAAAAATGGGGAGGCCTCCGCCGACCAGTGGGAGTGACTAAAAAAATCCATTCCATTGTTTAGAAGCACGATACTGCTCACCTAACTGCTTCACCTGTAAGTTATATAATAAAGCAACACGTAAATACAACAACAAACTAAACCATGATACGCTTAAAAGCATTTCTAGTAAACATGACCTTAATGCGAGAAGTTAATAGGACATTAACTCAGCTAATAGCTCATAAGAAGCTGTCGCAAACTCATTATCTGGGAACGCTAGGCCATAAACAATTTCACTTTAGTTTTCTCTAGTAAGATGCCGTTTACATAAATTCATGTAGATTGTTCTTAAAAAGATTAAATTTAAGTAAGAACCGGCCTCGTGCGATTCTAATCGCGTAAGTACTAATAATGGTTCTATACGATAAACAGGACCACTTTTATATATTTTCTTCTTTTTATTTTGCGATGCTAGAAGATTTAGTATTCTGTATACATTTCAACTGGCTACGAACTCTCAGAGAGATAGACTGCGAAGGTTTAGTAATAAATCCGGTGACACTTGACAGCCTTTGGATTAGAACTAAAAAAATACTTGTAACCTGAAAAAACAGTTCTGTTTTTAATATTGTTACTGTCTGTGTGGTTCACCCCGAGTCCTAAACAAAGCGATTGATCGTGTATCTACGATCGTCGCATTCACTAATTTGTTCGGAAAACCGAAAGGCACCTTATAAGGCAGAAGAGCAGCGGTGGTCCAGTGGTGGCGGCCCAGACCTCCGAACAGTAAGTCGTGGGTTCGAACCCAGACAGGCGCATTACTTTGTGTAATTTATTTCATCACCACTGCTCTCAAAACGGTGAAGGAAAACATCGTGAGGAAACCGGCATGTCCTAGAACCAAAAATTCGAAGACATGTGACATCTACTAATCCGCACTGGGCCCGCGTGGTGGATTATAGCCCATTCCCTCTTATAAAGAGGAGGCCGTGTCCCAGCAGTGGGAACCTTAATAGGCTGATGATGATGATGACCTTATAAGGCGACGATGCGTTCATCATCATCATCATTCACAGCCACTTCACCCACTACTGAGTATAGGCCAATCTTTGCTTGAGGCACGTTTTTGTGCCAGCCTCATCCAGGACATTCCCGCAATGGCAACAATGTCATCTGCCCATCTTACCGCCAGACGACCAACACTTCTCTTTCCTGACCTCGGATGCCATCCGGTTCAGGTAGGCCGAAAAAAATAAAATCCACGATCGCTTTGGTTAGGGCAGACAATGGTGTCGATTCTGTTGTGCACAAACTAAACCTAATTTAGGCTATTGCTATCTTTTTCTCTCTAATAAAACGAGAAAGTGACGGACGTAATTTAGAGCTGTCAAATGTAATTGAAACTAATATTTCCATACAAATGAAGGGTCCACGTAAAAACATGTCGACTAAAAACACGGTGAAGCGCAAGGCATAAACTAGTTTGACATCACTAACTTAGTTCATAGCTATAGCCGTCCCTTTCTCGCACTGCCTTTTAGTAAAAGATAGCAATAGCCTAAATTTAGTTTAGTTTGTGCACAACAGAATCGACACCAATACATCACAAGTCTAATTTTCTCCCAACGACACAGAGTAAAATCGAAAAAACAAAAGAAAAATATTAAGAAAACAAATGAAATTCCACCAATCTCGATGCCAAATTGAAATTCACCTCTCCAGAGCTTCAATGGCACAGGCATTTCAATTTCTGAATGATTGCTTGTACGTGCCTACGATACAATACACGTGCTATGTAAATAATACCTATGTATAATATTCTGACACAAAAGGTTACAATTAATATAGGTAGGTAAGTATTACGTGTAGTCGATAATACGTATTATTTAGATTATATAGATTGGCAGCGAGTTTGCTTAGGATGATCTGTATTAGGAACTTGTTTTTTTTTTTGCTTTAAAAAAAAAGAAAAAGATGAAATATAAAGGAAATAATGCTTAATCTTCACAGAAACGTTTATTATACTAGAACACTAGAACACGTTCATTACAGAAAAGAGAAAAATCACCTTCATTTATTTTATGTCAGAGAGAGACGTACATATTATAAACTATTCCTATCTCACTCACACCTTATTACATTGAAACTTATTAGTCTATTTTATAACAGAAAATAAAGAAATTATTATTATATTATATGTCGGATCCGGTCATGAGTACGGACGGGTGAATGAATCGAAAGCGCGCCAGTGGTGACATCACGCGAGCTACTCCCCACCATGGCGGCTTTTACAGAGTCCTGATGTTGACACCTCGCGGCGAGGCGGACAGTCTGGGTCTGACCGCAGCGGAGTGAAGACGTCTTGAAACTGTACACGATTCATTGTGCCTAGTGTTAATGTGTGAAAGTGTAGTGTCAAGTTATTTGTTAGACTCAGTGTATCTGTTTGAAAAGAGTAACCATGGAGTTTCTTGCCGGTTCTTCGAATTGTTAGAATTCCTGTGTTGTAACTTTTTTTTGATCGGACCTTTTCCAATGTTGATCGGACCTTTTGCAATGAGAGAGCAGGCATCGCGCAATATAGTTGAAAGTTCCAATTATGACAGACTGCGAAAAATAACTGACGTTGACATGCTCGTAGGTGACAATGACGAGACTAGCCATGACGAAAATGATAACGCTGACGAGACTAGTTAAATATCAAGTAGTCCACTTAACATTTTGAGTACCCAGCATAGTAAGAGTTTTCTTATAATCTCATTTTCTAAACTAAACTATCTATGATGATTTTAATTGTTTTGATTTTAATGGATCCACTGTTTACAACTACAATGCTTTCGATGGACTGAAAGCATACCCGATGGACTGGGTATTGTTGTGGCCGCATCAGAAGCGCCGGAGCATGTAAGAGGTGCACGTTGACTGCTTTTTCTGTGCAGTATACTCTTTGCGAGGAGTGGCACTTACGCGGCTGAGATGGTTAGCTTCTGACGATGGGTTCACATTTTACGTTGTGACTTGCCGATGGACTGGCAATTGAGTGTAGAGTCACGTGTAGAGTCACGTGTAGAGTCACGTGTAGAGACACGCGCAGAGACACGCGCAGAGACACGCGTAGAGACACGCGTAGAGACACGCGTAGTGACGCGTAGTGACGCGTAGTGACGCGTAGTGACGCGTAGTGACGCGTAGTGACGCGTAGTGACGCGTAGTGACATGTAGAGTGACATGTAGAGTGACATGTAGAGTGACATGTAGAGTGACATGTAGAGTGACATGTAGAGTGACGTGTAGAGTCTAATTTTCCGACGAGTTTATTATTCTGACATCAGATACACTTTGCAATTATTAAATTGTAATTGCCAGTGTGAATATGCTCACGACCGTGTACGTGCTATGCCAGATTGCTATGTTCCGTTGGAATTGAATGCTAATTTGGAAGTACCTGGAAGTGCCGATGACGGCAAAAGTAAGTAGATATAGCAGTGTTAACCTATCATGTGACAAATTGTCTGTGTGACAATCAGTCTGTGTGACAATCAGTCTGTGTGACAATCAGTCTGTGTGACAATCAGTCTGTGTGACAATCAGTCTGTGTGACAATCAGTCTGTGTGACAATCAGTCTGTGTGACGAACCGTATGTGTGACAAAATGTTTGTGTTAACCCATTGATATTACTATCCCTCTATGAGATAATTAGATATGTCTGAATGACAACCATTTTGGGTGATGTTGATTAAAGAAAGAATAGGGCCAGAATGGCCGAGCTTGAGTGTACTACTTACCGTAATTTTGCTCTTTACAGATAGTTCCGATGACGAGACACACGAGGACATGTGAAGGCGCAGGACGGCCGTGACGGCGCGTTCATATTATTTTACGTATTTTTTGTGTTTTATTTAATTTGTGTAGTCACTGGGTGATGCACATGGCAGATCCATTTAATGGATGTGAAAGCAATGCGATTGCTGGTCGGCTGGAGAGCCGTAGCGTTAGAGGTTTTACTCGAGGGTTTCTGTAAGCTTGGTAGTTTTTAATGCTGTAGAGTTCTAAAAGTTGATTCGAACGACTGTTACATGGCCCAAGGGTTGACCCATTTTCGATTATTCCAAATTAACCGTGTTTGATTTAATCAACTGCCTCGTTGGTATAGTGATGGCAAGCGTGACTGCTGAGCATGAGGTCCTGGGTTCGATTCCCAGGTCGGGCAAAGTGTTATTGAGTTTTTCCATCCGAAATTTCTCAGTAACGGCCACGGTGTCTGGATTTGCGCCGGTTGATGTCAATAGGCTCGCCCCTATTACATGGGACTTGGAGATAACTAGCGAACTGTAAGTGTACTATTAAGTACACCTCTGTTAAACCCTTTGGGGATTACAGATGTGATGTTATGAGTTTGGTCAGGAGTGACCGAGTGGAACAAATTTCTGTCGTGGACTTTTTGCTTGCAGGGTAAACATCACACGAGGACGTGTGCAAGCAGGATGGCCGTGTCGGATCCGGTCATGAGTACGGACGGGTGAATGAATCGAAAGCGCGCCAGTGGTGACATCACGCGAGCTACTCCCCACCATGGCGGCTTTTACAGAGTCCTGATGTTGACACCTCGCGGCGAGGCGGACAGTCTGGGTCTGACCGCAGCGGAGTGAAGACGTCTTGAAACTGTACACGATTCATTGTGCCTAGTGTTAATGTGTGAAAGTGTAGTGTCAAGTTATTTGTTAGACTCAGTGTATCTGTTTGAAAAGAGTAACCATGGAGTTTCTTGCCGGTTCTTCTCCATGGAAACTACCATACCGAACCGTGCAATGCCAAATAAAATAGTGTATCGCATCCAGTGTGTTTTCATAGCACGAAACCCGTGTTCTGCCCACATAAGCTCGAACTTAGCGAAATAAATTCCTGACAAACCCCGACATATATTTTTTATTTTTATTATAATTTATTGTAATTTTATGATTTATTTTATATAAAAAAAAAATTAAAATCCATTTATTTCAGCCTAGTTCCTCGACTGGTTGCAAGTGCGACGGCTGAGCATGAGATCTTTCACGCGGACGAATGTCGCGGGGCACAGCTAGTTTCCAATAAAATTATGATCCTGAAAAAAAAAATGTTTATTTCTTAACCAAATCAGAACAACAAGTTGATGGTTGGAGCTTCCTTTTAAGCAAAGAAAAAGCTTGTATTATGAGCCTCCGCTCTTTCATAGCTAGACAATTTTGCAACAGAACAAAACACGTGTAAGTGTATGGGGATGGGGGGGTTGTGTGTGCTTAGTGCTTGTATATGTATGTGTGTGCTTAGTGCGTGCGTGTGTGTAGAGAGAAATGGGTGAGTTAAACTAAGTGTTTTAAGAGCGCCTCATTATCATCATAAGTAAAAGGTTTTATCCATTTTGTTACCATTTTTTTTTTCCTGTTGATGATGTACCTGTCGGATGATGATGTACCTGTCAGCTCCGGTCATGAGTACGGATGGGGGAATAGATCGCAAGCGCGCCAGCCAGTGCTGACATCACGCAACCTACTTACCAGTCTAACCCACCATGACGTGCTTCTCCAGAGTCCTGAACTCTTGATGTTAACAGCTCGCGGCGAGGCGGACATTCTGGGTCTGATCGCAGCAGAGTTGAGAAGTCTTGAAACTGTACCCGATTCATTGTGCCCCGTGTTAAATTGTAATTTCAAGTAATCTGTTAGTTTAATAGAAACAGTGTATCGCATCCAGTTTTTTCATTGCACGAAACCCATCTTCTCCCCACATAATGCTCGAGCCCAACTAAATAAATCCTGACAACCTGACATACCTATCCTAATACTTGGTGTTTAATTTCTGACGCAACCTAAGTACTCCCCAACGTCAAAATAGCAAACATACGGCTTTGTTCCCCACAAAATAAAACTATTCATAGAAACATACTCTAGGTAGTAAATACTTCGTTGCGCAACCACGACTAAAAGCCACATTTATGGTCGAAACACATGGAATAAAGCCCTGGCTTGTTAGTACGGCTTGTAATCGGTTTCCGATAATAGACGGTTTTTTACCCACAATTCGTCGACGAAGCTGAAAGGTTCGAATTTTAAACGATCTCACTGATTGGCAAAACATATTTTCCTATAGAAAATCCCAAGATTTTTGCAGTGTTTCAGAAAATGGATATGTACATTAAAGAAATATATTGCTTTTTTGCATTTTTTTTTTCAGTAGACCTTTGAGAAGTGTTGGATTTTCGTCTCGTTCTCTTGAGTCTTTTGATGTGGCAGCGAAAAGTTTTACACGGGCAGAAATAACACGTAGTTTTTTAATGGTTTTGATGCTTGAATATTTGCCTTTACCCTTTATTTGATTCGGCTCGTGCCGATCGGCAAACTCCATCCATCGTTATGACGAACATAGATAGACGAAGTTTGGGTCAGCATAATTCATGGTAAACCAGAAGGTTTTTCCTTAATATAGTTATATCTACAATAGAGCAGCGGTGGCCCAGTGGTGGCGGCCCCAACTTACGAACATTAAGTCGTGGTTCGAACCCAGGCAGGCGCATTACTTTGTGTAATTTATTTCATCACCACCGCTCTCAAAACGGTGAAGAAAAACACCGTGAGGAAACCGGCATGTCCTAGAACCAAAAATTCGAAGATATGTGACATCTACCAATCCGCACTGGGCCCGCGTGGTGGATTATAGCCCATTCCCTCTCATAGAGAGGCCTGTGTCCCAGCAGTAGGAACATTAATAGGCTGGTGATGATGATCTACAATAGATGTTGTCGTCTGGCTATGGCGTGTTGTACTGAGTCGAACGTGCATGCGTGGTTTTCCCAAATCTGTAATTAAAAACATGTCATTTTATCCAAAACTTCATTAGTGTGACAATCACGAGTCTATCAAATCAGCCCACAATTTTGTATTCATCGAAAAATAAATCATATTATGTCTCGATAAATCTCGAAATTGAAATTCTAAACTAGTATCGCTAGACTATAAAGTGCTTAATGAAGTCAAAGCAATTTTATCTTTATACTGTTACGATAAAGTTTAATTTATATTGTGATTTAAAAGCGGATATTGGACCCCTAATGAAGGATATAAGTTGAAAGCCGATGGCCGAAGGGAAATTTTAAGAACAATTTTGTTCGAAGGTCGATTGTTGTTTCCAAATAGATTTTGATTAAAATGTCTTTAACAACGGACCCAGCATATTCCCTTGAGTGTCGTTGGATTGGATTGATGATATTAGGGCAACGGACGAACGTACTCACTTGTTTATTTCTAATATTTATCGTTGTTAGAACAAATGTACGAGGTACATTTATTTATAACCTACAGTTTACTTCTTATAGTAATTGTTATAAAAGATATTATAACATAACATCACGCCTACAATCCCCGAAGGGCTAAGTATATATTATACTCATGTTTTGCCAGTCCCATACAATATTGTGCCCCAGTTGAATCATTATATTGAACGAAAGAGCTGTTCAATTCATTCCTATTTCAGTTACTTTACTGTAGTTCGAACTAACGACCTGTCAGTTCACATGTAGTCCTATTTTCTCGAAAACCTTTACACAACGACTATTGGCAGTTTCCCAATTTTCGACTTTCAACTGCATGTGTGTATTCATATTTTTTGGTTTAGTTTTTACCGTTTGTTTATTTATTAACACCGAGCATGTGTGGCAGGTTGGGTGTGCAGATCTGGGAGCTCCCAGATCTCAGTTGTCATGATTTTCAAATATGTATTAAATACTAAGATCTGCTGTGATCTATCTAAACTAATAATAAGTGGGTTTTAAAGATTTTAATGATTCGTTTTATATTTGAGAAATGACAACACTGCCTAACCGTCAATGTTGTAGCGGGAAGGGGTAGTTTATAAAGCATGGCACTCGGCCGAAACAGGGCTTTTCATTGGAATAAAATTGTGGTGTTAAGACTAATAGTCGAATCTATGTCCGATATAAGTGTTGTAATTATTGTATAAAACGTGTAGTAATCTAGAATTGTGTCATACCAAAAAAATTGAAAAGAGTAACCATGGAGTTTCTTGCCGGTTCTTCTCCATGGAAGCAACCAACCCGAACCGTGCACCCTTGTCGACGTTCGTAAGTGCCCATCCAGGCCTACGTGGAACAAAATACTTGGATTTGAATATACTCAAGAGTTGATTGGAGCTACAGTGGTTTTATTACACAGTTGTATTCTATTTCTTAAACATGTAGGTAATTAAATGACATTTTTCTTTACGCAGACTATTATGTAGGCATTGACTTGGCCAGTCAATTATTTACACATATACTTATTTCTGTTCTTTATGTAAAGACTCTCGTTACCTTGTTATCTCAAACGTTCTTTTTTTCAGCTACAGGTTACAATTTCCAATACAGAAATGCGATCAGTGCACTTTATATTTTCCTTTAATCTTTCCTCTCCTTGTTACTGTAACAAATTCAATTAAATATTATAAAGCGTAGTAAAGAAACCTTTCTGTTTCAGGTGAAACGGGTCGCCTACGCGCAAAAGGTAAGAATAGACAAAAAATTAAAAAGAAAAATATTTAAAACATAATCCCCGAACAAATTGGGATACGCATTCTAACTAACTTATTTGCTGTTTGCTGAAAACGTATGCATTTTGAATGAAAAAAAAATTTTTTCAGAATCTAATTACAGGAAAAATATATTTTTGCAATCTGGTTTTTAGGGTTAAGAGTGGGTGTAGTAGATCGCGGCGTTTTAACTTAAAATTAAGAGCAGCTGTGGCTTTTTGTGGTTTTAGAGGAGAACAACTTTCGCGGCACAAAGGGGATTCAGGAATTTTGTAACGATAAGACAACTTTAAACACTTTTTTGTTACAATAAGTACGTTTCAGCAGGGCTATTACGTATCTCTGTTGACAGCTCGAAATGATAGTAACTGGGCTCAGTGTCCATCAATTAACTGTCAAATGGTTAGTTTCGTATTATGTATGACCAGTCGCGATCAAATATGACGTCATCGGTGCCAATCGTGGCTGATAGTCACCGTAACTCATTTTGACAGACGCGATTATGTAAGCGTAGTGGACAAATTGATGACAACCGAGTTTGAAGTGGCTTTCGTGAAAGACGTTACATCGTACCCGGGCTATTAGTCACCGTTAAGTGATATCCTCTCTATGTAATACGTAATACCAATATATTGACATTCTCGGTTGTCATCAAAGTTCGGTGTACAACCGAAGATAGTCACTGGAGATCAAAAAGATACATACCTAATAGCCCTACTGGTCGGATTGTTTACTGTATCTCTGGATTGATATATTGTTTGAGTTACATAAGTTATTTATACACTGCTGAATGAAATAATGTGACTAATATGTAATATTTTTTAAAACATTACGATTCACATTTTCGTGCCTCTTCGGTCAATATCAAATATAAATTGTGCCTCGCAATTCTATTCACATTTTTAGGGTTCCGTACCCAAAGGGTAAAAACGGAACCCTATTACTAAGACTTCGCTGTCTGTCCGTCTGTCCGTCCGTCTGTCCGTCTGTCCGTCTGTCTGTCTGTCTGTCACCAGGCTGTATCTCATGAACCGTGACAGCTAGACAGTTGAAATTTTCACAGATGATGTATTTCTGTTGCAGCTATAACAACAAATACGAAATATAGTCAATGGTATGGAACCCTTCGTGTGCGAGTCCGACTCGCACTTGGCCGGTTTTTTTTCATGCCTCGATGGTTGCGATATGTTGTGCCAGGCAATAGCTGGAAATAATAGTGAATCGGATGTTTTTCAAAACAATTTAAGTATCAGAGTTTTTTCCCAAAAATAAAAACACAAAATTCCTACATTCGAAATAGAAATAAAAACGAACATTGCAACCGTGTCGGTTCGCAATATACTCGTATCTTTTTTCAACCCAAACCCGTATCAGTGGGGCTGTAGTTAGCAATGGTTCACACAAAATGTTCAAGAGTAATGTGAGGGTATTTTATGAATAAAAATAAGTATACATATTTTTGAAAAAGCTTTTTTCCAAAAAAATAACCGACCCTCAAAAACACAAAAAAGCGGAAAATAATTTTACTTTCGGAAGTTGGTGACTTGTTTGTTTTATTGACTTTTCACTGACACCGAGCAAGCTTCTTCTACCAAATGAAAGTATGAAGAATCACGTAAATTGGACCAATACTCACCGAACTATACTTAAAATGTCACTTACGGGATATCTTCCGTGATTTTTTTTTTAAGACATCCCGTAGTATAGTTATGAACCGTGACAGCTTAAAACAGTGTTTGAAGTTTGAGTACTCACCGAGTTATGAGGTAACAAAAATTACAAAATATAAAATAGGAGTACAGCCGAGAAACTCCTCCTTTTTATAAGAAGTCGGTTAAACTACATCACAATTCACACCATGTATTGCTTTAAATTATCACCCATGCCTTTCAATTTGGAGAAGAGTACAGTATAAAATACCTTCTATACTGTTTTTAGAAGTCAATTAAAAGCTTAGTAATTTTCTTCTTATTTTATTAACTTTCACTGAATAGTGTATTCTAATTATCAATTATCATTATGTAAATAGTATTGAATATATCCCTTTGACCCTACTAACCTCCAGGCTATAAATGTTAATTACCTCAGAATTATAACCCTGCTCTGGTCATTATTAAATTACATAATTGCCTTTGGTAACCGCGTTACCCTTCTAAATAATTGATGTGCCTATGGTTAATAATGTCTTTGCCATTGTCATTAAACTTAACGTACGGGAGAGAGCAAATGTAGCGAAAAGGCTAATTTTGTTATCGATATGTTACGGGTAATGCTAGAATAAAAAAAATAAACCTTGGTTTACTCGGGTAAACTTAGTATTGCCCAAGTTTTCTAGGTAAACTCCGAACAATAACTAAAATAAATTTAAAATTGGAAGTCTAACCTTCTTTTTACCAGCGATTTTTTGCAACCAATTTAAATCTGCCGCACACCGGCCACTACCTCGGCACCGCTGGCTACGCTCGCACGCGTTTGGTTACAGTTCTAACCTAACCTAACCCATTTGGTTGGTGAGCCCTAGCAAAAAAAAGGATACACCTAAGTTTACCCAACTACTACCGGCCGCACCTAGGTATAGCCGGTTAGAACTAGGTGTAACCGTACTTCGATTTTCAGCCGTTACATAGTTACTTTCAGAACTTTACTCAAAAAGCTTTGATAATACTAAGTTCACCCGGTAAACCTAGGTTTACTTCGACTACCTACCCGTTACAGATTCACAAAGGCCGAGATCTACAAATGTTACTTAGCTCGTGCTTTGACTTGGCCATAATTATGTCTGATTTTATCTTGAACTTATAGTTTGACAATTATACGTCAGTGACAGGAATGGATGATGAATCCTAAATTAACAAAAACGAATTATTACCATCAATTATTAAACCCCTAAGCATTTGAAAGTGGCGGCCAATCTACTTGTAGACGTTTTCCGATTAATTTTCAGGACCTGAATCCTTAGAGGAATCTTTTATTAATGGCTTTCTGTAACTCATTTATAATAATATTATAAATGCGAAAGAAGATGTATCTGCCTGTCAGTCTGTCTGATTATCACGTGTAAACCGATGAACAGATCATTATTTTTGACAACTAGGTAGAGACCTTTTTTTTTCGGATGGAAAGTCATCAAATGACTCCCCCCGCTCTGGGCGGAGCAGGAGGGAGTGTCAGCCTTTCACTGACTAAAACCCATCCATGTTCCTTCATCGCCCTTTGTGTTCCGGGGCCACGGTATCTCTTTCAAACAGTCCCGCAGCCCCGGCAGGCATCGGCCCTTGCGGACCCCTTCCTTTGCTGACATCTCTTTGAGGCGCGCGTGGAACACGAACGCGCCGTCGCGCGTCGACATGGCCTGTCGTCATGAGACGGACGGACGGCGCCGTAGAGACCTTGGACCTGGAAAAGGAAATAGGCTTTTTTTCAACCTGGATTATCTGTAGTGCCTGGGCGACCGAGCTAAGCTTGAGTGGTGAAAAATATAAAACGATTTTTCCCAGATATACACCCCCGTAAAGCCTTATTGCAACGTTCATCGAAATCTTTAGAGCCGTTTTCGAGAACGTGATTTCAAATATTGCTCAGTTAATATATAGTATAGAATTTATTTGTAGCAC
The DNA here is from genome assembly GCA_905147715.2 of Xestia xanthographa. Lineage (NCBI taxonomy): Eukaryota > Metazoa > Arthropoda > Insecta > Lepidoptera > Noctuidae > Xestia > Xestia xanthographa. The sequence continues at coordinate 22,663,279 of LR990655.1, forward strand.
TGGAAGAGTTTTGTCGTTTCCCAGTCATTATTTTTGCGTAGGGTAATTTAGTTTGATGTATATGTAACGGGCAACGTGATGAACTGGGCATTAATAATAAGGACCGACCATTATTAATAATGCCCAAGAGCGATGGGAAAAGTGATTAATTTATCACTTTGACCGGCCATTATTAATAATGCCCGACGGCCCGTGGTCCATGTGTTTGAGATAGCATCATCGGCCTAAATTTTAAAGTTTTAAAGTTGTTTTCTTTAATATTTGCCCTGCTTATGGCGACCACCATGATTGGTCCGAATTAGTATTACAACTTTATGTCACAGAAGTCCGAATGTGGGACATGAGGAGCGTAGGCCGAAGGCCGGCGGAACTCCGACGACATGGCTGACGGGCGATAGGGCGGCAGCTTTTTTTTTTAGACCACCCGATCCGACCATCTGTTTAGTCTAATTTCTAATTTTACATCATGACATAGTGTTTGATGAGTAATATTTTTATCAAAATAAAAGTAGGTAAATTTTTAACTGTTTATTTTATAACTACTATGTTCTAGTTTATTTTTTGTTAACTTTTCATGAAAATTTTGTAAGTTTAATTTCATTTAATAAACAAAAACACTACAGTTCACCTATTTTATTACTTTGCCCAAGATAGGGTGGGCATTATTCATAATGCCCGGGGAAAGTGATTAATCATGCTGTTTTAATCACATTGCCCAATTGAGTCGGGTATTATGAATACAGACCGGCCATTATTAATAGTGCCCGGACTTATCAAATTGCCCGTAACATAATATATAATGCTTGGTTGCCGGTTTCGTGAACGGTCCATTTACACCCGGTATACAAATAGTGCTCATTTAATTAGTTTACTATTAAATGAACAATATATGATTTATTTTAAGACAGGATTAAACATTGAAACGTCAGGGAAATTATATCAATGTCTCACATACATCAGATCTGTATAAGTTATTGGTTTAGTGGTCTGAGCTCCATGATCTCATGCCCTTATTCCCTACTACAACTAATTGTATTGTATCCATTGAGGTACTAATTAATTTGAAGTGGATTGACTGCCTTAACAACCCGTAATGAATTTGTGATACTCCTTTAACAACAGTACCTGCAGTTACTCATTAATTTGTAATCAATCTTTGTTCGTAAAAGGCTTTCGTCAAGAATACCCTAATAACCAGTAATTAACGATTTAATTGATCTCGAAGAGTTACATTTAATCTTGGTAGACTTTACGAAGGTAACAAGATTGTCTTGAAAATTGTTTCTTATTTGTAAAGAAAATTAAGTCCCAAATGAAGTGGGTGTGTCTAATTCGAATCATGTTTCGACGTCGCTTGCCTTGGTAACTTATTCAGTGTATTTCAAAATGATCACTTCATGGCTTTCCTTCCAAAGCTGTATAGTGGTCCATTCAGCACTAACAACCGTGTCATGATGAATTTTAACAGGTGAATAGGCGAGATGACAAAAAAATCTAATTAGTCCGTCAGATAGATTTCCAAAAAATATTGGACACATATTTTTTCTTTTGTTACGTAAACCAAAATTGACGAAGATATGACGCTTTTAAAATTCTGTATACGTCACGCCTTGGTATAATTTTTAGCTAGTTATGACGTCACGAGCCCCCCCACTCCCGAGTTTCGATGCGTTTTATTTTTGTCAATATTCATTGATTTACAAAAACAAAAAATATGTGTCCATTATTTTACAATACTTTATCTGACGGACTAAATAGATTTGGAATTTTTTGATATTGTCGTCATGCCTATTCAAGACAAATAATATATTTTTTAAAGTGGAACTAAATTAAACACCACCGACGCCATCAATATTAAGTTTTCGCTCATACCGTGTGACCAGTTGCTTTCCAAAATTCGATGTGGCATATTTTCCACTTCTTTAGTTAGTGACTAACCTGTTGTTAGAGTTTTATGCCGTCCATTGACCTCTGACTTGGCTTTACATGCCGTCGTAATATCTAATATCTCTCAGACGTGCTGGTTTGGTTTCTACACGATGTTTTCCTTCACCGAAACAAGTGACAATGATACATGATGATAAAGATTATTTTAAAAAATTCCACGTGTCAAAGAATGTATTAAAATTTAACAAAGCCCATAGACAAAGCCGTTAAACCCAAGTAACACCACAGACCGATTTATTTTTAGACTCCTGCATTATTGATTGGCAAGCGGTCGGACCTCTAATCGATCACGTTGGCTAGCGGTAAATATAACTACAATGTGTTAAAAGGTCATGGAGAAAATATCTCATGATGGATTAACTAGATTCAATTTGGAACAGGAAAATGCTTTTAGAATTCCAAATGGAAACTTAAAACACGTCAAAGTTAATAATGATTGAAGAGCTCAGGAGGCAGACAGTTTGAGGCAATTCAAAATACATTTTGGGCTTTTCAATAGTAACTAAAAAGGTATCACAGTTAGTAATTATTGACGAGTTGAGGAGGTTGACAGGTTGAAGCAATTTTTGACCAAAGATTAGACTTTTGCAAACTTGGAAAACGTGACGAATCCGAAGGCTTCCCTCTAGAATCTTAGATTAAGACATGGATTGTTTGTGGTTGGAGGAGTGATTTCCAGAATTTTTGTGCTACAAAGAGGCCATGATGTTTGAACTTGTAGCTTGAATAGATAGACGTTATATATATAAAAACGGTATTTCATTGGTGTGAACATTAAACTATAGACATAAGCATATTGTAGTTACTATGGCTCCTCCACCTTTGCCCAACACTAACGGCCGTTTCTATAACTTACTTACGTATAACTGTTAGTTAATATGCTTACGTCTCGTAGCTACCGGTGTTTCTATATAAACAAAGTTAGCTTGGAATATCCTATCCGCATCACCTACATGTCACTCGGAGGACAGAAAAAAAAAGAATTAAAAAAGATCATAGAAAAAAACAAACAAAGCTTTTCTGAGACGTTTTGTTTCTAACGATCCGTAAGCTAAATGTCAAACAGTTAGAGATAGCAACCTTCCGTTACCTGTTAGTAAGTTATTGAAAATAACCCTAAGAGAAAACGCGCGTTATGTTGATTACGCCATTTGTTCTTACTAAAACAAAAGCTTACTCCAAAATGATTCAAAAGTTTTCCAAATAGCCGCATCCACTACGTGATTATTATATAGGTACTTCCCTGGTTGATCTAGACCAGTGGTTCTTAACCGGTGGTCCGCGGACCACTGGTAGTCCCTGGAAACATCCCAAGTGGTCCGCGGAGCCATCCTAATAAATAAGATAGGTGAGTCTGTCGACTCACCTATCTTATTTATACAACGCGACTTCGCGCTCTCATAAAAATCTGAAATGTAAGGTGAATAATTTATCGTAAAAAAATATCTATTGGGCTTTAAATTATTTTATGCGTGTTTTATATACCTATAGATAGATAGAACGACCCTTTATTTATTTACCCGTTGTACTGTATCCAAACCAATAAACCAACGGGGTGGTCCATTGCAAGACTGAAATTGTATGAAATGGTCCTATGACTAAAAGGTTAAGAACCACTGATCTAGACTATTCTAGACTTTAACAAGGCCCCGGGAGTATTACCAGCAACAGGAACGAATGAGCTGTCCCGATGATAAACAGGCTTCCTGGTGAGCTAGCTCAGATTTATTTGAGGGATTAACGTGTACCTTTTCACTGGTTTACGTCTATGTGTATTTTCTGTACTAAGGTTTTGGTATAGCAACCTGATGAGTTGATGACTTTCGACTTACATTTTGGTTTTTAAGCACAAAGCAGAGTCTACCGTATAGTGTGTACCAGAAAAGTGTGTTCATATTTTAGGGTGTGATTCAGGCTGGGGTTGCGGGACTGTTCGAAAGAGATACCGTGGCCCCGGAACACAAAGGGCGATGAAGGAACATGGATGGGTTTTAGTCAATAAAAGTCTGACACTCACTGAAGGGTGTGATTCAGACCATCAAACTAAACAATTTTCTACATGGGATCAACATCAAAATCACCCGTTACGTTGTTATTCCCATTATATTTACCTAAGTAGGATGCCGAGTAAACACAACGAACGTTCTGTCGTCACGATAAACAAGTATTCTCGTGGACACAGCTTCCTATGGGATTACCGTGTTTCCCTGAACTGATTTACGACTGTTGCAAGGCGCAAGTTATGGGTTCATAAATACTCGTCACAAGCTCTTGTGACTTCGCCCACGCGGAGGTTGCAAATTATCTCACAGGAATCGTGGGTCATGCTCAATCCGTATGACGACATGAAAATCCATTCAGCCGTTCCGCTATGGTGTGAAAAAAAATAAAAAAATAAAACAGATAAGTGTGAGTTCGGTTTCGCGCATGAAGGGTTCCGTACCATAGTAGTAGAGGAGGACTGTATAACTGAACTCCGAAGTTTAAAATAATAGTCCTCCTGACCGTTTTCGGTCACGGCGGCCAATCTTAGCGAAGATTAGCCATCGGCGCGGGAGATATTATAGTGCAGGCGTGTGTGCGCCCAGTGCGGATTGTTGTAGATGTCACATGTCTTTGATTTTTTTGGTTCCAGGACATGCCGGTTTCCTCACGATGTTTTCCTTCACCGTTTTTGAGAGCAGTGGTAATGAAATAAATTACACAAAGTAATGCGCCTGCGCCGTGGATTATAGCCCATTCCCTGAGAGGGAGAGAGGAGGCCTATGTCCCAGCAGTGGGAACATTAATAGGCTGATGATGATGATGATGATGATGTGTGTGCGCAGGCACAGATGCACTCTCTGTTCCTTTACTCACATAGTCCGATGGGACGGCAATCCGACACGACCGGAAAGAGATCAGGCGTAGGACCAACGGTTTAACGTGCGCACCGAGGCACGGGGGTTGATACCCCCGTGCCTCGGTGCCGCTAACTTCCCATCTCCGGGCTACTACTAAGAATTTTCTAATGGAAAAACCGAATAGCACCTTTTGCCCGACTCGGGAATCGAACCAGGACCCCACGCTCAGCAGTCGCGCTTGCAACCACGAGACCAACGGGGCAGTTAAAATACGAATGTACCGTATACATAAAGTTTGGAAGAACGACTTACGTGAGTCAGAAGGTTCGCTCTGACGAATTACGTTACCTTTAATTTTTAATCTTATTTTTATTGCTTGTTGTTATAGCGGCAACAGAAATACACTTTCTGCGAAAATTTCAACTGTATACCTATTACGGATCATAAGATACAGCCCGTTGAACTCGAAGGGTAACCGTCCGTCTGTCCATCTGTCTTGACAGACAGACGGACGGACAGACGGTTACCCTTCGGGTATAACGGACCCTAAAAAGACAGATATTCAGAGTAACTTTCACATTTACAATATGAATTCGTATTCTACCGCAGTCTCAGTTCATCGTATCTTGTAGATTTACTTTTGTGTTAAGATTAAGATAAAAACGAAACTTTCTTTGTTGAAGAAGATAACGGAGACGAGAAAATATGAAGTTGACGAAATAGAATAAAAAAATAGCATTAAAAGTTGTAGTTTCATTTCATAGCTCTGTGAAAAATGGCAATATGAAAAAACATAATATATCTGTGTACTCGGTACTCGGTCAATAATTATTCCGTTATTTTGTGTTTTTCGTTCACCAACAGCATTTATGTAACAACAGATTAAGTATAGGTTTTTACAGTCTCGGACTTACACTGTCGCCAATTACTGATTAAGCAGCATTCACAAAAAAAAAAAAGTGATAATATAAGAAAAGAAAAAAAAAATAACGAGTTGCTCTAGATTTGAAATAGGTACAACAGTTAACTCCTTTTTAGGGTTCCGTACCCAAAGGGTAAAAACTGAACCCTATTACTAAGACTTCGCTGTCTGTCCGTCTGTCTGTCCGTCTGTCCGTCTGTCTGTCACCAAATTAATATTTAAGGGGGGCTCCCATACAACAAACGTGATTTTTTTATAATAATTGGTACGGAACCCTTCGTGCGCGAGTCCGACTCGCACTTGGCCGGTTTTTAAGGGTTTACTTCAGCCTTCAACTTATGAAATATAAAGTTCAAAAAGAAAAAAAAAATGCTTTTACTTTACTAACTAATTACGACTAAAATTAAAAAAAACGGCCAAGTGCGAGTTGGACTCGCGCACGAAGGGTTTCGTACCATTATCTATACATTAGACAAAACGGCAAAAAAATCACGTTTGTTGTATGGGAGCCCCCCTTAAATATTAATTTTATTCTGTTTTTAGTATTTGTTGTTATAGCGGCAACAGAAATACATCATCTGTGAAAATTTCAACTGTCTAGCTGTCACGGTTCATGAGATACAGCCTGGTGACAGACAGACGGATAGACGGACAGACGGACAGACAGCGAAGTCTTAGTAATAGGGTTCCGTTTTTACCCTTTGGGTACGGAACCCTAAAAAGACTATGTATAAAAATGTTAGTTACTAGGAAGAATTAAAGTGATTGAAAAATGGTTCATTCATCCACATCTTTCGCTATTTTATAGGTTTTGCCACCCTGTAATATAATTTCCAAACAAAATATGATAAATAATGTAAATGTTTGCATGCCGAATGGTAAAATATGGCTGAGCTTTTGTATGTCATAACAACTATAAACATACATACCCATATTTGCAAAATAAAATTCTATTCTATTCTATTAGTAAATAATTATTTCTCTGAAAGGAAATCGCGTAAATGAAGATGGGAAGTAGCATTCTACCGGCGTTCTCGAGAGGATTCATTCAAGTGGAAGAACCACTTGGACTTAGGCATTGATAGAAGTGTCAGTTGAAGCTTTAAAAGGAGCTTTTCTCACTTTTCTTTATTAAGGCGCTGTACTTAGTCAAAATAGGCTTCACAAAACAGTTTTTTAGCCAAATGTATACATTTTAGAGCAGCTAAAAAAATATATGTTAATCTTGATCATATTTATGGGTGGACCATTGTGTTCACAACACGTTTTCGGTAAATTTTCTCGATAAAAAAAAACCATAAAATAACCATTTAAATTGAAATTGTAGCAATTGTAACTGTATTATTTATAAACAAATCTTGATAATATTAATTACAGTGATGTAATGTATAATAATAAAGGGAACTGTTGTTTTTATTTATTCTTTTTATTTATCACTTTTGTTATTTCAATATTTATTCATTATTTTCTTCTAAAACCTGGCCGCCCAGTAATAGTGACGTCTCATTTACTCCCATACAAATAGACAGTGTGCGCGATTTTGGTGTTGACAGTGCCTTAAAAGGTGTAAATACATCCTTAACAAAGCCGAGAGGCACTTGCTCTTCCCGTCATTGTGATCATACATTTAATACGGCAAAGTGTTATTGGGTTTTTACATGAGGAATTTTCCAGTAGCAGTCACGGAGACTGGATTTGTGCTCGTTTGATGGCAATAGGGTCGCCCCCTATACGGAGATATTGGAGGTCAAAGTTCCAACTTTTTTTTTTATTCCATTTTTAGGGTTCCGTACCCAAAGGGTAAAAACGGAACCCTATTACTAAGACTTCGCTGTCTGTCCGTCTGTCTGTCACCAGGCTGTATCTCATGAACCGTGACAGCTAGACAGTTGAAATTTTCACAGATGATGTATTTCTGTTGCCGCTATAACAACAAATACTAAATATAGTAAATGGTACGGAATCCTTCGTGTGCGAGTCCGACTCGCACTTGGCCGGTTTTTTAATGTAATAACTTTACATTAAATACCGAGCTCGTGGCTAAATAATAACAGCCGCTCAGGTCGATCTTTAGATTAAGCCGTGCTTGCCTAGGTTGGTCTGTGGATGGGTGGGTGACCACCCTACACATACCGAGTTTCCTCCGTGCCTCGGAAAGAACGTTAAACAGTTGGTCACGGCTGTCATTTATAGATCTTTGACAGTCGTTACAATGCAGTAGTTTTGAAATTGCTCTAGGACTTGTAGTTTTTGAGCTACAGGTGTTTTTATCGGAACGGGCGGAAAATGTGTCAAAAATTGTTGACACAGCGCGGTTGGGAGTTTTGACAGCTCGCGCGCAGCATTGCGCAGAGGGCATTATAATAATAGACAACAAGTTTTTGCTTGAAAGTACAGTTATTTTGTAACAGAATACAAACACTAGTATAATTAACCAAGAAAACAGAATAAATGCTTCCCGCTGTGTCCGAATCTAAACCCTGTAGAAAAACGAACAAATATTAAAATCAATTAGGAACCTTAATGAAGGGCCCAATTCGGAGCCGGGTCCACAATTTATCCATAGGTACCTTTATATAGTAAACATAATAATATGTTAGTCTCGTTAAGTACATCAACGCGAAACCCAAAATAACCCCGTTCTTCACGTTGATGTGAACGCCATTCCAAAATTCAAACCAAATTATGTCAAACTCGCCCAATCTTGAGCCGGCTAACTTTCTCGTCAAATTAGAACGCCCCTACCTACCCCGTCCCTGACCTTTCCTGCCAATCAAAAAAGTATCTGAGAACAAAATTGTTGAATAACTTTATAAATCTTGTTAACTTTATCGCTTGAAGTTGAAAGGATAGATGTCGTTTCCATGTCGGATCATTTTCATTTGATAGAAACTATAAAATAAAATCGTATTTAAAAGCTAGAAGAGTTTTTGCTTTGCTCTGGGAATTCAGAAGCATTTGTTGTTTTCTTTAATAATTGTATTGACGTGGAAGGTTATGAGGGAGACCTTCGCCCAGTTATGAGGCAACATAAGATAAAATTAAATTAAAAATAAACAATAGGGATGATTCCTGTCTAAAAAAAATATGATTCTGTTTAGTCCGTCAGTAAGATTGTCGAAAAATATTGGATAAGTGTTTTTTGTTTTATCAAATTATTAAAACTTGACAAAGATAAAACGCGTCAAAGATTACTTGTGACGTCACTTTTCGGTAAAAATGTACTCAAATGTGACGTCACACGAGTTTTCGACGCTGTGTATCGCCTTCATTTTTTTTGGTGAAAAATTTTTCTTTTTGAAAATTATCTGACTAAGTAGTTTTTTTTTGTCATCTACCCTCATATTTAAAAAGGCATTTCTGATTAATGAAAAACAACAAACTTAATTCAGACTAATTCCTTAAAGATTTTTGTAGACCGGTAGGTACATTATTTTAATATTTCATCACATTTTTTTATTTTTTGCAATTTAACTCTTCATACTAGTATACAAATTAAAAAAAACGCAAAGTTAATAACAATTAACAGTTATCAAGTCCATAATATTCAATATTAGATTCCATTCCATACTAATAAAACATACATCAATCAGTTATTACTGGGTAAAACGATACGCCTTAGTAAGACTGGTTGTCAGACTTTTTGGGCCACTGACTACTTGTAACGACTGTCAAAGATCTACAAATGACAGTCAGACCAACTACTTAACGTGCTTTCCGAGGCACGGAGGTAACTCGGTAGGTACGTAATGGGTGGTCACTCATCCACAGACCAACCTAGGCAAGCACGGCTTAACCTAAAGATCGACCCGAGTGGCTGTTATTATTTAGCCACGACTACATATCAGAGCAAAATTACTTGTCTGTCTATATGCCTGTAGACTAGTAGAACATAACCTGGGTTCATTATACGAGTAGGATACTTTTTACCCCGGGGTAGTTCGTACATCCTCGCAAGCGAAACCGACGGTAAAAACTAGTTTACCATAAATTCAAAGTTATAGTCACGCTAGACTGCTGTCCATTTGTTTGGCACTAAGCTCTCCCTACGCTTCAATTGTGAGGTTGAACAACAAAGCAGCTTACCGGACGCTGGAGCGCTTTGTGTGGCTGTTCCAGCTTTTATTAAAATAGCAACACTGATGCTTTACGCTTCATGATGTTTACTGCAAATGATCGTGAAAGAGATCTGCACCATGCAGAGAAATGGGGAAAAGGAAGTGAGAAATGTTTTTAGTATAAATTTTCAAGGGTATGAGAGTAGAGGAAGATCAAAGAAACGATGGATGGACTGTGTAAAGGATGATATTGGCAAGAAAGGACGTCGCAAGAAGTTGACGAGTAATAGAGAAGTTTAGTGGTGGGCGTTGTGACGACTAACCGTTTTACGTCCTGCACCCCTAGCCAAGTTACAAACGTTTCGTATCGATTCTCTTTCTACAACCGTAAACGCCTCGGCTTAAGCGCTTGTAGAAAGCGCTAAATTGGTAGCCAAGTTGACACGACTGTGTCGATCGCTCGTTCTCTAATGTCTGTAGAAAAAACCTACACTTTAGTCTATAGTGAGCGTTCCTACCAAAGAGTTTAGAGATCAACATTGTAGAAACGATAACATTCTATTCTATCATTTTGAACGATGTAAACTTGTCTACGAATTTTCTATTCGTTTGTGTTGATCACGTGATTTAACGTTGAGATGATGTCATTCCCTTTCATTTGAATAGTTTTCTACTAGCGTTAACGATTGTAGATTGTCAACTTGGCTAGGGGTGCTGGGCTCAAACAGTCTTCGTTGCACAAACCAGTCTTCGATTACTTGGTGCGATTTTTTATTTTACGCCTATGAAAATACAGTCGAGAACGCAATGATTTAACTATCTATCTCACTAGAGTCACACGTCGCGTCGTCGCGTCGTTCCGCGTTCGTTTACAAAACAGTCCTTACAATAGTTGTAAGAAACTGCAACTATTTCACTCGACAAAAACGCAATTCAACGAACGATTCTCGACGAAAACGCATGTTGGATAAGTTTCTTCATTTGAGCCGTCTTCAAACGAGTTGCAAGGACGACGGTTTTCTGACGTTTTCGTCGTCGAGAAAATGGTTGCGTTTCTTCCGTCAAAAATCAGCCTTCACCACTAGAGAAGTTTGAAAGTGGAAGACATGCTGCGCCGACCCCAAAAAAATCAAGATAAGTCCAGGACAATGATGATGTTCATGAAAAAGATAGAAGTAAGAAGGAGATTCACAAAAAGAATCAGTACTGGATCAGGAGCACCTCATCAAGAGCCGTTCCGGATTCTTTCTACGTGTGTTTCTTATTTTATTGTTCTTTTTTAGGGTTCCGTACCCAAAGGGTAAAAACGGAACCCTATTACTAAGACTTCGCTGTCTGTCCGTCTGTCCGTCTGTCTGTCACCAGGCTGTATCTCATGAACCGTGACAGCTAGACAGTTGAAATTTTCACAGATGATGTATTTCTGTTGCAGCTATAACAACAAATACTAAAAACATAATAAAATTAATATTTAAGGGGGGCTCCCATACAACAAACGTGATTTTTTTATAATAATTGGTACGGAACCCTTCGTGCGCGAGTCCGACTCGCACTTGGCCGGTTTTTTTTTAATCCATACTATACTTAGTTTTACTTAAATTCAATATCTACCAAACTGCAAAGCAATTTGTCGGCAGTAGGTTCTCGCGCAATCTTATTAATATTCTTCGTCTTCTTATTTATATCTCATTTCTTTATCTTAGTTGAAGTATAATTATAAATCTAAGTTAAGACTAGGTTATTGTTAAACTAACACAATGAGTCAATCAAAGCCACTATGCTCAGAGCCATCAGTCAACCAATGCCATGAGACCATCCCTTCGTCATTAGCCATCAGTGTAGCTCCACAGCTACACTGATGACTATGACGAAGGGATGATCTCAAGCCCAATTATTCTTGCTTACCCCACGGTAAGCAAGAATAATTGGGCTCACGACATTAGCCGACCGAGGCCCTTAATTGACCGCAGCCACTATGGAGACATCGACATGTAGTGTTTTCTTAGGACGCTTTTTAGGTGGTTTTTACTTTTGACACGATCGATCATTCCCTCAGGTAATTCAATGATTAATGTAGGTGTCATATATTATCTCGTTCGCTTACCGTAATAATTATTTACATTTGGCACAATGATATTATAATAAACAGATATGTTATACACCTACAAAACCACAGAAAAAAGTGTGCCGCGGGGCAGAGCCAGCTCACATACACGCAGTGACGCAGAGTAAAGGAAAAACAGGCCAATTGACCTGTTTTCGAGTCTTCACGATTGCGCGCTCACAACATATCTGTTTAATAGAATATCATTGATTTGGCAGATGTAGTTTTTTTTTGTATTAGCAAGTCTAGCTAGGTAGTTATGCACTTTTACTTTTGTGTGTTTTTTTCAAAAACAATAGCATCACCTCGGTTCAAAACCAGCTAGCAAAAATGTGGTGGTGATGCCAATACGGTGTACAGTGCTTTTAAGTGTGTGTGCTATGAGCTAAGAATTGCCAAGTTGTCCATGGGTACTGCGGCTTATACCATAAAGACATCTTATTTTTATTCAACCACGGGAAAATCTTATGAAAATCCAAGCTTGTGATACGAAGAGCTACTTGCGTATTCTGCTTGGAAAAGGATGAAAATATTATGACAGTATTTTTAAAAATATAGGGCAGTAGTTTTTTAACAGCTGCACGACATTTTTCATGTAGTAATGTTATTCATGAAAAATGTCGTTGTCTTTCCACTTATCGTTGAGTTTTACGCGTGTGTTTCAGCTCGTTTTAATTACTTTGGACCAAATTGTTAAGTAAAGCATTTCTGTTAAAATATTGGACCCAAAATGATGCTGCAGTGAATCATAAACGGTAAACAAACTTCATTTCTCTTTCACAACAATTTTATTTTAATTTTTTTCGTAAAGTCACACATCACAGTCACTTTAATTTATCGAAAACTTTATACTCAATTTTTCCGGTTCGCATATATTAAAGCAAAGTGACCCATGAACGTCGAATAAACACATTATCCCGGAACAGTTTAATTTTAACAAAAATTTCATACAAACAATAAATTAAATGACTGGAAATATCGAAACTCGTAACGCTCTATTTTACAATGTCTCATTTAGCAATCATTCCATTGATTAAACTGTCTGATTGGAATTGCATTTACAAATAGTATTGTCTGCAATAAATAGGGGGTTTGTGGGTAAGTAATAAAAGCCGTATATGGGTCGATTGACCCGTATGCAAAATACGCGCTTTGGACGTCGAGTTGCGGACGGCAGCCCGTTATACAATACAATATAAATAAATAAATAAATAAATAAATATTGCTGGACATTACACACAGCGCCATCTAGTGCCACACTAAGCAACGAGGCTTGTGTCGTGGACACCAGATAGTTGATATACTACATAGATACTTTTTGTTTGTAAATACATACTTATTATACATATAAACATCCATGACTCGGAAACAAATATCCATGCTCATCACACAAACATTTGCACCGACCGGGATTCGAACCCGGGACCCTAAGAACGTAAGGCAGCCTCACTACCGCTGCGCCAATCGGGTCGCCAACCAATGGGTCGATTGAAGATTTAACTGCTCTTGCATAAGTTTGTTTTTAGATGGGTCATCATCCATTACAAATCGAGATCCCTCCGAGAGCGCGTTGAGCCGTTGGTCCTGGCTATTATTTGAGGACCAGCCGTTTGGAGTAAACAAAAGTATGCGGAACCGAGTTTCGGTCCCATAGTAAAAACCGGTTTTTCCCGGGTTTTTACTATGGGACCGAAACAGGTTTTCGCATGTCCAAAGTTCAGAAGCTCAAACGTCGGACGACCGGTCTTACCAAGAGGTCGCACCCAAAATCTGTAATGTGAAGGTGAGACGGGCAATTGCTCCATGTAAAGTACCTACTGGTACCTGCAATTCTAAGTGATGGTAGTAATGACAATACACGAAAACCAACATAAAACAATATATGTATAGATAAACATAGAATAGGTAACAATACAACATTGTTTGCAACGTCACTGCGTTCCGTAATGGAAATTGGCTCTCGTTAAGGTAATGCACGAGGTATAGAGCTACCCTATTAATAGAATAAAACTCAATATAGAACGCACGTGGAAGCGAGGCAGACATAATGGGAACTCGTTGGCACCGTACTATCTATTCCCTGTAGATACATCTGTGATTATATAAGTGTTTTATTCAGGAAAACAAGGATAGTAGAAGTCTACCTTTCTGCAATTCGCTATTATGGCATTTACACTTTCAAATGGATATGGAAGCAGAGCGGTGCTTAGCTACATGAATACAAAAGTCAGTCGGCGGCTTATGTTCATTCATACACTAGCTTATGCCCGCGGCTTCGACCACGTTTAGTTCGTTAATATATTATTAGTACTACATCTAAATCGGTTCAGTAGTGAACCGAATTCTCGCATTATTATTTTTTTGAACTTGAAGGTACAATTACAAATTTCAATTTAACATTCCAATTAACTTAATTTGATGCTCCTATACAATGATATTCTATAAATAAACAGATATGTTATAAATATACACCTACAAATCAACCGAAAAATGTTCCGGCAGCGGCAGCTCATATACACGCAGTGACGCAGAATAAAGGCAATACGACCCAATTGGGTCGTTTTCGAGTCTTTACGATTGCGCGCTCACAACATATCTGTTTACTAGAATATCATTGATCATATACATTTGGTGTAAACACGGCCTTAATCATAGAAACGGAATCTACACCCAGATTGAACTATACTTCGATCTTAGCAATGCAGGTATCCTTAATTACTATGCAAGCCTCAGACTAGCGATCGCAAAGCAAGTCAAGCGCAAGTTTTTGCATAACATCTATAAAAGGTAATTGGAATAATATTATCGGTTTTTCTATCACATCACTGAGTTGCACAGTTGAAATTGCAGTTTCGCCATTTTGCATAGATTTGCAATCAAAGTTTATCTTAGAACGACTTTGATATCTGTCTGGTTAGCGTGCATAATTGAATAATCAATTTGCCCTTTTAATTTTAAAATGCCACAAAATATACAGGGTGTAAACAACCTCATCACGAAGCCGTCAATCAAGCATTCTGTACATCAAACTAAGTAACTATGCATATTGCTGGGAAACTACGACTTTTTGTTGAGGTGAAAAATCACATTTTAGAGTAGGACTTAATGTAACGCTTATGTCTTTTTATAATTTTAATTTGTTAGTAAAACTATACCATACGTTTTTCTTTTCTTTGTATTGTTTCGTAAGCTAGATAATCTCTTAAATGTAGGGTCTACTTATTGTATTTCATTTCTATAGCCACTTATTTTAATTTTAATATCTCATACGCTAACACTTATTTTTGTGAATGTTGGTTAACCTGTAATTGGCGACTGTGTAAGTCCAAGACTGTAAAACCTATGTATACCTAAATGTTATACACTGAAGCTGTTGGTGAACCTGTACTAATAAATAAATAAATAAACGCACTGAAAACATTGTGGTTGTGGATGCATTAAATAGTACGGGGTCGTGAAAGTATTCAAAATAAAGCTATTATAACATTAAAAACTTGTATTAAAAAATACTTGTGAAAAAGTTGGAACTTATTATGGGTTAAGTTCGATCCAAGTTTTTCACAAGTATTGTTTTTTATGTAAAAGTATCCTTATACTTTTACATTATGTGTGCTTATGTAGTATATAACTACCTTAATCACGTTGAAGAAACTAACATTTAATATAAAGAAAAGATTAAACCTAATATCAAGCAAAAACTCTATATACCCACGTAATAACCTTTGTATACCTCTGTATACAACAAGTAATTTGATGCTGATATTTCAAACATTATTACGCTATTAGCTCACTAAAAGCCACTCTAACAGCCTATTACGGTAATTGCCCGCGGGAAACGTGAATGCAGCTTGATTAATTTTAACATTCTCATAATTAACTTTTACTAATTTATAAAATCTAAAGGTGATTAATAGGGTTTTCTAGGCTAGGCTATATTTTATCCCCGTACTCCCACTGGAACGGGAACTACGCGGGTGAAACCGCGGGACGTCCGCTAGTTGAAAATAAATCGGGTTTTCAGGCCCAAAATAAAGTGTTCTTTTAGAGATTGGTGTGTTGGAATTCTTATTTAATGGTGTTATCTATTGGCAAAATGTGTGTGAACTATTAGGTACACCTCTGCCTAACCCTACTGTGATTACTGGCGTAATGTTATGTATTCCAATATACACACATCAACAGAATCTAGGGATATTTTATATTTCATCAAATATCTAAAAATCTATGAAGAATTTTCTGATATAGTAAATGGAAGAATGATAGGTTATTTTAAGGTCTATAGTAAAAAATAAAAAACATTTCGTGATTTTTTTGTTTTAAATAAAAATGTTTATTTTTTTAATCGCCGTAGCAAATTAATATTTTAAAAAACTTAATTTCTTCTTATAAAGCTATTAATTTTAATGAAAATTGAAAAAATCTTGTAAAATCTAATTATTAATAATCAGTGTTGCCACCTCTTACATTAATTACACATCGACATCGATTGTTCATGCTTAAAATTAGATTGTCAATGTCTTGCTGCGGTATGAGGTCCCATGTTCTTTGCAAGTGTTCGTAAAGTTGTTGTTATGTCGTCAAATTTGGCGGGAAATCTCTTAAAGCTTTTCGTTGTAACATGTCCCAGGCAAGCTCGATAGGATTTAAGTCGGGCGACTGTGCAGGCCAATCCAAAACACGAATATCGTGGTCTCGGAGAGCGGCTGACACCAGCCGCGCCGTATGGGAAGGAGCATTATCGTGCATGAGTAGAAATTCCTGGCGCATTTGGATTCTGTGTGGGACAATAACAGGCTCTACTACCTCCTCGTGGTATTTTTGTGCAGTCATGCTACCTTGGATCCAAATGAGCTGGGTTCGTCCGCCAAGACGAATTCCTGCCCACACCATGATTGTCCCGCCTTGGTATGAGTGGATCTCCTGAGGGTGCCGTAGAAGGCTAACTCTCCCTGGAGTTCTCCAAACGCGTGTTCTTCGTGAATCCGGATGAAACCCAAACCGGGACTCGTCGGTGAACAGCACCAAAGACCATTGTTCGTCACTCCATGGTAAATGCTCCCGAGCCCACGAAAGCCGCCGACCGCGATTGCCACGTCGCAATGCTGGAAAACGTAGCGGTCTTCGAGCATGAAGACCAACTTCATGCAACCTCCTTCGCACGGTTTGGTCGCTTACCAGCAGCTGGTGGTCCTCCTGGAGTCTTTGTACTAGTTGCATCGCTGTGATATTGGGTTGTCTTCTAGCGGTCATTTGGAGAAATCGATCCTGTCTCTGCGTAGTAAAGCGATATCTACCCGTGTGCCGTTCAGCTACATCCCCAATACTGCGATAACGTGACCACAACCTTGATATCACGTTTTGGCTGGTGTGTAGGGCCTCAGCAACGACGCGTTGAATAGCACCATTTTCTAGCATGCCCACGGCTCGTAACATTTCATCTCGACTCAAATGACGACGTGACATGACTCCAAAAGCTCACACGGCACGTTAAATTAAAAAAGAATAAGAATCTAATCCCTTTTCATTAATTAATATTAATAAAACAATTTTAATTTTCCTTAACGTAACGCATTACTAACAATTTTGCCGCCGTCATTTTTTTTTTTTTTTTTTTTTTTACATTTTGAAAATAGAATAAATGAGGTTTCAATCTGTATACAAACTCTTTCTGTTGATGTGTGTATTTAGGGTCGGCTCAGCATGTGTCCTTCTTTTCGTCAAGACAAGACCAAAATATTGAACTGATAAGTATGAAACATGCAGAAATATGAAATAACGGTTTCTACTTTGAGATAAGTAGGAGAAAATCACTTAAGGCCCTTCTAACCCTAAAATTACTTAACTAAAGAAAGAAAGAAAAATGTTTATTTGACGTCAGCTAATAAAGCACATACACAATACTTAATATAAAAAGATACAAAATAAGGAGGAAAACATAATATGTGCTGTGTGGCCTCACGGCTGCGCCAAAAAGCTAACTTAACTCTATTTGTGGTGGTTCAAACTTCGTTTGAAATACTGTTAGAATAAAGTTCTAATTAGTTTGCACTACAAAGCGGTTGTTACGTCAGTCACTGCGGCCGAATAGTGCGAAATGAGTGGTTTTTTGCGATTTACAAAAAATCTATTGATTGGACTAAAAAAATAAAACACATAAGACCTGCTTTATAGTTAGTTCAGTTAGTATAGAAAGTTTCATGATCTAATTTGAAGTACTTTTTGAATACCAGCGGTTTATTGTTCGATTTGGAGGTAACTTTGGATTTTTTTTCTATCGAGAAAGTTTATGGAATCGTGTTTTCGTTACACATAGTACTTAGCATTAATCCTCAACTTTACCATATATTTATTTCAAAATTAATGCTGCAGTATTTTAGGCGTAACGGAGGATCATGCTAAGCCATTTGAGGGGGTATGGGCCCTTAAAGTTAAGTTACTGTTTATGACTTAAAAGTGGTAGTGCTAGCGACCGATAAACAAGCCGCACTATAGTTTTTAATTATAGTTAAGCTCGATTCCCAACCTAATCCGATTCCACAAAAAGCGATTCCGACGGTTTACGAATAAATCAATTAATTTCAACAACTTCGACATAAATGGCTACCACAACTGTGCGAAAACAAAAAAGACCAATTTCAAAAGACTGGTGCAATTTGTTTGAGTTATCGTTGCAGTATTTTTGTATCGAGAATCATTATAGTAGTATCCTAAAATTAGAACTGCTTGGTAAAATATTCGAGACTTGCTTTCAAAGACAAAGACATTCGTAGGATGCGGTAGGCACAAAGTTGTTACAATAGAATGCTTCAGGACATATCCACCGCTAAGACGAATATTTTCATCGAATAAGGTTAGACTTACAACACTAAAATATTAGGTTACACGTATAACACTAAATTAGGTTACACTTATAACATTAAAGAGGGTTACACGTGTAGCACTAAATCAGGTTACACTTAAATTTAATGTCACTCAATTACGTTGGTTTCATCCCGGATTTAGCTTGAACTGACAATGATAAGTTTTCTTTTATTTTCTTTTCTTGCTGGGGAGTTGGTTTAGCCACTTAATCTCCAGTTAAAACTTTAGGAAGGTGTAGGCGTTTTGGGAGAGAGCTAATAGGCATGATGACAAATTTTGAAAAACTGTCCTATAATTTTTGAAAACGTAAATTATTTACAATCAATTTCATATTTTTGTCCACAGTTAAGGTTTAATAGTTAAAAAAGACATTTTAGTTTTTCGATTTGAAATTCCCACTGAAACGCTCGCCAGTGTCGTGGCGTCGCTGGTGACGTCACACTTGACGAGTACAAAACGTCAACACAACAAAGCTAGAGGTTTCGTACGTGTAAACAAATTATTAATTTGCGAATTGCGATTATTAAAATGGATTCGAAAAAGTACAGGTGTTGTGCGGTCCCGTAGTGCGGGAACACATCAATACAAACCCCAAATAAGTTATTTATGTTCGTAATCCCAACTCTGGAACTCTTTGAATTTGAATTTGAAAAGCTATGGCATGTTTGCAGCCTCCTAGTGAAGCTACACAATCATGATATTTGACTGAATTTACTGTCTCTTGCTGTTCATCCATTAATAAAGTTACTGCATACAACTTGGCATGCACTTTATTTAATTTTGTTCTGGGCAGATTTTGCCTATCACTGTGCACAGATTTGCTTCGCGTTTAAGTTGTACGTAGATTACAGCGTCATCGCCATAGGATGCCCTGGAAGACCATAAACAAAGAAACGAAACAAATAAAGGTTCAATTTAAGAATAATATTACAAAAGTGCATTTCAAAGACATACTTTTATCATGCTAATAGATGTATTTGGTTTGTCATAATACTCAAAAGAGCAGCGGCGGCCCAGTGGTCACACCCCCGACCGTAAATCGTGGGTTCGAACCTAGGCAGGCGCATTACTTTGTGTTATTTATTTCATCACCGCTGCTCTCAAAACGGTGATGAAAACATCGTGAGGAAACCGGCATGTCCTAGAACCAAAAAAATCAAAGACATGTGAAATCTACCACTGGGCCCACGTGGTTAAATTTATAAGCTGATGATGATGATGAATACTCAAAATATTGTGATTAATGATTACATAGATTATTACATTTATAAAATGTGTTGTAGTATTATTATAGGTAGGTACTTACATGAAAGTTTTTATATTTCTAAATTCTGCTGCACAAAAGTCTTTATTAGATGCAATAAAAATCTCCCAACATCATCACATCGGTTTTAGGCAAATTAGCACTGTTTGCCTTACTATACCCTTGTTCCATGATCCGTGTATCATAAGATAAATCACAAAACCATAGAAATCCGACCGTTTGTTTACGCGTGTTATCAAAAGTGACGTCATGCGCTGTGATTGGTGTTCAACTTAATATGGCGGACATAGGAATTCTGTAGATTTTAATTATCGTATAATTTATCAATTCCGCTCTTTTAATAATAAAAATAATGCGTATTTCGTATTTCACAATTCCAGTGTTATTAAATAAATACAATATTTTATTAATTTTCAATTACTGTCATCATCCCTATTCAAGCGATACGAATTGCGAAGCCAAATGTGTCAAGCGTCACGTACATGTGCCTTTTGTTTTTTTCTCATGAGCAACGTCACATCTCTCATCTGTATAGCCGCATCTTTTGTGACTCGTGACAAGCTCTAAGCACTTTATTTCATTTGTTTTTTACGCAGCACCTCTTTGCCAAGCGGGTAGAGGGTTTTTGAAGTGAAAACTTCTTTAAGCGCGTTGAGCACTTTTGGGTGAAGGAAAAACATTGAACTCATCGTCACGTAACGTAACATGCGGTCACGCTTCGTAGCCGTTCGTAGCACTCGTAGCATCCGCTACGGCGTAGCACCACATATGCATGCGCGGGACATAACCAGTGCTACGACTGGGGCGGGGCCTGTGTACTTTTTGTTTTCACTTCTATCGGCAGTCCCCAAAGACTGCTCCGATTTTTTTTTAATGGGGATGTAATATTTTTAAAGTTCTAGCACATCACGGATTGCTGTTAAAATCACATGCTATTACTAAACATTTTTGCACGTCCAAAAATTTACATACTAGGACAAACCTGGTTTCAACATATAATTAATTGCTTGTTTGTCGTCATAATTAATGTATGACCCATAACGTATCACACAACGAGGACACCCGAGGCTATGGCTATTAATTATATCACATACTACGTATATTACATAAGTTCTTGATTTATTATTTGACCGACACGTTAGTCTGCCTAGCCTTTTCCCAACTATATTGGGGTCGGCTTCCAGTCCAACCGGATGCAGCTGAATACCAGAATTTTACATAGAGCGACTGCCTATCTGACCTCCACAACCCAGTTAGTACTGGGTATTACGATACCCCTTGGTAAGACTGGTTGTCAGACTTTTAGGGCCACTGACTACCTATAACGACTGTCAAAAATGACAGCCGGGACCAACTGCTTAACGTGCTTTCCGAGGCACGGAGGAAACTCGGTATGTAATGAGTGGTCACCCATCCACAGATCAACCTAGGCAAGCGCGGCTTAACCTAAAGATCGACCCGAGCGGCTGTTATGATTTAGCCACGAGCTTTAGCCCGCGACACATTATACTGACAAAAAAATCTAAATACTAACATATCGAATTCATTAACTGAATCTGCCTGGAGCTTAATCTCATTTTCCTCTACGAAGAAATATTCAAACAAATTAAATGGTTACCTTGTCTCGTAAAGAGTAGGTAAATATGTAGGGAAACACATAACGTAACATCACGCCTGTAATCTCCAAAGGGTACCGCAGAGGTGTACCTAATAATACACCCGCATTTCGACTAGGGGGCGAGCCTTTTGCCATCAACCGGGCATAAATCCAGACTCCGTGGCTGCTACTGAGGAATTAGATTATTTATTTAGAGAATATCAGGTCTATTTAAGGTGAATGCTCCAGGGTAGCCCGCGAAATTCAAATTTTCTTTTTTTCTTTTTTTCTTCAAGTTGGAAAAATGACTTTTTCAAGGTCAAAGTCATTCCTGCACCTTTATGAACTTGGAGGGTTGTATTGACCATTTTGATGATTATAATTCTGAAACTACATACGTCTTACAGCCGCGAATAATATTCTAATCAACATACAACCTAGCACTGGCCTGCAAATTACAAAAAGCGTAAGAAAATTTAAATTTCCCGGGCTGGTTGAAGCATTCACCTTATGAACTGGACTTTTAAAGTAATACTACCTTAAAAAACATCATCAACATATCAGTTGCAAGGCGTCTACTGACTCTTCCAAGGTCGACAATCCAGCGGATACCCGTGATCTTTGGTAAGTCGTCAGTTCATGGCTATATACGATGCCTCCAACAAGCAGCTATAATAGAATTTGTCTGCCTTGTAAAGTATCGAATGAAAACATGATTTCCTTGTATCAGTTTAAAACACCATAAAAATACTTAACTCGTAAATGCGTCGTTAAGGAAAAACTAGTATTTGGTAGAAGCTATGTCGCTTTGCCAACTGCGTCGTCATTGCGATATCTTACTAGTACGCACTGCAGATAATAAAGTTCTGTCCTTATTTTATTTAGCAGCTTGTAGCAAATGGTTGTTTTATTTAGGTTACATCTTTAGTTAGTAGGTACTGTTTTTAGAGTTCCGTATCTCAGGCGACAAAAATGGAACCCATATTGGATCACTTTGTTTTCCGTCTGTACGTCTTTCGAGACCCTTTTTCTCCGGAATGCGTGGAGGTATTAAGTTTAAATTAATATCAAATACTTAAGGCCGCTACCCCTTAGAGCACTGAAAAAAATAAATTTGTACCTAAGTCAACGCGATCAAAATAGATGACCGTTTATGTCGCATATTTTGCGATTTCACAACGAAATCAAAACTTTTAAGGTACTTCCCGTTGACATGAATAATGAAATTTGGCAAGAAGCAATGTCTTACTTTTGCCTCGTCCACGTTCATAAATCTGGTCATATATACACGCCACCCCCGGTTGCGAGTACTACGTACCTGACCTTTGTGGACAGTGGATAATCAGCTTAAAATGTACCCTCCACTCCTGGGTTACAGGCGTCTGCCCTGTGAGCGGGTCGGAATTTACTATGAGGGTCCAGTGCAGGTAAAATATAATATGATATAATAATAATCTTTACCATAATTACTTAGATATTTAACATAATTTTAATAAAATATTTACCATAATTACTTAGATATTTGTAGCCACATCATGTTGTGTTTTCTTCTTACGTTACTTGGTTGTGTATCATTGAATGACTTTTTTGATGGAGTGTCTAGAACGAAGCCCTTAGAAATTTTATAAAAATTTAAATTGATGGGATTGCCTCAGATATGGTCTGGTGTAGCAGCATTTGGTCCTTCCTTTTGTTGAAGAAGGCCAGATTTCTGTTTAGGCTCGTTCAAATGGGTATTGAGAATAGAATAGGTGAAGTGAATCTGCTGGATGATTGTGTTTTTGTGATGTGTGTGTTGGATTTTGTTATTTGTATTACAGGGGCGACATCTTTAAATTGAACAAGCCCCTTTAAAAAAAGACTTACCTTAGCGAAACACTTATATTTAAAACAAAGACCTGTAGACCTAGCATAAACAAGTAAAGTGATATATGCCTATTAGGTATTAGAAAAAAAAATCTTTCCAATTTACGTTAGGTTTAGTTCACGCGTTCGTAATAAGACATCTGACCCTCACCTTTCACCTAATCATTAATCAATGAACCTACCATCTACCTAACAGGACAGGATAATACAGGTTTTTCTCATTAATTGGATAAGTCACGCGGTGTAGTAGTAGTAAGTACTTGGCATATTACCTAGTTGGCTTACGGTAGTAAGTATGTAGCTGGCAGGTCTATTTTCGAGTATTCTACCGACGTTCGCGAGTTACTGACGCGCCCTTCGTTAAGGCTTTGTGTTGTGATATAAATATTATGTGAAGTTTAAATAAAAGCCAATTTGAAAACATAATGAAATCCAGTCTCAAGAAAATTCGGTTTGACAAAAGTATCGGGTAAGTTTATTTTTGGGATATAATCAGGGACTAAAGTATATTCTGTTACCTTGATAATTTAAGTAAACAACACTTATTTGGTAAACATAATATACTTCAGGCGCTGATTATATTAATACTGTAACATGTACAATGTTCATACTTAACAGAAATTAGTGTCACAGAGTAAAAAGTAGGTATCTTAAAAGTAAAAAAATATCTAATACTTAGTTTCTTGATTACAAACTTATAATTTCACATTTTTCAATAGATTAAAGCCGAATTTCCGAAAGATCCTGTTTTGCCAGGCATCGGAATCGAACCCTATTTATAAGCTTTTATTCTTAGCTTGCCTTAAATTGTTAGTTAACTTATGTATTCCTGCAACTGAATTACAAACCAGTTCCCCCAACCGATTGAGCTAAACTTTTGCACACACCTTTGGGTTCCACTAACAACACATTTTTTATGACAGACATGATTTGATCGTGGGCCAAGATCGCCTAATTACAAAAGTACACCTCAGCGGTTAATAGCTCGGACCCAAAACCTTGTACACACGTTTAATGTTGACAGCTAAACCTATTTATTTCTTTTAATTTTATTAAAAGCTTTTTTTAAGTTGGTTATTTACATTCAGCAGCTCGCACCTTAAATTCACCGATCAAATAACATGGAACTTTAATTATTGAATGAGAATACAAACTACCGCAGCTCTTCCATTAAACCGACCAAATCCACCAATTTTAAACATAATATAGACGGTTTTCACAAAACCACATCATGTCTATTAAAAACAAAAAAGTACTTTACTAAATACCGATTCATTTCACGATAACATTTTTGTAAATACAGTTGATTGAACTTTTAAAATGATTGATAAAAACGACCCAGTAGGTCTTCATCTAACCTCTAGAGAATAACATAAATGTACCTACATTTATGTTATTCTCTAACTAAGCGAGAAAACTTTGCTGATTTCAAAATAATGTGATGTAAAACGACAACTGTTTCCAACATTTTGCGAACATAAAAGTATTACATACTAGCTGACGTCCCGCGGTTTCACCCGTGTAGTTCCCGTTCCCGTGGGAGTACGGGAATAAAATATAGCCTATAGCACTCACGAATAATGTAGCTATCTGCCAGTGAAACAATTTTTTAAATTGGTTCATTACTTCCGGAGATTACCCCCTACATACAAACTTACAAACATACAAACTTACAAACAAATGTTACCTCTTTATAATATTAGTATAGATATAGATGTATAGACCCAGGGAAGTTTTTTCGTGAGTTCATGGTTAATCCCTAGTAAAAGTTGTATTAATGGTCAGCATAATGACTCCTTTTCAGATTATCAGTTATTCAATGACATATTCTGTGCAACATTTGTAAGTACCTACATCATTATACTATATAAAGCTCGATTACCACTGACTGACTGACTCACTCACTGACAGAATTGTTCTCCCAGATGGTGGATGGGGAGGTGGGTATATTTTGACAGATTCGTAAACAAGTGACTCTCGCGAGTATGGGAAAAGTGCCAAACCTCCCCTTTTCGCCCCCCTTCTCACCCCCCCCTATCGTATCTCGGAAACCAAGGGATTTGGAACGTTTTTTTTTTCAGATTCATATAGAGGAGGCTTGGGAAAGTAATAACCAGTTTTGAAAGTTGCCCCCCTTGCCCCCCTTTTCACCCCCTTTAGGCAGATCTCAGAAATTGAGAGGCTTGGAACATTTTTTTTTTCAGATTCGTATAGAGGAGGCTTGGGAAAGTAAAAACCAGTTTTCAAAGTTGCCCCCCTTGCCCCCCTTTTCACCCCCTTAAGGCGGATCTCGGAAGTTAAGAGACTTGGAACATTTTTTTTTTCAGATTCGTATAGACGAAGCTCTGGAAAGTAAAAACCAGTTTTCAAAATTCCCCCCCTTGCCCCCCTTTTCACCCCCTTAAGGCGGATCTCAGAATTTAAGAGACTTGGAACATTTTTTTTTTCAGATTCGTATAGAGGAG
Source organism: Xestia xanthographa (assembly GCA_905147715.2). Taxonomy (NCBI): domain Eukaryota; kingdom Metazoa; phylum Arthropoda; class Insecta; order Lepidoptera; family Noctuidae; genus Xestia; species Xestia xanthographa. The sequence goes on from LR990655.1 coordinate 22,689,206, forward strand.
GCTTGGAAAAGTAAAAACCAGTTTTCAAAGTTGCCATCCTTGCCCCCCTTTTCACCCCCTTAAGGCAGATCTCGGAAGTTAAGAGACTTGGAACATTTTTTTTTCAGATTCGTATAGAGGAAGCTTGGGAAAGTAAAAACCAGTTTTCAAAATTGCCCCCCTTTCCCCCCCTTAAGGCGGATCTCGGAATTTAAGAGACTTGGAACATTTTTTTTTTCAGATTCGTATAGAGGAGGCTCGGAAAAGTAAGAACCAGTTTTCAAAAGTTGATCCACTTATCCCCCTTCTCCCCCCTTTAGGCGGATCTCGGAAGTTGAGAGACTTGGAACATTTTTTTTTTTCAGATTCGTAAAAAGGGGCCTAGAGTTAGTCAAAATCATTTTTCAAAACTCCCCACTCTCCCCCCCTTCACCTCCCCCCATCGTATCTCGGAAACTAGGACACTTAGCGGCTTTTTGATTTATACTATAAAATATTATTGAGGAGCGTTTAAATTTGTATACGGAGGGTATCCTCACCTCCCCAACCTCCCCTAAAATTGAAAGGGCTGTAACTTCGTAACGGTTAGAGATAGCCATTGGGTGTTTGAACAAATATTATAGTAGGCGTCGAAACCTGTCCGGTGGTGGTAGGTTCTGAGTGGAGCGAACCTGCGAGACCGAGTGGAGCGAAGGGGGGAGGTGGCGAGCGAAGCGAGCCGGCGACCTCTGCAGCGTAACGAAGGTTGAGTGGGTGAAGCGTAACTCAGGGGCGACGACAAGCAACTTTAGGGTTATGTTTTTTATAATGGGTCTCAGTTTTTAAGTAAGGTTTTTTACTTGTTTTTATCAGGTTTTTTTTTTATATTAATTTTATAATGTTTTAGGGGTTCTTAAGTGTTTTCATACTGATTTAGGGGTAGTTGTAACGGATTTTCCAATTATTTTAAGGATTCCTATGGATTCTCAAAATTTTATGATGGTAAGGAATACTTCTCAAGAACACGACAACACGCGAGCTGCGCGCAGCTCGCGCACCCACGCAAATACTAGTTATACTATATAAAGCTCGATTACCACTCACTGACTGACTCACTGACAGAATTGTTCTCCCAGATGGTGGATGGGGAGGTGGGTATATTTTGACAGATTCGTAAACAACTAACTCTGAATGGTTTGGGAAAAGTGCCAAACCTCCCCTTTTCGCCCCCCTTCTCCCCCCTCCCTATTGTATCTCGGAAACAAAGAGACTTGGAACATTTTTTTTTTCAGATTCGTATAGAGGAAGCTCGGAAAAGTAAAAAACAGTTTTCAAAATTGACCCCTTTTTCCCCCTTCTCCCCCCTTTAGGCGGATCTCGGAAGTTGAGAGACTTGGAACATTTTTTTTTTTAGATTCATATAAAGGGGCAACGCGTTAGTCGAAATTATTTTTCAAAAATCCCCACCCTCCCCCCCCCCCCCCCTCTTCACCCCTTTTTTTACTACTGAAAAATCTTTTGATTCTTACCTAAAACTATTGAGGGCGTCGAAACCTGTCTGGTGGTGGTAAGTCCCGAGTGGAGCGAACCTGCGAGACCGAGTGGAGAGAAGGGGGGAGGTGGCGAGCGAAGCGAGCCGGCGACCTCCGTAGCGTAACGAAGGTCGAGTGGGTGAAGCGTAACTCAGGGGCGACGACAAGCAACTTTAGGGTTATGTTTTTTTTAATGGGTCTCAGATTTTAAGTAAGGATTTTTACTTTTATTTTATAAGGTTTTTTTTTATATTAATTTTATAATGTTTTAGGGGTCCTTAACGGTTTTCATACTGATTTAGGGGTAGTTGTAACGGATTTTCCAATTATTTTAAGGATTCCTATGGATTCTCAAAATTTTATGATGGTAAGGAATACTTCTCAAGAACACGACAACACGCGAGCTGCGCGCAGCTCGCGCACCCACGCAGATACTAGTTATACTATATAAAGCTCGATTACCACTGACTGACTGACTCACTCACTGACAGAATTGTTCTCCCAGATGGTGGATGGGGAGGTGGGTATATTTTGACAGATTCGTAAACAAGTGACTCTCGCGAGTATGGGAAAAGTGCCAAACCTCCCCTTTTCGCCCCCCTTCTCACCCCCCCCTATCGTATCTCGGAAACCAAGGGATTTGGAACGTTTTTTTTTTCAGATTCATATAGAGGAGGCTTGGGAAAGTAATAACCAGTTTTGAAAGTTGCCCCCCTTGCCCCCCTTTTCACCCCCTTTAGGCAGATCTCAGAAATTGAGAGGCTTGGAACATTTTTTTTTTCAGATTCGTATAGAGGAGGCTTGGGAAAGTAAAAACCAGTTTTCAAAGTTGCCCCCCTTGCCCCCCTTTTCACCCCCTTAAGGCGGATCTCGGAAGTTAAGAGACTTGGAACATTTTTTTTTTCAGATTCGTATAGACGAAGCTCTGGAAAGTAAAAACCAGTTTTCAAAATTCCCCCCCTTGCCCCCCTTTTCACCCCCTTAAGGCGGATCTCAGAATTTAAGAGACTTGGAACATTTTTTTTTTCAGATTCGTATAGAGGAGGCTTGGAAAAGTAAAAACCAGTTTTCAAAGTTGCCATCCTTGCCCCCCTTTTCACCCCCTTAAGGCAGATCTCGGAAGTTAAGAGACTTGGAACATTTTTTTTTCAGATTCGTATAGAGGAAGCTTGGGAAAGTAAAAACCAGTTTTCAAAATTGCCCCCCTTTCCCCCCCTTAAGGCGGATCTCGGAATTTAAGAGACTTGGAACATTTTTTTTTTCAGATTCGTATAGAGGAGGCTCGGAAAAGTAAGAACCAGTTTTCAAAAGTTGATCCACTTATCCCCCTTCTCCCCCCTTTAGGCGGATCTCGGAAGTTGAGAGACTTGGAACATTTTTTTTTTTCAGATTCGTAAAAAGGGGCCTAGAGTTAGTCAAAATCATTTTTCAAAACTCCCCACTCTCCCCCCCTTCACCTCCCCCCATCGTATCTCGGAAACTAGGACACTTAGCGGCTTTTTGATTTATACTATAAAATATTATTGAGGAGCGTTTAAATTTGTATACGGAGGGTATCCTCACCTCCCCAACCTCCCCTAAAATTGAAAGGGCTGTAACTTCGTAACGGTTAGAGATAGCCATTGGGTGTTTGAACAAATATTATAGTAGGCGTCGAAACCTGTCCGGTGGTGGTAGGTTCTGAGTGGAGCGAACCTGCGAGACCGAGTGGAGCGAAGGGGGGAGGTGGCGAGCGAAGCGAGCCGGCGACCTCTGCAGCGTAACGAAGGTTGAGTGGGTGAAGCGTAACTCAGGGGCGACGACAAGCAACTTTAGGGTTATGTTTTTTATAATGGGTCTCAGTTTTTAAGTAAGGTTTTTTACTTGTTTTTATCAGGTTTTTTTTTTATATTAATTTTATAATGTTTTAGGGGTTCTTAAGTGTTTTCATACTGATTTAGGGGTAGTTGTAACGGATTTTCCAATTATTTTAAGGATTCCTATGGATTCTCAAAATTTTATGATGGTAAGGAATACTTCTCAAGAACACGACAACACGCGAGCTGCGCGCAGCTCGCGCACCCACGCAAATACTAGTTATACTATATAAAGCTCGATTACCACTCACTGACTGACTCACTGACAGAATTGTTCTCCCAGATGGTGGATGGGGAGGTGGGTATATTTTGACAGATTCGTAAACAACTAACTCTGAATGGTTTGGGAAAAGTGCCAAACCTCCCCTTTTCGCCCCCCTTCTCCCCCCTCCCTATTGTATCTCGGAAACAAAGAGACTTGGAACATTTTTTTTTTCAGATTCGTATAGAGGAAGCTCGGAAAAGTAAAAAACAGTTTTCAAAATTGACCCCTTTTTCCCCCTTCTCCCCCCTTTAGGCGGATCTCGGAAGTTGAGAGACTTGGAACATTTTTTTTTTTAGATTCATATAAAGGGGCAACGCGTTAGTCGAAATTATTTTTCAAAAATCCCCACCCCCCCCCCCCCCCCCCCCCTCCCCCCCTTTTTTTACTACTGAAAAATCTTTTGATTCTTACCTAAAACTATTGAGGGCGTCGAAACCTGTCTGGTGGTGGTAAGTCCCGAGTGGAGCGAACCTGCGAGACCGAGTGGAGAGAAGGGGGGAGGTGGCGAGCGAAGCGAGCCGGCGACCTCCGTAGCGTAACGAAGGTCGAGTGGGTGAAGCGTAACTCAGGGGCGACGACAAGCAACTTTAGGGTTATGTTTTTTTTAATGGGTCTCAGATTTTAAGTAAGGATTTTTACTTTTATTTTATAAGGTTTTTTTTTATATTAATTTTATAATGTTTTAGGGGTCCTTAACGGTTTTCATACTGATTTAGGGGTAGTTGTAACGGATTTTCCAATTATTTTAAGGATTCCTATGGATTCTCAAAATTTTATGATGGTAAGGAATACTTCTCAAGAACACGACAACACGCGAGCTGCGCGCAGCTCGCGCACCCACGCAGATACTAGTTATACTATATAAAGCTCGATTACCACTCACTGACTGACTCACTGACATAATTGTTCTCCCAGATGGTGGATGGGGAGGTGGGTATATTTTGACAGATTCGTAAACAACTAACTCCCGCGAGTATGGGAAAAGTGCCAAACCTCCCCTTTTCGCCCCCCTTCCTCCCCCTCCCTATCGTATCTCGGAAACAAAGAGACTTGGAACTTTTTTTTTTCATATTCGTATAGAGGAGGCTTGGAAAAGTAAAAACCAGTTTTCTAAGTTGACCCCTTTTTCCCCATTCTCCCCCCTTTAGGCGGATCTCGGAAATTAAGAGACTTGGAACATTTTTTTTTTCAGATTCATATAAAGGGGCAATGCGTAAGTCAAAATATTTTTTCCAAAAATCCCCACTCTCCCCCACTTCATCTCCCCCCCCCCCTTTTCACCACTTTTTTTACTACTGAAAAACTTTTTGATTCTTACCTAAAACTATTGAGGGACGTTGAAATTTGTATACCCTCCCCTCCCCAACCTCCCCTAAAATTGAAAGGGCTGTAACTTCGTAACGGTTAGAGATAGCCATTGGGTGCTTTAGCAAATATTATAGTAGGCGTCGAAACCTGTCCGGTGGTGGTAGGTTCTGAGTGGAGCGAACCTGCGAGACCGAGTGGAGCGAAGGGGGGAGGTGGCGAGCGAAGCGAGCCGGCGACCTCCTTAGCGTAACGAAGGTTGAGTGGGTGAAGCGTAACTCAGGGGCGACGACAAGCAACTTTAGGGTTATGTTTTTTATAATGGGTTTTTAGAATGTTTAAGGGGTTCTTAAGGGTTTTCATATTGATATAGGGGTAGCTGTAACGGATTATCCAATTATTTTAAGGATTCCTATGGATTCTCAAAATTTTATGATGGTAAGGAATACTTCTCAAGAACACGACAACACGCGAGCTGCGCGCAGCTCGCGCACCCACGCAAATACTAGTTATAGTATAAGGATGTATGCTTCAAAGAATCAGTTTGTTTTGTTTATTAACGTTATCTTCCACTTAGCATAATCAGTCTTTAATGTGCTGTGCAGTGGGACTGCTGGGACACAGGCCTCCTCTCTATGAGAGGGAATGATCCACCACGCGAGCTCAGTGCGGTTTGGTAAACATCACATGTCTATGAATATCTTCTGCCTAAAACCAGACCCAAGGCTAGTCCTGATTACTGGGGACATTACAGTTGACATTATGAATTGTCAATTTGTGACGATTTTACGAATTGTAATGTAATTCATTTATTTTCTGCTCCTAAGTTCGCCTTTATGTCGTGCGTAGTACGACATAAAGTAGCTTTTTATGCTCTAGCTAGAGCATAAAGTAAAATCTTCGTTGAAGACCAAGGCAATCGGTCGAACAGCCACACGAACTGTCTGTCCATCTGTCTGTCTACCCGTCTGTATGGTATATCCGTCTGTCTGGTCATCTGTCTGTCCATCTGTCTGTTCACCTGTCTGTCCGTCTGTCTGTCCGTGTCTGTCTGTCTGTCCATCTGTCTGTCCGTCTGTGCGTCCGTGGGTCTGTATGTCCGTCTGACTTAATTGACTACTTTTCTCGCACTCAAAGTGAAAGTACAATGTAACACACGGCGCTAAAATCCCATTAAACTACCTCGTATATAATGGGTCATTTTAGCCCTTTGTACTACAAACTCATCATCATCCGCCTATTATTGTTCCCACTGCTGGGACACAGGCCTCCTCTCTATGAGAGGGAGTTGTACTACAATCTACTATTATCCAATTATGATTCTGCTAAAGTGGCCATTTTAGGCTCCCTAGTCATGCTATCCTAATGAAACCAATAAAGAATCGCTCATAGGACTAGCGTAGGTTGTCAATATTGGCCGTGTAGCCGTGACACATGAGGAAATGACCACCTAACGTTTGATGTCCCTCTTAATTAAGGAGTAGATTGAGTTTGGTCATGAACTTACCCCGTCACATTATCTAATTTAGTACTTACCTATGAACTTTATGACTGATCTAAAGATAGAATTATCCACTTGCGAGTTGTCAAGGTGTTTATTTCCTAAAGGAACCGCCATTGAGATAGTTAGGACGAAGAAAATTTTGAACTCATCCTAAAGGATGACGCACGCTAGACCGTGTCGGGTCCGAGCCGAGTGTCGGCCGTAGCACAATCCATTGTCCGTTGCTCGGTAGCGGCTCGGAAGCGTGAGTGTGTCCTTACAAAATTGCATGGTCCACACTCGACTCGGACCCGACACGGTCTAGCGTGAGTCAAGCTTAATGCAGTTTTGTGCGTAACGGTACTTTTTTGAAGAACGTGTACAGTTATTCTTATATGATCATATTCACCCTAGGTTTTGCCCGACTTCCGAAAGTTTCCCACAGGGAACCATATGGAACATAGAGTACTACAAGTTATGGTCTATCCGTGGTCTTCTAAGTTAAAAGAGCGTTACTTTCACAATATGTAACTAATATGCTATACCTTACGCCCCTGGCTTCGCCCGCGTGAAGTTCGGTAGTTGTCTCACCGGATCGTACAATCGGGATTAAAAATATTTATTTATTTATCATTATTTATTTATTTATTTATTATTTATTTATCCTGTGTTGATCCAGGTTATAACTTATCTGTGTGCCAAATATCATCCAAATGCCTTCAGTAGTTTTTTCGTGAACGAGTAAGAAACATCCATCCATCCTAACAAACTTTTACATAATTTATAATATTAGTAAGATAAAAGATAAGTAAGATTAGTATGGATTCCAAAGTTTCACTCAATAAACACGGAACAAAATCCCGGAACTCCGACACTTAACAATACTTCAACATTTTTATAAACGCAAAAACAAGCTGAACATAAATCGATTCTATCTCTCGGCTAACTTCGTCGCTTCCATTGATTAAAACTATCGCGAACAAAATAGAAAAAGGAAATATCTGGCTTTAATCTACTCAATGATCAGAATCTGCTAAGTCCAAATACTAATTCCATTAGTGCTAAGCTAGACAAATGGTAGAGCTTCGCACCGCATGAAACATGATTCGTTGAAACTTACAGATTGAAAATTACAGTGCCTCCTAACTTTTAGCGTAAACATCTGAAATAATTTTGACTAAATGGTTTGGAACTTTTTGATTATGAATTTGGTGGAGTTAAGAGCCTGAATTTGCGGTTGTGTATGTAAATACATGTAGGTATGTAAAATATAGCAATTAAAATAGTACATTACTATACACCCTTTTGCACTAATTCACTAAAATACGCATTAGGTAAAATTTGCACAAGTGGTAACACCTAATTTTCAAGCAAATTTATGATTCTTGATTCTTTCTATTTTCCCTACAGCGTGCTTTTTAACGCTCTAGGGATGCACTCCGTTGGATCTCAATCCTCGACAGAACACTTGGAATTGAAAAAGCGCGGTGCAAAAAAATGTCGCGTTAAAAAAGCGGCCATGCCAACTTGAGAATAAGTGTCTTGCAAAATTGTTACAATCCTATACTGCTTACTTTTAATGTTTTGCCGAAAGATTGAAAAAAGAAAGGCAAGTCAACAAATGCCCAGACATTAGCAAAGTATATTATTCGAAAAGAAAAAGGACCAGGGAAAAACGGGGAGTCTAAAAAAAAGTCTTCAACATTAAGTTTGGTTAATCAGTGGTTTTGTTTGGGTTGGCAACAATGGAAAACTTTTCAAATCATCTACCTCCGTTAAAAAGTTTTTGGGTTAAAAATTGTGAAGTTTCCCATTGATAACTTTCACGAAAAGTAATCACCTGATGTTATTTGATAGCCTTACAACGTCCACTTCCTAACTTACTCTGAGACTTCAGAGGACCTCGCAAAGCGTGTGGTGTAAACGTAACGTAAATAAATTGGTTTTTGAATCTGGTAATCCTCTAATCACGTCTTTAGTAAAAAAAAACCGGCCAAGAGAGTGTGTCGGGCCAGGCTCAGTGTAGGGTTCCGTAGTTTCCCGTCCGGCACAATAAGTGTTCCCACTTATGAGTTTAAAGGTGGGTATTCATTATGTAAAAATGCTTGCATATACGAATATACCACAAACTTGTCCAGAAATTATTTTGTACAACTTTTTGTCTTTTTTGTACAAAAACTGTTATTTCCATCAAGTTCAAAATAATGTTCCTAGAAAGTCCTTATAAAGTTCTACTTTTCAGATTTTTTTCATATTTTCTAAACAAAAGTTCAAAAGTTAGAGGGGGGGCGGACACATTGTTTTTTACTTTTGGATCGATTATATTTCCGAAATTATTGACATAATCAAAAAATGATTTTAGGAAACCCCTATTCATTTTTAAATACCTTTCCAACAATATATCACACGTTAGGGTTGAAATTAAAAAAACAAATCACTTCCCACTTTACATATAGGGGGGCTACCCTAATAAAACATTTTTTTCCAATTTTTATTTTACCACTTTATCGGCGTGATTGAGATACATATTGGTACCAAATTTCAGCTTTCTAGTGCTAACGGTCACAGAGATTAAGCGAGGACGGACGGACAGACATGGCGAAACTATAAGGGTTCCTAGTTGACTACGGAACCCTAAAAATGGGGCCTTTTTTGTCGTTTTGGAGGGTCATACAGGGTATAAACAACCTCATCACGAAGCCGTCAACCAAGCATTCTGTACATTAAACTACCACTAACTTTACGCAAAATTATTTCTGGCACACGACTTTTTTTTTGGGGTGAAAATGTGTTGCATGTTTTGTCGTACCAAAACGCAATGTAACGCTCTTTAAACATTATGCTGATAGATGGATTGAATAGTACGGGGGTCATAGAGGTGTTTAAAAATCTTACAATAAAAACTTGTACCTATTAAAAAAAAACCTTTGTCAAAAAGTTGGAACTATGACTCCCAATATCTCCGTAACTAGAAGGTTATGGTATGGTATAGAACAAAAAAAAAATATCGCAATGACGGGGAGATCAAGTGACTTTCGGCTTCGTGAAGAGGTTTTTACACCCTTCATATTCTTTACTTATTAGTTCCTGAAAAAGAAAAGACAGGAACGTGTCTAGAGTAGACTTTGCTTTTATGAAAAAAAAAAATATTACTCTAGAGGCATTATTCAGGAAGAAAAATGTTGTGTACATTTGTATGGAGAACCGTAGCCCTTGTTCCCTATTAAATACGGAGCAACTGGAAGCAAATGACACTCGCACGTCTTGCTTGATGCAAGTCGTTCCGCACGAGGTCTTGAATGGGCCTTAGAAACGCACAATAGGCTTTGTATGCGATCAATAACGAGATAATGATATTGTCAGTAGGTTAGCAAGCAGATGATCGAATTATATAGTACATTACTGTAGCGGCCAATAACAGAGGCATTGATGGACGAACGCCGAGGCACACATACGTAAGTCCATGTGGCCAAGGCTTGTATAGTACTCTTTTCAAACAATGCGAGGAAATTAATAGAATTTACTTTTCAAAATCAATGATGCACACAAACAACAATATTTTTTCTCGCGTTGAAAAGTTTTTTTGTTTTTTTTTTTTCAATAAACCGCTTTTTATTTACAAGCCAATTCGAAATTTAAGTAATACCTTTGATAAGATAGCTCCGGCCCATACCTCTTTGGTTGCCATGTTTCAGAGTAATAGATCGTTCCATTTTTAAATAACACGACAGATATGAGTTTACTATGTAATTTATTTGGCCGCTAAACACGACAGATATGGATTTTCATACAACTTTTGCCGGCCGCTGGGCGCATGTATCTGGCCAGTACAGCAATTTCGATTTATCTCGAAGAAGGTTGTCAAAATAATACTCTCCAAGATATTTGAGAAAATGTCATTAGTTGTAGACATGGCCTCCATTGGTTTTATTGGCTCATCTCCTTTATTGGTTCTTTGGTAAACGGATGTTTTCTACTCAGGCTAGAACTCATTGTCAAGGCAATCTTTCAGGGAAAATAATAATATTAAAAAAACCCAAAAAATAAAATCACTTTGTTTACAGTGAAAAAGAATGTGGGGAAATGCATTATTTCCGTTTATATTTATTTATTCCGTACATAACAAGAATTACTAAGTATTTCATAATTGGACCCATGGTAAAAGTAATTTGTTTATATTGATTAGGATGTACCGCCATGATTCACCCCTGATTTTCCCTGAAAACAAAGTGAAATCTTTAAGCCGAGATCTCAAACATCTAGTAACGAGACACGATCATTAGCGAGAGTATGTAATAGTAATTACTATATCATAACTTGACACAAAATTATTTCAGCCGTTATTATGCCTTAAATTTTAATTAACAATTAAAATACTGAAGTGTTGTACCTACCACTGTACGTAATTAATAATATCTTATTAGAGCTGTAAATATTAACAGAGTACCTAATTATATAAGCACAGACCTTAACACGTGTCAGATTTAATAACGTAGGCGTTCCTATTATGTAGGCTCATTTGAAGCAGCCATATTATACAATGAGAATTCAAACACGTTTTTAATAATAAGCCTTTGCAAGTTGCTCTGTGGAAAAAGATTGGAATACGAAATACAGACACTTTAAACGCACAAAAAAGAACATTCTAATATCGTTCTAGAATGGAGCTTGAAACGTCCCTAAATCTGATATCTCTTTAACATGTGGAACTTTTATCTATACTAATATTATAAAGCTGAAGAGTTTGTTTGTTTGTTTGAACGCGCTAATCTCAGGAACTACTGGTTGGAATTGAACAATTATTTTTGTGTTGGATAGCCCATTTATTGAGGAAGGTTATAGGCTATATAACATCACGCTACGACCAAAAGGAGCGGAGCATAAATGTAAGATGTTGTAAAAACGGAGAAAATGTATTCCTTTTGTTAGCTTTTTCTCTCTTATGTGACGCAGACGAAGTTGCGTGGGCCAGCTAGTAGCTTATAAATACGAGTTTGTTGGAAACCGTCAAAAGATTTTGTTCCATAATACATACTAATATTATAAAGAGGTAACATTTGTTTGTAAGTTTGTATGTAGGGGGTAATCTCCGGAAGTAATGAACCGATTTCAAAATTTCTTTCACCATTAGAAAGCTACGTTCACTCTGAGTAACATAGGCTATATTTTATCTCCGTACTCCCACGGGAACGGGAACTACGCGGGTGAAACCGCGGGACGTCCGCTAGTTTGTAATAAAGCCAGCCACAGGTTTAATGAGTGGCCGCAATTTTGAGAAAAAAAAATGGCGTGTTGTTTGCAGACCAAAATAAAATCTTCTTTTATTTGAGAAATAGTTAGGTTGTTCCTTTTATTAAAAGGAGATTGAATATTTTGACCCTATCATATGCCATTTTTACCCGAGCCAAAAAGAAGAGTTATGATTTTAGCAACATAAGTATGTTTTTATTTACGTATGTTCCTCCGTAGCGCCTAAACTATTCATCCGATTTTTATGATTAAGGTGTCAATGGCCCATCGTTTTTGAGCTCACCAGATGGCGCACTGTCGAGTAAGGTCTTGTCAGTAATTCTGTTTAATACTTTAAAGCACCAATAACTTCGTAAGAAAGTTTATTTTATTACGTATAACAACACAGTGTAAGCTAGGTATATTATATTTACAATATTCTTCCTAAAATTAGCCAGCAAATGTTTAAACATTTAAAAATCATTCTACCTCCAAGTACTAACAATATTATTATCTTATGTTGACTTAAAATCTTCAAGTCATAATTAATCAGGAATGGGCTCAATATAGAACACAATCGTGAGTATTAGTATAAATACGTGATAAAAAAGCACACAACGCGCGAACACTCTATGACATCTGACATTTTGGAGGACCTCAGTCTACACAAGCGCCTCTAGTGGCAAATTCACACGCGATAGCCCCCATTGGTACCTACCTGTAGCGGATACAACGATCTGTTAGCGAGTGACAGTATTTTAAATTAGTACTATGCAAGTGACACTACATCGTCGCTTCCGGCCAGTATTGAAAGTCTGTTGAGAAGGTCTTATGGAATCGGTATTATAGCCCAGGTAACATAATTATGCAACTAAGATTTTGTAACAACGTTTTGATTTAAAAGAGTGTCCATGGAGTTTCTTGCCCGTTCTTCTCCAGATCTACGCTAGGGAATGGGCAACTACAGTGCTTTCTCAAATTAGGCCTTGTGACTGGGACTGTAGCATTGTTTTTTTTGTATTTTTGACATTCAAAAGCCGTAATGTTCTAATTTAAATAAATGCTTTGAGTTTGAGTCGAGTTTGAATAGGCTTCATTTTAACCGACTTTATTTAGTAGTCGGGTTTTAGTTTTAGAACTACTTTGTTAACCTGAAAATCTTGACGCCTGGACTTATTCGAGATAGCTCACATAACGGCTTGTACACATAAACACTATACGACGTCGCATCGTGCTACGACGTGGCATCGTCTCACGATGCGACGTAGCATCGTGGTAATCTACGACGTCGCAACGTGCCACGACATCGCAACGTGTCACGATTTTGTCATATAGCCGGTAGCAGTAAATTTCAAAAAATGGACCGCACTAGACAAATAACAAATGAATGTGGCAACGGCGATAGATAGTTTTAACGACGTCGTACTGTGCATCGTAGCACGTTGCGACGTCATAGATTCACACGATGCGACATCGCGTCGTGAGACGATGCCGCTTCGTAGCACGATGCGACGTCGTATCGTGTTTATGTGCACAAACCGTTACTCGTAGGTTACGTTGATATTTTCTAAAAAAATTAGATGAACGGTGGACTAATACTGTTGGTATCACATACGGGCCAATGACTAAACCATCAATCATTTTCACACATTATCTTTGAGTGAAATATAATAGTCTATGAACTACTTTACCTCTTTTCAAATCCGGGGACAGTAAAGATACTAATAATTATAGACCTGTATCCGTGTTGCCAGTTTTTAGCAAGGTGTTTGAAAAAATAATGCTGAATCAAATGCTCAATCATTTTAACACCAACAAAATTTTACACGATCAACAGTATGGTTTCACCAAGGGACGTTGTACGGCTGACGCCGGTGTAACCTTATTAAAGCACATATTTACTGCGTGGGAAGAGTCTCAAGACGCCATAGGAATATTTTGTGACCTTTCCAAAGCATTTGATTGCGTAAATCACGACACATTGCTTTGAAACTTGAGCATTACGGATTAGGTCAACTTGCACTTAGTTTGGTAAAATCATATTTGAGTGATAGACAACAACATGTTCAAATAAATGGTGTTAATTCACAGGGTTTAAAAGTAAAAATGGGGGTTCCGCAAGGCTCAATATTGGGTCCTTTCCTCTTTCTCGTGTATATAAATGATCTACCCTATTTATTGAAAAACCAACCTCAAAATATGGCGTTGTTTGCTGATGACACTTCCCTAATTTTTAAGATAAATAGACGGGCCCAAAATCTAGATGACGTGAATAATGCCCTACTTCAGGTCCATAATTGGTTCACAGCAAACAATTTAGTATTAAATGAAAAAAAAACTAAATGCATAAGATTTGCTTTACCCAATGTTAGAAGTAGTGATTGTGAAATAATATTGAATAAAGAGAAACTTGAATTCGTAGATAAAACGGTTTTCCTGGGGATTACGCTTGATTCAAGGCTACAATGGAGTTACAAAAAAATACAAAAATATTTATTACTTCTCAAACATTGTGTCATACATAAATTGAGGCAGCCCCAGTAAGTTACAATAGTACTTGTGTCGGGGCTGTCTCGCTCTTCCCATAGGTGGTATCCTATCAATGAAAATTAAGTCAACGAATATAATAAAAATGCAATAAAAAGGAAATAAAAAAAAAAAAAATGATAGTTAATTAATTAATTCTCCTTGTATTTTTTGCGTGCGTGTGTATTTGTGTGCGTGTGTGTGTGTTTTGTGTGTGTGTGTGTGTATTTGTCCGTGTGTGCGTGTGTTTTCGTGCGATAATCCAGATAATTATCCAACATGTTAGCCTACCCTGATCAGAATGTTTTCTGTTTCTTCATATGTTAGAGATCTTAACCAATCACTTAATGTTCTTTTACAATCGTATAACCGCATGGGATATATTTCACACTTAAGATTCAGTTTATTGTATATGTAGGTGGATTGTGTAACATATTGACGGCTAGCAAATGCTGATCGAACCCCTGGAGAGTAGGCCACAATATCTCTGCGCCTTCTGCTCTGAGTATCTGGGTTAAAAGGAAGACATTTATGCAGGGTTAAGGTCACATTTAGAACATAAAGCTTTCTAATTGAAAGCAAGTTGCTGACTTTATAGAGGTCTGTTGTGGGGAACCTAAACGGTTTAAAATACATCACCTTGATAAGTGATCGCTGAGCTCTTTCCAGATCGAGGAATTTCATTTTGGAAGCACCACCCCATATCGGAATGCAGTAAGTTATTACGGATTGGATTGGAGTTCTCATTTAACATCCCTTGCGGCGCGGCTAAGTTCAGCGGCATATGCTATTAGAAAAATTCGTCAATTTACTGATGTAGATACAGCTAGACTGGTCTATTTTAGTTACTTTCATAGTATAATGTCTTATGGCATTTTGCTATGGGGACGGGCTGCAGATATTGAGTCTATATTTATTCTGCAAAAAAGAGCCATCAGAGCCATATATAATCTTCGTAGGCGCGATTCTCTAAGGGAACTGTTTAAGGATATTGGCATCATGACGGTACATTGTCAGTACATCTACGAAAACATAATGTACGTCAGAAAAAATCTGCACCTTTTTGGTAAAAGAGGTGATAGACATAATTACAGTACTAGAAATAGGGACCAACTCGTTCAGCCAGGCTTCAGACTCGCTAAAGTAGACTCATCTTTCATGGGGTACTGTTTGAGATGCTATAATAAAATTCCACAAAGTATTCTTGAACTGAATGAGACGAAATTTAAAACATGTATCAAACGCACACTATGTAAGCAAGCTTATTACAAGTTGGGCGATTATATCGCTGATAAAAATGCGTGGCTCAATGCTGGTCCTGCTCCACATGGACAGGGGCGCATAAATTGATAGCATTAAATAGATTTGTTGGAGCTGCTGAAGATTGTACAACTATCTTTGCATTGTATAGAATCAATCTCTAGTATTATATAATCGCATAGCCCATATTGTGTGAGTACTATGTACTAGAAAGCTATCATTCACTGAAATCCTACGTTTTTTTTCTTGACTTGAATGCGCCCTGGCGGTTGAGAGTATGTCATGCTCACTCTAATGTCTCGCTGATGGTGGCGCGTGTGTCGGATCATTTAGTTCCCTTCGAAATGGTTGAGCTGAATGGTGCTGATCCATGCGTCATGTTCGTGAACGGGCGCTGTCAGTTGTGACTGGTCATCTCTTAGTTGCCATGGCTTATTTGAATGTTTATTTTTTAATTGTATTTTTTTTTGTTTTTACTATGGACACTTTTAACGTGCACATCTTGCTACATTGTTCTCACATAATATACCATCTTAACATGAATGATGTAACCAAGATTTTGTAACAACATTTTGATTTAAAAGAGTGTCCATGGAGTTTCTTGCCCGTTCTTCTCCATAGAGATCTACGCTAGGGAATGGGCAACTACAGTACTTTCACAGTTTTTATGTCTTGTGACTGGGACTGTAGCTACATTTAATTTTCATCTTTGTTTCGACAATTCAAAAGTGCCTGTAACTGGCCTACTTGAAATAAATGCTTTGATTTTGATTTTGATTGACTTAGGAGCAAAACCTCAACCCATCCATTTAGTGTAAGCACGACCAATTTGCAGTACAATGACCAAATCTCCCTTTATTGCCATGTCAGGCATCCCACTTAATATTCTCCCCACGTTAACTCATGTGCACATAACGTATCGTAAACGTTTACGTTCACGTTACCCGATGTGGTGATGTGTCTAGTAAATTGAGAGACGGTGTGATAATTGATGTTAAGCAATAAAGAAGTTAGGGTCAGCTAGGTGGTATGATCCTTGGTTTGCAATACTATAGGCTCACCATAAGATAAGGGAAAATGTACTAAGAAGTTCGGGTTACAAACATTTTCAATTCTTAGAACCCTAGCACACGGCGTATTTTAAACGCGCAGACGACGCGCATTTCAGGAACGCGCTTTTTCTGCGCCGTAGATGCTGATTTTTGCGTTCGTATAGATTCAAACACGCGTAAAACGCGCTACAAACACGTTTGAAGCGCGTACAAAGGGTCGGAGGAGGGGTAGGGGGGCGCACTCACGGTCCCGCACCCCCCGCGCCTATCTACGAGCGACTACAGCGCGTCTGTATCGCTGTATCTGCGCGTATACGCGCGGTAGAGGCGCGTTTTACGATCGCCCCGTGTGCTTAGGTTACAAGGTTGGTTCAAATCTCGTTTAATGCGCGTATACGCGCGTCATCTGCGCGTTGTCAGCGCGTTCAAAATACCCCATGTGCTTAGGCCCTTATTAGTGTACTTTTACTTTCTCTCCAGGCCGATTTGCATAGTGAATAAGCCCCTTAACATCTATACGCGACTTTACAATGAAACTGTCACTTTTGATGTTTAGACAATATATCTTGATGTTTGAACTTAAAGCGCTACTTATCTAATGCATTATAAATCCGAGCCATAAGAAACACTCTCTTCCAAACGATTTTCAATCTTCGCATGAACTGTCCTATGTCTGTCAGTGAGGGAGTCACATAACTGATAAGCATATTGATATAGTATGTCTATCATAGACAAGTTTTCTTATCAGTGAGACTGTTTTGTCCGTTTTCGTATGGGTGAGTCTAAAAAATAGCCTACGCCCTATTCTTAGACCTACCAAATCTACACAAAAAATCTTAAAAATCGGTAAAGCCGTTTCGGAGCAGTTCGAAAACAAACACTGTGACACGAAAGTTTTATATACCGAATGACTTTTTTTCACTTTCCAAAAAAAATGGGTATATTAGGTAAACGGAGTAGAAGCTTATGGCATACCTAGCTTTTTGTTTTCCTTTTTTCCACAGCTTAGAAAAAAAATGATCCATCATCAAAAAACGCTACAAATTTCAAGTAAACTTTTCATATTAGAACAAAGAGAAATTTTGAAAAAAAAAATGAAAAATATCGAATTTCAAGTCATACGCAATACGCGTATGATTTGAATTTCGATTTTATTTTATTTTTCGAAAAAAAATACATAACTAAGTATGCCATTTGCATCTACTCCGTTCACCTATTATACCTATTTTTTTTGGAAAGTGATAAAAAGTCATCCTGTATTTAGAAGCTTTACTGACAGTGTCTTGGCACAGTCTGAGCAAAGCCAAAGCAAAATGTGGAAAAGAACGAAGAGCTTTAGGTAATATTTACCCAACAACCTACACCTAACCTTCTAGATGGTTCGATCATTTGCGGCCAGCCTCGATACCCATTCGATTAATTCAATACCTTGTTTATCTAGGAAAATCCTAACTGACATCGTCTGACCCTCTCATTACACATTCATTACTAAGCAATACAGTTTGACCTCGTAGTTATTAGGATGAATGGTAAGTTTGAACTGAACCCCTATAAGTTAGTGACTTTGTATCAGGAGAATATTGGCTGTATTTTAGATTGAGTTACAGGTCATGTATTGGGTAACTGAATTATCCTTGTTGGATTTTTCAATTGAAGTTCTTCTCCATAGAGATCTACGTTAGGGAATGGGCAACTACAGTACTTTATCAAGTTATTATGTCTTGGACTGGGACTGTAGCTTTGTTTTTTTTTGTATTTTTGACATTCAAAAGTGCCGTAATGGTCTAATTGAAATAAATGCTTTGAGTTTGAGTTTGAAGCAGGCGAATGGACCGTTGAAAAGTAGCAGAAAGTAGATCTTGCAGATTATTAGCCTCGGCGCCTGTCGTCAGATGTTATCCCACGAGCAAGCGATACAAGCGTATACCGGTATAAATATTGTCCTACGTTTATCCCACAACACACGACACACCAGGCCGTGGTCTACTAGTGTGTAACTGTGTATGGATGTGGCGAAAGTAAATAGCAGATGAAGTTTTGCTGATCAACGCGTCAAACAATATCGCCAAAAGAAAAACTAACGCGTGAAGTTCTCATTATTGTCAAACAAAAAAAATATCAACTTATGTAATTAACTTATGGGGAAACGCATATTCTCAAATAGTATACTGGTTGAAAGTGAAAATACAAATCTCAGTTATAAGATCAGTTTCAATGAGAGTAAGAGGCACGCGAAAACATGTCAGGGCCTTTCAATGTGAAGATGGAGCAGGAATACTTTAGTGACAGCTTGATCTCGTGAATCAGAAATATTTCTATATTTATGTTTGCAATTTATGTAGCTCTTCAACTTATGTAATAAGGAGCTCTTTGTAGCCTATCCTACATCACACAAACAAAGCGTCTAAAATCTCAACATAACATATTATCAGCCTACAGATCTCAGCTCTGTTGTCGCAAACCAGCCTGTCATCTCATTTACTGTTGTAGGCTTGTCGCCCTTCTGCTTGGCCGAGCGACTTCAATACTGGCTGTGCCAAGTGGCCGCATTGAGCTATAAGTAGCAAGCTAGGCTTCGTGAAGGTTGTGTTAGGCCCGGTTCCCATCCTCCGACACAAGTGGGGTGGTTTTAGTCAGTACGAGTCTGACAAGTGCTCTCCCCATGACGGTGGACAACCATGAGAATATCCACCTCGAGAGGAAACAAAGGCCCGGTTCCCAGCAGAGCGGAAACAGGCGGAGCGGTGTGGAGTTGAAAAAGATTCTACCAATCACAGTAGAGACATGATTTGGATTACAACCAATGTGATTAGACGATTCCCGAACGTCTCGTCTCCACTCCGCTGGTCTCCGCTTTCTTGGAGACCGGGCCATAAAATCAAGTATTTATATGTAGGTCTTTATGTTGTTGAACATATGTGCTAACTCATTAGTAATAAACTGTTCGCTTTATAAACAGGGAAAATCAAATTAAACGAAATCTTTATATTCGTTACATATTAAAGTCGAGGAGTTTCAATTTTCTTTCAACATATCTGGGATATATCAGAATAAATGTGAGGCTTAAAGCCTTTCGCAAATAAACTAATTAAGCGTATAATTGCATAACTCCATTATACATGGTATGAAGTATTCATATTATCGAATAATTCTTAGGTATATTTACACACGACTTTGCTGTACCTGCCAAGTTTTTATCTGAGCGAACGGATCCCCTGAGCCGACGTACCTAATCGTTAATCTGACGCCTGACATGCCTAGTGGCTGGCATTTTATTTTTACCTTATTTTTTTATCTATCTGCATCTACAGGTCACACAACACACTCACATCACTACGACAATCTGTACTATAGTAATATATTACGAGTATAAAGAGGTACAATTTGTTTGTAAGTTTGTATACGGGGGGTAATCTTCGGACCTAATTATCTAATTCTATTGTTTTTTTCACTGATGGAAAGATACATTATTCGTGAGTGCATGCTATAGGCTATTATATCATGCTTAATAGCCGAGCTAAGACAATTTTTAATTTAAAAAAAAAACAAATATTGAAAAGGCTCATGTTTAACGAAGCCGGAGCCTCCTACTTCTGTGCGAGTGCGAGTCGGACTCGCGCACGAAGGGTTCCGTACCATTATTTAAAAAAATTAGACAAAACTGCAAAAAAATCACGTTTGTTGTATGGGAGCCCCCCTTAAATATTGATTTAATTCTGTTTTTAGTATTTGTTGTTATAGCGGCAACAGAAATACATCATCTGTGAAAATTTCAACTGTCTAGCTGTCACGGTTCATGAGATACAGCCTGGTGACAGACAGACGGACAGACGGACAGACGGACAGACGGACAGACAGACGGACAGACAGACGGACAGACAGCGAAGTCTTAGTAATAGGGTTCCGTTTTTACCCGTTGGGTACGGAACCCTAAAAATGAAAACGATACAGTGCGTCGAAAACTTGTGTGACGTCACATTTTAGTACATTTTTTACTCAACTATGACGTCAAAAGCCCCCACTTATGATCTTTAACACGTTTTATCTTCGTCATTTTTTATTAATTTGATAAAACAAAAAACACGTATCCAATATTTTTATATAATCTAACTGACGGACTAAACAGAATCATATTTTATTTAGTCAGTTCCAGTTTTAGTATCCCTATTGTTTGTATACTCGTAGCTCGTGCCATACATATATGGCACACTTGTAATGAATACAACGGCCTGAAAAGAATACAAATATAAATATAATTAAACTTAGAATAAGTGTTTATACTACACCTGCTTGGAAAGTACCTTGATACTTTATCAAATTTACGGTAGAAAGTACGTCATTGCATATCGAACAAATATGCGGCGAGAAAACGCATCTGAGCGGGAGAGAAAAGTGTATGAAAATCCATTTCTTACGTGGTTTTTCTTTTTTAATTTTGGGTAAGACTATGCTCCGGTAACCTAAATATCAAAAGCCAAGTTTTTACAGTGAGTTTTTATCTACAAGTTCGCAAAATGACACTGGCCACTAGCTGTGTGTTGGATGGCGTCGGGCTGGCAGTGCGACCCTGCGGCGGCAGGATAAACAATTTGAAAAAAGAACATGTGAAAATTGCAGACGCCATTGGCGCCATTTCCAGTTTGTGTGTTGTTTGAGGATTCAGATTTCGATTAGTAAAGATTTCGTTTTTAGGGTTCCGTACCCAAAGGGTAAAAACGGAACCCTATTACTAAGACTTCGCTGTCTGTCCGTCTGTCCGTCTGTCCGTCTGTCCGTCGGTCCGTCTGTCCGTCTGTCTGTCACCAGGCTATATCTCATGAACCGTGACAGCTAGACAGTTGAAATTTTCACAGATGATGTATTTCTGTTGCCGCTATAACAACAAATACTAAAAACAGAATAAAATTAATATTTAAGGGGGGCCTCCCATACAACAAACGTGATTTTTTTATAATAATTGGTACGGAACCCTTCGTGCGCGAGTCCGACTCGCACTTGGCCGGTTTTTTTTTATTTTCCTCGTAGGTGTAGTATAAAGCACTATGTATCACTCGAGAGAAAGTGCGATTCCCGATCTCGGGTGTTTTAAAGCCCTCGCCTACGGTAATCGGTCACTTTCTCCTCTCGGTGAAAAATGTACTATTCTTGTAAGTACAATTATTACCTTCAATAATTGTACAAGAAACGCTTATTCTAAGTACTATGCAGCATTACAACTAGGGACAAGAGTGTTTACGATGAGCTCTGGCACCCAATGTAAGATTTAACTTGTGTTTAGGGTGCCAGCGCCTTCGCCTATACTTTGAACATGTAACAGTAGTTGTAAGACGAGCACAGATTGCAAATGCGGTTCTGGACTTCAAATAAATTCATCATCATTTGCCTAGCCTTTTCCCACTCTACAAGGAAAAGGCTACAACGTTACATTGAGTTCTACCGTAAAACGTGATTTTTCACCCCAACTCCCAAAAAAAGTAACTAGTTACTTTGATGTACAGAATGCTTGGTTGACGGCTTCTTAATTAAAGGGTTCGTTGTGAAGTCAATCATCATTTGCCTAGCCTTTCCCAACTATGTTGGGGTCGGCTTGCAGTCACCCCGGATGCAGCTGAATACCAGTATTTTGCATAGAGCGAGTGCCTATCTGACCTCCAAAACCGAGTTACGATTACGTAATACGATACCCTTGGTAAGACTGACAGATTATATGTACTGAATTACCAGTCAGTGTGTTTCAACAGCCAATCCGCAATTATTCTGTACCAGTCTGACTGAACCGTAAAGCTGCTGTCCAATCTCTCGCGTTCAGGAAATGAAGCGCGAACACACCAACTCCAAGCACAGTTGCTCGACATTCGTTCACACTACGAGTGGTTGAGAACAAAAGATTGGCGCTGCAATATATTGAGATGCCACAATACAGTACAGACGGACAAACAATGGACAATACAGACGCTTTTAATTCAGTATTGCAGTGATGTTGTTTTGTTTTTCACACACACACACACACAGTATGGTCTGCAGGAGTGTAGAAATGGGAATTTTTCAATGTCATATAAACTATACTTCATAAAAGATAGCTACAAACTTCAAATTTGATGTGTGTATGAGTTTGACATTATGTCGCAGAGATCAAACATTTTTTTTTTTACTTTTTTATTTATTCAACAAAAAATTACATTGTGTCTGAATGTGATACATAAGAAATAGTTAATAAACATAAAAAATTGAACAAAATAAAATAAACAATTAATAGGTACAAAAAAGATCACATAAAACAAAACTATCTTTTATGAAGTATTATATACAAGCGAGACAGTGCAACGTGGAGATCCTTAACGTGCCAGAGGCTCGAAATGAAAACCTGATTCATGTAATGGAGTCAATCAGTACTGCTATTAATTTTCCCGTCACACAAAGAGATATCATATCTATTCACAGAGTTCCTCATGCTCACCAGCAAACAAATAGGCCAAAAAACGTAATTGTGAAGCTGTCGTCACGTATCCTACGGGACAATTTGCTTGCTGCTTTTCGCAAAGTCAAAACCTTTAAAACGGACCAACTGGGTTTTACAGGTTCACCGTCGACTATTTACATGAACGAGCATTTGACACTTAAGAAGAAACATTTATTTCGCAAAGTTAAGGAAGTGGCCACACAGCTTCACTTTAAGTATGTCTGGATTCGGAATGCCACTATTCTCGTACGCGAACGAGACGGTGATACTGCATTTGCAATACATAAAGACGAAGATATTCGCAAGATTAAAAACAGTCCGTCGAACAACAACGTTCATGGTGGCCCCACCTCCAACGCACTTTAATTGTTTACAAACTGTGTTTTTGGTGTTGTTTTTGTACCTTCATAATTTTATTGGTTTTTTAAATGTTTTAGCCTTTTTAGTCTGGATTATCTATGTAACAAAACGTTATTCATTTGTGTATGAGTGTCATAGAACTGAGTGCTCGTGTTTGTCTGAATTATTCGGTCTTTTTGTGTTAATAATCAGCTTTTTATGTTTAGATGAAAGTAACCATTTTATTATTCTTTATTTTATACAATATATATTATACTTGTCAACGCGTCGCTATCAAAAACATGTTAAATTGTATTATGATCTATTTCTGCTGCAATTTTTGATTATTGTATCACTATGCAATAATATTGTTTTATGTAACCATCTTGGAGAGATTTATTTTTATTGGTGTGTCGTCGGAGCTCAGTCTTGTTGTGTGGTTAGTGTCAATTGTGTAACTGCGAAATATTATTTTTACTTCTACTTAACTTTTGAACCATGTATTGAGCATTGCACGAGCGAATACCTGTTGCGTACTTGTGATTACATTGCTGGTAATTATTATTTTGAATACTTAATATCTCGTGATGAGTAACAAATTTTTATCTATTTATTGTCAAAACTGCAGAGGTATCCGTACAAAATTACACACGCTATACATGAACATTCTGAACGGTAACCACGACATCATCGTACTCACAGAGACTTGGTTAATTCCTGAGATTAGCAATAATGAGTTTATCGATCAGCGCTATATTGTGTACAGGTGTGATCGTGATCGTATTAATACTAAAAAAATGGATGGCGGGGGCGTGTTGGTTGCCTTGTTGAGGACACTTAAATCCTCTGAATGTGATATTACTATAACTCCGACCAACTCGCTATTTTGCAACATTGTTGAACATGTCCTCATAGAAGTGCCTAGTTTGCGGCCATCCAAGAGGCATATCATTAGTGCTGCTTACATACCTCCAAAAAGGGCTACCCTTGTATATGAACAACACTTTGAAATCTTACATCAGGTACTGAGTGACCCTACCGTTGACTATTTTTACATAGTGGGCGACTACAATCTCCCAGAAATAACCTGGAACATACCGGGTCCTACGGTATCCTTAATCGGTGGTGGGTTAGGCATGGGCTCGACCACGACTTGTACACAGTTAAATAATTTAATGTCATTACTTGATGCTTTGCAATATAATGTCGTGGCAAATGCCAATGGTAAAATTCTTGACCTACTGATATCAAACCACCCATGTAAGGTATCGAGTGCGTTGTTGCCTCTACTTCCCATTGACACGTATCATCCACCTTTTGTCTGCGATATAAGTCTAAATTTAGATACTCTTCCCATGAAAAAGCGACCACTACAAAAATATAATTTTTATAAATCTGACTTTGAGCACATCAACCGTAAAATTCAGAATACCGCCTGGATGGAACTGCTTACCCCTTTAGGATCCGAAGAGGCACTTAGCACATTTTACAATAAGATCGATGAAATTATTAAGCAGCACACACCACTATCTGCATCCAGAACGGCTGGCTTTCCAGTCTGGTTCACAAAATCTTTAATTAACACATTTAGAAAAAAACAAAAATCGTGGGTCAAATGGAAAAAGTACGGCAATCTTGCAGACTACGAAACTTTTTCTCAGCACAGAGCCTTATTTAAGAAAAATTGTGATAAATGTTTTTCGAAATACATTCAGTCGATTGAGGATGGCATTCATAAAAGTATTAAAGATTTTTGGGTCTATGTTGCAAATCGCAAAGACAAACCCGGTATACCGGCAAAAGTACAATATAACAACGTTGTATCCAGCGATCCTCAATCGATTTGCAACATGTTTTCCGATTTCTTTGCTTCCGTATATGAGCCTGCTTCACCTACCCTTTCTCGATGGGAACCACCTTCTGAAACAATGTCTAATGACATAATTATTTCTGACCTTCACTTTAAAGAGGAAACAATAATGACAGAACTGAAATCACTGGATCCAACTAAAGGTCCAGGTCCAGATGGTCTGTCTGCGTTTTTTCTCATAAATACTGCCACTGTTATATGTAGACCCTTAGCCATAATTTATAATAAATGCATCACTAAAGGTGTCATGCCAACGGTATGGAAACAAGCTAATATCACACCTGTACACAAGGCCGGATCTAAACGTAGTGTTGAACAATATCGACCAGTTTCTATTTTGTCTACCTTGTCGAAGCTTTTCGAAAGACTAGTACATAACGAAGTGTACCGTGTTCTACATCACGCTATCATAGAACAACAGCATGGGTTTGTTAAAAAGCGATCAACGATAACGAATTTATTGGTTTTTTCCAGCGATGTATTTGATGAGATGGATAATCGTATACAGGTTGATGCGGTGTACACGGACTTTCAGAAAGCCTTCGACAAGGTGGATCATGAATTACTGCTGAGCCGAATAGCCTTTAATGGCATTCGGGGTAACTTGATGCGATGGTTCATTTCCTACATCACTAGTCGCTGTCAACGGGTTGTAATCAATGGTTACCACTCTGATGCTATCCAGGTTACCTCCGGCGTCCCTCAAGGCTCTATTCTCGGTCCTCTTTTATTTATTATCTTTATAAATAATATTCGAAACTGCTTTCGCAACTCAAAATTTTTGTTATATGCAGATGACCTTAAGGTATACAGACCTATTAAAAATATACAGGATTGCTATCTTCTCCAAGAGGACTTGAACCGGCTGACGGACTATTGTTATACAAGTAAGCTTCATCTAAGCATACCCAAGTGCAACTATATAACTTTTACCAAAAATAAAAACATTATTAGGTTTGTGTACTCCATAGGTAGTATATCTCTGAATAAAGCAAGCTCGGTACGTGACCTGGGTATATTGCTTGATGCTAAACTCTGCTTGGATTTATATATCGAACAAATCATTAATAAAGCATATAAGATGTTCGGGTTTATAATTAGATCAATGCATGACTTTAAACGGACCTCTTCGTACCTCTGCCTTTATAAAACTCTAGTCCGCTCACAGCTTGAATACGCGGTGCCCATCTGGAACCCGTATTATAAAAAATACATAGATATGCTAGAAAATGTACAACGCAAATTCCTTCGTGCAATGTATTATAGATGTCACAGAGCGTATTTGCCTTATGACCAATTGCTCGATAAATACAAACTTTTGACGCTCAGCTCCAGACGCAAACAACTAGAAGCAATGACTTTATATAACATTGTTAATGGCAAATTTGATTGTATCGACCTCAATAATGTACTGTGTTATGCTGTCCCTAGAACTGTTCATAGACGCCAGGTGCGTGCAGGTACACTATTTGCAATAGGTACCTGCCGATCTAATACTGGCGAGCGTTCACCAATCCGGCGTATGGCAGCGTCATACAATAAAGAACTCGAACACATAGATATATTTACATGCTCCTTGCAAAAGTTTCGAAGCCTTCTGTATGAGACACTTAAGCTCTTAGATTAATTAGTAGTTATGTAATTTAGTAATTAGTTGGAATAATACTTTTTTTATATAATTGTAATGAGTTTTAACTGTCATGCATGAACAGCTTTTCCTAGCAACTTAAGATTTAGTCATTAATGGTAATCAGTGAACAGCGCTGTGGGCTACATTATTATTTAGTTATTTATGTTATCATGTTGTAATATCCCATAATGTAGCTGTTTGTTGTTCCCATTTGATAAAATAAAAAAAATAAAAATATTGTAAATGCGAAAGAATGGATGTTTGTTACTCAATCAACCTCCTTATCTGCTGTTGAGAATATTAAATAGCTAGGACTCATATTTGACAAAAATCTTAATTTTAAAAATCATCTATTTAATCTCTCAAACAGGATAAGGAAACTTATATATGTATTTAAACAAATAAGACATTCAGCCAACGCTAATATTATGAAAATGAATAAATTTATTATTCGCTGTGTCAGGCGGTTATAACGTATTGTATTTCCTGTTGGGGTGGTGCCGCTAAAACGCATAACTTAATTGTTGAAAGAGCTCAAAGAGCCATATTAAAGGTAAGTTACTTTAAATTAAGCCCAAGTATTATTCTACCACTGAGCTTTACAGGGAATGTGAGATACTAACTGTACGTAAACTCTTTGTGCTGGCCTTAATTATGAGACAGCATGCCTGTGTAAGGCTAAGTACACCGGTGGATAAGGAGATCACAAGGAGCAGACGTTTCGATGTGTTAAAATCTGTACCTTGTAGAACTAGCTTTGCTCAAAAATTCAATATGTTTCTATGCCCTAGACTATTCAACATTGCAAATAAACAGTTGCAAATTTTTTGTATGACAAAAAGAGAGTGCAAACACAATGTGATCAAATGGCTTCTATCACTAACCTATGATGAAACGGAGAAGCTGTTTACTGTACCCAAATAATTGAATACAAATGAAAAGAATAAATAAATGTAGGTAAAGTATTTCTTCGTTTAACAGTGGTCTGGTTTTTGTACCTAAAAAATAATTGTATCCTAAGTTTTCCTATGGCACACATACAAACATAAACACGCGCGCGCTCTGGCACACATACACACACAGGCACATGCACGCGCACACACACATACACTCACACAATCAGATACACGCACGCACACACATATAATTAAAGATTATTCTGTTTCTACCCGACTGTCCCAGGATCCCAATGTTTTCATTGTTTCTTCTTTTTTTTCTCTTTATTCATTAATTTCATGCTTTTTTATTTTTGTTTTATTGTGTGTTTGTTAATTGGTAAAAACTAGGCACAATTGGCTTTGGCTATTAAATCGAGGGTGGGTGCTGATACCTATAATTACAAGACATTAAGTTGTCTTAGCTTAGGTATTAACTGAAACTTAAACATACTACTGTAAATATATCTTAAGGCCTAATTGTATTGTATTTATTGTATAACAACATTTTTACTTTAAGGTGCAAATAAACAATTTATATTTTTTTTATTTTTAATCACGCTAGAACGACTGCACGGATCTAGATGGAATTCGGCACAGAGATAGATTATAGTGTAAAATAGCAAATAAGTTAAGTAGTTTTTTGTCACATACCTCAAAATTTCCACACGAACGAAGTCGCGCGTAACAGCTAGTATTTTATAAGTTAATCTATAAAAAAACACTATACAGAGAAGGTCTTTTTTTATGAAAGTCTGTGTTGCAACTGTAACTGGGCGAATTTCATAAAAGAAATTGAACGCGATCAATACATCTAACCCGCGTCCAAATTATGTCAGTGTCAATATTCTTCTACACTGAGTACAAATGATGTTTATATTAATGCTTATCGCGTTCATTAGCTCTAAGTGAATTTGTCAAAAAAATTGTTATATTGTTTTTCCATTTTATGTGTAAAATAAACTCGTAAGTTAAACCTTTACTTGGCTTTATAATCATAATTATGTATTTCTAACAAACACAATATTCGCGACAAAACTGCGGCCCAATAGAGCCTGCGGCAACACCATATGACAGCCAGCTTTTGTTACATTGTGTCCTATATGTAAATTACTTGGAAAGGAATGGCAATTATGAATTGGACAATATTTGCCATACCTAAACACATAAATTATATGATACAATTTAATAAAGACGGTACATGCTGAAATAGACGAACAGCTAAATATAGAATACTCGTAAGGGTAATAAAATTAAGTTTATTAACGAAACTTTATACATACGATGGGTATCGATATAATCTACTATACTACTATTTATAAAAGCGAAAGGATGAATGAATGGGATGTAACTAAATCACGACTGAACGGCTGAACGGATCTGAATGAAATTTGGCGCAGAGATGAATTATAGTCCGGAATTGCACATAGACGACTAATTATTCCGGAAGTAAGATTCCGTGAATAATTCCCGAACTCCACGCGGGCGAAGCCGCAGGCATAAGCTATGGTTAATATAGTTGGTGCCAGTTAAGATGAGAATAGCGGTCATTGCCCTTTCCCGAATATCTCTTCGTACGAACCAAAACAAATAAACCATGTATCGTTTTTCATTACACAAAATGTTGAAGATAACGATAGATGACAATTCCAGACTTGAACAGGCTTACTTTTGGTTTTCAAAGTTAAGAAGTTTAATAAATGTAGGTGGGTCAATGACCGCTATTCTCATCTTAACTGGCACTAACAATAATACATATTATATCGAAACGAAACTGGGTTGTGGAGGTCCGATAGGCAGTCGCTCCATGTAAAATACTGGTATTCAGCTGCATCCGGTTAGACTGGAAGTCAACCCTAATAAAACTTGGGAAAAGGCTAGGCAGATGACGACATCGAAACGTGAAAAAAAAAATTGGAGAAAATAACCACAATTGGCGTAGTTACTTGAAATATCAATTTAAACAACACAGACTTGGTGTCGATTCTGTTGTGCACAAACTAAACATAATTTAGGCTATTGCTATCTTTTACAACAAGGCAGTGCGTACAGTGCCGTGTGGTATCCGGCAGAGTAGAATAGAACCAACCCATTACACTCACGGGTGTCGTATAAGGCGACTAATGTCTGAGGCAGAACACCTTGCACCTCCGTAGACCAGAGAATGGGCAGCAGCGTTTTCTGTTAAACTTTCATCACTGCGATCTCCAATCCGCCTGCCAAGCGTGGAGATTACGGCAAATTCCTCCCATCATGAGAGAGGCTTATGTCCAGCAGTGGACGTTATGGGCTGATTTAGTAGTAGTAGTAGTGCGAGAAAAGGACGGCTATACCTATGAACTAAGTAAGAGATGTCAAACTAGTTACGTAATTAATCGTACAGTCGTACAGCTTACGTAATTAATACAAAATACAAATACAAACCATTTATTTGCATAACACAGGTTCAGAGGATTTTACAAAAAGTTCATAAGGTACACTGTATTATACTAACCATGCTAGGTGTGCAAAATTTTAAATCAATTCTAATCTCATAATGTTCCTAACATAATTATTTAATATGTTATTTTATGTTATTTTATATGAACATTATGAGATAAGAATTTATTAATATTCAGAGGTTATTAAGTTACAATGTCATTCAGGATATAGATGGTCAATGGTGTAGATTCTGTTGTGCAAAAACTAAACTTAATTTAAGCTATTATTGCTATCTTTTACGTTACTTAGATGTCAAACTAGTTTATGCCTTGCGCTTCACCGTGTTTTTAGTCGACATGTTTTTACGTACACCCTTCATTTGTATGGAAATATTAGTTCCAACTAAATTTGACAGCTCTAAATTACGTCCGTCTCTTTCTTGTTTTATTAGAGAGAAAAAAATAGCAATAGCCTAAATTAAGTTCAGTTTGTGCACAACAGAATCGACACCAATGGGCATTTACATCTAAAAACGATTAAAATAAAAATGAAATGCAATCGTTAACCCCAATTTCCATTGTGTGTATCCTATAAATTCCACCAACTATTATTACTTTGACAGTGTAAGTAAGTAGACGATGGTACTTGATTAATTCACAAAACCTTTTCGTCCCTTAACTCCATTAAATGTTTAAACCAGAGTTCACTAGCATTTGATCACTTAAATTTATACCCTTTTATATATTATGTACTTTGAAAGTCCGACCACTCAATCAGGATAAAATTAAACGGGTAAATGTTCCCCAGCAAGCGAATAAAATGGTGGACGGTAATCATATTAAAATAGGTAGGTTACATGTAAAGCTGGGTGGCGACTGGCGATTTAATTAACGAGGTAGGATTGCCGCAGATGTCTTTATTTGCAAGGGATTTTTAATTAGTTTCATTTGAATAAGGGAGTATGCTCTGTATGGTGTCGGACGTAAAGAATAGCACCATCCCATATCTTCCCGTGGGTGTCGTAAGAGGCGACTAAGGGACTTACCAGAGAATGGGCAGCAGCGTTCTCTGTGCTTTTGTAACAACCGTACTGCGATCGCCAACCCGCCTGCCAAGCGTGGCGATTATGGCAAAAGCCCCCCTTTGGGGGAGGCCCATGTCCTGCAGTGGACGTCTTTAGGCTGAAATGATGATGATGATGATGAAGGGAGTATGTAAGGTTCGTAGCATGTGCTGGTCTATAGTTTTTGTCTATGACTGGATAAGACTTGATTTAATAAACAAAACACACTTGTTTTTGCTCAGCTTAGGCATAGCCTGATGAATCAAATCAAGGGCGTCGGCCACGGGTGCCTCGACCACTGGGGGCCTAAGCCACGGACTCTGAATTACACCCATATTTCGGCAGTTTTGTCTAAGTCCTATAATTGCGAGTCAAAACACACTTGTTTTTGCTCATCTTAGGCATAGCCTGATGAATCGAATCGGGGGCGTCGGCCACGGGTGCCTCGACCACTGGGGGCCTAAGCCACGGACCCTGCATTACACCCATATTTCGGCAGTTTTGTCTAAGTCCTATAATTGCGAGTCAAAACACACTTGTTTTTGCTCATCTTAGGCATAGCCTGATGAATCGAATCGGGGGCGTCCGCCACGGGTGCCTCGACCACTGGGGGCCTAAGCCACGGACCCTGCATTACACCCATATTTCGGCAGTTTTGTCTAAGTCCTATAATTGCGAGTCAAAACACACTTGTTTTTGCTCATCTTAGGCATAGTCTGTATTTCATCCATATTTTGGCAGTTTTGTCTAAGTCCTATAATTGCGAGTCTGTTGCTATCAGCTAGGCACGAGTCCAGACTCCGTTGCTGCTTCTGAAAAACTCCTGATGGAAAAACCGAATTACACTTAAGCCCGACCCAGGAATCGAATCTAGAACATCATGCTTAGCAGGTAGCGCTTGCGACATAAATGCATGTGAATAATCTCCAATTCATTTAATAATTGACACAATATATACATATTTTAAATTAGAAGAGAAAATCAGATATATTATTCCCTCTATTAATGTTCGTTAAGGCTCGTTTTCAATCAAATTTTAATTACAATTATCCAGCTTTTAATTAAAATCTGAGCTGAAACAAATAAACTGCGAGCTCATAACTTTAAAATTAAATGAGGCGAGGATCTCTCACAAAGGGAATCGCTAAAAATTAACGGACACATTGCAATTAAATTTTAACGGCTAAGTCCCTAGTGGCCTAAAGAGTAATTTACTAACCACGAATTAAACACTAAACCTTTTGAGTACATATTTAATTACAAAGTAAACGGCTTAAAATTATGCTGATTGAGGACCAATTTTTGTGAAAACTGTCGACCATGAAATAAATGGCCATTTAATTTGACTCTAATATTCTGTTAAGCGAAAGTGAACACTGAAAACCATAATTATAAAGGTAAAGGACAGAGTTGTCGCACAAATAAGTAAAGCCCTATAACAACTTGAAGGCGTCGCGGCACACTTCGTTGCGTTTCAGGAACGCGCGTCTGCGCCGTAGATTCCGATTTTTGAGTTTTTATAGATTCAAACGCGTGTAAAACGCGATACAAACTCCCGTTTGAAGCGCGTTCGAAACTCGTTTGAAGCGCGTACAAAGAGTCAAAGCCAGCGTAAGCAGTGTCTCAACCGACGCGACGCCATTGTACGTATAGGTACAACTGACGAGAAGTCTCTGCCCAAAACGCGGAAGCTACGACCGACTCCAGCGCGTCTGTATCGCTGTTCGCGTACTAAACGCGCAGTAGACGCGTGTTTCACGATCGCCCCGTGTGCTTAGGTTACAAGGTTGCATTCAAATCTCGTTAGCGCGTCGTCTGCGCGTTTAAAATACGCCGTGTGCTTAGGCCCTTAGCCTTGAATCTATCGTGAGGCCATATTTTCAACAGATAACACCGACTTGATGACTCTAACCTCCTCATAAAATATAGACTCATCATCTGCCTAGCTTTTTCCCAACTCTGTTGGGGTCGGCTTCCAGTCTAACCGGATGCAGCTGAATACCAGTATTTTACATGGAGCGACTGCCTATCTGACCTCCATAACCTAGTTAATACCGGGTAATATACGATACCCCTTGGTAAGACTGGTTGTAGACTTTTTGGGCCTCTGACTACCTAACGACTGTCAAAGATCTACAAATACAGCCAGGACCAACGGCTTAACGTGCTTTCCGAGGCACGGAGGAAACTCGGTATGTAATGGGCGGTCACCCATCCACAGACTAACGTGTAAAAGTGACTTAACCTAACGA
The DNA here is from genome assembly GCA_905147715.2 of Xestia xanthographa. Lineage (NCBI taxonomy): Eukaryota > Metazoa > Arthropoda > Insecta > Lepidoptera > Noctuidae > Xestia > Xestia xanthographa. The sequence continues at coordinate 22,722,642 of LR990655.1, forward strand.
TCGACCCGAGCGGCTGTTATTATTTAGCCACGACCTCCTCATAAAATATAGACTCTAACCTCATAATTTGTTAGGACACCCAAAATAATTCAGGGCACTGGGCAGTCTTTTCATTCGGAATAAACTGCTAATGAATTCACTAAATACAACTTTATTTTTGTCCCCAAAGTAATACAGAACGTACAACCTACGAAAGGACAAATTATCGTGACCGTCACGGCATATAAACAGCCTAATAATCATTTACCTAAAGAAAATGTAAATGTGTGCTTAATTAATCATGAACAATTTTGTCATTGTCTAGACATGCCATATTAGCATATAATAATTGCTTATTCTTTATTAAGAAATAGCTAGGTATCAACAAACTACATACAGTTAATGATTAATTTGAGAACCTTCACACAAAAAATCCTACGTTGCATAGACGACAAACTGACAAAAAAGTGAGATTTTAAGGAACCCATAAGTTCAGCAATAATGATGTTATAACATTGATACTCTCACAGATTGAGTTTTATTGAACTAAAAAGCTTTCAAACAGTTTAGTGCCACTTTGTAGACTAGTTTCTCTAAATTAGTTTTATAGCTCTCCTCTACTGTAAAACAAAGCTAATAGTTGTGATTCCGTTATGTCTTTTTCCGCAAGTTATACTAACCAATATTGTACGTGAAAATGGACACATTTTGTATCTCGCAGATAATCGCTTGAAATCCGTTTTAAATCAATACAAACACAAACACCGTTTCATTATGTAAATACAATCAGCCATCAGTAGCCGTAGATTGGCTGTTTGTTGGACACCTTGCTATGGTGTAGCTATACGGTAGGGCTGGCGAACCTTTGGCTTGTATACCACTAGCGTGACGCGAATGAATTAAATTGATAGGAAATCTTAAGAACAAAAACAATTTTAATTCCTTGTTTGTAATGAATAAATACGGAGACATGCAAGAGAACCAAGGTTACCGACGTAGCCCGAAGAATTGCCAAACTTAAGTGCACATTGCTCGCAGGACGGATGGCCGATGGGGCCAAAAAGTTCTGGAGTGGCGACCGCGAACCGGAAGACGTTGCTTTGGAAGGCCTCCAACTAGGTGGACCGATGACCCAGTTAAGGTTGCGGGAATCGGCTGGATGCGAGTCACACGGGACCGGTCAATGTGGCGACACTTGGGGGAGGCCTATGTCCAGTAGTGGACGTCTTTCGACTGAAATGATGATGAATGAAAAAAAGGCACTACAAATAATTATATTTTATAGTTCTTGGAGATATAAACACTGAGGATTTTTACGAATAGACAGTCATATGGTTTGAAGTGCCTTTATTCACACAACAAAAACAAAAGTTATCATTCAGTTGAAGGAAGATACGTGTTACGTGTTACGACTACTAGGTCGGCGCGCAGCCCGACCGCGCACGCGTGCGATTAGATCGGTGGCTCGCGAGGTACTGCCGAGCGGGGCAGGGTGGCGCCCTAGAATCGCGCGGCTTCAACGCGGGCACTGATGCGGGCGGAGCGCCGACTCGGTGTGGCGGGGGGGAGAGTGCAGGCTTGTTGCCGACGACGCGCTACAATTTCCTTATATATACAAGAAGGAAAAATCAAGGTAAGGTCAGGTTAGGTTATTAAGGTCCTCAAGGAAGGAAAGACTTTTTTAAATTCTTCTTGATTTTGATCTAGTCTAGCCTAGAGAGATGAAAGTTTATAAAATGAGACCGCCATTTTTGTTAATTGGAAATCCCGTCATGTGTAAGACGTATTTCTAGCTAAAGAAGTAGGTATTGCAGTAACCGACGAAACATTCATACGTATGTGGGGGAAGAGTTCAGAATGATCAACTGAATACGTGGTAACTGCTTTTTTTAGGATCGGTATATCTTTCATCCTGTTTATTCTAACGTTTATTTGCCTGGCAACTTTATAAAGGTTCGCCATCCCTGCGATACGGTGTATCGTGACGCTTGCGTGCGATCCACGATTACATACAAATTGGATGGAATTGTCCGATAAGATATCTGACTAGTGATAACCTTTGATGGCGAGTTTTAATGTTGATTGGAGGACTATGGGGATTTTGAATTACCTAGTTACCTACTAATTAAGTACTTTTTTGTTATTAAAATTACGAGTTTGGTTTTGACGTAGCAAAAAGTTGGAAGTCGGTGACTTTGTCCGTTCATTGTCCTTTTTGCCACCGACTTCCGAAAGTAAAGTTATTTCAGACTTTTTTCATGTTTTGTAGAAGTCGGTATTATTTATTTTTATTTATTTAACAATTTGTGTCCACACTAAATATAGAAATGAAGAAAGGACTGAAATATAAGAAGAAAACAGAAGAAGAAGAATATTTACGATAGATTTTTTCACAAAAGTGTGTTACGAAATTTGGGTATACTACTTACGTATATTGTTATGAGTCACGATTTGACAGAGAGCCTTTTAGTAATTGTAGTATACCACACTACTAAAAAAAAACAACCGAATTAAGAACCTCCTCCTTTTTTTGCATTCGCTTAAAAAAACAAATCCTTATCGTAATCCATTGCATTGAAAAATTCGATCGGGCAGAATTATTCAAACGACGTAACATGACGCAATGAAATATCTTTGTATTGACAATTTGAATAGAATTGGGATTGTGAATTTGTTACGAAATTACCACGTTGCCTGTTACGATTTTCATAAATATTTCCTAACTCATATTTAAAAACCTTTCTAAAACCTGTTATAAAAGATTTGTGAAAATAGATTATCTTTAAATAAAATAAAATCCGTTTATTTCAGGTTCTCCGATATTAAAATTACACATTACGAAACACGAGAAACGTACAAATCACAATTTAACATATTTTTTATTAAAATACTAATAAAAATAAAATAATGATAAATACAGGGTCAACAAATCAGAACAATGTCATGGAAATCAAATCAAAGTCAATGTCACATAAAAATGAATTGGAAATAAAATTAATTATATTAAATATAAATAAGAGTGTAGGGCAAATTTTGGATAAAATATCATCATCTGCCTAGCCTTTTCCCAACTATGTTGGGGTCGGCTTCCAGTCTAACCAGATGCAGCTGAATACCAGTATTTTACATGGAGCGACTGCCTATCTGACCTCCACAACCCAGTTAGTACCAGGTAATACGATACCCCTTGGTAAGACTGGTTGTCAGACTTTTTTGGCCTCTGACTACCTAACGACTGTCAAAGATCTAAAAATGACAGCCGGGACCAACGGCTTAACGTGCTTTCCGAGGCACGGAGGAAACTCGGTATATAATGGGTGGTCACCCATCCACAGACCAACCTAGGTAAGCACGGCTTAACCTAACGATCGACCCGAGGGGCTGTTATTATTTAGCCACGAGCTCTTCCTCCTCCTCTCCCTTGGATAAAATATAATAACTTAAATTAATAAAAGCTCAGCAATAATGTCAAATCGGTCGCTAACCTGCCCTGGCTTCTTCTCTTCGAACTTTAATTAGGAGGACAGGAAGTGGAGAAATTGAGATATATGGCTATATAATATGGTGCCGAGCGCATCGTCAATGCTCCCGCGTGCGATAGCACTCCCACGCTCTTTCTCGCTCTAACAAATGAAGGTGCTGAGCGACGAAAAAGGATAGGAGCATAGAAAAAAAAACATATATACGGTCGAATTGAGAACCTTCTTTTTTAGAAGTCGGTTAAAAATGCGATTTCGTGCTGCTAAATGAGACGCAGGCGCAATCCATACTGAGCCGCAAGGTAACAACATAACATCACGCCTGTAGTCCCGGAAGGGTTAGATAGAGGTGTTTATTTATTTATTTATTTATAAAGGTTCACCAACAGCTTCTGTGTATAACATTTAGGTATACATTGGTTATACGGTTTTGGACTAACACAGTTGCCAATTATAGGTTAACCAGCATTCACAAAAAAAGTGTTAGCTTAGGAGAGATTAAAATTAAAAATTAAAATAAGTGGCTAAAGAAATGAAATACAAAGTAGAACATACAATAATAGACTATCTAACTTACGAAGCAATACAAATAAAAGAAAAACGTATGATGTAATTTTACTAACTAATTAAAATTAAAAAAAAAGACATAAGATATGATTAGTAATGTTAGAATAGATAAAAATGAGATCAGAACTATGAATAAAAATAAAATTATTATAACATTGTTAAAAATAAAGAAAGAAGTAATGTTACAAGGTAAAAAAAAAAAAAAAAAACCAAAGGAATCATAATTAATACTAACATAACAGAACATTGTGTTGCGATTTTCGAGAATCTAGTAATTGGGATTTAAAGATTTTTATGGAATTGTGGTAAATGTCGACATCAGGGGAGGATTTAATAAAAGAATTCATCTCTCTACAGAGTCTATTGAGTGGCGAGTTTACACCAATATTTGAATTAGATCCTTGAGTATTGAATAGGTAAGTCATAGGATATCTGGGAAAATTGTGAGGTACTTTTAGGCCGATACGCTCAACTAGCTTACTGCAGTCTAATTTATTATTTACTAATTTGTACAAAAACATGAGATCCTGCATTAGTCGACGGTCGCGTAAACTATTCATTTCAAACGATTGGAGGCGTTGTTCATATGGACACCGGGGGGATATTATACTGAAAGTATAAGCTAGGTGTTTCGTAAAGGCCCTCTGGATGCTTTCGACTCTCTGTGAGTGTACAGCATAGTGGGGGTTCCATACCACGCTGGCAAATTCCAGGTGGCTCCGAACTAAGGCCTTATAAAGGACAATTTTAGTTCTTATTAGCTTAAACCCTTTAGTACTTCTCTTAAGAAATCCTAGCAACCGTGATGATTTAGTAACGATGTTATCGATATGACTTCTGAAGTTAAGGTGTTCCTAATAGTACACCCACATTCCAGTCTAACCGGATGCAGCTGAATACCAGTATTTTACATGGAGCGACTGCCTATCTGACCTCCACAAGCCACCACTTTAATAAGACTAGTTGTCAGACTTTTTGGGCTATTGACTACCTGTAACGACTGTCAAAGATCTACAAATGACAGCCGGAACCAACAGCTTAACGTGCTTGCCGAGGTACGGAGGAAACTCAGTATATAAGGGTGGTCACCCATTCACAGACCAACAGTACTAAACCAACGAGAAAAAATAAATTTCATAAATATTTTTCATCTTTACCTACTCCGACACTAATTTGTACCACAAAAAAGCAGGTTCCCTCATTATACAGCGCTTTATCGCTGAGCTAGCTGAGATTTGTTGTAAAGTCTTCATTAGGTACTACCCACATAAGAAAACACAATTTCGCACAATAAGTGAAATAAACGCGAAAATAAGCGACTAAGCTTAACAGTGGAGAAATATAAGACGGATTTTCCTGAAGAAATTTGTTCCTGAAATTGAAAGTGAATGTCCTTATCTCAGATAAAAAGAATATGATTTGTTGTTTCTTCTTTTGGAAAAGTAACTCATTAACAATAAGGTACCAAAAATTGTCGCATAAGCTTTGGCAATTATAATAGAATATGAATTACGTTACAAATCGTAAAATGGCCATAATGACTATCCTAAAATGGCCGCTTTTTAACAGAATCATAAGAGTATTATTCCGTTAAAAGCGGCCATTTTAGGCTTCCAAAGCTGTGATTTATTTTATATGACATATCGGGCTGATTCGAGGTGAATCCCGCGATAAGAGCTTCTGCCCGCTTAGCATGACCACCGTAGACACGAAAGAGAATCGACAAATCTTTTGTTTATCTGTCATTTAATCGACAAAATGACAGATGAACAAAAGATTTGTCGATTCTCTTTCGTTTCGTTACGCGGGCTGAATTTGGGCGAAGCAATGGCCTGTCCGGAGCAGTGGGACAAAATATGTTACTACAAAACCGACAAAGTTTGAGTCCGCTGTTTCATCTATGCTAAAAAGATAATAAAACCATTACAAAATGTCAAAAAATACGCCCAAAATTATAACTTAAATAAGCTCAGGCGGTTTGGTATAATATTAATAGAGGTACAAATTGAAAATAATACAGAACCATCTTGAATGTTGGGTAATTTATATAACTGGGGTGGAGGTTTATGAGTTTTCTTTTTGTGTAGTAAAATTACGTTGTATTTTTTAAGTTTTGTGGTATTTTTGAATCTAAATGTAGTATTCAAATAGGATCCTATAAAAATATGATATTATAACAACACGCCTTATTCAGACTGAGTGGCAGCAGCCACTCAGTCTGAATTTGTTCTGTTGTTGACCCAAGGATTGGCTTTGCCTTGGCCAAAGGCTAAGAATTACCATAAAACGTATAACTAAAAATAAATAAATGTTAGCAAGAAAATTTACGTGAACGAAGTCGCAAGCAGAACTAGTCTATATCTATGTCTATATCTATACCAATATTTAAAGAGGAAAGATTCGTTTTTTGTTTGTTTGTGTGTTTGTTACGATTTCACTCATAAAGTACTCGATCGTTTTTAAAAATTCGCCAATTTTTAAAATTCACCATTACAAAGCCACGTCTTTACTGAGTAACATAGGCTATATTTTATCCCCGTACTCCCAAGGGAACGGGAACTACGCAGGTGAAACCGCGTGACGTCCGCTAGTATTAGATAATTAGATAAACTTGTATGAATGACAGCCCAGGGAACAATAATACAGTTTTCTCTATGCTGCAAATAAAATAAATGCTCTCTCGGGTAGAATTTGCTATTCTTCAATATTCTGAAATATTTTTCAGTAACAACTGATAGAGAAAAACTAAATAGCACGTTGCCCGGACTGTAGCAGGCCCCTATTACCTACTAACACACATTGTACGTGTCTCTTGATCGCCATTTTTTTTTTCAAAATGTTGGCCGCGTAAATAAGACAGGGATATAGTTGGTATTATTACAAACAACTAGATAAATAAGCTATCAAAATTAAATCTTACCAACTCATTTACAATGCCCGGTGTTGAAGAATTATAGGCCCATCTCACTTCTAAGTCATGTCTACAAGTTGTTTTCAAGAGTCATCACGAATCGTCTCGCGCGCAGGTTGGACGATTTCCAGCCACCCGAACAAGTATCTTCTCGTCCAACTTACTGCAGTGTCTCAAGACGAAGTGTGTGTGTGTGTTGCCAGTGATTACATACGGGACCGAAACGTGGTCGCTCACAATGGGCCTCATCAGAAGGTTTAAAGTCACCCAAAGGGCAATGGAGAGGGCTATGCTCGGAGTTTCCTTAAGCGGTCGAATCAGAAATGAAGACATCCGCAAAACCACGAACCAAGGTTACTAACGTAGCCCAAACTTAAGTGGCAGTGGGCAGGGCACATTGCTCGCAGAACGAATGGCCGATGGGGCCGAAAATTTCTGGAGTGGCGACCGCGAACCGGAAGACGTTGCGCTGGAAGGCCTCCCACTAGGTGAACTCATGACCTTGTGAAGGTTACGGGAATCCGCTGGATGCGAGTCGCACGGGACCGGTCAATGTGGCGACACTTGGGGGAGGCCTATGTCCAGCAGTGGACGTCTATCGGCTAAAATGATGATGATGATGAGCTCATTCATGCATACAGTTTTTAAGCGTTGTATGTTTATTGTTTATTTTCGTATAGTTATGTATTATGTATTGTATAGATAAGTTTGTAAGTACGCCATGTCCCTGCGGCAAATAAATATTTTTTCTTTCTTTTCTTACCAAGGGGTATCGTATTACCTAGTATTAACGCGGTTGTGCACGTGCAGGTTAGGTTAGGTTCCCAATATATGCCGAGTTTCCTCCGTGACTCGGAAAGCACGTTAAGCAGTTGGTCTCTGCTGTCATTTGTAGATCTTTGACAGTCGTTACAGGTAGTCAGTGGCCCAAAAAGTCTGACAACCAGTCTTACCAAGGGGTATCGTATTACCCGGTACCAACTGGGTTGTGAAGGTCAGATAGACAGTCGCTCCATGTAAACTACTGGTATTCAGCTGCGTCCGGTTTGACTGGAAGCCGACCCCAACAGAGTCAAAAAAATCATCAATAGCCACATTAATAAATATCATCAATCAATCAATAGCCAAAAGAAATTCTACGTAGAGTAAAAGAAAAATGCCATTTAAAGGAAACATGTTTCTGAATATTGAAGAATAGGAAATTATACCTTAGAGCTCATCAGCAAGTTAATCTAACACTACTTCTGCTCGTGACTTCGTTCACGTAAAGTTTCTTGCTGACATTCATTTTAACAGTTATACGTTGAATGGTAATGCAATGGTAGCCTATGTTATCAGACATCTCTGAACTTGTGCCCAGAATGCCCAGTGAATGATTTCCTAGTGTTATGTTTTGAAATACGTACTTTAGCACATTTGGAACATATGCTGCACACACGTTATTTTTAATCCCAGTAAAAAAACAACAGTTACCTAGACGGTTCTTTTTAACATAATATGACCGATGTAATTATTATTTTCTTCGTATTTATTGTAATTATTATACTTCACATAAATGTATTGTGTCTTCGTCTTTCATTTTATTTATTTTTTTAAATCTTATCCGTATCTGATCGTGGCATCACTTTCACTTTGGGCCCTATCAGAATACCAGCGCTGTGACGTTTTTTAATGTTACAGGCACCATGCTGAGATAACCTTTTGGCCTCGTACAGGACTAGAATCATTTATTTTTATGTTTATTTTTCTGTTTATTCATTGTAATTATTGTACTGATAATTTTACCATTTTTTTATTTTATGTGTATTGTCCTGTGCGGTCTAATAAATGCCTTTTCTCTTTACGTAACATAACATCACGACTATAATCCCTGAAGGGTTAGGCAGAGGTGAACCTAATAGAACACCCACATTTCGCTAGTTATATTTAAGATCCATGTAATAGGGGGCGAGCCTATTACCACCAGTCGGGCACAAATCCAGACTCCTCGTGTGCGTGTGTTTTTACTCGGATTAAAAACAACCGTGGGTAATCCTAAAGTTCACAAATGCGACACCCCGGAAAATCCGCTGCGACATAAAAACATGCTTCTTTTACACAATAATATTTGTTCAATCTCTTTAATACGCAGAAAAACATCGTTGAGAACCAACACATTCCTTATAATTTATGTTACACGTGCATCCCACAATGTTATGTAATATGAAAATACACGTACATATTTGTTTTTCATGGATGGAAAACTTGGCAGTAATTTTACTACAGGGGTTTGTATTTCTTGGCTTGCCTAATTTCCGCCATTTAATTGTATGCTCAAAATAGCGGCCACGCATTAACAGATATTTAACTGACTGCTTGTCAGACTTTCGGCTTTAGTTTTCAGCAAGACTGAAAGCCGACCCCAAAATAGTTGGGATAAGTCTAGGCAGCTGACTACAGTAGCATCTAAGTGGAAATAATAGGCATCTAAATGATGTCTATAAACTACCATAAATAGATTGAGGCAAGTAATCAGTCACGCTTGAATTCCCCTGAAGAGACATATCGTGAGGGTTTGTACGTGTTTGTCAACGGAGGTTTTCAACCTTATTTCTAAGAGCATAAGGGTGAGGATGAGTCGAGCTAGAACGTTCGCGATTGTACCTATGTGGGTGTATGTGTACTCAGATCGTTGATTACCAATTAGTTCTATTTAATCCCTATGGGGTGGTCTTTTTGATTAAAAACGCAGAAATCTTTTAAATTCGATATAATTGTAGAAAAAGCTTGCGCACAGTACAAAATTGCTGACAGAAGGGAGGATGCGACGCACAGCGCCATCTAGAGTACAATTTTGACAACCGAGCTAGTCAATCTATGGGATTACAAAACGCGCTAAGTTTAAAATGATAACTAGTAGTTTTAATATTATTCATACAGCCCCCCGTTGAAAGGTAGGGCTTTCAACATTATAGATACAATGCAAATTTGAAAGGAAATTAATGACTCAAAAGTTATACAACTCAATGAAAAATTAAACATTTTTGACTTACTACATTTTAAAATAAAATTCTAAGTTCAAAGTTATGAAAGAACAGTTTTACTACAGTAACAGAACAGTAACAGTTTTATTTATATTTAGTTTAAGTTTCTGGAACAAAGTACCAAAAAGACAACAAAGTACACACAAATTACAATTTGAAGAAAATCAAGACTAGGTACACTTATGTGAAACATTAAAAAGTAACTTAATTACATTTTATTCCAAACACTAAAAATAATTTTAGGTTTTTTGCAGTTACATTATATTTTTTATCAAACTATTTAACTCTTAGTATTTGGAATAAAGGCATTTACACACTTTAAGCACTAAGTTTAGGTCTAGGATTAAAAATTAGGTAACCTTAATCTAAAGGTAAAGGAACAATCTTAGTTATAGGTCTTGTATAAGAACTATCTTTAGTTTTAACTACTACAGCTCTTATGTGGCCATCTTTGCCTGGAAACAGTTTTGTCACACGCCCTAGGGGCCACAGCATTGGAGGAACACTGTCATCCTTAAGTAAAACAATAGAATTCAACAACAAATCTGGTTTTTCTTTATACCACTTATACCTTATTTGCAAAGTATTAAGATAGTCTGCTCTCCATCGCTTCCAGAACAGCTGACGCGTTTTACATAGCTGCTGATAAATATTTAATCTATTATCAGATAAACTGGTGTAGTCACCCTCTGGAAATGATGTCAGAGCATCCCCAACTAGAAAATGAGATGGAGTCAAACAAGTATTATCCCCAACGTCGTCCCTCAGGGGGGTCAAGGGTCTGCTGTTGACAATAGCTTCAATCTGAGTTAAAAGCGTGTACAAGTGTTCATAAGAAAGTATGGTACTACCTAGAACTCTTTTCAAATGGTGTTTTACCAACTTCACACAGCTTTCCCATAAACCACCCCAGTGAGGCGAATTTGGAGGAATAAAATTCCACTCAATTTTTTCATTACTTACAAAATCTGAAATTTGTTCAAAATCTTTTTGAAACATGTTATATAAATTATGCAACTCATTGTTAGCACCCACAAAATTTTTACCATTGTCACTGAACATTTGCAAACATTTTCCCCTTCTAGAAATGAACCTACGTAAAGCATTAAGAAATTCTTTAGTAGTAAGATCAGATACAAGTTCTAAATGTATGGCTTTAGTGCACATACATACAAATAAGCAAATGTAGCCCTTCACTATCAACGGCTTTCTAACGCGAGCGACTTTGAGCGACAGTGGACCTGCAAAGTCAACACCTGCAATCAGAAATGGGCGGTTAGGAGTGACGCGATATTTAGGCAGGTCTGCCATGATCTGTGACGCAGCTTCACCCTTATATCTGAAACAGCGAACGCATTTATGGATCAAGTGACGCACCCTATTTCTAGCATTTAGCGGCCACACGTGTGCTCGCAAGCTTGACAGAGTAGTCTGTGTGCCGGCGTGAAGAAGCCTTTCGTGCTCGTAGCGGATAAGTAAATCTGTAACATGCGAATGCGAGGGCAGCAAAAGAGGGAATTTTTGGTTGTATGAAATATTTGCATGACGCAAACGACCACCCACACGCAGTAGGCCTTTCTCGTCTATGAAAATATTCAGATATTTCATCTGATTGAAAGAAAATTTCTCAGGATTAACCATACTATTTTTGCCAGAAAGTATTTCCAACTCCTTCGCGAAACAGTCACGCTGGACACACGCGATGATGGAATGTGAAGCCTCTTTCAGCTCTCTGCCTGTCAAAAAACCAGTGACTTTAATAAATTTCTTAGAGTTATTAAGAAAACGCCGAACATATGCCATGACACGAATCAATTTGCTCCAATCGGAATATTTCTGAAAAATCTCAATGAGATAAGGACATGGGACTTCCTGAACGACATGGGCGACTCGTTTTTGCTCTGGGATAGCAGTGTCATCACATTGCAGTGAGACATCCCACTGGGCAGTAGGCAATGACAGCCAACTTGGGCCGTGAAACCAAAGTTTGCAATCAGCGAGTTGCCGAGGTTCCAGACCTCTAGAAACCATGTCTGCTGGATTGTCAGCTGACTTCACATGCAGCCAATTTTCCTTGGGCGACAGGTCCTGAATTTCAGCAACTCTGTTTGCAACAAAAACATTCCACTTAGCTGGGTCAGCCCTTGTCCAGCACAACGCTATCATGGAGTCTGTCCACAGGTAAGTGTTATTAGAATCAATGTGCAATACCTTCGCTACATTATTCATGAGCTTGGCGAGAAGAAGAGCAGCACAGAGCTCTAGCCTTGGCAGGGTTACAGGTTTCAGTGGAGCAACACGCGACTTAGCGCAGACGAAGTGGACTGTAGTTTTTTCAGGTAGGCTGCAGCGCACGAACACAACGCAGCCGTACGCCTTCGTAGAGGCGTCTGCGAAGCCATGGAGTTCCACCTTCACCATTCCCGGTGATATCATGAGACGAGGAACTGAAATTGAGTTCAAATGAAAGAGGTTAGTACAGAAAGACTGCCATATTTTTAAAATAGTCTCAGGAATAATAGAGTCCCAGCCCACACTTTCCTTCCAAATAGCCTGCATTATTAACTTAGCAAACTGTCACAGGAGCAATGAACCCTAAAGGGTCATAGACCTTTGCTATGTCTGATAAGACATTCCGCTTTGTAGGCTTGCTGGTCATCAAAGTGTCAGGCACCACGACTTGAAATTCATCTGAAGAAGGTTCCCACTTTAAACCTAAAGTTTTAAGAGAACTATTTTCATTATTGTTGAATGAAAAATTGCGTTTTTCAAGCTTTTCAGGGGGAATGTGGTGCAACAACTCTGCACTATTAGAATACCATTTATGCAGTTCAAACTTGCCAAGACTCAGCAGTTGCTCCAGTTCCTGGATGGTCCTCAACGCAGAGGGAAGATCATTTTTGCCATGCAAAATGTCATCGACATAGGTACCTTCTAACAGAGCCCTAGAAGCAAGAGGAAACTTCTCACCTTCATCCTCAACTAACTTCACCAAAGTCCTAGTTGCTAGGAAGCTGGCAGGGGCCGTCCCATACGTCACCGTATCGAGCTGAAGACATTTGATCTCCTCAGAAGGGTCATCTCTCCACAGGATCCTCTGGAGCGCTTGGTATTTCGGTTTGATGCGAACCTGTCTATACATTTTCGCAATATCAGACACAAAAACATACAAGTATGTGCGAAATTTTATTAAAATGGCAAACATATCCGGTTGCACTACCGGACCCACCAAAAGTATATCATTCAGGCTCACGCCTGATGAAGAAGGAGCAGACGCATTAAATACTACCCGCAGCTTTGTGGTAGAAGAAGTGTCCTTGAGGACAGCATGATGCGGCATATAAAATTCACTCTCTTTAGAGTTGGGATTTTTCTCCACAAAATGAGCATGACCTAAGTCAACAAACTCATGAATAAAAGACTTGTATGTCTGAAAGAAATCAGGATTATTTTGGAATTTTTTCTCCAATGATGAAAAGCAGCGGTAAGCAAGATTATAAGAGTCACCTAGTTTAGGTAGGAGCTCCTCATTGACAGGTAAATGAACATGGTACCTGCCAGTTTCATCCCTTGACACAGACTCAGCAAAACTCTGCTCACATACCTTTTCTTGAACTGACATTACAGGGTCGGTAGGTAAATCCTCCAAATGCCAAAATCGCTGGATATCATTCTGCAAAATAGACAAATAACATGAGCGCACATCCCTAGAGCGTGTAACATGCCTGCTTGCAGCCAACAAATCACCACAAAAAACCCATCCAAAAGCAGTGTTTAATAGATTTGGCAAACCAGGACCCAAACACAACTTGCCATCTTTGAGACACAATGCAAAACAATTAGCCCCCAGTATCATATCGATTTTCCTAGAAACATTGAAATCGGGGTCAGCAAGTGCTATAGAAGACGGCCAAGTAAAAGCTGCCTTAGCAAATTCAACAGTAGGCAAAGGATCAGTTATAAGATCCAACACACCAAACTCTGAAGTGAGTCTAAAATCAGAGCAGAGTGAAATAACAGAAAGCTCAATCCTCCTATTCACAGGCACAGTGTGACCTCCAATACCAGACACAGAGCAGTCAACATTATCAAAACAATTATTTGTTAGTTTGCTAGCAAACTCGGAAGAAATATAATTTTTCTGGCTCCCGGCATCCAAAAGCATGCGGCTTTCATGACGGTTACCTGCAGCGTCATAGACATAGCCCAGTGCAGTAGGCAAAAGTGCCACCTGACACAAAGTAACACACTGAGGAGCAGTTGAAAGCGTTGACAAAGACAAAGTGTTCTTATTGACATTATCAGCATTTGATACAGGCTGGTTATTAGTGGCAGCATGAAGTGATGAGTCAGTATCCAAATGAAGTAAGTAATGATGTTTGTTATTGCATTTTTTGCAAGAAAGGTTTTGTTTAGTGCACTGTGCAACTGAATGATGATTTTTAGAAAGACACAAAGAGCATAATTTGTTTTTTTCAACAAATGAACACCTTTCCGCAACTGAGATTTTAAGGAATTTATAACACTTAGCTATGTGATGATTTTTGTTACAAAAAGAACACTGTGACTTGCCATTAGGAGCAGCAGAAATAGAAACTAAGGAGCGCGAAGCTGGAGAGTTCCTCACAGCACAGGCCGCATCATCTCGAGACAACATTTCAAGCGCCTGACAGCGCTGCTGCAAAAAGTCAATAAATTCTTGTAACTTAGGAAATTCCTTTCCGTCCCGCTGAAGCTCAAAGTCTTTTAATGACCCAAAGTCAAGTTTTGCAGACAAAATATGAATTAAAATTATATCTGACATGTTTATAATATTCAGTGACAATAATGAGTTGTAACACTGTGAAAAATCATTAAGAAGTTTGCGCAGACTGTAAGACTTATTTACTTTACATAGTGAGATTATACTTTGGATATGATGATTGGCAATTAAAACTTGATTATTACCTATTGGTAAGTGTAGACCATGCCTTCACATAGTTTTCATTGGTGCATTCTAACGTGGACACAAGGGACGCCGCCTCACCGCCCAGACAGGACTTAAGGTAGTAGAATTTCTGTACCGCACTGAGGTCGGCATTATTGTGCACCATCGACGTGAACAAGTCCTTAAATGCCATCCAGCTGCCATAATCACCGGAGAACACGGGGAGATTGATTTTCGGTAAGTTCGGCTTGAATTCCGTCGCGTTGTCACCCGTTGCGGTAGAGGAAGGTTTTTCACGGATAACCTCAAGACGCCACTTCAATTTTTTCATAAGCGCCGCGCACTTGTCCTCGACTTCCATGCCCTCGTCGCTCTCGGACGCGTCGTGAGTTTCCAACTCGATGTTAACATTTTCCAACTTGCCGAACAAATCACGAAGTCGCTCATAAGCCATATTTAGCTCGACACTAGACGTGATTTTCTCGATGTCACCCAAGCTGTTCCCCATGTGGGTGATACGCCCTTTGATGTATCGTCGTGCGTTGAGCAATTTCTTCATACTTTCAGCGTCGTCCGCCATTTTTTCTTACGCCGGTCGAAACGGAGCCCCAAACGAACCCGACAAAAGCGGTTATCCAAGTCGAAAGACTCACCCCGGTCGCTAACTTTAATATCCGGGTGGATGGACCAATATTTAATCCCTATGGGGTGGTCTTTTTGATTAAAAACGCAGAAATCTTTTAAATTCGATATAATTGTAGAAAAAGCTTGCGCACAGTACAAAATTGCTGACAGAAGGGAGGATGCGACGCACAGCGCCATCTAGAGTACAATTTTGACAACCGAGCTAGTCAATCTATGGGATTACAAAACGCGCTAAGTTTAAAATGATAACTAGTAGTTTTAATATTATTCAAGTTCCTATGAGGATTGGCAGCGATATTCTGAAATACAAGGGAATATGTATATTGCGAAACACTATTATTCCGGTCTATTGAACGCTCATAGATCTCAGCATGCTTTTAGGTTAATACTAGTAATTCCAAAATGTTTCCTTAATCTAACCAGGTGTCCTAATCAATGCAATCAGTTGCGCTAGACGCCCTCTGTCAGCGCGGCCACACATTCAGGTTCATCGATCAACCTGAATGTAAAAGTCTCGTGTTCCTGTACCGATCTCTTTAGTTAGGACGCAGCCTGATGTAGGTACTAGGTTTGATTTCAAAGTGCTATTGAGTTTTTCGATTAGGAATATCTCAGTTCCAGTCACAGAGTCCGAGAGTCTGAGTCTGGCAGAAGTGTACCCAACAAGTACACCCACATTTCGCCAATATATTTAGATATAGGAACATTTATTTATTAAATGAAAATTTACAAAAGTCTTAAATTTATGACAATGCCCCACAAAACCGTTTTCGCGGTTTGTCTGTGGGAACGGAACACGATAACGGAACGAAATAACTACTTACTTAACTACAGTAAATATACATAAATCTATTAGAATAACTACTCATTTAACTACCTATTTGCTTTCACTCAACAATCTGTAAACCACTTTCCTAAGAAGATAGTTTACAGATGTTTAAGTCCCATGAAATAGGGGCCGAGCCTATTGCCATCAACCTGGCACAAATTTAGACTCCGTTGTCCAGCTACTATTGAGAAATTCTTGATGGAAAAACTCAACCCTCAGGACCTCAACTCAGCAGTCGCACTTGCGACCACTAGACACGAGGCAGTTTGTGACAGTCAGTGGGTGTAATTTTATTCCACAATTATTTTTATTTTCTTTATTTGGCTCACCAATTGAATACAACTGCTTCAAAGATACAAGATACATTCAATAGAGTCACAGACAAGTGTATCAACCTTTAGATAAGCACATCAAGCACTACTTATTTGTCGTTGAGTGTCTATTTAAAATCAGATGAGTACCTAAGTACTCACCACACTCAACTACGATTTTAAATACATAGTAGGGTTTGGGAATTCCCGACAATTTCAAAGTCCCGGGACACGAGACAGCCTACAATCAAAGTCCCGGGAATTCCGGGACTTCGAGACTTTAAAAAACAATGTTTTTTTGTTTTTTCAGCGGGGTATGCCTTTTTTGAAGAATTTCAATTGAGTTTATTTCTGGTGAAACGTATTAAAAAAGGCATTTTTTTGTAAACATCAACATTTATTAAACAGAAAATTAAATCTTTATATTATAACTTTAACGTTAATTTCTATCGTAATATAAAAATTGCTTTGTTTATTTCTTTTAATCACACACAGATTCACTTTTAAGCAGTTAAATCTTAAAGTTTTAAAACGAACTTTTGTTGTTTTTATTTTTGTAATAATGCTACTTACCGGACGAAGAGAACACTCTCGTTTTCAACAGATGTCGGTTTAATTGTGTTTAAGGGTTTATACAGTAGTTCCAAACTAACCATTTCGACAATCTTGTCTCGTCTCGAGTCTCGACTAGAAAGTCCCGGGACTCGAGACAACTAAAATTACGAAAAGTCCCGGGACTTCGAGACACAAGACGTCCCGGGACCCAAACCCTAATACATAATTTTGATTTATCTATAATCAAAATTAAAATGTTTTCAAAATTAAAATGACAATCAAATTAAGATAAGATCAAAATTACAATCCAATTACAATTATATCAAAATCAAAATTAAAATTAACAATATTTAACAATATTTAGTATAAAAATTACAATTATATCAAAATTAAAATCAAAATTTTTAAACATTAAATAAGTACACATGCCTTAAATATAACATGATTTTACAAGTAATTGTAATTAGGTTCACTTCTGATAAAGCCCTTATAATAATGTAATTTAATGCTATGCTATATAAAACTGACGAGGCTTTAATAAATTTTCATTACTTGACTGTCCATAATAAAAGTTCCTTCATATAAACTGATCCTTATGTTATGAAGCTATAAAGACGTCTGCGGTATTTACCCTAAACTCTACAGAAATCTTTTTTATCATACAAACGGCTTGAAGTTTACGAAAGAAAGGTTTATGAAACTTTCGTAAGTGAATTAAATATTTTCTTATGCGAAGGTTCTTACAACATAACTTTCGTTCAAGAATGTGGCCAATGGGTGTCATTCGTCTATAGTTGCTACCAGTTGCGCAGCAGCCAATCGCATAAGCCTTTGCGCCAACTGGGCAGTCAAAAAAAAAAAACATTTCCAAGTTTTAATTATTCTATCCAGAAGCCTGACTGAAACTATTGACTTAAACTTCCAATTGAGTTTAATACTATTTGCTACCAGTTAAGATCACAATAGCGGTCATTGACCCACCTACATTTATTTAAGTTCTTAACTTTGAAAACCAAAAATAAGCCTGTTCAAGTCTTGAATCGTCATCTATCGTGATCTTCAACATTTTTTCTAATGAAAAACGATACAATGCTTCATTTGTTTTGGTTTTTACGAAGATACATTATTATTAGGGAAAGGGCAATCACCGCTATTGTCATCTTAACTGGTAGCAAATAGTATTAAAGTCAATTGGAAGTTTTAGTCAATACTTTCAGTAGAATAATTAAAACTTGGAAATGTTTTTTTTTTTGACTGCCCAGTTGGCGCAAAGGCTATGCGATTGGCTGCTGCGCTGCGTGTCGCGGGTTCAATTCCCCTATGAAACACATATTTGTATGGCCTACTGATAGTTGTTCCGGGTCTGGCTGTTTGTGTATGAAAGTAATGTTTTTGTAAACACACCCACAATATAGGAGAAATTCTTAGTGTGGGGGACTATAACTACAAATAAATGTCAACCTAGTACAAATAACGGGCGTACAGCCTACATAATTAATACAAAATACAAATACAAACCATTTATTTGCATAACACAGGTTCAGAGGATTTTACAAAAAGTTCATAAGGTACACTGTATTATACTAACCATGCTAGGTGTGTAAAATTTTAAATCAATTCTAATCTCATAATGTTCCTAACATAATTATTTTATATGTTATTTTATGTTATTTTATATGAACATTATGAGATAAGAATTTATTAATATTCAGAGGTTATTAAGTTACAATGTCATTCAGGATATAGATGGTCAATGGTGTAGATTCTGTTGTGCAAAAACTAAACTTAATTTAAGCTATTATTGCTATCTTTTACGTTACTTAGATGTCAAACTAGTTTATGCCTTACGCTTCACCGTGTTTTTAGTCGACATGTTTTTACGTGCACCCTTCATTTGTATGGAAATAATAGTTCCAACTAAATTTGACAGCTCTAAATTACGTCCATCTCTTTCTCGTTTAATTAGAGAGAAAAATATAGCAATAGCCTAAATTAAGTTTAGTTTGTGCACAACAGAATCGACACCAATATTTCATTACACTGAATTAAATTTGAATTAGTAAGTTATAATAATAATGTCATGCAAATTAATAATGTCATAGGTCATAGTAATTATATCTAAATATATAAAAGAAGAAACTGACTGACTGACTGACTGACTGACTCATCTATCAACGCACAGCCCAAACCGCTGGGTCCACAGATTCCAAATTTGGCAAGTAGGTTCCTTATGTAGTCTAGGGGTGCACTAAGAAAGGATTTTTCAAAATTCACCCCCTAAGGGGGTGAAACGGGGCTCCAAAGTTTGTATGGGGAAACAAGATTAGTTAGACTATTTTAATCGGAACATCACAGGAGTGCTCCTATTAATAAATGAGTAGAAACGGGTTTCAGGATTTTTCAGAATTCAACCCCTAAGAGGGGGAAATA
The DNA here is from genome assembly GCA_905147715.2 of Xestia xanthographa. Classification (NCBI taxonomy): domain Eukaryota; kingdom Metazoa; phylum Arthropoda; class Insecta; order Lepidoptera; family Noctuidae; genus Xestia; species Xestia xanthographa. Next base: position 22,742,298 of record LR990655.1, read on the forward strand.
GGGTGGCAAAGTATAAAAATCAATGCACAGCCCAAACCACTGAGTCTAGAGATTCCAAATTTGGCACATAGGTTTTTTATGGGGTCTAGGGGTGCACTAAGAAAGGATTTTTCAAAATTCATCCCCTAACGGGGTTAAACGGGGCTCCAAAGTTTGTATGGAGAAACAAGATTAGTTAGACTATTTTATTCAAAACTTCACAGGAGTGCTCCTATTGATATATGAGTAAAAAATGGTTTCAGGTTTTTTCAGAATTCAACCCCTAAGAGGGGGAAATGGGGTGGCAAAGTATAAAAATCAATGCACAGCCCAAACCACTGAGTCTAGAGATTCCAAATTTGGCACATAGGTTCTATATGGGATTTAGGGGGGCACTAAGAACAGATTTTTCAAAATTAACCTCCTAAGGGGTTGAATCGGGGGTCCAAAGATTACATGGGGAAATAAGATTAGTTAGACTACTTTATTCGAAACTTAACAGGAGTACTCCTATCGATAAATGAGTTAACATTTGTGTTTCAGGTTTTTTTCAGAATTCAACCCCTAAAGGGGGAAATGGGGTAACAAAGCCTGAAATTCAACATAGGTATTGTTTGTATGGTGAATTAGGTTGGATGTATTACAAAAACAACGATTTTAAGATTTAATGTGGCGGACCTGAATTACCATCATACCCTATTGGGGTGCGATGGGGTTGAAATGTCTAAAAATCAATATGGGTGTCGAAACCGAGATTATCAGGGGTGCTGATATCGAAAATCGCATTTATTTTGAGATCCAGAAGATGGCGGATTCAACTTCTATACAGGGTTATTGTGATGATGATGATTGTGATAATGAGTTTGATAACGATGATGATTTTGATTACGATGATAATGAGTTTGATAACGATGATGGTGATTGTGATAGTGATTGTGATAGTGAGGGCGATTGTGATAGTGACGGTGATTGTGATGGTGATAGCGATGGTTGTGATAACGAGGATGGAGATTGTGATGATGATTATGATTAAGATGATAATGATTGTGATTACAATGATAGTGATTTTGATGGTGATTGTGATGGTGATGGTGATAGTGATTGTGATAGTAATGGTGATTGTGATAGTGATAATGATGGTGATTGTGATAATGATTGTGGTTGTGAAAGTGATGGCGATTGTGATCATGATTATTGTGATTTAGATGATAATGATTGAGATTACGATGATAACGATTGTGATTACGATGATACTGATTGTCATGACGAGGAGGGAGATTGTGATGACGATGATTGTGATTACGATGATAGTGTTTGTGATTACGATGATAATGATTGTTAAAATTATGATAGTGATTGTAATCGTGATGGTGATTGTGATTGTGATGATGATTGTGATAGTGATTGTGATTGTGACAGTGATTGTGATAGTGATAGTAATGGTGATTGTGATAGTGATAATGATGGTGATTGTGATAATGATTGTGGTTGTGATAGTGATGGCGACTGTGATCATGATTATTGTGATTAAGATGATAATGATTGAGATTACGATGATAACGATTGTGATTACGATGATAATGATTGTTAAAATTATGATAGTGATTGTGATCGTGATGGTGATTGTGATTGTGATGATGATTGTGATGGTGATTTTGATGGTGATTGTGATGGTGATAGTGATTGTGATGATGATGGTGATTGTGATAGTGATGGAGATTGTGATTGTGATAACGATGATAATGATTGTGATTACGATGATAATGATTGTGATAGTGATTGTGATTGTGATGCTGATTGTAATGGTGATGGTAAAGGTGATTGTGATTGTGATGGTGATTGTGATTGTGATTGTGATAGTGATAGTGATAGGGATAGTGATAGTGATAGTGGTAGTGATAGTGATTGTGATCATGATGTTTGTGATTATGAAAATTATTAAGATTGCGATGATAATGATTGTGATGACGAGGATGGTGATTGTGATAATGTTGGTGACTGTGATAGTGATCGTGATTGTGATAATGATTGTTATAATGATGGTGGTTTTGATAGTGATGGTGATTCAAATCAAATCATTTATTTCAAGTAAGCCAGTTACAGGCACTTTTGAATTGTCGAATTTAAACAAAGATGAAAATTAAATGTAGCTACAGTCCCAGTCACAAGACATAAAAACTGTGAAAGTACTGTAGTTGCCCATTCCCTAGCGTAGATCTCTATGGAGAAGAACGGGCAAGAAACTCCATGGACACTCTTTTAAATCAGAATATTGTTACAAAATCTTGGTTACATCATTCACGTTGAGATGGTATATTATGTGAGAATAATGTAGCAAGATGTGCACGGTAGAAGTGTCCACAGCAAAAACACACAAACAAAAAAAAAATACAATTCAAAATAATTCATTCAAATAAGCCATGGCAACCAAGAGATGACCAGTCACAACTGACAGCGCCCGTTCACGGACATGACGCATGGATCAGCACCATTCAACTCAACCATTTTGAAGGGAACTAAATGATCCGACACATGCGCCACCATCAGCGAGACAATTGAGTGAGCATGACATACTCCAAACCGCCACCAGGGCACATTCAAGTCAAGAAAAGACGTAGGTTTCCAGTGATTGTGATAATGATTGTGATAATGATGGTCGTTGTGTTAATGATGGTGGTTATGATAGTGATTGTGATGATAATAATAAATTGTGATGATTATGAAATTTGGCACATAGAGAGTTATAAACTCTCTATGTGCCAAACCTGGATTAACATGTAGGACACTATTTATCCCTTTAGTATGATTCAGTGGGACAGTTACCGAACTGCACGCGGGCGAAGCCGCGGGCAACAGCTAGTTATCCATAATTTAATGAATTTCATCTTGTCCGCAGGCCGTGGACGATGGAGACCAGAGCTGATGATGACGAGGCACCGACGGACCCAGCGGCGAGGAAGCTCACACACCATGACTACACAGAACAGGACTTTGAAGGTAACATATCTACCTTTTTCTTGGTTAATGGGCCTGCTCTTGCCCTTAATCTCGCTTTATAGACAGCGATAAACAAGATGTAAGCGAACCCTTCACGAACCCGTTAATATAGAGAGAGAACCTCACGTCCCGGCCGCCGCGGGAGACGCTCCGGGCGTCGGGCCCCCGACCACCGTAGGCGCGGGCCTGTGGACGGTGGGCTATGGGCTAGCTCGCCGTCCGTCCGTCTCATGACGACAGGCCGTGTCGACGGCGCGTTCGTGTTCCACGCGCGCCTCAAAGAGAGTCAGCAAAAGGAAGGGGTCCGCAAGGACCGATGCCTGCAAGGGGTTGCGGGACTGTTCGAAAGAGATACCGTGACCACGGAACACAAAGGGCGATGAAGGAACATGGATGGGTTTTAGTCAGTAAAAGTCTGATTTCGAATCCGAAAAAAAAAAGCCGTTATTATCTTCTGATATAAAAAAATAAGCCCAGTCAAATTAGACAAGCAACGTTACAATAATTCGCCTATGCGAATTAATATACGTTGCTCTATAGCAACATAATCGCACGAATGTTGGGAACACTATTACAAATGAAATGTCAAAAGTTAAATCTCGTGTCACAGTGTTTGTTATCGAACTCCTCCCAAACGGCTTGACCGATTTTTTTATGAATTTTTTTGAGTATATTTGGTAGGTCTAAGAATAGGTCGTAGGCTATGTTTTAGTCTCACAAATACGCATCAAAATTTCCACGCGAACCAACTCGCGGGCAACAGCTAGTATGTTATTAAATATTACTGGGAAACGACTTTTTTTTTGTGGTGAAAATCACGTTTTACGATAGGACTCAATGTAACGCATTCAAAACATAGCTGATGGATGCGTTGTAGTAGTAGTAGTACGGGGGTCGGGGAGGTTCTTATTTGCTATTACATTTTTTCTTGTTTTTGAGTGCATTCTAAGAGTCTAGCACTCAAATACCTACAGGAAAAAAAATGATTTTTATTTTGAGCGCTCCCTAGAGAAATAATCAAATTTTCTCAGACATATTTTTTTTAATTTTGTGGCTATATCTAAACCATAATCACACAACAAAAATCTCAGTTTAGAAGGAATTATGTCCTTGACTTTTTAATAGTTGGCCTTCAAAGGAGCGTGGCCTTCCATAGTCCACCCACCTTATCTCCGTTACTAGAAGGGTTCAAACTAAACCATCATCTGTCCAGCCTTTTCCCAAACTTTGTTGGGGTCGGCTTCCAGTCTTACCGGATGCAGCTGAGTATCAGTATTTTACATAGAGCGATTGCCTATCTGACCTCCAATAATTGACAGATGGGTTTAAACTAAATGTGATGAATATTTAAATTCCTACCATTTTCGTAAGAATATTTTTGTTAAGTACCTACCTACTATAGCTACAATTTATTACTCAAGAACCTACAACATTATTTCCAAGTAATAAAATTAAGCAAATAAAGTTAAACAAATGTAAATGACAAGTTACAAATCTGAAGCCACAAATAACAATACACGAGGCTATAAAATAATAATGGAAGATAAAATACTTGGAAGAAAACAGGTAAGACCTACCAGATACTAACTACCAGACCTACTGTGACAGGTATCTTTAGGAGCAAGTAAGTAAAATATGATCACTATTTATATAAAAGATGTTTACAAAAAACTTTTCTCTTATTTAAAGATAGAATACACCTTTTACCTGTTATTTTTACTGAAAAGAAGCGAGATATATATCACCTATTTTACGTTGTCAGTAACTATGTACTATCGAGGACACTCCCGCCTGACCACCGCTAAGCTCATTTTTGCTTGCACTCGCAACTTAAAAACGCTCTCTAGCCCCGCCCCGTTGACTTTGTGTAGAAAAAAAGAATGAAAAGATACCGAATCGACCGAGCGCATTGACGACGCACGCCAAACGAGAGTTATAGTTATTTTGCGCGCCAAAGTTGACGCTTTCCTAATAGGCCCAAACTTTAAGAGGGCGTGGCTCCGGCGCCGGCGCCTCCGCATGATTTAAGCGGAAAAAAATTAAAATGGTCAGGCGGAAAAGACCCGATAGTACTTATGTAACGATTGAGTACCTTATAGTATTATGCTATACTTACGCTTCATATTCATCATTCATAATACTATTTATCATGCTTTTTATTTGTTTATATATCTACACTCAGCAAATCGATTTAAATACGATTCTTTAACTTGGAAATAGCTGAAATAAAATATTATTATAATTTTCATGTTGTGATATTTACGTCAAGCGTCAAATTGTCAAACTGTCAGTTAGTTTTTTAATTCTCTTTCTGCTCAGTCTATGGTCTAGCTCTATGATTTCTCTTTTGGTTTGTATAATTTAAATTATTTTTATCAATATGCTTAGCCAATGTATTTTATAAATTATTACGATTGTTTAATAACTTAATATTAAATGATTATATTTATAAAATTCTTTACGCACTCATGTATATGTCCTGGCCGACTACACTTGTCAGTTGAGATGATGGCCACACTAAGAAAACTAAGATTTGAAAGAGGAAGACTACTTTGGGAGAAACGAGCTGACGGACGGCTGAAAAGACGACTGGAAAATCTGATTTGAGGAGTATCAGAGAGCAACTTGGTTTTGGCGGTGAGATTCTTAAACTGTCCAGGGGATCCAACGAAAGTTTCTCCTGGAACTTCTACTCCCACGTACCCCAATCCCACTACGTGCCTGTTCGTCTACTGGTCTCGCAGGGCTGTCCTACGTCTGGCCCTGAGTTCTGCACTGTCTTGGTGCTGAGCTGTCCTAGTGAACTCTGAGATCTGCGCTGCCGCCGTTTCTACTGCTTCAGAGCACAACTTCAAGGTTACTCCGGTATCGACCTGCTACCCTGACGCCTGTTCCCGTTCTTACAGTGTGGTAAACTCATTATTGTCCATCTAAGTGCATAAACTTTAAAACTGAGTGCGTGCTAGGTAGTTTTTTATAACTAGCTGTATTTTTTATCTTTCCTAAATTAAAATTGTATTTGAACAAGTCTGCTTATCCTTTTATTTTAATAGGATCAAGTAGATTTGTTACAAATTGGCGCCCCCCGTAAAATCAACTCGAACCCACTCATTTATTTTCAAAATTCTAAAAAAAACTAGCACTAGTATTTCTTTTTGGACTTCTTATTTGGCCTAGTCTTATGAATACTAACTAACTTATTTTTCTTCTTCAGCTCTCCTCCATTCGACTCAATTCTTCTACAACAATACTAAACATCATCTAGGTATTCTTCACCCCTACACACTTATCGTTATCGAAAGATAATTGGCACCCTTTCGGCCTCTTGGGAGTGTTAATACAAATACTTCACTATCCTCCTAAACTCTTATTATAAGTATTTATACATATTTCATCTGAAAATCATTCCAAAACAAGTTTAGTTACGTGGGCTCTCAAAGTATTTTTCAACTTGTTATTTGTCATTGGTTGCTAGGTAACAAACCAGGCCATGGAGTATTCTGGGCATGGAGTAATAATCTTTTTGCGCGGTGGCAAAACTAGGTACTAAAGTTTATCAAACTTTGCGGTGACAACCATATGTACTAAACTTTATGCTTTAGTTCCGAATTTTACCACCAACTCAGTTAATATATATTTTTTTGTATAGATTTAATCGACCTTCTATAGGTGTCTTACTCTTAAATTTTTAAACACTTGGACCGTGTCCAACACTCAGACTCTCTTGACGTTTTACTCGGAGCTTACCGGCTACTGTATTGCGGGAGCTGCCCTTACGTTTACTCGGAGCTTACTTACTGCTGCCCTTGACGTTTAACTCGGAGCTTACCGACTACTGTATTACGGGAGCTGCCCTGACGGTCTACTCAGAGTTTACTGACTGCGGTGTTGCGGTTTCGACCTGACCCCTCTTTCCCTCCTTCCCTCTTAAACTCCTTGAGTATTCCAAGTACAAATCAGATTCTGTAGACTCCCATGTTTATACTCTTTTACACTCTTTTGCTATCCCTATAACACTCGGTGCTTTTGCTATTTTTGTATTATATTTACGACTCATCTCTTTCTCCTTTCCTTCTTCTATAATAGAGTTATTTTCGGCGTATTAAAACTCTATTTATTTTTTTAATTCATCCATCGCTTCTTAAACCATTTAAGATTATTCTTAATCTTCCTTAATATCTATTCTTCTCTTTTCTTCAAGTTAATATGACTAACTTGTTTCTTTCTATCGACTCTAAAAGTCGATTGGAGCGGATGACAACTCCATAAAAATAAGCCCTTGTTAACTATCAACTCTAAAAGTTGATTGGAGTGGATGACAACTCCATAAAAATAAGCCCTTGTTAACTATTGACTCTAAAAGTCGATTGGAGCGGCTGACAACTCCATAAAAATAAGCCCTTGTTAACTATCGACTCTAAAAGTTGATTGGAGCGGATGACAACTCCATAAAAATAAGCCTTTGTTAACTATTGACTCTAAAAGTCGATTGGAGCGGCTGACAACTCCATAAAAATAAGCCCATGTTAACTAACTATTGACTCTAAAAGTCAACTAACTATCAACAAAAGTTGATTAGGAGCGGATGACAACTCCGTTAAAAATAAGCCTTTGTTAAAATCTTTCTATTTTCATCTCATTAGTGGTTTTAGACGCGAGCGGATTACAACTCCTAAAATAAGCCTTAAAGTTATTGATTTATCAGGTTGAGTAGTGATCATTGAATGTGAATCCTACCTGACCTAACTTCGTAAGATGTCGGTGTGTTTGAATGAGTTATGTAAGTTTTGTGAATGCTGTAATACTTTAACTTAAGCAAAATTTTTGTTCTAGGCCAAAAATTTTCTCGGGGTCGTTGGGGAAATATAGTATTATGCTATACTTACGCTTCATATTCATCATTCATAATACTATTTATCATGCTTTTTATTTGTTTATATATCTACACTCAGCAAATCGATTTAAATACGATTCTTTAACTTGGAAATAGCTGAAATAAAATATTATTATAATTTTCATGTTGTGATATTTACGTCAAGCGTCAAATTGTCAAACTGTCAGTTAGTTTTTTAATTCTCTTTCTGCTCAGTCTATGGTCTAGCTCTATGATTTCTCTTTTGGTTTGTATAATTTAAATTATTTTTATCAATATGCTTAGCCAATGTATTTTATAAATTATTACGATTGTTTAATAACTTAATATTAAATGATTATATTTATAAAATTCTTTACGCACTCATGTATATGTCCTGGCCGACTACACTTGTCAGTTGAGATGATGGCCACACTAAGAAAACTAAGATTTGAAAGAGGAAGACTACTTTGGGAGAAACGAGCTGACGGACGGCTGAAAAGACGACTGGAAAATCTGATTTGAGGAGTATCAGAGAGCAACTTGGTTTTGGCGGTGAGATTCTTAAACTGTCCAGGGGATCCAACGAAAGTTTCTCCTGGAACTTCTACTCCCACGTACCCCACTCCCACTACGTGCCTGTTCGTCTACTGGTCTCGCAGGGCTGTCCTACGTCTGGCCCTGAGTTCTGCACTGTCTTGGTGCTGAGCTGTCCTAGTGAACTCTGAGATCTGCGCTGCCGCCGTTTCTACTGCTTCAGAGCACAACTTCAAGGTTACTCCGGTATCGACCTGCTACCCTGACGCCTGTTCCCGTTCTTACAGTGTGGTAAACTCATTATTGTCCATCTAAGTGCATAAACTTTAAAACTGAGTGCGTGCTAGGTAGTTTTTTATAACTAGCTGTATTTTTTATCTTTCCTAAATTAAAATTGTATTTGAACAAGTCTGCTTATCCTTTTATTTTAATAGGATCAAGTAGATTTGTTACAACCTATGTAAAAAAAGATTTTCATGTTTATAACATAACATAACACCACGCCTTTAATCCCCGAGGGATAGGCAGAGGTGTACCTAATATGTAGTACCCCTACACTTCGCCAGTTACGTTTAAGTCCCAAGTAATAAGGAGCGAGCCTATTGCCATCAACTACGGCCACAAATCCAGACTCCGAGACTGCTACTGAGAAATTCCTGATGTAAAAACCCAATATCACTTTGCCCGACCCGGGAATCGAACCCATTACCTCTTGCTCAGTATTCTCACTTATAACCACTAGATTAACGAGGCAGTCTGACTTAATATAAAAAAACCGACCAAGTGCGAGTCGGACTCGCGCACGAAGGGTTCCGTACCATTATCTATACATTAGACAAAACGGCAAAAAAATCACGTTTGTTGTATGGGAGCCCCCCTTAAATATTAATTTTATTCTGTTTTTAGTATTTGTTGTTATAGCGGCAACAGAAATACATCATCTGTGAAAATTTCAACTGTCTAGCTGTCACGGTTCATGAGATACAGCCTGGTGACAGACAGACGGACAGACGGACAGACGGACAGACAGACGGACAGACAGCGAAGTCTTAGTAATAGGGTTCCGTTTTTACCCTTTGGGTACGGAACCCTAATAATAGAATATCAAGTACCTACTTATAAGCTATAAGACCAAGTCTGTAGTCTTAAAATATATTTTCCAAGAAACAACTTAAAATGAAAAGTTAAATATTTGATTAGACTTAGAACAGAGAGCTAAATTGAATTTAATACTTGAGTAAAAAATATGATGAAAACTTTTGTGAAAAACTCTTACACAGAGAGTCTAAACCCGAGATTAAGACGCTTGGTTTTTTATTAAGGCCATGGCACACTATACCGAAACCTCTCCAACCCAGCAATTAACTTGCCATTCAAATTAGAGCATTAATATTTCAATGTTTGCTGTATAATACATAGTTAAAAATAATACAGTTATCATTTGAATAATTAAACCTAAAGCTAGTAATGATGCAAAATTTCATCAGGATGAAATATTTGATGGGGATGGTAAATCAATTAATGATCCATTAATAATTTTTAAAATATGGTGAGTTTTTCGAATATTTTAATATTTATTTATCATTTATTTTTATATCTTGTGTCATGTAATATATTTTATAATGTCTATGTGAAAAAGCTTACGACGGGCAGTTAGCGCGCTTGCCGGTACCATACAACTCGACCCCGAGATGCCGCGGTTGCCCGCGAAACAACGTCGTTGGTCCTCGCGGACGGCGCCCGGTCTCCGAGCTTGCATCTCGCGGACGGCGCGCAGTCTGCGAGCTTGCTCCTCGCTGACGACGCGTAGCAAGCGCGCTGGAGGCTAGTCGTAGCCTAAATTCGAAGCAACGCCGGGCAACAGCTGTGCTGGTGCGGTGCTGGTGTAATGTGCCGTGACCTTAACAGTATAATATAAATAGGCACGTTTATTATTAAAGTTAATAAAGGTTATGTTATATCGCTTGCATAAACTATTTAAAAGGAAAACCTAGCCTGAGTTCACAACCTATAAAAACAATTACAAAAATTATGCCAACCTAGATCTAGATCTATTCAAAATCTTGTCTATGTCCTTGTTTCTAATTTCATTGATGTTATTTCGTGAAAACTGACCTAAATGTATTATTCAAGTGTTTTTTGAAACGCTCATATTTGTTTACAGATTTGGAAAGGAAGAATCCTTGCGTTAAATAAATATAAACAAAAAAATACCGCTGGACATTACACACAGCGTCATCTAGTGCCTTATTAAGCAACGAGGCTTGTGTCGTGGACACCATAGATATACACACACAATAAACTACATACAATATACTACATAGATACATTTTGTTTGTAAATAAACACTTATTATAAATAAACATCCATGACTCGGAAACAAAAATGTCCATACACATCACACAAATACATGCTCATACCGGGATTCGAACACGGGACCTTAAGGACGTAAGGCAGCCTCACTACCGCTGCGCCATTCAGGTCGTCGCAACGTAGATGGAATAGTGCAAGTTTATATAGTACAATAAAATGTTTTGTTTAGTTAGCTTATGTTTCGTCAGTTATATTTATCAGCCGAAATCTTTTAGAAGGTATAACCTCTAGGTCTGGCACCATCTGCTTAGCCTTTTTCCAACTATCGGCTTCCAGTCTTACCGGATGCAGCTAAATACCAGTATTTTACTTGTAGCAACTGGCTTTCTAACCTCCACAACCCAGTTCATACTAATTGTACTAAGTATATTACGATAGTGGTAAGACTGGTTGTCAGACTTTCGAGCGACTGTCTACCTGTTACGACTGTCAAAGATCTACAATAGGGTAGATGACACCAAGACACCAATCTCTTAAAAACACTTTATTTTGGGCCTGAAAACCCGATTTATTTTCAATTAATTGCTAAATTCGATTTTTAGTTGCTCTGAAATCAATAAGTTGAGTCATTGAGTTGAATAAACAGTGACGTCACAGTTGGCTATTGCCATTCAAAATCTATGAGAGAACCGCGTATTGATAGCTCTTAAAAAGTATCTCAATTGATTGGTGTGTCATCTACTCCTTTGACAGCCGGGACCAACGGCTTAACGTGCTTTCCGAGGCTCCGTATGTAATGGATGGTCACCCATCCACGGACCAACTCAGACAAGCACGGCTTAACCTAGAGGTCAACCCGAGCGACTGTTGTATTATTTAGCCACAATATCCGAGAAATGGACGATTTATTAAATTAATTATTTCTACCTATACATTGTGGTTGACACAGCAATTTGAAACCACAACAGACCACAAAACAGTTTTCTTCAGTTGACAATAAAGTGTAGAAAAACAGCTAAAAGGTCGTTTGTTGTTGTCGTGTGTGTTTCCCCTTTGTGTCGTAAATTCTAAGAATTGTCGGTCAAGTTTCATGATTAAATAAACTTTCAGGAACTGGAAACTAAGTTTATGGACCGCAGTAAATACAGGCTGCTCGTTTAGTCACCTGTGTTGTGTTAGGGGGTTAGTTCTACACGACAACTTAAAGGCTCTACCACACAGATCGCTTACGATATTATCGCTCGATAATCTCGCATGCGTTATTGCGATAATGCGTCCCTATTCCTCGCACAAAAGTGCGTTTTTAACGAATGACTTTATGATGATCGGTTGAATGACTGAATGACGGATGATGGTAGCATTAAGAATTTAAGAATAGCCTGTAAAATATTTTGGGATTATTATTATTATTTGATATATTATTTACATTTTGGGATATTTAAACAAATGCTGATAACTTTGCTGTTTATCAATATTATTTTTTGAGACTTAACATATAAGTATACTAGCTGTTGCCCGCGGCTTCGCCCGCGTGCAGTTCGGTAACTGCCCCACTGAATTATACTAAAGGGATAAATAGTGTTCTACATGTTAATTTAGGTTATGAACTATATATGTGCCAAATTACATAATCATCACAATTTATTATTATCATCACAATCACCATCACTATCACAACCACAATCATTATCACAATCATTATCACAATCACCATCACTATCACAACCACCATCATTATCCCAATCATTATCACAATCACCATCACTATCACAGTCACCATCATTATCACAATCACCATCATAATCACCATCACTATCACAACCACCATCATTATCACAATCATTATCACAATCATCATCGCAATCACCATCACAATAATCATCACAATCACAATCACCATCACAATCCCCATCACCATCACAATCACCATCACAATCACCATCACAATCACCATCACCATCACAATCACAATCTCGATCACAATCACTATCATCATTTTAACAATCATTATCATCGTAATCAAAATCATCATCATCACAATCCCCATCCTCGTCATCACAATCATTATCATCGTAATCTCAATCATTTTCATCTAAATCACAATCATCATGATCACAATCGCCATCACTATCACAACCACAATCATTATCACAATCACCATCACTGTCACTATCACAATCGCTATAACTATCACAATCACAATCACCATCACAATCACCGTCACATCACCATTACAATCACCATCACAATCATTATCATCGTAATCACAATCATTATCATCGTTATTACAATCACAATCTCCATCACCATCACAATCACCGTCACTATCACAATCACAATCACCATCACAATCACAATCAAATCACTATCACAATCACCATCGTCGTTATCACAATCATTATCATCGTAATCACAATCATTATCATCTTAATCATAATCATCATCATCACAAACAACATTATCATTATAACAATCATTATCATCGTTATCACAATCATCACAGTAAATCAACAATAACCCTGTATAGAAGTTGAATCCGCTATCTTCTGGATCTCAAAATAAATGGCATTGCCATTTTCCTAATGCCATTTTCGACATCAGCACCCCTGATAATCTCGGTTTCGACACCCATATTGATTTTTAGACATTTCAACCCCATCGCACCCCAACAGGGAATGATGGTAATTCAGGTCCACCACATTACGTTGTTTTTGTAATACACGCGACCCAATTCACCGTACAAACAATACCTATGTTGAATTTCAGGCTTTGTTACCCCATTTCCCCCTTTAGGGGTTGAATTCTGAAAAAACCTGAAACACAAATGTTAACTCATTTATATCGATAAATGAGTTAACATTTGTGTTTCAGGTTTAGGAGTACTGTTAAGTTTCGAATAAAGTAGTCTAACTAATCTTATTTCCCCATGTAATCTTTGGACCCCCTTTTCAACCGCTTAGGGGGTTAATTTTGAAAAATTTATTCTTAATGCACTCCTAAACCCCATAGAGAACCCTATGTGCCAAATTTGGAATCTCCAGACTCAGTGGTTTGGGCTGTGCATTGATTTTTATACTTTGCCACCCCATTTTCCCCTCTTAGGGGTTGAATTCTGAAAAAACCTGAAACCCGTTTCTACTCATTTATCAATAGGAGCACTCCTGTGAAGTTTCGAATAAAATTGTTAAACTAATCTTGTTTCCCCATACAAACTTTGGAGCCCCGTTTAACCCCCTTAGGGGTTGAATTTTGCAAAATCCTTTCTTAGTGCACCTCTAGACCACATAAGGAACCAATGTGCCAAATTTGCAATCTCTAGACTCAGCGGTTTGGGCTGTGCATTGATTTTTAGACTTTGTCACCCCTTTTCCCCCTCTTAGGGGTTGAATTCTAAAAAATCCTGAAACCCGTTTCTACTCATTTATCAATAGGAGCAATGCTGTAAAGTTTCGAATAAAATAGTTAAACTAATCTTGTTTCCCCATACAAACTTTGGAGCCCCGTTTAACCCCCTTAGGGGGTGAATATTGAAAAATCCTTTCTTAGTGCACCCCTAGACCACATAAGGAACCTACTTGCCAAATTTGGAATCTGTAGACCCAGCGGTTTGGGCTGTGCGTTGATAGATGAGTCAGTCAGTTTCTTCTTTTATATATTTAGAAGACTAGCTGTTGCCCGCGGCTTCGCCCGCGTAATGTTCGGTAATTGTCCCACTGAATCATAATAAAGGGATAAATAGTATCCTACATGTTAATCCAGGTTATAAACTATGTATGTGCCAAATTTCATAATAATCACAATTTTTTACTATCATAAAATCTCCATCACTATCACAACCACCATCACTATCACTATCACTATCACTATCACAATCACAATCACAATCACAATCACAATCACAATCACAATCACAATCACAATCACAATCACAATCACAATCACAATCACAATCACAATCACAATCACAATCACAATCACAATCACAATCACAATCACAATCACAATCACAATCACAATCACAATCACAATCACAATCACAATCACAATCACAATCACAATCACAATCACAATCACAATCACAATCACAATCACAATCACAATCACAATCACAATCACAATCACAATCACAATCACAATCACAATCACAATCACAATCACAATCACTATCACTATCACTATCACTATCACTATCACTATCACTATCACTATCACTATCACTATCACTATCACTATCACTATCACTATCACTATCACTATCACTATCACAATCACTATCACTATCACTATCGCAATCACTATCACTATCACTATCACTATCACTATCACTATCACTATCACTATCACTATCACTATCACTATCACTATCACTATCACTATCACTATCACTATCACTATCACTATCACAATCACTATCACTATCACTATCACTATCACTATCACTATCACTATCACTATCACTATCACTATCACTATCACTATCACTATCACTATCACTATCACTATCACTATCACTATCACTATCACTATCACTATCACTATCACTATCACTATCACTATCACTATCACTATCACTATCACTATCACTATCACTATCACTATCACTATCACTATCACTATCACTATCACTATCACTATCACTATCACTATCACTATCACTATCACTATCACTATCACTATCACTATCACTATCACTATCACTATCACTATCACTATCACTATCACTATCACTATCACTATCACTATCACTATCACTATCACTATCACTATCACTATCACTATCACTATCACTATCACTATCACTATCACTATCACTATCACTATCACTATCACAATCATTATCATCGTAATCACTATCACTATCACTATCACAATCACTATCACAATCACTATCACAATCACCTATCACAATCACTATCACAATCACTATCACAATCACTATCACAATCACTATCACAATCACTATCACTATCACCATCATCGTTATCACAATCATTATCATCGTAATCGCAATCATTATCATTATAATCACAATCATCATGATTACAATCGCCATCACTATCACAACCACAATTATTATCACAATCACCATCACTATCACAATCACCATCATTAACACAATCACACCCACCATAACATTCACAATCGCTATCCTCGTTATCACAATCATTATCATTGTAATCACAATCATCTTCGTCATTATCACAATCACCATCTCTGTCACAATCACAATCACCATCACCGTCACTATCAAAATCACCATCAAAATCACTATCACAATCACAATCACAATCACAATCACAATCACAATCACAATCACAATCACTATCACTATCACTATCACTATCACTATCACTATCACTATCACAATCACAATCACAATCACAATCACTATCACAATCACCATCATCGTTATCACAATCATTATCATCGTAATCGCAATCATTATCATTATAATCACAATCATCATGATTACAATCGCCATCACTATCACAACCACAATCATTATCACAATCACCATCACTATCACAATCACCATCATTAACACAACCATAACATTCACAATCGCTATCCTCGTTATCACAATCATTATCATTGTAATCACAATCATCTTCGTCATTATCACAATCACCATCTCTGTCACAATCACAATCACCATCACCGTCACTATCAAAATCACCATCAAAATCACAATCACAATCACAATCACAATCACAATCACAATCACAATCACAATCACAATCACAATCACAATCACAATCACAATCACAATCACAATCACTATCACTATCACTATCACTATCACTATCACTATCACTATCACTATCACTATCACTATCACTATCACTATCACTATCACTATCACTATCACTATCACTATCACTATCACTATCACTATCACTATCACTATCACTATCACTATCACTATCACTATCACTATCATTATCACTATCACTATCACTATCACTATCACTATCACTATCACTATCACTATCACTATCACTATCACTATCACTATCACTATCACCATCACCATCACCATCACCATCACCATCACCATCACCATCACCATCACCATCACCATCACCATCACCATCACCATCACCATCACCATCACCATCACCATCACCATCACCATCACCATCACCATCACCATCACCATCACCATCACCATCACCATCACCATCACCATCACCATCACCATCACCATCACCATCACCATCACCATCACCAATCACCATCACCATCACCATCACCATCACCATCACCATCACCATCACCATCACCATCACCATCACCATCACCATCACCATCACCATCACCATCACCATCACCATCACCATCACCATCACCATCACCATCACCATCACCATCACCATCACCATCACCATCACCAGCACCATCACCATCACCATCACCATCACCATCACCATCACCATCACCATCACCATCACCATCACCATCACCATCACCATCACCATCACAATCACCATCACCGTCACTATCAAAATCACCATCAAAATCACTATCACAATCACAATCACAATCACAATCACTACCACTATCACTATCACTATCACTATCACTATCACTATCACAATCACAATCACAATCACAATCACTATCACAATCACCATCATCGTTATCACAATCATTATCATCGTAATCGCAATCATTATCATTATAATCACAATCATCATGATTACAATCGCCATCACTATCACAACCACAATCATTATCACAATCACCATCACTATCACAATCACCATCATTAACACAATCACACCCACCATAACATTCACAATCGCTATCCTCGTTATCACAATCATTATCATCGTAATCACAATCATCTTCGTCATTATCACAATCACCATCTCTGTCACAATCACAATCACCATCACCGTCACTATCAAAATCACCATCAAAATCACTATCACAATCACCATCATCGTTTTCACAATAATTATCGTCGTAATTACAATCATTATCATCGTAATAACAATCATTATCATCTCAATCACAATCATCATGATCACAATCGCCGTCACTATCACAAAATCAAGTTAAAACAATCACAATCACCATCACAATCATTCTCGCAATCACTATCCTCGTTATCACAATCATTATCATCGTAATCACAATCATCTTCATCATTATCACCGTTGCTGTCACAATCACAATCACCATCACCATCGCTATCACTATCACAATCACCGTCACTATCACAATGACCATCACTAACACGATCACAATCACCATCACCATCACAATCACTCTCACAATCACTATCCTCGTTATCACAATCATTATCATCGTAATCACAATCATCTTCATCATAATCATCAGCATCATTATCACAATCATTGTTATCACAATCATCACAATAAATCAACAATAACCCTGTATAGAAGTCGAATCCGCCATCTTCTGGATCTCAAAATAAATGCCATTTTCGTACTCAGCGCCCCTGATAATCTCGGTATCGACACCCATATTGATTTTTAGACATTTCAACCCCATCGCACTCCAACAGGGAATGATTGTATTTCAGGTCCGCCACACTAAATCTTAAAATCGTTGTTTTTGTATTACACCTGACCCAGTTTACCATAAAAACAATACCTATGTTGAATTTCAGGCTTTGTTACCCCATTTCCCCCTTTAGGGGTTGAATTCTGAAAAAACCTGAAACACAAATGTTAACCCATTTATTGATTGGAGTACTCCTGTTAAGTTTCGAATAAAGTAGTCTAACTAATCTTATTTCCCCATGTAATCTTTGGACTCCCGTTCCAACCCCTAAGGGGGTTAATTTTGAAAAATCCTTGTTTAATGCACCCCTAAACCTCATAAAGAACCTTTGTGCCAAATTTGGAATCTCTAGACTCAGCGGTTTGGGCTGTGCATTGATTTTTATACTTTGCCACCCCATTTCCCCCTCTTAGGGGTTGAATTCTACAAAAAAACTAAAACCCGTTTCTACTTATTTATCAATAGGAGCACTCCTGTGAAGTTTCGAATAAAATAGTCTGACTAATCTTGTTTCCCCATACAAACTTTGGAGCCCCGTTTAACCCCCATAGGGGGTGAATTTTGAAAAAATCCTTTATTAGTGCTCCCCTAGACCACAAAAGGAACCTACTTGCCAAATTTGGAATCTCTGGACTCAGCGGTTTGGGCTGTGCATTGATTTTTATACTTTGCCACCCCATTTCCCCCTCTTAGGGGTTGAATTCTGAAAAAACCTGAAACCCGTTTCTACTCATTTATCAATAGGAGCACTCCTGTGAAGTTTCGAATAAAATAGTCTAACTAATCTTGTTTTACCCATACAAACTTTGGAGTACCGTTTAACCCCCTTAGGGGTTGAATTTTGAAAAATCCTTTCTTAGTGCAACCCTAGACCACATAAGGAACCTACTTGCCAAATTTGGAATCTCTAGACTCAGCGGTTTGGGCTGTGCATTGATTTTTATACTTTGCCACCCCATTTCCCCCTCTTAGGGGTTGAATTCTGAAAAACCCTGAAACCTGTTTCTACTCATTTATCAATAGGAGCACTCCTGTGAAGTTTCGAATAAAATAGTCTAACTAATCTTGTTTCCCCATACAAACTTTGGAGCCCCGTTTAACCCCCTTAGGGGGTGAATTTTGAAAAATCCTTTCTTAGTGCACCCTTAGACCACCTAAGGAACCTACTTGCCAAATTTGGAATCTGTAGACCCAGCGGTTTGGGCTGTGCGTTGATAGATGAGTCAGTCAGTCAGTCAGTCAGTCAGTCAGTCAATCAGTCAGTCAGTCAGTCAGTCAGTCAGTTTCTTCTTTTATATATTTAGATTATCAAGACCTTCTCTAACGCCTTTTAAGTATTTGTACTAATTAAAAATTAGTGGTGTATATCAAATTCTTAACTAAAATATTGTTTAAATTAAACAAGAGGAATATTCTGAAATTAATTTAATATGAAAGGAATACTTCATTTCTCTTGATGATGTTTACTGAAACTTAGACGAACTGTTATTGTAAAACTTTTAGGTCAACTCAGTTCTGTTTCTTGTTTCTTGTAAATTGCCAAGTCAAACCTAACCAAGTTATCAAAACATTTGTATTAGTTACATAACATAACTTCACGCCTGTAATCCCCGAAGGGTGGGCAGAGGTGTACTAATATAGTACACCCACATTTCGTCAGCTATGTTAAAGTCCCATGAAATAAGGAGCGAGCGTATTCCCATCAATCCGGCACAAATCCAGACTCCGTGGCTGCTACTGAGAAATTACAGATGGCAAAATCCCAATAACATTTTGCCCGACCTGGGAATCGAACCCAGGACCTCACGCTCAGTAGTCGCACTTGTGAACAACGAGGCAGCAATGGTTGTTTTAGTTACTCAATGTGTAAAAATACCAATTTATCAAAAAGTCGACTTTTTTAATCATTTTATTATCAGGCAACTAAGGCCCATAGATAAAATACACAAAATAACACTCAACAACAATAAATATACATATTTAAAACCATAACAATTTATGCATTTACAGCCTTATTCATAAAAAGTTAGAGCCTCCTTGAAGGCTCCTTGATGGCCCGATGCTAAAAAACATGATTCATAAACGTCTGCTAACGCTAATCAGTCCATCAAGGCTCTGCTAAAGTTAGAAGACTGTTGACCCTCCTTTATCTCTCTGCTAAGTCACAAAATGGCGGCCGCAAATTTGAACAGCTGACTTTGACAAAAGCAAAAAACCATACCGATGATAATTTTAGTGAAGGAAGGGTTACGCAGATTAAAAAAAACCAGGGTAATTTATTTTTTTAGAATTTGTATTTAAAAATCCTCTTAATTAGGTATTTAAGATGATACGTGTACTAACAATAAATATGAAAAAAATTAAATTAGGATGATTAACATAGTTACGGCTTTTTGCATTTAGGTACAACCAATGATATTTAATTAAACAGATATGTTATGAGCGCGCAATCGTGAAGACTCGAAAACGTGTCAATTGGCCTGTTTTTCCTTTATTCTGCGTCACTGCGTGTATGTGAGCTGGCTCTCCCCCGCGGCACACTTTTTTCGGTGGTTTTGTAGGTGTCTAACATATCTGTTTGTTAGAATATCATTGGGTACAACATAAACATGCGGATCGGAAATGGCGGGAAAACAAACATCTCGCTTTTTTTTAAAGTTGATCTTGGGGTTGTATCTTCAAATTTGTATCTTTTCGTATTGGTTTATCATTTCTGTTTTATTTCTTTTCTTTTTTCTCGTGTGTATTTGTAAAAAAATGTGTTTTCCCGCTAATTTGCTGTCATTGCTGTCAATTTTTTTTTAATTGTCGATGAGGCCATTTTTAGGGTTCCGTAGCCAAATGGCAAAAAACGGAACCCTTATGGATTCGTCATGTATGTCTGTCTGTCCGTCCGTATGTCACAGCCACTTTTTTCGAAACTATTTGGTAAGTAGATGTATTCTGTGAATCGCATTAAGATTTTCACACAAATATAAAAAAAAAATACATTTTGGGGGTTTCCATACTTAAAACTGAAACTCAAAAATTATTTTCAGCAAACCCATACGTGTGGGGTATCTATGGATAGGTCTTCAAAAATGATATTGAGGTTTCTGATATTTTTTTTTTCTAAACTGAATAGTTTGCGCGAGAGACACTTCCAAAGTGGTAAAATGTGTCCCTTGTAACTTCTAAAATAATAGAATGATAAAACTAAAAAAAATATATGATGTACATTACCATGTAAACTTCCACCGTAAACTGGTTTTAACTTAATTTAAAAAATACACTATTATTAAAACATCGATCAAAGTTACAACGAACTACAAGAACTTTTATATTATGTTACTTGCTGCTACGGAACTTTTTTGTCTGTTGATTTGTCAAGATGGCCAACATAACGCGTCTAATCCGTCTATCAGCAGCTCATTAACTAGCAGACTGCTAGCCAGCGTTTATGAATCATACTTCTTGACAACCGTCTAACAAGCCTAATGAGTCTGCTAGCTAACAGACCAATCAAACCTCAATGAGGGATTTTCTTTTTAGCTCTTCCCTAGTCGCTGGATAGATGGCGCTAGGAGTAAGTATGACAATACAAGGAACGGAACCCAAAAAAACTAAGTTTAACAAAGCGCGAGAAATGTTGGTTATATTCGGAAGGTTAAGCAAATGAAAGTGTCAGTCAACGAGAGTATGTGACGTGACACAATGTTTTTTTTTTCAAGCGTTTTGGCTTTGGCATAGCAAGTTCAACGCCATCTATAGAGTTCTTGGAAACTAAGTTTTTTTTTTAAAACCTCAAAAGGAAAACCTCTCATTAAGGATTT
Organism: Xestia xanthographa; assembly: GCA_905147715.2. NCBI lineage: Eukaryota > Metazoa > Arthropoda > Insecta > Lepidoptera > Noctuidae > Xestia > Xestia xanthographa. The sequence goes on from LR990655.1 coordinate 22,764,321, forward strand.
TTTATGAATAAGGCTGTTAAAGAGTTTAAGCAGTCAAATCTTACAAACGAAAACGTTAAAAATTGTTGGAATTTCGACCTTCTATCTCCGTAAACAAACTGTTCATTAATATGGACCTGGCAAAAATAATATCACAACATAATAATAATAATAATCTTTATTTAAAAAAAGCCAATTACAATTTTTCCATCTCAATCATAAAAATAATAAAACGCCATTACATGAAGTACAACACTATGCATTATTTGAGACAGAGATCAATCCATCTCAATCAAAAAAATAATAAAACGCCATTACATGAAGTACAACACTATGCATTATTTGAGACAGAGATCAATCCATCTCAATCAAAAAAATAATAAAACGCCATTACATGAAGTACAACACTATGCATTATTTGAGACAGAGATCAATCCATCTCAATCAAAAAAATAATAAAACGCCATTACATGAAGTACAACACTATGCATTATTTAAGACAGAGTGAACGACTGTGTCTGTGCTAGTATAAACTATGTGTTACAGACACAGGCGCCTTCCTCACAGTTCATTGACACAACGACGAAAGGACAAGTGAATCTCGGCCTCGATAAGATTTTTAAACCCAATTTTCAATATCAATGGTTTTAAAGTTGTTAGTCAAATATTTCTTTGCTGCTTCACAACAAAACCATAATTTACTAAAAACATCATCAGAAAAACCGGCCAAGTGCGAGTCGGACTCGCGCATGAAGGGTTCCGTACCAATTATTATAAAAAAATCACGTTTGTTGTATGGGAGCCCCCCTTTTTTTTTTTTTTTTTTTTTTTTCGGATGGGAAATCATCAAATAACCCCTCCCGCTCTGGGCGGAGCAGGAGGGAGTGTCAGACTTTTACTGACTAAAACCCATCCATGTTCCTTCATCGCCCTTTGTGTTCCGGGGCCACGGTATCTCTTTCGAATAGTCCCGCAACCCCGGCAGGCATCGGTCCTTACGGACCCCTTCCTTTTTGCTGACTCTCTTTGAGGCGCGCGTGAAACACGAACGCGCCGTCGACACGGCCTGTCGTCATTAGACGGACGGACGGCGAGCTAGCCCATAGCCCACCGTCCACAGGCCCGCGCCTACGGTGGCCGGGGGCCACGTGGTTGTGGCCCCCGACGCCCGGGGCGTCTCCCGCGGCGGCCGGGACGTTGAGAGGTTCTCTCCCTCTCACGTTCCGCCACCTCCTTCTCTAGCATTACTGCTTCGCAGAAGGAGGTGACGGCATCCCATTCCGTCTCGCTCCGGACCATGGCTTGCACCAGGGCCGGACGCGAGAGGTCGCCGCCGCCGATCGCCGCTTCGAGGACACGGCGGTGCTCCGCCCACGCGGGGCACACCTCCACCGTGTGTTCCACCGTGTCTTCCGGTCGATCCTCACAATGGAAGCACCCGGGCGTTTCCTCCCGCCCGATTCGGTGCAGGAACCTCCCGAACACTCCGTGTCCGGTGAGGACCTGCGTCAGGCGGAAGGTGAGGACGCCGTGGCGTCTCTCAAGCCACTCCTCAAAGAGGGGACTTATCGCCACTATTGTGGCGTGCCCTGCACGGGGTTGCGACAGTCGCTCTCTCCATGTCGCCATGAGATCCCGCCGGAAGTCTGTCCGCTGAGCGACAATTTGTCGCTGCAGCGGAGTTTCCCCCCGGCGTAGCGCCTCCGCGCGCCATTCATGCAGGCGCGCAAGGACTATCGCCTCCAGATCCCATGGCGGCAATCCGGCAAGGAGGCTCGCCGCCTCGCGGGCAATCGTGCGGTAGCCCCGGGCCAGTCTTACGGCTACTACCTTTTGGGGCGCGTTCAGGTAGTGGGCGGCACGCCGCCTCAAAGAACGCGCCCACACCGGGGCCCCGTAAAGGGCCATGGACCGCACGACTCCCGCGTAGAGCCTCCGGCAGGAGGCGTTCGGCCCCCCCAGGTTGGGCAGGAGCCGCCTGAAGGCAGCCCCAATCCGTTCCAGTTTGGGGGCCAAACGTCGGAAGTGCTCCACGAAGTTCCACCGGCTGTCGAGGACGAGTCCTAGGTACTTCAAAGTCGACTCGACACCGATGGATGGGAGCCCCCCTTAAATATTAATTTTATTCTGTTTTAGTATTTGTTGTTATAGCGGCAACAGAAATACATCATCTGTGAAAATTTCAACTGTCTAGCTGTCACGGTTCATGAGATACAGCCTGGTGACAGACAGACGGACAGACGGACAGACAGCGAAGTCTTAGTAATAGGGTTCCGTTTTTACCCTTTGGGTACGGGCTCTTTAGTAAATTGATCCCGCTCATTTCGATACCGCGGGATCAGTTTACTAAATTAATAATTTTATGTCAATTTCATTAGAAGATTGGTCCCGCGAACCCTAAAAACAACAGAAACACGATAAACAAATTTCTACAATTATCCACAACAATAAAAACCTCACAACAACAAACATTTTCTTTCAATCGGCAGAAAGACGAGAGACACAAAATAAAAATAAATTAACAACTGCAAAGCAATATTTCATTTCTAGAATATGCTCCTTTTGTAATAACAGCTTGAGTAAAAGAGAAGGAAGATTTTCTTCGACCACCATGGTGGAAATTGGGTCAGGGGGTGAATGAATAGGATAGGGGAGCCCGAAACCCGAATGCCCGAATGCTATTTTATACTTGTACCTTTTCTTTAAACCACGTAAATTTAGGACGACTTTATTAGGGTACAAATAGCTAAACTTGTGTATCTGTGTTATATTTAAACGATTGACAGAAATATTGTCGACCTAATTGTAATATGGTTTAAGTCAAAATTTGGCCGACCAACAATTTTTTTCAATATAAAGGGTGTAAAAAACCTCTTAACGAAGCCGATAGGCACTTGCACCGTCATTGCGATCATTTTTTTTGTACTAGACCATACCTGGGAACCTTCTAGTTACGGACATAATGATAGTCAAAGTTCTTTAAATACCTACAAGTTTTTAATGTCAGATTTTTACTTTAAACACCTCCACGACCCCCGTACTATTCAATCCATACATCAGCACAATGTTTTGAGTGCGTTACATTGAATTCTACCACAATACCTACATGATTTTTCACCCCAAAAAAAAGTCGACAGTTACTTAGTTTGATGTACAGAATGCGTGGTTGACGGCTTCGTGTTTACACCCTGTAGGTGGAGAGATCCAAGAAAAAAAAAAAATATTACTTACACACAACACACAATAATAATACAAGTAATATTAATAATATATTACTTACTTATTTATTTATTTATTACTAATTAATTTCTTTATTAAAATTTCTAACATCGTCGAAACTATAAATAACATAACACCATCACGCATGTGATTCCTGAAGGGTTAGGCAGAGGTGTATCTAGTAGTAAACATTTCATCAGTTATATTTAAAAAAGTCCCTTATGCCAGAAGAGGAGCCTATTGCCATCAACTGGCACAAATCCAGACTCAGTTGCAAAAATTTTGCTCGACCCGAGAATCGAACCCTCATGCTCAGCAGTCTAGTCACTGATCATTTAGTTCCCTTCAAAACGGTTGAGTTGAATGGTGCTGATCCATGCGTCATGTTCATGAACCAACGCTGTCAGTTGTGACTGGTTGATCTCTTAGTTGCCATGGCTTATTGTATTTTTTTGTTTTGTTTTTTCTGTGGACACTTTTAACATGCACATCTTGCTACATTGTTCTCACATAATATACCATCTCAACATGAATGATGTAACCAAGATTTCGTAACAATATTTTGATTTAAAAAAGTGTCCATGGAGTTTCTTGCCCGTTCTTCTCCATAGAGATCTACGCTAGGGAATGGGCAACTACGTATGCAGTACTTTCACAGTTTTTATGTCTTGTGACTGGGACTGTAGCTACATTTAATTTTCATCCTTGTTTCGACAATTCAAAAGTGCCTGTAACTGGCCTACTTGAAATAAATGCTTTGATTTTGATTTTGATCAACGAGGCAGTCCTTTACATGTCATATAGCATTGCTTTACTATACAACTATCTATAACAATGTTAGTAAAACCATGCCTGGTATAGGATAAGTTTCATATTGATGGGGTGTCGCCAACTGTGATGAATGTTCCTCGTTCTGTGAGCAACGTTACGATTGATTACGCTATTGGTGATAAGGTTTTATGGCCGAAGTATTTTGGTAGGAATGTAAACAAACAACAAAAGACAAACATGACTATAAAAAACATAATGAAACTTGTGAGCAATATATGAGATTAGCTACTTTTAGAGCGTTTAGTAATTTGTATCTTTTGCGTAAACTTTTATTAAACACAGACTAATAATATTTACATTATTTACACACTAACTCTATAATAGTAATAAAAATATTAACAAGTATCAAAAATGGTTACAGGGCGTCGAAAAATTCTTCCACATCGCTGTCAACAGGAAAAGTGCCCAGAAGGCTGGCAGCATTGCCATGTTTGTTGGCAATGCTGATTGTTTGGCCAAAAAATAGTCCCTTGGCGATTTCCCGATAATATATTGAAAAATTTAATTTTGGATTTAAGGATAATCCCGATGAAAATTCTTTTCCTTTTTACAATAAATTATTTACATTTTTAATGTCCTGCTAATAATAATGCTGCTTAGTGTTTTAATTCGGAAAGCTTTAATTCTGGACACGGCTCATATTGTTACGAGATTCTCCATACGTAATTTAGTTAGAGCAAGTCGTTTGCAAACCATTGCCGGCTATATATACGGTTCCATTTATGTCTGAACTTAGTTTAAGGATATGATCTGAGATTCCAGTTTCTGGAGCCCTGTTATCGATACTGGCGGGCCACTATTTTTTTATATTTTACGATATTATTATTTTTTTATGTAAAAAGTTGGTAGGTACGTAATAAAAATGAAAAACGAATAATAAATGCTGCTTGGAATAAACATCAAAAATCGAGAAAACAACAGCTCTGAACAATCGCTAAGATGAATAATAATGGAACCACATCATTATCCTCGTCATCCAACCACTTCCCGTAATTACAACTTCATAAATAATTCACACCCAAACACAATGCCACGACAGCGGCTTGATAGCTAGCTAAACAATAATCGGTCGGCTTTGAAGGTTAAAAAACGCTTGCCAAGATCGGTCTGTGGATGGGTGACCATCGTTACATACCGTGTTTCTTCCGTGCCACGGAAAGCACGTTAAGCAGTTGGTCCCGGCTGTCATTTGTAGATCTTTGAAAGTCATAACAGGTAGTCATTCTGACTGGTTGTTAGACTTTCAGGTCACCAGTAAAGTGACTGGCCACTTTGTAAGAACCGTCCTGGCAATCACATACTCCATTTTGATTTCTTGTCTACCCAGCTCATCGCATCCCCGCTGCATCCGGGTAGACAAGAAATCGACGACAACATAGCACAAATTGAATAAAACCACTCTCTATTCATGCAAAAAAGAAAGGATAAAACTCACATACTGAGACATTCCAACTTCCTATTTCAGAATTTCCATCTCCATACGTAATTGGGTTAGTGCAAGTCGTTTGCAAACCGTTGCCGGCTGATATACGGTTCTATTTATGTCTGAACTTAGTTTAGGGATATCGATTTGAGAAGTTGGACCAACTGCTATCCTTGCATGCTTTAGAGGGATAGTTTGGGGGGCCCGGGTTTGAAGTAAATTGTGGTAAGATAAAATCTGCAAACCCATTAGTTTTAGTGTCCTTACAATTTTAGAAAAGTAATTTTGTTCACTGTTGGTTGTTCTTGTGTCCATCCATAGCCTGGCTTATCTAACGTTCTCGTGGGATATTTTTCAACCTCTCCGGGGGCAAGAAATAGTTGTAAATAAATGCAGTTTTCTTTCACCTTCGTTGCTTTATCATGATCATCTGCTTAGCCTTTCCTCGAATTTGTTGGGGTCGGCTTCCAGTCCGATCAGATGCAGCTGAATACCAGTATTTTTCATGGAGAGACTGCCTGTCAAACCTTCACAACTCAGTTAGTACTGGGTAACACGATACCCCTTATTAAGACTGGTTGTCAGACTTTCGGACCACTGACTACCTGCTGTAACGACCGTCAAAGATCTACTATTGACAGCCGGGATCAACGGCTTAACGTGTTGTGCGAGCTACGGAGGAAAATCGATGTAATGGGTGGTACGTTCCAACCTTGGCAAGAGCTGCTTAACCTGAAGATCAACCCGAACGTCTGTTATTATTTAGCCATGCGGACAAAGCCGCGAGCAAAAAATACTTTGTAAATGAAAACAGTATTCTTGCACCTTTGTTAATACAAATAGAAAATACGTAAGAAATAGAAAGCTTCAAGAAATATTTATTTTTAAAAGCTGACTCGTTCGGAAAAGCAGTTTTACTCTTTTCTGTAGCACGTGTACAAAGAGCAATTTTTCTTTTTATACTCAAGCTCTTGGAAGCATTTCAGGGGCACAGTTGTAATCCGTTTACTGAAATAACTATTGTTAGAAAACTGTACCAGTGCTACCTTCGATCAACAATAGGGTTTATGCATGATTTTTTTTATCACTCTAAACAAAGCGTATTAACATCAGAAATAACAAAGTGAAATTATTTTTTTAATATCTATAAAAAATACTAAGCTATAAGCATTTAAAACTGCTGATTAGACAGAGAGATCCGATAAAGCACATGACGTCATTCTCTGCATCGACGTACAAACTCCATACAAAATTTCAGAAATAATATATATATCTAGAAAGAGATAGAAACAAAAGTTTAAATGGTTATAACTTTTGTGTTGTTTGGCCGATTTATGTCTTGTTTTCGCTTTTTGTAATTATTTTTATTGTACTTTAACATTACGTATCGAAATAAAAAAATACAAAATTATGCATATTCCCTATTGTTGATCGAAGAGTGCTACAGATAAATCCTATACTATTAAATGAGCAATATTTGTAATCGCGTTCTCGGAAACGGCTCTGACAAGGCGCGAAAAATCGATCTAACTCTAAGTCTCATACCTGGGATTTGTTTTCTCTATTTTCACCCGTGCACACCTAGGTCACCTAGGTACTAACGTTTATAAAGGATAATTAGTTACAAACATAAAAATAGCAGCCTCAATGAGAAGCGATAAAAACTCAAATGTTTGTCAAACACAACTTGGGTAGTAATTCCAGCAATATTTCAAATTACAGTAGACTTTTGTTGACTTCTAGTACAACGTTTTCAGGAACTTACGTTGTATGCGCTCAATACAGTCATTATATTTATTGTAATAGGAACTCCACACCGGCACAGCATATTCCAGTTGAGACCGGATTAATGATCGATACAAATGTAAATATGTGCTCGGGGAGATGAATTCAGTTGCTGATCTTATCACGAATCCATACATCCGATAAGCTTAGCTTAAGATTTTATCGACATGTGCGTCCAGGTGTAGTTCATTATCAAGCAGTATTCCAAGATTAGACTGTAAATTGATCGGAATATAGATAGAAAACGGCTAAGATGATATTCTTTTTTTATTGAAGACTTGGAGACTTATTCGCAAACGTTTTAATTCTAAAGCACTAGATTGCTAGACTCGGTAGATCGATGTCTGAGATCTAAAAATTGGTTTTAGGTTTGGGTGGGTAACATTTTATGACTCAAAGAAAAGATAACTCAGAAATCAGTATAATAGCTTGAAATCCTGTATATGAAGGGTATAAAACACCTCTTAACGAAGCCGAAAGGCACTTGTTCTCCCCGTCATTACGATATTTTTTTTTGTTCTACACCATACCTGGGGACCTTCTAGTTACGGAGATATTGGGGGTCAAAGTTCCAACTTTTTGACAAGTTTTTTTTTAATACAAGTTTTCAATGTAAGGTTTTTACTTTTAACATGTCCACGACTATTCAATCCATCCACCAGCACAATGTTTTGAGTGCGTTATATTGAGTTCTACCACAAAACATGATTTATCACCCCCAAAAAAAAAAGTCGTTTCCCAGCAATAATTTTTGCGTAAAGTTACTTAGTTTGATGTACAGAATGCTGGGTTGACGGCTTCGTGATGAGGTCTTTTACACCCTGTACAATCAAGTATTAAACAAGACATTCACTGGCATTTAAAAACTTCAAGGATCGAATTAACTAATTTTTAAGGTACGAAGAAACAAAAAAGCATTTTAACTTAAAAAAAAAACGTTCCACTATCTTTCAACAACCCTCAAACTCATAAAGCTGTACACGGAAAGGTCAAGCACACGTTCTTTAGTTTTAAAAGACCTTTGGGATAGCAAACAACCGGTGAGCGAGATGAATGGCCCGCCTTAATGACCAACGCGTTTTAGTAACTAAGGGCGAGTGGGATAAACTTTGTGACTTGTCTCTGGGGATGGGGGTTATTGATTAAAGTAACTCGGAAACGTTGTTAATCAGTTAGAGGTATTAGGATCAGGGGGGAAAGTTCTTTTTGTAATAGATAAGGGAGGTTCCGTCGAGGACACGGGTGTTGTGTATGGTTACTACCTGTTGGAGACTGTTGGTGTGTAAATAAATGATGATCGGTCGGTCGCGGTTATTTTCATTAAGTATGGTTGTATGTATTGGTCAAATCTTGCAACTGAATTTCAAACCGGTTCCCCCCAACCGATTGAGCTGAAATTTTGCACACACCTTTAATTTTGATGACAATACATTTTTCTGTCAGACACGACTTGATCCTGTAGCCAGAATCGCCTCCTCACTAGAGAACTCATCAACGGTTATTATATTAAACGCGCGTATGTATGCGCGTTCAATATTGATAGCGTAATCCATGTCATAGATAATTATATTTTTGTTTTTTTTTTTAGTATTTTTTTTTTTTTTTACTATGCTTAATTTATTTAGATGTATCGTGGTGCCAGTGTAGTCCGTATATCGCGGTATACATTTTGCCACAACAGTTTAATTTGTAATTGCATAGCACACTTACAATGGCGATAACTTTTAAAGCATATGAAGCAATGTGTTAGGAGTTTCTTCCAAAATCCTACAGATCGTGATAAAAAGTGTGATACGCAATTGGGGTTAACTTATCTATCAGTTATAATTTAACACGCGCCTATCCGGACTATTGCGCATACCAGCCGTCAGTCAATCAAGAAATGCAACATGAATGACATTTATCGGAAAGCGTAGCTGTTAGCGACGTGTGCGGTGACGGCGTAGCACGCGTGTGCTACGGCGTAGCAAATCGTCGTGATTTCCGTAGCGACCGCTCAATCACTGTCCACTCCATATCGGCAGTTGTGCAAATAGTATTATGTATTCAGTTATTAATTGCATTTTGTAGCCTATGGGATACGTTATATGTTACACCGACAAACACTCTTCGGTATTCAATAGAATAACTAGGCATTCTCTATAGAATACTTAAAATGTTCAAGCAAAGATTTTATAGATATTCGATAGTTTCTTTATTTTATACTTATCCTGATTTCCTCATGATATTTTTAACATTACCTAGGCATAATTACTTTGACTAGGCAGAATAAAATAGGATAAATTATATTTAAAAAAAAAAACATTGCCTAGAGGATAGGCTGGCTGCACCCTGCGAAGATCGTCGCTCTACCGAGCCTGAGGGTGTCCCCTGTCCCACCTTACGCTTGCCGATTCGCGGTCTCCACTCATGAACACGTCTACCCCAACGGTTATCAGTTCTACGGCTAATCATGTTCATGATCTGCCTAGCCTTTACCCAACTATGTTGGGGTCGGCTTCCAGTCCAACAGGATGAAGCTGAATACCAGTATTTTACATGGAGCGACTGCCTATCTGACCTCGACAACGCAGTTAGTACTGGATGATACAATATCCTATATATCCTATATATAACTTAAAGGGGCTGCCTCAATTTTGTGCTGTAGAACAATTGTATGAGAAACAATAAAAACTTTTTATTTTATTTTTATTTATATCCCATGATAAGACTGGTTGTCAGACTTTTTGGGCCACTGACTACCTGTAACGACTGTCAAAGATCAAAGGCTGTCAAATGACAGCCGGGACCAACTGCTTAACGTACTTTTCGACGCACGGAGGAAACTCGGTATGTAATGGGTGGTCACCCATCCACAGACCAGCCTAGGCAAGCACGGCTTAACCTAAAGATCGACCCGAACGGCAGTTATTATTTAGCCACTAACTCCTCAATGGCTCGGCTAATATGTTAAGCATATAAATCAGTCATTAGAATAGAATAATCTTTTATTTTTTTCTCTTTTTATTCTCCTTACTTTTTTTCTTTCTTTTGGTCATTCTATAGATTCACAAAATTATATGCTTTGGCGGTAACAGAAACAGTATTGTAATAATATTATAATAAAGAAAGCTACGTCGGTATTAAATTGACGCAGGCAGTAATCACAAAAAAATAAATTTCCCCTGATTACTATCTTAACAAAAGAAATCTATTTTCAGCAGCGCGTATTATTTTTAATAGAACATTACTTCCACGGCTTAATTTTCAAAGCTTTTGTGTATATATATTTTCATTGCTCATTTCTAAATATGGAGCGATTTATTCCGACAAAGACAATGGGATTACTTCTCGCGTACGGTTACTATGGCAACGGAATTCAATTTACGTAAAACCTTGGTTTCTAACGCTTCAATTTAAGCAACATAGATTGACACTAACAGCTTGTATAACAGCCTGACAGCTTGTTCAATTTAATCTGATGTTAAATATTAAATCTCATCGTATCATACGCCTTGTACAGATTGATGAAATGTTACAAGAAATATACGCGGTATTTACGGGACTGATGAACCCGCAAATTGTTACCATGAATCCAGCACGTACTACACTCTCGTTGAGTTCCTTGGGTTATAATTCTAGTATAGCTCGAATAATAACACAAGGAGCTCAATGATAACTGACAAAATGTTCGCACCGACTGGACAGGTCATCTAATTTAAAAAAAAAGACGACGTGTAAAAGTGTTTGTAAAACCTATTTGCAAAATAAACATAATTTATTTATAATTTATACCTCCTAGGATAGAAAGTCTTCTTCGGTTTAAAAAAAGCTGACGTTTCATACAATGCACTTTGTTCATATTGTCGGTTCGCCACAGTTCGAGCGGCTTTTGTCTTATATGTTTTTCTACACACATTTAGCCTTACGTCAGGAAGAATAAATAATACATATAATAAATATCGCTGGACATTAACACACAGTGCCACACTAAGCAACGAGGCTTGTGCCGTGGACACCAGATAGTTGATATACTACATAGATACTTTTTGTTTGTAAATACATACTTAATATACATATAAACATCCATGACTCGGAAACAAATGTCCATGCTCATCACACAAACATTTGCTCCAACCGGGATTCGAACCCGGGACCCTAAGAACGTAAGGCAGCCTCACCACCGCTGCGCCATTCGGGTCGTCATTAGAAGAAGTTTAGCTCATTTTCCGAAATGCGGGGAGAATTTTGCAAAAAGCAGAAAGTAACAAACACCTGATACTAAAATAAAATAAATTCAGTAGTAAAAGAAAAATGTCCGGAATTTTCTTCAAATGTACGGAATTTCCTCTGGAAAAAAAAACAAAGATCTGGGAACTTTACATTTTACTAAATTCTGTACTCGAACGCGTGGTATAGTAAGTATCCTTTACTGAGGCATGGTCATTCATGAAGTCTAAATGAGAAAAATGAAAGAGTAGAGTAATGAGTGAGTAGAGTGTAATGAGTTTAAATGTGTACTGCATGGTATTAGTATACCAAGATGTAAAATCTCAATATTTGTATGGCCGAAATACCGAATATAGTGAAACCAATAGATATTAAGAACTTACCTATGTTAACTACCTATATTCTTGCAAGTAAATGTATCATTCATTCATTCATTCAACAGATTTAACCTATATGTGAATGATCAGAAAGTAATTCTGGTCAATCAACAACACAGCTAAAACCTTGACACAAGATCAAGATAGTTACCAAAGCCTTTCAAAAACCGGAGGTTGCAAATCGAAAGCGAAATCGTCCATGAAATAGCTTATATCTCCCGCCCTTGCACTTGACCCGATTTCAGTCAAGATAAGATTTCCTGAAACCACTTTCAGATACGCCGATGGGCGAGATTGCATCGATTTATGCAAAATTTTGCATTTGCAATGTTTTGTATGTTTCGGGGTATCGTGTTACCTAGTAATAAGAGGTTTTCTTTTTGAGGTATTAAAAATAAAACATAGTTTCCAAGAACTCTGCAGATGGCGTTGAACTGACTACGTTACTCGGTACCTAAGCCAAAACGCTTGAAAAAAAAACATTGCGTCACGTCTCATACGGTCGTTGACAGACACTTTTGTTTGCTTATGCTTCCGATTTCCGAATATAACCTAGTTTTCTTGAGCTTTGTTAAAATCAGGTTTTTTACGTTTCGTTCTTTGCAGTAAGTTACCAAGTTCACTGCCATCTATCCAGCGACTAGGGAAGAGTTAAAAAGAAAATCGATACGATAAGTAGTAGTAGTGTAGATGTGACCATCGTTATTTTCACCTAGAATTTTCCCATGTCTGTGGATTTATATTGCTTCTGTGAGGAATTTATATGGTAAACTGAAAGGTATGTTATTGCGGTGAGTAATCTAGCCCTAATAGTATGTACACAGACTCACAGGAAAATGAGCATTTTATTTCTTTGACAGACAGAACAGACGGCATTGGCCAAAAAGGAAACTAAATAAAATCAAGTTTATTTGGAACAACTGAGTTTACAGAGTACACAGGAAAAACGAAGATACTACAAAAGTAAAGTAGTGTGGCGCAGCTATCAACGCCCAATTCAAGATACATACAATCATAGACATTGTTTCAGAATAACCTAAAATAAGTTAAATTAAGGATGAGAAAAATAAATTAAAATAGAACAAAAAAAAGCAAAATATAAAGAACACTATGTTGTATAATGTAGAGTGGAGGTGGGGATGAAGTGTGTATTTGTGTGTGTGTTTATGTGTGTGTTTGTGTGTGTGTATTTCATTGAATGTCAAAAACAGGAGTAAGTACTTAAAACTAGTAAAATGTTACAACTTTTAATAGTTAACTTCTACGTCAAGCTCAAATCTCTCCAGACTATCATTTTCAGCTTCTACAATCACACCTAACGAATTTTAATCAAAGGTTTTAAACATTTCCTTTAGTAATAGATCAGTAGGTACTGGCTTATTGAGGCTCAATACTAAATATCGTTTGATATTCCTGTGTCGGGACTGCTGTTCTTCATTTTGGGAGCCACATAAGCCGTAGGTACATAAACAATTAACTAGAATAATATACCTAATGGAATGTTTCTGGCCCGTCTAATAAACCAATCTTTCAGTTCTAATCGCATATTACTTTATTGTTCTTATTTCATGGCAAGAATTCCACCATTTTATCGCATTTTGATGACCGTGACGCATGTATACATTACTGTTTTATTCATGAATCTCTAATACTAGCTATGTTATTGCAGCGAGAGGGCGTCAAATAACAGTCGGGGAACAAATCAGGAATCTTTGTTTGCATAGTAAATTGTGTGACGTCACAATATACAAGGTTTTATGAGATGGTGACATGGATGTAGGTTTAGGATCTCTTTGATCTTTTGTTTTCAAGTTTAGTTAAACTTCTGTACACAGAGTGAAGAAGTTTAGTGAATTTCATATACTATCCGTATACAGTTTCCCTGTTAATTTCGGCAAGAAGCTGAGTAGCCAGACTTGTAGAAAAGGTAATAAGCTTTTGGAGTGTATAACGCTACAAATTTAAATTAAAAAATATGTAATTCTACTCTTTTAACGAAAGACTTTCATACTCACTAACTTTGCAGGCAGGCATTTGTTATTACCTCTTCTTATGTTTTTGTTATGCATATTGTTTAAATCCTAGTCTCACACGTTATCTCAGTAAAAAGTAGTTCAAGCCGTGGAAAGGGGGCCTGCTGACCAGGCATCAGTCTCTCACAGAGGTGGAATACTGCTGAGTCATTTTTGTACACATACTTACATATATACAGGGTACAGGGTGTAAAAGACCTCATCAAGAAGCCGTCAACCAAGCATTCTGTACATCAAACTAAGTAACTACGCAAAAATTATTGCTGGGAAACGACTTTTTTTTGGGGTGGAAAATCATGTTTTGTGGTAGAACTCAATGTAACGCACTCAAAACATTGTGCTGATTGATGGATTGAATAGTAGGGGGGGTCGTGGAGGTGCATAAAGTAAAAATCTAACATTAAAAACTTGCATTAAAAAAAAAAACTTGTCAAAAAGTTGGAACATTGACCCCCAATATCTCCGTAACTAGAAGGTTCCCAGGTATGGTGTAGAACAAAAAAATGATCGCAATGACAAGGAGAACAAGTGCCTTTCGGCTTCGTTAAGTGGTTTTTTACACCCTTTACATATATAGGTATCTATGTCAGATTTGTGAAGAGAGAATAAATGATAAATACTAAAGTTGGTAGAGTTAAAACGAATAATAATAGCTTACAGCCCCATTGAAAGCTACTGCTCTACTTATAGACATTAAGGCGGTACCCCGAGAAAAATTAGCAACTCTATTTGTGGTGGTTCAAACTTCGCTTGAAATACTGTTAGAATAAAGTTCTAATCAGATTGCACTACGAATTGGTCGTTACGTCAGTCACTGCAGGCCGAATTGTGCGAAATGAGTGGTTTTTATTCTTTATAAAATCAAACTTACGTCTTTTGGAAAAAATAAAACGACAATTATGTTCATTATTAAATTGCCTATCCATTAGTATAAGTAGCAAATCAAAATAATGGTTACTTTACGAGGAGTAGCATTTTATAAATCATTATTTCTCATTTCTATGGTTTCGTTGTGAGGGGATTTATTAAACATTAAGCAACTTAAAAAAAAATATGAAACGACAATTTTGGAGTCAAGGATATGTAGTAATTTAATGTATTTTTTATTAGTTGGTATTTCTTTTGGATAAAGAGGAGTAGGCTCCGAAAAACTGCTCGATCAAGGTCATTTGCTCGGGGAGCCGCCTTAAGGTCAAGTTCAGATAACATAAATAATTCAAGACTGAACAGCACTTATTTACCAAGTCTAAAATATTTTCCGATCGGTTAGGTATTAAATGGTCCGTGTCGGATCGACGTGAGTGAACTTAGAAGGTGACAGGTGAGGTACAATTTTGATAAATGATAGCATAATTTACTGCTTTTAAGATAAATTTAGGTTGAAATAAAGGGATGGGTTTATTAATAGAACAACGTTGTCAGGAGAAAATTGTCATTGACAGACTGAGTATTGATGTGTTACCAAACGGCAATAACCTTGCTTGTTAACTTTGTACAACACTCAAATTCTCAATGCTGTTAAGAGAATCCATGGCTGAACGCTGACCCCTAAAATACAGGTCCAGGCCTAGTTTGGGGGTTAGGATCAGATTTGTGGAAATACACTCGTGTGCTTTCTTATTGTGACTGACTTGTAACATGTATTTTTATAGTGTGAAATAAATGATTTTATTTTATTTATTTATTGAGCATCGATTACAAGTGTCTCAATAGGCTAGTTTCCACCATAAACAATTGCAAATCTATCTAGTCCGTCAGTTAGAGTATTGGAAAATAATGGATACGTTTTTTTTTGTTTTTCTAAATCAATGAATATTGACAAAGATAAAACGCATTAAAACTCGGGAGTGGGAGCTCGTCACAACGCACTAAAAATTATAGAACGGCATGACGTATTGAGAATTTTAAAAGCGTCGTATCTTCGTCAATTTTGGTTTACGTAACAAAAGAAAAAATACGGGATTTTTTAGAAATCTGTCTGACGGACTAATTAGATATTTTTGATTATTAGGTGTTTTTGTTTCAGGTATAACATAACATCACGCCTGTGATCCCCGAAGGGTTAGTCAGAGGTGTAGGTACCTAAGGGCACACTCACATTTCATGAGTCACTCCACGTATTGCCACCAACTGGGTGCAAATCCAGACTCAGAATATTCTAATAATATTAATAATTACTATTACTAATATTCTATTCTATTAAGCAGTTGCGCTTGAGACCACTCAATCAATGAGGCAGTAAATTTTGATGAAACAAAGGGAAGGGTTAATTATTAATATATCGTTGTTGTTGAGAGAAAATAATGTCATGGCCTGAATAATAAACATTAAGGCTCGGCGCAAACGGGCCACCAACCACAGCCACCGGTGGCTGTCGCGCGCTACCGCGAGTCGCCGACACTGCGGAGGCCATACTCTCTATAACCTCCGTCCGTCCATCTGTCTCTATCCGTCTCTCTCGCGCACGTCTGCAGATGAGTGCGAGTGAGAAAGACGGATAGAGATGGACAGACGGACGGACGTTAGAGAGTAGGGCCCCTGTAGCGAGTGGCCGGCACCGGCCACTCGTGTGCGTCGAGTTTCAACAAAATGTATGAAAAAGCGCGTGAAATGTATGAAACTGCTTGTCGCTGGCTACCGGTGGCTGTGGTTGGTGGCCCGTTTGCTCCGAGCCTAAGTGTCTCAATGTTTCAGACATAAACACAATTTATCATTGTTTTGGCGAAGTTACTAGTAAAAGCAAAATAGCTCTCCCTGAGTATTGTTAGTCTTATTGTACAGTCTTGATAAATGATGCTTTATTTCATTAGGTCTTTTAATATTAACATGTTTTTATACGTTTGATTTACTCGTAACTATAATTATATTCAAGATTTGTCTTTTAGGACAAAATCAAATATACAAATCATGATCAATCAAGATCAATAAAACTACTTTTGTACCAACATAATGAGCAGTGTGCGTTTGTTAGGTTGGCTATATTTAGTTTCATAAATAAAACATTAAACTGCCTGCCTGCCTAGCCTTTTCCCAACTATGTTGGGGTCGGCTTCCAGTCTAACCGGATGCAGCTGAATACCAGTATTTTACATGGAGCGACTGCCTATCTGACCTCCACAACCCAGTTAGTACCGGATAATACGATACCCCTTGGTAAGACTGGTTGTCAGACTTTTTGGGCCTCTAACTAACTAACGACTGTCAGAGATCTACAAATGACAGCCGGGACCAACGGCTTAACGTGCTTTCCGAGGCAAGGAGGAAACTCGGTATGCAACAGGCGGTCACCCATCCGCAGACCAACCTAGGCAAGCACAGCTTAACCTAAAGATCGACCCGAGTGGCTGTTTTTATTTAGCCACGAGCTCCTTAATAAAACATTACACTACAATGTATTAAAATGTGTAAATTATTCCTCGTTACATTTCCTTTCAGTACCTCAGCCACGTAAAACATTTCTCGACCGCGCCTATCTGCTCAACATGTAAATAAAACTTTTCCTTCGTCCGCTTGAAAAGCAGATGAGAGTGTAGAGGTATACCTCAGAGTTATCCATTCACAAATGTTTAGAACTGTTCATATTATAGCTGTAGTTGGTGCCAGTTAAGAGCGTGCTCACATATTTTGGGCGTTTGACCAAAAATACGTACTTTTCCAAGTCCTCGATATTTGTTATATAAAGATAATGGCATAATATTTCAATGAAGAATCATAAATCTGGCTTTGTTTTAGTTCGTAGATTGATTAGAAATTTGTTATAATAGTTAATATTACGCGAAATAGCAATTTTCCGACAGCCAATTTCAAGCAAACGTTAAACATTAGGTTTTCTCCTGCCATTTGTATCAAACTGGTAACACGAAAAAATCTAAAAAAAATATATGTACTGGTCATATAGTCCTCAAGGTTGTAGATTGATTAGAATATTGAAATAAAAATTGAATCGACGCAAAAAAAAACGATATTCAAAAGCAATATTGATCTAAAATGTATGCATTTTCAGCGTCCATTATATTCCAAATAAACTCAATTTTATCAAATAAATTAATATGATATAAAACTTCGATCTACAACGAATACGTTTTATTAGTTTTCGTTTGTCAATATAATAAGACAAAATTACAATAAATAAAATTGGAGAACTATAATTCTGCGTCAATTAAGCTCGCACCTCAGTCTCATGTCAGTCTCGTCTCTAATTTTCGTCAATAACAATCGACAATCGTCCGGAGATCAATATTATTATCGAGTCGTGTAGGCCGGTCGAAAAAATTTGATCCAGGAAGTAAAATCAAAAATTTGCGAAAAAAATGTAACAGCCCTCTTAAGATGAGAATAGCGGTGAAATGAAATGAAATTTATTTATTTGCCAGAATAGAGGTGCTTACATGTTATGGTAAAATAATTTTAGTTTCACTATATTCGACTTATCAGTCGTGCAAATATTTCTAGTACATGCATAATAATATCATTTAATGTCATTAGTCATACACAATATACACATCATTGTCATACATAATAGAATTTACAGTCTTGCTTCGATTAATATTAGTTAGGAACATTAATTACATTATAAAAAATAATTATTAAAATAAGTAGTTAGTAAATTAGCTATTATTAGGAATAAAATTATATTTCATGGTTACGACAATTCATCAATGTATTAATTAATTTATAAATAATGTCAATTTAAATTTAAATAAGTCTTCGATAATTTATTTACATCATGTCTGTTTAAAATTCAAATAATCATCTATTGAATAAAAACATCTGTCACAAAGCCAATTGGTTAAAGTTCTATTAAATTCTAAGTTATTCATTTTTTTTATTTTTTCCGGTAGTTTATTATAAATTTTCACCGCCATGGCGTAGCAGTTTCTGTCACTAACTTTAATCTGCTTCGAGGTAGTACCAGTAGTTTTTGTACTATTTTCCTTTTAAACTCAAACTCAAAGCATTTATTTCAATTAGACCATTACGGCACTTTTGAATGTCAAAAATACAAAAAAAAACAAAGCTACAGTCCCAGTCACAAGACATAATAACTTGAGAAAGTACTGTAGTTGCCCATTCCCTAGCGTAGATCTCGATGGAGAAGAACGGGCAAGAAACTCCATGGACACTCTTTTAAATCAAAATATTGTTACAAAATCTTGGTTACATCATTCATGTTGAGATTATACATATATGTGAGAACGATGTAGAAAGACGTGCACATTAAGAGCGTCCAGAGCAAAATATTAAATCAAAAATGTATAAATAGAGTAGGTAATTAAAATGAACCATGGCAGCTAAGAGATGACCAGTCCCAACTGACAGCGCCCGTACACGAACATGACGCATGTATCGGCACCATTCAACTCAACCAGATTGAAGGGAACTTAATGACCCGACACACCCGCCACCATCAGCGAGACATTTGAGTGAGCATGACATTCTCTTGGCCACCAAGGCATATTCAAGTCAATAAAAGATAACTAAATGCAAATGCTTTACAGTACATGGTACTCACACATGAGCTATGCAATTATACAATACTAAGAGATGAGTCAATACAAAGCAAGGATATTTTTACAATCTTCTGCAGCTACCACAATAATTTGCCCAATTAGTTTTCCCCTATGGTTGTGGAGCAGGACCAGCATTGAGCCAAGCATTTTTATCATTAATGTAATTCCCTAACTTATATAATATGCTTGACTACATAGTGTGCGTTTTAGACAAGATTTAAATTTCGTCTCATTTAGTTGTAGAATGTGGGGAGATATTTTATTGTAACATTTTAAACAGTACCCCATGAAAGATGAATCTACCTTAGCAAGCCTGAAACCTGGCTGAACTAGCTGTTCCCTATTTCTAGTATTATAGTGGTGTCTATCACCTCTTTTACTGAATAAATGCAGATTTTTCCTCATCATCATCATCCACAGCCCGAACTCACCCACTGCTGGGTATAGGCCTCTCTTTTCTTGTGCCAATCTCCAGGTTCCTGTGCCAGCCTCATCCAGTTTTTTCCCACAACGGCAGCTATGTCGTCTGCCCATCTCGCCGCCGGACGACCCACGCTCCTTTTACCAATTCTTGGACGCCACTCAGTGACAGCCTTGGTCCACCTGTCATCCCTGCGCCTTGCTAGGTGTCCTGCCCAACTCCATTTGAGTTCCGTAACGCGATTTCCAATATCGAAAACTTTTGTGCGTTTTCGGATTTCAACGTTAGGAACTCGATCTATCACCTTAATGCCGAGCATGGAACGCTCCATGGCTCTCTGTGCAACTCTTAGTCTGTACACAGCCTCCTGCGTGAGCGTCCATGTTTCAGCACCGTACGTCATTGTGGGCAGGACACACTGGTTATAAAGGCGAGACTTAAGGCATAGCGGAATTTTGGGTGATTTCAAAATATCGTCCAATTTGCTAAACGCAGCCCACCCAAGCTGTATTCTTCGGGATATCTCCTTTTGTTGATGCTCTTTGCCAAATGAAAGCATATGACCAAGATAGACATACTGGTCAACCATCTCCAACTCTTCATTTCCAACTTTGACAGAAGTATTTGAACAGCTGTTGATGTTTGCCATAATCTTCGTCTTGGTCATATTCATTCTAAGACCTACTTTAAAAGAAGCATCGTACAGGTCTTGAAGGATAACTTGAAGATCTCAAGTTCTCAGCAAAGAGGACAAGGTCGTCTGCAAATCTTAAATGCGACAGGTAAACACCATTGATGTTAACACCGCAACAGTCCCAATTTAAGCATTTCACAATGTCTTCGAGAACTGCTGTGAAAAGTTTTGGTGAAATGGTGTCACCCTGTCGCACTCCCCGCTTAATCTGTACGGGTTTAGATAGGGTATGCATGCGAACCTGCAAAGTGGCCGATGAATATAGTTCCCGCAGCACATCCACGTAGCGGGAGTCGATATGGCAGCGATGGAGAGCGTGGAACACAGCCCAATGCTCGACACTGTCGAAAGCCTTCTCGTAATCGACGAAAGCCATGCATATAGGTCGGTTATACTCTTGACACTTCTCCATCAACTGCTTTACCGTATGGATATGGTCGATGGTCGAATATCCGCTGCGGAAGCCGGCCTGCTCGATGGGCTGGGCTTCGTCCAGTTCTCGGGTAAGGCGATTTGTCAGAATTTTAGAAAAGAGCTTGTATATTTGTGAGAGAAGACTAATGGGACGATAGTTAGCCAGATTCGAAGTATCACCTTTTTTGTGAATGATGGTAACAATGGCGTTCTTCCATGGTTCCGGAGTACGGACATCATACATGACCTTATTAAACAGTTCCACTAGGATCTTTTGAACTGGTTCACCACCCGCTTGTAGCAGTTCAACCGTGATTCCATCTTCGCCGGGAGACTTATCTGACTTCATGTCGGATAGCGCTTTTATGACCTCGCATGGTAAAATAGGTGGTAAGACTTCCGAACTTTGATGTTCAACAGGAGGTGCTCTAGTATCGTCATCGGGATATGGTTCTACAGATTTTGTTGCATATAATTTTTCGTAAACTCCTCAACAATGGCTACTATCTGAGTCCGGTCCGTCACCAAGTTATCATTATCATCTCGGAGCTTAATTATCTGATTGGTGCCTGTGCGAGTTTCCTAACGTACATGATATTCTCATAGATGTATTGACAAGGTACTGTCATGATATTTAAATTTAAATTGGGCCTTATCATCGTGCTCAAAAAGTGAAAGGTGGTTTCTAACGAATTTACACAATTCAAAGACATATAGGGATGGAAGTGTAAGTAGACGCTTATCAGTGAACACTGGCCGGCACGAATAACGAAAACGACCACTTGAGACCAAAGATTGACCTAATGCATTTTTTCTGGGCTATGAATGCCCTCTGGGCGTCTGTAGTTTCCCCATATGATTAGCCCATACCTCAATACTCGGTTATTGACCCACCTACATTTTTTATTAAACTTCTTAAATTTGAAAACCAAAAATAAGCCTGTTCAAGTCTGGAATCGTCATCTATCGTGATCGTTAACATTTTTTGTAATGAAAAACGATACATGGTTTATTTGTTTTGGTTCGTACGAAGAGAATATTAGGGAAAAGGACCGCTATTCTCATCTCAACTGGCACCAACTATATATAGTCGTTTGGCATACCTAAAATAACTTTACTAGCCCCGTGTAGCACTGTTTTTTGCTATTTGACATAACATCTAAGTTTAATATCTTTCTTCTTTATCGTGTTGTTAGTAGTTTTATGCCGCTCGTGGGTCTCTGACTTGGCTGTATACATGCAGAAATATCTTTCAGGCATGCAGGTTCGGTTTCCCCATGGTGTTTCCATTCACCGAAGCAAGTGATAAATTTTATTCATTACGAAATTAATCTGAAATATTAGAGGTGCGTGTCTTGGGTTCGAACTCAAGATCTATGACTTGGCAATCTCACGGTCACATCACTAGGTTATCACTGTTTATAATTATTGTAGTACACATCATCATCTGCCTAGCCTTTTCCCAACTGTTTTGGGGTCGGCTTCCAGTTTTACCGGATGCAGCTGAATACCAGTATTTTACATAAAGCGACTGCCTCAGATAGGCAGTCGCTCCATGTAAAATACTGGTATGTAAAATACTGGTAACCTCCACAACTCAGTTAGTACCGGGTAATACGATAGCCCTTGGTAAGACTGGTTGTCAGAATTTTCGGGCCTCTGACTACCTAACGACTATCAAAGATCTACAAATGACAGCCGAGACCAACGGCTTAACGTGCTTTCCGAGGCACGGAGGAAACTCGGTATGTAATGGGCGGTCACCCATCCACAGACCAACCTAGGCAAGCACGGCTTAACCTAACGATCAACCCGAGCGGCTGTTATTATTTAGCCACGAGCTCCTTGTAGTACACATAGACCTTCCAAAATATCCCCAAAATCAAGCGAAAACCGCATCAAAATCCGTTAGATAGTTTAGAACAACAACGCGGTTACACAGAGATACAAAAAAATAATTATGTTTAATATAGAATCTCTATCTATTTGTTTCATATTCCGAAAATATATTTTTTAAATACAAGTTTTTATTGTAAGATTTTTACTTTAAACCTCCACGACCGCCGTATTATTCAATCCACAGCACAATGTTTTGAGTGCGTTACATTGAGTTTTACCACAAAACATGATTTTTGACCCCAAAAAAAAAAGTCGTTTACCAATTTTTGCGTAAAATTACTTAGTTTGATGTACAGAATGCTTGGTTGACGGCTTCGTGATGAGGTTGTTTACACCCTGTATATTGGTACATTGTAAGTATGATACCTGTTACTTGCAAGGAGAGCTGGTAAAGGTAACAAGAAAGGCGATTTCGATTCTGAAAAACGTATAAGATAATATTAACTATAGGTATAATACAATGTGTAGGTATTTGATATCCTACGTGTTTGAAAAAAACATGATATTAGACCAAATATCCTCGTGTAAATTAATACAATATTCGCACCTGTAGGTAGCTAGAAGTCACGTTATTACATTCATTGCGAATTCCATTCGCGTGACGGCGGATGAATACCTCTTTACCGTGGATGAAACGTGGACCTTTTATTTATACCGTTCCACTGAAACGTAGTTTTAGCTCAAATGTGCTCTTTGGTATGATATTTTGACCTTGCATTAGGATATTGGGTTAGTGGATCTTTGCGTCATCATCTGCCTAGCCTTTTCCCAACTATGTTGGGGTCGGCTTCCAGTCCAACCGGATGCAACTGAATATGAGTATTTTAACATGGAGCGACTGCCTATCTGACCTCCACAAGACAGTTAGTACTGGGTAATGCTATCCCTGCGAAATATAGCAGTGGACATCTTTTAGCTGAAAAGATGATACTGATGATTTTATCATTCATCATCATCATTACAGCCGAAAGACATCCACTGCTGGACATAGGCCTCCCCCAAGTGTCGCCACATTGACTGGTCCCGTGCGACTCGCATCCAGCGGATTCCTGCAACCTTCACCAGGCCATCGGTTCACCTAGTGAGAGGCCTTCCAACCCAACGTCTTCCGGTTCGCGGTCGCCACTCCAGAACTTTTCAGCCCCATCGGCCATCCGTTCTGCGAGCAATGTGCCCTGCCCACTGCCACTTAAGTTTGACAATTCTTCGGGCTACGTCTGTAACATTGGTTCTCTTGCCTTCATTTCTGATTCGATCGCAAGGAAACTCCGAGCATAGCCCTCTCCATTGCCCTTTGGGTGACTTTAAGCCTTCTGATGAGGTCCATTGTGAGTGACCACGTTTCGGTCCCGTATGAATCACTGGCAACACACACTGGTCATAGACTTTCGTCTTGAGACACTGCGGATGATGATGATGTAGAATAAAATGTATTCCACTTCTGTACCGACATAGACCTCTTACAATTCATCAACACTTTTTAGCTTTTCATATCCATCCAATAAACTTTTTCTACCTGTGTGTACATTGGCTTAGATCCAGATATTTCTTTTTCCATTGAAACCCGCCATTTTGAAGGTACGTTAGTCATCGGTGTATACTCAGGATCTAAGGTGATTGAACTTGTACGACATAAATAAGCTAGTTTACTTTGCTTCTGTAATTGAATTTCAAACTTACACACAGATTTACAGCTGTCTGGCTGAATATTTTAATTTTAATAAATAATACACACAAGCTTCGAACTTCATCAATGATACTGTACTGAACGCTTCAGTACATCTTAACGAGTATTAATATTTCTTAGCTATGTTGACACTGACAGCTCTTAAACGCAGTTTAGATATGCTCATCCTGTTTATTTGTAGGTATTGGCGAAATTTGCTCTCATCATCGTCACCATTCCCCGTGATTCTCCTGCCATTATCATCATCGTCACCATTCCCCGTGATTCTCCTGCCATTATCCCAATATATTTGTGGTCGGCGCAGCATATCTCCTTCCTCCATACTTCTCTATTACTCATCATCACAGTAGTCACCTCCTTTCAAGCCATATCATCCTTCACACAGTCCAGCCATCGTTTCTTTGGTCTTCCTCTACTCTTATAGCCATCTACATTCATACTCCACATTTTCCTCACTAGATTTGGTGAAATTCGCTCTAAATATTTGCTACCAACAGATTTTCCACCTACACTCCAACACATTAGAGTAACTTGTCACAATGCACTACTCGTTTATCCGCCGGATAACGGATGCTGATAGATTATGATGGACGTCAGCAACATAACTTCACACTGCATCTATATTTCCTGAATGCATACCCTACGTTCATGTTTGATATAATTAGGAAAAGGCTATAGGCAAACGATGACCTACAACT
This sequence comes from Xestia xanthographa, assembly GCA_905147715.2. Taxonomy (NCBI): domain Eukaryota; kingdom Metazoa; phylum Arthropoda; class Insecta; order Lepidoptera; family Noctuidae; genus Xestia; species Xestia xanthographa. Next base: position 22,789,500 of record LR990655.1, read on the forward strand.
AATCTGTAACTTTTTCTGTACACTTCAATAAACACGGTGTAAGGGACATCGACGTGCGGCGATCGGTGGCGACGACCTCTCGCGTCCGGCCCTGGTTGAATCCGTGGTCCGGAGCGTGACAGAATGGGACGTCATCACCTCCGTCTGCGAAACAGTCATGCTAGCGAAGGAGGTGGCGGTACGTGAGAGGGAGAGAACCTCACGTCCCGGCCGCCGCGGGAGACGCTCCGGGCGTCGGGGGCCACCGTAGGCGCAGGCCTGTGGACGGATAGAGCTATGGGCTAGCTCGCTGTCCGTCTGTCTCATGACGACAGGCCGTGTCGACGGCGCGTTCGTATTCCACGCGTGCCCCAAAGAGTCAGCAAAAGGAAGGGGTCCGCAAGGATACCGCCTGATACCGTGATACAGATACCGTGGCCCCGGAACACAAATGGCGATGAAGGATGGGTTTTAGTCAGTAAAAGTCTAACACTCCCTCCTGCTCCGCCCAGAGCGGGAGGAGTCATTTGATGATTTCCTATCCGAAAAAAAGAAAAAAGAAAATGGGACATCGACGTGCCAAAAGACACGGCTGCTTCATACATAAGAACAGTACCTACACGATCATGTATGAAACAGTCCTCATACCGTCCCTTACACCGTGTAATTAACAATCAAAATATATCAAGTAGATAGTAAGTTTTCAATTACAAATTTCTTCTGAAACTTTGTATTGATTCTGACGATAGACACAACAACAGATTTCTGATGAATATCCCATAATATAATTAGTATGGCGGAAGCGCCTTCCAATTGGATCATTCAAAGTGTTTTAGTGAAAGAAGCCTAAATGGATTTGTTCTCCCCGTCATTGCGATATTTTTTTTGTTTTACACCATACCTGGGAACCTTCTAATTACGTACTATTCAATCCATCCATCAGCGCAATGTTTTGAGTGCGTTACATTGAGTTCTATCACAAAACATGATTTTTCACCCCAAATAAAGAAGTCGTTTCCTAGCAATCATTTTTGCGTAGGTAAAGTTACATTTGATGTACAGAATGCTTGTCAACCAAGCATTCTGTACATCAAATGTACAGAAGAAGCTTCGTGATAAGTCTGTTTACAACCTGTATGTTTCAGTAAGGCGACAGAAGTTTAGGTACAAGAGAAAATTAAATGAAATTAATTGAGTCAGATACGAATAGAAGTAAATGAGGCAAATTATCATAATTTTCAGAAGATGCTTCTATTTGGTTTGCATTTGTTTTATTTATAAGAGTTAGGCCTGTTTCACCACCTACGATTAAGTTTCCGTAAACTGGCTTGGCAGATAATTTCATACAAATTCAGTTCTATATTTGAAAGAAAATACCGCTGAACGGCGATCTCTAGCTGGGAACTGTCTCCGGTAAATTGTGGCCAGCCTCGCCATCAGACAGCGATCTAAAATCAATCACTGGTCAACTGTAGGTAATTTAGTACCACAGATTTAAACATAGGTACCTAGATAATACAAATACTTGTGTTATCTAGGTATATCTAAATCTGTATAACCCCTGTGTTACCGTATAATTGAGACTAGGAGCTAAATTTTTCACTTACCTAGTGTTCATTCAGTAAAATGTCTTCACGAATTCAGCAGCCTATTACATTTCTTTTGTCAATTTCCTCAGGGACAAAATCCAAACTTTCAACGGGTATCGAACTCTATATAACAACGACAAAGTTAGAACCAATTGGAATGGAGAAATTGATGATGGTGCTGTAAACTCCAAAGCTCGATTTAATTTAACTTGATAAGAAAATAGCTCAAGTAAACACAAATAGGAATTTCTTACACTGATCAGTCGATTAGTGTAAGAAATTCCCATTTTTGTTTACTTGTACGTGTAAGAAATCACTAAACTGACTAGTTTCGTGATTTCTTACACTGATCAGTCAGTTTAGTGATTTCTTACACTGGTGTCAATTCTGTTGTGCACAAACTAAACTTAATTTAGACCATTGCTATCTTTTTCTCTCTAATAAAACGAGAAAGAAACGGATGTAATTTAGAGCTGTCAAATTTAGTTGGAACTAATATTCCTATGCAAATGAAGGGTGCACGTAAAGACATGTCGACTAAAAACACGGTGAAGCGCAAGGCATAAACAAGTTTGACATCTCTTACTTAGTTCATAGCTATATCCGTCCTTTTCTCGCACTGCCTTTTAGTAAAAGATAGCAATAGCCTAAATTAAGTTTAATTTGTGCACAACAGAATCGACACCATTGATCAGTCAGTTTAGTGATTTCTCCATTTTTGGCTTATGTCCTCGTGTTCTAATAGGTGCACTTCATCTTCATCTATCTTGAGCTTTGCTCATAATTCCACTTCACATATTTCTTCCTTCTTCGCTTTGTCACAGCGTGTCGCCATTTTTGGAAAGCGTTTTTTCCCGAGCAGTAATGTATGAAAGTGTTTAAATAACATAATCATTAAACAGACTCCGAACTCAGTGGTAAGGAAAACCTGTTCAGGTGGAGATACCTGGCGTGCCAATGTGTATTCCACAAACGATAGGATATTATTTTAATATCGTGTCCTGCATATCCTGTTGTTTAGGTACTCATTACAGAGACTAATGGACGCTACTGAAAGCGACGAATCTCGAAATCTTAGCCAAGTTCTGAACCAACTCGATTTAGATGGCTATCGAAACTTTTGAAGAGAACTTTTAACTAATCTTATAAAGAGGTATCGATTGTAAGCTTTGGACATATGGCGTAATCTTCGGAATTACCGATCCAATTTCAAAAATCTAATGGGAAGCTACACTATCCCAGAGTATCGTAGGCAAGGCATATTTGAAATGTAATAAATAATTCTATAAGTTACGTACGTTAAGTGTGGCGATCTGATCCTGTTTAGATAGAGAGGTTTGGAAAGAACAGAGTAGATGTTGACCAGCAGTAGACCACTTGATAGGCTAACAAAAAAAAACACATCAATACAGAACCATTTCTTAACAGCGAACCATCTTGTTCCCAGGTCACCGCGCCCACACCGTCTTCGTGGGAGTACACGTGCCGGCCCGAAGGCACTCCCATAGGAAGCACAAACATCATCACCGTAATGGGGAGAAGGATGCTGACAGACCCGGTAAGAGAGAGAAGATACTGGTAGGGATGCAAATAGAAGAGTTGTGATTCTATAAAACGTTTCAGTCAGATCTCGTCAGAGTCAACTAATAATACCTATACTATTTAACCAAATGGGGAAACCAATATTAGGTATCAACTTTGTACATAGTGGTGTCGATTCTGTTGTGCACAAACTAAACATAAATTAGGCTATTGCTATCTTTTCTTCTCTAATAATACGAGAAAGAGACGAACGTAATTTAGAGCTGTCAAATTTAATTGGAACTAATATTTCTATAAGTACAAACAAATGAAGGGTGCACGTAAAAACATGTCGACTAAAAACACGGTGAAGCGGAAGGCATAAACTACTTAGTTTGACATCTCTAACTTAGTTCATAGCTATAGCCGTCCTTTTCTCGCACTGCCTTTTAGTAAAAGATAGCAATAGCTTAAATTAAGTTTAGTTTGTGCACAACAGAATCGACACCAGTGTATCATAATTGGCTGTACCTACAATCCTAGATGAATGCAACACACACACCTACCTAAATTGTAAAATCTTTTCAATTTTATAATTTGTTCTTCTTGTGTGTGACAAAACTTATCTATATATTCTTCTATCTCACACCCGAATAATGTTTGAAGCTTATCCAAAAGCTGATTCATTTGCACAAAGATAAAAAAAGCATGACACCCTATTTGTGACCTTGCCATACAGACTATCACTGCACAATATGAAACCAAATTAGGTATGCCCTTGTACGAAATGGGTATTCTTACAAAATTAACTCCTTTGACACAAACACAATGAAGCTTGTTAGTCACTGCGGTGGACTAACTGAAAGCGAGATTAATAACGTAGAACATAATAACATACTTTTCATCATAGGAAAAATTCCAAAATATTCTTATTGGTTCCTAATCCATAGGACCGGGGTTAATGTCCAGAGTTAGAAGACTAAGCGTCACAGATGACGGCGAAACATGTAAGATAATGTAGTAGAAGCAGAACTTATCATTATTTCTATTCAATCCAATTTCCTTTTCAATTTTAAATCTCCATTTTAATATAGAATTATTTCACCATTAGCGTCTAAATAAGCATGGATTCAATTAGGATCTTTCCTGCCATTTCTGTGTTTTAAGATTACTTAAGCATGTTTTTACAGCTTACATTTTAATTATCTGTTTTATTCATGAGCCTTCGAGATCTCGTCTTTCTATTTTACTTTTTTTTCGTAATTTCTGGATATTTAAAATTCTCTTCTGAAAACTTATTCACGACTATTATTTCGATTTCAGTAACACCACCGGCCCAAAGAGTGCAGTTTATTCTTGGTGAAGATGTCGATGATTCCACGCTTGAATCTCATCCGTTATTCTCCGAGATGGAGGAGCTGGTTAAAGATGGCGACGAACTTGAATGGAAAGAGACAGCTAGATGGATAAAATTTGAAGAAGATGTTGAAGAAGGTGGCAACCGATGGTCAAAGCCTCATGTAGCCACATTATCACTCCACTCTCTCTTCGAATTAAGAAGTCTCATCCTAAACGGATCGGTTATTCTCGATATGGAAGCTGGCTCTTTGGAACAGGTTGCAGATAATGTACTAGATAATATGGTAGCAGATGGTGGCATAGGATATGATTGTAGAGAAAAAGTTAAAGACGCTTTATTGAGGAGGCACAGGCATCAACACGAGAGACGGAACCATCACAATAATATGTCAAGGCTCCCTCTGATTCGATCTCTGGCTGATATTGGACGGAACCATTCATCTTGTAAAAGTGAGTTAAAACTTTGTTCTATCAATTTCTCTAGCATCATTTCTCGTGTTGTTTGTATTAATAAAAGTTTTCTAGCATAAAATTCACGGGTCATCCGATCCCATCAGATTTCCAGGAAGGTGGCTCTCGACGCTCCAGTTCGAGGAGTTGTCGGGGGTCCACCACCTCGTCTCCTCACACAGCTCTTCTTCAAGCTTCAGACGCCAGAGGTTCTTACCTGGCGGTACCAGGTTAGCCATACGTGTGATGGTACCCAACACTAAACTGCTCACTGAACTCACGCCCTTTAACTGACATTCACAGCACGCACGAGGCTAATGTTATGTTGTATATATCGGTGTAGTGTTTGGAGGAAGTTAACTGTGACTAATCTGTATCTGTGACCCTATTCTAAGATCCCTTTGAACATTGGCATTATATTATTACAGTTGAAGAAGGCGGTTCAACCAGCGGACACTCTTACAAAGGAGAATTCAGTCGTTTCCTAGGCATCCCTAGTGCGGGTAACCGCTTATCCTGATCAATGTTATTTCTTATCTTTCTTACTGTTTTCTGTTTCTAACTTCCTTATCATTTTCGACCTACATCTTGCCATTTCCATGTTACTATGATCAACGCTGGTGTCCTTGTTTTGGTACAGTCTGCTATTGTCAGCTTTAGCTCGCGCCGCCTATATGTTGTATTTAAAAGTATATGGTACTTATAGAAATTGCTAGATAACATGCAAAGAGATGTCCATTAATTATGTAGGTAAAGCAAACAGATGTTATTATTTTATAATTTGTATTTAATGCGCCCCATGATCGATTTGAGAATCTAGTGAAATAGCCTCATAACACACAATTTTTGTAAATGTTTATATAATCTTTTATACGTTTTTTGCTTTGACATGATATATAGCACAATTTTATAACTGGTTTTGGATGTAATAAAGGCTTTTAATTGTCCGTTGTTTATGACTTCAGTATTGAGTCACAGAATTTACGTGTTTCAGGTGCTGCTCATGACGATGGTATGGTGAAAAGTCCCAGTAGTATATCAATGCAAAGGAATCACAGCTCTGGCGACCTACCAATGAACGGAGACATCAATCATAAAAGCAACACACATTTTATGCGAAAGATACCGCCAGGAGCAGAAGCTTCCAATATTTTAGTGGGAGAAGTAGATTTCCTTGAAAAAACACTATCAGCATTTGTGAGACTGAAAACAGGAACAATAATGGGTGATTTGACCGAAGTACCAGTGCCAACCAGATTCATGTTCGTACTACTCGGACCACCAAACAGCAATTCTAGTTTCCATGAAATCGGTCGAGCTATGGCTACCCTAATGTCTGATGAAATATTCCACGAAGTTGCATATCGGGCTAAGAAAAGGGATCACCTTTTAGCTGGTATAGATGAATTTTTGGATGCAGTTACAGTTTTACCGCCAGGAGAATGGGACCCTGCCATCCGTATTGAACCTCCCGCCGCCATACCCTCTCAAGATCCTCGAAAACGGCCAACTGATAATCATCCAAAAGAAGAATTAGACGAGGAAGAGGAAGAACAAAGACAGAGAGAAGAATCAGGGTTAGCGAGAAGTGGAAGACTATTCGGAGGCTTAATAAATGATCTTAAAAGAAAGATGCCATGGTACTGGTCGGATTTCAAGGATGCGTTAGCGATTCAATGTGTCGCCTCGTGGATATTTTTATATTTCGCTTGTTTATCACCTATAATTACATTTGGAGGGTTACTGGGAGAGGCAACCGGAAAAAATATGGCAGCTATGGAATCTTTAATATCCGGATTCGTTTGTGGAATGGGTTACGGTTTTTTTTCAGGTCAACCTTTAACAATTTTAGGATCAACAGGCCCAGTATTAGTATTTGAAACAATAGTATTCGAATTCTGTCGACAGATTGGTTGGAATTACATGTCATTCAGGTTTTGTATCGGGACGTGGATAACGATCATATTGGTAATATTGGTAGCGATAGATGCTAGCGCATTTGTCTGCTACATAACCAGATTTACTGAAGAAAATTTCGCTACTTTGATAGCCTTTATTTTCATTTACAAGGTAAATTTCTAAAGTTGCGTAAGTTAATTTCGTTCAAAAATTGAGTAGCTTTTACTTTGTTCTAATTTTGTTACATTGTAGGCGGTGGAAAATGTAATATCAATCGGCAAAAAGAACCCTCTAAAGACACGCTCCGATGAAGTTCTCAATTATGAGTGCTATTGTTTGCCAAGCAATTACTCGAAAGTGCCGGAGCAGTTTAATTGGACTTCGATAGACAAAGAGTCTTGTGAGGTATCTACCTAATTAAGTTATGCTACTTAGACGTGACAAGTTTACACGTGAGGCTTGTATGCTTCATTACACTAACGAGCTTATAATAAATGTTCTCAAATTACAGGTTTACAACGGGACTTTAGCTGGCGGCGGATGTGACACAAAAGTGTATGTTCCAGACGTGTATTTAATGTCCATTATTCTCTTCTTGGGCACTTTTACCATATCGATAATTTTAAAAGACTTTAAAAACTCCTTGTTTTTTCCATCCAAGGTATGTTGAGTGGGCTTAGTAGGTTTGATCATTTCAATTTTGAACGCTTGATTAAACTGCTTTCTATATTTTACAGGTTAGGCAAATTATAAGCGACTTCTCAGTAATCATAGCCATATTATCAATGTCCTTCTTGGATTACAAAGTCGGAGTAAAGACCCCAAAATTGGAAGTACCGTCAGAATTCAAACCAACATTGCCAAGCAGGAATTGGGTTATCACTCCGTTTAGCGGGAACCCTATTTGGTCTGCACTAGTGGCCATATTGCCAGCTTTATTGGGAACTATACTTATATTCATGGATCAACAGATTACAGCTGTTATAGTGAATCGAAAAGAGAACAAACTGAAGAAAGGATGCGGTTATCACTTGGATTTGTTCGTATTGGCGATTCTAATACAGATATGCTCTGTGATGGGCCTTCCATGGTTCGTAGCAGCAACAGTATTGAGCATTAATCATGTGAACTCTTTAAAAGTGGAATCAGAATGTGCTGCTCCTGGAGAGAAGCCACAATTTTTAGGAGTTCGAGAGCAAAGAGTTACCCATATTCTAATCTTCTTGATGATTGGATGTTCAGTGATACTGACACCTGTTCTAAGCCATATACCAATGCCAGTACTGTTTGGCGTATTTCTTTATATGGGAGTAGCTTCCTTGAAGGGTCTACAGTTCTTTGATAGAATCTTGATCATGTTCATGCCCCAAAAGTATCAACCTGATCATATGTTCTTGAGACAGGTAATAATCTCTTATTTCTTTCTTTGAATCTTTTACAGGAGCAATGTTTTCATATTCTCTTTTGTTTCAGGTACCAATACGTCGTGTCCATGTATTCACTACAATTCAGCTGACATGCCTCATTTGTCTCTGGGTAATCAAATCATTCTCGATGACGTCAATTCTTTTCCCATTGATGCTCGTGGTAATGATAGGTATAAGAAAAGCTCTCGACTTGTTCTTTACAAGAAGAGAGATGAAGATACTAGACGACGTAATGCCTGAAATGACTAAAAGGAATGAAGATGAACTTCGGGAACTCGGCGACGCAGAGGTGGGATGGCATGCAAAACTTTTAAACTTTTGCGGTCGAAACTAAAATGTCGCACTCTTTAATCGTTTTAGTTTCCTTTGTCATCCTATCGTTTACACCTAAATATTTTTTGTTGTTCATATAAATCTATGTTGTATTAAGAAATAAAATCAGTGTTACGTTCACACACTCGCATTTTATTTTTGCTATTTCCACATTTTCCTTATTCTTTATTTTTTCGTCTTTGTACCTTACTATGGTGAGTAGTACCTATTTTCCAAGTTATTATTTTAGATTTTTTATTATTATTAGCCCATACGATTTCTTTGAGGAAGTTTCTTAGGTTGTGCCCTTGTAGGATCCCAGCAAGACCAACCCGCCGCCGTACCAAGAGAATCTGCAAATACCTCTGATTAATGGCAATATAATGAACATACCGCTGGCGTCAATTAATATATCGGAGGAAGTTAACAAAACCGGGATATGGAAGCAGGTCAATAACAGCAACAAGATGAAAAATTCAAAATCTAAGTCGGGAAAGAAAAAGTAAGTGAGAAGCAATTGACTATTCATGTGTTTACGTGTCGAACTGAATAAAGCTATTGAATTCTAGGTCAAGTTTGGTTCAATGTCTGTGTCTGGAAACTGTTCTTCCATTCTTTTTAAAGTTTGCTATTTCCTAACCATTATAGCCAGTATTTACTTTGTTTAAAAGAATGTAATACTACCACTCACTAATTATTCTCAATTATGATGAATAAAATTCTAAAGTAGAATTATGGAGTCATCACTATCACTACATATTATAAAACAAAGTCGCCCGCGTCTGTCTGTCCCTATGTACGCTTAGATCTTTAAAACTACGCAACGGTTTTGATGCGGGTTTTAATAGATAGAGTGATTCAAGAGGAACGTTTCTAGTTTATCAAGCGGGCGAAGCCGCGGGCATCAGCTAGTTGAAAATAAATAAAAAAACTTCCGAATGTCTGTTTTCCAGTAAACAACACAAGAAAATAATAATATCTAAGAACGCACAAACTGAAATCGAAAGGCGACTGTCTACTATGGACGAAGTAGAAGAAGACGATTCATCAGCCAAGGTGTGCATCAACGATACAAAGTTCTAACTGGCGCATGATTGCACCGTTTTCTTGAAGATTCTGCATGAACAAGCAACCCTGTCACAACATGCATGAAGTCCCAACTTGTATAGAATGATAGCACCCCTGATTGTTTGGTTGTAAATCCAGATTTGATAGAATCTGACCTATGTAGACGATTTTATTATTATACAACATGTATCAGTAAATGTGTGTAATGGTAGGTGAAATTGTGGCTTGGCGAGGAGAGCACGCGCGTACCTCTATATCAGCCTTTCCCAAAGTGGGCGATAACGCCCCCTTGTGAGCGCTGGAGGCTTAAAGGGGGGCAGTAAGAGACCCAGAAAAAAATGGGGGCGTTGTGTAAAAGCTTAGGGGGCGATTTGTAATTTCATCTAGGAGGCCTCTTAGACACCGACTGAGCTCTCGACTCTCGACTACAACTTGTGAACATCAACTAAATAATATTAATTAAGAGATCGAGATCGAGAAAAGAATCGATTATGTTTGTCTAATTTTGAATAAAAGATACTCTGTCTGAATACTATAAAGTTGCGTTTCAATAATCATTCTCATTGGCAGGTGTAGCCCGTAAGAGTTAACTTGAGACCTGAGCGCCGTTGTGTACTACCTACTGCGCTCAGGTCTCAAGTTAACTCTTGCGGGTTATAGTAAAAGTCTCGTTTAGAACGAATGTTTAATCTCCGCTTATAAATAATTTATTTATTTTGAAGACATAGTGGTTTATAAGTAGGTAGGTGAAAAAATGGGGGCGCTAAAAATAATTTATTCTCAAAGTGGGTAATAGACAAAATAAGTTTGGGAACCCCTGGTCTATATACTCTGGCGTTCAAAAGGCTAATCGCGAAAAAATATTCACCTGTTCTATACAACATTTTGAAGATTCACACCTCTGTGATACATGCTGTATTTGGTAGTTTTTAGAATGAGCACTGGATGTTATGACAATTGTAAAATAAATAGTGTGTTAAATTGTTATGATAATGTTTTAGACTTTATTTTAATCGATTAAAAAAAGCAAATCGTAATGTATATACCCTAAAAATTGAGTTTAATTCATGCAAATGTATTTTAAAAATATATTATTATGTTTTCGGAGTACAAAATTGTTGTTTTTAAATATTGTATGTTTTTAAACGTAATTTTTAAATGTAGTTTAGAAGTCCTAAAATGTTTGAATGTAAATGTGAAAATAGAATTAGTTTTAGCCAATAGAAAATGAGCGGTCAAATTTGTGACGTAAGTAGATTTAATATTGTTTTTTTCAGTTTATGTTTGAATGTCTATTTTTTTATTTGTCTGCTTTTAGTGTAAGTTAACGTGCACTCTTATGCATCATTTTTTAAGTTTAAATAAGTAGTACTCTACTTTAGATCTATAATGTAGGTACCTACCAACAAAAATATAATTTAATTCCTCTCTTTTTCTGCATGCTTTATCTTTGGAAATATCTTTGTATTTTTTACTTTACAATTTTTTTTTATTTTGGATGGAAATAATTAATTTTCTCTAATGTCGTTGTGTATACACACACAATCATACCTCCTACCTACCTACTTTGCTGCACTTTAAAAGCAAAGACTATACTTATAAATTGCAATCTAATAGAGATTGATAAATGTGTGTAAATATGTAAATGTTTAATTTTTCTTCATAAAAAAAATGTTATTCTATTGTAGCATCGCCCTCTCAATGGTTTTCAGAATGACCACGTGAGGCGCAAAGATTCATGGAGCAGTGGTATCAAAAAGTCAGAATCTAGAAAAGGTAGCACCTCCGCTGAAACTTCGGTCTAAAGCCTCAATTACGTCATTTACGGCCGAATTCTTAGACCTAACTTAAAATATATCTTAAGATACCCATGTACAGGACCTGCGAGGAATATGAAGGAGAATCGCAGCCCCTGTCCCTCTTATTCAACTTACACCTTGAAAAAGTTACGACTTGATTGAGGACGAATTTAGTCAATGAAACTGAATGCTGTTTAGATTTGCTAATATTACGTTCTGATTCGATGGTGTAATCGGCCCTAAGTTGTGTTTGCGAATTAGGCCGTTTAAAAACAAATATCATTATGTTACCGTTATATTTAGTAGAAATTAAGGAAATTGGCACAAAGTGTGTTGATATTAATTAGTAAGTATTCTTAAACTGTTTAGTGTTTTTTTTTTAATATTACAGTCCTTGTATATCTGTTACGGTGTTAGAAGTAGAATGTCGGAATATGTTTACAATCTTTAATCTTCAATTTATCCCAGATGCGTATAGTAACACACTTTCTTCAACAAGCCAAACGATTTTGAAAATAAAATCGTAATCCATTGCTTCATAAGTGTGAAAAATTTGTCTGTTCGATAGTGTAAATACCGCTATGTATGTTATTGAACTGTCAAAATTAAAGGCATTGCGATTGTAAGTGTGCTGCGGAATTACCCTGGAGTAAAGTCAAACTTACTTTTATTAAGACCGCTGCTCACGGAGCGGAACGGGAAAACCGCGCGGCCGTTCGCGGTTCTAAACCTGCAAAAGTTCCACGAGCGGTTGTTTGTACACACATCAAAAAAAGTTTGTGATCACTTTGAAAATTCGAAATCTTTTTTGTCACATTTTTATTAAAAAAAACTAGCGGACGTCACGCGGTTGAACCCACGTAATTCCCGTTTTCGTGGTAGTACGGGGATAAAATATAGCCTATGTTACTCAGAGTGAATGTAGCTTTCTAATGGTGAAAGAATTTTTGAAATCGACGCAGTAGTTTTTGAGTTTATTCATTACAAACATACACACAAAAATACAAATCTTTCCTCTTTATAATATTAGTGTAGAAGTGTAGATAAAAAATAGTTTAATTTTTTTAATTTCAAACAGGGTATTTCTATTATCTATATTAAAAAAACACACAACAAAGTTTTTTTCTTGATATAGTTCAATTTAAAAAATTATATCAGCTTATGCTAGTGATCACAAACTTTTTTTGATGTGTGTATGTAAACTTTTGTAGGAACCGCCCCGTGTGGTCTTAGCTTTGTACTGACGATACCTTCTTTTATTTTATAGATGTGATTTTCTTCTCTGCGTAGCTTTTATATCTTTATGGCCACCTCCTAATACAAACGATCGTTGCGCGAACACATGTTCGTATCGCGAACAAGCGACCGGCACATCCATTTTTTTCGGCTAAGCCGAACGCATGATTGCGCCGCGCCGACAAGACATCTTCCGATTTTCCAAGTGATCGTTAATTCGCGCGACTGATCACTTTAGTTAGGACATGGCGTTATAGCTGACGCTTGCGCAGAAGACGTATCAAACTAATCAATTACTATGATAGATATTTTGGTAAATAAATTATTTTATAACTATTAACTTATGGAAAAAAACAAACTATGTCAAGTAGGTGGTCTCAAAATATTAAAAAAATAAAAACGAAGTGCCAATAGAGTAACACCATTAGCTTTTAGATTTGTACAATTAAATCCAGTCTAGTATTTTTAGATGTCGCCAAAATAGGTCCATGATTGTTAAATAATAATATTAATTTGCTATTAAACGTTTTTATTTATATTTTTAAAGAAATAAATGTAATAGTGTAGTTTTAAAATGTTATAATTATTATGTAAAATTAGGTGCATATAAATATTCAATTATGTAAACATACTTAGAGTGAAAAACCGATTATTTTTAAAATTCAGTAACTATAAAAATAGTTTTTTTTATAGTTACTGAATTGTGTTAATTTGATGTTTTTTCTTTTAGCATGATTAATGTAACGTAAGTGTTAATATTAATTTAGAAAAAAAAATAGTTCAAATCAAGTGTTGTATTATTTTTTCTGTTAGTTAATCTAATTCCGCTAAATCTAAGTAGTTCTATTAGAAATTACAAATGCTACCTACAATATTAATTTAATAAAAACTTTTCTTCTCAACGAATCAAATAAAATCAATGAATCCGAGACAGTCTGTTAATTGATTTGAGATATTATTTCAATGAGGACAATGTCGATAATAGTTTGACAGTGAAAAATGCTCTGCGCTGCACTCCGCCACATGTGCGCCGGCCCTCTTAAGGCCGGCGCACCAGAATGGGAAAATGATACAAGGAAATGCTGATCTGTGCGTTTATATGTGATTTCACCCTAGATAGGTAGAAGCGCGCTGTTAAATTTTCACCTTTAGCTCTTTAGCACTCAGCGCAGGTGGGCAGTTTGAAGCTTGAGCGCTGTTGAACAGCGCTCAAGCATTAACTTAGTTGTGGGTTAGGGTTCAACGCAACGGGCAATAACTACCCTGTTCATTGTTAAGTCTTCGTAAAGTTTTGTTTCTATTATATTTGTACCGTGTGAAATTGTACAGGCGTTATCTTCCTAGAAGTGGAACTCAAAATAATTCTATAAATCCAACTTGTTGTTTCTTTTTTCTTTAAATTCTTGATGTGAAAAATAAAACCATTCCTCTAACTAAATAAATATAGTCGTCATCACTAGGAAAATAAACCTAATTGATGTAATACTAAAATACTTTTTAGCTTTCTACATTCCGTATTCTCCTTATCTATCTATTCTGGATAAGGATATCCAGAGTATTCTCTATAATAAGCCTAAAATAATTATGTCTATTAGAAATAGGTTTAAATCAATAAATGTAAGCAAAACAATTATAATTTGTACCTGGAGCGTTTGTTACGATTTGTATCGTTTTTGGAATATATTTGTGGAGTGTTATGAATAAATGGGTTTTTATAAATGTATTTTTTGTTGTTTTATTTAGTAAAAGAGTTTAATGAGGTATATCTTAGGCAAATATCTAGAGCGAACTATCATGTTTAGACATATCCATCACAAATATGAAGTTTCACTAGCTATTTTAATTTGACCTTGTATGAACAGTTAACCGAGTCACATCGAAGCTAACTACCAAAGTATAGTGGTATATTTCGACTAACCTTAAGGCTACAGGATTAGGATGAGAGCTCTCGACGTAAATTACCTTCACACGTCCTACGAAGGCGGTAGACCAGCGGTGGTTTACCACACAGCGAGATATAGGTACTTGCGGCAGTGATTCTTTCTACAAATAAAATATAACAGCGTGACTGATACTTGCTTGGCCACCATCAGGGATTTTAATTTTGATACAACAAAAAATTTGTCGTTAGTTAGTCGAAATTTGTCGCCAAACATCAGAATTTGTCAGTCACTGGTTCAAAAGATATAAGGGTTTATAGGTGGCCGATCTAGAGAGAGTCTCCCCGGCTAGGCTACATTTATATCCGAGCCGGATTTCTAATATTCCTTAAATCTAAAATTTCATAACCCACTAAAACCAAGGTAAAGCGAGTTTTACCCTGTTCTTTAACCCTTTCGGTCACGCATTTCAACTAGCACTTGTATGGAAGTGCAAATATACGCTTCCGATGTATTTTTACACGACTGCCCAAAAAAAGGAGTGTTATTGTCGCTGAAAACGAATCTGATCAAATTGTTTAAATAACTTAATTTTGCAAAACGTTCTACAAATAAACCATTTGCAACACGATTAACCCTCTAATATATTCATTGTTTATTTCGTATCAGGCAAAATCTCATGATCACTAGAGTATAAGTAATATAAAATCAGTCTTATTATTTAAAAAAAATATACCTAAGTATATTCAATTCTTAGTTATGCATTTTTTATTTTAAAAAAAATTACAACCTGATTTCGCAAATCGGGCTTCGTGAGTGGAATTTAATTTCAAACATTTATGTGCAAAAATGGTTTAATTTGGTTAATATTTGAGGTCTCTAGGTGGTTTTGAACATTCTGTCCCCAATGTGCGATGGCCAAGCAAGTGTCAATGACACAATATAATATTAAATAGCATCCATCAATTGGGAAATATATGAACGACTTACCGTCATCCCTGGTCATATTCTATTCATCCCTGGGGGAAAATTCTAAAATAACTCGTATATCTATTTGTTAACTTTTCGAACGCCAGAGCAAACACGCACGCGCGTGCTTCCACGCCAGGCCACAATTTTACCTACAAAAATAAAAGGGATTCTATTCTTGCTATAGTAGTGCGTGCGTGCGTGCGTGTGCGTGTGCGTGTGTGCGTGCGTGTGTGTGTAGTGTGTTTATTTATTTATAGTACACCGCAGTTTTTGTCACATATTCGTGCCGTTGGCGTACAGGGCACGCAGGGCATGGCTTGTCACGTATATGTGACAAGGGTGGTGTGGGGTTGGAAGATTTTTGTACGAAGCGTGGCCTGTGTCACATTTCCTAAACATAAGTTATCAAAGTTACAATTTTCATCATCCCATTCCCCGCAAGAAACAGTGAAAAATTGCGTGAAAAATAGGTTACTAATTAAGTAAACATGTTTCTCCACTAAAATATGGCTAAATCCTACACAACAATATTCAAAGAAAATCAAATTTTGATAAATCTCACGTGAGATTAGGCAGGGGGTCAGGGGGTCAAGGCAAATAAAAAAAAACAACCACTGAAATTCTTTTACGTGTAATTATCTTATTTATAATACATACGATTTGCCTTAAAAACAACAATAAAAATAACGATAAAATAAATTAGTCTATAAACATTGGCTAGGCGGTTAGTTTTTCTTCTTTTTCTGATCTGGTACGAGTCCCATGTCTTCTTGGTGTTTTCTGATGAGTTTCTCTTGGACATCGGGTAGACAAGGAGAGTATCTACTGTATTCCATGCTGAATTCACCCTTACCTTGTGTCATTGACCTGAAAAAGGGAAAGATTCCAAGTTTAGTTACACTAATAGAAAGAGAAGTGTTGGTCTTCCGGCGGAGAGATGGGCAGGTGACATTGTTGCCATTCCGGGAATATCCTGGATGAGGCTGGCTCAAGAATGTGGAGCTTGGCTAAACCAAAGTGTTCTTTGAAACTGGTCACTCCGGCTAGCGGGTTCGAATGTAGCCAGAATAAATTGAGGTGAACATAGGCCCCCGTCGGGCCAATGGACGGTGGGCTATGGGCTAGCTCGCCGTCCGTCCGTCTCAGGACGACAGACCGTGTCGACGGCGCGTTCGTGTTCCACGCGCGCCTCAAAGAGTGTCAGCAAAAGGGAAGGGGTCAGTAAGGACCGATGCCTGCCGGGGTTGCGGGACTGTTAGAAAGAGATACCGTGGCCCCGGAACACAAAGGGCGATGAAGGAACATGGATGGGTTTTAGTCAATAAAAGTCTGACACTCCCTCCTGCTCCGCCCAGAGCGGGAGGAGTTATTTGATGATTTCCCATCCAAAAAAAAAAAAAAAAAAAGGCGGGAGTGTCCTCGATAGTACATAGTGAGCCAGCCCAGAACTTTAATTCAGGTTTGGCACCATCAGAAGCGCCAATCAACTTGCAATACTTATACATAATATCACAAAATCCCCGAAGGGTTAGGCAGAGGTGTACCTCACATTTCGCCAGTTATTTCAGTAGGACAAATGATTATTTCCACAACTTGATTACTTAGGTACAAGGATTGCGACACAACGCACCATGCGTTGGACAAATTTTCTTGAGAGAGTGATGATGAGCGACCGTTCCGCCATGAGCGTTAGTGACCAAGTTTTTTTTTTTGAGGCCAGAAAAGGAACTTGGTTGACAGTGATTCTTTTTAACCACAGATTACATAAATGACAAAAGTAGTGCACAAATGTTGCAAGCAATGAATAGTCTCGATATAAAACACAGATAATATTAGAAAATAATAGACCTCAACATTATATCTCTTAAGAGCGCCCTTCCCGGCCCGTCTATCGTCAACGCGAGCATAGTCGACAAGCTTGTTATTGCTTGCATAGTGAAAAGTCACCCGCGCACCTCGTACCGCCTAACACGAGGACATTGACCGAAAAATATTGTTCGAAAATTTATAAAACTTATTCCAGGAAATACGTGTTTTTGAATAAGTCTTACAAGTTTATGAAATAAATATTTGTCATTTAGAATCTCCACTACATTTGCAAGGCTTCTATCAGAATATTTTCTTTACTTTTACGATTTATGAGTACATTATGAACGGCCAAAGTTGAGGTAAAAGTTGTGCAAAACAGCAATTTTTGGAGGCTCATGCTGAATTTATTCCAACAAATTTTTATTTTTTGCTTTGTTAAAAGCCTAGATATAGTGCACAAGATAAGTATCAGTTCAAAAAATTAAAGATATATGTGTAACAACGGCATAATCACGCACGAGCGTTTGTCAAAATTCTCGCGAAAAGTATGGCGGGTTGGCCGCTCAAGAAATTACGCAAAATACATGTTAATTTGAGCACAGAATAATAACTAGTAACTAGCGTTACAGAAGCTTTAATTCGCAATGGTTTCCAAAGAAATATGTACTTAATCTGATAAACAATATGATTTAATTTACCTCGCGTTCCAGTCGAGCACGTGTTCATTTACATACCTACCAATTTTTTTTTGAGGGAATATGGGCCTTAATTCACTGGACTACGGTTCATAATAAGTTATACGTGGTTATACGTATTGAAAGAGCCACGGACTAGGGTTGCTTACTTCGAGAAACTACTTACGCCATCTAGTGTGGATTCGCAAACTTCCTTTAAGTTGAAAAGAATTCCATAGGTATCACCTATTATAGGTGATACCTATGGAATTCTTTCGTCGAATCGTCGATCGAAATTTAACTTTTTTTGGTTGCCTATAATAGGGAACGTGCACAACGACGGTGGTGCCAACTGGCGTCACCAATCCGAATCTTGTACCAAATTAATACTTGACATTGACATGTAAAACAAGTAAACAGAATTAATTTTATTATTGAAAATGATTATTCTAGCTAATCATAATCCATTGTTGCATTTCTGGATGTACCAATACATCCACAAAAATGAAAATTAATTAAATAGCGCAAAATAATAAAATTCTATGACTTTCCAAAGAATAGTACTCTCATACCATGTCTAAGTGAAAAACGCAAAAAATGGATAAATGCAGCAACAAAAATATTTGAACACAATTTGTTTTTGTTACACTCTGCATTGAAAAAGTTCAATAGCCTTCAAAATCAACCGTGCAAGCAAACATTAAATGGTACTGGCGTACCATTTAAACTTCAGCAAACACACATATGTTGCACTGAAGTTCACACCGAATATTCCTCAACAGTTAAACAAAGAGTCCACATGTACTCAGATTATAAACATGGATAAACAATAAAGTTTTTAGTTGGCTGCACTCCTTGTGGTTTCCTAAGTTTTGTATCTAAATGCTACGGAGGGCGTTCTAGTGATTGCTTAGTTATAACAAATGATTATGGATTAGACTGCACTGAAGTTCACACCGAATATTCCTCAACAGTTGAACAAAGAGTCCACATGTGCTCAGATTATAAACATTGGTATACAATAAAGTTTTTAGTTGGCCGCACTCCTTGTGGTTTCATAAGTTTTGTATCTAAATGCTACGGAGGGCGTTCTAGTGATTGCTTATAATTATAACAAATGATTATGGATTAGACTGCACTGAAGTTCACACCGAATATTCCTCAACAGTTGAACAAAGAGTCCACATGTGCTCAGATTATAAACATTGGTATACAATAAAGTTTTTAGTTGGCCGCACTCCTTGTGGTTTCATAAGTTTTGTATCTAAATGCTACGGAGGGCGTTCCAGACTGCACTGAAGTTCACACCGAATATTCCTCAACAGTCTCCACATGAACTCAGATTATAAACATAGTTATACAATAAAGTTTTTAATTGGCTGCACTCCTTGAAGTTTCCTAAGTTTTGTATCTAAATGCTACGGAGGGCGTTATAGTGATTGCTTATAACAAATGATTGTGGATTGATTTGTTATAGCCTGGAGATACTGTTCTCGCTGATAAAGGATTCCCTTCCATTAAAACATGTGTTGAAAATAAGAAAGTTGTTTATGCCACCGTTTCTTCATGCACCACAATTTTCATCAGAGAAAGTAAACGAAACATACAAAATTCATATTGGTCAACATTCATGTTACGCTGACGAACATTATTGATAGACCGGAACCCATGTTTTATACCTTTTATCATAATCAAAAATAATACTTTTGAAGAGATTTGCGTGACAGCATAAGTTTCCTTTACTGTCCGCATAGTGTCTCTTTTGTCGTTTAGTGCTGCCACCTATAGTTCCTGCACGTTCCCTATAGGCAACTAAAAAAAGTTAAATTTCGATCACGATCCGTATTTAAACAATTAAATACTGCACAGTATCTTTTTGCTTTTTTTCGTTTTGTGTCCATCTTGCAATTATCGAGAAAGTTGAACGTGGTCGAACAAATAGCGCGCGCGCGTGTCTTCTTTCGCTTGGGGCAGCCTACTAGATTGGCCCTTGCGCAATGGCCGCCCGCCTGTAGGTATGTTTTTGATACCTACACGCGGAGTGACACAGGCCTGATTTGAGTTAACACAAAAAGTGGCCTATACGCAGCAGTAGGTGAAGCCGAGCTTATGATAATGATAAATGTACACAAGATGATAAAGGGTTGCCACGCTGTCATTTTTACCTTCAATTTCTAGACATAAACTATAATAGGTACACTACTACTATACTGGGCTTTTGGCTACTTTTATAAGTCTTGCAGATATGGGTAAGAACAACTCGAATCTAACTGTTCTCGGCATTGGAAGAGCCTTTATATAGGTAGGTAACGCCGGAAAAAGGGCAGTAATTCAACATTAAACGGACAATTTTATTGGAGACCTTTGACGATTAGCAGGCCAGTCTGAATGAGTCAGGAACTTACGCTGAATACTAAATGCGAATTTCATCGCGAGATCAGGACATTTAACCTAGCACATTAAGAGATGTCAGTAATCATTTTTGTGGAATATTGAAACTGATAGGTCTTGAACGTTGTTTAGATGTGTTGATCGCGTTCAGTTTTGTAGCATAATGGGGTAGATGACACACCAATCAATTGAGATACTTTTTAAGAGCTGTCAAAACGCGGTTCTCTCATAGATTTTGTATGGCAATAGCAAACTGTGACGTCAATGTTTATTCAAGTCAATGACTCAAGTATTTATTGATTTCAAAGCAACTAAAAATCGAATTTGGCAATTAATTGAAAATAAATCGGGTTTTCAGGCCCAAAATATGTTTTTTTAGAGATTGGTGTCTTGGAATTATTGTTTTATGGTGACCCTATTGTACGAATATTGTAACTGTGTTCTGATTGGCTCTACTTCCAATTTCCATACAAACTTCCACTTTTGGAAGTTTCCACTACTTAGGTGATTTTGTATATAATTAGGGCATCAATAAAGATCCTACAACAAACTTTGTTTTATTTCGATCCTGTATACGTCGCTAAAGTTTCATTGGCGTAATTTTGTCCATAGTACATACATATAACATTAAAAAATAACAATCGGGACAGTCTTTGGGGACTGCCGATAGAAGTGAAAATACAAAGTACACAGGCCCCGCCCCAGTCGTAGCACTGGCTGTGCCCTGCGCATGGCTATGTGGTGCTACGCCGTAGCGGATCACCTACGAGTGTTACGAAGCGTGACCGCACGTTACGTGACGATGAGTTCAATGTTTTTCCTTCACCCAAAAAGTGCTCAACAGCCTAAAGAAGTTTTCACTTCAATAAATCTCACCTAAGTTCCCCAGCATATCCAAACATGTTATTCAGCGGTACTTCAGCGTATATCGTGGTCCAGCCTTCAGAGCCCTCGGTTCCTGTGATGATGCCGCCCCTCTTGTTGAGCTGCCCTATCACTGTACCGTGGAACTCATCGGGCAGCACTACCTCCACGAACATTATAGGTTCTAGGATCTGCCAGGCGCCGTCGTCGAATACTGTGGAATAGTAATGAGATTATTATAGTACATTTAAAAGTGCATCTTTTTTTAAAAACTCTATTATAAAGGGCGTAAAACACCTCTCAACGAAGCCGAAGGGCACTTGTTCTACCTCCTTCTGCGAAGCAGTAATGCTAGAGAAGGAGGTGGCGGAACGTGAGAGGGAGAGAACCTCTCAACGTCCCGGCCGCCGCGGGAGACGCCCCGGGCGTCGGGGGCCACCACCACGTGGCCCCCGGCCACCGTAGGCGCGGGCCTGTGGACGGTGGGCTATGGGCTAGCTCGCCGTCCGTCCGTCTCATGACGACAGGCCGTGTCGACGGCGCGTTCGTGTTCCACGCGCGCCTCAAAGAGAGTCAGCAAAAGGGAAGGGGTCAGTAAGGACCGAAGCCTGCCGGGGTTGCGGGACTATTCGAAAGAGATACCGTGGCCCCGGAACACAAAGGGCGATGAAGGAACATGGATGGGTTTTAGTCAGTAAAAGTCTGACACTCCCTCCTGCTCCGCCCAGAGCGGGAGGGGTTATTTGATAATTTCCCATCCGAAAAAAAAAAAAAAAAAAAAAAGGGCACTTGTTCTCCCCGTCATTGCGATCATTTTTTTGTTCTACACCATACCTGGGAACCTTCTAGTTACGAAGATATCGGGGGTCAAAGTTCCAACTTTTTGACAAGGTTTTTTTTAAATACAAGTTTTTACTGTAAGATTTCGACTGTAAACACATCGACGACCCCCGTATTATTCAATCCATCCATCAGCACAAAGTTTTGAGTGCGTTACATTGAGTTTTACCACAAAACATGATTTTTCACCCCAAACAAAAAAGTTGTTTCCCGGCAATAATTTTTGTGTAAAGTTAGTTAGTTTGATGTACAGAATGATTGGTTGACGGCTTCGTGATGAGGTTGTTTACACCCTGTTTAAAATGTAATAGTGACTATGGTAGCTGGCTGCCAGTTAAGATAACAATAGCGGTCATTGCCCTTTCCCTAATATCTCTTCGTACGAATCAAAACAAATGAACCATGTTTCGTATTCCATTAGAAAAAAGTTGAAGATCACAATAGATGACGATTCAAGGCTTGAACAAGATTATTTTTGGTTTTCAAAGTTAAGAACTTTACTAAATGTAGGTGGGTCAATGACCGCTATTGTCATCTTAACTGGCAGCTACTATAGTGACGCTAATTTCTGTAAAGGGGAGGGGGGGGGGGGCAGGTCAGATAGGCAGTCGCTCCATGTAAAATACAGGTATTCAGCTGCATCCGGTTAGACTGGAAGCCAACCCCAACTTATTTGGGAAAAGGCTAGGCAGATGATGATTACACGTAACAGTCGTAACATGTTAGTACACCATACAAGTTACAGGTACAAAAACGCCGACATTTTACATAGAAAGAAAGAAAGAAGAAAGAAAACATATTTATTTGGCTTAAGCCGCAAGTGTACACAACAAAATCAAAATAAGAATAAAAAAATAAACTTAAAACTACACAATAAAAAAACTTAAGACTAAACAGAAAATAGAAACGAAATAATATTGTGTGTCTCACGGCTGCGCCAAATAGGCCCAGTTCAGCAAACTACCGAGCAGCTAGTGCCCGACGCTGGTTTTCAACTGGACCTGAGATGGTGATGTCACGGACATAAAACAGTTTTGTGGTGTGCGTGTTCTAATAAGATATGAGTGTATGTATGAATAGATACTTAAATAGAATAAATGTGTGTAAAATAACAACAAATAAACTACATAATAATATGAACAAAATATCGAGAAAAGTGCAAGATAAAACAAACAACTTATGGTACATAAATAAAACTTGTTAAAAATACAGTGTGATGAATCCGTGCTCTTCGTCGCTCATAGGGTGACATAATAAGCGGTCAATTTGGGTCGAGGGCTTTTGGGACCGGGACCGCGGTCCCGGATTCCCCCTAAATACTTTTGAATGGTATTTTGGGACCACAATAAAAAAATAAGTTAAAGTACAATAAGCTGAAATAATATTGTGATCAACAATTACATGAATTTATTATTGAAGTGAAACTTCTATAAATATGGGGTATTAGGAGAAAGAAAAACTTTCAACACTTGTATCAATTTTAGGTTTTACAAAAATACGAAATATGTTTGGTTGACCGTACTTTCCCAAAACTTAACTTAGTATTTTTTTTCTTGTGGTCCCAAAATACCACTCAAAAATAATTTAGGGGGAATCTGGGACCGCGGTCCTGGTCCCAAAAGCCTCCCGACCCGTCAATTTATGGCTTCAAAATCCATAGAACCATCTTCACACCTTAAAACCAGCCAACATAAATACCAACCTTCTTTAACCGCTCCTTTAGCCGCCAAGAAGAATGCAAGCTCACTGGAGTCCACGATATGATGCGCACCGTCTTGTAACCGGAACTTGACACCTGACACTTTGTGTCCTGACAGGTAACCTTTCTGACAGGTGTCAAGGAAGCCCCTCTCTACGCCGGGGACGAATGGCTTGGGGATATTCGTGCCTATGGTTTCGTCGACGAATTCTAACACTGGAATATATAAAAAAAACATTCCCGTTAGTTTTAGTAAAGAATTTGTTACGAGGTTGTTATAACACGGCTTGAATAACTTCGTCCAGTATAGTTCGGTTCAAACTTAATGGCGGCTCGGAAGTTAGCTGCGAGTGACGGTCTGCGCAGTAATAACGCTTTAAACTTTATGGCAATTCGAAACATCTAATGTAAAGCTGCACAGACAACAATTTTAGGTATCAACGGGGCGCAGATAACGCATCGTTTTGTCTGTATAATGCGCAGACCGTCACTTGTTGCGAACTTTCGAGCCGCCATTAAGTTTGAACCGAACTATATTTAGTAGTTCCTGTTCCTATACTAAATAACAGTCACGATCATAAGGCGTCTGAGTGGGATGGGACTAAATATCTTGTCTTGCTCCCACCGTTTTATGACCGCGACAAACTTAAATAATCATAGTGCTCGTAAATGTGTGTATTAGATTTCTATTGCTCAACTAGTGAAATAAAATGGCATTCATGGCAAAGAAACACAAGGTTGCACTAATGTTTTATTTGAGTATATCAGGGGTATAGAATCAAAACTGGTTTAGTCCACCAATTTTTAAAAACGTCTTTTTATTCGTCGTATTTCATTTTCATTTAGGGACTGCGTAATACCTCAAAAAAACATTTAGTATCAGACATGGCTCAGTTGCTAGTTATTTTAAATTTAGAAAAAGGTAATCAAACTTGGTTTCGTCCCTTTGAATTGAATTTCAAAGTTGGTTACGTTCTAATTAACCAATGGGAGTGCTCCATTTGAAACATAACAGTAATGGCCGACTAGCCTGTTGGAATCAAACTTAGTTAGGTCCTGGAAACTTTGTATCAAAATCAGTTACGTATCTAAATATTTGGCAGCGAGAATTGTTTGAGTTTTTCCCAAACAATTATTGCTGTCTGTAAAACAATTGGCTTAATCACTACATATTATAGAAACAAAGTCGCCCGACGCGTCTGTCTGTACCTATGTATGCTTAGATCTTTAAAACTACGCAACGGATTTTCATGCGGGTTTTTTTAATAGACAGAGTGATTCAAGAGCGGTTTTAGTATATAATTTGCGGGCGGGCGAAGCCGCGGGCATGAGCTAGGTAAATATATCTACAACAGATATAGAAGGATCACTGCACTTACTTGTGTTCTGATGAGGCGGCAAGGGCTCCATGATACCGCTAACCCTGGCGTACTGACCGGCACCACCAGACTGTTTCTTGTGAAGGTAGTCAAATGAACACGGGGACATCATTGTTTCTCTGTAAGTCAATACAACTTGTTAACCCGGATTAAATTCAACATTTTAAAATCATCAGTCAGATGTACTATCGGGGTCTTTTCCGCCTGACCATTTTAAAATTTTTTCGCTTAAATCATGCGGAGGCGCCGAGCCACGCCCCCTTAAAGTTTGGGCCTATTAGGAAAGTAACAATAACTCTCGTTTGGCGTGCGTCGTCAATGCGCTCGGCCGATTCGGTATATTTTCATTTATTTTTTCTACACAAATTCAACAGGGCGGGGCTAGAGAGCGTTTTTATGTTGCGAGTGCAAGCAAAAATGAGCTTAGTGGTGGTCAGGCAGGAGTGTCCTCGATAGTCAAAATCAAAAATCAAAATCAAATCATTTATTTCAAGTAGGCCAGTTGCAGGCACTTTTGAATTGTCGAAACAAAGATGAAAATTAAATGTAGCTACAGTCCCAGTCACAAGACATAAAAACTGTGAAAGTACTGTAGTTGCCCGTTCCCTAGCGTAGATCTCTATGGAGAAGAACGGGCAAGAAACTCCATGGACACTCTTTTAAATCATAAAATTGTTACAAAATCTTGGTTACATCATTCGTGTTGAGATGGTATATTATGTGAGAACAATGTAGCAAGATGTGCACGTTAAAAGTGTCCATAGTAAAAACAAAAAATACAATTAAAAAATAACATTAAAATAAGCCACGGCAACTAAGAGATGACCAGTCACAACTGACAGCGCCCGTTCACGAACATGACGCATGGATCAGCACCATTTAACTCAACCATTTTGTAGGGAACCAAATGATCGGACACACGCGCCACCATCAGCGAGACATTAGAGTGAGCATGACATACTCTCAACTGCCTGGGCACATTCAAGTCAAGAAAAGACGTAGGATTCCAGTGAATGATAGCTTTACATAGTACTCACACAATATGGGCTATGCGATTATATAATACTAGAGATTGAATCTATACAATGCAAAGATAGTTGTACAATCTTCAGCAGCTCCAACAATTATATGTAATGCTATCTAATTTATGCGCCCCTGTCCATGTGGAGCAGGACCAGCATTGAGCCACGCATTTTTATCAGCGATATAATCGCCCAACTTGTAATAAGCTTGCTTACATAGTGTGCGTTTGATGCATGTCTTAAATTTCGTCTCATTCAGTTCAAGAATACTTTGTGGAATTTTATTATAGCATCTCAAACAGTACCCCATGAAAGATGAGTCTACTTTAGCGAGTCTGAAGCCTGGCTGAACTAGTTGGTCCCTATTTCTAGTACTGTAATTATGTCTGTCACCTCTTTTACCAAAAAGATGCAGATTTTTTCTGACGTACATTATGTTTTCGTAGATATACTGACAATGTACCGTCATGATGCCAATATCTTTAAACAGTTCCCTTAGAGAATCGCGCCTACGAAGATTATATATGGCTCTGATGGCTCTTTTTTGCAGAATAAATATAGACTCAATATCTGCAGCCCGTCCCCATAGCAAAATGCCATAAGACATTATACTATGAAAGTAACTAAAATACACCAGTCTAGCGGTATCTACATCAGTAAATTGACGGATTTTTCTAATAGCGTATGCTGCTGAACTTAGCCGCCCCGCAAGGGATGTTAAATGTGAACCCCATTGTAGCCTTGAATCAAGCGTAATCCCCAGGAAAACCGTTTTATCTACGAATTCAAGTTTCTCTTTATTCAATATTATTTCACAATCACTACTCTTAACATTGGGTAAAGCAAATCTTATGCATTTAGTTTTTTTTTCATTTAATACCAAATTGTTTGCTGTGAACCAATTTTGGACCTGAAGTAGGGCATTATTCAGGTCATCTAGATTTTGGGCCCGTCTATTTATCTTAAAAATTAGGGAAGTGTCATCAGCAAACAACACCATATTTTGAGGTTGGTTTTTCAATAAATAGGGTAGATCATTTATATACACGAGAAAGAGGAAAGGACCCAATATCGAGCCTTGCGGAACCCCCATTTTTACTTTTAAACCCTTTGAATTAACACCATTTATCTGAACAAGTTGTTGTCTATCACTCAAATATGATTTCACCAAACTAAGTGCAAGTTGACCTAGTCCGTAATGCTCAAGTTTCAAAAGTAATGTGTCGTGATTTACGCAATCAAATGCTTTGGAAAGGTCACAAAATATTCCTATGGCGTCTTGAGACTCTTCCCACGCAGTAAATATGTGCTTTAATAAGGTAACACCGGCGTCAGTCGTACAACGTCCCTTGGTGAAACCATACTGTTGATCGTGTAAAATTTTGTTGGTGTTAAAATGATTGAGCATTTGATTAAGCATTACTTTTTCAAACACCTTGCTAAAAACTGGCAACACGGATACAGGTCTATAATTATTAGTATCTTTACTGTCCCCGGATTTGAAAAGAGGTATCACTTTACTGTATTTCATTAGATCAGGGAAAACTCCTTGGTCTACACACAAATTAAAAATTAAAGCTAAGTATGGGGCTATAGTCTCAAGTATGGATGTACACACTTTGATAGACATTCCCCATAGATCTTCGGTTAGTTTGATTTTTATTTCCCGGAAAGCTTTAATAACTATCATTGGGTTTATGTGTTTAAATTTAAATTCAGCCGTGCAGCCAGATACATTCGCCTTTAATAATCCAATTGAGACTTCAGGTGAGGAATTAAGAGCCTCCGTAGTTTTTAATGGTATATCGGTAAAGAAATTTACAAATTCTTGAGCTACTTCCAGATTAGAGCTTTTAGGACCACATGCTGAATCTAACGTGTATCTAGTGTTACGTATTTTCTTCCTGTTAGTTTCATTATTTATGACTTTCCAAACTGTCTTTATTTTGTTTTCTGCTGTTTTGATCTTGTTGCTAATGTGCAGGGCTTTAGCAACCTTGCATGTATTTCTAAAGATTTTTGAATACTTAGCAACATACTTGTTAAAAGTTTCAGTGTTTATAAAAGGCTTAAGACCATATAGCTCAAATAGTCTTTCCCTACTTTTTCTGATACCTCTAGTTGCCCAATCACTAAATATAAGTTTGGGGCAAATACTTTTTGTCTTCTGTTCAAAAGTTTTGTTGAATTCCGTGTGAACTATTGAAAAGAAACGATCATACAATTGATTTACATTAATATCTTCATGGCTCATAACATCTAACTTGTTCTGTAGGGAAATATTATATCTATTTAATTTGCTAGAAGTTATAGGTCTAAATTTAATCTGGACTTTTTGCAATGGTGTATTACACCTAAAAGTTACAGTTTGTCCGCTATGGTCAGACGGCAGACAATTTAATATGGCTTTATCTAAGTAATCACAATCACAGAAAACATTATCTATACAAGTAGCAGAAGATGGAGTGACTCTAGTAGGTTCTATAAAAGTGTTGGTCAAGTCAAATGACTTAAAAAGATTTAATAACCGACTGCTATTTGAACTTTCTTCTAAAATATTGATATTGAAATCACCACAAATAATTGTAGATTTATTACTGGCTGTAAGTTTTGCCAGGACATCTTCCATTATTGATTCAAATAAGGAAAAGTTTTGATAGTTTGGGGGTCTGTACACACATACAATTACATGCTTATCTAGCTCAACACAGGACAGTTCGACGCAATGTTCAACCGAGAGACCTACTATGTCATTACGTTGCTTATATTTAAAACAATTTTTTATTAATATTAGGGAACCTCCACGAAGCATAGTTTTACGGTTAAAGCAGCTACCCACCATATAGTTTTCATAATTAATAAGCATTTGGTAATCCTTTAGCCAATGTTCAGTAAAACAAATAATGTCAAACTTACTATTTTCTAAAAACAATTCAATTTCTAATAATTTGGAAGAAATGCCTTGGATATTTTGGTGGAATAATTTTAAGGTGTTCTGCTGAGGCCCTTTTTTACTAACTAACTGAGTGCAAGAAGATACCTTGCTGTTGGAGGGATTAACAATATTGTTAATGGTACCTTCTGTTGTCTCACTTCCTAGTTTAAATTAATATTAATATTTGGAGTGAGGCAGGAGACTCCCGTGCCATCCTCAGACAACAAGACCCTATCACTAATAAAGCCTAATTGAGGATTTTCCACGGTGACGCATGGATCCTCCTCAGAATGTTTGTAAACATCTATAGCACTAATGCTATCTTCATTTAAAGTCACCTGTATATTAGTATTATTACTAATAGTCGCAGTGTTAATAATATAACTAAACTTAGACATACTAATTATGTCTGTGTGAATATTATAAGCTAATAGCCGAGCTATTTTGTGTCTACAACTAATAGGTAGATACACTTTACCCCGAGTCGATCTAAGTTTATCAACAAAAGTGTTGATATCAAGATATACAAGTTTGTCACTATAATGACCTGCTAAAAAATATAAATGTTTATTTAACATGTGAATATAATTGTTTTTCCTGGTACTTAAACTTTCAAAAAATGGAAAAGAACACAATATTATTTTACAACACTTTAACTGCAACAACTCTGAAACACAGTCAGTAATGTCTTCCTTTTTAATCTTTGAACTATTACCAACACATATACTAATGGTGGTATTATGATCACAAACAGTCTTTGTTACCGATGCCATAATCTGTTTGTAGGTTGACCCTGGCATACAATTGTTTTGGGTACAGTAACTCAGGTTATTACTAATTAATTTACCTAGCCCCCTACCTATACTGTCAGAGAACATAACTGAATGAACACAATCCTGACTACTAGGAGAAACAAAATTACCAGTCTCAGGCAGACTATCAAACAACTCAGGCTGTACCACGTGTAAATAATCTAGTGTTAAATTAGTTGATTGTTGGTTCAATATGCTGTCCTGAGACAAATTCTCAACCTGGTATGGGTCCTCCATTACCTTAGGCTGGATAGTATCATGGTTGGTAACTGTCTGGCAACTACATTGACCCAATACCAACTCATTTGCTGCAGAAATATGTTCCCTAATTTGGTTCTGTGAAATCTTATACCTACTAGAAAGGGAACTTAGTGAGTCCTGAAGTACCTGTATTTCAGACTGCAAATGCTGAGTATCAATTTCATAAATTTTTATGCTGTCCTCTAATTTAATTTGGTAATTATTTAACTTATTAACTAAATCAACACGCTCTTTCCTCAGTGGAATATGTTTGGAAAAGAGTTTGTGTTGTTTCCTATATTGATAACATTTTTTAATTATTCTATTCAGTTTTGCATATTTTTTAATTTTCTTATTGCTAACTGTATAGTTCTGTTTTAGTAAGGAATCTTCAGTCAGATCAATGGTTATTAAGGAAGGGGGGTTACAATTACTATTTAATAATTCATTATATAAAAGGCTTGTTTCTGAAACCTGATTACATGCTTTTTCTTTCTGTAACTTTATTATACAACTATTGGCATGAATTAACTCATCTTCTAGGTCCCTAATTTTATATAAAGCCTCCTCATATAAGTTACTACAATTATGGAAACCATCCGTCACCACCTTCAGTTGATCCCGTTCATCAACAACGTCCAAGTATTGCTGATGTAGGTCTACTAGCTCCCGTTTTAAGCTGGAGTTTTTGCTATTAACTTTATCGACTTCCACCTCGCTCTCTTCTCTCTCATGTAACAGTTCTTGGACTTGGAGGTTGGATTCTTTGAGTTCTTGGAGGGCCGTTCTCAATTTTAGCTCCATATCCTGTGCAGTAGCCTTACGGGTCATCACAGGCATGGTATCAGGATTGGTTACTGAAAATTAGAAGTAAAGAAACGGTGTGAACTAATAGAATAGACAAATAAAGGGAAGTTAGCGTTGAAAGGGAAAGCAAAAAGTTTAAGATATGAAATGAAATGAGGTAGGCTGCTATATTAGTTTTAAAAGATTATCCAATTCAATGTAACTAATTGAATAAATATTCAGTTTCAATGGTTCTATTGTCTTAGGGATTTACTTTTTCCTATGTGGGTATGTTGCTTATAAGAAAAAAAAAATAAAAAATAATTATAAGATATTAATGCAAGACAATAATGCACAATAAATTATCTTAAACGATAATCTAATCATTTGTATTGAAAAGATTGATTCGAATAAACAGAGTTATGGAATTACTCAGTTTTGTTGTTCAAGACCGGTTGTCAACAAAGAGATTTAGAACCAGTACAGGGTAATAAATTAGCGAATTACTAGAAATGGACATGGATGTGTTATAGAGCTAAAGAGACGTTTGTGCTGTTGTTAAATAAAAAGTAAACAATACTTCCCCGAAATATCCGTTTATCTCCGTAGTTAGGGCGTCAGCTGTTTTTTTTTTAGGTTACCGGTACCGTTGTAGTGCCGAAAACTTAATTAATTATCAGGATAACAATTTTCCTGAGTATTTATGCATTTATGATACGTTTACACAAACAATTTCACCTTAATCTATCTTATTTACTAATTTTATTTAATTCTAAATACGGAACAAAAATTTTACATGTCACTCGGGCAGTGTTGCCACTCTTTTTCTACTAGTACGTCAACTACCATCAAAAGGTATCGATAGCCTACAGAAATACACAAGTTGTAAATGGACCGTCACGAAGACGTCAGCCAAGCATTCTGTACATCAAACTAAGTAACTTTTTGGAATCCCAACACTAGAATATAACATGTTGGAATCCCAACACTAAAATAGTAATAGTGCGAACAACACTAGAGTGTCCGCTTTGGCCGCCATGTTTAATTTCGGGTCTCACTCACTTCCCCACAAGCCGGGGTCCGCGATACTGACCTCCGACCTTACTGATGGTGAATTGGTGAGAATACAATACATTTCCTTACAAGCAAGAACAGCGGGCCTAAAATGGCCGCTTTAGCAAAATCATAATATGAATCACGTTAAAAAAATTAAATTCTTAAAATGGACTCTATGCACATAACCATAAAGTCCATTTTAAGATTTTTTAATTTTTAGGCCCCCTGGCTGTTTCCTTTCTACATATCCAATTTACACAAACTCCACACGGTCCTTCGAGCCGGATCCGCAATCCGCGATCCGGAACGCCACATGCTCCGACCTTACTTTAAACTCCACAAGTTGATGAATTGTCGAGAATACATCTTACAAACAAGACTTTCCTGTTAACTTACATATCCACTATACACAAACTCTACGCAAAAATTATTACTGGGAAACGACTTTTTATTTTGGGGTGAAAAATCACGCTTCACGGTAAAAGAAGAGTCGGAAGAGGAGGTATTTAGAGTAAGGTTAAAACATTTTTTTTTTACGTTATAAAAAGTTGTAACTTGGACCTACAATATCTCTGGTTCCCAGGTTCCCAACATAAAACATATCGCAATATCTTATCTTGACTTACCTAAACGCTACTTTAGGCTTGCCCAGGTCGACGGGACAGTTGTATTCTCTCTCCATTCTCTGCGCGTATATTTCTAAGTGAAGCTCGCCCATGCCGGACACGATCGTCTCCTTATTATCTGGGTCGTAACGAAACTGGAATGTTGGGTCTTCTTTGGTGAATCTGGAATTAATAAATTAGGAAATTATTGCTTAGGCATTTTTTGCTGGGGCCTAAAATGGCTGCTTTATCAGAATCAAAATAAGAATCACGTTAAAAATTACATATAAATTCTTAAAATGGACTAGTCCATTTTATGTTTTCTGATGTTTTGAATTTGATGTTTTCTGTATCTATTGTTAGTTGACAAGAAAACGTGAAAAAGGATTTTTCTTTTAAATGCCGTTTTTTAGGATCAAATTTCCACAATCCCACAAACGTTTCACGAATTGAAATGTTACTCGTATTTAACAATTTTTTACAACAGCTTACAGATTTCTTTTTGACATTCTATAACACCATTCTTTCTTTGCCACAGTTAAGTCTGCAGCAACCACTATCATCGACTCACCAGACATCTAACTAAAATCGCCACAAGGACCAAAAGCGTCACATCCAGCAAACAGTTTTAATCTTACTATTCATCAACATCTGCCTAGCCTTTTTCCAATGACAGATGACACACCAATCAATTGAAATACTTTTTAAGAGCTGTCAAAACGCGGTTCTCTCATAGATTTTAGCAATAGCAAACTGTGACGTCACTGTTTTTTCAACTCAATGACTCAATTATTTATTGATTTCAAAGCAACTAAAAATCGAATTTGGCAATTAATTGAAAATAAATCAGGTTTTCAGGCCCAAAATAATGTGTTTTTTTTAGAGATTCGTGTCTTGGAATTATTGTTTAATGGTGTCATCTATTATTATGTTGGGGTCACTCCGGTCTAACCGGATGCAGCTTTTACATGGAGCGACTGCTCATCTGCCTCCACAACCCAATTAGTACTGGGTAATACCATACCCCTTAGTAAGACTGATTGTAAGACTTTTGAGCCCCTATCTGTAACGAGTGTCAAAGATCTACAATTGACAGCCGGGACCAAGTGCTTAACGTGCTATCCGAGCCACGGAGGACACTCGGTGTGTAATGGGTGATCACCCATCCACGGACTAACCTAGACAAGCGTTGCTTAACCTGAAGATAGACCCCCCCGAGCGGCTGTTATTATTTAGCCACGAGCGCCTCTAATCGAACTATTATTTATTTATTATAAGGCTTCTCAACAATGAGTACACTGTTACATTCTATGTTAATTAGTGGTAAGTTAGGTTATTGGTGTCGATTCTGTTGTGCACAAACTAAACTTAATTTAGGCTATTGCTATCTTTTACTAAAAGGCAGTGCGAGAAAAGTAGAGCTATAGCTATGAACTAAGTTAGAGATGTAAAACTAGTTTATGCCTTGCGCTTCACCGTGTTTTTAATCGACATGTTTTTACGTGCACCCTTCATTTGTATGGAAATATTAGTTCCAATTAAATTTGACAGCTCTAAATTATGTCTGTCTCTTTCTCATTTTATTAGAGAGAAAAAGATAGCAATAGCCTAAATTAAGTTAAACTTACCTAGCAACAGCCTTCGAGAAGTTATCTCTATCCTTATTATTCTTAGGCTTAATAGACATGGACACAACAGGGTCGGGTACGTGTATAGATTCCATTGCCAGCTGTATCTTGCCGTCATTGACGAAAGTGTCACCCGACGCGCAATCTACGCC
This sequence comes from Xestia xanthographa, assembly GCA_905147715.2. Classification (NCBI taxonomy): domain Eukaryota; kingdom Metazoa; phylum Arthropoda; class Insecta; order Lepidoptera; family Noctuidae; genus Xestia; species Xestia xanthographa. The sequence continues at coordinate 22,823,883 of LR990655.1, forward strand.
GAACAAAGCGAATATGTCGCCGGCCATTACTTCGTGGACTTCTTCCATGTTGTTTGAGTGCATGCGTACTAAACGTGAGATTTTTACCTGAAAATTAAATAATAAAAATAATTTTCCTTGATTTTTGTGATTTATCATCATGTTTGATATGGTTGTTAGGAACATTCTGTTAAGTTCAGTTTAATACTATGCAGGATTATGTTTAGGGCGGTTTATGCCCAGCAGTGGGACATTTACGAGATTAGTGTAAAAACTTGAAACTGAATTAAAGTTTAAACAGGATTACTTTTATATCACTTTCCAAAAAAAATGGGTATGTATGTATGTACATACCCATTACATACTCATTTTTAGGGTTTCGTACCCAAAGGGTAAAAACGGAACCCTATTACTAAGACTTCGCTGTCTGTCCGTCTGTCTGTCACCAGGCTGTATCTCATGAACCGTGACAGCTAGACAGTTGAAATTTTCACAGATGATGTATTTCTGTTGCCGCTATAACAACAAATACTAAAAACAGAATAAAATTAATATTTAAGGGGGCTCCCATACAACAAACGTGATTTTTTTGCCCTTTTTGATAATAATGGTAAGGAACCCTTCGTGCGCGAGTCCGACTCGCACTTGGCCGGTTTTTTTTGGTTTCTTTTATTCGAAAAACAAAAAAATTCGAAATTCAAATCATACGCGTCTTGCGTATGATTTGAAATTCGATGTTTAATTAATTTTTTTAAATTTCTCTTTCTTTGTTTTATTATGAAAAGTTTACTTGAAATTTGTAGCGTTTTTTGATGATAGATCAATTTTTTTCTAAGCTGTGGAGAAAGAGAAAACAAAACTAGGTTTGCCATAAGCTTCTACTCCATTCACCTAATATACCCATTTTTTTGGAAAGTGATAAAAAAGACATCCGGTACAGAAACACAAATCTGAACCAAAATCATGGTATGTTATGTAGCTAGAAAGGTAGGTACCCATTATTTTACGAAAGACAAATGGTCTATAATTTGCAACTGCAAATTAATTGATAGCCTAAAATTCGTATCTTCATAGTGTGTTTATGGTTATCTATAATGAATCAGCCCAGAACTTTGCTTCAAGTTTGGCACCACCAGTAGCGTCAATCAACTCGCAGTCATCATCATCAGCCTATTAATGTTCCCACTGCTGGGACACAGGCCTCCTCTCAATGAGAGGGAATGGGCTACAATCCACCACGCGGTCCCAATGCGGATTGGTAGATGAGACATGTCTTCGATTTTTTTGGTTTCCACACGATGTTTTCCTTCACCGTTTTGAGAGCAGCGGGTCTAAAATGGCCGCTTTAGCAGAATCCCCGCAGAATCTTAGTATGAATAACGTTTAAAATATTAAATTCTTAAAATGGACTTTATGGTAATGAGAATAAAGTCCATTTTAATAATTTAAATTTTTTAACGTGATTCATATTACGGTTCTGCTAAAGCGGCCATTTCAGACCCCCAGTGGTGATGAAATAAATTACACAAAGTAATGCACCTGTCTGGGTTCGAACCCACGACTTACTGTTAGTAAGTCGGGGCCGCCACCACTGGGCCACCGCTGCTCTAGTTATGTTTAAGTCCCATGCAAATGCAGACTCCATGGCTGCTACTGAGCAATTCCTGATGGAAAAACCCAACGGTCCGGGAATCGAACCCAGGACCTCATGCTCAGCATTCGTGCTTGCGACCACTGGAGCAACGAGGCAGTCGCAGTACTTAAGTATTTCCTCTTTTTTTTTTAGCCTGTTTTAGTGTCCCACAGCTGGGCAAAATCCTCCCTTGTATTACCCATTAAATATTATATATAATTTATATAATTATTTAATATATAAATTATATATAATAATATGTATATATATTATAACTATATTTATTTATATATTATATTATTATATATCTCAGTATTTACTTAATCTAGTTAAAAAATACAAACCTTCTTTCCAGTCCTAGCATTAAAAATATTCTCCCCCCTCTTCAACAAACCCTGGTAACATCTTAGGTACGTCAACTGACCGAACTTGCTAACTTCCAACTTGAAAGCCAAACCAACAAATGGCTTCTTATCATTCCTTGCAGCATCCAACAGAATCGTCTGTGCCTCTCCATCGTTATCCTCATTCAATAAGGCTGTGTTTTCCACTTCACCTGGATGCGGGAGGTATTCTAATACTGCGTCTAGTAAAGGTTGTACTCCTTTGTTTTTAAGCGCTGTGCCTACGAGGACTGGAGTAAAAGCACGTTTCAGGGTTGTGCGGCGAACTGCCTGCTTTATGTCTGCTACTGTTGGAGTTTTTTCTTCGAGGAATATCTCACCTGGAATGATAGGGGTCAATATGAGTGGAAAGAAAAAAAACGGGTTGTAATACGAACATTTGTAGTGGAAGTCACATAGTAGAGGTACATATCATTCTTGAGATGAGACAATTGAAATCTTGTTGGTGAATTTTAACATCAACGTATTTGATGCAAACAATACAAGCCGCAATAAATTCTTAATAATAATAATAAAGCCGTAACAACAGTGCGTAATACAATTTCTAAAGTCTAAGTTGCCTATATAAAATTAGCTGATGCCCGCGGCTTTGCCCGCTCGCAAATTATATACTAAAACCTTCCTCTTGAATCACTCTATCTATTAAAAAAACCAGCATCAAAATCCATTGCGTAGTTTTAAAGATCTAAGCATACTTAAGGACAGACGCGGCGGGCGACTTTGTTTTATAATATGTAGTGATGATGATCTAGGTTGTCTTCTGCTGATTGCCAATCGGCAAAGGCCTCCTCCAACCTTTTCCACTCATTGCCAACGAAGTCTTAAAAAACATAAATGTTTGAAGTACTTAATCGAAAAAAGAGACACACTTAATGCGCACTTAGCCTCGTTGCTTAGTGTGGCACTAGATGGCGCTGTGTGTAATGTCCAGCAATATTTATTTATTTATTTATTTTTTATTTATTTATTTTTTAATGTAGGTACAGACAGCTGCATTAATTAGGTATCCGTCACGCGTTAAGACACTCAATAAAAGGGGTACTTGACAAATTAATGCAGCCGTCTGTACCTATTTTTGGGACTTTAGTGCTGACTAGGTGATAATGCCAGCCTCATGGGGTCAATCATTTTAGAAATGTGGTTGCAATTGCAATGAATCATGAAATACAATATCAATAAAAGGAAAAATACATCATAAAACATTTTCTAATTCAATTTAAATAAATCTTACCTAAACTCTCATCAACATTAGACAAATGTTCAATAAGCTCGTGCCTCCTCTCCTGAACTTCCGTCCTCCTGTCTTGAGGCACCTCATCATATCGGATCTTATCTCCGTAATCTCCTTCAAAGTAGATAGCCCTCTCTTCAATCAGATCTAGGATACCTTCGCATTCTTTTTCAAGGCCTATTGGAAGCTGAATAAACGCGGCATTGTGATTCATTTTGGAACGCAATTGTTTTATTACTCTGGAACATGTTATAAAAGAAATGTTAATAATTGCACATGGCATTCTACTCAGCTCAAACAATACTGGGTGAAAGAGAAACCAACACACGAAACGATTACCACCTATTCGATTCATCTTTCTGAAATCCCCTGGTGATTAAAAACCTAGAATCGTCAATTTTGGTTAAAAGCAAGGTCTTATAGCACAAGTACAGGGAAAATTTCAAAAAATAAAAAAAAGTTGAAAATTAAGGTAAATTTTGGTACAAGTACAAGATTTCAAAAAAATCTAAATTTGCCCATGTCTTTTTATTGTGTTGACTCAGGACCTTGATTTTTATAAGTACACCGAATAGGGACTATAGACGTCAGTATCTGATATAAATTTCAACTTGCCCACCTGTTTCTGAGAAAATCGGCGGTGACAGACGGACGGACAGACGGATAGACGAGCAGACAGACAAGAAAGTAATCTTATAAGGGTTCCTTTTTTACCTTTTGAGGTACAGAACCCTAAAAATAACTGTTCAATACGTTTTGACCGTGTAGTGTATGTAGATATTGAACTTTTGTAAGAAACAGCTTCAGAATGACGTTCTGAAAACGTGGTAGAACTGGTAACTGTTTGTGCGTTAGTGTCTCTTCCACTTCGTATAAAGTAGTTCAATCACAGTACTTCAACTCAAAAGGGAACAATTGCACTGTATACTGATAGACAGTTGTTATGTTTGTATTAAATGGTTGATGATATTATCACTGTCTATTTCATACTTGAAATAGTTCATCTGGTAACCATATATTAACTTAATAACAGCCTGTTAAATGTTACTTTTACTAAAAACAAGATATTATTTATGTGATGATTTTATCACAGACTGCTAGCTGTTACTTGTAATCAGAAAGGCAAAGACTTCTCCTGTTTTTTTTTCTACAAAGAAATAAAATTCAGTATTATAAATAATGTTCACTCACCTGTGAGGATTAGCTCCCATCCTATCAAGCTTGTTAATAAACGCCAAACAGGGAACATTATATCTCTTCATCTGCCTATTTACTGTTAACGTCTGACTCTGTACTCCACCAACGGCACACAATACCAGCACAGCTCCATCCAACACTCGCAGAGCACGTTCAACTTCAACGGTGAAGTCTACATGACCTGGTGTGTCTATGATGTTGATGTTGTGGTCTTTCCATATTGTGTAGGTGGCAGCGGACTGGATGGTGATACCTCTTTGTCGTTCTAATTCCATGGAGTCCATGACAGCACCCACATTGTCTTTGCCTTTAACCTGGAATTGGTAAGTAGGTAGTTTTTATAGATTTTTTGCGGATATTATTACAAATAGCAAAATAAAACCTATTTTATTTCATGTTTAAATAATCTGCATGAAATGTTTTGTTTAGTTTGCAACTTTAAGTATGCCCTATGAGATAATAAACCCGCCTTGTACCTACATTTCTAACTTTAATAATTTACTAGCTAATTCAAGTATTTTTAAAACGAGATACAGTCAGGCACGTGTATACAGAGGGGGGATAGTTGGGATTTATCCCCCCCGAAATCTGCCTGAAAATAAACGGGATTATAACAAAACCACTGCAAAGTACGTAAAACATAGTAGGTAGTGGTTACAGCGATTTTTACACAGTTCACATGGTTGTTTCAATGTTTGGATACGTGCTTGGATACAGTCAAAAAATCAATTAAATTGTAGCTTTTTATTAATACAATCTGCAGTAAGACACGTAACGTAGCTCACTCGCTCGCTTACATTAAATGAATAGGTACATACCTCGTGCATTTGGTCTATTCTGCCGGTATAGAACAATATTCGCTCTGTAAGTGTAGTTTTTCCTGAATCGATATGGGCAGATATTCCAATGTTTCGAATCTTTTCCAGAACTTTGTGGTCAGCATCTTTAATGTGGGATGAGAATTTCTGCAAAACATCACAATAAACAACACTCCTGGATAATTTGGGCACATTTTGATTCAGAACTACGAGACTAATAAAATTACGTAAAATCGACCGGAAAATTCACAATTTAATTTAGCGATTTAGAACTCGACTTTACCTCGATTTGCGACACATTTGATTTATTTACACTTCTTAGAACGTTAGCAAACCGTAAAAAGTTTGTTATCGTCATTTTGCTTTCATAAAATTAAATTATCACAGAATTTCCAGAATTTTTAGGTTACAGCTTAATCATGTCAATGTCATGTGGGGCGGAGGGCCAAAAAGAAAGAGACAAATATTGACATGAACAGCTGAAAGAGTGCAAAGGGAATCCACAGATTAGTAATATTGCAGAGCAGGCTAGCGCAATGCCAGCGAAAACAATGCAAATATTGCACAAAGTCTCAAGCAGCCCGGGTAGCATGACCACTGACTGGTGTTTTTGTCAGGTATTTCAAAATAACTAACGTATGAAACTCTTTCTTACTTTGTCCGTGCATGGGAATTACCAATAAAAAAACAATTTTTATTCATCGTACTTGCTTTATATGGCTACGAAATAAATAGAACATCGTAAAAGAGAGTAAAGAGTGGATTTTGCTCTAAATGATTTGGTTTTGGTTTGGTTTGAAAAATGTTAACTGGACCCTCTACCACAAACAATCAATTGTTGAATTGTTTTCTGGTGAATAGCAAGCCTTATTCCATCGATAAATAGATACAACATGAAGTAAGCTGTTTGTTGATACAATCGTTAAGTTGGCAGCGTGTAAGCAATAGATAAAAAACAGTTTCTTTTCAGTTCAAAAAGAATATGGCCGTGTTGGGGCCGTGTGTAAGTGGAAATATGAATGGGCACAATAATATTCATAGTCAGTTAACGAAATCGTTAGAGAGAATTTTGGAGGATGCTTACTTGAGTGGTGAATTAAAACTAAGTGGACGAAAGTTGAGAGAGTTTCCTAAACCAGTGAAGTATGACCTGAGCGATACAGTTGTTGCTGGTAAGTCGAGTTTTATAAATAAATCGTGGTGCATTTCTATGCGTTTTACGTATAATATTTTATTTTGGGGCTTGTTTTATGTTCTGTAAGTATAGCGGAGTGTTTTAGAGACGTAACTGTGTTATTTTTGTATACCGGCTATCGTGGCGTCGCGGTGCCTGTATTTGTCATCAAATCGATCGAATTTATGATAACCACTTCAAACAGGAATTTCGATCCGATAGTCACCTGCATTTCTAAGAAACGAAGAGGACAATAAAATATGAAACTTGTTTCTTCGCTATGTTGATTCTATACGATACATGATTGTGTATTTTTCCTAATCGAAGTTTGAGAGTTAGCTATTGCTCGTTTTGGCCATGTGATCGGTAAAACACAGTTATTCGGTGTTTTTTGAGACAACACTGCGCTAGACAACTACGAGGAAGTTTTAATACGTTCTACTTTAACATTTTAAGTTTTAACTGCTACCATTAATCACTAAAACCAACTAATTGAGCCCTCTCACGAAATTAGCTCAAAGGAATTATTGGTTAATCAGGATATGGTTTATGTGCATTCAGTCTCAAGCCTTAATTTCCTGTTATTTATCAATGTTGTCCAAATCTACATAGATTATAGACAGACAAAATTTAGTCCTAATATTTTTGTTCTGTGAATAAAAACAGGTTAAAGTACCTATAATTAGAGCCTCAACAATTCTGCATCTGATTATGCATAAATAAAAAGTGCAGCTGCACAATATTCTTGTTGGAAACAGACACTTAAATCATCTTATAGCCTCCTCATAACCATATTGCATTTGAATAACTAGGCAGGATCAAGGGACGTTAGTCATAGGATGGATGTTATGAACTGCAGTTTCCTCCCAATTCATAGTAGGTGCATAGAGGCATGATGTCTGTTTGATTCAGGAAAATGCCCTGGTACTGGGAATTTACTGCTACTATAATAATATTTATTTTTCTATAGCAGCATGAGTAGGAATTGAATTTTAATACCTATGTTGGAATTTTATTATGTTGGTAGGTAGTTTATCAATTTCTCTAAAGTATTACTTCCTAGAAAGTTTGATAATGTAACATGCATGATTTATTTATCAGCTGTTGATATCTATTAAAGTTTTAACCATATTTTGATAAGTTGATATAAGTACCTACCTACTTATTGACTTTAATTCTTAGATAGGATAAACAATGCAACTAACATGTTTTCAATTAACAAACATTCTTCTCACTACTGATGAGGTGTTAATTTTTTTATTGCCTCAGAAAGCATCATACCTAATTAATATTCTATGATGTAAAAATTTTCTTACTTGACCAGCATGGGAATTAAAAACATTTCCACTATTGTCTATTGCCCTAACAGCTTGTAACATCAAACATAGATGGATGTAAAAGAGATTAGACGAAAATGTCCCTAATGGTGGCTGTATGTCGGTGACTTGTGCCCATAACTGGTTTCTTTTATTGCTACAGGCGCCATGAGACACGGCGTGGGCTATTCTAAAAACAAAATGTTTTTTTTTTCGTAATTTCGCCGTATTATTGTCGTGGGCGTAGAGCGTGTGTGTTTGTAGTTTAGACAGGTCAGTGCCTAATAATATTATGTTATTGTAGCTAATCTACTAACGACTTTGTTGTGATCCTGGTAGTTTTATTAGAAAAAGAACTAGGTACCTACCTACCAGTAGGTACTACATAGTATAATAGGTAATGGGAGGAGACTTGTAAAAATATGTCCAACGCCAAAATAGCGCGACGACACAGCTTTTACGGGGACAGCTTCCTCTGTGTGATAGAAGGCGTAAACTTTGAACAGTCCCTCCGGGCACGGTTTGAGGATCAACCCTAAAATGTGAGCTACCTCAATGACGTATTATATATAGACACGTCATGAACCAACATCGCGCGGCGCTTAAAAACGGCGAAAATACTAGAACTACTTATAAGCGTGAAGAAAGAAAAAGAAAATATGACACCGAACGGCGGGATGCCTGTTGCGAGAGGGAGATAAATATACATCTTCAGTCACGTCACAGGATTTATTAAATTATAAACAAACGTAGCGTCGCGCGACAGGTTGGTGCGTAACTAGGTAAGCGCGATGTGGCCAATTGGCTTCATTTCATGTTGTCATTTTAGAGTGCGGACAACGTATCTATAGTTTATATATCATTGAGCTACCTACACACTTTTACGTAACGAACTTACCTAATATTTTGAGCTTCAAACTTGACAAACACAAGGAACGATGAGTTGGTAGGTACCTACCTAATAAATTATCAGTTAAGTAGGTATATAAATTGTAATACCACTGCAACTGCAACCACCCACGCTCCTGCAACCAGTTCGCGTCAGTTGATTTTACAACGCGCATAGGTTCACATGATTCTCCGTTTTTCTTTTACACTCAGCCAACAACTGTAAATTTTATCTAAGTAGGTAGGTAACCAGCTTCTAACTGTTGTTTTTCGCTAATAATGCATCGAATGTAGGTTCCTATCCGTCTTAGCTACGAAGTCGTAAATGTTTTAGCCTTTGGCATTTCATTGTGATGTACAGCATGATGCCATGTGTGTGACTGAACGGTGTTGCCGATTGTTGATCGTGCATGATGCCGAAACTCAAACAACGAGGGTACAAAAGCTTCACGTGTGCAGGGCCGTCTTCTCCGTTGGCGCCATTGTTGCTTACAGAGTCGTAGTTATGGGTTTCAAAAGAAGAGATAAATCACCCAAGACGAGGTACTGAAGTCTTCTAGCACGCGGTGCTTGCTCTTTCATCCTACATTCTCTTAATTTTCCTGCACTAAACTGCAGAGTATGTCCACTCCTACTTCTGTATGAACGGTCAAAATACAACCTAACATTTAGGATTTCGTAAGGGTTAGGTTTTCCGCGGGAGACGCTTCGGGCGTCGCCGTCGGGGGCTTAGATTCTAGAGGATAAACTAAAAAAAAATCAATTTCCATTGCGTCATATTGACTGTTCATAATTTGAATTTACTCCCAAGTTTAAATCCACTAAAAAAAACGAAACCGAAAAGACCTTTCAGACAGCTCACTTCCACCACTGTACAATAATATCTCTGTAATGTTATCAAATGGCTAACGTTTAGACAAAGAGCGTGTGTACACTCCGTGATAATCAGTATAATCACATTCGAAAAGAGAGAGTGGCTCTGTTTAATTTGTATGCTAAATACGGAAATGTACGGAGTCAGGGCTGAGTTCATCTGAAGTACCTGCTAGAACTATCCTACAGTCATGCATGGCTATTATGTTAACACCACACGTTAGATTCTAGGACTGTGTTTTGTAAAAACAACCAAAAAATACAATTCATAGAAGCACTCAAGCTACCTACCTCCCCTGAAAGCAAAAAGCTACATCCTTTAACCAAATACCAAATAAAACACCAAAAATAATTATACTCTGAAAACTTTTAACAATTAGTTCTTTCTTGTTTGGCAGTGAAAAGGTCAAAGTAATCTAAAATCATTACGAAAACGCTCGTCTTTCCATTCTCAGAAACATTCAACTTTGTCCAATTTTGTTAAGAACTTATTACCTACCTATTCACTACATTTTGCAACTCCAGAAATGCTTGACTGATTAGTACTATCCATAAAAGGAAGTTTACTCCAAAAACAACTTAAAGTTCGTAATCGCTTTATCTTTGTAGACAATGACGCAACTTCCTCTAAGCACTTGGCTATATTTTTTGTGTCAGTTAAAGTATTGTGTTTCAGGTTAACAGTATGGTAACTATAGAGCTTGCATGGAAAACGGTTGGTTGGTAGGAATTGAAAGTATCAATAACTTTAAAAGGGTCTACGGCGCGTAGCTAGTTTCACACTTCGAGTTACCTCAAATAATTACATGTGGTCTTTTTAGACAAGGCTTACCCCTTGTCTAAAAAGACCACATGTCACATGGAGCTAAGTATTAGCGACTCTAATTTATAGTTACTGTGGTGGACTCCGACTGGTTCAAATATTCTCTATTTTTAATTTCAAGAATGTAGCTTCAATATTGTTTGAAATTATAATCATAGCAGTGTCTCGTGAAGTCTCGTCACTCTGTCCTTTGTGGTATCTGAACAATGGGCCTTGATCATAATATTCACTCACAGTAGCAGGTGTGGGACCTGTATCAAGTATTAATAAACCTCATCTTTTACATAGAAATCGTACCGCTAACCGCAAGATTGTTAGGAATGCAATCATAGTCATACCATGACATAATCAGAGTAGTGTCATCGTAGACTCATTATTGGTCGATCTGCAGAAGCGGTCCGAAGGAATAGATTCTCCCCTATAAACGAACGCAAGGAACGTAAATGGAACTAGTGAAGAAATAATCCGGCTAAATGGGGTATCATCGACCCGTCCCAGATACAATGCTCGTGTGGAGTCCCTTTGCAGGTTATGCCCCATCCTGCACAGCCACCTGCATCTTCCAGGATTTAATCGAATCCAACGAAAGAACATCGACACACAAAGCAGAAGTGAATTGGTTTACTATTGTTACACATCCCCTGCCTAAGCCTTTGGGGAGAACATGCCTGATGTTATATAGGGTGTAAAAGACCTCATCACGAAGCCGTCAACGAATCATTCTGTACATCAAACTAAGTAACTTTATGCTAAAATTATTACTGGAAAACGATTTTTTTTTGTTGAAAAAAATCATGTTTTGTGGTAGTATTCAATATAACGCACTTAAAACATTGTTTTGATGGATGGATTGAATATTACGGGGGTCGTGGAGGTGTTTAAAGTAAAAATCTGGCATTAAAAACTTATATTAAAAAAAAAACTTGCCGTAAGATTGGAACTTTGACCCCCCATATCTCCGTAGTTCGTTTATTCCCATCCACCACCCCCAATTCTACCACCCGGGGTGGTGGATGGGAATAACTTGAAGCGTTAACGCGTTTAACATTTATTCCCATCTACCACCCCTGGTAAAAGTGATTTTAAGGACTATTTGACTTAATTTTTTTTTTGTTTTCTTGGACTATTTGACTTTTTTTTTTTTGTTTTTTGGACTGACTTTTTTTTTGTTTTGTTGGAATACTACTTTTTTTTTTCAATTTCAATTCAATTTCAATTCATTTATTCAGTCAGACAAAAATATCCATAAAGTAGTAAAACAATTGCCATACATAAACTAATAATAATTAAATAACATATTCAAAATCAAAATAACAAAATGAGGAATTTAATGTAGCTGCATAATAATATAGAGTTGTCGTTTGTAAATAACGTAAATAAAACTGATAACTTGTAAAATAATAGAATAACAAATTAATTAATTGAATTTAAAATAATAATCTAAAGTAACAAAGTCAATAACATTTAATAGATTAATAATTGTCAATAACATAATAATAATATAATAATAAGAATAACCTAGAGAAACACTACTTATTTACCCCAAGCCCTAAAAAAGGGCGCATGTAAGGCCAACCAATGCCGCATAAATGGCCCGTCCAACCTGTCGGCGACGACGGCGAGGAGACTGTTTCCGCTGGCCCTCACCCTGCCCGCTATCGAGGCTGCCCTCCTGCGCATAGTAGCATAAAAACAGTCTACGCGCACATTGGCGAACATCCCCGACGCGCTGCAGAAGCGAGGCAGCCGCAGCAATGCCCTCAGCGCATTATTATATTGAACTCTGAGGGCTCCATAGGCTTTCTGCGAGTATGACACCCACAGGCTGCTCGTATAAAATGCAGTGCAGTAGGCTCGAAACAAGGTGACTTTGACTTCCTTGGAGCTACGAGCAAACCTGCGAGCTATCATGTTCGCCCTCACCGACAGCGCCCTCCGTTCCCGTTCAATATCGGCGTCATCCTTCAAGTCAGGCGTCACAATATGGCCTAAGTATTTAAATGATTGCACGCGCTCCAAGGGCACGCCGCACAACCTGACTGGAGGAACCTCCATCAGACCTTTGGTCCCAGCTTGGAAGATCATAAGCACACTCTTCGCGACGTTATATTTGAGGCCATGTGAATGTGCGTACGCCTCGCATATGCTCATGAGCTCCCTGAGACCACCCACCGACGCACTCAGCAGCACCATGTCGTCCGCATAGCTGATGTTATTAAAACAAACATTATCGATATGGCATCCAACATGACGGCTGCTAAGCGCGACAATAAGCTCATTCATGTACAGATTGAAGAGCGTAGGTGAGCTCAGGCCACCCTGCCTCACCCCGCACTCCAACCTGTACGAGTCCGACAGAGCTCCTGCCCATTTCACGTAGTTGACCTGGTTGCCGTACCAGTGCTGGAAGATGGTAACTATTTCTGGTGCAATTTTTTGGTCGCGTAACTTTTGCCACAGCACTTCGTAGGAAACCAGGTCAAAAGCCCTGGACAAATCAAGGAAACTGGCATAAACAGCAGTATTACGGTCTGTGTAATACTTGACAGCATGCTTTAAGCTCAGTATTGCACTCTCAGTGGACAGCTTGGGCCTGAACCCAAACTGGTTGTCGTGCAGAGTTACGACTTTGTTCAAGTGAGAATTAAGCATGCTGTCAAATACCTTCGCGATTACTGTAGCTAATGAGATCGGCCTGTAGTTATTTTTGTCAGAGATGTCACCTGTTTTGTTCTTGACTATCGGTACTACGACCGTCCTCATCAGCTCCTCTGGCAAATAAGAATGCCTAAGGCAGAAATTGAATAGCATCGCAAGAACACGCGGCACTATGGGGACCTGCAAATTGAAGGTGCTCGATGCTGAGCCCGTCATGCCCAGGGGACTTACCTCTAGTCATGCTCTTAATTACTTTCGCTATCTGTGCTGCAGAAAAATTAGTGGTAGGTTTTAAGACACATTCAGATTCAGCATCGATCACCGTCACGGGCGGATTGTGGACAGGCTTCACACAGAAATGGTTTTTAAAGATATTAGCAATGTCCTTATCAGCAGACACGCCATCGACGCTCACCGGCAGGCCAGTTCTAGGATTGTGTTTTTGTGTACCCTTCCAGAAGCCACGAAAGTCTTTTTTTGCATGCTTCTCTGCAAGTATGTCCATCTGGATTTGGTCTTGGTGATTAAGACACCACCTCAACTTAGATTTAAAAACCCTTCTGCTGTTATTCATTTCCTCGTATACCACACCGAATTTCGGTCTACCGCACAAAAGCCATTCCCCAAACCTCTGCCTGGCGTACCGATGAGCCTCGCTAACGTGTCTGTTCCAGCCCACCACGCGCTTTCGCGACCCATTACCATTTCGTTTATCCCTGCTAATAATAGCGGCGTCCCTAAGAGCGCAAACAATATCACGGTACAGGCAATCAATAACCTTGTTATGAGTCGGATCACTACACATTTGATCACAACACTCAGACAAGTCTGTAGGGAAGTCAATCTCTCGCAGACGGCGGTGACATTCCTTATTATAAAGACTAACTGCCTTCGGGCTTTTCTCCCCCCACACAGCTTTATTGTCACTAGGCGGACGTCTTGACAATTTGGACCTAATTACATTAAGCTCACATTCAATAATCAAAGGGTAGTGATCCGACCACATAACATCATACTTAACATTAACATTACTAACCGTTCTTGCAGAAGATTCTGAGCAAAGACAATGGTCTAACCATCGCCTTGCTCCGTTACAATCGCTTATGAATGTATGTGTTTCCGAGCTCAAACCAAGCATATTTACATCAATACAAGTAAACTGATTTTCGTCACAGTAGCTCAGTAAGTCATTATAAAACAACTCCCCGGGATGCGCATTAAAGTCACCTAGGCAGTATATTGCCTCTGCGTCACTGTTCTCAATAATCGCACTTACCAAGCCCAAACAATGGGAGAATTCGGGTAGATTGCTCACTGCATCCGTGGGCATGTACACACTCATCACTAGAAATGGTCTTTCACTCGTATTAACGCGTATTGCACACACTCGCGGGTTATCACTAGGTATGACTGATACGTCGTTAAATATGCCCTTTCTCCATAATAAGGCAACCCCACCATAGGGTCGCCCCACCAGCATTCCCGCCGTCACGTCAACTGCCGAGGTCCCCGTACTACTGAAGTCGCTGTGTATGCTACTAAGAAAAGGCAATTCATCTGGCAGTAGCCAGCACTCCTGAAGCGCAATTATATCACAGCTGGCGCATAAGTCCCGCACACCCTCAATAGACCGCTTTATACTCCGGCAGTTAAAGCTTGCAAATCGGAAAGTACTTTTATTATTCATTAAAGTCGTGTACAGGGCCGGATTCAAAGGATTTCTCCTTTGCACGTCTCTGATTATAGTGAACAAAACGTCGGAATATAATATTCTCAGGCCAGATTTTCTCGTCTAAAAATATTGGAACCTTTGATTCTGCTACATAAAACTTGTACGCGTCATAGTCAGTCTCCTTACGAAGTGACAGCTTTTCCAGTTTCACTAACTCGTTGGTTTTCAATTTAACATGCTTAACAATATCTATTGTCGCCGAATCCTTATGCACATTTGTAATGAACATAGGTACTTTCCTCTCAGCTGCTCTGAAACATCCCAATGCATCTTTGGCAACCCCAGTTTTCCCTGAGAAACGATATCTTTGTTTCGATTTACGATACGTTGCAACCTGCCATTCATTATTATCCACATTCCTTTGAAGCGAAATATTATGTTGTTTACTCGCTGTCTCGACTTGACTCGTCTGTGACGTCACCGCCACAGCTGTTTGCACCGGCGAGTTAGTACAGGCCGCGGAACCGGTTTCCTGCGACAACGAAGATTGCACTTGCGAACCACCGACAATGTTATCAATAGGCAGCACTTGTTTATTATTTATATCAGCTGATCTATTACCACTAGGGCTTGCAATCCGGATATCCGTATTATCCGGATATCCGCCGATTTACAAATCCGGATTTTACTTGCATCAATATCCGGATTTTTCGGATAATACGGATAGTTGTATTTCTATTTTAAATATTAAATAAAAAGCTGTCATCTGCAAAGTACGTAACTGTTATTACGTTATTTATTATTTTAATATAGAGCTAATCACTCTTGCAATTGTTTATTCTCTTCACAAATCACAACACAATAAGTCAATTTAGTGACAGAGATCATAACAACAGATCAACAGTCTTGCAGTAGCTGCGTTTCGATGCAGACGGGTTGCTGACGCGTATTAAATTTCGTTTTTGCCCGTGCCTGAAAAGGTACCGATTCCGGCTGATGACGGTTTTGTGACGGTGGTGAGGAGGAAGTGCCGCCGCCGCCAACGTACGAATAAGAACTGCTGTGGCACGGCTCCATCGGAGCCCAACGTGCCTATTCGTGCCGCGAAGCCGAACACACCGGTGTATATCTCTCACCTACACTACACCACTACAGCGGAGAAGATCGTGGAGTACGTGCGTCAGAAGACCAAGTACGTGGCGAGAGTGCAGCTGTTGGAGTCGCGCCGCAACGTCAAATTTAAGGCGTTCGTGGTGCGAATGCCAACGTGTTATCTGCACCTCGTATTGGAGGAGGACTTTTGACCGCAGGGAGTGGTGTTCCGTCGCTTCCACGGGCAAGTGCCACATGAACGCACGGTGACATAGTGCTAAAGTGAAATGTTACTAACGTAGTTCTAAGGTCCTTTATATTAACACACTTTGTATTTTATCATATGTATGTTAGTCTGTATTTATCTATGGGCCAAAGTTGCCTGAAAGTAAAGGTTTTATTATTATTTGTATGTATTTTATAGCAAATAAACGTATTTGATTTGATTATTATAACAACATTGACCACTTGTTAAAGTTAAGCAGTATGGATGTGAATCCATACTGCACGTATTTTCAAGATTATATTTTATTGTACCGCACGCACGGTTCCTTTTCACTTAAAACCAGTTCTTGTTCTAAAGTGATATTTTTATTTAATTATTATGTTTTAAATAGGTTGATTTGATTAGGATTTTGTGATAAATGTGAGATCTCATTTTTAATTGGAATTGTTTTAGGTATGAGAAGAATAGATACAAATTATTTGTGCGGTATCGGGTTTTTATTGTATAATTTTAGAGAGTGAACTAGTTTTCTTATGTGATTGTTACTTGAAATATTGGTGTAGTTTATTATTTCTTTGTCATTTTGCTTGAGAGACTGATTAAAACGTGTTACAAAAGTTTATTAGTATTATTTAGAATAAAAACTAAAAAATATCCGTATTATCCGCATTATCCGGATAATCCGGATAGTAAAATATTGATATCCGTATTATCCGGATAGTAAAAATGAACGGATATTGCAAGCCCTAATTACCACTATTCACATTTACTTCTTTGCTCAATACTTCCATCGGTGTTGGACTGCACAAAGTATGTTTAGACGCCACCAGACTCCTATACGAAGAGTTACATAAGGAGACACCGCCTTCACCACCACCACGTTTTAAGTTCACACAGTGGCGATCACTTTGCACATCCTCAATTAGCGATGCAAATTTCAAATCATATTGAAGATCAGATTTTACTTTTTCCAGCTGATCTACCGTCACACAGGTCGATCTGAGTTCCCGAACTTCATCCTTGAGTAACGTAAGATCTTTGAGAAGTTTAGTCACATCCAGATGATCAAACGTGACTGGAGGTAGTTTCTCCAGTTGTCGCGCCACAAATATCGGGATTAAATCAGGATCAGTCGATTTAAACAGACCAATTATATCGGCTAGGTCACGATGTTCTTTGCCTTTTTGCTTCCGTTGAATATTTCTTTTGTTCGTTGGAACTAGGGCGTGCAAAACCGGTTTTCCGGTTTTGGCAAAAACCGGAAACCGGACAAAATTTACGGATTTTTGAAAACCGGGTTTGAGAGTCAAAACCGGAGTTAACACCGGTTTTGCCGTTATTGAATTACATTTTGATTTCAATCAACTTTTTTCGAACGATCGTCATCAAATAAATCCGAACGCAACCCACACCCTCTTACACTTCTCCCTCCGCGACCCCCGCACCCACGAAGCGACTCCTGCGACCCGATCCCGCATGCCCAAACTCAAACCTTACCTTAAACTTTTCCCAAACCCAATGGTGCTGTCTGTGCTGACATATCTGCGACTATTACAAACTTATTGCAGCAGCTAAAATATAAGCTCAAGGACTCTGATACCATCGCCGTAGTTAGTATATTGTCTTAAACATTTCTTTTGGAGAATTAATGTGGATTGTACGTTTGTCGAGTTCCCCCAATATAACACCGTAAGTTAACAGTGGGTACACATTACCAAAATACGCATTTCTCGTAACACTTGGATTTGTAGTTTCTGCCAAAACTGACAATGCGATTAGAGATACCACAAACTTACTTGTTGTTGATTTGATCTCAGATAGTTAATCTTTATATTATTTTAAGTTCATGTTATCCATATTCCAAACTATTAATGTGGTCTTCTTGGTATTGGCATAAATGGTTGATTAAAAAGAGGTTTGATACAATTTGTTTTATTTGTGTATCTGAAAATATTTTGTTGTTAAAATTCAACTACATATGTATAAAAAAAAAAAAAATGTCGAAACCGGGGCTAACACCGGTTTCCGGTTTTGGGCCCTCAAACCCGGAATTCAAAACCGGTTTTGAAGACCTTCCGGTTTTGCACGCCCTAGTTGGAACAGATTCGAAAAGTAACGTTTTCGACACTTTTATATCATCGTTACTAAATGACGAAAAACATATTCGAATTAGGCTATCGTCATCGATCACAGATAGTTTATTTTGCACAAACGACAGCAGTTCGTTAATCACAATATTACATTGCGAACACTTAACTGTAGCGGACATTTCGCTAAAACGTAAACACACCGTTCACAGCAAAAAGCATGCGACGCGTACGGCTGCGCGCGCGACACTGATGATTTTTGTTTTTGTTTTTTGGACTGACTTTTTTATTGTTTTTTTTTTTTGGAATACTAGACTTATTTTTTTTTGCTTTTGTTTTTTAGACTATTTGACTTATATCTCTTTTATTATTCTTTTTTTTGTTTTGTGTTTTTGGACTGACAAGTTAGTCCAAGAAAAAAAAAAAAAAAAGAAAAAAAAATTAAGTCAAATAGTCCATAAGATCACTTTTACCAGGGGTGGTAGATGGGAATAAATGTTAAACGCGTTAACGCTTCAAGTTATTCCCATCCACCACCCCGGGTGGTAGAATTGGGGGTGGTGGATGGGAATAAACGGAAGGTATGGTGTAGAACAAAAAAATATCGCAATGACGAGGAGAACAAGTGCCTTTCGGCTTCGTTAAGAGTTGTTTTACATCCTTTATATCAGCAGAACATGACATCAGTAACATCGTAATTTGGTCCTTACATCCGAAAACAATTACCGATCTCTGTTAGAGTAGTTATCTAATTAATCTTAGTACGCTTCTTAAGTCATTATCATTACCAAGGTCTTTTAAACAAAGGAACGGATGAGCGTTTTAATTGAACTCGCTAATAAACAACGAAGTACTTACTGACAATACATAACAGAAAAAGTCCTGATTTTAATTAAAATGTTGGTAAAAAATCTTACGTTCAACTTTTTGATGCGAATCTGGTAAAGGAAAACGTGCCCTGTGTTTTTGAGGTAAGTATTCCAAATTGGCTCAAGTTTCAAGGACGAAGAAATAATTAGTTACTGGTTACATTATTCTTGAAATATTATTTTTGACTAGTGACTTCTATTGTATAATACGCCTTACCTCCTATATTTTTTTTTTTTGTAAGACGAAGGAGACTAGTCTCCATGACACAGGGAATCCTAGTGTGGAGGCTAATGATATTTCAACTTGTATTTTGCTCTCTTAAACAATAAAGCTTTTTATTATTTTATTACTTATTATTATTACTTGAAAAAGCATTGATAGTATATAAGTTAGTGAGGTTAATTAAATGCTGACGAAAACCGCATCAAAATTCGTTGCGTGGGACAACCTGGTCGATCTCGAACAGATAGGTACCAACACTACGTTTTTAAATATTAAGTACCTATGTCACGTAGAAGTTTCCCTTTTTAACCGACTTCTCTTCTATGCAATTCTTATAGATTTCGACGAAAGGCGGTACTTTCATACAAGCCTAAAATCTTGTCTTGCTCTTATAATCTACTTCTCTTCATGATGTTGGGTTTCTGAGCAGTCTGCTTGCCCTAAGGGCTTGCCGTATTGTTGTTGAGGCACGCCACTCAAAAATAAAAATATTTTATTTCACATAGGTAGGCCTAGATGGGCACTTATAAAACGTCGAAAAAGGTACACGGTTCGCGTTGGTCGTTTCCATGGAGAAGAACCGGCAAGAAACTCCATGGTTACTCTTTTCAAATCATTAGGTAGGTATTACAATATTATTTTGTTACAGCATTAGTATTTAAGTATGGGGGACAGCGTAGGTCGTTCCTTACTGTACAAAAAACGTAAAACAGAAAAATATTTAACAAAAGTTAACAAGCATCTGGGGATCTACAAAGCCTACAATGTTCACTCTTCACAAATAAAAGTTAAAAAAATAATCTATACAAAGGTAAGAAAATTTAGTATAAGTATACCTAAAAAAAAATTAAACAAGTGACTGATTTCGACAACGTGGTATTTTAACTGTTCAAGGTTTAAGTAGGTACTAACTTCTGTTAATTACTGAAGTTTTGTAAACAAGCAAGCTTTGTTGTGAATTTTAGTGATTTCTGCTATTTCGCTCATTAATAATTTTACTTACGCATGCTGAATGTAAAGGTCAAGTTTAATATTACGTGAACAAATAATCAAAAGCTGATCTAATTTTATTCAAACTAGTATAGATTTTACATTTATTTGCATTCTCAGACTTGATTATTTTGATACCTAGCAAAAAATTAAATAATTTACCATTTATCTTTATTAATAAACTCGTTAGAACATCTCGTCCACTAGTCTGATTTAGACCAAACGTGCTCGTGCGCATTTTAGCTCCACTCGACCAAATTCTTTTTGTGATATAACGATTACATTCATCGGTAGTCTATCCATACTAAAGAATATCATGAAAGAAGCAGAAATGAAAGAACTGTATTCTGCAGAGCTTAAAAAGCACATAGCAATTCAAAAGCTATTGTACCTATACTGATTAAAAAGAAAAAAGTGATTTTGCTCTATGTTCCTTTGGTCTAAAACCACCTTTACAGTAGGTAGGTAATCCGGTAATTACCGTAGCTGCAACACACCGTTCATCAACATCCACAAATCCCCAACATAACAGAACAAAAAAAACTTTTTTTCAAAAAATAAAACCAACTTCAAAAAAGTGAAAAATAACTTTAGTTTCAGAAGTCGGTGACCTTTGTTTGATTCATTTAGTTTTTTTATGTCACCGACTTTTGAAGCTAAAGTTATTTTTCGTTTATTTTTCAATTTTTAGTTGTAATAATAATATATTATACAAATATTTGCTATGCTTTTATTTTACATTGTTAACAATACATGTCATGGTAATAGGCTTATCCCCAATAAATAGAACTTAACATACCTGAACTGTCGAAGTTTGGGTGTATTGTACACATCTGCGTACCCCTCAGAGCATACAGGCGTGATGTTAAGTCATGTGGTATAATAAACAATAAACATCCAATCCATTGCAGCAATCACGACCGATTTACCGTCTATTTTTGAAGAGTTCCATTGTATATCTCCGAAGATCAGCATCAGATCTTCACCAAATGGGACCATCTCAGTAGTATATACTCTTTCAAATAAAAAAATAATTTTGAGAATCGCTCCACAAATGGGGGAGAAATCGGTGATCATGATCATGATGAAATTAGACCACACGACTGAAGTAAAAATGTTCATAAAAAAACTACTTGGCAAAGCTATGTTAAATTTGTATGGGACCAAATGGCAACTATTCCGCATCAAACTAAAGAAGATTCACGTAAATCGGATCATAAATCTCAGCGTAATCGGTGTACATACATAAAAAAACAATCTAATTGAGAACCTCCTTTTTGAAAATACAGCTTGAACACTACCTCAAATGAGGGAAGCGGATTATTATCCTTTTCCTCCCATTTTTAACAGTAAAATGCAGATTTTTCTCGCATATCCAGGTCACTGGAAACTGTAGCAGTTGATGAGGTATAATGACATGCCAGTATGCATGAAGTTGCGCGGAATCTAGTCCAGACTACAGAGTAAAACTCCTGAAAAGTTAAAAAGGCCTTTGAAATTCTCGTCATTAAAGCGAGGATTTTTTCCTAATCTGGTTGCAATATAACTAAATAAGAAGCAACCAGTTTTTTTTTAACGAGAAGTGAATACAATGAATTCGGTTTTTGCAAATAATAATGCGCATCCAATTGATTCAATGAGGGAAAACTTCTCGCGTGGTTGTCTTTCAAATTATTTCTCGCTTACAACTCGAAAGTGCTCTCGTATGTGCGATGAAAGTTGTAATTGTGATTATTTACGCTTATCGTAAGATCTGCTCTTAGATTAATAAGCAGACATGTAGTTAAGCATACTTGTTATACGGCTGGGTAGGTACCTACTTATGAAGGCAACAGTTTAGATGGAATTTCCTCAACTGTATTATGGATAACTAGCGGTCAGTTCCCGTTCCCGTGGGAGTACGGAGATAAAATATAGCCTATGTTACTCAGGATGAATGTAGCTATCTAATGGTGAAAGAATTTTTGAAATCGGCGCAGTAATTTTTGAATTTATTCATTATAAACATACACACACACAAAAATACAAATCTTTCCCCTTTACTTTATAATACCTATTAGTTAGATAATACTTATTACCCGACTTCTTTTGTAGAATAGTTCAGCCAAATGCTTATGCACACATGACGCGCATAACAAAAATAACTTACTAATTACTTCCAAATATTAATTAAGTATATTTGTACTGTGCTTTGTGCAATAACTAGAAGGAAAATGTAATTCATTTGCACTTAAAACAGAAACGGCATAACGCGTAGTTCCTGTTATTTGTTTTCAACATTTAGTTATTAGCACATTTTCCTATGTTTATGAGCATTTTATCAGGGACACAGTCGTCTGCAAAGTTGTGCACTTCAACGTTACATAGGTACCACTACCTACGTATGTACAGGCTACGGTTCATGTACTTAATGGCAAAATACGAGTACAGGCGACAGGTGCAGCCGAGCGCGCTCGAGCGTATCCACACTCCGGATACGGGGGGACGATAGAGCCAGGTAATTCCAGTTGGCTGCCTGCTGCTAACTACACAAACGATACCAACAAATTCTCGACTTTATAATCCTAGCAATAAAGGCGCTACCCGAAATTAAAAAGCTGAATAATGAACCAGAAAGGCATGGAAAAAACAGTCCTCTGTTTGGAGATCCCATTCAAACGTTGACACTCATAACGCAGGTACCATAACAAGTTTATGTGGGCGGAATATGAGTGGGTGTTATAAAAAAAAGTAAACAAACCACCATATCGTAACCATAGTCTGTTATCGTTTAAACGCCATAACTGTACCATGGGATGACCTCTATGTATTTTAATACAAGGCTTATCTCATCTGACCCTTTTTAATTTTCCAATACGTTGCTTCATTGGCTTCGGTTAAATTAACGTAAAATTAGCCCCAAGGGTAACTTAAACACATTAGTATTATTTATGCGTATTTAAATATTCGCAAGAGACCATACTTTTGGCGAACTTTAAACTTTACAATGCATCATTCTTATTCGATTCGCTGGTCGGTCGTGATGCCAAGAATATTGATAGATGTAGCCCGACTATGCGTGTTGAATACGAATCAGTAGGCTTCTGAAGTCCTGTATTGTCTTTTCGTTTAGTCGGATAATTTTAGCGTGGTAATAAATTAGTATGCAGGTGGATACCAACTTCCTCCACGGTGGGTTTGTCTGGGCATGTCCTTAAATATTTACATTGACGTAGGCGACACGGCGTCGTACTCAGGCCTTTTTGTAAAGTATTCAGTCTAAAAAGGGTTAAATCCCTTCATTTCTGCACCGGAATTTATGGTGAACGAAAATGTGGTACCTATGCTTTTGCAGCTTGTTTAATTAATTTTGCAGTCTGTACCGTTAAACATAGCAAAGAAATGTAAGTATTTAACATTAATTTTATATTTGTGTTGAGTGAGAGAATGGTTTTGCATTTGCCGTTTTGTACGTTTATTTTTATTACCACCTAAGTAATAATGTGGCTCGTTAACCGCTACGATGAGATATAAGATTACAACGATAGCGGTTGACCGATTTCCGTATACGTGGAATAGAACCCATGATGAGAACTCAACGAGCAAAAGCAATAAATTCGATTGTCAAAACTGGAAAGCATGAAGCGTGCGCACACGCAAAACAATCGGCGATCAATTTAAAACTTTCATGCTGCAAACCACGCAGGCGTTACTCAAAACGGATAATAATAAACACATCGAGACACGAAGTAAGAGCTGGCTACCGCAAGCACATTGATTACTTATCCTAACCAATAGTATTACTGTAAAAGTGAATAAGTTCGTACCACTTTGATTCTGCTGGCAAACAATCTTGTAATTTAGCCCTAGAATCATCCGTCAAATCTGGCTTTGCTAGGTAAATAACCTTTGCCTCACTGGTTCAGGTAGGTTCATCGCCTCGGTTTTACCTTTTAATTAAGAAGTAACAAGCAAGTCCGTTAGCTACCTTATTAAATTTTTAATGACTAGTCATCGATCGAATACGCAACACCACAATACAGTTCAAGCAGGGCATCGCTGATGTTGGCAATAAGTCTGCCAGGTTAAGATGTGACTGGACAGATGGGCCAGAAACGTTGTCAGTGGGTGCCTGAAGACGAAAACGTTAGCATGTCGATTTGGACTCGTTCCTGACCGATTGGCCAGACAACGAGTTGAGGCGCGCGTGGAACACGAACGCGTCGACACGGCCTGTCGCCATAAGACGGACGGACGGCGAGCTAGCCTATAGCTCACCGTCCACAGGCCCGCGCCTACGGTGACCAGGGGCCACGTGGTGCCTGGTGCGTCTCCTGCGGTGCGGCTGGGACGTGAGGTTCTCTCCCTATCACGTTCCGCCACCTCCTTCCATCATCCTCAAATCAATTCTACAGGAATCCACTCCAATCATTCAAACCCGCCAGTAAAAATTAGTACTCCAATCAAACCAGCGATTTCTAACAGTTTGCGTGCCGACTGCTCGTGGGAAGTGTATTGATTTAATTAAGAATATTAAATTAACTCCTCGGTACAGATCTGCGCCGGCGCACTTTATCGAGATCAAAATGCGCGTGAGTTTAAGTCTCGATTGGCAACAACACAAGAAGGATTGTGTTCAGCCATCTTGGCGTCATGTGTTCGCGTTATTGGTTTATTTGTGAGTGGATAATGCAATTACATTTTATTGAAACAGCACTGCAAGTACGTAGCAATCGATAACGTTCGAATCGATACGATTCGATAAATCCGACTTTTCGATTGGTTAAAAACTCATTTTATCGAGAATAACTGTCAGATTTATCAAATCGTATCGAATCGAGTGCTACGTACTTGCACTGCTGACTGGATAAAAGGACCGTCTTGTAAATTCACGGTTTAGTAAAGAGCAGTTTGTTTAGTTTTGGCAAGTCTCTTAATTCGGGTCAATTACGACTTGTATTTTATCAATTTCACTACAGTTAAGGGGACTACAGGAGCTAAATGCGAGTTATATATTGCAAAAAAGCATATGATTCACTGCAATAAACAAAACCAGAAAATATATATGATATTCTTCAGGATATAATGCTAGTAGCATGGTAGTGTTTTGAACACATAATACAACAAATTTTACTCAATTAAAAAAAATCACGAACTTATCTCTAAAAATTTTTTTAACGAGTAAAAACCATACTAAAATACATGTGATCGTTCTCATTGTTTGGTAAATAATTTTACAAGCAACATTATAATATTAGCATGATAGTGTTTTATTTTTTTAGTCCAATCAATAGATTTTTTATAAATCGCAAAAAAAAAAACACATTTCGCACTATTGGGCCGCAGTGACTGACGTAACAACCACTTTGTAGGGCTAGCTGATTAGAACTTTATTCTAACAGTATTTTTAGAAATACTGAAACTTCGTTAGCGAAGTTTGAACCACCACAAATAGAGTTGCTAATTTTAGGGTTAGAAGGGCCTTCATTCGGGTCAATTACAACATGTATTTTATCAATTCCACTACAGAACCATTATGCCAATTCTTTAATTTCCATGTCGTGACCACAATAGCCAATAACCACCTCGTGTCACAATATATCACCGGTTCACGGCCTCCACAATTTTTCTACTTCGTCATTCAATTAATTAGTATTTCATGTTAGAAATCTCCAGGTAATACAGTGTCATTGCCCGCTTATGGCTACTCAATTAATTTAGGTAATTGCCAGCAAACTGGGTATATTTAACAACGATAATGGGATATTCCATTCTGGGAATTGTCGGTCTTCTAGACTAATAAACTTCAATTTATGTCTGACTTTGGTAACGTTGGAAATACTAATTTGGGTGAAGCACTAGAATAATACCTGTGACTGTCTTTGTGGCGAGGTCAACTTTGATTTGCATAACTAACTTAGTACCAATAAGTATAAGCATAATCAGCCTATATTGTTCCCACTGCTGGGACACCTCCTCTCCTCTCCACCGCCTCTCTGTGAAAGAGAATGGGCTATAAATCCACCACACGAGCCCAATGCGAGTTTGAAGATGTCACATGTCTTCGAATTTTTGGTTCTAGGACATGCCGGTTTCCTCACGATGTTTTCCTTCACCGTTTTGAAAGCAGTGGTGATGAAATAAATGACACAAAGTAAATACCAATATGATTGATAAATTGACTGGGTCAATAGAAAACGTCTGTTTACAAACAATAAATTTATTAAGAGACTGAACTATCTGCTTGAATACGAAGCCATATAAGTTTAGTGGTTTATCAGCAGTGAAAGTTTAGACCATCGCCCACTAGCCCCATAAAAACCAGTTTCAGTTTCACAATCTGTTTCTAAACTGCCAATATTTAATGAATAAACTTTATTTTTCATTCATAAAAGTTTCACTCATATTCGCTCCAAATCTCTTGCAGATTAGATGTAGGGTCTCCAAAGAAACCAATCAATACTCAGTATACAAAAAAAAAACGATTTTGGGCTACCCTAAATACACTGCCCCTCTTCAATCGCCCTTTCCTTTCAAAGTTTCAACACATAGTAAAGACCTACTCGCACATATTGTTAAAGTATTCTAATAATATTGTTGTAATTTCTTATTTAAAAATTGTGTACACCCCGCCTGATATGGCTGTATAACACTATGTCATTGCCTAATATTATTACTGTGTGTGTGGCAACACTGGTGTCACCGCTCTTCCTGTTCTCTTTGCTGCTGGATGTACGAACTGTGCTAAAACTCTGCTTCCACATTACAAATATCAATGAAACTAGTTTGTTTTATTTAAAAATCTCAACAGGTTATGGGCCCAGATGCCTCCTGTTGCTACACAGTTCGTACATATAAAATAAAAATCGAAAAGTGCTTGTGATTCGGTCCGATAAAACAGTCGCCGTGTTTCCAGTGTTTTTTCGTAAGTCAAAATGGCTTCGTCTACGACTGAGGAACTTAAAAACATAGAAAAGCTCAGCGATATCGAGACGTATCAGCTGTGGCGTTTTCAGATTGATATAATCTTTCAAGCCAAGGGGCTGTCAGATATAATAAAGGACGACATAAAAATGGATGATTCGGACAAGCCCGAACTCAAGGCCGATTTCAACAAAAAGGACGCGTTAGCCAAGTATATAATAATACAGACGGTGGACAAAAGGTTAATTACTATGTTATTCCAATGCACATCAGCAAGTGCCATGTACAAAAAACTTTGTGAAATGTTCGGCGGTACAGAAGAACGCCATAAAAATAAAATCATGCAAGATTTTTTCAACTTTAAGTACGACAAGAACAAAGACATGATACAAAACTTATCTCAGTTGGACAATCTCGTTTTTAGACTGCAACAGCTAAAAATCTCCATGGATGACAGCTTAATTGAATCAAAAATACTTACGTTTCTAACTGCAGAATATGAAAATTTTGTAACATGCATGGGAATCAACCTCTAAAGAAGAAAAAACCATAACAAACTTAAAACTAAGATTAATTAAAGAACATGAGAAACGTAGCAATACATCACGTGAGAACGAGGTAGTATTTCAAGCATCTAAATCAAGGAAAACGGAGAAACAGGAATCATCTAAAAGTAAAGTCGGTAACGATTCTCACTAGTTCTAAAAATAAAATACGTTGTTTTGGTTGCAATAAAATAGGTCATGTAAAAAAGGATTGTAAGAAAGTATGTTCTATTTGTAAGAAAAATAATCATAAAGAGAGTAACTGCTTCTTTAGAAATAATAAAAGTTCAGTGTCATTTTTGAGCTATAAAAATAAACAAACAAATAATTCCCAGGATTTTATAGTAGATTCAGGTTGTACATCACATATGGTAAATAATATAAACTTGTTAAGTAATGTGGAGTGTAATGAGACCTCTATATGTTTGGCTAAGAAAAATGAAAAAATGTTGTCTGTACAAAGTGGCACCTTTGAAGGTAAAAATTGTGTCTTAAACAATACTTTGTGTGTTCCAGATCTTTGTAAAAATCTGTTTTCAGTCTCAGCTGCTACAGAAAATGGTGCCGTTGTAACTTTTAAAAATAACAATGTGGAAATTACATCTAAGTGTGGCACAAAAATATTTGGTAAAAAGGAGGAGTCTACAGGTCTGTATCATTTAAAATTAAAACTAAGTAGTAGTGAAGTGTCATTGTTAGCCAATAAAAAGAGTAGTGTTTATGACTGGCACATTAAAATGGGTCACCCAAGTAATGAGGTACTGGGTAAATTGTTGGACGCTGCTACGGGTGTCACATTCACCAAGTCAGATATATCACAAATGCAGGATTTATGTGAAATTTGTGTTTTTTTTTTTTTTTTTTTTTTTAAGGAACAGCAAACAGTTACATTATGTAAACTTAAAACTAGTATAACAATATTTGCATTTTGCTAATAATGTAACCCACAACACTGTCCACGGGTTATCATGATAATATTTAATAAAAAAAAAACAATAATCGCCAGGGGTGACAAAACAAGAAAGTATAAACTAATAAAATGAACGAAAGATGACAAATAATAAGTATACAACCAAGACAGATTTAAAACAATAATTTGAAGATGATTATATTTATCTATTAACAAAAAGTATTAATTTTCTTCTTTTCTAATTTCCTTTTCTAAAGTTCTAAAGATAAGATTTTTGAATTTTCCTATTGGGCTATTAAAGATGTCAATATTTACAAACGTTTTATTGTGCAAATCAACCATGCGGCGGATGGGCGAGCGCAGGCCGGAGTTGGTTCGGCAGGAGGGTATAGGAAACAGCGTACCTGCGCGCACCTGACGCCTGTGGAAGGTTCTAGGCACTGCATAGCAGATCATGTTATTAAGGTTTATGCAGTTGAATTTATTTCTAACAATTTTGTATAGCGTGAGAGCATCAAGGTATTCTCTACGGCACTTTAATGATAAAAGTTTGTACTTGCTGAGTAACTGGGCATAAGGTAGAAAAGATCTGTGGCACCTGTAGTGCATAGCACGTAGAAATTTGTATTGTACATTTTCAATAATTTCTGTGTATTTCTTATAATAGGGGTTCCATATCGAAACCGCATACTCCAATTGAGATCGGACTAGGGCTTTATACAAGCATAAATAAGATGAAGTTCTTTTAAAGTTAAGGGTCGACCGCATAATAAATCCGTACATCTGATAAGCCTTGTTTACAATTTTATAGATATGCAGGTCTAAGCAGAGTTTCGAGTCAAATATAACACCCAGATCCCTAATAGAGTTCAACCTAGCGAGTGGTGTTTGACATAGGGTGTATGTAAAATTAATAACATTCTTTTTTTTGGTGAAAGTAATGCAATTACACTTCGGTAAGCTTAACTTGAGCTTATTGTTGGCACAGTAGTCGGACAGTCGGTCCAGGTCCTGCTGGAAAAGAGTACAATCTTCAGCAGTTTTCACTGATTTGTACACTTTCAGATCGTCTGCGTACAAAAGGAACTGAGTATGCTGAAAACATTTCCCTATGTCGTTGACAAATATGACAAATAATAAAGGCCCAAGGATAGAACCCTGTGGAACACCAGATGTTAACTTGGTAATGCTCGACCTGTATCCGTGTGTTAAAGCTAAGCAGGTCAGAAAACCATTTAATAAAACTAGGGAACGTGCTACTAGGGTACTTGAAATAATACATAGTGACGTATGTGGTCCTATAGAAACTACAAGCTTTGATGGGAAAAGGTACATTCTCACAGTGTTAGATGATTTTAGTCATTTTACTAAAATTTACCTGTTAACCAACAAAAGTGAAGTTAGTGAGCACTTAAAACATTACATTATGGAAACAGAGAGAGAGATGAATGCTAAAGTTTCGGAACTACGCTGTGACAATGGAGGTGAGTATTCTAGCAGTGAATTTAAAGCATGGTGTTATAAAAATGGTATAAAATTAGATTATAGTATTCCATATAGCCCACAACTAAACGGTAAAGCCGAGCGTTTAAATAGAAGCTTGATGGAAAAGGCTAGGGCATTGTTGTTAAATTCAAATCTTAATAAGAAATTATGGGGAGAAGCTATATACTCAGCTACATACCTACTGAACAGGTTGCCATGTTCCGTCATAGATTTTAAAACTCCATATGAACTATGGTATAATAAAAAGCCGGATATATCTAACATAAAAGAATTTGGTTGTGAAGCATTGGTAAAAGAATTAAAACCTGTAAAAAAGCTTAGTTCAAGGTCACAGAAATTAATACTAGTGGGTTATTCTAAAATTGGGTATAGACTATTTGATGAAAATAAAAATAAAATTGTATTTGCTCGAGATGTTGTTTTTAACACAAGAAATAATAGCATGGTACAGGAGAATGAACAACAACAGCTGCAAAGCATAAAATTAGATGAAAATGTTGGTGATCTGAGCGGTCATCTCTTAACAGACATCAATCATTGTGAGTCTCCAATGTGTTCAGAAGAGAGCAGCATAGAACCTAAAAAGAAACATTAATAGATGATGATAAAGATTTAGAAGAGGTAGGTAATATGAGTGACAGAGAAGTATCAACAAAAAGAGTAAGAAAACCTCCACAAAGGTACAGTGATTATGTTCTACTTACTTACCAAGAAGCCATGACGTCTCCTGAAAAAGAAAAATGGAAGACAGCTATTAGTGATGAAATAAAATCATTAGAGAAAAACCAAGTGTGGGAACTAGTGGATGAAAAAGATGTCAAAGATTTTAAGATTCTAACCAACAAGTGGGTTTTTCGAGTAAAAGAAGATGGGTCATACAAAGCCAGGATTGTTGTGAGGGGTTTCGAACAAAAGGATATTGATTATGATGAAATTTTTAGCCCTGTAGCATGTCAATCTGCATTAAGAATTATTTTCTCTATAGCTGTGATTAATAAATACCATCTAATGACATTTGATGTCAGGACAGCGTTTCTCAACGGAAACTTGAAAGAAGGGGAAGTAATCTTTATGAAAGTACCTCAAGGTTTTGAAGAATGTCATGGAAAAGTGTGTAAACTTCGAAAATCCCTATATGGGTTAAAATAGGCGCCTAAAAGATGGAATGAAGAATTTATTAAAATAATGAAAACTTTGGAGTTTGAACAAGTTAAAAATGAGCCATGTGTGCTAAGAAACAAAGAGGCTACGGTTATTATAGGTATTTATGTCGATGATGGCATTTTAATTTGCAAAAATAAAGAAGAAGGTAGCAAGGTACTTGATAAAATAAATAAAATATAATAGAAATAAAAATATATGAAAAACCAAAGACATTTTTAGGTTTACAAATTACATTTAAAAATGATGGAATTCTGCTGTCTCAGGAAAACTATACCAGAAACATACTAGAAAAATATAATATGTTAGATTGCAAAGCCGTTGACACACCTTGTACAAGTCAAGAAGGAATTGTTCTAGATGATAATGGTAAAAATCTTTTTCCATATAGAGAGGCTGTTGGAAGCTTACTGTATCTCTCGACCAGGACAAGACCTGATATTGCTTATGCTGTAGGGTTAGCTAGTCGCAAAGTAGAAAAACCTACTAGGCAGGATGTAGTACAAATAAAACGAATTTTTAAATACTTAAAAGGTACTATTAATGATGGGTTGTTCTACAAAAATACAGGTAGTATAAAAGATTTAGACTTGTACTGTGATGCTGACTATGCTGGTGATTGTGATACTCGTAGAAGTACCACAGGGTACATCATCACGTTGGCAGGGTGTCCTGTTACTTGGTGCTCAAGAAGGCAATCTATAATTGCACTTTCTTCCACAGAGGCAGAATTTATATCTGCTGCAGAATGTTGTAAAGATGCAATATTCATAAAATCATTGTTAAAAGAACTTAAAATTAATATTCAGATGCTTCAATTTTATATAGACAATCAGAGTGCTATTCATTTGATAAAAACAGGTATATTTAATAAAAGATCCAAGCATATAGATGTTAGGTTTCATTACATTCACGAACTATATTTAAACAAAGATTTATGTATAACATACTGTCCTACTGAATTACAACCTGCTGATGTAATGACAAAAGCTTTGAATAAACATAAATTTGTAAAACATAAGAACACTATAATGAATAACATTGAAAAGTTGTCTGATATTTCAGATTTAAAAAAAAAAAAACTAAAATAAGATATTTGCACAATCTTTAGTAAATTAAGATTGTTAGGTATTTGTATTTTGAAAGTTTTTTTTTTATTAACTTTCTTATGTCTTTGTGGTCTTGTACCGATCCCAAGAGTAAAATCGTAGGGCAAAGCAATGTTTAGGTATTTACCTAATCTCCTTAGAAATATGTGTTAAGTTGATAAAGTTTTTTTTAATAAGAGCTATTATTGTTTCAAAAGTCTACAGTCAGACGTTATTCTGTTTAAAGTATGTTTGTTCTAATAAGTTGATTAATACATCCAAACTTAAAATAAAAAGGGTTTAATACCTGATGTAAGCATAAAAAATGTTGCCAAATTGTGTTAGCTTGTAGGGAATGTGTTACAGTTTGTACATAATTAGAAGTATCGGAGCTTATTTTTGGTTTTAACGATTGTTTAAAGACTTAAAAATATTTGTTTGTAAAATTGATACCTTATTTAATATAAAGCCTTCTGTTTAAAAATTGCAAGATGTAGTGTTTGTAAAATGAAGAAATTAAGGGAGGGTGTTAAAGTATTCTAATAATATTGTTGTAATTTCTTATTTTAAAATTGTGTACACCCCGCCTGATATGGCTGTATAACACTATGTCATTGCCTAATATTATTACTGTGTGTGTGGCAACACTGGTGTCACCGCTCTTCCTGTTCTCTTTGCTGCTGGATGTACGAACTGTGCTAAAACTCTGCTTCTACATTACAAATATCAATGAAACTAGTTTGTTTTATTTAAAAATCTCAACACATATTACATTTCTCATCGAAATCGTGCAATTTCGCGTTATTGATATTGCTCAGCACTTTGGCGTTTAGTGCACCGCAGTTATACATTACTCGTCTGAGCGTGCTATTTGGCAACCGCATTAAAGTCACTCGCAATCGCTTGATTCAGCGATCAAGCGTTTACATCTCATTCAAGTGTTTTCACTACTACTACGCTGGAGTAAAACCGGCAAATAAATTGAACTGCGAGACTCCAAAATTTGAGCTCAGAAACATGAAATGTTGACAGCTTTTCCAAATCTGCTGTAAAATACGACTCCAACACCGTTTCCGACTTGATAAGCAGCTTACACACTCAATTTCACAGTTACTGCTTGAAAGCAATCTCAATATTACCAATAGTCGGTAAGTAATAATTCTAGCTACCCTCGACCCCTCTCATCTCGCCCTTTACGTTTCGCCGCATCGACTGCTGCAGCGGCATCGTCACTGACCCATATTAGTAGGCGTTAACTCAATGACTAACTCGTGACAGCGTTGCGGTTTTCGTTATGCAGATTTTATCTTGATGAAGTTATTTTCAGTCTTTTTCCTCATAATGTCACATGAAATCCCCGAAGGGTTACGCAAACGTGTGCCTAATAGAACACCCACATTTCACTAGGTATGTTTAAGTCCCCTGTAATAGGTGGCGAGTCTATTGTCATCAATTTTTCATGTTCCTGATCTGCATAATGACATCTGCAAGCTATTTGTCCCAGACAATTACTGTCGTGGCAGGAAACACCGCTTACTGGCTGTTCCAACTTGCCGTACTGTGGCACACCCCAAGTCACCTATTCCCCGGACATTAGCCGCTATTAACGCTCTCCTGAACTCG
The DNA here is from genome assembly GCA_905147715.2 of Xestia xanthographa. Classification (NCBI taxonomy): domain Eukaryota; kingdom Metazoa; phylum Arthropoda; class Insecta; order Lepidoptera; family Noctuidae; genus Xestia; species Xestia xanthographa. The sequence goes on from LR990655.1 coordinate 22,857,772, forward strand.
AACACAGATCTAGATATGTTTGCGACTGAATGGAAGGTGATACTGTCAGAATGTTTGAATTTTTGTGAGAGAAGAATGCATGACTGTGTTAAATAAATTATATGTTAATTAAATAGTGTAATTGGCTTCGGCCGTTCTATTTAAATAAATAAATAAATCAATCGGGCCTCGATCCAGACGCCAATGGCTGCTACCTGCTAAATGGAAAAACCCAATAACACTTCGCCTGACCTGACAATCGAACCCATCATGTTCAGCAGTCACGCTTTCGATCACCAGACCAAAGAGGCAGGTTTTATCAAAGCAAAAAATGCGCTTGTTTTTTTTTTTCATTTTCTCGCTATCTTACGAGTCCTTTGTTCACTGCATGCTTGCACTGTACACTTTGACTTATACTGCTCGGTAGACTAAAAAAGAAAGGACGACTTTGACAGATGAGATAAGGAATTGGCCACACTTTGTCTAAAACCACAAAATTAATTTTCATGGCAATAAACACAGATTTTCTCGTTAAGTACCAGATTAGTTGAAAGGAACCGCTCCGTTCGTGCGGTCATTAGAAAGCACACAACAAGTTCCTTGATCAACGATACGGGTAGTTTCTGATTGCTAATAAAATGGTTGAAATTATTACTTAATACCATTTAGATAAAAATCTAATTACTTAAACACAAACTCCTTTCGTATATAGCTAGCTAGCTTTTATATTTTCCAAAAGGAATGAAGCTTAATTTCCATTCAAGTTTTTTTCACGCAAGTTTTCTACACATAAAAACACAACATGTTTTCAATTAGTTTTATGAGTGTGACTTGTAGTATTAACATATTTGTTAAGCACGCGATTTGCAAAACCATTTGTCACTACAAATGAAAACAGTTTGTCGACAAATTCCGCTGATTGCGAAATCGTAGTACAACTGAACGGATTGAACCAGTTCATTATCTAGTAGTTCTAGTATAACTAAGTGTTCAAATCACCTAGAAAGCAACTGAGCTATCACCAATAAAGTTATTAGTGTCTCTAATTCATTAACGTCGGTATCTTTAAGCACTTAGATTGGCTCAAAGCTTTTCATATTCTAGTAATTAATCAACAGCATCCCTTGGATATCTGTTTCCACTTGAGGAGGTCTCCTTTTATCAGCACATGTGATGGTAATTAGAAACCAGACATTAAGTAGTTCAGCGTGAACTGAAGTACTGCTGATTATAATTATAAGGCATTGGGAAAACAAGTTTACTTTGGAAAGGCGGAAATATTCAATGAAGATTGATTTCTACCTTCTGTATGTCAAAGCTTTTGCACATCATAAAAGGATGTGACACTTCAATAATGGCTGTAGTTTTCTGCTAGCAAAGTGATTTGGCTAAGGTTGGTCGCCGAAGTACCACAATGACCAAAATCAATTTGTATACAGGGTAACCCTTTAACTTTCAATCGTTCTTCGTAAAATCTATCAATAGCTCAATATGCCCATAGCTTTCAAAGCACGGTTATGTAATTGTGCTTTATGTTCGCGGCGATAGCTTGTGTAATCTCTACTTCGGCTTTATGACTGTTAATTTGTGCTAACGTCCCATAAAATGTGCTTTGATTTAGCACCATTGGGCACATGGTCTTAATTTACTTGTAAATTGATGGAAGTTTGGACTTTGGGCTTGTGCTGAATCTATTAAGGCAGTTCGGTTTATTTCGTTTCCCGTATGATACAGTTTTTGCTAGTCTATTGTTATTTTTTATAACTGTTTGAACATCGTTATTTTTTGTTTACTTACTGAATCCGTGTTCTGGAATTGGGTCTATTTGTCAAACATCCGAGCTTAGCTCTAATTAATGACCAACATTTGTCTCAGTATACAAAATAGAATCAAGCAGGACGGAATTCTCGTTGAAATATTCATTTCCGTCAGCACGTTATCTATTCTCATAGCAAACACTGATTTATACGATAGCTACTGATTGTTCATATACGGTGAAATGTGAATAATTTGAGCCAGAATGTCAGAGATGAATACTCAATTGTATCGTGAGACCTAGCTAGGCTTCAATGCGGCAAGACTTGCGCAAGAAATACCATTGTGAATAGGACAGTTTGCTCGCCTGAACTTTCGGTGCTTTGTCTACAACAGAATGCATCGTATAACATAAATGGGCGTACTTGGCTTAAATAACACCCATTCACGATTTATACGACTTGGAAAGCTGTTACGTTGATTGTAAAATTGTCAGACAGTAACGTTACTTCATAGGAGTTTATGGATTGACGTGAAACATTCAATATTGTACGGGTACTTCCCTAGCAGTAAATTCTGCTTTGTGTAAATATTGGAAGTAGAATGTAGACGCAACCTATGCTATAATAGTCAAAATATTTATGTAACAATTCTTTTGTCTTAAAATTAAACGTTATTAAGTGTGTCATCCTCACTTTTGCCGCCAACCCTTTAAGACGTAGACCTTAGCTATTTCCTGACGTCACATCCTCATCGTGAGACGGAACTGCGCTTCCTTCACTTTCCGGTCGGCTGCGCTGGTCCCTTGCAACCATCACACGGCCGGGAAAGGCTATTGTATCGTGCCATTGTCCCTATCATGGGTGCCGTACCAGAAAATTGCTCGCACATAATGCTTGGTGTTTGATTTGCTAACTAAATTGTGTAATCGAATTACCGATTGTAACAGTTTCACGAGAATTGTTTACGCTTGATTTTTGTGGTAAATGTTATTTGATTTCGGAACAGTATGTTAAAAGATCAATCATCAGCTGATTGTAGACCATGCACGAATCGACAATGGCCTCTTTGCCAAAATTTGCTGTCATAAAAATTGTCTTATTAGACTGAAACGTGTTATGAATGAACCAAGGTTACTTGATTTCCCTGAAGACCATTACTGCCAAGTATAATTCGAATAACTGGACATAATTATCAATGATCATTTCTTCATGTAATCAATTAACCATTAAAGAGAATTCCAAAGCGTCTCAGAGAATTGTAAATCAATATTCTCGCTGGCCCTTTACTACATTCCGTTCGCCGTCAAAGTCCCGTTCATCATAGATAGAGGTGACGTTAATCGTAAACCTTTGTATGTGAATTTAATTAAACTATTTTAATAGTCTTCTCTTTTAACGTCCAGCAAAACGTTCTGTTTTAATATCAACGCTGGAATAACATCCAGAAATAAACTAATAAAACGACACATGTTTTCCTCTTAATTCGCACGTGTATCCTGAATAACTAAATAACTCGTCACTGAGATGCTGAAGAGTTCTACGAGCTATTTTATTACCTAATACAATAAAATATTTCAGTTCATTCCTCTCTTTGAAGATTGTTTTGCCAAAACATGCTCCCATCACAGATCATTACTCATACTCATGGTAATGTTGGCAGAGAACTGAGGCGAATTCGGGTCACACACTAGATCTATTTAGTCGACTGTTTCAGGAATATGCCGGACATATGTTTGATTTTAATATTGTACATGTGCAGATAGAAGCAAGTACTATTTTCGATTTTTGTTTGTCCTAAAAAGACTAGAGAGAGCTAGTCTTAACTATGATTTTATGTTTGTTAGGTAAATTTGATTTCTGATACATCATGCAAAGTAATCCATGGTCATAATCCTTTGTCTAATTTTACTGCATCTAACTTGCAGATATAAAAGTGTATATTCTGAAATTTTCGACACAATCAGTGCATTGTATAAATGTCCCTAGAGTCCCTACCCGACACTTGGTCACGAACTTCAAATATAATACAGTTTCGTCGCGTGCCCTCTGCCTGCTGTTATTATAGTCCTCCGGCGCTGCGCGGGCGCATGTCACGAGGGGGCCCCACACGTGCCCCATTATGAATTCAAATCGTCTCTAAACAAAACGATCAAACACGATGACACAAGATTATGGGTCAGGATGTGCTTTTTTAAGTTTGAAGATTATACAGTACCACAAAAAGGTTTCAATTGTATTTTAAATGGAATGCTAAAATCAAAAATGATTGGAAGAATACTTATTTAATTCACAAGCAGGACAAGTAATTAACAATAACTTGCAAAAAGTTAAAAATCTGCAAACTCCGTCGCGAATTGGCACCGTGACGATGGTTTTATAGGCTCGTCTTCATATCGATCAAAGTTAGTAGTATCACCTGGACCCCTGTATTTAGGAACGAAAGGAGGCTGAGTCCGGCAGTTAAGAATATTCTCCCACTCCAAACCCTTAAACCACTTGTGGTTCTTATAGTCCATCACTCCGTTTTTCATCACACCAAAACGGTGACTTATATCAACTTGGAGAATGTTTCTGATAAGATCCCTTAAATCGCTGTTGAAGCTCGAAGGACACCTGTATTTGCCACCTACAATTTTCTCATAAGTCTTCATTGGGTCGTTCGCGTAGAAAGGTGGATATCCTGCGCACATTTCAAATAACAGCACTCCGAAAGACCACCAGTCCACAGAAAACCCGTACCCTTTACTCAATATGAGTTCGGGAGCTAAATATTCAGGCGTTCCACATAAAGTCCAAGTTCTCCCTTGTAAAATTTTACAAAAACCAAAGTCGGTGATCTTCAGGAAACCAGTTTTATCGATCAGAATGTTTTCTGGCTTTAAGTCGCGGTAAACTAGGTTACAGAAATGCAGATATTCCAAGGCCAGAATTACTTGGCTAGCGTAAAATTTCGCTAGTGGCTCTTCGAACTTACCCATTCGTCGTAGATGGGTGAACATTTCACCGCCTGGTACGAATGGCATAATAAAATACAAATAGCTGTTATCCTTGAAACTGAATTCCATGCTGACCGTAAAAGGAAACCTGATGGCTTCGAGAATGCGTTTTTCGTAAAGCGTATGCTCAACCTGTCGCATCTTCACTATCTTTTCTTTTTCCAATACTTTCATTGCGTATAGTCTTGAGTTTTTTACATGCTTTAACAATATTACTCGACCGAAAGCTCCGGTCCCAAGAGTTTTAATTCGTTCGTACTCGGAGAAGTCCATGTTTTGTTTTGGTCTTTTGCACCAAACCTCTTCAAAGTCACTTTTTAACTTCTTCAAATATTTTGTGTACTGTTCTTGCTGCTGCTCTGTGTACCCATCGTGAACCTCAGCGTCAGATCTGTAAGGGCCTTCTTTTGAAGTCCCATAACCTTTACGCGAATACATTTTACCAATCTTTCAACACAATTGAGATATGAAATTAGTATCGCAGCCATCGCGATTATATTTTTTTCATATAAATTGCGACGAAAACAGGGCATTTACAGTTACACTGCCAGGAAATTTGTTATTTCCTAACAGAAATTCGGAAGGGCATCGTGGATACGTTTATGTTTTTAACGAGATCGAAAGTTTGGGAGGGTGCCGGGGAGCGCGGGGTGAAGGGTGAACGAACTGGCTGAGGGGGATAGGTGGAATCAGCTGTGTTTAGGGGCGACACGCCATGCCGCCGACAGACGGTCGCCGTCCCGACCGGCGTATTGATCAGACGGCACGTGTAACTGCACATCGCTGCAAAAACTCCCAAACACACGTGTACATTCATGCAGTATTTGCTTTACGTAGCCACCCACACCTTCAAGGTTTCTGAAACCACCGTCATGCTTTCGACCTTTTTAATCGCATTATAAGGTAAAATATAGGTCTGGTTGACCAATTATCCCTCGATAAGCAATCTAGATTCAATAAAGGCGTTTGTCTAGCCTGCGCCTTATTTTCACTAGCATAATGTGCTTGTGTGTGTCAAAAGTATCTTGAGTCTTATCCAAAAAAGATAAACTTCCAAATAAGTGCCGACGAGAACACTCGAACCGATGAAATTGAGCTTTGCTTTCGTTTTCGATTAGAAGTATCTTTGATCGATAGCCAAGCAAGTGTGACATTCATAGAATTATTCTCTCTATTATTAGCCAGTAAGTTTACCTGCTTCCTGCACTTAATAATAAATTACAAGTACTAACTTGAATAAAAATATCTCATACCGTAATCCACTCCATTTTTATAACCATCTATTTCCTTGAGAAAATTTATATTGTTAAATTAGATCTTATTAAGCATTATTAAGGTCGGAAACCGGCAGTACAGTCGCGAAAAAAACTATCATAGCGTTCGTTATGGTACCGTTATCGTGACGAAACCTACTCGCTCGTACGATTGTACGACACACCATTTTTATAAGTATGACGCATGCGCGAACATTTCATATGTATGCTGATGGAATGGAACGTCCGATCCATGTTCTGGGAACGTCATGATTCTTCAGCAGATGGGTTCAACCGCGTAACTGGGTTCTGTTTATTTAAATTTTGGATCGTAGCTTGTCTAAAGTCGAAATTTGACTTTAAAGTACTTATAGCTTTTTGCTTACTAATTACATTTGCAGGAATTCCTTACCCGAATCTTCGTTCAAACCATTTGCAATATCATCTAGGGCTGCTGGAACGATAGGTTGATTTATTCGGCATAATTATTACGTCAATGCCTTCGTCATTTTTAACAAAACTCACGGGGCTACCGTCCAATAATTTAACAAACAACTAATTAATTAACTATACCGGCTCGCGTTCTTGTACATGTCAGGCCATCTCATTTGCATTGTTCGACTGATTTGTTATTCAATCTACACCGGTGTCACTGTACAGTACATTCTTAGCTGGTACATGTTAACGGGTATCGCGATCGTATTGCTACATCAATTCATTGCGACCAAGCTTTCGATTGATGGATTAACCCGATACCTAAGGCAGCCATGTTTTTGTAAGACGTTGAATCGGCAAGCGACTCAAGCAGTTCTCATTTTGCTGTATTTCGTGCCTCAGGTAAACCAGACACCCAAAACTGTTGCACCTAAACTTTTGCACTGTGCTAGAAATTTCGACATTTGCACCGAAAACCAGCTATTACAAAATAATGTATATTAGTTTCTACACGACTGCCCAAAAAAAGGAGTTGTGTTTTTGACATAATCTTATCAGACTTGACTGTCTATGATGCAACAGCATCGATACTTGTTTTGTTTCTGTATCAAGCAAAATTCTTAAAGAAGTCTATAACTTTTCAAGCATCGCAAGTTTCCTTAGATGTTATAATGTTACGCCGGATGACTTTATAGCATGATGTAATGTAACCTCAAGTACGATAGGTGTTTATTATGTATGCTGGCAACAATCATGATGAATTGCTGCCAAGGCCAAAAAGGCTCGCACTGATTGCTAGACGTGCTCAACTTGTATTCGAAATTTTACAGTGGCCTATGGTCAACAGATATTGAAATATCACAGCCAGAGACGATAGCGTCGTTAGATAGAAACTTGTTTCACCATGTCAATGATACCTCTCTCCATGCAACGCCTTGGAACGTGAAATGCAAATTGAAGAGTCGGCCGCATACTGCGCCCTATTTACATTACGTGACATAACACTATTTCAGTTTCAAATAAACATAAATCCACAGTTCTTTGTGCTTCGATTGAATAACCCAATAAAATAGACAAAGCTGACCATACTGGTATTGTTGCAATAGAGATAGGGAACGTGCACAACGACGGTGGTGCCAACTGGCGTCACCAATCCGAATCATGTACCAAATTAATACTTGACATTGACATGTAAAACAAGTAAACAGAATTAATTTTATTATTGAAAATGATTATTCTAGCTAATCATAATCCATTGTTGCATTTCTGGATGTACCAATACATCCACAAAAATGAAAATTAATCAAATAGCGTAAAATAATAAAATTCTATTACTTTCCAAAGAATAGTACTCTCATACCATGTGTAAGTGAAAAACGCAAAAAATGGATAAATGCAGTAAGAAACATATTTGAAAACAATTTGTTTTTGTTACACTCTGCATTGAAAAAGTTCAATGGCCTTCAAAATCAACCGTCCAAGCAAACATGCCAAGTACAATTTAAACTTCAGCGAACACACACATTAGACTGCATTGAAGTTCACATCGAATATTCCTCAACAGTTACACAAAGAGTCCACATGTACTCAGATTATAAACATGGTTATACAATAAAGTTTTTAGTTGGCGGCATTCCTTGTGGTTTCATAAGTTTTGTATCTAAATGCTACGGAGGGCGTTCTAGTGATTGCTAATAACAAAATATGGGTGTGGATTAGACTGCACTGAAGTTCACACCGAATATTCCTCAACAGTTAAACAAAGAGTCCACATGTGTTCGGATTATAAACATTGGTATACAAATAAGTTTTTACTTAGCCGCACTCCTTGTGGTTTCACAAGTTTTGTATCTAAATGCTACGGAGGGCGTTCCAGACTGCACTGAAGTTCACACCGAATATTCCCCAACAGTCTCCACATGAACTCAGATTATAAACATGGATATACAATAAAGTTTTTAGTTGGCTGCACTCCTTGAGGTTTCCTAAGTTTTGTATCTAAATGCTACGGAGGGCGTTATAGTGATTGCATAACAAATGATTGTGGATTGATTTGTTATAGCCTGGAGATACTGTTCTTGCTGATAAAGGATTCCCTTCCATTAAAACATGTGTTGAAAATAAGAAAGTTGTTTTAACCACCATTTTTTCATGAACCACAATTTTCATCAGAGAAAGTAAACGAAACATACAAAATTCATATTGGTCAACATTCATGTTACGCTGACGATCACTATTGATAGACCGAAACCCATGTTTTATACCTTAAAACATAATCAAAAATAATACTTTTGAAGAGATTTGCGTGACAGGTGACAGCATAAGTTTCCTTTACTGTCCGCATAGTGTCTCTTTTGTCGTTTAGTGCTGCCACCTATAGTTCCTGCACGTTCCCTATAGCCATACCTTTGTGAGGCGTTTGAGATTTATATGACTCGGTCGCCGGTCAAGGTTGGTTGAGGCCCGCAGTCCGCAGCGCATGTATCAGCAACTTGGCACGTCACCAGATATTCAATCTAGGCAATAAATTTCGCTACATAAAAAAGTGTATTTTACAAGACATAAGTGGGGTCTATTTGCCACTAGGTGATGCTCAATCAGTTAGAATTGTTTCTAGGCCATAATAACTACTATTATTGTGACCAAAATAGATTCGTGACGAGAAGTCGTTATTTGTCATCAAGATTGTTAGCGATATTTGTGTAGGAGACAGGAAGATACAGTTCAAAAAAGTCCAATCTAAAAGTCGGCGGAAACGTAGAGGACACCCACCATTTTTGATACACGTACTTTTCCATTTTGGAGTATCCGGCATTTTTAAAGGCAACATGCCTTTAATAATGCCGCAGGAAAAAGTTTTTAGATGGTGTCGAAAACTAGGCTCGTTAGCAATGCCACGTGGTAATGACGGTTATTTTTCGAGGACGCTAACCAACGTAAAAACTTAGACAGCAAACTCGTTCCCAAACATTCGGCGCCAACCATTTGCCAGAGTACGTTCATACTCTGATTGCTGAATATTCAACGCTTGCTAATTCGCTCATGTTTTGAATTTGAAACCGAAATTCGGGTATGTGTACGTAAACATAAGACAGTGAAAGTAAATAAAAAACTGTCTATTTCTGTAGTCTAAGTCCACATTACATAATAATAATATATTTTAGTACTTGCTCAGGCGGCTATGAATTGTTGATACGAGCAACTGAGCCAAGTTGTGAAATATGGAATTGAATATGATGGCAAGACACTGACAATCGCAGTCACTCTAATAACGACACGATACGACCTTCAGCACATTAGGCTGACTTTTTGTTACACAGTTTATTCAAAGCTTTATTTCTATCGCTTTTTCATTGAGACGCTATTACATTAACATGTTTTTCATCTATCGCACTAAAAGGTTTCGACATTATCAAGGGTATCTCTTGACGAGGGAGCAATGTTTACCTTCGATAAAGTCTACCTGGAAAGCTTTACCAATGTAGTTTTATCCGATAACGTATTGGCAACTTCACATTCATAAATATGGTGACATCAGACATGTCTGGGGATTCAATTTCTCCGAAGTCGTAACTGTACTATTTTGTTCCAACCTCTGTCATTTACGTTGTCAATCAAAAGTTCAGGGTTGTTGGGTTGTGAGATATTACCTAATGGCCTTTAGCCGTCAGCCCTCCCTTCGTCATGTAGAAATAGCTCACCTTTTGTATAAAAATATACACGATCCCGGGAGGACATTTCCAGTATCCCATGTTGGCATGTTGTTGCGATAGGAGGGTAGACACTTAGAAAACTGCATGATATTCACTGTATGTAATGCTAGGACCCACGAGTTTTCCAATATGTTGCTTCGAAAATCAAGGCCAGATGTTATTTGTGTCATATTGAATTCTGCTAGCCAAGGAGACCACATTGTTTTCCTCAGTTAGAATAAGGGCAAAGTACAGTTAAGCCCGTCGCGTATTACGTATAGTTTTATTATTCTATATAGATTACATGCCTCATATAAATTAATTACACTTTCGTATCCACGTGCATAGCCGTCTGTACGCAAGAATAATTTCGAAGCTTCTTGGAAAGCTTTTGATCATAAACATCTTGTCAGTATTCTGTCAATAAGGTGAAATTTTAATATGTGGTTGTCGATGTTTGTGTTCCAGTTAGTATTAACGATCGCTGTCTCGTCTGATCGTCTCAGCAAGATTACATCATCAGAAACTGCATACGCTGTTGCTCTTGAATTTATTTTTGTTTTCTCTATAAATGCGCCGAGGACTGCCCCTTTGATGTCGCCTGATTGGTTCGCCTACGTGATGTTTTACGCTTATTAATTCTCATCAAACGCTTAAGAGAATAATTATATAACCTAACATTATGTCATTGCGGGCTACATGGTTTATTTTGAGACCTGTACTATTATAAGATGTTATATTCTCACACTTCACTTGTATTTGTGTAGGTGTTTACATAACATCGTCTGACTTCGCTAGTATTACTTGTGAGTGTACTGAGGTATATCGTTTTGAGATTACCGAGCGTCGTGAGTCATAACTTCGTAAGTCTTGTAACGAACATGCTGTATTTATGACAGTCGCCGGAAACTCTAGGATATAATCATCGAATACCAGGACTCAAGTGTTGTCCTCGAAGTTATTAAGCCTCACGCTGGCCTCAATTGCGTTAGATTTATGTATGTGTCCGCAGCGTTGATGAATTGTAACGTGTTTCAGATTAGCTCTTGTTCTGATTATTTGCAAGCTGGAAACAAATATTCTAGTCTGTAACATGATTTGTCTTGACCTCATGTTACTGGACTATTTTAGGTCGCCTATTATTCTCCATTCTAATAAAAGTGTTATTATTAGGAGGACAATAATCTGGTTATTCCCGAAACAAACTAATAACTGTGTCAACTACCGTAAGCTCAAATTAACTCACCTCATAACCTTTTCACAGTATCATCAAAACGTATCATCTTTAATGTTAATTGCTCCTCATCCTCGCTCATAATTATGTGTAGCAAGGAGGCCTCGAGAACTAAAACTTTCATCAAGTCTGGAGTAGTTAGTCTCATGTTCATTGTTGAAAGGCGTGCCTCTAGTCATTAATGCTTAGGAGACCTCCTTTTGTCACCGCCCACGTTGTCTGTCAGCGAGGAAAAGAAACCTTTATTCTCAGCCTTTGCACAGGAACAAGCCTTGATGAACTTCGTCTTTCTAGGCTTGTGTTTGAAGATTGGAGTGACTTTCTCATTGTTTTAGTAATTATACTGCGAAAAGTTTAGAGTATCTTATGGTTGGACGAAAACTTTTCAATTTTAATTAATAATATGCATTTGTTTCTCGATCAAAGTCGTCTTCGTTGGCTTTTATAACCTTTTCTAAATCTGTGGTTGTCTGACTGACACCGAAATTGTAACATTAACTCAAAAGGCAAAACACGATTCCGTGACGAATTTGTTGAATATCGACCCAATTTCCCAAAAGTATAACTACTCCCTGGATTGTTTCCATTAACTTTATTAGTTACTTGGGCACATCATCGGGAAAAATGAGGTCGCTAGCATTATATCACGAATATCATTTACGACGTTATCATTTACGTATTTACGATATTTTGCTAGTTTTTGAATGGACTGAAAGCATTATCTTATTCACGTGCCAAATTAGTTAAGTACCTACTGTTATTTAGTAACTGGTTCATCTTGATAAAAACAATATTATCTTTATCGTTTTGGACATTTTCGTCAAATATTTGGGTTTATTTGACATTATCGTCCGACTGTTTACGGAAGGTGTTAACTGTCTTATGAATGAAATACTGTGTACCATTAGCAAAATTAGCTACGGCTTCTTTTGATCTTCGCCCATCATCCAATTATTATATTTTCAAGTTGTATTTAATTGTGTAATGACACAGTGTTGTTGCAGGAAAACGTTGAAATTATAGCGAAGAAAAAGTTTAACGTAATGCACCGGACAGTTCTCACGAAACTCTGTAAGGTGAAACCTGTTTTGGTGCAGTCTCGCCCATTGATTGTTGACACACATTTTTTGAGGCAGTGTGTGAATCAACTTCAGATACGTAGTTAACGTAGTGTATTTATTTATAGATAACTTGTATGAAAGATATCGTTTACTATCAATTGAGTGTCTGGTATATTGATTAATGGACCAGCAACGTTTGATCGGTCTTTTACCGTCGAAGCATTGGAATCAATCTTGTAGACAGCAATTTTTTTTATTAAGGCGGTACCCCGAGCAAAATTAGCAACTCTATTTGTGGTGGTTCAAACTTCGCGCGAAATACCGTTAGAATAAAGTTCTAATCAGCTTGCACTACGAATTGGTCGTTACGTCAGTCACTGCAGGCCGAATTGTGCGAAATTAGTGGTTTTTATTCTTTATAAAATCAAACTTACGTCTTTTTGAAAAAATAAAACGACAATTATGTTCATTATTAAATTGCCTATCCATTAGTATAAGTAGCAAATCAAAATAATGGTTACTTTACGAGGAGTAGCATTTTATAAATCATTATTTTTGATTTCTATGGTTTCGTTGTGAGGGGATTTATTAAACATTAAGCAACTTAAAAAAAAATATGAAACGACAATTTTGGAGTCAAGGATATGTAGTAATTTAATGTATTTTTTATTAGTTGGTATTTCTTTTGGATAAAGAGGAGTAGGCTCCGAAAAACTGCTCGCTCAAGGTCATTTGCTCGGGGAGCCGCCTTAACAACAATTGCCTGAAAACTCCAAGTCAAGTAGGTAGCTTCCAATTAAATTAAACTGCTTGCAATTCGTAAATTATGTAATCCTACAGTTGTTCTATGGACTACTTGTTGTTCTATCTTAATTACATTTATTTTCGGTCTTAGGGCAAACCCGAAACTTGGCCGTTTCTCATCCGAATTTGGGGCGACTTTGCTCAAAAGCCTGCGGTATTACGAGCATTTATCATTCGCAGTAGCAAACCCCGGCTGTAACAAACGCTCCCCTTGTAACAGCTTTTAGCAAAAACTTGGGATTAAAGCCAGCAAAAAATGTTACACGGAAAATGTCACCGCATAACATTTAGCAGACCTATTTAGAGCCGTAAACTAGTACACACGTAAGATACACTTCCATGGAGAAGGAGTAGAGAACGCACTTGAGTTGCATAACAGATGTTTTTTATTTAGTCAGCTGTCACTATATCTGTCAGCCACAATGGTAGTTAGACCGTTAATAAATCATATGAATTGAGTTCAACTATCCTAAGATATAAGTGTTCTCAATAACGACTGGAGATTAGATTACATTAGTTGCGCCTATCAAGTGTAGTTGAATTGTTGTGTCAATATCTTCGTCACAATCGATTGGCTCTGTTAACGCTTCCTAATCGAACCCCGAAATTGATTTACAAGGAAATTGTATCAGCTTGGCAACGTTATGGTGGGCTTCAATTAGATTTTTATTATGGTCGAGAATTTCAGATCAGTTTTTTTTGGCGTAAACCGGTCCAAAATAGGCACCAATAAAATCATGCGAGGTTAAGGTCGAACGTGTTTATAAAAACTCTTGCTTACTTAATCCGTTTCATAATTTTGGTAGCCTTTTTTTGTACACTCCCCTAATAGTTGCAGATATCTCGATTACGGCCATATAACAAGTACTTATGCTCGCATCCGTTTTAGCATTCCTAAGATGACATTGGATCTCTATCGACTGACGATTTAGCTGATTCATTTTACCGCTCGTTATAACTTATTCGTTTCCTGTGCAACTGTGCATACACGATTTCTTTGTTTCCTACGTTTCCTCGTTTTTATTAACTTATCGCGATGTCTAGCATGAGCGGTGAATTAATTTCACTATTGTTAAGAACTGTTTGAGTAGCAAAAACTATACTCCAGGTTTATGTGGCCTCAATTTCATTCACAAGAAATTTTTTGTTCAATTTTCTATCTTGAAATTGTTCTTATTCGTCGTCTTCGTAACGGCTTGCATTAAAGATATTCCTAGCAGATTACAGAGCAGTTATACAGGAGTATCAAGCTCTATGATTACATAATAATCCGTTCTTATCCTTGCCAGTCTTGCCTGCGGTTACCATCAACCGCACTCTGGCGCTGTTTTGTGTCAACGAACCTAACTAGTTTACATAGCCTAGAAATTGTTTGTACTCTTATTGGGTATGTTGATATGATACGAATGTTGTGTTGTTAGACAATTATACTTTGAAACATGATTATGATGTTGGATGGTTCAATTGGTGTCGTTGTACGATCACGTCTTCAGTTCGTGTTTTATTTTGATATAAATAGATCGATAGAGATTCATATAATTAAAGAACAATTCTCAGTTTTGAAACTGCAACATTTACTGAAGGAACTGTTAACGGTTTTAGCGAGATGATAAGCTACATGGTATTTATTAAAGTAATTGCAGCAGAGGTACACATTAACAATTCCACTTTCGACACATCAGAGAATATAAAATTGGCACAGATACCTCTTGTACCATTGTTTTGTTAACTTATAATTATTAATTAAACGATATTTTTCCTCTAAAATTGTTAATTGAATATAAATAACATCTGACCTCTTTTATGACGCCCAATAAAAATGGTTTTGCTGAATTGGCCTTGTAGATTCACAGGAAAATTTTACACAAAAGTATTTTGTAATCCGGCTTCCCAATTATAAAGACAGGTTCATGTTGAATTTTGTTCTATCCCCATTTTTTTAGACTTGATGTTTACCCATAGTGTTACCTAGTTCTTTCAATATAGATTTATTCTTTCGTTGTAACTTCAGCTCCAGTGTTCATCGTTAGAAGAGTTATGGTTTCAATCTATTTTTGCGGCTTACGCACATATCCCCAGGCAATAACCTTTTATTTATTAATACTTGAGTTACCGTCCTAAATCATTGTTACGACGAACTTTCATGGCTGCCATTACTTAAGCCGTAAAACTACGTCTCACTTGGAAAAGAAAATATTGTATCCCCTTAATGTAACCCCCTCATTTACAAACGAAAATATTTGGTTTCATTATTCTTTGAAGTTTAATCGTCCTGCTATGGTTTCGTAAGAGGATTATTTTTAAAAGGAATTACTGAATTGCCCCTTTGTTCTGTTCAGTCATTGATAGGATCTGCTATAAACCACGGTTTCTGTATTCCTGAATAGGTCTGAGTATAATTCTATCAAATCTGATAGTAGGGATCTGCTTGTTGAATGAGCTTATCTCTACGTAGTCAAATCACATGACTATTATTACAATTTTGCGAACACTGATGTAGATTTCTTATGATACACATAAAGACATACACAAGACCTACACAAGTCTCCGGTTTCTATTGTGTTGCTTTGTTTTCTTTAAATGTGAGAGGACCTACTAAAATAATTGTTTGTTTGTTTCAGATTTGTCAAAAAATCGGTTCAGTGAATTACCAGATGAACTAACATCGTATATTTTTTTAGAAAAGTTACTGTTATCACAAAATATCATCAGGACAGTCCCAAATGGAGTCGGAGGTCTTCAGTCACTCACATATTTAGATTTAAGGTAAGTCAAACCCACCAATTTTATCACGAACTTTAATAATAAACATTTGGAATGTAACTTAACAGTAGTCTTATGCTTGGTCATAAAATATCTAATTAAATGAAAACTTAATCTAAGTAACTCTTGAGATATGTTAATCATTATTCAAATCAACTTATGCTCTCGCACGGTATTATAATTCGCATTTCGTAATACCTGCATCAATTCCATTTTCACATTCAGACGTAATTCCTCTGGAACTGACTTGAAATGTGGCAGAAGTGAGAGCAGGAACATTCTATCAGGATCATCTGATTCCGGTTTGACCTGTGCATCCACACTTGCAAAAGCAAACTCATCGGGTTTGCTCATTTTTGGCACTTTTGCTGGACGTGCTGATTCGACTGTATCAGTGTAGTCCCTAGAATCATCAAGTACTACATCAAACGTAGTCTCATTATCTTCTTCTGATGTTTCCTCGTCTTTAACTAATTTCAATTTCTTTTTATACCTCCATACTTTTTTCTTCTTGATTGGCTTGTCTTCATCTGATTCGCTGGTTGCAGCGTTACCTTCGTCTTTCTGGAGTACGTCCTGATCTTTCAATAAGAATTGTAACTGTCTGCAGTAAATGTAAGGTCTCTTTGTTCTGTTTGGATTCGATATGTACTTTTGAAAGCAGTCACGAATGCTCTTCCATTTCTTTTGCAACTGGATTTCTGAAACAATTATTTAAAATCTTAAGCCTGTAAAGAGACTGCCCATGGCCAATAGTGTAATATATCTTTATCTGGCAGCATATTCTGCCGCTGCAAGTCTTGGTTTATGGAACCAATTAGATGATTCTCATTTTTAGCAAGCTCAGTAAATGTTTTGAAAAATCTCCATGCTCAAACTTCGTCAGACCCGTTACAAAAATATAATTGCCTCAGTAATGTCTATGCAAATGTATGATAAAGTATCCATAAATATTATTAAATTGTACCACTTCAGAGAGCCATCAAAAACACATTTCAAACAAAAAACGGTTAAAAAAACGAGCGACGACGCCGGTCTAGACACGTAACGCCATCTATTGGAGCGCCGCAGCAACTAAACTTTAAAAACAAACTTGTGTTTACCTCGCGTCGTGTTCGTGTACTATGAATACTATGATACAACTCCGCCGTGTGTTCAAGATAACCTGTCACTAAATACATAACAGATAAATTAAACTAAGTTCAACGGTACGTACCGAGTTCTCTCATTTCACTTTTAGAAACCTTGACGTCCGAATTCATCAGCTCGGTGACTACTTCGTTCCATAGTCTGTACCTCATATTTTTCGCGCGGTACTCCGAATCTTGGTAGTCCCATATACCGGGACGCTTTCTGACTTCTTCAATGAGTCGTTCTGGGTCGTATTCGAACTGCATAGTGGGGAATTCGTAGCTTTGTTCAACATGAATCGTACACACGGGCGGGCGCGCACCGAGCGACTGGCTGGCGTGCGACGGGGGAACGCGGCGGTTACGTTCCAAGATGGCCGGCACAAGCTAGGGTGAACAGCTTTATCAGAACACGATAAAGGACTATATTTAGCACATTGTGGTTTTATAAGGAAATTATTTAACATTACGGCTATTGTTCTGGGTTGAAATAATTGTTGTGAGAGTCTGGATTGAATTGAATAATAGTTTTGTTCAATATGGGTCCGGGGCCATTTATTATTTCAGGGAAAGGATAACTCAAAATGATGTAACTTCAAACATAATTTAACAATAATATTGTGATATACACTGTGGTATTATTGAGAACCGTGAACTGTTTTAATCAGCTCGTAGCAGGAAAATGCACATACAACCCTGTTTTGATAAATATGTACAGCTTGAATGATTTACCGGTACTTAAGGAGTCAAATAGAAATGAAAATTGTCCTAAAAACACAGAGCTTGGTTACCTTAGCGGCGACGCCCGTGGTGTATCGAGCGGCGCGGCCGGCCGACTTGTGCTGAGGGGGAAACGCGCGGGTTTGTGGCGACCGACGACCCGTCGAGCGAACGCCAACCGCGGCTGTATTTTCTGTGTATGTTTTGTATAATTTACTATGCAAACGTGGTCGCGCCGGCTTTTAGTTTTTTTGACTTTGACGTTTGAGCGTTTGAATTTGGAAACTCTCTGGACAGTTATAATATTATTTTGGACCTGTGCAACCTTTTTAGAGGGATGAGCGTTTTCTTGTTTTGCTCAAAATAGTTCTCACGTAACTGTAACTACACACGGGTATTTGGGCGCGTGGCCAATATCGGTACTAACGCCATCGTATTTTATTTTCAACTAGCTGACGTCCCGCGGTTTCACCCGCGTAGTTCCCGTTCCCGTGGGAGTACGGGAATAAAATATAGCCTTTAGCACTCACGAATAATGTAGCTTTCTACCAGTGAAACAATTTTTAAAATGGGTTCCTTACTTCCGGAGATTACCCCCTACATACAAACTTACAAACATACAAATTTACAAACATACAAACTTACAAACAAATGTTAAGTAAGTACCTCTTTATAATATTAGTATAGAGGAGAGATACATTTCACCTGACTTTTGAACAAAATATTTACCAACATAACCCTTATGACTCCTCCCAACGTTATTCGAGCGTCAAAAGATCCATGAAGCCTCATCATCATCAGTCTTCTGTCCTTATCTCAATTTATTTGCAGTCGGCGCAGCATATCTTCTTCTTCCATACTTCTCTATCTCTCGTCATCTCATCAGACACCTACTTTCTTGCCATATCATCCTTCACACAGTCCATCCATGGTTTCTTTGGTCTTCCTCTACTCTTATACCCATCCACATTCATACTCAAAACTTTCCTCACATAATAACATTTGTTACATAATGACTTTAAATTAATCAATAATTTCAGCTTCAAATTCTACCAAACATTCAAATACACAGTCTCAATATAAGAAGTTCTTTAATCTAGTGTCAAGTTCAAACGTCAAACAATTCAGTTGCCCCCACACCGAATCACCGAATATCACCAATAGGGTAGATGACAACATAAAACAATAATTCCAAGACACCAATCTCTAAAAAAACACGTTGCGTTGGGCCTGAAAACCCGATTTATTTTCAATTACTTGTCAAATTCAATTTTTAGTTGCTTTGAAATCAATAAATAGTTGAGTCATTGAGTTGAAAAAACAGTGACGTCACAGTTGGCTATTGCCATACAAAATCTATGAGAGAACCGCGTTTTGACAGCTCTTAAAAAGAGATCTCAATTGATTGGTGTGTCATCTACCCCATTGACTCATCTCGCGTCTCACCTTAATAAGATTATTATGAACTTTAAATAAATCAATAATTTTAACTTCAAATTCTACCAAACATATTCAAAAACACAATCTCAATATGGAAGCTGTTTAGTCTAGGTGAAGTTCAAACGTCAAACAATTCAGTTGCCCCCACACCGATGGCACCCATTGATTCATCTGGCGTCTCACCATATTATGATTATTAGGAACTTTAAATAAATCAATAATTTCAGCTTCAAATTCTACCAAACATATTCAAATACAACACAATCTCAATATGGAAGCTGTTTAGTCTAGGTCAAGTTCAAACGTCAAACAATTCAGTTGCCCCCACACCGATAGCACCAATTGATTCATCTCGCGTCTCACCGCATACAAACAAACACACAGACAAGCGGCTAGACAGTTTACTATGACAGCTGGTACAGTTTACTAACAAGATAATAGCAGGAACATGTTACATGCCCTATTGGTGATGTTCTTCGGAAAGGTCAGGTTATCGGTTATCAGGTGCGTAGTACTTACTTGCAACCGTGCGTGTATGACCGAATGTATCTGGACGAAGCTAAAGTAATGTGTAGGGTTTTAGCAGGTGGCGTTTTGTAGTTCCCACCCCTAAAGGTCTACGCAGACCTCACGGCATGGCAAGGGATTTAATTTTTTACCAATGGACTGTGGCATCGAAAGGGATTTCATTGCACGGCATTGAAAGACGCGCCACCGTCGTATTTCTATGTCGATACGTTTGAATGTCCATTGGTACAGTACCCGGCACGTAAGTTGGCAAGGTTTTGGCGGAGTGGGGGCAAGTTCGCGCATCGTACACTTAGTGGAACAAATAACTAGTCACTTAAATTTTATTGATTGTCATTTTTGGTTATTGCCATCATTTATTTTTAATCATGTAGTTAAACAAAGCAGAGGAATTCGTGACTTTTATTAGGTGTTATAAATAAAACATAATACTGATGCATTTTTTTTATGTATGTATTTTTTTATATTTGTTCTATTCCTCTTTTTTCCCGGTGTCCTAATGACAGTGACGAATTCGGAATTTCTAACTTCTTTAACTATACGTCTTACTGTTCTTTCTGACGTTTTAGTTGCTTCTGCAGTCCGTTTTACCGTCTCTTTTTCAATTTGAGCTTCTTTCTCCATGAAACAGTACACATCGTATCTGGCATGTCTGCGTAAAACGGTATTTGGTCCTGGCATTGTAAAAAACGTAACAAAAACTAAATTTAAAACGATAACAACAACTGGTAACAAAAACTAAATTTAAAACAACAACAATAACAATAACTCGTAACAAAAACTTAATTTAAAACTAAAACTGAACTCGTAACAAAAACATAGGGTAGAGTAGTACTCGTGCACTAGCACCGCAAGTGTAATCGGGAGCGAACGGAATGTAGACGCGGTGCGGGAGGCAGGGGTCGACTGACGCACCAATCGCGCGCTCGGATCGGCGCTACTTCATACCCCGCGTCCCGCGCCACCGCCAAAGAGACCTAAAAAACGACTTCTGCGCATCTAACGACTCTTGCCAAGTTACGTGCCGGGTACTGTAAAAATTAAAATCCCTTGCCATGCCGATGCCGTTGCATGCCGTCCCGGTCTGCGTAGGCCTTAAGGCCCTTCTAACCCTAAAATTAGCAAATCTATTTGTGGTGGTTCAAACTTCGTTTGAAATTCTGTTAGATAGAATAAAGTTCTAATTAGCTTGCACTACGAAGCGGTTATTACGTTAGTCACTGCGGCCGAATAGTGCGAAATGAGTGGTTTTTTGCGATTTACAAAAAAAATCTATTGATTGAATTAAAAAAATAAAACACATAAGACCTGCTTTATAGTTAGTTCAGTTATTATGCAAAGTTTCATGATCTAATTTGAAGTACTTTTTGAATACCAGCTGTTTATTGTTCGATTTGGAGGTAACTTTGGATTTTTTTTCTATCGAGAAAAGTTTATGGAATCGTGTTTTCGCCACACATGACTTAGCATTAATCCTCATCTTTACCATATATTTATTACAAAATTTATGCTGTAGTATTTTAGGCGTAACGGAGGATCATGCTAAGCCATGTGAAGGATATATAGCCCTTAATAAGCCATACAAAATATCACATCGACTGACGCAATTAGTACGAAGGAAGAGTACTTTTTTTTCGACTCCGGTCCTTACCGAAAGTTGTCCAGTTTGTTGGTCTTTTGCGTTGGCTTTTTGCGTTACACCCTTTATATGAACAAGTCAAGGACATGTCCTGAACTCCTAAGTGCTACTGAGTTCGACTAAAATAGAACATAGCACAATAAGTTCGTGGCTAAGAGGGTGCAGAAGTAAATGATATGCAGATTGTTATTGCAATCCCGCGAGTTGCGAGCGAAATGTTTAATATAAGTAGCTGTTCAAAGATATTTTAATAGTGATGTCAGTAACACTGGGTGGAGAGTTTCGCAGATGGAAATGTGGTGTTATTCAGATGCTTGCAGAAAGACTCCCAGTTGGGAGCTAAATCATCATGCATCATTTTGTTAACATGTCTGTTGATGATGTGCTATCGATGTGGTTGCCCATTATGATTTCTGTGTAGTATTTATTGATATTTGGATGTGCACCGATTCGATTCCAGATTTTTTAATGCTTCTCGTTGTTATACGTAGTATTGTTTTCTTTTATTTCAAATATCCCGTAAATCAAATAGTTTCCCTTATAATGGAACTATTCCATTGTTTCCTAATTTAGACATGTTATATTTACTCCCATTATTCAACGAAAGAAGCTGCTTCAAATATACCAACAACGTCGAACAATTTAGAAAATGGCTGTAATTAATAGCTTTGGTTTAGAAATAAACTCTGCTTTATATGCGGACAGTGGGCTTGCCCTTTTTATAGTTTTTTATTAACATAGCTATTTATGACGTGGACAAATAGAATGCCTTTCTCGCGCTCAAGATTTAGCTTTGAACTTGTAATTTACGGAAATTTTAAACTTCTTTTGTTGCCTTTTGTAGTTGTACTTTTGTTGTATTTATGCAATGTGAGCAGTGGTGGCCCAGTGGTGGCGGCCCCGACTTACGAACATGTAAGTCGTGGGTTCGAACCCAAACAGGCGCATTACTTTGTGTAATTTATTTCATCACCACTGCTCTCAAAACGGTGAAGGAAACATCGTGAGAAAACCGGCATGTCCTAGAACCAAAAAATCGAAGACATGTGACATCTACCAATCTACACTGGGCCCGCGTGGTAGATTATAGCCCATTCCTTCTCATAGAGAGGCCTGTGTCCCAGCAGTGGGAACATTATAGACTAATGATGATGATGATGATTATAGTTGTCGTGTTGTATTTATGTAATGTGCGGTCTTATTTAGTTCGTTTCGCTTTCAGTGTTTGGGTGTATTGCGGTTTCTGCTTTTGGCAGCAGTGTCTCATATTTAGGACTTATTACGACATTGTATGCCCTTGTTAGTTATTTTATTCCCGGGAATATTCGTGAGGCTTTATGTATATCATGGCAACTTTGTTACCATAGTGAATAGTCGTCAATTTAAATGTATTGAAGTTTTTAATTGAAAAGGACAAAATTTCATATAATTACTGACCTAATATAAAATAATAAGCCATTTAACTGTCACCCAAAATTGTTCCCTTCTATTGAAATCCAGATTTGTATGATAATAAAATTTTAATTAACATACAGAACACTTTCCCCTTCACATGGTGCCCTTATCTGTACTGTTGGTAGTCACGCGATATGTTATCAAAACCACAGATAATATAATACTTCGTTCAAAACCGTTGCATTCAGTTATATGCGCTCATTCATTACGTCAGGCTACTTGTAAGTCATCACCGAACAGGCCTGCCGACATAAACAATGAGGCAGGGTGGTTCCAGGAGGCCATGTCCGACATCTGCGACGTGGCAATGCCCCGCGTTCGGCCAAGAAGCGCCCGGCGTCAGGTGTACTGGTGGTCGCGAGAGCTAACGTCTCTGCGCGAGGCGTGCGTCGCTGCACGGCACCTGTACGCCAGGCATCGCAGGCTCCGCATCCGCCCACCGGATGCGGCAGCCATTGAGGCGGAGCTATATGAGGGGTACAGAGCGGCGAAGACCGCTCTCCGCGAGGCTGTCCTGCCTGGCCCGCGAGGAGATGCTGGGGACTCTGGACAGAGATCCGTGGGGGCGCCCTTACAAAATGGTGCGGGATAAACTCCGCCCCTGGGCCCCCCCGCTGACGCAGAGTCTCCGGCCTGAGCTCGTGGAGGACGTGGTGAGCGCTCTCCCCGCGCTCTATCCCCTTCGCTAGGGGAACATCCCCCCCCGCCTATGGCTCCGCCGCCTGCGGTGCTGGAAGCGGATCATCAGGACGACGACGACGACACTCCGGAGGTGACTGGGGTATACTTGAGAGTGACGGTACGCAGGCTCAGTGCCAAAAATACCGCCCCGGGACCCGACGGCTTGCCTGGCAAAGCCTGGGTCCTGGCCTCGGAGGCTCTCGGGCCTCGAGTGGAGGGGCTCCTAAGCGCATGCTTGGAGAGAGGCCAGTTCCCGCTTCGTTGGAAGACGGGGAAGCTAGTCCTCATCCGGAAGCCGGGGCGCCCTGCGGACTCTCCGTCCGCACACCGGCCCGTGGTGCTGCTCGACGAGGTGGGCAAGCTCTTCGAAAGAGTAATTGCAAACCGCCTCGCCGAGCACCTTGCGGGGACTGGGCCAGACCTTGCGGAACACCAGTTCGGTTTCCGCAAGGGGCGCTCTACGGTGGACGCCATCATGCGCGTGAGAGCCCTCACGACGGGGGATGCGGTTTCCAGGGGTGGGGTCGTCTTGGCGGTGTCTCTCGACATCGCCAACGCCTTCAACTCCATGCCCTGGAGCTGCATTAGGGAGGCACTCCGGTATCACCGGGTGCCGACCTACCTCCGTCGAGTGGTCGGGGACTACCTGACGGACAGAGCCGTCATCTACCCCAGTCGCAGCGGAGAATGGAACCGGCGAGAGATGTCGTGCGGTGTTCCGCAGGGATCGGTCCTAGGGCCGCCCTTGTGGAACATCGGTTACGACTGGGTGCTGCGCGCCGACCTCCCTAGTGGTGTCAGCGTAGTTTGCTACGCTGACGACACGCTGGTGCTGGCCCAGGGGAGGTCGCACGAGGCGGCGGCCGAAGCGATGACACGCGGGGTTGCGACAGTCGTTGAGAGGATCCGGCAACTGGGTCTCGAGGTGGCATTGCACAAGTCCGAGGCCATGTGCTTTCATGGGCCTCGGAATGCGCCACCTCCGGGATCCTTACTCACGGTAGGAGGGGTATCCATCGGTGTCGAGTCGACTTTGAAGTACCTAGGACTCGTCCTCGACAGCCGGTGGAACTTCGTGGAGCACTTCCGACGTTTGGCCCCCAAACTGGAACGGACTGGGGCTGCCTTCAGGCGGCTCCTGCCCAACCTGGGGGGGCCGAACGCCTCCTGCCGGAGGCTCTACGCGGGAGTCGTGCGGTCCATGGCCCTTTACGGGGCCCCGGTGTGGGCGCGTTCTTTGAGGCGGCGTGCCGCCCACTACCTGAACGCGCCCCAAAAGGTCGTAAGTGGTAGCCGTAAGGCTGGCCCGGGGCTACCGCACGATTGCCCGCGAGGCGGCGAGCCTCCTTGCCGGATTGCCGCCATGGGATCTGGAGGCGATAGTCCTCGCGCGCCTACACGAATGGCGCGCGGAGGCGCTACGCCGGGGGGAAACTCCGCTGCCGCGACAAATTGTCGCTCAGCGGACAGACTTCCGGCGGGATCTCATGGCGACATGGAGAGAGCGACTGTCGCAACCCCGTGCAGGGCACGCCACGATAGTGGCGATAAGTCCCCTCTTTGAGGAGTGGCTTGAGAGACGCCACGGCGTCCTCACCTTCCGCCTCACGCAGGTCCTCACCGGACACGGAGTGTTCGGGAGGTTCCTGCACCGAATCGGGCGGAGGAAACGCCCGGGTGCAACCATTGTGAGGATTGACCGGAGGACACGGTGGAACACACGGTGGAGGTGTGCCCCGCGTGGGCAGAGCACCGCCGTGTCCTCGAAGCGGCGATCGGCGGCGGCGACCTCTCGCGTCCGGCCCTGGTGCAAGCCATGGTCCGGAGCGAGACGGAATGGGACGCCGTCACCTCCTTCTGCGAAGCAGTAATGCTAGAGAAGGAGGTGGCGGAACGTGAGAGGGAGAGAACCTCTCAACGTCCCGGCCGCCGCGGGAGACGCCCCGGTCGTCGGGGGCCACCACCACGTGGCCCCCGGCCACCGTAGGCGCGGGCCTGTGGAGGGTGGGCTATGGGCTAGCACGCCGTCCGTCCGTCTCATGACGACAGGCCGTGTCGACGGCGCGTTCGTGTTCCACGCGCGCCTCAAAGAGAGTCAGCAAAAGGGAAGAGGTCCGTAGGAACCGATGCCTGCCGGGGTTGCGGGACTGTTCGAAAGAGATACCGTGGCCCCGGAACACAAAGGGCGATGAAGGAACATGGATGGGTTTTAGTCAGTAAAAGTCTGACACTCCCTCCTGCTCCGCCCAGAGCGGGAGGAGTTATTTGATGATTTCCCATCCGAAAAAAAAAAAAAAAAAAAAAAAGGCTATTGTAAGTTATTCATTGTACCTATGTTCAAAAATAATGACAATGACACTACTACATGACATAAATATGTATTTATTGTATTGTATACGTACATGCACCTATTATGAAATGTCGCTGTGAGTGTCTGCCTGTGTGACCGATTTGTTTTTTAGGGTTCCGTACCCAAAGGGTAAAAACGGGACCCTATTACTAAGACTCCACTGTCTGTCTTTCACCCTGGCTGTATCTCACGAACCGTGATAGCTAGACAGTACTTCTCACAGATGATGTTTTCTGTTGCCGCTATAACAACAAATAATAAAAACAAAGATTAATTAATAATTAAAGGGGTTCCCCTATTACGATGGTACCGAACTCTACATGCGCGAGTCTGACTCGCACTTGGCCGGTTTTTTAAACTACGCAACGTATTTTGATGCGGTTATTTACAATGATGTAGAGAAATTTTTCCGGAAGATTTATTATGGGTTTTTTTTATTAAAATTAACCGTATTATTATAAAGAAATCTCAATATTTTGTCACCGTGCAAAGCAGAGGTCGGTCGTTAGTAATATGAAATACCTATTTAGATAGATCTACAATTGAAACGACAGCAATCAAATTAATTAATTATAATATCCTTAGAGGATTACCTAAGTAGGTACTAACAAACATGAAAGACCTAAAAGTGCCAAATTCTTCTACACGACTTGTTTAGGGGGCGTGCATTAATTACGTGAGGCTATTTTGGCGATTTTTCGACCCCCCCCCCCCCTCCCTTAGTGAGATATCATGAGATTTGATTGACCCCCCCACCTAATCTCACGTGAGATTTATCAAAACGCGTAGTTTAGTATAAATACGGTAATCCGTCCGTCGTTTTCTCGCACTGCCTTAGCAATAAGTAGGTAGCCTAAATTAAGTTTGTGCACAACAGAATCGACACCAATGTCTAACTAATGACTTGTATGAATAACCTAACCTTTTCTATTGTTCCATCATATAAGATCAATATCACTGTAATCACGTGTTCGCGATACACAACATTAACTAACTTTACTTCCTACATCGCAATAATAAACCTTATTCAATCGCGATAAGTGTCACCGGTGCAAAGTTCCGTAGGCGGGGTGAGTGACCGGAGATGTCACGGCCAAGAGGTAAAATGACATATGGATAAGGCGTTCGATAAGTGACACAAAAGACACCGTTATCGTGTTATTAAATGTATCGGTTTTGATAAGGAATTTCGTGTGTCTTAGATAAAATTTAACTTAGATTATTTTTCTCGTTGAATGTAGTGGGCGGTTTGAAACGTTAGCCCAATTTTTCAGAATGACGGATAATTGATGTTCTGCCTGTCGCATCTCTTCCTATGAAAGAACTCTATTTTTTTCGGAAAAGGTTATAGAATGACGAAGTACGTAATATAATATTCTTTTATATCTTACTTGAAAATAATTGAATAATTGAGCACTCCCACACGGTTTCTGTTACGTAGAACTGCCTTTAATTTACTAAAGTTCTCCTAAACTAATATTTAGTTAAAGAGCCTGGACTTTCATTTAACCTTGGTACCTCCCACACTCCAACCCCGAGTTCCTTTAAAAAAACAACATACTACCCATGTTATTTTTTCTTTTTGGTAGTACACACATCAAAAAAAGTTTGCGATCACTTTGAAAAGTCGAAATCTTTTTTGTTACGGTAGATTATATTATAATTTCTTCTTCTTTTTAGATTATTTATTTTAAAATATAGACTGAGTATCGAACAATAAAACACTAAAAACACACACAACAAAGATTTTTTTTGAATAAGGTCAATAAAAAAAAAATCGGAGCACTCTTTGGGGACTGCCGATAGAAGTGAAAAAAAGTACACAGGCCCCGCCCCAGTCGTAGCACTGGTTATGCCCCGCGCATGCCTATGTGGTACTACGCCGTAGCGGATGCTAGGAGTGCTACGAACGGCTACGAAGCGTGACCGCACGTTACGTTACGTGACGACGAGTTCAATGTTTTTCCTTGACTCAAAAAGTGCTCAACGCGCCTAAAGAAGTTTTCACTTCAAAAATTATCAGCTTATGCTAGTGATCACAAACTTTTTTTGATTAAGTATATGTCCAGCTGGACTTGTTTCGATGCGGCCCTGTTTATTTTTGGCACGGGGCAGGTGGGGTCCCAGCTGTCGTCCTTAACATACGCCTGTGGTACCTATATTAAAATTCCAAAACGCATCACGGAAAAAAACTTAATTCTCTAAAGCCCGCATTTTTAGGGTTCCCTACCCGAAAGGTAAACAACGGAACCCTATTACTAAGCCTCCGCTGTCCGTCCGTCTGTCTGTCTGTCAGCGGGCTGTATCTCATGATCCGTAATAGGTAGACAGTTGAAATTTTCATTGAATGTGTATTTCTGTTGCCGCTATAAAAATATTAAAGGGGGCTTGCACTCTACGATGGTACGGAACCATTCATACGCGAGTCCCTCTCGCACTTTGCTGGTTTTCTTAAGGCGCTGTCAACACCAAAATCGCGCACACTGTCTATTTGTATGGGAGAAAACGAGACGTCACTATGACTGGTCGGCCAGGTTTTAGAAAAAAATAATGAATAAATATTGATATAAAAAAAGTATGGATTATTTGTGAAATATGACTCGTTAGCGGTTTAGGTATGAATATGTTGACTTCATGTTTTTAATTTCAGACCCATACGTCAAAAAAATAAAGACATAGGACCGTTAATGATGATTTTAAGACCAATCTTTGCAATTATTTTCTATCGAGCCGATTTCGTCGAAATATGTATCGAGTCCGTCCAAGGTCTTTGAAATATGATCATTATTAACATATATTTTTTTTGCCGTGCTAGAACAAATAGTTTTTCTTAAAAAACGGC
This sequence comes from Xestia xanthographa, assembly GCA_905147715.2. Lineage (NCBI taxonomy): Eukaryota > Metazoa > Arthropoda > Insecta > Lepidoptera > Noctuidae > Xestia > Xestia xanthographa. The sequence goes on from LR990655.1 coordinate 22,886,531, forward strand.
TTAAATAACATCAATTTCAACAAATTAGTTGTTGTCAGCCCCTTAATGGGGAAGGCTGGTCAAAGCTGATTGTAGATGGCGCGTCTATAGCTTAGACCCAATCTGATGACGATGTTTGTTTCAAGCGATGCTAGCGCCATTAGTTCCACAGTTGCCATCCCCACTAGCTCTCATACTTGCTAATTTAATAAACGATCTCGTTAGTTGCTTAAAAACAGTAATAGCTCTTAATTATGACAAATGTTCCGAAACGCAGACGTGGACAAATTATGTAGGCGGAGTTAATCAACTGAATTTTCCAAGAAATTTGCTTTCTGGGTAACCATAACAACGTATCTGCTTTCTTTTCGCGAATGAACTTGAAAATTGAAACAATGAGACAATAACTGTAAGTATGTCGTAACTCGAGTAGTCGACCGATTACCCTCGTTTATAAACAGTTTGTAGTCGGAAACAATATGAAAACAAAAACAATTCCACTGTTGTTCCTCTTCTATGAAAAACACAACTGTCACAACATTAGCGGACGAGTCCATTGTGGCATTTGTTACGCAAACAACAGTTTCCACCGTTTATTTGTAGTGAATATTTAAATGTTTACGCAAACTGGCCAATCATTACAACTGAAAAATTATCCTATCTACCTTTTACATAGGTATCATTATGTAATATCCCAGTTATTATTCACGATCCGATGATTATAAAGAAACAAAGCTATCTATTTCGACGAAACTGCCAAAACACTGTCATAAAACCACCAGCAAAGCGTAACTCACGCATTGTGATCGCGGTTCGTCGCACGCGCATGCTCCATGACGCCCGATCAGCAGGCGCATGCGCGCGGCACACGTAAGCTTTCGAAAATGGGACGTCCGCGCCAAATGTGCAGTACAGTACTTATAGGAAAGAGCTGCCATTGTGTAACTCAATTGGGTAGAGGTAGATACAATCATCATACTATACAAATATGAACCTGTTAGTTTTTGCATCGTTCCGATTTGGTTTGCAAACACAGAATTTCAAAAGTTGCTGCATCACGTTTTGTTTTTCCGTTAGTTGTAACTTCGTCTAGAATAATTCTAGAAATACTCATACTTTGCTATGTATGCTCTTCTTCAGAAGAAGAATCTTATCGATGGAAATGATGAGCTCGAACGAAATCTCACCACCACTACGACTCTTTTTGCTTGCAGCATTCGGCCGCTAATCAACCAATAGCATCGCAGCATCTGACCCCTTGTTTTTGTTAATGAAATAAAAATAAAATACTTTATAAAAAAAAAAATATAAAAAAAAAATAACACCAATAATAGTTATTTTTCTTCTTCGTGTCGATGATTCGTTAAGGGTGGTAAACAGTGGAGATCGTGTGCAAGGGATTTTGTTTTAAAAATGAGCAGATTTCGTACATTGAGTCGGGCCAGACCTTGGCTTTAAGTTTGTCACCTTTAGTAAGCACAATTGTCTTTTCCTAATATTCACAAAACTATACCAGAGCATAATATTTGGCTTGTCCTGATATTCACAAAACTATACCAGAGCAAATTTGTCTTGTCCAGATATTCATAAAACTATACCAGCTACAATCACAACTTAGGTTTTTCCGCACACACCTTCACTTGCACACAATCCGTCCATATTTATGTTTTTCCGCAATACATTAAAAAATGTTTCCAATCAGTTCCAAATATTTACTAATGTCGGAACAATAAGCTACGATTTTTACGGCCAATGTAACCCATATTTACCGTTTGCACTAACGGTTTCCGATCGGATTCTTTAATTCAACTAATTGGAGATAGC